>CAMQGK010000637.1:15692500-17127500 GCA_947000775.1 Pterois miles
GACTTTTTTAAAAACCATAATATACTATGACATTTTTTTTATTTTTTCACCATACTTTTTTTACAACATTTTTTCAACATACTCCATTATTTTTTTTGACATGCTATACTTCTATCAATGATTTTTTTTTAATGATTTGATTCGACATACTTGATTCGATTTTTTTTTTTTGACGCAACATACTATGACTTTTAACATATACAATATGATGACTTTTCAACATACTGGACTGATTTTTTTTCAAAATACAACACGATGACATACTATGACTTCTTTGACATGCTAGACTGACTTATTTTATGGACATACCATACTAGGAATAGTTTTTCTCCATACTATACTGACTATTTCCAACAATTAAGACTGACTTTCTTTTATTTTTTTTTGACATACGATACTAAGACTTATTCTACATGCTAGATTAAGTTATTTTATTGACATACTATTGTGACTTTTCAAAAAATTTTCACTGTACTACTCTATAACTTATTTTTTCAACATTGTATACCGTGAATTTTTTTTGACATGCCATATTATGACTTTTGAATTTTTTTCACCATACTACACTGGCTTTTTTCAACATAGTATACTGACTTTTAAAAAAACAAATTTTGACATACTATAATTTAATTTTTTTTTTATGTACTATAACGTTCTATACTGTGACTTACGTAAATTTTTCCGATGTATTCTGACTTTTTTTGACATGCTATGATGATTTTTTTCAACATACCTACATTTTTTTTTTTTACTATGCCATGAATATTTTTTCAACATACTCTGGCTTATTTTGACATACTATACTGTGACTTTTCAACGTACTACACTGATTTTTTAGACATGCTATACTATGACTTACTATACTATGAATTTTAATTTATGATATACAACACAACAATGTCTTTTTTTGTTGTTTTGGCATACTAAATACTATATTTTTTGGCATACTATACCGTGACTTTTTTGCTGCATGCTATATATATATATATATACATATATATACATGTGTATATATGTATATATATATACATATATATACATGTGTATATATGTATATATATATATACATATATATACATGTGTATATATGTATTATATATATATATATATATACACACACACACACACACTTTAATTTTTTTCAACATACAACACTGACTGGTTAAAAAAAACTGACTTTTTTCGACACTACTAGTACTACTACTATGACTTTTAAAATTTTTTCAACATATGACTTATTCAACATCCTAGACCAATTATTCTTTTTTTGACATGCTATACTATGATTTTTTTTTTTTATTTTATTTCAACAGAATATTTTTTCAACATACTATACTATGGCTTATTTTTAAGACATACTACATGTACTTTTTTTCGACATGTTACGACTATGCTATGACTTATTTTTCAGAGATTTTACTTTTTCTTTACTTTAAAATTTAAAAAAACATTTTTTTCAACATACTATAACTTTTTCAGCGTACTAGACCATGAGTTCTATTTATCTTATTTATATATATCTATTTTTATTTTTAATTTAATACTAATTACCGACTTTTTATTTATTTCATACTATACTTTTTTCCACACACTGTACAATGAGATTTTTTTTCAACATACCATACTATGACTTCCAAATACTATACCGTGACTTTTTGGACATGCAATGACTTTAAATTTCTTTCGACATATTATGACTTATTCAACACCCTAGACTTATTTTGTCAACGTACTATTTTTTGACTTTTTTTCGACATGCTACACGATGACTTTACTTTTTCATTTTTTATTTTTCACACATCATTTTTTTTAAATTTGACATTCCATGACATTTTATTTAATGTACTATACTATGACTTTTGAAAGATCTCAACGTACTATGGTTTTAATTTTGTCAACATACTATACTGGTAATATTTTTCTATACTATTCTGACTTTTTCGATATACCAGTACTATACTGACTTTAAAAAAAATTTCAACATACTATGACTTTTTTGACATCCTAGACTGACTTAGTGTATCAGTATACTATTTTATGACTTTATTTTTTTTTTTGACACACACACAGACTTTTTTAATTTTTTCCACATGATTATAAAATTTCGACATACTATGCTATGAATTTTATTTTTCCGACCTATTATACTTTAACTTTTTTAATATTTTGAGACATATACTTTACTCTGATTTACTCTGACTCAACATACTATACTATGATTTTTTCCGCATACTATATGGACTTTAACAATTTTTTTGACATACTACACTGACTTTTTATTTACAACTGTACTATGCTATACTTATTTCCGACACACTATACTATGACTTTTTTTTCTTTCGACATACTACAAGACACTTTTTCCGACATAAAATACTAAACTGGCTTTTAAAATATTTTTGACATGCTATACTATGACTTTTTAAATTTTTCAACATACTGTACTATGACTTTTTTAAATTTTCAACCTACTATACTGACTTAAACATTTTTGACATGCTATACTATGACTTCAAAAAATTTTTCGAGATAGTATGACTTTACATTTTTCGACATACCATACTATGACTTTTTTCAACATACTATGACTTTTTTTGACATACTATACTATGATTTTTACATACTGCATATAATTATTTCCGACGTACTATCTGACTTTTTTTAAACATATTATGCTATGACTTTTTTTCATGAAATTTTTCAACGACTTTTTTTTTTTTTATCATAATACCTTTTTACAAATTATAATAAGATTAACATAAATTTTTTCAAGATTCAATACTAAAACCTGTTTTTCATGAAATTTTTTGACATAATATAATTTAAATTTTTTTTAATCATAAAATTTCTTAGCATACTATAATATGGCTTTTTTTTTAATCATAATACCTTTTTACAAACTATAGATAGATAGATACTTTATTGATCCCACGATGGGAAATTGTGGTGTTACAGCAGCAGGTTATCAGCACAATATACATGAGAGAATATACGCATCTATATACACAAACATCTATACTAAAGTGTGAAGTATATACAGAGAATCTAATTCTAAGAAAATTAAACATGATACACTATAATCTATAATAAGATTGTTGACATGAAATTTTTCAAGATTCAATACTATGACTTGTTTTTCATGAAATTTTTTGACGTACTATAATATGACTTTTTATCATAATACCTTTTTACAAACTATAATAAGATTGTTAACATTCAATACTCAATACTATGACCTGTTTTTCATGAAATTTTTCATCATAATATTGTTTAACATACTATAATATGACTGTTACTGTTATTTTTTTCATGAAATTTTTCAACGCACTATAATGTGGCTTCTTTTTATCATAATATTGTTCAACCCACTATAATATGACTGTTAACACGAAATTTTCAAGATTCCACACTGACCTGTTTTTCATGAAATTTTTCAACGTACTATAATATGACTTTTTTTTATAATAATACCTTTTTACAAACTACAATAAGTGTGCTTGTTTATAGGGGGATATTGGTTTATACATTTACATCACTCCTGAGCAATACTTATTTTACATGTCATGAGTGAAACAAATAAAAGATAAAACATCATAGTATAGTATGTTGGGAAAAAAGAAAAAAATCATAGTATGTTAAAAAAAAAAAAAAATCGGCTAGTCGGTATAAAATGCTGAAAAAAGTAAAAAAAAAAAGACGGTATGATATTGAAAATAGTCCTAGTATAGTATTTTTTTTTATAAGTCATAGTTTGCTATGTGAAAGCACTTTTTTAAAGTCATATCAAAAAAGGTAATAGAACTAAAACACGAAAAAGTCACAGTATAGTATTGAGGAAAAAAGTCATAGGATATTCTGTTGACATAGTATGTCAAAACAATTTTAAGTCATAGTATAGTATGTTGAAATGAATTAAGTCAAAGTAGATCAAAAACAATTCATAGTATACAATGTGAAAACTTTTTCTAAGTCATTTCAACATACTTTACGATGACTTTTTTGATATAAGTCAAAGTAGGTCAAAAACAACAGTATACCATGTCAACATTTTTTTAAAAAAAGGCAAAATATGTCAAAAATTAGTCAGAATACAGTGTTTTGTACTTTGTACTTTTTTGACATACTATGATATGTCTTTTGTCATTTTTTTTCAACATATTAATATGACTTCAAAAAAAACTTCGACAAACTATACTATACCTTTTCGCTTTTTTTTGGACATACTATAGTATGACTTTTTTTCCATTTTTATCAACATACTATGCTATGATTTTTTTTTGGCCACACTTAACTTTTTAATTTTTTTTGACAAACTGTGCTATGGTTTGTTTGACATGACTTTCACCATGCAATAATATATTTTTTTCCCACAACATACTATACTATCACTTTTTCCATTTTTTTTGACATACAATACCATGCTTTTTTTTTTCACCACACTACACAAATCGACATACTATGACTTGACATACTTTACAATGACTTTATTCGACAGGTATTTTTTAGATATACGATATTATGGCTTTTTTGGACATATTTTACAATGACTTTATTTTTTCGACATACTATACCTTTTTTTCAACATACTATGCTATGGTTTTTCTTTGACATTCTATACCATGGCTTTTTTCAACATATTACATAATGACTTTTTTTATTTTTTGGACATACTATACTATGATTTAAATTATTTTGACATACTTTGCTATGACTTTTTTAATTCGACATACTATAATATGTATGTATAGTATGTCAAAAAAGCCATATTATAGGATGTTGCATAGTATGTCGAAAAAAACATGAAAAAAAAAAAAAGTCAGTTTGCTGGAAAATAGCCATTGTACAGTATGCTGAACAAAAAATCCTAGTATAGACAATTTCATAGTATCTCGATGAAAAGCCATAGTATAGGATGTCAAAAAAAGTGATCGTATAGAAAAAAATTTTAGTATGTCGAACATTACCATATTAAAGCCTGTCGAAGAAATGAAAAAAGGTCACATTATAGTATGTTTTTAAATTTTTTGACATACTATACTGATTTTTTTTTCAACATAGTATACTATCACTTTTTTAAAAATTTTTCCGACCTACTATGCTATGACTTTTATTGACGTACTATACAATTCCTTTTATTAATTTTTTCAACATTCCATACTATGATTTTTTTCACAATACTATGCTATGGCTTTTTTTTTCTACATACTAAACTGACTTTTTTTCGACAAACTATGACTTCTTTTTTACCAACATACTATACTATGATGTTTTTTATGTTTTGAACATGCTATAATACAGCTTTTTTTTCAACATACTGTACTGTACTATAACTGTTTTTCGACATACTATACTATTACTTATTTTTTCAACATACTCTTCTGACTTATTTTGTCAACATATACTAAGGATTTTTTTCAACACTAGGATTTTTTTTTTTTGCCAATGTATTATATGATGACTTTTGATATACTACACTGAGTTTTTTCAACACACTGAAATGTTTATTGCCAACATTCCATACCACACCATATGACATACTATGGCTTAAAATGACTTTTTTTTTCACCATAGAAACATCTTACAATGATAATCTTATAATGATTGTTTTCATTTTTATCAACATACAAAAATTTGACGTTTTCCACATAAAATTTTCGACATACTATACTATGGTGTTTTTTCACGAAATGACTTTTGCTCACCATAGAATCATTCTACATGCTGTAATATGACCGTTTTCATGTTTTTTGTTCAACATCAAAAAAAATTTTACGTTCAAGACGAAAAATTTCGACATACTATTCTATGGTGGTTTTTTTTTGTAAAATTCTTCATGAAATGACTTTTGCTCACCATAGAATCATTCTACATGCTATAATACGACCGTTTTCATGTTTTTTTTTCCAACATCAAAAAAATTTGACGTTCAAGACGAAAAATTTCGACATACTATACTATGGCGTTTTTTTGTAAAATTTTACAACATTTCACGAAATGACTTTTGCTCACCATAGTATCATTCTTTATGCTATAATAAGGCCGTTTTCATGGTTTTTTTTCAACATCAAAAAATTTCGACATACTATACTATGGCGTTTTTTTTGTAAAATTTACATTTCACGAAATGACTTTTGCTCACCATAGTATCATTATTTATGCTATAATACGACCGTTTTCATGTTTTTTTTTCAACATCAAAAAAATTTGACGTTTTCGCCGAAAAATTTCGACATACTATACTATGGCGTTTTTTTGTAAAATTTTACAACATTTCACGAAATGACTTTTGCTCACCATAGAATCATTCTACATGCTATAATAAGGCCGTTTTCATGTTTTTTTTTCAACATCAAAAAAATTTGACGTTTTCGCCGAAAAATTTCGACATACTATACTATGGCGTTTTTTTGTAAAATTTTACAACATTTCACGAAGTGACTTGCTCACCATAGTATCATTCTTTATGCTATAATAAGGCCGTTTTCATGGTTTTTTTCAACATCAAAAAAATTTCGACATACTATACTATGGCGTTTTTTTTGTAAAATTTACAACATTTCACGAAGTGACTTTTGCTCACTATAGAATCATTCTGCATGCTATAATAATGCCGTTTTCATGTTTTTTTTTCAACATCAAAAAAATTTGACGTTTTCGCCGAAAAATTTCGACATACTATACTATGGCGTTTTTTTGTAAAATTTTACAACATTTCACGAAATGACTTTTGCTCACCATAGAATCATTCTACATGCTATAATACGACCGTTTTCATGGTTTTTTTCAACATCAAAAAAATTTGACGTGTTCGTTGAAAAAGTTCGACATACTATACTATGGCGTTTTTTTGTAAAATTTTACAACATTTCACGAAGTGACTTTGCTCACCATAGAATCATTCTGCATGCTATAATAAGGCCGTTTTCATGTTTTTTTTTCAACATCAAAAAAATTTGAGGTTTTCGTCAAAAATTTTTGACATACTATACTATGGCGTTTTTTTTTGTAAAATTTTACATTTCACGAAATGACTTTTGCTCACCATAGTATCATTATTTATGCTATAATACCACCGTTTTCATGTTTTTTTTCAACATCAAAAAAATTTGACGTTTTCGCCGAAAAATTTCGACATACTATACTATGGTGGTTTTTTTTTTTTGTAAAATTTTACAACATTTCACAAAGTGACTTTTGCTCACCATAGAATCATTCTGCATGCTATAATAAGGCCGTTTTCATGGTTTTTTTTCATCAAAAAAATTTGATGTTTTCGCCGAAAAATTTCGACATACTATACTATGGCGTTTTTTTTTGTAAAATTTTACAACATTTCACGAAATGATTTTGCTCACCATAGAATCATTCTTTATGCTATAATAAGGCCGTTTTCATGGTTTTTTTCAACATCAAAAAAATTTCGACATACTATACTATGGCGTTTTTTTTGTAAAATTTACAACATTTCACGAAGTGACTTTTGCTCACTATAGAATCATTCTGCATGCTATAATAATGCCGTTTTCATGTTTTTTTTTTCAACATCAAAAAAATTTGACGTTTTCGCCGAAAAATTTCGACATACTATACTATGGCGTTTTTTTGTAAAATTTTACAACATTTCACAAAATGACTTTTGCTCACCATAGAATCATTCTTCATGCTATAATATGGCCGTTTTCATGGTTTATTATAACATAAAAAAAAATTGACGTGTTCGTTGAAAAATTTCAACATACTATACTATGGCGTTTTTTTTTGTAAAATTTTACAACATTTCACGAAATGACTTTTGCTCACCATAGAATCATTCTACATGCTATAATAAGACCGTTTTCATGGTTTTTTTCAACATCAAAAAAATTTGACGTTTTCGCCGAAAAATTTCGACATACTATACTATGGCGTTTTTTTGTAAAATTTTACAACATTTCACGAAGTGACTTTGCTCACCATAGAATCATTCTGCATGCTATAATAAGGCCGTTTTCATGGTTTTTTTTCAACATCAAAAAAATTTGAGGTTTTCGTCAAAAATTTTTGATATACTATACTATGGCGGGTTTTTTTGTAAAATTTTACAACATTTCACGAAATGACTTTTGCTCACCATAGAATCATTCTGCATGCGATAATAAGGGCGATTTCATTGTTTTTTACAACATCAAAAAAATTTGACGTTTTCGCCGAAAAATTTCGACATACTATACTATGGCATTTTTTTGTAAAATTTTACAACATTTCACGAAATGACTTTTGCTCACCATAGAATCATTCTTTATGCTATAATAAGGCCGTTTTCATGTTTTTTTTTTTCAACATCAGAAAAAATTTGACGTTTTCGTCGAAAATTTTCGACATACTATACTATGGCGTTTTTTTTGTAAAATTTTACAACATTTCACGAAACGACTTTTACTCACCATAGTATCATTCTTTATGCTATAATAAGGCCGTTTTCATGTTTTTTTTCAACATCAAAAAAATTTGACGTTTTCGCCGAAAAATTTCGGCATACTATACTATGGCGTTTTTTTGTAAAATTTTACAACATTTCACGAAATGACTTTTGCTCACCATAGAATCATTCTTTATGCTATAATATGGCCGTTTTCCTGGTTTATTATAACATAAAAAAAAATTGACGTGTTCGCCGAAAAATTTCGACATACTATACTATGGCGTTTTTTTTGTAAAATTTTACAACATTTCACGAAATGACTTTTGCTCACCATAGAATCATTCTACATGCTATAATAAGGCCGTTTTCATGGTTTTTTTCAACATCAAAAAAATTTGACGTTTTCGCCGAAAAATTTCGACATACTATACTATGGCGTTTTTTTGTAAAATTTTACAACATTTCACGAAGTGACTTTGCTCACCATAGAATCATTCTGCATGCTATAATAAGGCCGTTTTCATGGTTTTTTTCAACATCAAAAAAATTTCGACATACTATACTATGGCGTTTTTTTGTAAAATTTTACAACATTTCACAAAATGACTTTTGCTCACCATAGAATCATTCTTCATGCTATAATATGGCCGTTTTCATGGTTTATTATAACATAAAAAAAAATTGACGTGTTCGTTGAAAAATTTCAACATACTATACTATGGCGTTTTTTTGTAAAATTTTACAACATTTCACGAAATGACTTTTGCTCACCATAGAATCATTCTACATGCTATAATAAGACCGTTTTCATGGTTTTTTTCAACATCAAAAAAATTTGACGTTTTCGCCGAAAAATTTCGACATACTATACTATGGCGTTTTTTTGTAAAATTTTACAACATTTCACGAAGTGACTTTGCTCACCATAGAATCATTCTGCATGCTATAATAAGGCCGTTTTCATGGTTTTTTTTTCAACATCAAAAAAATTTGAGGTTTTCGTCAAAAATTTTTGACATACTATACTATGGCGGGTTTTTTTGTAAAATTTTACAACATTTCACGAAATGACTTTTGCTCACCATAGAATCATTCTGCATGCTATAATAAGGGCGATTTCATTGTTTTTTACAACATCAAAAAAATTTGACGTTTTCGCCGAAAAATTTCGACATACTATACTATGGCATTTTTTTGTAAAATTTTACAACATTTCACGAAATGACTTTTGCTCACCATAGAATCATTCTTTATGCTATAATAAGGCCGTTTTCATGTTTTTTTTTTCAACATCAGAAAAAATTTGACGTTTTCGTCGAAAATTTTCGACATACTATACTATGGCGTTTTTTTTGTAAAATTTTACAACATTTCACGAAACGACTTTTACTCACCATAGTATCATTCTTTATGCTATAATAAGGCCGTTTTCATTTTTTTTTCAACATCAAAAAAATTTGACGTTTTCGCCGAAAAATTTCGGCATACTATACTATGGCGTTTTTTTGTAAAATTTTACAACATTTCACGAAATGACTTTTGCTCACCATAGAATCATTCTACATGCTATAATAAGGCCGTTTTCATGGTTTTTTTCAACATCAAAAAAATTTGAAGTTTTCGCCGAAAAATTTCGACATACTATACTATGGCGTTTTTTTGTAAAATTTTACAACATTTCACGAAGTGACTTGCTCACCATAGAATCATTCTGCATGCTATAATAAGGCCGTTTTCATGGTTTTTTTCAACATCAAAAAAATTTCGACATACTATACTATGGCGTTTTTTTGTAAAATTTTACAACATTTCACGAAATGACTTTTGCTCACCATAGAATCATTCTTGATGCTATAATATGGCCGTTTTCATGGTTTATTATAACATAAAAAAAATTGACGTGTTCGTCGAAAAATTTCAACATTGTATACTATGGCGTTTTTTTTTGTAAAATTTTACAACATTTCACGAAATGACTTTTGCTCACCATAGAATCATTCTACATGCTATAATAAGACCGTTTTCATAGTTTTTTTCAACATCAAAAAAATTTGACGTGTTCGTTGAAAAAGTTCGACATACTATACTATGGCGTTTTTTTGTAAAATTTTACAACATTTCACGAAATGACTTTTGCTCACCATAGAATCATTCTGCATGCTATAATAAGGCCGTTTTCATGGTTTTTTTCAACATCAAAAAAATTTAAAAAATTTCGACATACTATACTATGGCGTTTTTTTTGTAAAATTTACAACATTTCACGAAGTGACTTTTGCTCACTATAGAATCATTCTGCATGCTATAATAATGCCGTTTTCATGTTTTTTGTTTGAACATCAAAAAAATTTGACGTTTTCGCCGAAAAATTTCGACATACTATACTATGGCGTTTTTTTGTAAAATTTTACAACATTTCACGAAATGACTTTTGCTCACCATAGAATCATTCTACATGCTATAATAAGACCGTTTTCATGGTTTTTTTCAACATCAAAAAAATTTGACGTGTTTGTTGAAAAACTTCGACATACTATACTATGGCGTTTTTTTGTAAAATTTTACAACATTTCACGAAATGACTTTTGCTCACCATAGAATCATTCTACATGCTATAATAAGGCCGTTTTCATGTTTTTTTTCAACATCAAAAAAATTTGACGTTTTCGCCGAAAAATTTCGACATACTATACTATGGCGTTTTTTTGTAAAATTTTACAACATTTCACGAAATGATTTTGCTCACCATAGAATCATTCTGCATGCTATGATAAGGCCGTTTTCATTTTTTTTTTTCAACATCAAAAAAATTTGAGGTTTTCGTCAAAAATTTTTGACATACTATACTATGGCGTTTTTTTTGTAAAATTTTAACATTTCACGAAATGACTTTTGCTCACCATAGTATCATTATTTATGCTATAATACGACCGTTTTCATGTTTTTTTTCAACATCAAAAAAATTTGACGTGTTTGTTGAAAAACTTCGACATACTATACTATGGCGTTTTTTTGTAAAATTTTACAACATTTCACGAAATGACTTTTGCTCACCATAGAATCATTCTACATGCTATAATAAGGCCGTTTTCATGTTTTTTTTTTCAACATCAAAAAAATTTGACGTTTTCGCCGAAAAATTTCGACATACTATACTATGGCGTTTTTTTGTAAAATTTTACAACATTTCACGAAATGACTTTTGCTCACCATAGAATCATTCTTCATGCTATAATATGGCCGTTTTCATGGTTTATTATAACATAAAAAAAAATTGACGTGTTCGTTGAAAAATTTCGACATACTATACTATGGCGGTTTTTTGGTAAAATTTTACAACATTTCACGAAATGACTTTTGCTCACCATAGTATCATTATTTATGCTATAATACGACCGTTTTCATGTTTTTTTTTCAACATCAAAAAAATTTGACGTTTTCGCCGAAAAATTTCGACATACTATACTATGGCGTTTTTTTGTAAAATTTTACAACATTTCACGAAATGACTTTTGCTCACCATAGAATCATTCTTTATGCTATAATAAGGCCGTTTTCGTGGTTTTTTTTTCAACATCAGAAAAAAATTGACGTTTTCGTCGAAAAATTTCGACATACTATACTATGGCGTTTTTTTTGTAAAATTTTACAACATTTCACGAAATGACTTTTGCTCACTATAGTATCATTATTTATGCTATAATACGACCGTTGTCATGGTTTTTTTCAACATCAAAAAAATTTGACGTTTTCGCCGAAAAATTTCGACATACTATACTATGGTGGGTTTTTTTTGTAAAATTTTACAACATTTCACAAAGTGACTTTTGCTCACCATAGAATCATTCTTCATGCTATAATAAGGCCGTTTTCATGGTTTTTTTCATCAAAAAAATTTGAAGTTTTCGCCGAAAAATTTCGACATACTATACTATGGCGTTTTTTTGTAAAATTTTACAACATTTCACGAAATGATTTTGCTCACCATAGTATCATTCTTTATGCTATAATAAGGCCGTTTTCATGGTTTTTTTTCAACATCAAAAAAATTTCGACATACTATACTATGGCGTTTTTTTTGTAAAATTTACAACATTTCACGAAGTGACTTTTGCTCACTATAGAATCATTCTGCATGCTATAATAATGCCGTTTTCATGTTTTTTTTCAACATCAAAAAAATTTGACGTTTTCGCCGAAAAATTTCGACATACTATGCTATGGCGTTTTTTCGTAAAATTTTACAACATTTCACGAAATGACTTTTGCTCACCATAGAATCATTCTTCATGCTATAATATGGCCGTTTTCATGGTTTATTATAACATAAAAAAAAATTGATGTGTTCGTTGAAAAATTTCGACATACTATACTATGGCGGTTTTTTGGTAAAATTTTACAACATTTCACGAAATGACTTTTGCTCACCATAGTATCATTATTTATGCTATAATACAACCGTTTTCATGTTTTTTTTTCAACATCAAAAAAATTTGACGTTTTCGCCGAAAAATTTCGACATACTATACTATGGCGTTTTTTTGTAAAATTTTACAACATTTCACGAAATGACTTTTGCTCACCATAGAATCATTCTTTATGCTATAATAAGGCCGTTTTCGTGGTTTTTTTTTCAACATCAGAAAAAAATTGACGTTTTCGTCGAAAAATTTCGACATACTATACTATGGCGTTTTTTTTGTAAAATTTTACAACATTTCACGAAATGACTTTTGCTCACCATAGTATCATTATTTATGCTATAATACGACCGTTTTCATGTTTTTTTTTCAACATCAAAAAAATTTGACGTTTTCGCCGAAAAATTTCGACATACTATACTATGGCGTTTTTTTGTAAAATTTTACAACATTTCACGAAATGATTTTGTTCACCATAGTATCATTCTTTATGCTATAATAAGGCCGTTTTCATGGTTTTTTTCAACATCAAAAAAATTTCGACATACTATACTATGGCGTTTTTTTTGTAAAATTTACAACATTTCACGAAGTGACTTTTGCTCACTATAGAATCATTCTGCATGCTATAATAATGCCGTTTTCATGTTTTTTTTTTTCAACATCAAAAAAATTTGACGTTTTCGCCGAAAAATTTCGACATACTATACTATGGCGTTTTTTTGTAAAATTTTACAACATTTCACGAAATGACTTTTGCTCACCATAGAATCATTCTACATGCTATAATAAGACCGTTTTCATGGTTTTTTTCAACATCAAAAAAATTTGACGTGTTCGTTGAAAAAGTTCGACATACTATACTATGGCGTTTTTTTGTAAAATTTTACATTTCACGAAATGACTTTTGCTCACCATAGTATCATTATTTATGCTATAATACGACCGTTTTCATGGTTTTTTTCAACATCAAAAAAATTTGACATTTTCGCCGAAAAATTTCGACATACTATACTATGGTGGGGTTTTTTTTGTAAAATTTACAACATTTCACGAAATGATTTTGCTCACCATAGTATCATTCTGCATGCTATAATAATGCCGTTTTCATGTTTTTTTTCAACATCAAAAAAATTTGACGTTTTCGCCGAAAAATTTCGACATACTATACTATGGCGTTTTTTTGTAAAAATTTACAACATTTCACGAAATGACTTTTGCTCACCATAGAATCATTCTTTATGCTATAATATGGCCGTTTTCCTGGTTTATTATAACATAAAAAAAAATTGACGTGTTCGTCGACAAATTTCAACATTGTATACTATGGCGTTTTTTTTTGTAAAATTTTACAGCATTTTACGAAATGACTTTTGCTCACCATAGAATTATTCTGCATGCTATAATACGGCTGTTTTCATTGTTTTTTTTCAACATCAAAAAAATTTGCCGTTTTCGTCAAAAAATTTCGACGTACTATACTATGGCGTTTTTTTTGTAAAATTTTACAACATTTCACGAAATTACTTTTGCTCACCATAGTATCATTATTTATGCTATAATACGACCGTTTTCATGTTTTTTTTTCAACATCAAAAAAATTTGACGTTTTCGCCGAAAAATTTCGACATAGTATACTATGGCGTTTTTTTGTAAAATTTTACAACATTTCACGAAATGACTTTTGCTCACCATAGAATCATTCTACATGCTATAATAAGGCCGTTTTCATGTTTTTTTTCAACATCAAAAAAATTTGACGTTTTCGCCGAAAAATTTCGACATACTATACTATGGCGTTTTTTTGTAAAATTTTACAACATTTCACGAAGTGACTTGCTCACCATAGAATCATTCTGCATGCTATAATAAGGCCGTTTTCATGGTTTTTTTTCAACATCAAAAAAATTTGAGGTTTTCGTCAAAAATTTTTGACATACTATACTATGGCGTTTTTTTGTAAAATTGTACATTTCACGAAATGACTTTTGCTCACCATAGTATCATTATTTATGCTATAATACGACCGTTTTCATGGTTTTTTTCAACATAAAAAAAATTTGACGTTTTCGCCGAAAAATTTCGACATACTATACTATGGCGTTTTTTTGTAAAATTTTACAACATTTCACGAAATGACTTTTGCTCACCATAGAATCATTCTACATGCTATAATGAGGCCGTTTTCATGGTTTTTTTCAACATCAAAAAAAATTTCGACATACTATACTGTGGCGTTTTTTTGTAAAATTTTACAACATTTCACGAAATGACTTTTGCTCACCATAGAATCATTCTTGATGCTATAATATGGCCGTTTTCATGGTTTATTATAACATAAAAAAAAATTGACGTGTTCGTCGAAAAATTTCAACATTGTATACTATGGCGTTTTTTTTTGTAAAATTTTACAACATTTCACGAAATGACTTTTGCTCACCATAGAATCATTCTACATGCTATAATAAGACCGTTTTCATGGTTTTTTTCAACATCAAAAAAATTTGACGTGTTCGTTGAAAAAGTTCGACATACTATACTATGGCGTTTTTTTGTAAAATTTTACAACATTTCACGAAATGACTTTTGCTCACCATAGAATCATTCTTCATGCTATAATAAGACCGTTTTCATGGTTTTTTTCATCAAAAAAATTTGAAGTTTTCGCCGAAAAATTTCGACATACTATACTATGGCGTTTTTTTGTAAAATTTTACAACATTTCACGAAATGATTTTGCTCACCATAGTATCATTCTTTATGCTATAATAAGGCCGTTTTCATGGTTTTTTTCAACATCAAAAAAATTTCGACATACTATACTATGGCGTTTTTTTTGTAAAATTTACAACATTTCACGAAGTGACTTTTGCTCACTATAGAATCATTCTGCATGCTATAATAATGCCGTTTTCATTTTTTTTTTCAACATCAAAAAAATTTGACGTTTTCGCCGAAAAATTTCGACATACTATACTATGGCGTTTTTTTGTAAAATTTTACAACATTTCACGAAATGATTTTGCTCACCATAGTATCATTCTTTATGCTATAATAAGGCCGTTTTCATGGTTTTTTTCAACATCAAAAAAATTTCGACATACTATACTATGGCGTTTTTTTTGTAAAATTTACAACATTTCACAAAGTGACTTTTGCTCACTATAGAATCATTCTGCATGCTATAATAATGCCGTTTTCATGTTTTTTTTCAACATCAAAAAAATTTGACGTTTTCGCCGAAAAAATTTCGACATACTATGCTATGGCGTTTTTTCGTAAAATTTTACAACATTTCACGAAATGACTTTTGCTCACCATAGAATCATTCTTCATGCTATAATATGGCCGTTTTCATGGTTTATTATAACATAAAAAAAAATTGACGTGTTCGTTGAAAAATTTCGACATACTATACTATGGCGTTTTTTTGTAAAATTTTACAACATTTCACGAAATGACTTTTGCTCACCATAGAATCATTCTTTATGCTATAATAAGGCCGTTTTCGTGGTTTTTTTTTCAACATCAGAAAAAAATTGACGTTTTCGTCGAAAAATTTCGACATACTATACTATGGCGTTTTTTTTGTAAAATTTTACAACATTTCACGAAATGACTTTTGCTCACCATAGTATCATTATTTATGCTATAATACGACCGTTTTCATGTTTTTTTTTCAACATCAAAAAAATTTGACGTTTTCGCCGAAAAATTTCGACATACTATACTATGGCGTTTTTTTGTAAAATTTTACAACATTTCACGAAATGATTTTGTTCACCATAGTATCATTCTTTATGCTATAATAAGGCCGTTTTCATGGTTTTTTTCAACATCAAAAAAAATTTCGACATACTATACTATGGCGTTTTTTTTTGTAAAATTTACAACATTTCACGAAGTGACTTTTGCTCACTATAGAATCATTCTGCATGCTATAATAATGCCGTTTTCATGTTTTTTTTTTCAACATCAAAAAAATTTGACGTTTTCGCCGAAAAATTTCGACATACTATACTATGGCGTTTTTTTGTAAAATTTTACAACATTTCACGAAATGACTTTTGCTCACCATAGAATCATTCTACATGCTATAATAAGACCGTTTTCATGGTTTTTTTCAACATCAAAAAAATTTGACGTGTTCGTTGAAAAAGTTCGACATACTATACTATGGCGTTTTTTTGTAAAATTTTACATTTCACGAAATGACTTTTGCTCACCATAGTATCATTATTTATGCTATAATACGACCGTTTTCATGGTTTTTTTCAACATCAAAAAAATTTGACGTTTTCGCCGAAAAATTTCGACATACTATACTATGGCGTTTTTTTTGTAAAATTTTACAACATTTCACGAAACGACTTTTACTCACCATAGTATCATTCTTTATGCTATAATAAGGCCGTTTTCATGTTTTTTTTTTCAACATCAGAAAAAATTTGACGTTTTCGTCGAAAATTTTCGACATACTATACTATGGCGTTTTTTTTGTAAAATTTTACAACATTTCACGAAACGACTTTTACTCACCATAGTATCATTCTTTATGCTATAATAAGGCCGTTTTCATGGTTTTTTTCAACATAAAAAAAATTTCGACATACTATACTATGGCGTTTTTTTTGTAAAATTTACAACATTTCACGAAGTGACTTTTGCTCACTATAGAATCATTCTGCATGCTATAATAATGCCGTTTTCATGTTTTTTTTCAACATCAAAAAAATTTGACGTTTTCGCCGAAAAATTTCGACATAGTATACTATGGCGTTTTTTTGTAAAATTTTACAACATTTCACGAAATGACTTTTGCTCACCATAGAATCATTCTACATGCTATAATAAGGCCGTTTTCATGTTTTTTTTCAACATCAAAAAAATTTGACGTTTTCGCCGAAAAATTTCGACATACTATACTATGGCGTTTTTTTGTAAAATTTTACAACATTTCACGAAGTGACTTGCTCACCATAGAATCATTCTGCATGCTATAATGAGGCCGTTTTCATGGTTTTTTTTCAACATCAAAAAAATTTGAGGTTTTCGTCAAAAATTTTTGACATACTATACTATGGCGTTTTTTTGTAAAATTTTACATTTCACAAAATGACTTTTGCTCACCATAGTATCATTATTTATGCTATAATACGACCGTTTTCATGTTTTTTTTCAACATCAAAAAAATTTGACGTTTTCGCCGAAAAATTTCGACATACTATACTATGGCGTTTTTTTGGTAAAATTTTACAACATTTCACGAAATGACTTTTGCTCACCATAGTATCATTCTTTATGCTATAATAAGACCGTTTTCATGGTTTTTTTCAACATAAAAAAAATTTGACGTTTTCGCTGAAAAATTTCGACATACTATACTATGGCGTTTTTTTGTAAAATTTTACAACATTTCACGAAATGACTTTTGCTCACCATAGAATCATTCTACATGCTATAATGAGGCCGTTTTCATGGTTTTTTTCAACATCAAAAAAATTTCGACATACTATACTGTGGCGTTTTTTTGTAAAATTTTACAACATTTCACGAAATGACTTTTGCTCACCATAGAATCATTCTTGATGCTATAATATGGCCGTTTTCATGGTTTATTATAACATAAAAAAAAATTGACGTGTTCGTCGAAAAATTTCAACATTGTATACTATGGCGTTTTTTTTTGTAAAATTTTACAACATTTCACGAAATGACTTTTGCTCACCATAGAATCATTCTACATGCTATAATAAGACCGTTTTCATGGTTTTTTTCAACATCAAAAAAATTGACGTGTTCGTTGAAAAATTTCGACATACTATACTATGGCGTTTTTTTGTAAAATTTTACAACATTTCACGAAGTGACTTGCTCACCATAGAATCATTCTGCATGCCATGATAAGGCCGTTTTCATGTTTTTTTTTCAATATCAAAAAAATTTGAGGTTTTCGTCAAAAATTTTTGACATACTATACTATGGCGTTTTTTTGTAAAATTTTACATTTCACGAAATGACTTTTGCTCACCATAGTATCATTATTTATGCTATAATACGACCGTTTTCATGTTTTTTTTCAACATCAAAAAAATTTGACGTTTTCGCCGAAAAATTTCGACATACTATACTATGGTGTTTTTTTGTAAAATTTTACAACATTTCACGAAATGACTTTTGCTCACCATAGTATCATTCTTTATGCTATAATAAGGCCGTTTTCATGTTTTTTTTCAACATCAAAAAAATTTGACGTTTTCGCCGAAAAATTTCGACATACTATACTATGGCGTTTTTTTGTAAAATTTTACAACATTTCACGAAATGACTTTTGCTCACCATAGTATCATTATTTATGCTATAATACGACCGTTTTCATGTTTTTTTTTTCAACATCAAAAAAATTTGACGTTTTCGCCGAAAAATTTCGACATACTATACTATGGTGTTTTTTTGTAAAATTTTACAACATTTCACGAAATGATTTTGCTCACCATAGTATCATTCTTTATGCTATAATAAGGCCGTTTTCATGGTTTTTTTCAACATCAAAAAAATTTCGACATACTATACTATGGCGTTTTTTTTGTAAAATTTACAACATTTCACGAAGTGACTTTTGCTCACTATAGAATCATTCTGCATGCTATAATAATGCCGTTTTCATGTTTTTTTTCAACATCAAAAAAATTTGACGTTTTCGCCGAAAAATTTCGACATACTATACTATGGCGTTTTTTTGTAAAATTTTACAACATTTCACAAAATGACTTTTGCTCACCATAGAATCATTCTTCATGCTATAATATGGCCGTTTTCATGGTTTATTATAACATAAAAAAAAATTGACGTGTTCGTTGAAAAATTTCGACATACTATACTATGGCGTTTTTTTGTAAAATTTTACAACATTTCACGAAGTGACTTGCTCACCATAGAATCATTCTGCATGCTATAATAAGGCCGTTTTCATGGTTTTTTTTCAACATCAAAAAAATTTGAGGTTTTCGTCAAAAATTTTTGACATACTATACTATGGCGGGTTTTTTTGTAAAATTTTACAACATTTCACGAAATGACTTTTGCTCACCATAGAATCATTCTGCATGCTATAATAAGGGCGATTTCATTGTTTTTTACAACATCAAAAAAATTTGACGTTTTCGCCGAAAAATTTCGACATACTATACTATGGCATTTTTTTGTAAAATTTTACAACATTTCACGAAATGACTTTTGCTCACCATAGAATCATTCTTTATGCTATAATAAGGCCGTTTTCATGTTTTTTTTTTCAACATCAGAAAAAATTTGACGTTTTCGTCGAAAATTTTCGACATACTATACTATGGCGTTTTTTTTGTAAAATTTTACAACATTTCACGAAACGACTTTTGCTCACCATAGTATCATTATTTATGCTATAATACGACCGTTTTCATGTTTTTTTTTCAACATCAAAAAAATTTGACGTTTTCGCCGAAAAATTTCGACATACTATACTATGGCGTTTTTTTGTAAAATTTTACAACATTTCACGAAATGACTTTTGCTCACCATAGAATCATTCTTTATGCTATAATAAGGCCGTTTTCGTGGTTTTTTTTTCAACATCAGAAAAAAATTGACGTTTTCGTCGAAAAATTTCGACGTACTATACTATGGCGTTTCTTTTGTAAAATTTTACAACATTTCACGAAATGACTTTTGCTCACCATAGTATCATTATTTATGCTATAATACGACCGTTTTCATGTTTTTTTTTTTCAACATCAAAAAAATTTGACGTTTTCGCCGAAAAATTTCGACATACTATACTATGGCGTTTTTTTGTAAAATTTTACAACATTTCACGAAATGATTTTGCTCACCATAGTATCATTCTTTATGCTATAATAAGGCCGTTTTCATGGTTTTTTTCAACATCAAAAAAATTTCGACATACTATACTATGGCGTTTTTTTTGTAAAATTTACAACATTTCACGAAGTGACTTTTGCTCACTATAGAATCATTCTGCATGCTATAATAATGCCGTTTTCATGTTTTTTTTTCAACATCAAAAAAATTTGACGTTTTCGCCGAAAAATTTCGACATACTATACTATGGCGTTTTTTTGTAAAATTTTACAACATTTCACGAAATGACTTTTGCTCACCATAGAATCATTCTACATGCTATAATAAGACCGTTTTCATGGTTTTTTTCAACATCAAAAAAATTTGACGTGTTCGTTGAAAAAGTTCGACATACTATACTATGGTGGTTTTTTTTTTGTAAAATTTTACAAAATTTCACAAAGTGACTTTTGCTCACCATAGAATCATTCTGCATGCTATAATAAGGCCGTTTTCATGGTTTTTTTCATCAAAAAAATTTGAAGTTTTCGCCGAAAAATTTCGACATACTATACTATGGTGTTTTTTTGTAAAATTTTACAACATTTCACGAAATGATTTTGCTCACCATAGTATCATTCTTTATGCTATAATAAGACCGTTTTCATGGTTTTTTTCAACATCAAAAAAATTTCGACATACTATACTATGGCGTTTTTTTTGTAAAATTTACAACATTTCACGAAGTGACTTTTGCTCACTATAGAATCATTCTGCATGCTATAATAATGCCGTTTTCATGTTTTTTTTTCAACATCAAAAAAATTTGACGTTTTCGCCGAAAAATTTCGACATACTATACTATGGCGTTTTTTTGTAAAATTTTACAACATTTCACGAAATGACTTTTGCTCACCATAGAATCATTCTACATGCTATAATAAGACCGTTTTCATGGTTTTTTTCAACATCAAAAAAATTTCGACATACTATACTATGGCGTTTTTTTGTAAAATTTTACATTTCACAAAATGACTTTTGCTCACCATAGAATCATTCTTCATGCTATAATATGGCCGTTTTCATGGTTTATTATAACATAAAAAAAAATTGACGTGTTCGTTGAAAAATTTCAACATACTATACTATGGCGTTTTTTTGTAAAATTTTACAACATTTCACGAAATGACTTTTGCTCACCATAGAATCATTCTACATGCTATAATAAGACCGTTTTCATGTTTTTTTTCAACATCAAAAAAATTTGACGTTTTCGCCGAAAAATTTCGACATACTATACTATGGCGTTTTTTTGTAAAATTTTACAACATTTCACGAAGTGACTTGCTTACCATAGAATCATTCTGCATGCTATAATAAGGCCGTTTTCATGGTTTTTTTCAACATCAAAAAAATTTGAGGTTTTCGTCAAAAATTTTTGACATACTATACTATGGCGGGTTTTTTTGTAAAATTTTACAACATTTCACGAAATGACTTTTGCTCACCATAGAATCATTCTGCATGCTATAATAAGGGCGATTTCATTGTTTTTTACAACATCAAAAAAATTTGACGTTTTCGCCGAAAAATTTCGACATACTATACTATGGCATTTTTTTGTAAAATTTTACAACATTTCACGAAATGACTTTTGCTCACCATAGAATCATTCTTTATGCTATAATAAGGCCGTTTTCATGTTTTGTTTTTTTTTTTCAACATCAGAAAAAATTTGACGTTTTCGTCGAAAATTTTCGACATACTATACTATGGCGTTTTTTTTGTAAAATTTTACAACATTTCACGAAACGACTTTTACTCACCATAGTATCATTCTTTATGCTATAATAAGGCCGTTTTCATGGTTTTTTTCAACATCAAAAAAATTTCGACATACTATACTATGGCGTTTTTTTTGTAAAATTTACAACATTTCACGAAGTCACTTTTGCTCACTATAGAATCATTCTGCATGCTATAATAATGCCGTTTTCATGTTTTTTTTCAACATCAAAAAAATTTGACGTTTTCGCCGAAAAATTTCGACATACTATACTATGGCGTTTTTTTGTAAAATTTTACAACATTTCACGAAATGACTTTTGCTCACCATAGAATCATTCTTTATGCTATAATATGGCCGTTTTCCTGGTTTATTATAACATAAAAAAAAATTGACGTGTTCGTCGACAAATTTCAACATTGTATACTATGGCGGTTTTTTTTGTAAAATTTTACAACATTTCACGAAGTCACTTTTGCTCACTATAGAATCATTCTGCATGCTATAATAATGCCGTTTTCATGTTTTTTTTCAACATCAAAAAAATTTGACGTTTTCGCCGAAAAATTTCGACATACTATACTATGGCGTTTTTTTGTAAAATTTTACAACATTTCACGAAATGACTTTTGCTCACCATAGAATCATTCTTTATGCTATAATATGGCCGTTTTCCTGGTTTATTATAACATAAAAAAAAATTGACGTGTTCGTCGACAAATTTCAACATTGTATACTATGGCGGTTTTTTTTGTAAAATTTTACAGCATTTTACGAAATGACTTTTGCTCACCATAGAATTATTCTGCATGCTATAATACGGCTGTTTTCATTGTTTTTTTTCAATATCAAAAAAATTTGCCGTTTTCGTCAAAAAATTTCGACGTACTATACTATGGCGTTTTTTTTGTAAAATTTTACAACATTTCACGAAATTACTTTTGCTCACCATAGTATCATTATTTATGCTATAATACGACCGTTTTCATGTTTTTTTTTCAACATCAAAAAAATTTGACGTTTTCGCCGAAAAATTTCGACATAGTATACTATGGCGTTTTTTTGTAAAATTTTACAACATTTCACGAAATGACTTTTGCTCACCATAGAATCATTCTACATGCTATAATAAGGCCGTTTTCATGTTTTTTTTCAACATCAAAAAAATTTGAGGTTTTCGTCAAAAATTTTTGACATACTATACTATGGCGTTTTTTTGTAAAATTTTACATTTCACGAAATGACTTTTGCTCACCATAGTATCATTATTTATGCTATAATACGACCGTTTTCATGTTTTTTTTCAACATCAAAAAAATTTGACGTTTTCGCCGAAAAATTTCGACATACTATACTATGGCGGTTTTTTGGTAAAATTTTACAACATTTCACGAAATGACTTTTGCTCACCATAGAATCATTCTGCATGCTATAATAAGGGCGATTTCATTGTTTTTTACAACATCAAAAAAATTTGACGTTTTCGCCGAAAAATTTCGACATACTATACTATGGCATTTTTTTGTAAAATTTTACAACATTTCACGAAATGACTTTTGCTCACCATAGAATCATTGTTTATGCTATAATAAGGCCGTTTTCATGTTTTTTTTTTCAACATCAGAAAAAATTTGACGTTTTCGTCGAAAATTTTCGACGTACTATACTATGGTGTTTCTTTTTTGTAAAATTTTACAACATTTCACGAAATGATTTTGCTCACCATAGTATCATTCTTTATGCTATAATAAGGCCGTTTTCATGGTTTTTTTCAACATCAAAAAAATTTCGACATACTATACTATGGCATTTTTTTGTAAAATTTACAACATTTCACGAAGTGACTTTTGCTCACTATAGAATCATTCTGCATGCTATAATATTGCCGTTTTCATGTTTTTTTTTTCAACATCAAAAAAATTTGACGTTTTCGCCGAAAAATTTCGACATACTATACTATGGCGCTTTTTTGTAAAATTTTACAACATTTCACGAAATGACTTTTGCTCACCATAGAATCATTCTTTATGCTATAATATGGCCGTTTTCCTGGTTTATTATAACATAAAAAAAAATTGACGTGTTCGTCGACAAATTTCAACATTGTATACTATGGCGGTTTTTTTTGTAAAATTTTACAGCATTTTACGAAATGACTTTTGCTCACCATAGAATTATTCTGCATGCTATAATACGGCTGTTTTCATTGTTTTTTTTCAACATCAAAAAAATTTGCCGTTTTCGTCAAAAAATTTCGACATACTATACTATGGTGTTTTTTTGTAAAATTTTACAACATTTCACGAAATGACTTTTGCTCACCATAGAATCATTCTACATGCTATAATAAGGCCGTTTTCATGTTTTTTTTCAACATCAAAAAAATTTGACGTTTTCGCCGAAAAATTTCGACATACTATACTATGGCGGTTTTTTGGTAAAATTTTACAACATTTCACGAAATAACTTTTGCTCACCATAGTATCATTATTTATGCTATAATACGACCGTTTTCATTTTTTTTTTTTCAACATCAAAAAAATTTGACGTTTTCGCCGAAAAATTTCGACATACTATACTATGGCGTTTTTTTGTAAAATTTTACAACATTTCACGAAATGACTTTTGCTCACCATAGAATCATTCTACATGCTATAATAAGACCGTTTTCATGGTTTTTTTCAACATCAAAAAAATTTGACGTGTTCGTTGAAAAAGTTCGACATACTATACTATGGCGTTTTTTTGTAAAATTTTACAACATTTCACGAAGTGACTTGCTCACCATAGAATCATTCTGCATGCTACAATAAGGCCGTTTTCATGTTTTTTTTTTCAACATCAAAAAAATTTGAGGTTTTCGTCAAAAATTTTTGACATACTATACTATGGCGTTTTTTTGTAAAATTTTACATTTCACGAAATGATTTTTGCTCACCATAGTATCATTATTTATGCTATAATACGACCGTTTTCATGTTTTTTTTCAACATCAAAAAAAATTTGACGTTTTCGCCGAAAAATTTCGACATACTATACTATGGCGTTTTTTTTGTAAAATTTTACAACATTTCACGAAATTACTTTTGCTCACCATAGTATCATTATTTATGCTATAATACGACCGTTTTCATGTTTTTTTTTTCAACATCAAAAAAATTTGACGTTTTTGCCGAAAAATTTCGAAATACTATACTATGGCGTTTTTTTGTAAAATTTTACAGCATTTCACGAAATGACTTTTGCTCACCATAGAATCATTCTTTATGCTATAATAAGGCCGTTTTCGTGGGGTTTTTTTCAACATCAGAAAAAAATTGACGTTTTCGTCGAAAAATTTCGACATACTATACTATGGCGTTTTTTTGTAACACTTTACAACATTTCACGAAATGATTTTGCTCACCATAGTATCATTCTTTAAGCTATAATAAGGCCGTTTTCATGGTTTTTTTCAACATCAAAAAAATTTCGACATACTATACTATGGCGTTTTTTTTTGTAAAATTTACAACATTTCACGAAGTGACTTTTGCTCACTATAGAATCATTCTGCATGCTATAATAATGCCGTTTTCATGTTTTTTTTCAACATCAAAAAAATTTGACGTTTTCGCCGAAAAATTTCGACATACTATACTATGGCGTTTTTTTGTAAAATTTTACAACATTTCACGAAATGACTTTTGCTCACCATAGAATCATTCTTCATGCTATAATATGGCCGTTTTCATGGTTTATTATAACATAAAAAAAAATTGACGTGTTCGTTGAAAAATTTCGACATACTATACTATGGCGGTTTTTTGGTAAAATTTTACAACATTTCACGAAATGACTTTTGCTCACCATAGAATCATTCTACATGCTATAATAAGGCCGTTTTCATGTTTTTTTTCAACATCAAAAAAATTTGACGTTTTCGCCGAAAAATTTCGACATACTATACTATGGCGGTTGTTTGGTAAAATTTTACAACATTTCACGAAATGACTTTTGCTCACCATAGTATCATTATTTATGCTATAATACGACCGTTTTCATTTTTTTTTTTTCAACATCAAAAAAATTTGACGTTTTCGCCGAAAAATTTCGACATACTATACTATGGCGTTTTTTTGTAAAATTTTACAACATTTCACGAAATGACTTTTGCTCACCATAGAATCATTCTACATGCTATAATAAGACCGTTTTCATGGTTTTTTTCAACATCAAAAAAATTTGACGTGTTCGTTGAAAAAGTTCGACATACTATACTATGGCGTTTTTTTGTAAAATTTTACAACATTTCACGAAGTGACTTGCTCACCATAGAATCATTCTGCATGCTACAATAAGGCCGTTTTCATGTTTTTTTTTTTCAACATCAAAAAAATTTGAGGTTTTCGTCAAAAATTTTTGACATACTATACTATGGCGTTTTTTTGTAAAATTTTACATTTCACGAAATGATTTTTGCTCACCATAGTATCATTATTTATGCTATAATACGACCGTTTTCATGTTTTTTTTCAACATCAAAAAAAATTTGACGTTTTCGCCGAAAAATTTCGACATACTATACTATGGCGTTTTTTTTGTAAAATTTTACAACATTTCACGAAATTACTTTTGCTCACCATAGTATCATTATTTATGCTATAATACGACCGTTTTCATGTTTTTTTTTTCAACATCAAAAAAATTTGACGTTTTCGCCGAAAAATTTCGAAATACTATACTATGGCGTTTTTTTGTAAAATTTTACAGCATTTCACGAAATGACTTTTGCTCACCATAGAATCATTCTTTATGCTATAATAAGGCCGTTTTCGTGGTTTTTTTTTCAACATCAGAAAAAAATTGACGTTTTCGTCGAAAAATTTCGACATACTATACTATGGCGTTTTTTTGTAACACTTTACAACATTTCACGAAATGATTTTGCTCACCATAGTATCATTCTTTAAGCTATAATAAGGCCGTTTTCATGGTTTTTTTCAACATCAAAAAAATTTCGACATACTATACTATGGCGTTTTTTTTTGTAAAATTTACAACATTTCACGAAGTTACTTTTGCTCACTATAGAATCATTCTGCATGCTATAATAATGCCGTTTTCATGTTTTTTTTTCAACATCAAAAAAATTTGACGTTTTCGCCGAAAAATTTCGACATACTATACTATGGCGTTTTTTTGTAAAATTTTACAACATTTCACGAAATGACTTTTGCTCACCATAGAATCATTCTTCATGCTATAATATGGCCGTTTTCATGGTTTATTATAACATAAAAAAAAATTGACGTGTTCGTTGAAAAATTTCGACATACTATACTATGGCGGTTTTTTGGTAAAATTTTACAACATTTCACGAAATGACTTTTGCTCACCATAGAATCATTCTTTATGCTATAATAAGGCCGTTTTCGTGGTTTTTTTTTTCAACATCAGAAAAAAATTGACGTTTTCGTCGAAAAATTTCGACGTACTATACTATGGCGTTTTTTTTGTAAAATTTTACAACATTTCACGAAATGACTTTTGCTCACCATAGTATCATTATTTATGCTATAATACGACCGTTTTCATGTTTTTTTTTCAACATCAAAAAAATTTGACGTTTTCGCCGAAAAATTTCGACATACTATACTATGGCGTTTTTTTGTAAAATTTTACAACATTTCACGAAATGACTTTTGCTCACCATAGAATCATTCTACATGCTATAATAAGGCCGTTTTCATGTTTTTTTTCAACATCAAAAAAATTTGACGTTTTCGCCGAAAAATTTCGACATACTATACTATGGCGTTGTTTTGTAAAATTTTACAACATTTCACGAAGTGACTTGCTCACCATAGAATCATTCTGCATGCTATAATAAGGCCGTTTTCATGGTTTTTTTCAACATCAAAAAAATAGAAAAAATTTCGACATACTATACTATGGCGTTTTTTTGTAAAATTTTACAACATTTCACGAAATGACTTTTGCTCACCATAGAATCATTCTTGATGCTATAATATGGCCGTTTTCATGGTTTATTATAACATAAAAAAAAATTGACGTGTTCGTCGAAAAATTTCAACATTGTATACTATGGCGTTTTTTTTTGTAAAATTTTACAACATTTCACGAAATGACTTTTGCTCACCATAGAATCATTCTACATGCTATAATAAGACCGTTTTCATGGTTTTTTTCAACATCAAAAAAATTTGACGTGTTCGTTGAAAAAGTTCGACATACTATACTATGGCGTTTTTTTGTAAAATTTTACAACATTTCACGAAGTGACTTGCTCACCATAGAATCATTCTGCATGCTATAATAAGGCCGTTTTCATGTTTTTTTTTTCAACATCAAAAAAATTTGACGTTTTCGCCGAAAAATTTCGACATACTATACTATGGCGTTTTTTTGTAAAATTTTTACATTTCACGAAATGACTTTTGCTCACCATAGAATCATTCTTTATGCTATAATAAGGCCGTTTTCATGTTTTTTTTTTTCAACATCAGAAAAAAATTGACGTTTTCGTCGAAAAATTTCGACGCACTATACTATGGCATTTTTTTTGTAAAATTTTACAACATTTCACGAAATGACTTTTGCTCACCATAGTATCATTCTTTATGCTATAATAAGGCCGTTTTCATGTTTTTTTTCCAACATCAAAAAAATTTGACGTTTTCGCCGAAAAATTTCGACATACTATACTATGGCGTTTTTTTGTAAAATTTTACAACATTTCACGAAATGATTTTGCTCACCATAGTATCATTCTTTATGCTATAATAAGGCCGTTTTCATGGTTTTTTTCAACATCAAAAAAATTTCGACATACTATACTATGGCGTTTTTTTTGTAAAATTTACAACATTTCACGAAGTGACTTTTGCTCACTATAGAATCATTCTGCATACTATAATAATGCCGTTTTCATGTTTTTTTTTCAACATCAAAAAAATTTGACGTTTTCGCCGAAAAATTTCGACATACTATACTATGGCGTTTTTTTGTAAAATTTTACAACATTTCACGAAATGACTTTTGCTCACCATAGAATCATTCTACATGCTATAATAAGACCGTTTTCATGGTTTTTTTCAACATCAAAAAAATTTGACGTGTTCGTTGAAAAAGTTCGACATACTATACTATGGCGTTTTTTTGTAAAATTTTACAACATTTCACAAAGTGACTTGCTCACCATAGAATCATTCTGCATGCTATAATAAGGCCGTTTTCATGGTTTTTTTTCAACATCAAAAAAATTTGAGGTTTTCGTCAAAAATTTTTGACATACTATACTATGGCGTTTTTTTGTAAAATTTTCACATTTCACGAAATGACTTTTGCTCACCATAGTATCATTATTTATGCTATAATACGACCGTTTTCATGTTTTTTTTCAACATCAAAAAAATTTGACGTTTTCGCCGAAAAATTTCGACATACTATACTATGGCGTTTTTTTTGTAAAATTTTACAACATTTCACAAAGTGACTTTTGCTCACCATAGAATCATTCTGCATGCTATAATAATGCCGTTTTCATGTTTTTTTTCAACATCAAAAAAATTTGACGTTTTCGCCGAAAAATTTCGACATACTATACTATGGCGTTTTTTTGTAAAATTTTACAACATTTCACGAAATGATTTTGCTCACCATAGTATCATTCTTTATGCTATAATAAGGCCGTTTTCATGGTTTTTTTCAACATCAAAAAAATTTCGACATACTATACTATGGCGTTTTTTTTGTAAAATTTACAACATTTCACGAAGTGACTTTTGCTCACTATAGAATCATTCTGCATGCTATAATAATGCCGTTTTCATGTTGTTTTTTCAACATCAAAAAAATTTGACGTTTTCGCCGAAAAATTTCGACATACTATACTATGGCGTTTTTTTGTAAAAATTTTACAACATTTCACGAAATGACTTTTGCTCACCATAGAATCATTCTACATGCTATAATAAGACCGTTTTCATGGTTTTTTTCAACATCAAAAAAATTTGACGTGTTCGTTGAAAAAGTTCGACATACTATACTATGGCGTTTTTTTGTAAAATTTTACAACATTTCACAAAGTGACTTGCTCACCATAGAATCATTCTGCATGCTATAATAAGGCCGTTTTCATGGTTTTTTTTTTTACATCAAAAAAATTTGAGGTTTTCGTCAAAAATTTTTGACATACTATACTATGGCGTTTTTTTGTAAAATTTTACATTTCACGAAATGACTTTTGCTCACCATAGTATCATTATTTATGCTATAATACGACCGTTTTCATGGTTTTTTTCAACATCAAAAAAATTTGACGTTTTCGCCGAAAAATTTCGACATACTATACTATGGTGTTTTTTTTTTTTGTAAAATTTTACAACATTTCACAAAATGACTTTTGCTCACCATAGAATCATTCTGCATGCTATAATAAGGCCGTTTTCATGGTTTTTTTCATCAAAAAAATTTGACGTTTTCGCCGAAAAATTTCGACATACTATACTATGGCGTTTTTTTGTAAAATTTTTACAACATTTCACGAAATGATTTTGCTCACCATAGTATCATTCTTTATGCTATAATAAGGCCGTTTTCATGGTTTTTTTCAACATAAAAAAAATTTCGACATACTATACTATGGCGTTTTTTTTGTAAAATTTACAACATTTCACGAAGTGACTTTTGCTCACTATAGAATCATTCTGCATGCTATAATAATGCCGTTTTCATGTTTTTTTTCAACATCAAAAAAATTTGACGTTTTCGCCGAAAAATTTCGACATACTATACTATGGCGTTTTTTTGTAAAATTTTACAACATTTCACGAAATGACTTTTGCTCACCATAGAATCATTCTTCATGCTATAATATGGCCGTTTTCTTGGTTTATTATAACATTAAAAAAAAATTGACTTGTTCGTTGAAAAATTTCAACATACTATACTATGGCGTTTTTTTGTAAAATTTTACAACATTTCACGAAATGACTTTTGCTCACCATAGAATCATTCTGCATGCTATAATAAGGGCGATTTCATTGTTTTTTACAACATCAAAAAAATTTGACGTTTTCGCCGAAAAATTTCGACATACTATACTATGGCGTTTTTTTTGTAAAATTTTACAACATTTCACGAAATGACTTTTACTCACCATAGTATCATTCTTTATGCTATAATAAGGCAGTTTTCATGGTTTTTTTCAACATCAAAAAAATTTGACGTTTTCGTCGAAAAATTTCGACGTACTATACTATGGTGTTTCTTTTTTGTAAAATTTTACAACATTTCACGAAATGATTTTGCTCACCATAGTATCATTCTTTATGCTATAATAAGGCCGTTTTCATGGTTTTTTTCAACATCAAAAAAATTTCGACATACTATACTATGGCGTTTTTTTTGTAAAATTTACAACATTTCACGAAGTGACTTTTGCTCACTATAGAATCATTCTGCATGCTATAATAATGCCGTTTTCATGTTTTTTTTCAACATCAAAAAAATTTGACGTTTTCACCGAAAAATTTCAACATTGTATACTATGGCGTTTTTTTTTGTAAAATTTTACAGCATTTTACGAAATGACTTTTGCTCACCATAGAATTATTCTGCATGCTATAATACGGCTGTTTTCATTGTTTTTTTTCAACATCAAAAAAATTTGCCATTTTCGTCAAAAAATTTCGACGTACTATACTATGGCGTTTTTTTTGTAAAATCTTACAACATTTCACGAAATTACTTTTGCTCACCATAGTATCATTATTTATGCTATAATACGACCGTTTTCATGTTTTTTTTTCAACATCAAAAAAATTTGACGTTTTCGCCGAAAAATTTCGACATACTATACTATGGCGTTTTTTTGTAAAATTTTACATTTCACGAAATGACTTTTGCTCACCATAGAATCATTCTTCATGCTATAATATGGCCGTTTTCATGGTTTATTATAACATAAAAAAAAATTTACGTGTTCGTTGAAAAATTTCGACATACTATACTATGGCGGTTTTTTTGGTAAAATTTTACAACATTTCACGAAATGACTTTTGCTCACCATAGTATCATTATTTATGCTATAATACGACCGTTTTCATTTTTTTTTTTTTTCAACATCAAAAAAATTTGACGTTTTCGCCGAAAAATTTCGACATACTATACTATGGCGTTTTTTTGTAAAATTTTACAACATTTCACGAAATGACTTTTGCTCACCATAGAATCATTCTACATGCTATAATAAGACCGTTTTCATGGTTTTTTTCAACATCAAAAAAATTTGACGTGTTCGTTGAAAAAGTTCGACATACTATACTATGGCGTTTTTTTGTAAAATTTTACAACATTTCACGAAGTGACTTGCTCACCATAGAATCATTCTGCATGCTACAATAAGGCCGTTTTCATGTTTTTTTTTTCAACATCAAAAAAATTTGAGGTTTTCGTCAAAAATTTTTGACATACTATACTATGGCGTTTTTTTGTAAAATTTTACATTTCACGAAATGATTTTTGCTCACCATAGTATCATTATTTATGCTATAATACGACCGTTTTCATGTTTTTTTTCAACATCAAAAAAAATTTGACGTTTTCGCCGAAAAATTTCGACATACTATACTATGGCGTTTTTTTTGTAAAATTTTACAACATTTCACGAAATTACTTTTGCTCACCATAGTATCATTATTTATGCTATAATACGACCGTTTTCATGTTTTTTTTTTCAACATCAAAAAAATTTGACGTTTTCGCCGAAAAATTTCGAAATACTATACTATGGCGTTTTTTTGTAAAATTTTACAGCATTTCACGAAATGACTTTTGCTCACCATAGAATCATTCTTTATGCTATAATAAGGCCGTTTTCGTGGGTTTTTTTTCAACATCAGAAAAAAATTGACGTTTTCGTCGAAAAATTTCGACATACTATACTATGGCGTTTTTTTGTAACACTTTACAACATTTCACGAAATGACTTTTGCTCACCATAGTATCATTCTTTAAGCTATAATAAGGCCGTTTTCATGGTTTTTTTCAACATCAAAAAAATTTCGACATACTATACTATGGCGTTTTTTTTTGTAAAATTTACAACATTTCACGAAGTGACTTTTGCTCACTATAGAATCATTCTGCATGCTATAATAATGCCGTTTTCATGTTTTTTTTCAACATCAAAAAAATTTGACGTTTTCGCCGAAAAATTTCGACATACTATACTATGGCGTTTTTTTGTAAAATTTTACAACATTTCACGAAATGACTTTTGCTCACCATAGAATCATTCTTCATGCTATAATATGGCCGTTTTCATGGTTTTTTACAACATAAAAAAAAATTGACGTGTTCGTTGAAAAATTTCGACATACTATACTATGGCGTTTTTTTTGTAAAATTTTACAACATTTCACGAAATGACTTTTGCTCACCATAGAATCATTCTTTATGCTATAATAAGGCCGTTTTCGTGGTTTTTTTTTCAACATCAGAAAAAAATTTGACGTTTTCGTCGAAAAATTTCGACGTACTATACTATGGCGTTTTTTTTGTAAAATTTTACAACATTTCACGAAATGACTTTTGCTCACCATAGTATCATTATTTATGCTATAATACGACCGTTTTCATGTTTTTTTTTCAACATCAAAAAAATTTGACGTTTTCGCCGAAAAATTTCGACATACTATACTATGGCGGGTTTTTTTGTAAAATTTTACAACATTTCACGAAATGACTTTTGCTCACCATAGAATCATTCTACATGCTATAATAAGGCCGTTTTCATGTTTTTTTTTTTCAACATCAAAAAAATTTGACGTTTTCGCCGAAAAATTTCGACATACTATACTATGGCGTTTTTTTGTAAAATTTTACAACATTTCACGAAGTGACTTTTGCTCACCATAGAATCATTCTGCATGCTATAATAAGGCCGTTTTCATGGTTTTTTTCAACATCAAAAAAATTTCGACATACTATACTATGGCGTTTTTTTGTAAAATTTTACAACATTTCACGAAATGACTTTTGCTCACCATAGAATCATTCTTGATGCTATAATATGGCCGTTTTCATGGTTTATTATAACATAAAAAAAAATTGACGTGTTCGTCGAAAAATTTCAACATTGTATACTATGGCGTTTTTTTTTGTAAAATTTTACAACATTTCACGAAATGACTTTTGCTCACCATAGAATCATTCTACATGCTATAATAAGACCGTTTTCATGGTTTTTTTCAACATCAAAAAAATTTGACGTGTTCGTTGAAAAAGTTCGACATACTATACTATGGCGTTTTTTTGTAAAATTTTACAACATTTCACGAAGTGACTTTGCTCACCATAGAATCATTCTGTATGCTATAATAAGGCCGTTTTCATGGTTTTTTTTTTCAACATCAGAAAAAAATTGACGTTTTCGTCGAAAAATTTCGACGTACTATACTATGGCATTTTTTTTGTAAAATTTTACAACATTTCACGAAATGACTTTTGCTCACCATAGTATCATTATTTATGCTATAATACGACCGTTTTCATGTTTTTTTTTCAACATCAAAAAAATTTGACGTTTTCGCCGAAAAATTTCGACATACTATACTATGGCGTTTTTTTGTAAAATTTTACAACATTTCACGAAATGACTTTTGCTCACCATAGAATCATTCTACATGCTATAATAAGGCCGTTTTCATGTTTTTTTTTCAACATCAAAAAAATTTGACGTTTTCGCCGAAAAATTTCGACATACTATGCTATGGCGTTTTTTTGTAAAATTTTACAACATTTCACGAAATGACTTTTGCTCACCATAGAATCATTCTTGATGCTATAATATGGCCGTTTTCATGGTTTATTATAACATTAAAAAAAATTGACGTGTTCGTCGAAAAATTTCAACATTGTATACTATGGCGTTTTTTTTTGTAAAATTTTACAACATTTCACGAAATGACTTTTGCTCACCATAGAATCATTCTACATGCTATAATAAGACCGTTTTCATGGTTTTTTTCAACATCAAAAAAATTTGACGTGTTCGTTGAAAAAGTTCGACATACTATACTATGGCGTTTTTTTGTAAAATTGTACATTTCACGAAGTGACTTTTGCTCACCATAGTATCATTCTGCATGCTATAATACAACCGTTTTCATTGTTTTTTTACAACATCAAAAAAATTTGACGCTTTCGTCGGAATATTTCGACATACTATACTATGGCGTTTTTTTTTGTAAAATTTTACAACATTTCACAAAGTGACTTTTGCTCACCATAGAATCATTCTGCATGCTATAATAAGGCCGTTTTCATGGTTTTTTTCATCAAAAAAATTTGACGTTTTCGCCGAAAAATTTCGACATACTATACTATGGCGTTTTTTTGTAAAATTTTACAACATTTCACGAAATGATTTTGCTCACCATAGTATCATTCTTTATGCTATAATAAGGCCGTTTTCATGTTTTTTTTCAACATCAAAAAAATTTGACGTTTTCGCCGAAAAATTTCGACATACTATACTATGGCGTTTTTTTGTAAAATTTTACAACATTTCACGAAATGACTTTTGCTCACCATAGTATCATTCTGCATGCTATAATACAACCGTTTTCATTGTTTTTTACAACATCAAAAAAATTTGACGCTTTCGTCGGAATATTTCGACATACTATACTATGGCGTTTTTTTTTGTAAAATTTTACAACATTTCACAAAGTGACTTTTGCTCACCATAGAATCATTCTGCATGCTATAATAAGGCCGTTTTCATGGTTTTTTTCATCAAAAAAATTTGACGTTTTCGCCGAAAAATTTCGACATACTATACTATGGCGTTTTTTTGTAAAATTTTACAACATTTCACGAAATGACTTTTGCTCACCATAGTATCATTCTTTATGCTATAATAAGGCCGTTTTCATGTTTTTTTTCAACATCAAAAAAATTTGACGTTTTCGCCGAAAAATTTCGACATACTATACTATGGCGTTTTTTTTTGTAAAATTTTACAACATTTCACGAAATGATTTTGCTCACCATAGTATCATTCTTTATGCTATAATAAGGCCGTTTTCATGGTTTTTTTCAACATCAAAAAAATTTCGACATACTATACTATGGCGTTTTTTTTTGTAAAATTTACAACATTTCACGAAGTGACTTTTGCTCACTATAGAATCATTCTGCATGCTATAATAATGCCGTTTTCATGTTTTTTTTTCAACATCAAAAAAATTTGACGTTTTCGCCGAAAAATTTCGACATACTATACTATGGCGTTTTTTTGTAAAATTTTACAACATTTCACGAAATGACTTTTGCTCACCATAGAATCATTCTACATTCTATAATAAGACCGTTTTCATGGTTTTTTTCAACATCAAAAAAATTTGACGTGTTCGTTGAAAAAGTTCGACATACTATACTATGGCGTTTTTTTGTAAAATTTTACAACATTTCACAAAGTGACTTGCTCACCATAGAATCATTCTGCATGCTATAATAAGGCCGTTTTCATGGTTTTTTTTCAACATCAAAAAAATTTGAGGTTTTCGTCAAAAATTTTTGACATACTATACTATGGCGTTTTTTTGTAAAATTTTACATTTCACGAAATGACTTTTGCTCACCATAGTATCATTATTTATGCTATAATACGACCGTTTTCATGGTTTTTTTCAACATCAAAAAAATTTGACGTTTTCGCCGAAAAATTTCGACATACTATACTATGGCGTTTTTTTTGTAAAATTTTACAACATTTCACAAAGTGACTTTTGCTCACCATAGAATCATTCTGCATGCTATAATAATGCCGTTTTCATGTTTTTTTTCAACATCAAAAAAATTTGACGTTTTCGCCGAAAAATTTCGACATACTATACTATGGCGTTTTTTTGTAAAATTTTACAACATTTCACGAAATGATTTTGCTCACCATAGTATCATTCTTTATGCTATAATAAGGCCGTTTTCATGGTTTTTTTCAACATCAAAAAAATTTCGACGTACTATACTATGGCGTTTTTTTTGTAAAATTTACAACATTTCACGAAGTGACTTTTGCTCACTATAGAATCATTCTGCATGCTATAATAATGCCGTTTTCATGTTGTTTTTTCAACATCAAAAAAATTTGACGTTTTCGCCGAAAAATTTCGACATACTATACTATGGCGTTTTTTTGTAAAATTTTACAACATTTCACGAAATGACTTTTGCTCACCATAGAATCATTCTACATGCTATAATAAGGCCGTTTTCATGTTTTTTTTTCAACATCAAAAAAATTTGACGTTTTCGCCGAAAAATTTCGACATACTATACTATGGCGTTTTTTTTGTAACATTTTACAACATTTCACGAAATGACTTTTGCTCACCATAGAATCATTCTGCATGCTATAATAATGCCGTTTTCATGTTTTTTTTTTCAACATCAAAAAAATTTGACGTTTTCGCCGAAAAATTTCGACATACTATACTATGGCGTTTTTTTGTAAAAATTTTACAACATTTCACGAAATGACTTTTGCTCACCATAGAATCATTCTACATGCTATAATAAGACCGTTTTCATGGTTTTTTTCAACATCAAAAAAATTTGACGTGTTCGTTGAAAAAGTTCGACATACTATACTATGGCGTTTTTTTGTAAAATTTTACAACATTTCACAAAGTGACTTGCTCACCATAGAATCATTCTGCATGCTATAATAAGGCCGTTTTCATGGTTTTTTTTCAACATCAAAAAAATTTGAGGTTTTCGTCAAAAATTTTTGACATACTATACTATGGCGGGTTTTTTTGTAAAATTTTACAACATTTCACGAAATGACTTTTGCTCACCATACAATCATTCTGCATGCTATAATAAGGGCGATTTCATTGTTTTTTACAACATCAAAAAAATTTGACGTTTTCGCCGAAAAATTTCGACATACTATACTATGGCGTTTTTTTGTAAAATTTTACAACATTTCACGAAATGACTTTTGCTCACCATAGAATCATTCTGCATGCTATAATAAGGCCGTTTTCATGGTTTTTTTTCAACATCAAAAAAATTTGAGGTTTTCGTCAAAAATTTTTGACATACTATACTATGGCGTTTTTTTGTAAAATTTTACATTTCACGAAATGACTTTTGCTCACCATAGTATCATTATTTATGCTATAATACGACCGTTTTCATGGTTTTTTTCAACATCAAAAAAATTTGACGTTTTCGCCGAAAAATTTCGACATACTATACTATGGTTTTTTTTTTTTTGTAAAATTTTACAACATTTCACAAAGTGACTTTTGCTCACCATAGAATCATTCTGCATGCTATAATAAGGCCGTTTTCATGGTTTTTTTCATCAAAAAAATTTGACGTTTTCGCCGAAAAATTTCGACATACTATACTATGGCGTTTTTTTGTAAAATTTTTACAACATTTCACGAAATGATTTTGCTCACCATAGTATCATTCTTTATGCTATAATAAGGCCGTTTTCATGGTTTTTTTCAACATAAAAAAAATTTGGACATACTATACTATGGCGTTTTTTTTGTAAAATTTACAACATTTCACGAAGTGACTTTTGCTCACTATAGAATCATTCTGCATGCTATAATAATGCCGTTTTCATGTTTTTTTTTCAACATCAAAAAAATTTGACGTTTTCGCCGAAAAATTTCGACATACTATACTATGGCGTTTTTTTGTAAAATTTTACAACATTTCACGAAATGACTTTTGCTCACCATAGAATCATTCTTCATGCTATAATATGGCCGTTTTCTTGGTTTATTATAACATTAAAAAAAATTGACGTGTTCGTTGAAAAATTTCAACATACTATACCATGGCGTTTTTTTGTAAAATTTTACAACATTTCACGAAATGACTTTTGCTCACCATAGAATCATTCTGCATGCTATAATAAGGGCGATTTCATTGTTTTTTACAACATCAAAAAAATTTGACGTTTTCGCCGAAAAATTTCGACATACTATACTATGGCGTTTTTTTTGTAAAATTTTACAACATTTCACGAAATGACTTTTACTCACCATAGTATCATTCTTTATGCTATAATAAGGCAGTTTTCATGGTTTTTTTCAACATCAAAAAAATTTGACGTTTTCGTCGAAAAATTTCGACTTACTATACTATGGTGTTTCTTTTTTGTAAAATTTTACAACATTTCACGAAATGATTTTGCTCACCATAGTATCATTCTTTATGCTATAATAAGGCCGTTTTCATGGTTTTTTTCAACATCAAAAAAATTTCAACATACTATACTATGGCGTTTTTTTTGTAAAATTTACAACATTTCACGAAGTGACTTTTGCTCACTATAGAATCATTCTGCATGCTATAATAATGCCGTTTTCATGTTTTTTTTTCAACATCAAAAAAATTTGACGTTTTCACCGAAAAATTTCAACATTGTATACTATGGCGTTTTTTTTTGTAAAATTTTACAGCATTTTACGAAATGACTTTTGCTCACCATAGAATTATTCTGCATGCTATAATACGGCTGTTTTCATTGTTTTTTTTCAACATCAAAAAAATTTGCCATTTTCGTCAAAAAATTTCGACGTACTATACTATGGCGTTTTTTTTGTAAAATCTTACAACATTTCACGAAATTACTTTTGCTCACCATAGTATCATTATTTATGCTATAATACGACCGTTTTCATGTTTTTTTTTTCAACATCAAAAAAATTTGACGTTTTCGCCGAAAAATTTCGACATACTATACTATGGCGTTTTTTTGTAAAATTTTACAACATTTCACGAAATGACTTTTGCTCACCATAGAATCATTCTACATGCTATAATAAGGCCGTTTTCATGTTTTTTTTTCAACATCAAAAAAATTTGACGTTTTCGCCGAAAAATTTCGACATACTATACTATGGCGTTTTTTTTGTAAAATTTTACAACATTTCACGAAATGACTTTTGCTCAACATAGAATCATTCTTGATGCTATAATATGGCCGTTTTCATGGTTTATTATAACATAAAAAAAAATTGACGTGTTCGTCGAAAAATTTCAACATTGTATACTATGGCGTTTTTTTTTGTAAAATTTTACAACATTTCACGAAATGACTTTTGCTCACCATAGAATCATTCTACATGCTATAATACGACCGTTTTCATGTTTTTTTTTCAACATCAAAAAAATTTGACGTTTTCGCCGAAAAATTTCGACATACTATACTATGGCGTTTTTTTTGTAACATTTTACAACATTTCACGAAATGACTTTTGCTCACCATAGAATCATTCTGCATGCTATAATAATGCCGTTTTCATGTTTTTTTTTTCAACATCAAAAAAATTTGACGTTTTCGCCGAAAAATTTCGACATACTATACTATGGCGTTTTTTTGTAAAAATTTTACAACATTTCACGAAATGACTTTTGCTCACCATAGAATCATTCTACATGCTATAATAAGACCGTTTTCATGGTTTTTTTCAACATCAAAAAAATTTGACGTGTTCGTTGAAAAAGTTCGACATACTATACTATGGCGTTTTTTTGTAAAATTTTACAACATTTCACAAAGTGACTTGCTCACCATAGAATCATTCTGCATGCTATAATAAGGCCGTTTTCATGGTTTTTTTTCAACATCAAAAAAATTTGAGGTTTTCGTCAAAAATTTTTGACATACTATACTATGGCGGGTTTTTTTGTAAAATTTTACAACATTTCACGAAATGACTTTTGCTCACCATACAATCATTCTGCATGCTATAATAAGGGCGATTTCATTGTTTTTTACAACATCAAAAAAATTTGACGTTTTCGCCGAAAAATTTCGACATACTATACTATGGCGTTTTTTTGTAAAATTTTACAACATTTCACGAAATGACTTTTGCTCACCATAGAATCATTCTGCATGCTATAATAAGGCCGTTTTCATGGTTTTTTTTCAACATCAAAAAAATTTGAGGTTTTCGTCAAAAATTTTTGACATACTATACTATGGCGTTTTTTTGTAAAATTTTACATTTCACGAAATGACTTTTGCTCACCATAGTATCATTATTTATGCTATAATACGACCGTTTTCATGGTTTTTTTCAACATCAAAAAAATTTGACGTTTTCGCCGAAAAATTTCGACATACTATACTATGGTGTTTTTTTTTTTTGTAAAATTTTACAACATTTCACAAAGTGACTTTTGCTCACCATAGAATCATTCTGCATGCTATAATAAGGCCGTTTTCATGGTTTTTTTCATCAAAAAAATTTGACGTTTTCGCCGAAAAATTTCGACATACTATACTATGGCGTTTTTTTGTAAAATTTTTACAACATTTCACGAAATGATTTTGCTCACCATAGTATCATTCTTTATGCTATAATAAGGCCGTTTTCATGGTTTTTTTCAACATAAAAAAAATTTGGACATACTATACTATGGCGTTTTTTTTGTAAAATTTACAACATTTCACGAAGTGACTTTTGCTCACTATAGAATCATTCTGCATGCTATAATAATGCCGTTTTCATGTTTTTTTTTCAACATCAAAAAAATTTGACGTTTTCGCCGAAAAATTTCGACATACTATACTATGGCGTTTTTTTGTAAAATTTTACAACATTTCACGAAATGACTTTTGCTCACCATAGAATCATTCTTCATGCTATAATATGGCCGTTTTCTTGGTTTATTATAACATTAAAAAAAATTGACGTGTTCGTTGAAAAATTTCAACATACTATACCATGGCGTTTTTTTGTAAAATTTTACAACATTTCACGAAATGACTTTTGCTCACCATAGAATCATTCTGCATGCTATAATAAGGGCGATTTCATTGTTTTTTACAACATCAAAAAAATTTGACGTTTTCGCCGAAAAATTTCGACATACTATACTATGGCGTTTTTTTTGTAAAATTTTACAACATTTCACGAAATGACTTTTACTCACCATAGTATCATTCTTTATGCTATAATAAGGCAGTTTTCATGGTTTTTTTCAACATCAAAAAAATTTGACGTTTTCGTCGAAAAATTTCGACTTACTATACTATGGTGTTTCTTTTTTGTAAAATTTTACAACATTTCACGAAATGATTTTGCTCACCATAGTATCATTCTTTATGCTATAATAAGGCCGTTTTCATGGTTTTTTTCAACATCAAAAAAATTTCAACATACTATACTATGGCGTTTTTTTTGTAAAATTTTACAACATTTCACGAAACGACTTTTGCTCACCATAGTATCATTATTTATGCTATAATACGACCGTTTTCATGTTTTTTTTTCAACATCAAAAAAATTTGACGTTTTCGCCGAAAAATTTCGACATACTATACTATGGCGTTTTTTTGTAAAATTTTACAACATTTCACGAAATGACTTTTGCTCACCATAGAATCATTCTTTATGCTATAATAAGGCCGTTTTCGTGGTTTTTTTTTCAACATCAGAAAAAAATTGACGTTTTCGTCGAAAAATTTCGACGTACTATACTATGGCGTTTCTTTTGTAAAATTTTACAACATTTCACGAAATGACTTTTGCTCACCATAGTATCATTATTTATGCTATAATACGACCGTTTTCATGTTTTTTTTTTTTCAACATCAAAAAAATTTGACGTTTTCGCCGAAAAATTTCGACATACTATACTATGGCGTTTTTTTGTAAAATTTTACAACATTTCACGAAATGATTTTGCTCACCATAGTATCATTCTTTATGCTATAATAAGGCCGTTTTCATGGTTTTTTTCAACATCAAAAAAATTTCGACATACTATACTATGGCGTTTTTTTTTGTAAAATTTACAACATTTCACGAAGTGACTTTTGCTCACTATAGAATCATTCTGCATGCTATAATAATGCCGTTTTCATGTTTTTTTTTCAACATCAAAAAAATTTGACGTTTTCGCCGAAAAATTTCGACATACTATACTATGGCGTTTTTTTGTAAAATTTTACAACATTTCACGAAATGACTTTTGCTCACCATAGAATCATTCTACATGCTATAATAAGACCGTTTTCATGGTTTTTTTCAACATCAAAAAAATTTGACGTGTTCGTTGAAAAAGTTCGACATACTATACTATGGTGTTTTTTTTTTGTAAAATTTTACAAAATTTCACAAAGTGACTTTTGCTCACCATAGAATCATTCTGCATGCTATAATAAGGCCGTTTTCATGGTTTTTTTCATCAAAAAAATTTGAAGTTTTCGCCGAAAAATTTCGACATACTATACTATGGTGTTTTTTTGTAAAATTTTACAACATTTCACGAAATGATTTTGCTCACCATAGTATCATTCTTTATGCTATAATAAGACCGTTTTCATGGTTTTTTTCAACATCAAAAAAATTTCGACATACTATACTATGGCGTTTTTTTTGTAAAATTTACAACATTTCACGAAGTGACTTTTGCTCACTATAGAATCATTCTGCATGCTATAATAATGCCGTTTTCATGTTTTTTTTCAACATCAAAAAAATTTGACGTTTTCGCCGAAAAATTTCGACATACTATACTATGGCGTTTTTTTGTAAAATTTTACAACATTTCACGAAATGACTTTTGCTCACCATAGAATCATTCTACATGCTATAATAAGACCGTTTTCATGGTTTTTTTCAACATCAAAAAAATTTCGACATACTATACTATGGCGTTTTTTTGTAAAATTTTACATTTCACAAAATGACTTTTGCTCACCATAGAATCATTCTTCATGCTATAATATGGCCGTTTTCATGGTTTATTATAACATAAAAAAAAATTGACGTGTTCGTTGAAAAATTTCAACATACTATACTATGGCGTTTTTTTGTAAAATTTTACAACATTTCACGAAATGACTTTTGCTCACCATAGAATCATTCTACATGCTATAATAAGACCGTTTTCATGTTTTTTTTCAACATCAAAAAAATTTGACGTTTTCGCCGAAAAATTTCGACATACTATACTATGGCGTTTTTTTGTAAAATTTTACAACATTTCACGAAGTGACTTGCTTACCATAGAATCATTCTGCATGCTATAATAAGGCCGTTTTCATGGTTTTTTTCAACATCAAAAAAATTTGAGGTTTTCGTCAAAAATTTTTGACATACTATACTATGGCGGGTTTTTTTGTAAAATTTTACAACATTTCACGAAATGACTTTTGCTCACCATAGAATCATTCTGCATGCTATAATAAGGGCGATTTCATTGTTTTTTACAACATCAAAAAAATTTGACGTTTTCGCCGAAAAATTTCGACATACTATACTATGGCATTTTTTTGTAAAATTTTACAACATTTCACGAAATGACTTTTGCTCACCATAGAATCATTCTTTATGCTATAATAAGGCCGTTTTCATGTTTTTTTTTTCAACATCAGAAAAAATTTGACGTTTTCGTCGAAAATTTTCGACATACTATACTATGGCGTTTTTTTTGTAAAATTTTACAACATTTCACGAAACGACTTTTACTCACCATAGTATCATTCTTTATGCTATAATAAGGCCGTTTTCATGGTTTTTTTCAACATCAAAAAAATTTCGACATACTATACTATGGCGTTTTTTTTGTAAAATTTACAACATTTCACGAAGTCACTTTTGCTCACTATAGAATCATTCTGCATGCTATAATAATGCCGTTTTCATGTTTTTTTTCAACATCAAAAAAATTTGACGTTTTCGCCGAAAAATTTCGACATACTATACTATGGCGTTTTTTTGTAAAATTTTACAACATTTCACGAAATGACTTTTGCTCACCATAGAATCATTCTTTATGCTATAATATGGCCGTTTTCCTGGTTTATTATAACATAAAAAAAAATTGACGTGTTCGTCGACAAATTTCAACATTGTATACTATGGCGGTTTTTTTTGTAAAATTTTACAACATTTCACGAAGTCACTTTTGCTCACTATAGAATCATTCTGCATGCTATAATAATGCCGTTTTCATGTTTTTTTTCAACATCAAAAAAATTTGACGTTTTCGCCGAAAAATTTCGACATACTATACTATGGCGTTTTTTTGTAAAATTTTACAACATTTCACGAAATGACTTTTGCTCACCATAGAATCATTCTTTATGCTATAATATGGCCGTTTTCCTGGTTTATTATAACATAAAAAAAAATTGACGTGTTCGTCGACAAATTTCAACATTGTATACTATGGCGGTTTTTTTTGTAAAATTTTACAGCATTTTACGAAATGACTTTTGCTCACCATAGAATTATTCTGCATGCTATAATACGGCTGTTTTCATTGTTTTTTTTCAATATCAAAAAAATTTGCCGTTTTCGTCAAAAAATTTCGACGTACTATACTATGGCGTTTTTTTTGTAAAATTTTACAACATTTCACGAAATTACTTTTGCTCACCATAGTATCATTATTTATGCTATAATACGACCGTTTTCATGTTTTTTTTTCAACATCAAAAAAATTTGACGTTTTCGCCGAAAAATTTCGACATAGTATACTATGGCGTTTTTTTGTAAAATTTTACAACATTTCACGAAATGACTTTTGCTCACCATAGAATCATTCTACATGCTATAATAAGGCCGTTTTCATGTTTTTTTTCAACATCAAAAAAATTTGAGGTTTTCGTCAAAAATTTTTGACATACTATACTATGGCGTTTTTTTGTAAAATTTTACATTTCACGAAATGACTTTTGCTCACCATAGTATCATTATTTATGCTATAATACGACCGTTTTCATGTTTTTTTTTCAACATCAAAAAAATTTGACGTTTTCGCCGAAAAATTTCGACATACTATACTATGGCGGTTTTTTGGTAAAATTTTACAACATTTCACGAAATGACTTTTGCTCACCATAGAATCATTCTGCATGCTATAATAAGGGCGATTTCATTGTTTTTTACAACATCAAAAAAATTTGACGTTTTCGCCGAAAAATTTCGACATACTATACTATGGCATTTTTTTGTAAAATTTTACAACATTTCACGAAATGACTTTTGCTCACCATAGAATCATTGTTTATGCTATAATAAGGCCGTTTTCATGTTTTTTTTTTCAACATCAGAAAAAATTTGACGTTTTCGTCGAAAATTTTCGACGTACTATACTATGGTGTTTCTTTTTTGTAAAATTTTACAACATTTCACGAAATGATTTTGCTCACCATAGTATCATTCTTTATGCTATAATAAGGCCGTTTTCATGGTTTTTTTCAACATCAAAAAAATTTCGACATACTATACTATGGCATTTTTTTGTAAAATTTACAACATTTCACGAAGTGACTTTTGCTCACTATAGAATCATTCTGCATGCTATAATATTGCCGTTTTCATGTTTTTTTTCAACATCAAAAAAATTTGACGTTTTCGCCGAAAAATTTCGACATACTATACTATGGCGCTTTTTTGTAAAATTTTACAACATTTCACGAAATGACTTTTGCTCACCATAGAATCATTCTTTATGCTATAATATGGCCGTTTTCCTGGTTTATTATAACATAAAAAAAAAATTGACGTGTTCGTCGACAAATTTCAACATTGTATACTATGGCGGTTTTTTTTGTAAAATTTTACAGCATTTTACGAAATGACTTTTGCTCACCATAGAATTATTCTGCATGCTATAATACGGCTGTTTTCATTGTTTTTTTTCAACATCAAAAAAATTTGCCGTTTTCGTCAAAAAATTTCGACATACTATACTATGGTGTTTTTTTGTAAAATTTTACAACATTTCACGAAATGACTTTTGCTCACCATAGAATCATTCTACATGCTATAATAAGGCCGTTTTCATGTTTTTTTTTTCAACATCAAAAAAATTTGACGTTTTCGCCGAAAAATTTCGACATACTATACTATGGCGGTTTTTTGGTAAAATTTTACAACATTTCACGAAATAACTTTTGCTCACCATAGTATCATTATTTATGCTATAATACGACCGTTTTCATTTTTTTTTTTTCAACATCAAAAAAATTTGACGTTTTCGCCGAAAAATTTCGACATACTATACTATGGCGTTTTTTTGTAAAATTTTACAACATTTCACGAAATGACTTTTGCTCACCATAGAATCATTCTACATGCTATAATAAGACCGTTTTCATGGTTTTTTTCAACATCAAAAAAATTTGACGTGTTCGTTGAAAAAGTTCGACATACTATACTATGGCGTTTTTTTGTAAAATTTTACAACATTTCACGAAGTGACTTGCTCACCATAGAATCATTCTGCATGCTACAATAAGGCCGTTTTCATGTTTTTTTTTTCAACATCAAAAAAATTTGAGGTTTTCGTCAAAAATTTTTGACATACTATACTATGGCGTTTTTTTGTAAAATTTTACATTTCACGAAATGATTTTTGCTCACCATAGTATCATTATTTATGCTATAATACGACCGTTTTCATGTTTTTTTTCAACATCAAAAAAAATTTGACGTTTTCGCCGAAAAATTTCGACATACTATACTATGGCGTTTTTTTTGTAAAATTTTACAACATTTCACGAAATTACTTTTGCTCACCATAGTATCATTATTTATGCTATAATACGACCGTTTTCATGTTTTTTTTTTCAACATCAAAAAAATTTGACGTTTTTGCCGAAAAATTTCGAAATACTATACTATGGCGTTTTTTTGTAAAATTTTACAGCATTTCACGAAATGACTTTTGCTCACCATAGAATCATTCTTTATGCTATAATAAGGCCGTTTTCGTGGGGTTTTTTTCAACATCAGAAAAAAATTGACGTTTTCGTCGAAAAATTTCGACATACTATACTATGGCGTTTTTTTGTAACACTTTACAACATTTCACGAAATGATTTTGCTCACCATAGTATCATTCTTTAAGCTATAATAAGGCCGTTTTCATGGTTTTTTTCAACATCAAAAAAAATTTCGACATACTATACTATGGCGTTTTTTTTTGTAAAATTTACAACATTTCACGAAGTGACTTTTGCTCACTATAGAATCATTCTGCATGCTATAATAATGCCGTTTTCATGTTTTTTTTTCAACATCAAAAAAATTTGACGTTTTCGCCGAAAAATTTCGACATACTATACTATGGCGTTTTTTTGTAAAATTTTACAACATTTCACGAAATGACTTTTGCTCACCATAGAATCATTCTTCATGCTATAATATGGCCGTTTTCATGGTTTATTATAACATAAAAAAAAATTGACGTGTTCGTTGAAAAATTTCGACATACTATACTATGGCGGTTTTTTGGTAAAATTTTACAACATTTCACGAAATGACTTTTGCTCACCATAGAATCATTCTACATGCTATAATAAGGCCGTTTTCATGTTTTTTTTCAACATCAAAAAAATTTGACGTTTTCGCCGAAAAATTTCGACATACTATACTATGGCGGTTGTTTGGTAAAATTTTACAACATTTCACGAAATGACTTTTGCTCACCATAGTATCATTATTTATGCTATAATACGACCGTTTTCATTTTTTTTTTTTTCAACATCAAAAAAATTTGACGTTTTCGCCGAAAAATTTCGACATACTATACTATGGCGTTTTTTTGTAAAATTTTACAACATTTCACGAAATGACTTTTGCTCACCATAGAATCATTCTACATGCTATAATAAGACCGTTTTCATGGTTTTTTTCAACATCAAAAAAATTTGACGTGTTCGTTGAAAAAGTTCGACATACTATACTATGGCGTTTTTTTGTAAAATTTTACAACATTTCACGAAGTGACTTGCTCACCATAGAATCATTCTGCATGCTACAATAAGGCCGTTTTCATGTTTTTTTTTTCAACATCAAAAAAATTTGAGGTTTTCGTCAAAAATTTTTGACATACTATACTATGGCGTTTTTTTGTAAAATTTTACATTTCACGAAATGATTTTTGCTCACCATAGTATCATTATTTATGCTATAATACGACCGTTTTCATGTTTTTTTTCAACATCAAAAAAAATTTGACGTTTTCGCCGAAAAATTTCGACATACTATACTATGGCGTTTTTTTTGTAAAATTTTACAACATTTCACGAAATTACTTTTGCTCACCATAGTATCATTATTTATGCTATAATACGACCGTTTTCATGTTTTTTTTTTCAACATCAAAAAAATTTGACGTTTTCGCCGAAAAATTTCGAAATACTATACTATGGCGTTTTTTTGTAAAATTTTACAGCATTTCACGAAATGACTTTTGCTCACCATAGAATCATTCTTTATGCTATAATAAGGCCGTTTTCGTGGTTTTTTTTTCAACATCAGAAAAAAATTGACGTTTTCGTCGAAAAATTTCGACATACTATACTATGGCGTTTTTTTGTAACACTTTACAACATTTCACGAAATGATTTTGCTCACCATAGTATCATTCTTTAAGCTATAATAAGGCCGTTTTCATGGTTTTTTTCAACATCAAAAAAATTTCGACATACTATACTATGGCGTTTTTTTTTGTAAAATTTACAACATTTCACGAAGTTACTTTTGCTCACTATAGAATCATTCTGCATGCTATAATAATGCCGTTTTCATGTTTTTTTTCAACATCAAAAAAATTTGACGTTTTCGCCGAAAAATTTCGACATACTATACTATGGCGTTTTTTTTGTAAAATTTTACAACATTTCACGAAATGACTTTTGCTCACCATAGAATCATTCTTCATGCTATAATATGGCCGTTTTCATGGTTTATTATAACATAAAAAAAAATTGACGTGTTCGTTGAAAAATTTCGACATACTATACTATGGCGGTTTTTTGGTAAAATTTTACAACATTTCACGAAATGACTTTTGCTCACCATAGAATCATTCTTTATGCTATAATAAGGCCGTTTTCGTGGTTTTTTTTTCAACATCAGAAAAAAATTGACGTTTTCGTCGAAAAATTTCGACGTACTATACTATGGCGTTTTTTTTGTAAAATTTTACAACATTTCACGAAATGACTTTTGCTCACCATAGTATCATTATTTATGCTATAATACGACCGTTTTCATGTTTTTTTTTCAACATCAAAAAAATTTGACGTTTTCGCCGAAAAATTTCGACATACTATACTATGGCGTTTTTTTGTAAAATTTTACAACATTTCACGAAATGACTTTTGCTCACCATAGAATCATTCTACATGCTATAATAAGGCCGTTTTCATGTTTTTTTTCAACATCAAAAAAATTTGACGTTTTCGCCGAAAAATTTCGACATACTATACTATGGCGTTGTTTTGTAAAATTTTACAACATTTCACGAAGTGACTTGCTCACCATAGAATCATTCTGCATGCTATAATAAGGCCGTTTTCATGGTTTTTTTCAACATCAAAAAAAATTTCGACATACTATACTATGGCGTTTTTTTGTAAAATTTTACAACATTTCACGAAATGACTTTTGCTCACCATAGAATCATTCTTGATGCTATAATATGGCCGTTTTCATGGTTTATTATAACATAAAAAAAAATTGACGTGTTCGTCGAAAAATTTCAACATTGTATACTATGGCGTTTTTTTTTGTAAAATTTTACAACATTTCACGAAATGACTTTTGCTCACCATAGAATCATTCTACATGCTATAATAAGACCGTTTTCATGGTTTTTTTCAACATCAAAAAAATTTGACGTGTTCGTTGAAAAAGTTCGACATACTATACTATGGCGTTTTTTTGTAAAATTTTACAACATTTCACGAAGTGACTTGCTCACCATAGAATCATTCTGCATGCTATAATAAGGCCGTTTTCATGTTTTTTTTTCAACATCAAAAAAATTTGACGTTTTCGCCGAAAAATTTCGACATACTATACTATGGCGTTTTTTTGTAAAATTTTACATTTCACGAAATGACTTTTGCTCACCATAGAATCATTCTTTATGCTATAATAAGGCCGTTTTCGTGTTTTTTTTTTTCAACATCAGAAAAAAATTGACGTTTTCGTCGAAAAATTTCGACGCACTATACTATGGCATTTTTTTTGTAAAATTTTACAACATTTCACGAAATGACTTTTGCTCACCATAGTATCATTCTTTATGCTATAATAAGGCCGTTTTCATGTTTTTTTTCCAACATCAAAAAAATTTGACGTTTTCGCCGAAAAATTTCGACATACTATACTATGGCGTTTTTTTGTAAAATTTTACAACATTTCACGAAATGATTTTGCTCACCATAGTATCATTCTTTATGCTATAATAAGGCCGTTTTCATGGTTTTTTTCAACATCAAAAAAATTTCGACATACTATACTATGGCGTTTTTTTTGTAAAATTTACAACATTTCACGAAGTGACTTTTGCTCACTATAGAATCATTCTGCATACTATAATAATGCCGTTTTCATGTTTTTTTTTCAACATCAAAAAAATTTGACGTTTTCGCCGAAAAATTTCGACATACTATACTATGGCGTTTTTTTGTAAAATTTTACAACATTTCACGAAATGACTTTTGCTCACCATAGAATCATTCTACATGCTATAATAAGACCGTTTTCATGGTTTTTTTCAACATCAAAAAAATTTGACGTGTTCGTTGAAAAAGTTCGACATACTATACTATGGCGTTTTTTTGTAAAATTTTACAACATTTCACAAAGTGACTTGCTCACCATAGAATCATTCTGCATGCTATAATAAGGCCGTTTTCATGGTTTTTTTTCAACATCAAAAAAATTTGAGGTTTTCGTCAAAAATTTTTGACATACTATACTATGGCGTTTTTTTGTAAAATTTTACATTTCACGAAATGACTTTTGCTCACCATAGTATCATTATTTATGCTATAATACGACCGTTTTCATGTTTTTTTTCAACATCAAAAAAATTTGACGTTTTCGCCGAAAAATTTCGACATACTATACTATGGCGTTTTTTTTGTAAAATTTTACAACATTTCACAAAGTGACTTTTGCTCACCATAGAATCATTCTGCATGCTATAATAATGCCGTTTTCATGTTTTTTTTTCAACATCAAAAAAATTTGACGTTTTCGCCGAAAAATTTCGACATACTATACTATGGCGTTTTTTTGTAAAATTTTACAACATTTCACGAAATGATTTTGCTCACCATAGTATCATTCTTTATGCTATAATAAGGCCGTTTTCATGGTTTTTTTCAACATCAAAAAAATTTCGACATACTATACTATGGCGTTTTTTTTGTAAAATTTACAACATTTCACGAAGTGACTTTTGCTCACTATAGAATCATTCTGCATGCTATAATAATGCCGTTTTCATGTTGTTTTTTCAACATCAAAAAAATTTGACGTTTTCGCCGAAAAATTTCGACATACTATACTATGGCGGTTTTTTGTAAAATTTTACAACATTTCACGAAATGACTTTTGCTCACCATAGAATCATTCTACATGCTATAATAAGGCCGTTTTCATGTTTTTTTTCAACATCAAAAAAATTTGACGTTTTCGCCGAAAAATTTCGACATACTATACTATGGCGTTTTTTTTGTAAAATTTTACAACATTTCACGAAATGACTTTTGCTCACCATAGAATCATTCTGCATGCTATAATAATGCCGTTTTCATGTTTTTTTTTCAACATCAAAAAAATTTGACGTTTTCGCCGAAAAATTTCGACATACTATACTATGGCGTTTTTTTGTAAAAATTTTACAACATTTCACGAAATGACTTTTGCTCACCATAGAATCATTCTACATGCTATAATAAGACCGTTTTCATGGTTTTTTTCAACATCAAAAAAATTTGACGTGTTCGTTGAAAAAGTTCGACATACTATACTATGGCGTTTTTTTGTAAAATTTTACAACATTTCACAAAGTGACTTGCTCACCATAGAATCATTCTGCATGCTATAATAAGGCCGTTTTCATGGTTTTTTTTTTTACATCAAAAAAATTTGAGGTTTTCGTCAAAAATTTTTGACATACTATACTATGGCGTTTTTTTGTAAAATTTTACATTTCACGAAATGACTTTTGCTCACCATAGTATCATTATTTATGCTATAATACGACCGTTTTCATGGTTTTTTTCAACATCAAAAAAATTTGACGTTTTCGCCGAAAAATTTCGACATACTATACTATGGTGTTTTTTTTTTTTTGTAAAATTTTACAACATTTCACAAAATGACTTTTGCTCACCATAGAATCATTCTGCATGCTATAATAAGGCCGTTTTCATGGTTTTTTTCATCAAAAAAATTTGACGTTTTCGCCGAAAAATTTCGACATACTATACTATGGCGTTTTTTTGTAAAATTTTTACAACATTTCACGAAATGATTTTGCTCACCATAGTATCATTCTTTATGCTATAATAAGGCCGTTTTCATGGTTTTTTTCAACATAAAAAAAATTTCGACATACTATACTATGGCGTTTTTTTTGTAAAATTTACAACATTTCACGAAGTGACTTTTGCTCACTATAGAATCATTCTGCATGCTATAATAATGCCGTTTTCATGTTTTTTTTCAACATCAAAAAAATTTGACGTTTTCGCCGAAAAATTTCGACATACTATACTATGGCGTTTTTTTGTAAAATTTTACAACATTTCACGAAATGACTTTTGCTCACCATAGAATCATTCTTCATGCTATAATATGGCCGTTTTCTTGGTTTATTATAACATTAAAAAAAATTGACTTGTTCGTTGAAAAATTTCAACATACTATACTATGGCGTTTTTTTGTAAAATTTTACAACATTTCACGAAATGACTTTTGCTCACCATAGAATCATTCTGCATGCTATAATAAGGGCGATTTCATTGTTTTTTACAACATCAAAAAAATTTGACGTTTTCGCCGAAAAATTTCGACATACTATACTATGGCGTTTTTTTTGTAAAATTTTACAACATTTCACGAAATGACTTTTACTCACCATAGTATCATTCTTTATGCTATAATAAGGCAGTTTTCATGGTTTTTTTCAACATCAAAAAAATTTGACGTTTTCGTCGAAAAATTTCGACGTACTATACTATGGTGTTTTTTTTTGTAAAATTTTACAACATTTCACGAAATGATTTTGCTCACCATAGTATCATTCTTTATGCTATAATAAGGCCGTTTTCATGGTTTTTTTCAACATCAAAAAAATTTCGACATACTATACTATGGCGTTTTTTTTGTAAAATTTACAACATTTCACGAAGTGACTTTTGCTCACTATAGAATCATTCTGCATGCTATAATAATGCCGTTTTCATGTTTTTTTTCAACATCAAAAAAATTTGACGTTTTCACCGAAAAATTTCAACATTGTATACTATGGCGTTTTTTTTTGTAAAATTTTACAGCATTTTACGAAATGACTTTTGCTCACCATAGAATTATTCTGCATGCTATAATACGGCTGTTTTCATTGTTTTTTTTCAACATCAAAAAAATTTGCCATTTTCGTCAAAAAATTTCGACGTACTATACTATGGCGTTTTTTTTGTAAAATTTTACAACATTTCACGAAATTACTTTTGCTCACCATAGTATCATTATTTATGCTATAATACGACCGTTTTCATGTTTTTTTTTCAACATCAAAAAAATTTGACGTTTTCGCCGAAAAATTTCGACATACTATACTATGGCGTTTTTTTGTAAAATTTTACAACATTTCACGAAATGACTTTTGCTCACCATAGAATCATTCTTCATGCTATAATATGGCCGTTTTCATGGTTTATTATAACATAAAAAAAAATTTACGTGTTCGTTGAAAAATTTCGACATACTATACTATGGCGGTTTTTTTGTAAAATTTTACAACATTTCACGAAATGACTTTTGCTCACCATAGTATCATTATTTATGCTATAATACGACCGTTTTCATTTTTTTTTTTTTCAACATCAAAAAAATTTGACGTTTTCGCCGAAAAATTTCGACATACTATACTATGGCGTTTTTTTGTAAAATTTTACAACATTTCACGAAATGACTTTTGCTCACCATAGAATCATTCTACATGCTATAATAAGACCGTTTTCATGGTTTTTTTCAACATCAAAAAAATTTGACGTGTTCGTTGAAAAAGTTCGACATACTATACTATGGCGTTTTTTTTTGTAAAATTTTACAACATTTCACGAAGTGACTTGCTCACCATAGAATCATTCTGCATGCTACAATAAGGCCGTTTTCATGTTTTTTTTTTTCAACATCAAAAAAATTTGAGGTTTTCGTCAAAAATTTTTGACATACTATACTATGGCGTTTTTTTGTAAAATTTTACATTTCACGAAATGATTTTTGCTCACCATAGTATCATTATTTATGCTATAATACGACCGTTTTCATGTTTTTTTTCAACATCAAAAAAAATTTGACGTTTTCGCCGAAAAATTTCGACATACTATACTATGGCGTTTTTTTTTGTAAAATTTTACAACATTTCACGAAATTACTTTTGCTCACCATAGTATCATTATTTATGCTATAATACGACCGTTTTCATGTTTTTTTTTTCAACATCAAAAAAATTTGACGTTTTCGCCGAAAAATTTCGAAATACTATACTATGGCGTTTTTTTGTAAAATTTTACAGCATTTCACGAAATGACTTTTGCTCACCATAGAATCATTCTTTATGCTATAATAAGGCCGTTTTCGTGGGTTTTTTTTCAACATCAGAAAAAAATTGACGTTTTCGTCGAAAAATTTCGACATACTATACTATGGCGTTTTTTTGTAACACTTTACAACATTTCACGAAATGATTTTGCTCACCATAGTATCATTCTTTAAGCTATAATAAGGCCGTTTTCATGGTTTTTTTCAACATCAAAAAAATTTCGACATACTATACTATGGCGTTTTTTTTTGTAAAATTTACAACATTTCACGAAGTGACTTTTGCTCACTATAGAATCATTCTGCATGCTATAATAATGCCGTTTTCATGTTTTTTTTCAACATCAAAAAAATTTGACGTTTTCGCCGAAAAATTTCGACATACTATACTATGGCGTTTTTTTGTAAAATTTTACAACATTTCACGAAATGACTTTTGCTCACCATAGAATCATTCTTCATGCTATAATATGGCCGTTTTCATGGTTTATTATAACATAAAAAAAAATTGACGTGTTCGTTGAAAAATTTCGACATACTATACTATGGCGGTTTTTTTGTAAAATTTTACAACATTTCACGAAATGACTTTTGCTCACCATAGAATCATTCTTTATGCTATAATAAGGCCGTTTTCGTGGTTTTTTTTTCAACATCAGAAAAAAATTGACGTTTTCGTCGAAAAATTTCGACATACTATACTATGGCGTTTTTTTTGTAAAATTTTACAACATTTCACGAAATGACTTTTGCTCACCATAGTATCATTCTTTATGCTATAATACGACCGTTTTCATGTTTTTTTTTTCAACATCAAAAAAATTTGACGTTTTCGCCGAAAAATTTCGACATACTATACTATGGCGGGTTTTTTTGTAAAATTTTACAACATTTCACGAAATGACTTTAGCTCACCATAGAATCATTCTACATGCTATAATAAGGCCGTTTTCATGTTTTTTTTCAACATCAAAAAAATTTGACGTTTTCGCCGAAAAATTTCGACATACTATACTATGGCGTTTTTTTGTAAAATTTTACAACATTTCACGAAGTGACTTTTGCTCACCATAGAATCATTCTGCATGCTATAATAAGGCCGTTTTCATGGTTTTTTTCAACATCAAAAAATTTGACGTGTTCGAAAAAATTTCGACATACTATACTATGGCGTTTTTTTGTAAAATTTTACAACATTTCACGAAATGACTTTTGCTCACCATAGAATCATTCTTGATGCTATAATATGGCCGTTTTCATGGTTTATTATAACATAAAAAAAAATTGACGTGTTCGTCGAAAAATTTCAACATTGTATACTATGGCGTTTTTTTTTGTAAAATTTTACAACATTTCACGAAATGACTTTTGCTCACCATAGAATCATTCTACATGCTATAATAAGACCGTTTTCATGGTTTTTTTCAACATCAAAAAAATTTGACGTGTTCGTTGAAAAAGTTCGACATACTATACTATGGCGTTTTTTTTGTAAAATTTTACAACATTTCACGAAGTGACTTTTGCTCACCATAGAATCATTCTTTATGCTATAATAAGGCCGTTTTCGTGGTTTTTTTTTCAACATCAGAAAAAAATTGACGTTTTCGTCGAAAAATTTCGACATACTATACTATGGCATTTTTTTTGTAAAATTTTACAACATTTCACGAAATGACTTTTGCTCACCATAGTATCATTATTTATGCTATAATACGACCGTTTTCATGTTTTTTTTTTCAACATCAAAAAAATTTGACGTTTTCGCCGAAAAATTTCGACATACTATACTATGGCGTTTTTTTGTAAAATTTTACAACATTTCACGAAATGACTTTTGCTCACCATAGAATCATTCTACATGCTATAATAAGGCCGTTTTCATGTTTTTTTTCAACATCAAAAAAATTTGACGTTTTCGCCGAAAAATTTCGACATACTATACTATGGCGTTTTTTTGTAAAATTTTACAACATTTCACGAAATGACTTTTGCTCACCATAGAATCATTCTTGATGCTATAATATGGCCGTTTTCATGGTTTATTATAACATAAAAAAAAATTGACGTGTTCGTCGAAAAATTTCAACATTGTATACTATGGCGTTTTTTTTTGTAAAATTTTACAACATTTCACGAAATGACTTTTGCTCACCATAGAATCATTCTACATGCTATAATAAGACCGTTTTCATGGTTTTTTTCAACATCAAAAAAATTTGACGTGTTCGTTGAAAAATTTTCGACATACTATACTATGGCGTTTTTTTGTAAAATTGTACATTTCACGAAGTGACTTTTGCTCACCATAGAATCATTCTGCATGCTATAATACAACCGTTTTCATTGTTTTTTTACAACATCAAAAAAATTTGACGTTTTCGTCGGAATATTTCGACATACTATACTATGGCGTTTTTTTTGTAAAATTTTACAACATTTCACGAAGTGACTTTTGCTCACCATAGAATCATTCTGCATGCTATAATAAGGCCGTTTTCATGGTTTTTTTCAACATCAAAAAAATTTGACGTTTTAGCCGAAAAATTTCGACATACTATACTATGGCGTTTTTTTGTAAAATTTTACAACATTTCACGAAATGACTTTTGCTCACCATAGAATCATTCTTCATGCTATAATAAGGCCGTTTTCATGTTTTTTTTTCAACATCAAAAAAATTTGACGTTTTCGTCGAAAAATTTCGACATACTATACTATGGCTTTTTTTTGTAAAATTTTACAACATTTCACGAAATGACTTTTGCTCACCATAGAATCATTCTGCATGCTATAATACAACCGTTTTCATTGTTTTTTACAACATCAAAAAAATTTGACGTTTTCGTCGAAAAATTTCGACATACTATACTATGGCGTTTTTTTTTGTAAAATTTTACAACATTTCACAAAGTGACTTTTGCTCACCATAGAATCATTCTGCATGCTATAATAAGGCCGTTTTCATGGTTTTTTTCATCAAAAAAATTTGACGTTTTCGCCGAAAAATTTCGACATACTATACTATGGCGTTTTTTTGTAAAATTTTACAACATTTCACGAAATGACTTTTGCTCACCATAGAATCATTCTTGATGCTATAATAAGGCCGTTTTCATGTTTTTTTTCAACATCAAAAAAATTTGACGTTTTCGCCGAAAAATTTCGACATACTATACTATGGCGTTTTTTTTTGTAAAATTTTACAACATTTCACGAAATGACTTTTGCTCACCATAGAATCATTCTTTATGCTATAATAAGGCCGTTTTCATGGTTTTTTTTCAACATCAAAAAAATTTCGACATACTATACTATGGCGTTTTTTTTGTAAAATTTACAACATTTCACGAAGTGACTTTTGCTCACCATAGAATCATTCTGCATGCTATAATAATGCCGTTTTCATGTTTTTTTTTCAACATCAAAAAAATTTGACGTTTTCGCCGAAAAATTTCGACATACTATACTATGGCGTTTTTTTGTAAAATTTTACAACATTTCACGAAATGACTTTTGCTCACCATAGAATCATTCTACATGCTATAATAAGACCGTTTTCATGGTTTTTTTCAACATCAAAAAAATTTGACGTGTTCCTTGAAAAATTTCGACATACTATACTATGGCGTTTGTTTTGTAAAATTTTACAACATTTCACGAAGTGACTTTTGCTCACCATAGAATCATTCTGCATGCTATAATAAGGCCGTTTTCATGGTTTTTTTTCAACATCAAAAAAATTTGAGGTTTTCGTCAAAAATTTTTGACATACTATACTATGGCGTTTTTTTGTAAAATTTTACATTTCACGAAATGACTTTTGCTCACCATAGAATCATTCTTCATGCTATAATACGACCGTTTTCATGGTTTTTTTCAACATCAAAAAAATTTGACGTTTTCGCCGAAAAATTTCGACATACTATACTATGGCGTTTTTTTTGTAAAATTTTACAACATTTCACAAAGTGACTTTTGCTCACCATAGAATCATTCTGCATGCTATAATAAGGCCGTTTTCATGTTTTTTTTCAACATCAAAAAAATTTGACGTTTTCGCCGAAAAATTTCGACATACTATACTATGGCGTTTTTTTGTAAAATTTTACAACATTTCACGAAATGACTTTTGCTCACCATAGAATCATTCTTTATGCTATAATAAGGCCGTTTTCATGGTTTTTTTCAACATCAAAAAAATTTCGACGTACTATACTATGGCGTTTTTTTTGTAAAATTTTACAACATTTCACGAAGTGACTTTTGCTCACCATAGAATCATTCTGCATGCTATAATAAGGCCGTTTTCATGTTGTTTTTTCAACATCAAAAAAATTTGACGTTTTCGCCGAAAAATTTCGACATACTATACTATGGCGTTTTTTTGTAAAATTTTACAACATTTCACGAAATGACTTTTGCTCACCATAGAATCATTCTACATGCTATAATAAGGCCGTTTTCATGTTTTTTTTTCAACATCAAAAAAATTTGACGTTTTCGCCGAAAAATTTCGACATACTATACTATGGCGTTTTTTTTGTAAAATTTTACAACATTTCACGAAATGACTTTTGCTCACCATAGAATCATTCTGCATGCTATAATAATGCCGTTTTCATGTTTTTTTTTCAACATCAAAAAAATTTGACGTTTTCGTCGAAAAATTTCGACATACTATACTATGGCGTTTTTTTGTAAAATTTTACAACATTTCACGAAATGACTTTTGCTCACCATAGAATCATTCTACATGCTATAATAAGACCGTTTTCATGGTTTTTTTCAACATCAAAAAAATTTGACGTGTTCGTTGAAAAAGTTCGACATACTATACTATGGCGTTTTTTTGTAAAATTTTACAACATTTCACGAAGTGACTTTTGCTCACCATAGAATCATTCTGCATGCTATAATAAGGCCGTTTTCATGGTTTTTTTTCAACATCAAAAAAATTTGAGGTTTTCGTCAAAAATTTTTGACATACTATACTATGGCGGGTTTTTTTGTAAAATTTTACAACATTTCACGAAATGACTTTTGCTCACCATAGAATCATTCTGCATGCTATAATAAGAGCGTTTTCATTGTTTTTTACAACATCAAAAAAATTTGACGTTTTCGCCGAAAAATTTCGACATACTATACTATGGCGTTTTTTTTGTAAAATTTTACAACATTTCACGAAATGACTTTTGCTCACCATAGAATCATTCTGCATGCTATAATAAGGCCGTTTTCATGGTTTTTTTTCAACATCAAAAAAATTTGACGTTTTCGTCAAAAATTTTTGACATACTATACTATGGCGTTTTTTTGTAAAATTTTACAACATTTCACGAAATGACTTTTGCTCACCATAGAATCATTCTTCATGCTATAATACGACCGTTTTCATGGTTTTTTTCAACATCAAAAAAATTTGACGTTTTCGCCGAAAAATTTCGACATACTATACTATGGTGTTTTTTTTTTTGTAAAATTTTACAACATTTCACAAAGTGACTTTTGCTCACCATAGAATCATTCTGCATGCTATAATAAGGCCGTTTTCATGGTTTTTTTTCATCAAAAAAATTTGACGTTTTCGCCGAAAAATTTCGACATACTATACTATGGCGTTTTTTTGTAAAATTTTTACAACATTTCACGAAATGACTTTTGCTCACCATAGTATCATTCTTTATGCTATAATAAGGCCGTTTTCATGGTTTTTTTCAACATAAAAAAAATTTGGACATACTATACTATGGCGTTTTTTTTGTAAAATTTTACAACATTTCACGAAGTGACTTTTGCTCACCATAGAATCATTCTGCATGCTATAATAATGCCGTTTTCATGTTTTTTTTTCAACATCAAAAAAATTTGACGTTTTCGCCGAAAAATTTCGACATACTATACTATGGCGTTTTTTTGTAAAATTTTACAACATTTCACGAAATGACTTTTGCTCACCATAGAATCATTCTTCATGCTATAATATGGCCGTTTTCATGGTTTATTATAACATCAAAAAAATTTGACGTGTTCGTTGAAAAATTTCAACATACTATACTATGGCGTTTTTTTGTAAAATTTTACAACATTTCACGAAATGACTTTTGCTCACCATAGAATCATTCTGCATGCTATAATAAGGCCGTTTTCATTGTTTTTTACAACATCAAAAAAATTTGACGTTTTCGCCGAAAAATTTCGACATACTATACTATGGCGTTTTTTTTGTAAAATTTTACAACATTTCACGAAATGACTTTTGCTCACCATAGAATCATTCTTCATGCTATAATAAGGCCGTTTTCATGGTTTTTTTCAACATCAAAAAAATTTGACGTTTTCGTCGAAAAATTTCGACATACTATACTATGGTGTTTTTTTTTTGTAAAATTTTACAACATTTCACGAAATGACTTTTGCTCACCATAGAATCATTCTTTATGCTATAATAAGGCCGTTTTCATGGTTTTTTTCAACATCAAAATAAAAATTTCGACATACTATACTATGGCGTTTTTTTTGTAAAATTTTACAACATTTCACGAAGAGACTTTTGCTCACCATAGAATCATTCTGCATGCTATAATAAGGCCGTTTTCATGTTTTTTTTCAACATCAAAAAAATTTGACGTTTTCACCGAAAAATTTCAACATACTATACTATGGCGTTTTTTTTTGTAAAATTTTACAGCATTTCACGAAATGACTTTTGCTCACCATAGAATCATTCTGCATGCTATAATACGGCCGTTTTCATTGTTTTTTTTCAACATCAAAAAAATTTGACATTTTCGTCAAAAAATTTCGACATACTATACTATGGCGTTTTTTTTGTAAAATTTTACAACATTTCACGAAATGACTTTTGCTCACCATAGTATCATTATTTATGCTATAATACGACCGTTTTCATGTTTTTTTTTTCAACATCAAAAAAATTTGACGTTTTCGCCGAAAAATTTCGACATACTATACTATGGCGTTTTTTTGTAAAATTTTACAACATTTCACGAAATGACTTTTGCTCACCATAGAATCATTCTACATGCTATAATAAGGCCGTTTTCATGTTTTTTTTTCAACATCAAAAAAATTTGACGTTTTCGCCGAAAAATTTCGACATACTATACTATGGCGTTTTTTTTGTAAAATTTTACAACATTTCACGAAATGACTTTTGCTCACCATAGAATCATTCTTGATGCTATAATATGGCCGTTTTCATGGTTTATTATAACATAAAAAAAAATTGACGTGTTCGTCGAAAAATTTCAACATTGTATACTATGGCGTTTTTTTTTGTAAAATTTTACAACATTTCACGAAATGACTTTTGCTCACCATAGAATCATTCTACATGCTATAATACGACCGTTTTCATTGTTTTTTTTTCAACATCAAAAAAATTTGACGTTTTCGCCGAAAAATTTCGACATACTATACTATGGCGTTTTTTTTGTAAAATTTTACAACATTTCACGAAATGACTTTTGCTCACCATAGAATCATTCTGCATGCTATAATAAGGCCGTTTTCATGTTTTTTTTTTCAACATCAAAAAAATTTGACGTTTTCGCCGAAAAATTTCGACATACTATACTATGGCGTTTTTTTTGTAAAATTTTACAACATTTCACGAAATGACTTTTGCTCACCATAGAATCATTCTACATGCTATAATAAGACCGTTTTCATGGTTTTTTTCAACATCAAAAAAATTTGACGTGTTCGTTGAAAAAGTTCGACATACTATACTATGGCGTTTTTTTGTAAAATTTTACAACATTTCACGAAGTGACTTGCTCACCATAGAATCATTCTGCATGCTATAATAAGGCCGTTTTCATGGTTTTTTTTCAACATCAAAAAAATTTGAGGTTTTCGTCAAAAAATTTTGACATACTATACTATGGCGGGTTTTTTTGTAAAATTTTACAACATTTCACGAAATGACTTTTGCTCACCATAGAATCATTCTGCATGCTATAATAAGGACCGTTTTCATTGTTTTTTACAACATCAAAAAAATTTGACGTTTTCGCCGAAAAATTTCGACATACTATACTATGGCGTTTTTTTGTAAAATTTTACAACATTTCACGAAATGACTTTTGCTCACCATAGAATCATTCTGCATGCTATAATAAGGCCGTTTTCATGGTTTTTTTTCAACATCAAAAAAATTTGACGTTTTCGTCAAAAATTTTTGACATACTATACTATGGCGTTTTTTTGTAAAATTTTACAACATTTCACGAAATGACTTTTGCTCACCATAGAATCATTCTTCATGCTATAATACGACCGTTTTCATTGGTTTTTTTCAACATCAAAAAAATTTGACGTTTTCGTCGAAAAATTTCGACATACTATACTATGGTGTTTTTTTTTTTGTAAAATTTTACAACATTTCACGAAGTGACTTTTGCTCACCATAGAATCATTCTGCATGCTATAATAAGGCCGTTTTCATGGTTTTTTTCAACATCAAAAAAATTTGACGTTTTCGCCGAAAAATTTCGACATACTATACTATGGCGTTTTTTTGTAAAATTTTTACAACATTTCACGAAATGACTTTTGCTCACCATAGTATCATTCTTTATGCTATAATAAGGCCGTTTTCATGGTTTTTTTCAACATCAAAAAAATTTGACGTTTTCTCAAAAAAATTTCGACATACTATACTATGGCGTTTTTTTTGTAAAATTTTACAACATTTCACGAAGTGACTTTTGCTCACCATAGAATCATTCTGCATGCTATAATAAGGCCGTTTTCATGTTTTTTTTTCAACATCAAAAAAATTTGACGTTTTCGCCGAAAAATTTCGACATACTATACTATGGCGTTTTTTTGTAAAATTTTACAACATTTCACGAAATGACTTTTGCTCACCATAGAATCATTCTTGATGCTATAATATGGCCGTTTTCATGGTTTATTATAACATTAAAAAAAATTGACGTGTTCGTCGAAAAATTTCGACATACTATACTATGGCGTTTTTTTGTAAAATTTTACAACATTTCACGAAATGACTTTTGCTCACCATAGAATCATTCTGCATGCTATAATAAGGCCGTTTTCATTGTTTTTTTCAACATCAAAAAAATTTGACGTTTTCGCCGAAAAATTTCGACATACTATACTATGGCGTTTTTTTTGTAAAATTTTACAACATTTCACGAAATGACTTTTGCTCACCATAGAATCATTCTTGCATGCTATAATAAGGCCGTTTTCATGGTTTTTTTCAACATCAAAAAAATTTGACGTTTTCGTCGAAAAATTTCGACATACTATACTATGGTGTTTTTTTTTGTAAAATTTTACAACATTTCACGAAATGACTTTTGCTCACCATAGAATCATTCTTCATGCTATAATAAGGCCGTTTTCATGGTTTTTTTCAACATCAAAAAAATTTGACGTTTCGTAAAAAAATTTCAACATACTATACTATGGCGTTTTTTTTGTAAAATTTTACAACATTTCACGAAGTGACTTTTGCTCACCATAGAATCATTCTGCATGCTATAATAAGGCCGTTTTCATGTTTTTTTTTCAACATCAAAAAAATTTGACGTTTTCACCGAAAAATTTCGACATACTATACTATGGCGTTTTTTTTTGTAAAATTTTACAACATTTCACGAAATGACTTTTGCTCACCATAGAATCATTCTGCATGCTATAATACGGCCGTTTTCATTGTTTTTTTTCAACATCAAAAAAATTTGACGTTTTCGTCGAAAAATTTCGACATACTATACTATGGCGTTTTTTTTGTAAAATTTTACAACATTTCACGAAATGACTTTTGCTCACCATAGAATCATTCTTTATGCTATAATACGACCGTTTTCATGTTTTTTTTTTCAACATCAAAAAAATTTGACGTTTTCGCCGAAAAATTTCGACATACTATACTATGGCGTTTTTTTGTAAAATTTTACAACATTTCACGAAATGACTTTTGCTCACCATAGAATCATTCTACATGCTATAATAAGGCCGTTTTCATGTTTTTTTTTCAACATCAAAAAAATTTGACGTTTTCGCCGAAAAATTTCGACATACTATACTATGGCGTTTTTTTTGTAAAATTTTACAACATTTCACGAAATGACTTTTGCTCACCATAGAATCATTCTTGATGCTATAATATGGCCGTTTTCATGGTTTATTATAACATAAAAAAAAATTGACGTGTTCGTCGAAAAATTTCAACATTGTATACTATGGCGTTTTTTTTTGTAAAATTTTACAACATTTCACGAAATGACTTTTGCTCACCATAGAATCATTCTACATGCTATAATACGACCGTTTTCATTGTTTTTTACAACATCAAAAAAATTTGACGTTTTCGTCGAAAAATTTCGACATACTATACTATGGCGTTTTTTTTTGTAAAATTTTACAACATTTCACGAAATGACTTTTGCTCACCATAGAATCATTCTGCATGCTATAATACGACCGTTTTCATGTTTTTTTTCAACATCAAAAAAATTTGACGTTTTCGCCGAAAAATTTCGACATACTATACTATGGCGTTTTTTTTGTAAAATTTTACAACATTTCACGAAGTGACTTTTGCTCACCATAGAATCATTCTGCATGCTATAATAAGGCCGTTTTCATTTTTTTTTTCAACATCAAAAAAATTTGACGTTTTCGCCGAAAAATTTCGACATACTATACTATGGCGTGTTTTTTTTTTTGTAAAATTTTACAACATTTCACGAAATGACTTTTGCTCACCATAGAATCATTCTGCATGCTATAATAAGGCCGTTTTCATGTTTTTTAACATCAAAAAAAATTTGACGTTTTCGCCGAAAAATTTCGACATACTATACTATGGCGTTTTTTTGTAAAATTTTACAACATTTCACGAAATGACTTTTGCTCACCATAGAATCATTCTTCATGCTATAATAAGGCCGTTTTCATGGTTTTTTTCAAACATCAAAAAATTATTTGACGTTTCAGAAAAATTTCGACATACTATACTATGGCGTTTTTTTTGTAAAATTTTACAACATTTCACGAAGTGACTTTTGTTCACCATAGAATCATTCTGCATGCTATAATAAGGCCGTTTTCATGTTTTTTTTCAACATCAAAAAAATTTGACGTTTTCGCCGAAAAATTTCGACATACTATACTATGGCGTTTTTTTTGTAAAATTTTACAACATTTCACGAAATGACTTTTGCTCACCATAGAATCATTCTTGATGCTATAATATGGCCGTTTTCATGGTTTATTATAACATAAAAAAAAATTTACGTGTTCGTTGAAAAATTTCAACATACTATACTATGGCGTTTTTTTGTAAAATTGTACAACATTTCACGAAGTGACTTTTGCTCACCATAGAATCATTCTGCATGCTATAATACAACCGTTTTCATTGTTTTTTTACAACATCAAAAAAATTTGACGTTTTCGTCGGAATATTTCGACATACTATACTATGGCGTTTTTTTTGTAAAATTTTACAACATTTCACGAAATGACTTTTGCTCACCATAGTATCATTCTTTATGCTATAATACGACCGTTTTCATGTTTTTTTTTTCAACATCAAAAAAATTTGACGTTTTCGTCGAAAAATTTCGACATACTATACTATGGCGTTTTTTTTGTAAAATTTTACAACATTTCACGAAATGACTTTTGCTCACCATAGAATCATTCTTTATGCTATAATAAGGCCGTTTTCATGGTTTTTTTCAACATCAAAAAAATTTGACGTTTTCGTCGAAAAATTTCGACATACTATACTATGGCGGTTTTTTTTGTAAAATTTTACAACATTTCACGAAATGACTTTTGCTCACCATAGTATCATTCTTTATGCTATAATAAGGCCGTTTTCATGGTTTTTTTCAACATCAAAAAAATTTGACGTTTCCTTGAAAAATTTCGACATACTATACTATGGCGTTTTTTTTGTAAAATTTTACAACATTTCACGAAGTGACTTTTGCTCACCATAGAATCATTCTGCATGCTATAATAAGGCCGTTTTCATGTTTTTTTTCAACATCAAAAAAATTTGACGTTTTCGCCGAAAAATTTCGACATACTATACTATGGCGTTTTTTTTGTAAAATTTTACAACATTTCACGAAATGACTTTTGCTCACCATAGAATCATTCTTGATGCTATAATATGGCCGTTTTCATGGTTTATTATAACATAAAAAAAAATTGACGTGTTCGTCGAAAAATTTCAACATTGTATACTATGGCGTTTTTTTTGTAAAATTTTACAACATTTCACGAAATGACTTTTGCTCACCATAGAATCATTCTGCATGCTATAATAAGGCCGTTTTCATGGTTTTTTTCATCAAAAAAATTTGACGTTTTCGCCGAAAAATTTCGACATACTATACTATGGCATTTTTTTTGTAAAATTTTACAACATTTCACGAAATGACTTTTGCCCACCATAGAATCATTCTTCATGCTATAATACGGCCGTTTTCATCATGTTTTTTTTCAACATCAAAAAAAAAAATTTCGACATACTATACTATGGCGGTTTTTTTTGTAAAATTTTACAACATTTCACGAAGTGACTTTTGCTCACCATAGAATCATTCTGCATGCTATAATAAAGCCGTTTTCATTTTTTTTTTCAACATCAAAAAAATTTGACGTTTTCGCCGAAAAAATTTCGACATACTATACTATGGCGTTTTTTTTTTGTAAAATTTTACAACATTTCACGAAATGACTTTTGCTCACCATAGAATCATTCTACATGCTATAATACGGCCGTTTTCATGTTTTTCTTTTCAACATCAAAAAAATTTGACGTGTTCAAGACGAAAAATTTCGACATACTATACTATGGCGGTTTTTTTGTAAAATTTTACAACATTTCACGAAATGACTTTTGCTCACCATAGAATCATTCTTCATGCTATAATACGACCGTTTTCATTGTTTTTTACAACATCAAAAAAATTTGACGTTTTCGTCGAAAAATTTCGACATACTATACTATGGCGTTTTTTTTTGTAAAATTTTACAACATTTCACGAAATGACTTTTGCTCACCATAGTATCATTATTTATGCTATAATACGACCGTTTTCATGTTTTTTTTTCAACATCAAAAAAATTTGACGTTTTCGTCGAAAAATTTCGACATACTATACTATGGCATTTTTTTGTAAAATTTTACAACATTTCACGAAATGACTTTTGCTAGCCATAGAATCATTCTTTATGCTATAATAAGGCCGTTTTCATTGTTTTTTTTCAACATCAACAAAATTTGACGTTTTCGTCGAAAAATTTCGACATACTATACTATGGCGGGTTTTTTTGTAAAATTTTACAACATTTCACGAAATGACTTTTGCTCACCATAGTATCATTCTTTATGCTATAATAGGGCAGTTTTCATGGTTTATTACAACATCAAAAAAATTTGACGTGTTCCTTGAAAAATTTCGACATACTATACTATGGCGTTTTTTTTGTAAAATTTTACAACATTTCACGAAGTGACTTTTGCTCACCATAGAATCATTCTGCATGCTATAATAAGGCCGTTTTCATTGTTTTTTTCAACATCAAAAAAATTTGACGTTTTCATCGAAAAATTTCGACATACTATACTATGGCGTTTTTTTTGTAAAATTTTACAACATTTCACGAAATGACTTTTGCTCACCATAGAATCATTCTGCATGCTATAATACAACCGTTTTCATTGTTTTTTACAACATCAAAAAAATTTGACGTGTTCGATGAAAAATTTCGACATACTATACTATGGCGTTTTTTTTTGTAAAATTTTACAACATTTTACGAAATGACTTTTGCTCACCATAGAATCATTCTACATGCTATAATACGACCGTTTTCATGTTTTTCTTTTCAACATCAAAAAAATTTGACGTTCAAGACGAAAAATTTCGACATACTATACTATGGAGTTTTTTTGTAAAATTTTACAACATTTCACGAAATGACTTTTGCTCACCATAGAATCATTCTGCATGCTATAATACGACCGTTTTCATTGTTTTTTACATCAAAAAAATTTGACCTTTTCTTCGAAAAATTTCGACATACTATACTATGACTTTTTTTTGTAAAATTTTACAACATTTCACGAAGTGACTTTTGCTCACCATAGAATCATTCTGCATGCTATAATAAGGCCGTTTTCATGTTTTTTTTCAACATCAAAAAAATTTGACGTTTTCGTCGAAAAATTTCGACATACTATACTATGGCGTTTTTTTGTAAAATTTTACAACATTTCACGAAATGACTTTTGCTCACCATAGAATCATTCTGCATGCTATAATACAACCGTTTTCATTGTTTTTTTACAACATCAAAAAAATTTGACGTTTCGATTAAAAATTTCGACATACTATACTATGGCGTTTTTTTTTGTAAAATTTTACAACATTTCACGAAATGACTTTTGCTCACCATAGAATCATTCTACATGCTATAATACGACCGTTTTCATTGTTTTTTACAACATCAAAAAAAATTTGACGTTTTCGTCGAAAAATTTCGACAAACTATACTATGGCGTTTTTTTTTGTAAAATTTTACAACATTTCACGAAATGACTTTTGCTCACCATAGAATCATTCTGCATGCTATAATACGACCGTTTTCATTGTTTTTTTACAACATCAAAAAAATTTGACGCTTTCGTCGAAAAATTTCGACATACTATACTATGGCGTTTTTTTTGTAAAATTTTACAACATTTCACGAAATGACTTTTGCTCACCATAGAATCATTCTACATGCTATAATACGACCGTTTTCATTGTTTTTTACAACATCAAAAAAAATTGACGTTTTCGTCGAAAAATTTTGACAAACTATACTATGGCGTTTTTTTTTGTAAAATTTTACAACATTTCACGAAATGACTTTTGCTCACCATAGTATCATTATTTATGCTATAATACGGCCGTTTTCATGTTTTTTTTTCAACATCAAAAAAATTTGACGTTTTCGTCAAAAAATTTCGACATACTATACTATGGCATTTTTTTGTAAAATTTTACAACATTTCACGAAATGACTTTTGCTCACCATAGAATCATTCTGCATGCTATAATACGACCGTTTTCATTGTTTTTTACATCAAAAAAATTTGACCTTTTCTTCGAAAAATTTCGACATACTATACTATGACTTTTTTTTGTAAAATTTTACAACATTTCACGAAGATGACTTTTGCTCACCATAGAATCATTCTTTATACTATAATAGGGCAGTTTTCATGGTTTATTACAACATAAAAAAAAAATTGACGTGTTCGTTGAAAAATTTCGACATACTATACTATGGTGTTTTTTTTTGTAAAATTTTACAACATTTCACGAAATGACTTTTGCTCACCATAGAATCATTCTACATGCTATAATAAGGCCGTTTTCATGGTTTTTTTCAACATCAAAAAAATTTGACGTTTTCGCCAAAAAATTTCGACATACTATACTATGGAGTTTTTTTGTTTTTGTAGTTTTTTTTTACATCAAAAAAATTTGACGTTTTCAAGACGAAAAATTTCGACATACTATACTATGGCGGGTTTTTTTGTAAAATTTTACAACATTTCACGAAATGACTTTAGCTCACCATAGTATCATTCTTTATACTATAATAGGGCAGTTTTCATGGTTTATTACAACATCAAAAAAATTTGACGTGTTCCTTGAAAAATTTCGACATACTATACTATGGCGTTTGTTTTGTAAAATTTTACAACATTTCACGAAATGACTTTTGCTCACCATAGAATCATTATTTATGATATAATAAGGCCGTTTTCATGGTTTTTTTCAACATCAAAAAAATTTGACGTTTTCGTCGAAAAATTTTGACATACTATACTATGGCGTTTTTTTTGTAAAATTTTACAACATTTCACGAAATGACTTTTGCTCACCATAGAATCATTCTTCATGCTATAATAAGGCCGTTTTCATTGTTTTTTTTCAACATCAAAAAAATTTGACGTTTTCGTCGGAAAATGTCGACATACTATACTATGGCGTTTTTTTTGTAAAATTTTACAACATTTCACGAAATGACTTTTGCTCACCATAGAATCATTCTTTATGCTATAATAAGGCCGTTTTCATGGTTTTTTTCAACATCAAAAAAATTTGACGTTTTCGCCGAAAAATTTCGACATACTATACTATGGCGTTTTTTTGTAAAATTTTACAACATTTCACGAAATGACTTTTGCTCACCATAGAATCATTCTACATGCTATAATAAGGCCGTTTTCATGGTTTTTTTCAACATCAAAAAAATTTGACGTTTTCATCAAAAAAATTCGACATACTATACTATGGCGTTTTTTTTGTAAAATTTTACAACATTTCACGAAATGACTTTTGCTCACCATAGAATCATTCTGCATGCTATAATACAACCGTTTTCATTGTTTTTTACAACATCAAAAAAATTTGACGTGTTCGATGAAAAATTTCGACATACTATACTATGACTTTTTTTTGTAAAATTTCACAACATTTCACGAAGTGACTTTTGCTCACCATAGAATCATTCTGCATGCTATAATAAGGCCGTATTCATGTTTTTTTTCAACATCAAAAAAATTTGACGTTTTCGCCGAAAAATTTCGACATACTATACTATGGCGTTTTTTTTGTAAAATTGTACATTTCACGAAGTGACTTTTGCTCACCATAGAATCATTCTGTATGCTATAATAAGTCCGTTTTCATTGTTTTTTACAACATAAAAAAAAATTTGACGTTTTCGTCAAAAAATTTCGACATACTATATACTATGGCGTTTTTTTGTAAAATTTTACAACATTTCACGAAATGACTTTAGCTCACCATTCTTTATACTATAATAGGGCCATTTTCATGGTTTTTTTCAACATCAAAAAAATTTGACATTTTCGTCGAAAAATTTCGACATACTATACTATGGAGTTTTTTTTTTGTAAAATTTTACAACATTTCACGAAATGACTTTTGTTCACCATAGAATCATTCTTTATGCTATAATAAGGCTGTTTTCATTGGTTTTTTTCAACATCAAAAAAATTTGACGTTTTCGTCAAAAAATTTCGACATACTATACTATGGCGTTTTTTTTTGTAAAATTTTACAACATTTCACGAAATGACTTTGGCTCACCATAGAATCATTCTTTATGCTATAATATGGCCGTTTTCATGGTTTATTATAACATCAAAAAAATTGAGGTGTTCGTCGAAAAATTTCAACATTGTATACTATGGCGTTTTTTTTGTAAAATTTTACAACATTTTACGAAATGACTTTTGCTCACCATAGAATCATTCTGCATGCTATAATACAACCGTTTTCATTGTTTTTTTACAACATCAAAAAAATTTGACGTTTTCGCCGAAAAATTTCGACATACTATACTATGGCGTTTTTTTTTGTAAAATTTTACAACATTTCACGAAATGACTTTTGCTCACCATAGAATCATTCTTTATGCTATAATATGGCAGTTTTCATGGTTTATTATAACATCAAAAAAAATTGACGTGTTCGTCGAAAAATTTCAACATTGTATACTATGGCATTTTTTTTTGTAAAATTTTACAACATTTCACAAAATGACTTTTGCTCACCATAGAATCATTCTTTATGCTATAATATGGCCGTTTTCATTGTTTTTTTCAACATCAAAAAAAATTTGACGTTTTCGTCTAAAAATTTCGACATACTATACTATGGCGTTTTTTTTGTAAAATTTTACAACATTTCACGAAATGACTTTTGCTCACCATAGAATCATTCTACATGCTATAATAAGGCTGTTTTCATGGGTTTTTTTCAACATCAGAAAAAAATTGACGTTTTCTTCGAAAAACTTCGACATACTACACTATGGCATTTTTTTTTGTAAAATTTTACAACATTTCACGAAGTGACTTTTGCTCACCATAGAATCATTCTTTATGCTATAATAAGGCCGTTTTCATTGTTTTTTACAACATCAGAAAGAATTTGACGTTTTAGTCGAAAAATTGACATACTATGGCGTTTTTTTTGTAAAATTTTAAAACATTTCACGAAATGACTTTTGCTCACCATAGAATTATTCTGCATGCTATAATAGGGCCGTTTTCATGGTTTATTACAACATCAAAAAAATTTGACGTTTTCGTCGAAAAATTTCAACATACTATTGTTACGACCCTGAGGTCGTATTAGCATTTGATCCTGTTTAGAGTATGTTCTACAAAGTGTTCTGTGGTAGAGCTCTTCTTTTCTTGTTGTGGCATGCTATTCCATCCGGTTCGCGTTTAGTTGGACCATCATTTATTTTTCAACAGGACAATGACCCCAAACACACCTCCAGACTGTGTGAGGGCTATTTGACCAAGAAGGAGAGTGATGGGGTGCTGCGCCAGATGACCTTTTCTATTTTTTCAACATACTATACTATGACCTTTTTGTACTGTATTATTATAAAAATACCATACTTTTAAATTTTGACATGACCTTTTTTCGACATACTATACTATGACTATTTTCTCGATATCCTATACTGTGACTTTTTTTTTTCGACATACTATACTGACTTCCAAATACTATATTTTTTGGCATACTGCACCGTGACTTTTTTTGACATGCTATACTATGAATTTTTTTTTTCCTGGCGTACTAATCTAACTTATATAAAACTTATGTTTTTCAACATACTAGACCCTGACTCTTTTGAAACACCGTACAATGACTTTTGCATTGTTTTACCATAACTTTTTATGTTTTCCACATACTAGACTAAATTTATATACTATGACTTGAATTTTTTTTGACATATTGTACCAACAGGCCTGCGCATGATGGAGCACCACCCTGCCACTCTACTGAACACAATATACTGATCAGCCATACCATCAACAACATAATGACCACTGACAGGTGAAGTGAATAACATTGATTGTGTTCTTACAATGGCAGCTAGTGAACATTTTGTCTTTGAATTTTATGCGTTTGACCTACCAAAAGTGGTCCAAGGAAAACCGGTGACGACAGGGTCCTGAGCGGCCAAGGGGGAGCGAAGGCTGGCATGTGTTGTCAGATCCAATAGAAGAGCAAATGTAGCTGAAACTGCAACCGCAATGCCTTTGTTATTTTAAACAATTATTGCCATGTAAAATAAAGGTATTTTTATGTTGTACAATCTCTATTGTGTCTTGGATTATATTTGAAAGAGACTTGAATTTTATACTTCATATCATATTGTGAATTTCTCCACTGTGGGACTAATAAAGGAATATCTTATCTTATCCCACCCATCCACTGAGCCCTTCACAGCGCACCTGAAGGATCCAAAAAGTACCTGTATGTGACCCAGACCAGCAGCGCTTCTCCTCCATTATCTTCCAACTATACACTGACCATCACTTTTTTTCAACACACTAGGACTATTTTTGATTTATATCACACACAATGCTGTTTTTTTCTGACATACTAAAAATTCTTTAATTTTTTCACCATAATACCCTCGCTATAACCTGGCCTCCACAGTCACCGGACCTGAACCCGATCCAGATGGTTTGGGGTGAGCTGGACCGCGAGTGAAGGCAAAAGAGCCAACAAGTGCTCAGCATCTCTGGGAACTCCTTCAAGACTGTTGGAAGACCATTTCAGGTGACGACCTCTTGAAGCTCATCAAGAGAATGCAGAGTGTGCGAAGCAGTAATCAGAGCAAAAGGTGGCTACTTTGAAGAAACTACAATATAAGACATATTTTCAGTTGTTTCACACTTTTTTGTTAAGTACATCTTTCCACATGTGTCAATTCATAGTTTTGATGCCTTCAGTGTGAATTTACAATTTTCATAGTCATGAAAATAAAGAAAACTCTTTGAATGAGAAGGTGTGTCCAAACTTTTGGTCTGTACTGTATGTGGATGACACATAGGTGAAAATCAAAACCCAAGAGGTCCAGGCTTTCACAGAACACATCAATTCAGTGGACAAGAACATCAAGTTCACTAGAGAAGATGTTAAGGACAACCACTTACCTTTTTTGGACTGTGATGTTCACTTGGATGAGGACAGGAGCCTCCACATTGGGGTGTATAGGAAACCCACTCACACAGACCAATACCTTCTCTTTGACTCACACCACCCTCTGGAGCACAAACTAGGCGTTATCATAACCCTACAACACAGGGCTGATAATGTACCAACCACCACACAGGCCCAAGCAAAAGAGCACAAACATTTAAGGGGAGCTCTGAAAACTTGTGGCTATCCAAATTGGACCATTGACAGAGTAACACGCTCTAAGAAGACTACAAACATAGAAGGGCCAACTCCACAGGTCCAGATTCAGCTGTCTTTTTATTTGACATACTATGCTACAACTGTTTGTAGTTTTTCAACAGAAGATATTTTGACTTTTTTTTTTTCATAAACTACACTATGACTTAGTTTTTTCACTTACTGCACTGATGTTTTCAACATACTGTGACTTTTTTCCAACATTATACTATGACTTTTTTTTTCCAGACATAGTATACTATGACTTTTTTTCGACAGACTATACGGTGACTTTATTTTCCTGACATATTATACTGTGACTTTTTTTCCCCAAATACTATACTGAAAAAAGTCACAGTATAATTTGGCGGGAAAAAAACGGTCATAGTATAGTATATCGAGAAAAAGGTCATGTCACTTTTTTTTCCCTGAGATATTATATTGTAAATATTTTTACACAACATTTTTTTTTCCCGATATGCTATACTATGACTTTTTTTTTTCAAAATACTATACTAGGGGCGGCAGTAGCTCAGTCTGTAGGGAGTTGGCTTGGGAACTGGAGGGTCACCGGTTCAAGTCCCGACATGGACCAAGAACTGAGTGTGAACTGGAAGCTGGAGAGGTGCCAGTTTACCTCTTGGGCACTGCCGAGGTGCCCCTGAGCAAGGCACCAAACCCCCAACTGCTCGGGGCGCTTGTCAGGAGCAGCCCCCTCACTCTGACATCTCTCCATTACTGCATGTATATGGGTCCTGCATGTACTGTGTATAAGTTACAACAGAGTGTAAAAATTGAATTTCCCCTAGTGGGACTAATAAAGGTTGACCTTCTTCTTCTATGACTACACTACATTTTTTTGACATACTATGACTGACTTTTTTTTTTTTGACATACTACACGACATTTTTTTCCGACATACTAGACAACATTTTTTTCCAACATACAATAGTATATGACTTTTTTGTCTGACATACTATACGATGACTTTATTTTCCCAACAATACTACTGTGACTTTTTTCTGACAAATTATACTGACTTTTTTTAAGACATACTATACTGTGACTTTGTTTTGTCAACACACTATGCTGTGACTTTTTTGACATACTACATGTCATTTTTTCTTTTGACATACTACGTCATTTTTTCCAACATACTATACTATGACTCGTCTCGACATACGATACTATGATTTCTTTTTTTTTTTTTTTTTTTTTTTTACAGACTACATGTCATTTTGTCCTTTTGACAGACTACATGTCATCTTTTCTGACATACTATACTATGACTTTTTACAACATACTATGCTATGACTTTTTTTCGACATACTATACTATGACTTTTTTTTGTTTCGACATGCTACATGACATTTTTTCCGACACACTATACAATGACTTTTTTTTCCCCAGATATACTATACTGTGACTTTTTTCTGACATATTATGACATACCTATGACCTTTTTTCACCATACTATACTATGACTTTTTTCGACATACTACATGACATTTTTTCCGACACACTATACAATGACTTCTTTCCGACATACTATGACCTTGTTTTCAACATACTATACTATGACTTTTTTTTTTTTGCCATACTATGACTTTTTTTTGACATACTATGACACTTTTTTTTCGACATACTACGACCCTTTTTTTCAACATACTACATCACATTTTTTCGACAAACTATACTAGGACTTTTTTCGACATGCTATACTGTCACGTTTTGTATTTTTCAACGTACTACACTGAGTTTTTCTGTTTTCAACATAATATACTATGACCTTTTTATTTTTTCAACATACTATATTATGACATTTTAAAAAAATTTCAACAAACTATACAACTTTTTTATTTTTTCAACATACTATACTATGACTTAATTTTTTCGACATACTATGACTTCTTATTTTTTGAAATACTATACTACGACGTTTCATTTTTTTTTTTTTACATAATATACTATGACTTATTTTTTTCGACAAACTATATGACTTTTTCAACATATACATACAGTGGAGGAAATAAGTATTTGATCCCAGCTGATTTTGGCAGTTGTCATACTAAGAAATAAATTAATTAAGTCTCGGATTTTTATGGCATTTTGGCATATGGATTTTTACTCCTGATGTGTGTACAAACCTAGTAAGCAACTACAAGAAACATCTGACAGCTGTGCTTGCCAACAAGGGTTTTGCCACCAAGTATTAGATCATGTTTGGCTAGGGGATCAAATACTTATTTCCCTCAATGACGATCAAATTAATTTTTCTTAATTTTTTTTTTCATTATGGAATTTTCTCAATTTTTTTTTTTATATTCTTTCTCTAACTGTTAAAATAAAGCTGCCATAAAAATCAGACTGTTAATTTATTTCTTAGTATGACAACTGCCAAAATCAGCAGGGGATCAAATACTTATTTCCTCCACTGTATATACTATGACATTTTGTATTTAATCAACGTACTACACTACAACTTTTTTATTTTTTCAACATACTACACTGACTTTTTTTCGACATACTATATTATGACTTTTTCTGTTTGACATACTATACTATGACTATTTTTTCAACATACTATACTTTGATATTTTAAAATAAATTCTGACATACTATACTATGCCTTGTTATTTTTCAACATACTATGACTTTTTTTAATGTTTTTTGGCATACAATAGTATGACTTTAAAATGTTGTGGACATACTATACTGTGACTTTTTTTATTTTTTCGACATGCCATACTATGACTTTTATTTTTTCGCCATACTATACTAGACCTTTTATGTTTTTGACATACTATATTGTCTTTTTTATTTTTTTAACATACTATACTATGTGCCCAAGTGACACATTTTTAAATTAATCTATCACATTTCCAAATCACAATCACAATACAGTTTTTCATCTTGACGATGTATAGTGTCACATTTTAAATTGAAATATTTCGTGGTGTGATAAACCGTCACACCCCTAAATGTGATGTATGTGTAGTTGTAGTATTTGAATAACAATTAAATCATTCTCAGACTTACCAAAGTTCTTGGTCTGTGCCACTGCTGCTCGCCCTCTGTACAGCTGAGTACTAGGGAAACCACTGTGAGTAATGTGCTGACTGGAACAGGAGAGCAACACAGTGGTTGCACAACACTGATACAGCCACATGTGCAGCTATGATGCACCAGCTCAACAGGGGTCGAACCTTTAGTCCCATCTATAAGAAAAGAAAGCCATATAAAATAGTATGTATTAATTCTAACAGGGTAAAATTTGGGTTTGATAACATTATGGTGCTATTTTAAGGAGTAAAGAAGGCATTTTTCCATCTCTTTGTCTTTTTTATTATAGTAGTGGAATTATACTTACAACTTCTTATACCGACTGATATAAATACATTTCATCAAAATCTTAAGACCAGTTAAAAAATTGCAAGAATTTGCATTTTGCACTGTTGTATCTTAAGAAGGTTCTAAGTAGAGTTTCAAAATGCAAAAAGAAGAAATGAGAGCAAGAGACTAAATGTTTTGAGCAGGCAATTTATTGAAAAGAACAATTTAACTGAAATAGGCTCTTCATCAGCTGATCAAAAGTTTAAGACCACATCCTTTAAAAGCCCAAATCTGTGCAAAAATTTGGATTCCATGTCATTTTCTGTCAAGTAATCACACTGTCAAGACCTCTTGATGGGAAAAGCAAAAAAACTCACTGCCTTCGAACGTGGCAGGATTGTTGAGCTGCATAGACAAGGCCTCTCACAGCGTGCCATCGCTGCTGAGGTTGGACGCAGTAAGACAGTCATTTTGCATTTCTTAAAAGATCCTGAGGTTTATGGAACAAAAAAATCAAGTGGTAGACCCAAAAAAATCTCACCGGCACTGAGCCGGAGGATCCGAACGGCTGTCCGTCAAGACACGGGACGATCCTCATCCCAAATTAAGGCCATTACTGGTGCTGACTGCAGCCCAATAACCATCAGACGGCATCTGCAAAGGAACGGCTTCAAACACAAAAAACCTCTTCAAAGGCCACGTCTCCTTCAACGCCACAAAATTGCCCGTTTGGCCTTTGCAAGGGAGCACCAAACATGGGACGTTCAAAGTTGGAAGAAAGTTTTATTCTCTGATGAGAAAAAATTTAACCTTGATGGTCCTGATGGCTTCCAACGCTACTGGCATGACAAGGAGATGCCACCTGAGATTTTTTCAACGCGGCACAGCGGAGGGGGCGCCATCATGATCTGGGGTGCTTTTTCCTTCAATGGAACAATGGAGCTCCAGGTTGTGCAGGGGCGTCAAACAGCAGCTGGCTACGTGGAGATGTTGCAGCGGGCATCCCTCATGACTGAGGGCCCTCGTCTGTGTGGTGATGACTGGGTTTTTCAGCAGGACAATGCTGCAATTCACAATGCCCGTCTGACAAAGGATTTTTTTCAGGAGAATAACATCACTCTTTTGGATCATCCTGCATGTTCCCCTGATCTAAATTCAATTGAGAACATTTGGGGATGGATGGCAAGGGAAGTTTACAAAAATGGACATCAGTTCCAGACAGTGGATGCCCTTCGTGAAGCCATCTTCACCACTTGGAGCAACATTCCTACAAGCCTTTTGGAAACACTCGCATCAAGCATGCCAACACGAATTTTTGAAGTGATCAACAATAATGGTGGAGCTACTCATTACTGAGTCTGTTTTTGAGACTTTAATTTCTGTTTTAGGGTTTTTTTTGAGCTATGGTCTTAAACTTTTGATCAGCTGATGAACAGCCTATTTTAGTTAAATTGTTCTTTTCAATAAATTGCCTGCTCAAAACATTTAGTCTCTTGCTCTCATTTCTTCTTTTTGCATTTTGAAACTCTACTTAGAACCTTCTTAAGATACAACAGTGCAAAACGTAAATTCTTGCAATTTTTTAACTGGTCTTAAGATTTTGATCAGGAGTGTATATTCATTTTCTATATTATTGAAGAACAAAAGCTCAAAACAATACAACAGTGAACTCCATCCATCCAGTTTCTGGGGACTAGCTACGTTGTGCCGTTTCAGTTGCATTGATGTTTACTAGGTTATACTATTGGCTCTAACGTGTGAAATTAGCCAAATCCATGGTAACAATCTAACAGCTGTTATTTTCACCCTAACGTTACTCTCAGACTACAGGGCTTGTCTGAATTCATAACGCCCTCATACATAAGTATGTACAAAAGCACGCACATTCAGGCATCAAAGACTTGATGCTGCATAGAAATAAAACATGTGAAAAACTGAGAATGGATTCGGTACATTAGATAGTGCTCCCATGAACATTCAGCTAATTGGTTACCACCTGTGAGGTATCCAGCGACTACTCCGGATCAGTTCATAACGCCTTCACACTCAGTAACATTACACCTGTGTCTTGCTCTCTCTTTGATACCGATACTATAAAATTGGTTCATTACAGATGCTAATACTGTCTGTTACCTGTTTTTCAGGTAACGCTATAGACATTGAGCTAGGCTATAGGCTAGGCTAGCGATAGGATTAATTACTCACCCATGTAGCTCACGTTACAGCTAGCCGATTGGGGACTTAACTTGATTTGTACGACGTAAACCTTTCTCCCGTTTGTTGGTGGGTATGTTGACATTTATCTGTGGTAAATCTTAAACGCATCGCCAAGAAGAGAAAAATATGCCACTGTTGATATATTCATGCAGCTAGCGTGCAGCAACTAATCGGAAACGGCTGTGATTGACGCCGATCAAGTTCGGTTGCAGTTAAGCAGCATAGAAGGCACGCCTCTCCAGCTCCCTGATTGGATAGTCAAATAATAATCTGAGCATTCCTATTGGCTATTCGCCTCTGCCAAATTTCCGGTTTTGCTTCTGTTTTCTACCTTAAAATGATACTGGCGACTCTGAATGTAAACAATTCCCAAGAAAACTCAACAGGGCACTTTTGAGTATAATTAAATACTCCATTATAAGTAAAAATCCTACATTCAAAATCTAAGTACGATTCAGAAGTATGTATTAAATGTCGTGAATAAAAGTACTTGTTCTGTAGAAAAATGGCTCTGTGTATTTTTATTTTATAAATAGTTGGGGTAATCTGTAACAATGCATCACTTGAGCTCATGTTTTGTCAGTAAAATCTTAATCTGTAAATTGAAATGCACATATTAATAATCAAGTAAAGTAGGAGTACCTCAAAACTGCTTATAGTCTTTAGTGCATGAGTAAAGTACTGTACTTGTACTTTATATACATATTTTCCACATGTAAAATTGAGGGATGCACTGATCTGACTTTTTAGTCCTGATACTAATAGCAGTACCTGGGCTTTGCATATTGGCTGATACAGAGTACCAGTCTAATACCAGTGTCTAATTGATAAATTGTATGCCTCAATGTGTGGAAGTGACTGAGATCATTCTTTTATGTGTGTAAATACTGCTTTCCTAACAAATAGATACATAGATATACATTTACTGAATTATTATTTATTATTAAGATAATAAATCATACACCAGCAACTTGGTAAAAAAAATCTTCAAAATTAATAGAAATTACAATTGAAATGTAAACCTTTTAATGCAGTAACAAATTGGTCAAAACTTAAACAGGAATTGAAATTCCAGTATATAATGTATATAGCATATTGACAGTGAAGTGAATAGATCGGCTCCGGTGGTGCAGTGGTTAGCACTCTCACCTAACAGCAAGAAGCTTGTGGCCCTTCTGTGTGAAGTTTGCATGTTCTCCCTGTGTTAGCGTGGGTTTTGTTCAGGTTCTCTGGCTTCCTCCCACAGTCGTGCAAGACGTGCAGGTTAACTGATGACTCTAAATCACCCATAGGTGTGAATATGAGCATAAATGGTTGTCTGTCTCTATGTGTCAGCCCTGCAGTGTACTGTCCAAAGTGTACCCAATGTCAGTTGGGATCAGTTCCAGCCACCCCACGACCTCAAATGGCTTAAGCGGTTGCAGATGGACCGATGGAGATTGGTTCCATTGTCACAATACCCGATCTAGCTATTTGTGTCTGTATCAGCCCGGTCTTGTATCGGAATCAGTGCATCCCTATAGCAACAGTTCTCACAGTCCAAGAGATATTATTTCACCAACAAATGCTTACATTGATATAACAATCATCAAATTGGGCTGATTTGACACATTAACTGTTGAGTGACTAATTGATTAATCAAATAATTCTTTCATTAACTATAATTTTTGGATAGTTGCGGCAGTTAAATTCCAACATGACATCTCGAGTGCTGTATAGTCTTGAAATATAAACAGCCTGTGTGTGTGTGTGCAGCTCTCTCCATGTAAGGATATGAAGCAGCGCATGGAGTTGAAGTGTTTGTAAAGCTGCTGTTGGAGAGAGAATCAGTCTGTGACTGATTTATTCTGTCACATCAGGCTGATAAATAGATTATAACAGCGTGCTGTGTTTATTTAAAGCTGCCTTTTTCCTCCAGAATTGCACTATGGTTTTGGAGACCGCGCTGTGTCTTTTGCGTCCAGCTGTTATGTGAAACACCAGACGATGATCTCAACATCAGCCCTCCAATGAAGTTTCCTTCCGCGTGCATGTATGCGCGCGCCCCAGACGCGCTCCTGCATTGAGATTAAAACGGGCGGCTCCTCGACCAAAAACTGACCCGGACTGAGTCCGCTGATATGGGAACTCTGATGATTATCTAGTTTACATTCTTTGGAAACTGGTTGAATTTCCTGTCGCAGTTTACAGTAGATTTCACTTTGTCCGTGCAGTCGCCGCGGTGAGTACACTTTAACTTCTCTAAAGGCTTACTGAGGTATAAAGACCATATAGGCAGCTCAAAATATGAAGCAAGTAGTCTTCTGTAATATTTACTTGACGTGGCTGATCAGTGTTTTTGGGAGAAAATAACTCTAAGTAAGGGGAGTGAAATTAAGGCCACTAATGTGGACACCTTGTGGGAGGTACTTTGTTTTAAGTGAAAAACATGAATTCAAAAAGTATTATAAATAGTATTTGACCTCAGTTATTGATGCATTAATGTAAGCAGTAGTGGTGAAAAGGAACCAAGTACATTTTTTAGGTATTTGCTAACTTTAATTACTAGTTATTTGTAGATTCAGAAGTAAAGAAAGTTAAAATAATAATAATGATAATAATGCAGTACACGATCTGAATACTCTCTCCATGTCAGCATTTTAATGTTGTAGCTGGTCGAGATGAGCCAATTGTATCTACTTTATATGGGCTAATTTTGGCATTGCAATGCATCATTTTTTTTTTATTTAAAAAAATTGCGAGTGAAATTAAGGCCATTGAGTGCCGATGTGGACACCTTGTGGGAGATACTTTGTTATAGGTCAAAGTCATGCATTCAAAGAGTAAATTAAAAGTATTATCAGCAAAATGTACTTAGAATATCAAAAGTTCAAAGTTTTATGTTCTCATATATTATGGTATGCAGATTCAGAAGTAAAAACAATTGAATGCCTGACTTGAACAAAGTATTTCTACACTGTGATACTGCTACTTTTACTCATACTCAGCTGATTTTATCTACTTGGCTACTCTTTGGCTTAATCTATATCCATTAATTAAACGTAATAGAGTAAAAAGTACAATATTTCCCTCTGGGTTGTAGTGGAGTAGAAGTATTAAGCAGCATCAAAAGGAAATACTCAAGTAAATTACAAGTAACCAAGCAATCAATTATCTTTTGATAAAATAATGTTGTTAAGTGTAATATGAATTTGTGAAGCATAGCAAGGACCTATAGCTGCTAAATTAATGTAATAAAGTAAAACGTACAACATTTCCGTCTGGGTTGTAGTAGAATAGAAGTATAAAGTAGCATTAAAGGTAGATACTCAAGTAAAGTACAAGGAGCACTAGCAATGTATTTTTTGAACATAAAAATGTTGTTAAGTGAAATAGGAATCTGTGAAACAAAGCGAGTAACTATAGCTGTTAAATGAATGTAATAGAGTAAAAGTACTACATTTCCCTCCAGGTTGTTGTAAATGAGAATTATGAAGAATCATTAAAAGGAAATACCCAAGTAAAGTACAAGGAGCCTAACACAAAATAGTACTTCATTCCACCATAGTACAACAGCACAGCTGTCTTGGATTTGATTTCCTTCGATAAAATGTTATCCATCTGTTGTCATCTTCATGTTCTGGGAACCCCAGCTGTGGATTAGGGCTACACTAAACCCACAGTTTAATCTGTGTTTTATTCATGTGTACATTGTTGATGTTTATTTTCTGCTTTCAGTATAAGTAATCCTCATCTACAGCAAACCGGTATCAGCTCTCACCAAACAGTGCAACCCTTTAGATGTGGACCCTCCTCACACTAAATCTTATTGCGGTCTTCTGTTGTCTTTTTTATACTTTATCGTTGTTGACTTGAAATAGTTTGGAGCCCCTGTCATGGATATCAGTTTCACTAAACAGGTGGGATTTAACAACGAACATTTCCATTTCAACTGCAATTTCAAATATTGTCCTCTTTTTCCACAGTGTGGTTTTTCACCGACATTGTTTAAAACAACGATAAACACTCCTAAGCTCTGTGGAGACGCCTTCTGTGAAGACTCACTTGTTTGACAGCTATTTCCTGCATTTAAAGGGAGCGTTGGGAGTTAAACGTAAGCCTTCAACAACTGTCCTCTCTTCTCTGTCTTGTTTTGTTTTTGCAGGAAAAAATGGCGATGATTTCAGGGTTTATCTTTCTGTGCATGCTTCAAGCTGCAATCCCTCAAGGTCTGACTCCTCGTGGACCCAGGCCAGTACCTGGGCGAGGTGACAGTCCAGGTCCGACTCCACCTCCACTCCCGCCCACTCCGCAAGGTTGTGAGAGTGAGTTACATTAATTTTGTTGTAGCTCAGCAGAATATGATAATAAAGTCAGTTATTTGAAGAACTGAGGACCATTCATGTATTCGATGGTGGAAGAAGTATACAATAGGGATGTAAATCATGTTTCACCACAGTACAATTTATATTGATTCTGTGGACGATATGATATTTGCTGATATCACAAAGTCTGTCATGATATGATTTCGATTTGATTAAATTCAGGGATCCACGATCAAGATGACACAATATCATATGCCTATTTAACACAGTCAGTTACATTTATATCAACTCTCAAAAAACAACTAAAATAGGATGTGACAATTTTATGACTGGGTTTTTCCAGAAATTAAATGAAAAACACTTGAATTGTTTTAATAGAAATAATAAATATAAAAAAGGAATTTCAAAATAAAGGCATATGTTAAAGATGACGATATGTATCAATGCATGATATGGGATCATTGACTTGATATATCGATATAGATTGACGTATCGTTACACCCCTAGTATTCAGATCCTTGACTTAACGCAGCAGCGGGTAGAATTGGATCAAATATGATTAAAAAAAAGTTATTTTTATAAAATGGCCACTATATCTACTATATACAGTGAGACAGGTAATCTGAAAAAAAAAAAATCATGTTCCTCTGTATCCTCCGGTGCTCCTAATGGCATCTGCAAGATTTCACAGACCAGAGGAAAACAACCAATCAGAGCCGAGCAGGAGCCTGCTGTCTCTGAGCAGCTGTCAGTCACTCATGAACTCCGATGAAACATTCAAAGTAGGCAGCAATGATCAAGTATGAATCAATATTCTGTTCATATAATGCCTATTTGTCACCTCAAATGTTTTCAGAAACATCTTGTAGTTACTGTTTAGCTGTAAAATGAGAAAGTTTGTGACCTGGCAAGTTGAGGAAATACCAAGCACCGCCTACCAAGCCTGAAAACAGAGCCATGAGGAGGTGCAGAAGTCTGGTTTTCTTTCAGATCACTTGAATTACAATATGCTGAAAGGTTATTAAGGATTTTTTTTTTTTACCAAATGATACCAAAAATATACTTACTGCAGGTTTAAAGTGCAACAAAGCAGTAGATGTTTACACTTTTGTCTCCTCCAGCCAGGATAATTGACTGCCCCGTCAAGGTGTTTTTCACCCTTGACACCTCAGAGACCATCGCCTTACAGGAGTCCCCTCCTGGCAGCCTGGTGCAGAAAATTAAGGAGTTCACCAAGATGTTTGCCCAGGATCTCGGCAAGGACGAGGCAGATAAGGATTACAGGGGCATCAAGATCTCCTGGTCCATAGGAGGCCTGAACTTCTCTGAGTCGCAGTATGTCTTCAGTCAGTTCACAACCAAGGAGAACTTCATCAGGAACCTTAATGACATTAGGTACGAGGGCAAAGGCACCCACACCGACTGCGCCATCGAAAAAATGGCTAACCATATGACCCACCACTTCTCAGGGACGAAAGCTGTCCTCTTCTCTGTGGTCATCACTGACGGGCATGTGACAGCAAATCCATGTGGGGGGATGAAGGCGATGGCAGAGAAGGCCCGGGAGAAAGGGATCCAAATTTTCTCAGTGGCAGCGTCCAGGAGCGTTGATGAATTAGGACTGAGGGAGATAGCCAACTCTCCTGCTGAACTGTACCGTGACGACTACATAGTAGTGGACATCGTTAATGGGAAACCAGAAATAAAGACTGAATCCATCGCTCGTATCATAAAAGCCATGGTGATCTGAAATCCTTTTCATTTCTTGCCTTAAAAGCTCACATTTTAGTTCAGGTTTAAATTGCAGTATCATTAACATGTACTTTTCACTTACTGTTGTTTTTTCTTTGCAGAAACATCAAGCCTACGTACAGGTAAGAAATATTTACAATAAGTATATGCATGTCATTCATGTTATTAAGGGATGCATTTCTGTTTTTAGAAATTGTACCAAAATCTCTTGTTTCTTCTATGTTTTCATGCATTACTAGATTTAATGTTGTTTTGTTGTCCTTTTTGTGTAGTGTTACGAACATCAGTGCTTTAAGACTCCTGGGCTCGATGGACCAAAAGGGCCTCGAGGTCCAAAAGTGAGTATCAAAATACAGTATCAAACAATGTGTGTTTCTCATTGTACCAAAGATTGTTTTGTTGAAATGTCAATATTTCTCCTCAATTTGTAGGGTATAAAAGGAGACAGAGGTCAAACTGGGCCAAGCGGTGAAAAGGGTAGACCCGTAGGTAGAAGTTAGCATCATTATTACACTTGAAATTCTGTAAAAATCACTATTTTTAACAGTGAACATGATCTATTATATTGCAGGGTGATCCTGGCATTGAAGGTCCAATTGGACAACCTGGTCCAAAGGTTTGCTGAGGCCCACTGATTGATGATCTTGTGTGCTGCATAATTATCTAAGTTTTTTAATCTCAATAACATGTCCTTGTGTGCTCTGATGTAGGGAGAGATTGGTTTGAAAGGTGACAAGGTGAGAGATAAATCGTTATATCTCCACTTTTCTGTTCATCTGTCAGACTGATTGAAATGCTGTTAAATTAATGGCTCTTCTTTACATCATCAGGGCGAAATCGGAGCAGGAGGAGCAAAGGTAAAAAATGTTTTTTAATGTTACGCTTGCACATATTTTATATCCTACTACATCTGTCTTTGTCTGTATTTGCATACTGTAGTTGATAATGTGTCTTTGCTGATGTCCAAACTCAGGGTGTGGCAGGAGTGCCTGGCATGAATGGAACTGATGGTCAAAAGGTGAGTCTTCATATAAAAAAGTAAGCTGCACAGCATACAATGACTCTAATCTGTTCAGTGTACTGATATACTGCGTTTTGTCTCTTGGGAATCTTCAGGGTAAAATTGGCCGAGTTGGAGCTCCTGGATGCAAAGGTGATCCAGGTGACAAGGTAAGTCTATTTTTCACATGTTACTCTCAAGGTGTTGGTGTTGAAATATTAAATGGTTTGACAAAAGTGAGAAAATGTAATTTTGGTTAGCTCATTAACAGGGTCAGTGCTATTCTGACCCTCTTATTTAATCAGCAATAATGCATGTGGCTGGTTAACAATTGATCGGCCATATTAGCTATAAAGTATGTGTATATTTTTGTTTTTGTCTCTAAAAGGGACCACATGGTTACCCTGGAGATGTTGGTGCCAGTGGGCCACCTGGTGACCAAGGAGAAAAGGTCTGTGTTAAATCAAAACATAGGATCTTATCGACAGATAAAAACATGACTAAGTTACCGTATGCTCTGCACTGTGAGGCTTTACTTACTTTGAGCTAGTGCTAACACGTTCACAATGATGTGCAGCAGGTATAATCTTTACTATGTTCACTATATAAGTTTACTGTGTGTGCTAACATTTGCTAAGCACCACACAAAAAGGTGCAGCTGAGGCTGATGGGAATGTCAATGGTTTTACAGGTATTTAGTCATAAAGCAAAGTATTCAACAACTGAAAATAAGAAAGAAGAGAAGAAAGAAGAAAAGTGAAAAGCTCTCCAACGTTATTAAAATTCATCCTTCGGGAGACATGAAATTCATCCAAAGATTGTTGAGACACCAATTTATGACTGAGATTTATGAATGAAAACCATAAATGTCAGCCAGCTGGTGACAGAAGAGGGAAAGTCAGAGGATCACCAAAGTCAGTAGGATTCATCCTCTGGGGATCATTTTTTACAGCAAACCATTTAGTAGCTGTTGAGGCATTTCAGCCTGGACCAGAATGAAAGTCCAACGAACCAACACAGCTACTGTGGCTTAAAACCTTAAAAGGCTTTAAAGGAAGTCGTGCTGATGTCCTTAGAGGACAAAAATATCCACATCAAAAAAGTGCCATAAAAACACTACACAAAAACATTATTTTTCACTTTCACTGAGATAAATCTTTTCACCAACTTCAGCCCTAATCATAACCATCATATAGTCATTAATTTCCAGAATTTTAACCCTTTAACTGCCAGTTTGTCTACATAAAGGCACGTCACATACACACAAAATTAACATTGGCATCCTGTTCACTTCCATTCTATGCAAGTGAAGGGGCAAAAAATGTTTGCTTCTGGTGGTGCAGCAAATTTGAATCCTTGCATTTGTTTGAAGTTTGGTGAAGTTTCAAGCAAATATCGCCTTGGCAGGCAATGGCCTCAATGCCACTGTTATGGAAAAAAACAAATTACAAAAATGTATTTTCTGTATACGAAATGCTGGAGGGATTTTCATTTTTTCACAGTCTGGTGTATGTCACTGATTAGTAATAACATTGATTTTGAAGCATTTGTATTTATTATTTAAGACCTACATCTTAGAGGACAAAAAAGTTTCTTTCTAAAAACTGCCATGAAAATTACAGTTACAATTTTGACAACATCAGTTGTGATCATAACTATTTTCAGAATGTTAATCTTTTAAATGTTTGTTTACATAATGCCAGTGTTTTTATGAACAACAAAAAAACATCTAGACTGAGAGCAGGATATAATAGAATGCATGACTTTATAGTGTAATGGTGTCAAAATTGTGGTTTTAATGGGTTTCAATGGGGACATTTTAGTCTTTAAGGATCTAAAAGTCTGTAATTTTGGCGACAGTTTATTATAGTTTTATTACAGGAGCCAAGGTTGAACTTCCGAAATTCAAAATAAATGTCTGCCACAGGCATTAACACAACCAATGATGGAAAAGCCAAAAATGTTCCTTAACTTTTGGATGCATTACAATGAAATTTAGTACCAACGTTATCGGTGCTCAGAGGGTCAATCCCAAAGACATTGGTGAGTTTTCAGCAGCAAGTCAGAATTTTCTTGTCAGGATAGATCGAAACCTAGAAAAGGCAAAACATTTCAGCAATTTTGAAATTTAGAGGTTTCACATGTGCATTAGTTAATGTCTTTTTATTTCTTTGTTTGTTTAGGGTGACACAGGTCTCCCTGGAAGGTCTGGTCCCCCTGGCCTTCAGGGTGACCAAGGACCAAAGGTAAACTTTAAATTAAACATAACAGAAAATGTTGTCAGAAAATGATTCCTGAAAACACAAATCAAAAATTTCTGTTCGTTAGGGTGAAGACGGAAATCCTGGAAGTCCAGGGCCACCAGGAGAAAAGGGACCTCCAGTACAGAACAACATTTATTTTCATTATAATTTTTTCAGTTATATATTACTGTAAGTTAAATTTATAAAGCTGACTCTGAAATAAAACTATTAACTCTTGCAGGGGCTTCCTGGCTCACCTGGCGAACCAGGCGATGTGGTATCTCAAACACTTAAAAAAAAGATTATAATTTTGAGAATTTGCCAGAGTTTGTTATAAATTATCATTTACTAAATATTAACAGGGAAGGAGAGGAGACCCTGGAGCAAAGGGACAACAAGGTCCTGATGGGCTGAAAGGAGAGAAGGTAAGTTGTATGCTCAGAGAAAGTTTTTTAAATACCAACTTGGCAAAGCTGCAGAAAGTACAGTACTACAGAATTTCATCTGAAATATGAGTCAGTTTACTATGATGTGTTTAAAAGAAAACATGCGCAAAGGAACATGGTGGGAAAGAGAGAAAATTCTGGTGAACTGAGAACCGAATAACAGAGTCGCGCATGATGGCGGCGAGGAAAGCAGCAGCTTTAAAAATGTAATTTATATGCCAGTTTTTTTAGCCAGACAGACTTCGTGGACATTTTCTGAGCACCTGGTCACAGTGTTGGCTAAAAGGTGTGTCACACATAATGTGGTTTGAGCTCCGCTCGCTAAGATCAGCGCACATGGCCTTGTTCTGTATTGTATATTGTACTCTCTAACAAGAAGGGACCATTTTAAATGTTTGCACAGTTTCTACTCTTCTAATATACTGGTGTCAAGATTCCTACATTTTGGAACAGTGAATCTGAAATGCTGACACATTTGTTTTATAGTTGTTGATGTTCTGTTCAGTTTTGGATAGATATGGATTATGGACCCTAACAGTTACTGGATTTAGAATTAAAAGTATGCTCAAATCCTAATATGGCAAACTGAAGCCCAACAGGCAACAACAGCTGTCAGTGTGGGTACCCATAGAGCCCATTTTCATTCACATATCTTGAGGTCAAAGGTCAAGGGACCCGTTTTAAAATGGCCATGCCAATTTTTCCTCACCTAAATTTAGCATAGATTTGGAGCATTATTTTACCTCCTTCATGACGAGCAAGTGTGACATGATTGGTACCAATGGATTCCTAATGTTTTCTAATTTCATATGATAAAAGTATCTTCAGTCTTGCTTTAAAACTGAACCTGCTACAGCCTCTGAAAGCTCAATTGTGTTTATGTATTAAAACAATTAGTGGTCTTAAAACAAATTTGCGTTAACGTGTTATTATCGCATTTACTTTAACAGCCCTGATGGAAATATATATTTTAGGACCACCAATCACTCCATTAAAATGAGTCTTAAAGATATTATTGTTTATTTTGAAAGCAATGTTAATTTGATAAATTTACAAAGTCATCCCCCTGTTTAAGTTTTTTTTTAAAAATGGATTTTATCAATTTAATGCAGTCTCTTAAGCATGTAAATAACAAGTTTGTCTACATCATCAAAACCAGTTATTTGGTGATCTGTCTAGTATATAATTGTAAAACGCTATTTTGTTCTACCTCTGTTTCTTCATTTCTAAAATGTTTATTTTAGTCCCCTTTGTCTTTCTTGATGATATGTGAAGTCTAGGGTGTCTGGTTTTGTGCCATATATTTTTGTAATATAGTAAAGGGTTAGGAATTCGGCAGCGTGAGAGAAACAAGTCTCATGAGTTTCAAATCCCCCTGCAGGAATTTTCCAGAGAAAGATCAGAAAGATCGGTTCCTGCTGCTACAGGGCATTTCCTTAGCAGATTCTCAGGAAAATTGCTCCCATACTCTGCTGAAATAGAATTATTTCTGCTTTCCTTACTGACATGTTTTGTATACATTGGTTGATGATTAATGGTTTAATGCAAATCCTGACACATTAATTTCTTTTCAAGGGAGAACAAGGGCCACTAGGAGGAAGAGGCCAGCCTGGAGAAGAAGGATTCAAGGGCGCAAAGGTGAGGGGGGTTGTTTTGTGGTGGGATTTTTGGCAGAGAGACTCAGCAGTTTCCCAAGAACTCTGCTGCCAGAATAGCCTGAGCTGAACTAGTTATCGTATCTTCCAGGGAAATTGTTCTGCAAAAGAATATAAAAATCCTCTTTTAATTGGTTCAGTACTGTGCATTGCCAAATTCACATCAGCATGAGTACATCTGTATATGGCCTGGATCTTATTTCCATTAATGATGTTTTCTCTATAACTGTATCTCCTAGGGAGACCAGGGACTACCAGGACCGAGGGGTCAGCCAGGAGGAGCAGGAGGCCCTGGAGGAAATGTGGGTTGTTTATAACATAAAACTGTCATTGTCAGCGCTTGTGTTGAGAGTGGATTCTTAACAAAATATTTGTGTGAAACATGCTGTAGATGACGCAACTTTTACTTAAAGTTTCTTCTGTGGTTGCAGGGCACCATGGGAAATCTTGGAGATCCTGGACCAAGGGGAGACTCTGGGCCCGCTGGACCAAAGGTGGGTCAGACTTTCCTGTTTATCACTTTCACCATGGCATCATGTTAAATGCTCAGACATTTTGTGATGTCATTTTTTTCTTTCTAAAGGGTGACAAAGGAAGACCAGGATTCAACTATCCTGGATCGAGAGGGGCCACTGTATGGTTTTCTGTTTACCTCACGAAATTCTTACATATGTTGCATACCTGAGTCTAAAATAACTCTGATCTTTCCAGGGAGACAGAGGTGATCCAGGTAGAAGAGGACCCAGGGGGGGCAGAGGTGACTGTGGAGCCAAAGGAGAACCTGGAGATAAAGGACCACCAGGAGAGCCTGTAAGACTAATAACAACATGTTTGAAGTCTGTCAGAGCAACCTGTGTTAGGACCAGACACATGTAGATCAACAAAACATAAACTGATCACGATGTGCAGAAAATGCCTTAGATACTGCTCAGCCTCAAAGACTGAAAATGGTGTGTTTACCACAATTGTGAAAGATTTGATCACTTGCCACTAAGAATATACAGTATAGCCGTGCCGATAGCTTTTATTATGCCTCCACGCCGGAAACAACCATGACCAGAGACATCATGGCTACGTTCCAAAACGCATACTTTTTCTTTTAGTACATATTGCAGCTGCCCTTACAAAGTACGTACTGTTGCATGCAGTATGCACACAATCACACTACTTTGCCATAAAATTGTGCCTTGAACTTTGACCATCTTACTCAAATATTTGCTGTGCAGATGATTGTGGGTCAGAATAAGCAGAAAGCATTCTGGCTTACATACTGCAAAATGTGACCTGATGTAGTAGGACATCCTGGTGTTTTTTGCATCCTGTGTTTGACATACTATGGATTAGGACATACTAAATCTTTTCCTGACAAACTACATATGTACATCCATCTGACCCATTCTTGTGAATGCAGGGGAGGGACTTTCTTCAAATTTGGCACAAACGTCTTGAACTCAAGGATAAAGTGATTTGATTTTTGTGCTCAAAGGTCATTGTGGCCTCATAAAACATGTTTTAACATAACTGAAGAATTCATATGCTAATTATGAGAGTTTCACAGATATGTCTAATAGGATAAAACGATGAAGAGATATTGGTTGGCAGAGGCATACAACTGCGAGGTGGTAATTCTAGTTTTATTTGTATGGTGAAGTTTGGTGCTCCCAGTACTGAATTTTTACTTTCGAAAGCTCAACAGCAATGCGTCTTTCCAAAAACAATGTCCCAGGTAGTGGGGATAATGCACAGACCTCACTGTGACCACATACCACTGGGAGTCTTTCTTCAGCAGAAAGTAGATCCAAAGAAAACTTCACAGGCAGCTCTGGGGATTGTCCTTCGTACTTGGGAACATTGTTTATGGCAAGAGATGTTTAAATGTACATTTTATCCACCAAAGAGGAAGTTTCACTCACCTCTGTTGAATCGGGATAAAGGTAGAAATCCTAAGATATTACATATGAAAACAGCTGATGAAACTGAAAATAGAAGTATAAAAATATAAGTATTTTGTAATCTGGGTAAAATGACCCTTTAGATTGCGAGTACATCACGTTAGTATTATCACCTTATTCTGCATTAAGACAACTGTGCAATTAACAGATATTGTAGCAGGTGCAGTTTCTCTTTTGGACACACCGACAGTCCCACCAGCTGTACCAGTGGTGGTGCTGATGTGCGATGTTTCTTGAGGTCACATATGTAAATCATCATCCACGTAGTTCCATGGAACACAGCATGTTTTGTCGAGTCAGTCATAGTGTTGACATGGTGCTTAGTTTTTAGGAAACGCTTCATAAAACACACAATAAAATAAATTAGATGTAGTTTGGAACGTTCTGCTAGTCTTCCACAGAAAACTACTGGGGTTACTGTGGGTTGTGCAACAGGTTACCATTGTTGGAGGGTGTGTGTCTGCAATCGCATGTGAGGCTATGTGTTGTATGAACTGTGTTATGAAGGCTTTGTGTTTTTATGAAGCTATGTGCTGTTATGGATGTGTTGTTATGTTATGAAAATATGCATTGTTATGAATCTGTGCCAAAATTTATGAAATTCCCTCCTGGTGTCCCTGAGATATTGTGTTGATGTCACCAGCACAGAAGCAGAGTATTTCCAAGATTACTTCCAAAGAAATGCATCTTCCACTGAAAAATGTTTTCTGCGCAGGGGGAACCAGGTCAACCAGGTGAGCCAGGCGAGCGAGGACCCAGAGGAGATCCTGGTTCTGATGTAAGCAACAGCACAACCATTCCAATAATGATTTGACCATCAGGCAAATTTGAGATCCAGTTGCATTGCTCTGTGTGTGTGTGTGTGTGTGTGTGTGTGTGTGTGTAGGGGGACCCAGGACCAGTGGGCGATCCTGGGCTCAACGTGAGTCCACTTTAAAAAGCATTAGTTTTGACAATACTACAAATTAATTAGATTTCCTTGTACTACTTCTAAAATCCACACATATTACTGCAGGACTGTGATGTCATGACTTACATCAGGGAGACATGTGGTTGTTGTGGTAAATACCATCACCTATCAAACACAGCTTCAGCATTCAGCATCTTTCGACATACTGATCCTGTTTCTTGTCTTTTGTTTCAGACTGTGAGAAGCACTGTGGCGCTCTGGACATTGTATTTGTAATCGATAGCTCAGAGAGCGTTGGGCTGACGAACTTCACACTGGAAAAGAACTTTGTTATCAACACCGTCAACAGGCTGGGATCTATGGCCAACGACCCTGCATCATCAACCGGTACAGTCCAGCAAAAACACAGCGCAGACATCCCTGCAAATCCTTTTGCAGACAGTTTCAAGTGACAAAAAGTAGAGGCTGCCATAAAAAATTAACAATTTCCAAAGAGTGAATCACTTAATCCATCGTTAAAGCCACAGTGCCAAAAATATCTGGACAGGACACCGCTACACTCTTCATCAACCCTGTGACTGTACACAAAAAAAAAAAAAAAAAAAAATACAGATTAGCAGTGTCGCATATTTTTCAGCCATCTTAAGTATAACCAGTTAATATTTCAACTAGGATTGACAAAGTTAACACAATAACAACAAGTTAACAATAATAGCATATTAACGAAAATTCATACAATGCAACATCAATCTTTCGAAAGTTGTACCAGGCTCAGTTTTAAAGCTAGAGTGCAGATGGCAACATACGAAACTAGAAAACCTAAAAAATCCATTGGCACAAACCACATCATACTAGCTTGTCACAAAGGAGGATAAATAATGCTCCAAACTTGCGCTAAATTTTGGCAAGGAAAAACCAGCATGGCTGGTTTCACAGGGGTGCTTCAACTTCTGACCTCAAGGTATGTGAATGTAAATGGGTTCTCTGGGTACCCACGACTCTCCACTTTACAGACATGCCCACTTTATGATAATCACATGCACTTTGGGGCAAGTCGTAGTCAAGTCAGCACACTGACACACTGTTGTTTGCCATGTTTTCATTTAAGCATGTTTTTTATGCTAAATGCAGTACCTGTGAGGGTTTCTGGACAGCATTTATCATTGTTTTGTGTTGTTAAGTGATTTCCAATAATAAATATATACATACATTTGCATATAGCAAACATATTTGCCCACTCTCATGCTGATAAGTGTATTAAATACTTGACAAATCTATCTTTAAGGTACATTTTGAACAGATAAAAAATGTGTGACTAATTGCGACTAACTATGGACAATCATGTGATTAAGCGCAATTAAATATTTTAATCGACTGACAGCCCTAATTTCAGCTTCTTACCGTAAACAGTTTCACATTCAAACACAGAGCCAAAATGCCAGAAATGTTTTGTTTGAATTTTTCTGTTAATTACTGAAAAGAATCTGTAATAAAACTTTTACAGGATAAGGTTGGCAATAGTCTACATTTTTCTTACTTTCAACAAATCCAATGTAAAACCAACACCAACTATTATAATACTGAAAACTCTTATCTGTGCAGCCCAAGCCTGACATAGCTTATCCCTCTGTACCATAGACCACCATCGTAAAAAATACAAAAAAATGCATAAATGCGCCAATTCCACAAATCGCATCATACTGCCACAAAAATACTCACTACAGCACCATGTTGGTATTAATACCAACCTGTTTGAGCGACTCCCCCTCCCTTCCCCCCCAAAAAAGGTTTTTGCTCTTTTCATAGGATTTGCTGACAGTAACAACTTATAGATTAAGGCCAGCTTCATCTGCACCACTTGACATGTCTACTTCTTCTAGGAACAAGAGTCGGAGTTGTACAATTCAGCCACGATGGGACCTTTGAGGCCATTCGTCTCAATGACCCAAACATCAACTCCATGTCTGCTTTTAAAACAGCAGTGAAGAACCTACAGTGGATTGCCGGGGGTACCTTCACACCCTCAGCTCTCAAGTTCGCCTACGATAACCTCATCAGGGACGGTAAGAGAGCCCAAGCCAAAGTATCTGTGGTGGTGATCACAGATGGCCGCTATGACCCGCGAGACAATGAGAATCTGCTCCAGTACCTTTGCAACAACGATGTGGTGGTGAATGCCATTGGGGTTGGTGATATGTTTGAAAAGAAACAGGATGATGAGATCCTGGGGTCGATCGCATGCAACAAGAAGGAACGGGTCACTGGGATGAAGCGTTACGTTGATCTGGTGGCTGATACGTTCATAGAGACGATGGAGACTGTGCTCTGCCCTGGTGAGCCTGTAGCAGTACACATACAGCAGAATGATAATAATGGTCCTTTTGACCACTTTTCTAACGTATATCCATTTGATTTCTCTGCCAGATCCTGTGATCGTGTGCCCTGATCTGCCCTGTAAAAGTCGTAGGTGTTGTTCACAGTTAGATCATTTGCTCAGTGATGTAATGAAGTGCAGCTCAGTGAGTGATTTTTCTTTTATTACAGAACCTGATGTTTCTCCATGTGTTCAGCGGCCAGTCGATTTGGTATTCCTACTAGATGGCTCAGAGCGCCTCGGGATGGATAACTTCCGGCATGTCCGTGAATTTGTGCAGAAGGCAGCAGACAGACTGGGACTGGCTCGGAGCAACACTGATAATATGCGTGCCCGCTTGGCCCTGATAGAGTTTGGGAAGGAGAATGAGAACCACACGGCTTTTGCTCTGACACACGACCCCGCTGTCATTGCCGATGGCATCGCACGCTTGCCTTATCTGGATTCTTCTTCAAGCGTAGGGCCTGCAATCATCCACACCATCGACACCATCTTGGGCAAAGGAAATGCTCGCCAGACGAGATCCAACGCAGAAATTTCATTTGTTTTCATCACAGATGGCATCACTGACACTAAAAACCTGGATGAGGCGATTAGCGCCATGCGCGGGGCACAGGTCGTCCCCACAGTGGTAGCAACAAGAAGCGACGTTGACCAAAAAGTCCTAATGAAGCTGGCCATGGATGACCAGAACGCCATCTTTAAAGGAAAAGACTTCTCTGATCTGTCCCAGTCCAGTTTGTTTGACCGTTTCATCCAGTGGGTGTGTTAATGAGAATCACACGGATGTGCATATCATACTGGTGCTACTGCTGTTAATCTAGCATTTTAAACATGAGATACTGGTTTACTATGATTCTACTTTGCACTGTACAATTTGCAAATGACAACACAGCATTGTGCTTTACTACATTTGTCAAAGAAACTGTATTCATCTTCAATGTTTTGTTATACAAAAACATGTTTGTCTGTTAAAAAATGCCCTAAGCATTCATCATCATCCATTAAGCTTTAAGATAATAAACTTGCAGTTTGTTGGACAAAGCATTGCTGCCTCCTGTAAACAAAGGATTTATAGTGCTCATAAATCTACAGATTTAAAGAATATATGGAATTAGAACAAGGTATTCATTACAATAACTTTGACATTTAAGACAAAACATCTAAATGTCTCAACATACAGTATTTGCAGATATTTGTGAATTCGAGAGAAAGGTCTTTTCTACACCGTTCGTGCTGTATGTATGCAGTTACAAGTTTCCGGGGTCCTCGAGTGGGAGGCAGAACAACGGACGGCTGAATCAGTTTGGTCTGGCTGAGCTGAATAACTGCATTCTTCTTGTTTCTCTGCAGGTCCACTGCAGACGCTCCAATTTCCTCCCTTGTTACATCATGTCCAGCTGCGCAGGAAGAGAAAAAAAAAAAGATAGAGTTTATATCGAAGGTCTCAACTGGCCATCCTGCAAATAAAGGATTTTGGCACTTCTGTTAAACATTTACAGGGGACATGTCATGAATAACTCACTTTTCAGTGCTTTTGGACATACATTAGTGTATTGCCTACCAACCTATAAACTGTGAAATAAGACAATCTAGTCAATTTTTCGTGGGCTGCCTAGATCAAAAATGTGATTCAACAAGTCATTTAGATTTGACTCCCCTTCCTGTCACATGCAGGCTCATTAGAACATATCGCTCAAAGCTTAAGAACTACATTTCTGAAGGTGCACCATATTTTTTAAAAAGCCAATCAGAGCAGACTGAGCTTTTTCAGGTGGGGTGTTTGAATAGAAAGGCACTAAAACGTAGTGTTTCAGGCAGAAGGTGAATACAGATATATTCAGACAGACAGTATACAAAGAATGTGTTCAAAATGTGTTTTTTTTTGGAACATTAAAGCAAGTAAACATTCTAGTAGAAACCCAAAATACAACTATGAACCTAAAAATGAGCATGACGTCCCCTTTAAAATCTTCAATGGTCATAGAATTTAAAAAAAAAAAAAAAAAAAAAATCACACTTGCCAAGTCATCAACGTCTCCAGTATCTTCAGCTGGTGGTGCAGCTGCCTCTTCTTTCTTTTCCTCAGTAACCAGAAACTGGAGGAGAAAATAAGCTTCAGTCAGTAGTAGTAGAGTCCTTAAGATCGCCTTCATTTCAAATATGTAAAACAGTTGCCATTTCCTCAACAGCTCACACTGGTTTAAATAGGAGAGTCACCTGATTAGCTTCATTTTTGGATACAGTGCTTCCTTCAACCTCATCCTTGCTGATCAGAGTTATGGCATCTGTCAAACACCAAGAATTAAGTCCAAAAACAGCAAACTCCTTTCCAGTGAATTTTTAGGCATCAATCAGCTACCACTTTTGCATTATTTACTTATTTTGCACTCAAGAGATTATGTGGAAATTTCTTCTCATCTCAAGGGAAAATATATTTTAGAGAAATCCTGCAGTCTTGAGTAAAGCGCCTTATCATACCTTGAACAAGCAGGTCCCAGAAGACCTCCAGCCCTCTGTTTGGGATGCTTCTTTTCAGGGACTGGAGGTAGCCATTGTACAGATTTGCATCCCCCAGCTGAATTACAAAAGATATGAAACATTCAAAATCCATTTGAGTCTCTTAAAAGCTCACAGCTACATGCAAATACATACTCACACAAGAACTGGCCTCGATTCAAGTCGCGAGAAATGAAACAGACTCATTGCAGTCTTTTCAAGTTGACTCATAATCTCCACAGCAAAACCAAAACTATGTGTTCTGATAAGAGTATTTCACACAGTCTCTTGTAACAGAAGCTCCTACATCATCATGCATTTCCCCAAATGGGACATAGTGAATGTTTATTTACCTTAACAGACTGCTCTCTAAAAGCCTGGATACAGGTGATGCTTTTCATGTAGTAGTGCGTGCTCTTGTTGCTAAGCAACTGCTCTATCCTGCGAGTCAGTTGCTGACAGACTGGGAAGGACACAGGGGTCACCACAACCAAACAAAGAGACAATTACAAGGGCTGAACATGAGTCATGACAGCTTATAACACACACACAGAAAAACTGGACCTCACCTTCTCCAAATGGAAGACTCTTCTTCTTGATCAGAGTCTGGAAGTCTCTGGCTGGATCCACGCTTCCCACCTGGAAAAGTGCTTAAAATGAATGAGGGCTGAAGTGAAATGGAAGTATACCTTTTCAAAAAAGTAGCGAGGTACTATTTAGAATAGCTTATTGTTATAGAAAGTGGTTATCTCTCTAGGCTTATTATGCAATTCAGCTCCCCTGATTCTCACCGAAGTAACAGAGCCTTCGGAAATGTCAGCCAGGTTATACTCCTCCTCTTCCTCGTCTCCTTTTTCCTTCTTGGCATCTGGCTCCTCTGAACTGTAAATGGCAAAAGGGGTCAGTTAGAACACTGAAAATAGTTTCCTTAGCAGTAAAACTTCCACACAGACTCTTACAAAATACTACTGTAAAATATTAAAAAAACAAAAAACACATTCCAAATGCTTTTACCCAATCTTCCACATGAATAATATTCACAGACCCACCACCACACTGAATAACACTTACTCTTTGCCAAAAATCTGAGCACTAGTCATTGGCTTCTTTTTCTTCTCCACTTCTGTGAGAGGAAACTTCCTCTTCAACTCCTTTAGTGGAGCCTGGCAACGTTCAGTAATGACATCAGGGCACTCGAGAGCAGCCTTCAGCCATGGCTCCATGGGGGGAAGAGGGGTGCCGGGGCTTACTGCCCGATGATGCAGACACTGAAAGAAAGGTTGAGTAGGGGAGGTGAGACAGACAGTGACTGAGGAAGAAGATGAACATCAACAGCCTCTAGCTGGTGAAGCTCTAGTCAGACAGAAGTCTTTTTTGTGACATAAAAAATGACACCCATGTCTCCTTCAAAACTTTACCATCTGCCTCAACATAGAAAAAGTAATAAAGTACTGTATCTCATGAAAACAAACTGCAGTACCTGGAAGTGCCTCTGGAAGGCAGGGTTGGGAATGTTGTGGACCTTGAACATGTCCTTTTGTTCTGCATTATCATCCTCCTCTACCAACATCATAGAGTCAATGAGAGAGTCCACAGCAGATAGTTGAGTGTCTAGAGGAATCACATAACACACAAAAGTCCATTCACATACAGTCCTCTGTCTCTCAGTGAAGTCCTCTTACGTATGCTGGGTACACACTACACAAGAATCAAGCCCATTTTGGGCCGATTCACGCTTCCGGGTCAGATGATGGTTCTAAAGATTATCTTTCCAGATGTTTCTGTGATGTGAGGTATGTTAAGAGTGTTTTTGCATCCCCCAATCTGCTCAAAAGTCCATCCTGTCTGCAATATTTACCATCGGATATCCTGTTGTGTGTGGGGAACCCCCGAGGACAAGCGATGATGCAGTCATGTGGGAAAGAATGATAGCCAATCAAGAACTATGCTGACTTGAGAAGGAAGTACAGCAACCACAGTCATGGCAGCCACGGCAAATGCAAACACGACGCATAAAGTAGTAAGACATACCTCAGAAATGGAGGACTGACTTATTGATTTGTGGCAACAAGAGTGCTTATTTAATGTCTCCATGACTTCATCTATATTTTTTTCTTCATTAATTTTCAGTGAAAATTAGTGCAAAAACTAACATTGCTTTTTTGCCCATTGTCTGTTTACACTAAAAATCATGTTTTATCATGAGAGATTTCGCAAGATTTTTTTTTTTTTTCACTCTGGACTTGATCAAGAATCGAATCAGTTTGTGTGTGGTGTGCTGTTTTGGCCAAATCATTGTTCACCACACATATTAGGAACAAAACGGTTACGTTTATCATAGCATGTGCGGGGTCTCTCACATTTTCAACATCTGTTCAGATTTGAAAAATCTTCTAGTACAGTCATTACTTTCTCTTCAAATACACACAGTGTTGGTGACATGAGCTAAAGTGCCAGCCAGAATCAGACCTGTAGTTCTGAACCTGTACCACATACAGTATAAACTAGTTAAGAAAGAGCAGTGGCAGATAAGAACTGCACATGTAGACAGTCAAATGTGTGTGCATGAACTAAAAGTAAGGAACCTGGTGAAACAATGTTAAAACTACTACAGCTTTCTTTTCTTGAAGGTGGCAACAATGTCATGTAATAATGATTGGAAAGCTCCCTCTTGTGGAGCATCTGCAGTCAGTTAAACATGAATGTGTTAGTTTGTGAGGTGTTTTGTACCTGATGGAGTGAACTTTTTGTTGTTTTCAAGAGAAGGAAATGTAAACTGTCTGAGGTCTTCCATGAAGGGCAGCTGTACATACATCAGACACTATTGAGGGTGAGAGACAGACCATTTTTACATTATTTATGTAGCTCCTTTTCTTAACATAAAATGCAGCTCAAAGTGCTTCACAAGAGAAATATATCAATAACACAGGTATTAAAAAAACTAAAAAATAATAGAATCCTAAAAAGATACAAACCAGGATAATACTATTAATAACAACAAGAAGATAATGGAAAAAAACTATTTTAAGATATAAAACCACAAAACAAGCGGTGGAATTAATTAAAAGCAAGACTGTAAAAATAAGCTGAGCTTTTCTTGAAGTTGCAATCAGAGAAGTATGAAGGTGCTAAACCATTTATGGCCTTAAAACAAGTAAAAGACCTTTGAAAACCAATCCTTACCGTTACAGGTATCCAGTGTAATGATGCTAGTGCTGGTGTAATATGTTCTCATTTTCCTGGTTTTTGTTGAAGCCAATCTATGATCTATCTGACACAGATTCAGTTAATATACTTAAACAGCATGTTTAGGAGTCTGTGATCTCACCTTGTACTCCTGCTTGATGCAGGGGAAGGCTGCTCCTACTTGAGGGTTGCTGCGCCGTTCATAGGCATATCGTACGATGGCCACCATTTTGAGTTCATCTAGCGCTCTGATGAGAGCGGACAGTGCAACTCCTGCATGCTGCTCAGACAGAACAGTAGAAACAGAAACCGGTCAGTATCAACATGAAGTCACCAGAAAAGTGGTGGGTCTCTATTGTCACCTCATCATCCTTGGCAGAAAATATCTTGATGACTTGAGTCCCCATGAACTGATGGCGACGTACCTGCAGGCACACAGTGAAAAGAAAGCGTAGGTGAATCAAGTAAACAGCTCAGTCTAAAATGTTCTCTTGGTCTGAGATTTGTTTTGGATGCCATGCACATCACACTATACACTATAAAAAGTATAATACCAAGCTCTGTTTGGTGAAGCCGAGAACAGCAAAGCACTTCCCATCGTGCTTGTATTTCATCTGTTCCTGATCTACTTTAGAGAAGGGAACAATATCACTTCCATAACGAAAACCTGTGGACAAAAAAGAAGCAATTTTTAGAATATTATGTGATAAGTGCAAAATAAATGAATCTAAAATTCAAACAACTCTCCCACCTTGGATGATATCATCCTTCTGCACCTCTGTCTCATTGTCATCATCCAGACAGTAGACAGTCTCTCTCTTCACATCGTCTTTCTTGCTACTTTGAGCATCAACTGTAATCCATGTTTTCTTCAGTTTCTCTTCTGTCACCTGGAATATATTGTGAGTAGTATTTGTGAATGAGAAAACCTTTATGTGAGCTATTACTGATGAGCTATCATCTGTGTATTACAATAGTTCAGTGAAAGAAATGTGAAGGATTCCTTTTCCACACATTAAGTGAGGCAGGCAATAAGTACAACAAGATTTGTAGTGGTGATTCCTTTGCGGAGAAACTCTTTACAGTTTACAGACCTTTCGATTAAATTTGTCGACAAAAATTGTATGGGCGTTAGTCCACTAAGACTTCTTTGGTCGAGGACAGTCAGAATACAGTTTTGCCACAAGTTGCCACAAATCGACCAGATTAAAGAACAACAACTGTAGCAAAGTAACAAAGTAGACTTTACAGTAGAAACTCCAGAGTGGCATAATTACATGTGGAACAGCACCTTTTTCAGACATGACAGAACTCAGAGATGGAGCGCAACACGCCCACTATGAAAACCACGCCCACTGGAGCACCATAATATGCAACCAAGGACTGAAACACTTAAAAAATGCCTGTAGTTAGCTAAAAACAGTACATTTTAGCATGTCAAAAGCATTAGTTTAGCGCCCAATATCTACCAGGGGTGCAGATCATTACTAAAATGGGTCAAGTTATCTTTTTTTTTTTTTTTAAACTTGACTGAGGGGTCTGTTGAAGAATTACAATGCCTTGTACACTTGTTCACTACCTGAACAAATGGCAGATAAAAGTCTTGAATCTTGTGAGCAAGCCAATGTTAGCTAACTATGTGTTAGCAAGCTACTGTAATTAGGCGCTGGCAAACATAATTCTGCATAGCGTTCTGATTTATCCATATTCCACTGTAACACCAGTTGCATGCTGTCAAAATATTTTGCTTAACTTTCAGAAATAGTACAGTTGGCTTAAAACTAACATTGGGAAAGAATGCTTGCTGCACATTTTGGCATACTGAGTGTCAGAATCCCAGGTTTCCCCATTCTTCCTGCTGATGCCTCATTTTTGTCTACTTAAAGGCTCAGTTTTTCGGTTCTGCAGCTTATAAAAGAGGCAAAGAGGCATCTTCACAAAATACAAAATCAAAAGACAAAAATGAACAATTTCCCCCTCCGGTGTGGGTGTGTCTTAAATGCGCTCTGTCTCTATGAAGCTGAGTAATAAGTTCACAGTAAACTTACTGCTTTGTATCCGACAATACGGATGGGCAGACAGCTGCCAATGGTCAGCTGACAGGGCCAGGCCATGGGTCTCCTCTCAATACGCTTGAACATGCACAGCTGCTCAATTGCATTCCTGCAGTGGCAGAGAAGCACATAAGAAGCAAAATCGTATGACATCAACCAATAAGAGCATTAACTACTTTCAAATGTAGAAAGCACCATGTTATTCAAACAGAAAAACGTATGTAAAGAAGAAAGAAGCGAGACATGATAAATATCCATTGTTTAATACGAGCCCGCCAACCTGAAGGTGTAAATTTCATCCAGGCCATCCTCCTCGTCCAGGCTAAGCATGACATGTTTCACCATGTCGAGGCCATTCTTCTGTTCCCTGGACAGACCTTTGCCTGGGTGACCGGTGCTTCTTCTGTCCCCATCTCCTCTACCCTCTTCATCGTCCTCCACAGGGAAAGGCAAACTGAAAATGATTTAGTGGAAGAAGGATACATACAGTAGATATGAGTAAATGCCATGAAGCTACGCTCAACACTGAATTTTAACAAGAGACACATTTAACAAGGAAGGTTTGATCTTGACCACCAAAATCTACTCAGTTCATCTTGGAGTCCAAATGGACTTTTGTGCCAAATTTGACAAGATTTCCTCAAGGCATTCATGAGAAATCACATTCACAAGAATGAACCATACAGACAACATGAAAACATAATGCCTCTGGTCATGGCTGTGGCCAGAGCAGAGGCACAGAATATTGTGTGTAGCCTGCCAAGTTTCATCAGAAATACCACTTATTAGCAAATTAAAATATCCCCCACAATCACTCTGATTTTGATGCTGCACAGTGGTGGTCCTGAATGTTTTAGTTGAGCTCTCATTCACAGCTCTGTTATTATCTACATTCTAATACTAATTAAATAACTGCAATTTCTTACAAAAAGTACTATTATCATTATTCAGGAACTTCACTGGTATATTTTGTGGAGCTTCTATACATTATATATTATATTTATGACATGGTGGATGTTTCTGAAACTTACAAAAACTGCAGGGTGACTCCAGCTTGCTTCAGGTTTTCAATAATAATGTCCAGCTGCTCTGAGTTGGCTTCAGTGTTGAGGTCAGTCAGGAAGACAATGTTGAGACGATCACACTTCTTCCCCCTGAAAAGAAACCCACAATGTCACATAATTTAAAAAAACAATAATCCCATCAGCAATATTAACATTTAAATGCATGGACCTCACTCAGTTAGTCTTTTCTTCGAATCGTGAGAATTATGTTTGAGATACGAGCAGCTTCTTACTTTGTTTCTGTCTGAAGGAGATCCATGCACACAACAAGAGCATCCAGCCCTGTTGAACAGGAGTTAAGGAGTTAACAGAATCCATGACTCTTCTGACACATCATTTAGGAGTGAGAGGCTGTACACAAACAGGTATTTGGTCTTTACTTCTTTAATGTACGATAAAGGCATATAATGAAAATGAAATGCAAACACACAGGACAGCCTGCTTGAGACAATATCATCAAAAATAGGGCTGAAAATCTTTAAAACTATCCAATTGCTATCATATTTTGACTGATATTGCAAATGCGGTATGATTGCCATTTTATTTATTTATACTGGTTAAATTTACAGGGACAGTACACATTAATAAATATTTCTGTAAATGTGCCAGTTTTAGCTTCTTGGCTAATTTTCAACTGCAGTATTGGTCAGACTAAACAGCTTAAAATAACACATAGCCCAAAGGTATAAACCCTGTAAGCTATGACGAAGACAGACAGAAAAAGGTTTATTGAAGCGCCTCCTGTAAGCCCTGTGATTACAAATGAATGTGAAAGGAAAGCCCTTCGTGTTGCGTAAATCCTCTATCACAGTATATAGATTTATATCAAAATATCAATATGTATTGTCATATTATAACACATTTTTCTTGGAAAACAATAAAATAACCAACAAGGAATGTCTGTTTTGGCTAATTCAGAAAAAGAAACACACAACAAAAGCACTTTTTATTACTATTAATGTCTGATGCATTCACTATATATGTGCATATTAATATGCAGGCGTTTTATTTGATTTTTGTCTGTTTCTGCTGTAGTTGTTTTTGTTTCTTTTTAGTTTGTTTTATATATAAAATTACTACAATTTACTTGAATGTTGAAGTATATTTACATGTACCTGTACACACTTTTATATTATTTTTTTCACACACAAATGGAAAGCTATACTTGAATCACATTAATGCAAGTGAGAACCTTGAAAAGATGAAATGATGATGAAAGTAATCTCAAAACAATAGTTAATTTGTAACCTGACAATGAGAATTGTTATTTTTGTCCTTCACAAAAAAAAAAAAAATCTTAAGTATAATTTATACATGAAAAGTTAATTGAAACAAAAGATTCAAAAAAGTAATTGAGCAAAGGATACAATCGGCCTGCTGACTCTCAGGATGGATTTGATTCTCTATTTCCTCCAGAAGCTCAAAATCAGGGATCATAAGGTGACGATGCACAGTGATATTCTGGTACTGGCCATCCTGGTCCAGTGCGTTCTTGGTGGAGTCTGTGCCAAACAGAACTAAAGCCAGCTCATCCTTGGTCTCTGCAAAAACCTGTCAAAAAGGCATTTTCAGTGTTTGTCAAAGATGACAGAGATCCTTGAAGTAGCCTAGATTTTGTTGGCTTTTACAAAGGTGTAATAGAAGTTTACCTGGCGCTGGACAAACTTCTGGATGACTTTTTTGGCAAGGTCAAATGGAGCCTCTTCACCCGGGGCAGAGTTGGACATGGAAAACCCAACATCCATACACAACACCAATGCTGACTACAGAAAACAAACAATATAAGAAAGCATTATAGGTATACTGTAGGTAGCTTTTGCTATATGGTAGGTATACTGACAATAAGGGGATTTCTGAGCAGTTTCCAGAACCAAAGAGCTCACCATTGAATCACCAAAAAACAAAAAATGTCAAAAGTTTTTGATACCATATAGCTTTTTCTATGGTGGTCTTGGTGTCTTAATGTTTTATTTGGAGGATTTTTACATTTTTTTTTCAATTGTCAAGGGGAAAACAATGTTAAATTTAGCACCAAAATCTGTGTAACAAATTGCATCAACCAAAAAACTGCTGCAACAACTCATGATACATAATAGAGCATGGTCATCATATACTTGAATCATAATATTCTAAGCCCTTACACCCTTTTATAATTTATTTTGATAAATTAATTCACGCTTATTTCTGATTTCTGACTAGAGTAACGGCACAGTGCTGAGCTGCATCTCAAATTAATCCTCAAATTCCCAGATTTCAGATGATATCTGCCCTGCTATCTCCCGCTAAATACCACTTTACCCCTCTAAAAGGACAACAACTGCTCTATTGTGGGTCTCAAAGGGTGAAAAGCAGTTCAATGGGGGCGTGACAGCGTTAGCTTCAGTCTCAACATGTCTCAACATGAAACGTTAGGCGACCAACGTTTAACGTCTCAAACTGAAGCTCGCTGACAGAGAACAGTTTGTTTCTAACGTTTAGAAACCGCTCGTTTAACACAGCGACTTTAAGCTAGCAAAGCTGTTCACGGTGGTAATTCATTTCTTTAACAAGAGTAAGAGAAAGTTACTTACTTTGGCGCCTGCCATCTTCTTTTTTCCCTCTTCTAAACGTATCTCAATACTGCGTGTCACTCTGTTATGGCTCCGTAGAGGAACTGTGAACGGCAGGAACAAGTAGTTCCTGTTTGCAGTGATAATAGTTCCGCCGTTATTTTACAGAGCTTCGCACCATCTGTTACCGTAAACTACTCACCGTAAATTAGTAAATAGCCGTTTATCGAAGCGTAATGTATCTATAAACTGTGATAATATCATTCGAGGTGTTCTTGAGTTTGAGAGAAGTCAGTGCACCGACATGTACTGTAATAATCAGATGTAGGTCAAACGCCCTCCAGCGTTTCATGCACTGTGCGCACTGGAGCCGATGGCAGCTGGCATTGGGCGAAGGCGGTGTTCACCCTGGACAGGTCGCCAGTCCATCGCAGGGCACATAGAGACAGACAACATATAGACAGACAACCATTCGCACTCACATCCACACCTACGGGCAATTTAGAGTCATCAATTAACCTAAACAGCATGTCTTTGGACTGTGGATGGGAGGCGAGTACCGGAGAAAACCCATTTAAAAAGGGGAAAAAAAAAAAACCAAAAAAAAAAAACAATCCATCCATCCATCCTAATCAAAACTTATTCGGTAAGGGGGGGGGGGGGGGGGGAGAATCAGGGGAGAAGGGAGGGAAGGGAAACGAGAAGCAAACAGGGCAGAGTACCCGGAGACAGACAACATATAGACAGACAACCATTCACACTCACATTCACACCTACGGGCAATTTAGAGTCATCAATTAACCTAAACAGCATGTCTTTGGACGGTGGGAGGAAGCCGGAGTACCCGGAGAGAACCCCGCTTACACGCGGAGAACATGCAAACTCCACACAGAAGAGCCGCAAGCTGGAATCAAATCTGCGACTCTCTTGCTGAGGCGACAGCGCTAACCACTACACCACCGTGCAGCCTGTTTAATTTCACGGCTGTTGCCAGGAATTCATAAATATCGAGGTAAAAATATGAAAAATAAATACGCCATAAATAATTGAATAATAAAAACAATTAATTAATATACATAACAAACCAAGCAAACAAACAAAAACAAAACAAATGTAATAAATATAAGTTACCGGTAGTCAAAGTCACACCAAAGTACCCACTCCCCCCAAAATATAAAATGTTTAGCATACTGTAACTTTCTATTCATTCATTTTAGTTGTATTTTCTATGCATGTAGGTAAGTTTTATTTCCCTACATAAAGGTCTAAACAGTCTCCACACTTCATACAAAATACTAAAACCCCCAAATTTCCACAAAGAAAGTGATTGAAGACACAGTCTTACTGTCGTCATACAGTAGCCATGATCCCAGCTCATTTGTGAGATTTTGACCCAGAGTCTGTGTTTTAAACTTAAACTTTAACATTGACTTTAAATTGTGGATGTGAGCGTGAATGGTAGTCTGTCTCTGCATCAGCCTTGTGATAGGCTGGTGTATCCTGTCCAGGATAAACTCCCCCTTCACCCAATGTCAGCTGGCCAGCCCCTCTGCGACCCTGAACTAGATAACTAACTACTAGATAAGCAGTTACAGATAATGGATGGATGAATAGATGTTTTAACATTTGTTTAACAAAAACAGACAGTAACAGGCCAGTACAAAGTGTTAAATATGCACTGACCTCAGCAGTGCTTTTGTCTAATATACTGTTTAGGGGCATGTGGATTTTCTTCAGTAAGCATCCCAGTGTAACTCCAGGGTGCCAATAATCAGGACTCAAAACACCCAGACCCCAGAGTGCCATCTGTATCTGCATGCACCATGCAGGGAAATGGGCTGACTTGTTTTCTGAAAACAGTGACATGCTAGTTTTCTTTTCCACAATATAGATTTAAAAATATTCACATAAATGTGATGTAATGACATAACACTTTATTTCATTTGTGTAACGCTTTACTTTGCATCCAGTGGTTTCACAACATGTAAGGTGGAATACAGACTCAGTCCACAACCACTGATCCATGCCTCTGCCTGTATGAGAACAAAACTGGAATCACGCCACTCAGCCAGGTCTAATCATAAACATTTGAATCACCAAATATTCAATCCAGTCTACTCAAACCAACCTCATTAGCTATGTATTTCAACCAGGTCACGATAGCTGTGTGCAATACATTTATTCCAAAGAGCCAAAGTATAAAACACCTAGCTAGAACAATTTACGGTAATGTATCCGACTTAAATATTAAAAATAAATTAAAACAGCATTCAAAATATGACTGTGTGGTAATGTAACAGGACCAGGTGGAAAAATCACAGTGACCTTGAGGATCATGGTGCCATATATGACAATGAAAACACATAACTTCACCAAAAAATGTCTGTCAGCTTCTCCTGACTATGGCTTCAAATCATGACTGGAGTAACCTGCTAAACCTGGAGTAACCTGGAGTAACCTGTAAATTTCCCCACTGTGGGACTAATAAAGGAATATCTTATCTTATCTTATCTTATGGGCTCCTAGTGATCCATCTTCCTCCATTTCATTATGTGCGCTGTCACCTACATGTACAGATCAAGTACAGAGCACACAGCAGCAACACATGGCAGCTTAGTTAGAATCAGCCTAAAATATGTATATGCTGGGCTACTTCTTGATGAAACATAAAACTTTTTAGGAAAATGCACCATGTAAGCACAATAATGAACAAATTAAAATAGGCATTGTACCTTAAAATGTTGTCAACCGTAGTTTATCATATTTAGCATATACATGTGTGTTTTTAAAATGTTTTAAATGTGCACTGTTTATTTAATGATTTATTATCATCCAGAATAATACAGGAATTAAAGTATAAGGCTGGTAATATCCTACATTTTTTCTTGATGTCAACAAAACCCATGAAAAGGACAGTATCAACACTGGATTTATCCACTGATAAAGAATTTCCTGTAGTTTGTTCCTCTGACACTTCCATGGTTCTCCAAAAAATAAAATACTTCAATGAGCCACAGTGTTGATTTGTTTTAAAACAGAAAAAATACACGGTTGGAAATTAACACCAGCCACCAGCCAAATAATGGTAAAATATGCAAGTGGCTGATAGATTTGCTTCATTTACCAACCAAACAGTGGTAATCTATCTATCTATCTATCTGGCAGGTGGACAAAAAAGTTAATTACCAACCCTATAAAGTAATGTAACTCCTTTAAAAGACACAATAGATGCTAACACAAAACATTACCTATCTACAGGTGCTTATTTTTTCTGTCAGTACTGTGCTGAGTGGTGCATATTTACAATCAAATTAGTAATCAAATTTGCGGCCCTTTTCCAGCCTTACTTCGAACACAACTTCATAGGGTGATTATGATGGCAGCGTTGACTTTGAAATGCATGTTTTTGATCGCTCTCAGTGACCACATACATTTAATTACAGATATTTACATATGAAGTGAAACTTGGTTTGACTTTCAGGCCTCTAACAATGTGTGTATCAGTGTCCATCACCAGCTTATTTTACAACAGGATGCACCAAGGCCTACATATATCAAAATGATTCTGTGATTGAAGGATAACTCTAATAACAATAACCACCTAAAAGTAAAAAAATACCCAACATTACCACTCCCATGCTCAGAGAAATAATTTATACTGATGTGGATCCAATAATGATTTACAAAATTTCAGCATTTCAGGACAATTCAGGTAGTGTTTGATAAGTTGCAGTTTACAGAAAAGTATAGTGAAACAGCTTTCAAGTACTTTCCTGTGTTGTTTGTCAAATCACTTCAACTTAGACCTACACAAACATGTGACTTGGACCTCAGCGTCCCTCCCCATTTCACACTGATGACGTCTGGGCGAGTTCACTGGGGGCCTTGCTCTGCAGAGTGCCAGAAACAGTATCAGAGTCAAGCAGCTCTACTATGCTATAGGGGGAGCAGTCCTCCAGTCCCAGCTTCCCACAGGCCCAGCCACAGAAGCCTTTCTCCAGGTCCCTCACAGCCTGCCACCACTCGCTGAAGGCCCACGACACCTGCACCACGGCGGAGTACAGAGCCAGGGACAGCGCCATGGGCATGATGAGCATGGGGTAGAAGATGATGAGGAATGGGCATATTGTAATCTTGTGCCAGAACGTCCGCTCCTCATTGTACACCAGGAAGACATTGTACCAGGTAAGGGTGCCGTAGTAGAAGGAAGTGATGAAGGAGAGGAGGAAAATCACGGGGGCGCAGGAGAGGCTCCACAGGACAACGTGGGGTCCCTGGCACACGCCTAAGCTACAGGTGCGTTTGGAGCCTTCACCTGCCTCACACTCTGCGTCAAGGCGCTCCTTTGACTTAGCCAAATCCCTGAGTTCCTTCTCTGTCAAAGTGAGGTGAATATCCACCACCTGACCCTTCTTCTTCCCTCGGGTGATGGTGCCTGTCAGGGTTACATAGCGGCTGTCTGGAGGAAGGCTCCATCCTCCTCCTGTTAAGAGATAATACAATTTAAGACAGTTACCTCTATGACAAACAACAAAAAAAAAAGTAAGGCAATGGCATTTGTTTAAATGTCCCACATTATGTTTATTTTCAGGTTCATACTTATATTTTGTGTTTCTACATGCTTACATGCTGTAATATTAAAAACTTCTTCTCATGCTGTCTATATGCCTGTATTTACCCTTAGTTTGAGATTTCACTCTGGCATATTTCGATGGAACTGCGTTGCTAGGCAACATCTTGAGTCTATGTTGACTTCCTGTCAGCTGATGTCATTCACTCATGGTGCCTTCAAATGGGATCATATTTACTGTGTTCATGAGAAGAGTCCATATGAATGTTGTCTGAAATGTCAGAGGCCATGGAAGTTAATTTTTCAACACATAATAAGTGAATATATTGTAATTTTAGTCATTTATTGTTTTTCTTCTTAATTTTATAATATACCTGAGTAAAATGTTGATATTCTCAACAGCCTTGTCTTTTTCCTCTGTCACTATGCCTTTGCATTTCCTGCACTATGTTATCTGCTTACAAGCTTGCTAAATTGTTAGCCTCTGGGGCTTCTAGATGCCGACAGTAATGTTAATATTGCCGTTGCTTAGCAGCAGTGTTCTCACGACTTAACCACTTGAATATCAAATATATTGTGTACACAACTTCCCATGTTGTAAACACCAGCTCACGAGTTTCATTTGAAGGCACCACTACACTGCAACCCAAAATAAACTGGGACACATTTAGAACATTTACATTTAAAACTGTGAAATGTTGTACAGCTGTGCCATCACAAAGTTACAAAAATCCTTACAGCTTGTTTCAGTGCCACAGTTTCTGAATACGAGCTGTTTATATTGCTCAATGGATATAGTGTTTCCATACTTTTATAGTATTTATATAGCACTAAAGCCTGCTTTATAATAAAAAGACATGAAAATTATCATTTTTTTTTACAATATGTGACTTTTAATTCTTGCTTTTTCCCCACACTGTAAAGTACTTTATCATTTACATGGTCCCATACTTATGATAGTTTTCCCGAATTTCCCTCCGGGGATTAATAAAGGTTCTTTTTTCTTTTTCTTTATCATACGCAGTCAGTTTGCATGGTGGTGTATGCAGACACATCTGAACTTTCCTTCTATAATAAGAAGCATGTGGCGTCTTGATATTAACAGACATCCCTCTCACCTTCGCTTGTGGGTGTACAGAGGAATTTAGCTCCCTCCTCTGTGCTCCTCTCTGTTCCCTCCTCACCGCCTTGGTCCTCTCCAGGCACCCTCTCCATCTCAGAGCGGTAAACAATAATGGACTCTGGACGCGGGTCTTTCTTCTTCCTCCTCTTCCTCCTTATGGAGGGTCCCACTTCTCCATCGTCCACATGGTTGCCTGATATGTCTGATCTTAAGGAGATCATCTGAGGGCTGCCCTCTCCTTCAGTCTGAGACTCCTCCACCTGTGCCATGCTCTCACCTGATCCAATGAACTCTGTGACTCTTTTTGATGGGTTATATGCAGCACAGACTATGTCCACCCATTATGGTTTAAGTGCTCAATCTAAGGAAGATTTCCGGCTGCATGCAAAGTGATAAACACACACACACACACGCAGAGAGAGACCCATTAAAAACAGATTTGCACAATAATGCACTCCTCATGTACAGTAATCCTGGCCTACTAGCTTCTGCACAGTGGCTTTTTATGTGATGAAGACTGATAAATATATACCAAATATCATAATATCATTGATCTAATAGCAGTATGCATCTGAACAGACAGACACCAAATCGCTCCACATAGATGACAAACAAAGCGTGATAGATTTGTGGAGGAAAAGGGGGTTGTCCCTCTGTGTCTCCCTATGCATGACAGCTCAACGACAGGCAGTGGATATGCTGCGAGCTCAGTCCAATGACCCGTTTCCTTTACACACTTAATGACATAAAAACTACACAATTCACTAAACGGATTGCAGTGATTACACATTGCAAAAGAACGCATCACTTGGTAAGAGGCGGTGAAATCGACAATGCAACCCATTCTTCACACAGCTGATCCCCTCCCATTTAAATCCCACCCATGTCCGCTCTTTTGTCTGCAGACGCCAGCCGGCGAACAACATGTACTCTAAATGGAGAAGAAATTAAGGTTTAATCTTACCTTCAAGAGCTTAGACGAGCACCGGGTAGATAAACTATACCGTGTGCGCATAAATCACCGAGTTTGTCCGTCACATTGCAGGAGCCCACACACCACAGCGCTGTTTCCACACAGATACAGATGCGCTACGCAAAATGATTTCCAGAATAGCACTAAACCCGCCTCTCTAACCTCTGTCACCATCCCGTCACACCAATCCTGAACCGTCACCATCCTGACTCACACCATGTGGAAAAACGCTGATAAAAGGCACTACTAAAAGTAGGCTACAAGCACATCTGTCCTAGAGAGAATAGAGGGAATACGACATGGGAAATAAACTTAAAATAAAATATAAAAATATAAATATACATAGCATATATTATATACTGTATAAATCACATGACTGTCCATGATTAATCGTGATTAATCACACATTAATTGCACTTTTTTTGTTCCAAACGTACCTTTAATGGATATTTATCAAGAATATAATACTCTTATCAATATAGGAGTGGACAAATATGCTTGTTTATGCAAATGCATGAATATATGTATTACTGGAAATCAATTAACAACACAAAATAATGACAAATATTGTGCAGAAACCCTCACAGGTACTGCATTTAGCGTAACAAATATGGTCAAATCATAAGATAAGATAAGATAAGATAAGATAAGATAAGATAAGATATTCCTTTATTGGTCCCACAGTGGAGAAATTCACACGTTACAGCAGCAAAGTGGATAGTGCAAAAACAAGAACGATAGATTTTAAAAACAGTATTAATAAAGATAAAATAAAATAAAATAATATATACATGATAGAAAGTAAAGCCAACAATATAACATGGCAAACTCAAGCCCATCAGTGTGTCAGAGTGATTGACTTGACTATGACTTGTCCCAAACTGCATGTGATTATCATAAAGTGGGCATGGAGAGGGGAGACTTGTGGGTACCCACAGAACATATTTTCATTCACATACTGTATCTTGAGGTCAGAGGTCAAGCGATCCCTTTGAAAATCACCATGCCATTTTTCATCCAAGCCAGTATGATAGCCTGCTACAATCTCTGAAAGACTGTTTGTGTTAATGCCTCAAAGAAATTAGTGGTGTTAAAATGATTTTATGATAACATGTTTCCCTAATAATTGAAAAAAAGAGGAAGAAAATGGGTTAAATTGATAATAATATATAATATGGATACAAATATTGTATTATTATAGAGCTGCAACAATTAATAGCTGTCAACTATTAAATTAATCGTCAACAATTTTGATAATGGATTAATCGGTTTGAGTGATTGTTTGAGAAAAAGTTAAAATTCTCTGATTACAGTTTCTTAAATGTGAATATTTTTGGGTTTCTTTACTTCTCTATGAGAGTAAACTGAATAGTTGTGGACAAGATAAGACATCTAAAGATGTCATCTTGGGCTCTGGGAAACACTGATTTACAATTTGTACCATTTTCTCACATTTGACAGACCAATCAACTAAATTATTAATTGAGAAAATAACTGAGAGATTATTAATCCCCATTTCTATTTTCATATTCCCATCCTTAATATATTCACTCGTTTGTTGTGTTTGTTGGTGTCATTGTTTTCATCTGTGATCCACTATGAGGTTGGTCTTTGTGGTTCAGAGATAAATGTCTTACAAACATTAGATGAATTTACATTAAATGCACAACAGATATTCAAGGTCTCTATAGGAAATAATCTGATATTTCCTCTACAGTGCTACAGGCACCAGCACATCAACGGTTTGGATTTACACAAAATCTGGTACATTCATGGTTGACAAATGACATTACATGTTTAGATATAATTACTGGGTAAAACTTTATAATAAGGGAACAAATCATATTGTTAAAGTTAACTAATGCAGGACTCATGATGATATAATGTATAAATGAATGCAGGATGACCAACTGATCTTTTATGTTGAAAGGGTCTAGCGATCGTCAGCGCCGTCGCCTTGACAACAGCTGCAACCCGGCAGCGCTAATGTCTAACGCAAATAACTGCTAACTGCTAAGGTTTTAGCCTGGTGTAAAAATGAACGACCAATATTCACTTAATAATACTGACAGCCTCCTCTTTCAGTTTGGTGAGTTAAGCTATCGAGCTCATTGTATGCTAATAGTTGTTGTTTGTTTCCAGTTGATGTTTGTTTGGTTTGCAATGTAAAGGTTTAGATAACTGTAGTTTAATGTTAGCTAATGTTAGCTGCTTGGCTAACGGAGGTCAGTACCTAGTCAGCTAGCTAGTTTTGGCTAGTTGAGTAACCTTGGCTAATTCAGGTGACGAGTTAATTAATATACTTATACTTTTTAAATGAGATAACTGTTTGTGTTTGATAGCTCTTCAAACTCGGGAGCTTTCTCAAAAGAAGAATGAAATCAACCAACAAATTAAAGGTAAGGTGATATCTAACAGTTCCTCTTCTTAACCTAACGAATATACTGTGTAATTAATCATTCATATGAAAGGCAGGCAGACAAACAAATAGTTCATCATCTATTTTATGTTGTGAGATGATGTCCACGTGTTCAAATGTTTGTCAACAGTTTGCAGAGCTGACACTGCTGAGAGGAGGTCTTACATTGAAACACTCCACAACAATATCAAAAAACTTGAGGAAGAAATCAGGGTGAAGCAGAGCACTGTGACACATAATAAAGCAAATGCTAGAAGGTATGTTGACTAGTAATGCATGGACCAAACCATGCTGGACCAAGTCAAATTTTACGTATAAGCAGTGCAGTGTTGTATGGATATTCATACTGCTTGTCATCCACTCTAGCATGAAGGCAACTAACAGCCTGCTTCTTCAGTATGAGCAGACACTGAAAGCAGAACTGGAGAACAGAAAAGCCAGATACAACCATGACATGTAGGTTCAGTTAACTGTGGTGTTAAATTGCATTAAATACATTTTGTAGGCCATAGTAAACAAACTGAATTGATTTGTAACCCAACAAGGGAAGTCTACGAAGACAGAATAACAAGCTACAGGAAGACATTCCAGTTGCATAAAGAATATTATCACCAAAATCCTCTAGCTCAAAAGCTCCTCGCACTGCAGGCTGAAAAAGAGGAGATTGAGTGTAGGATCAAGGGTTGTGATGATCAAATAACAATGAAACAGAAGGAGCTGGACCATCTCACTGGTAATAAACTTTTTATATCATCATAACTTGCTCTGGTAGAGCTGAAATATTTACAGCTCTTGACACAGTTAATTGAATTTCTGCCTGACCAGGTCCAGCACTTGATTCTACTTCCACAGAGAAACTACCAGACAGGTATCTTTCAGTGAATCTTATGAATAACTAATCATGACACATAGCCTCCAGCAAAGTGCATTTTTTTCCTGACTGACTTTACTTTTCTTTCTAGTGTTTCTGGCCAGCAGCCCATTGAGGAACCAGAGAAACAACTAGATCCTCAGACAGAGGACGAAAGTAATTCTTCCATTGACATCTCTTCTCTTCATCTCAACCAGATAAAGGTACTCTATACATCAAACAATACTAAGGGAATTGTAAAGCTAACAAAATTCTAGCCATTATGAAATGTAAAAGATGAAGCAAGCTCTGTAGCCACTTTGACAAACCTGACTAGATCAACAGTGATGACCAGTAACATCTGTGGTTAGGAAGGCATTTGACCACATCATCGTCTCTTATTTAAAATCCAACACCACCCAGCCGATAGATATTTATCAGTTTGCTTATCGAGCCAATAGGTCTGCTGAGGTTGATGTTAACATAGCCCTCCACTTCACACTACATTAGAATCACCCAACACCTATGCCTGCATCCTGTTCATTGACTTCATTTTGGCCTTCAATACAATAAACCCAGTCAATCTCTTCAACACACTACTGGACATGAATATTGACCCCTGAATATGCCACAGGATCAGGACCTTGCTGTGGAGAAGGCAACAGAGGGTTAAGATGAATAGCTTTTCATCTCGCTCTCTCAGCACAGGCACCTCCCAAGGTTGGATACTCTCATCCTGGATCCTCTCCCTCCGTACAAACCACTTCTTAAAGATGCAGACAACGCAACAATATGTGGACCCATAACCAACAACAACAAAGACTGATACTATGAGCAAGTAGCTCAAGCAGCCGCTTGATGCCTTAATAACAACCTCCAGCTCAACACATCTAAAACACAAGAACTCATTATAGATTTCAGGCACATCCCCCTCCCCAAAACCTCTATACATGTCTCAGGAGAACCCATAAACATCACTGACTCATTCAAATTTCTTGGCACACACAGCAGCAACACACTCAAATGGAATATCAATACAGACCACATCACACACACAGCCATCATTGAGAGCATAATCATCTCATCCAAAGCAGTTTGGTATGGCAGTACGGAGTGTCACACACGCACAAAACTGCAGCGCATAGTCAATAAACCATCCAACATTACTGACTTCCCTCCTCCCATCAGTTGAATCACTATATCTCAAGTGCACAAGGAAAAGAACAAAACATAACTAAATCTCTGACCCCTCTCATGCCCACCACCTCAGTCATCCTGTTTTTTTGCACTTAAAACCTTTGTGTCAATCTTGTAAATATTTTCTGTGAATTTTGTCTTGTGGTAAAATGTGAATAATGTCTGTTGCGTTAGTCATGTATGTAATGTGGTGTTGATATGTCTGTGTTTGATGTTACTGACACTACTGTATTGAGCTTACCCGCTATAATGTACAAAAAGTAAATTCAAATGACCTTGGTCTTGTGGTTATTAATAAATGATCGCTTGAGTGACTGATTTTGCAGAATGGTCATAAAACTTCTGTAGAAGCAAATACTGAAGAAATTACCGTTGAAAATACCGTCTGCACCCCTTCCCCGGAAGAAGAAAGCAAACAGCTGTGGTCATGTCATCCATTGGATGGTAAGTAGAGGAAAGGCTGCTATGTGTTTTAGTTAATACCAACACTTGACACACCAGATGTCATGTTTGGATGTTTATGTTACATTAAACTCATCAGAATATTTATTTCTTAAGAGCAAAGACAGCCACATGAGATGGACACTAAGGAACAGGAGCCTGAAACTGGACAAGAGGACCAAGTCTTGGTAATCTTATTATACTGTACCTAGACTGTCCTTAAAATGTCCTTTGTCCCCCCCAAAAACAACCCGCTATCAAGTTGCATTATGGGAAAGGTAGTCCCCTATGTTTTAGGAACTTGACCCATACCAAGGCCTACTGAAAGAAGCTGGGACACAATCTTGATGTATGGAGCATGACATGCGCGTTGCAACTGGAACTGTGGTCGACAGCAGATTTGATTTTACTGTGCATGTGTTGTACCTCAAAGATATGATGTGTTGATGACGCATGACATCTCCTCTTTTCACCCTCCTTCACCCATATTAGGAACTAAAAGGCAGGTTATCTAGGCATCTGGGGGATGGATTTTGATCAATTTTCTATATCTGTCCCTACAAGTGTCCCAACTTTATGGAAATGAAATACTAAACCACAATAATTATTTTTTGGCTCCCTCAGCTTAACATCATGTCTGAAAAACCCACTTTCTTTACAGTATAAATCTTAAGTTAATGAGTATAATCCACAGATGTCACTGTATTCATTGACTACTGCTATTTTCTACCAAAGTATGATCACCAATGAAAATTCTTTCCGCGAAGGTCCCTGACATATTTCCTGACTAACTAATTTCATTGTCTGTAAAGACATGTTGCATTTGAATCTTTCAAATGTAATTTTAACATTTATTTATGAAACTAAAAAAATCTGTTGTATCAGATAGTACTAAATAATTATGGTCGATGCTCCAAATGGTACTTTAGACATTTCAACTTTACCTGTTGGAAATGCTTTAACACTCAAGATGTTTTTTGCATATGAGCAGCAATCCACTGTATCAGATGTAGAGGAGGCAGTGGAGAGTGAGGGGGAGGAAGAAGTAGCTATAGATGAAGAGCAGACACAGGGCGAAGAGGACAATGAGGGACTCGCTGCTTTTCCTCAGTCATCATCTCAAGAAACATATCCTCAGTCGTCCCCAGCAAAAATGACATCTGTGCCTTCAACTCCAACATTCCCATTTAAGTAAGGCTCTGTCTGACTAGTCCAGTACTTTGAATCACTGTCAAGACAGCCACTGGGAGCAATGTTTCATTTATTCACTTCAGCTTTAGCCCTGCCAGCTCCCCATGTCAAGGCACTTCTGATACCAAATCTCCAGCTTTCCTGTTCTCTCTGAATCCTGAATCTGAATCCCCGGGCTTCTCTGGGTTTGGATTTGATGTGGGTTCATCACAGGCAGAGGTGAGCATAAGGAATAAGTGTTTTGACAGAAACTGTCGTTTCTCAGTTTTTAGTATTACCTCCACGTTTCTTTACAGGACTTATCTTTTGCTTTAACCGGCTCTTTTTTCAACGAGAAGGTACTGTATTTTTACTGTAACCTCTCTTTATCTCATACCGTATTACTAGAACAAAAATACCAAAATATATTTTTCTCTTTCCAGAAAAACACAGAATCAAAGTCTTCAACCTGTAAGTATCAAACCTCTATTTTTGTGATGTGTACTGCCTACTTTGAACTACAGGTATTTAGCGTATGTGATTTTACAGGTCTTGAGTTCCTGTTTGGCCAACCAGAGCAAAGTGAAGACTTCCAGTTTGCTTTCACCCCCAAGAGCCCTCAGACAACTAACAAAGATAACACCAGGGATGAGTTTCCATTTTCATTCAACTTTTGAGAGTTGGAAGAAAAACATCCAAAATGCTGAATTAATGCGTTTGCAAGACCAGTTGGTTACTTATATTCTTCTGTAATGTCCTCATATAGTGTTTTTTTTTTTTTTTTTTTTTACAGATATGTAAGGGTTCGTGGTTTAACCATTATAAAACAGTTAAAAATCTAGGTTAAGTTTGATATGTAGGCTTTTTTGTTCTGTTAAATGGTATTTGTCTGTTCAGCTTAATGTTATTTCAATAGCTATTCACACTACAACAAGCATATTTCTAACATTATCACAGTCCTATGACATTTTATTGAAGATATATTATAGCTTTAATATCAAAATAATACACGACATGCGTTCATTTTTCTTTACAGATTTCTGTTCAAAGTATAGTAGTCGTGAAGTTTCTTACACTGTGTAATAAACTGTGTATTGATATTTTGTGAATTGCTGTTCAGTTTGCATTCATTAATGACAGAAGCAGTGTTTCAAACCTACAGTGTACAAATAAACTAACATCTCACTGGTCCCATGAGTCACAGTCACATTCTGACATTAAGTGAGTTAAACATGAACCACTTTAATTTTGTGCAAATTATACAGGGGCTCCAAACATTTAGTAATTCTCATTTTTTGCTGGATAACATGGACATACATACGTACTTCTTTTGCTGAAGGTCTCTGATCAGATTATTTCACATACACAATCTGCTTTATATATTCAGTAGTAAATCAAAGAGTTTTAGCTTTTTAAGGCAGTAATTTGACGACAACAAGAGGCTTAGAACAAGGAACAGCAAAATCTGCTCTATTAAAGCCCTCATTTAATAGATGAATACTTGAAGTACATTTTTGCATTACCTAATTTACTGTAGCTACTACAGTACGATGCTGACAACAGTCTTGAGATCAATGCTGGCTATAAAAAGCCTTCAGTCATTGAAAAACATCCTTTAAAGTATATAGTCTGCATAGGAACAAAGGATGGACAGATAAGGGTTAAAAAGTGCAGAGTACAGAGTAGTTTTAGAGAGACTAGAACCCTGAGTCGATGCTGATGGAGCGGTGAGTCACATGTTCAATCTCTCCTGGGACATATTCACAGAAGCTGGTTTGGTACTTGGCCAACATTTTTAGCATCGGTCGAAGATTAAACCACCACTGGACCTTGGGCATCCGGTGCCTGCAAAAAACATAAATCATATATTATTACGCCTTAATAATGAATTGTTATTTGACAAAACGGTGACGTGGCTTACTCAAAATCAGTCACATCCTTCAGTTCAGTGACGGGGCTGAATGCGATGACCTTCCTGTTGAGGCCGAGCACACATGCTGTTTCTGGTGAGTTGGCAAACACACGGCCTGACGGGGGAAAAACAACAGTGGTATATTACATTGTGGTGACTTTCTGAGCAATTTATTGAAGTTAACTATGACTTTATACAGTAACTCTACCTTGTCTGAAGTTTTCAGTTAGTCTCTCTGAAATCCACTGGATGGCCCTCACACCCAACTTAGTACCAAAATTTCTATCAAAGGGAGAAGGTGCCCCTCCCTGGAGCACAAGCACACAAGCAGAGTATAAACATATTATGGTATGCGAGTGTCACTTACGTTGTCACTGTAAGTGAAATCAATAATAAGTTGCTAAGCGATGTAAAGTGTCTGCACCTGCTGAAGGTGTCCCAACACATTAACCCTGCAGTCAAAGACGCCCTTCCCCTCTGACGAATACAGCCTATGGATGAAGTCTGTTGTGTAGTTTTCGTGGCATTTTTCATTCCTGTTATGACAGAGAAAATAATCAAAAATAAAAAAAATAAAACTGAGAATATTTCATGTATATGTTCCATATATTCTGCACAGTATATACTTTTCAGTTTGTTTTGCTGAAATCAGGAAAGATTTTTAGTATTTTCACTTCTGGTGTGGCTCTAAGGATTCCACTGGTCAGTCCGCCACTTTGATCCAGACTGAAATATCTCAACTTCTAAATTTTGTACAAACAATAATGTTCCCCAGATGATAAATCCTACTGACTTTGGTGAACATTAGACTTAAAATATGGTGCCATAATCTAGTCCACAACCTGGGAACTATCCATCCATCCATCGTCAACTGCTTGTCCCGTTAGGGGTCGCGGGGGGGCTGGAGCCGATCCCAGCTGGCACTGGGCGAAGGCAGGGTTCACCCTGGACAGGTCGCCAGTCCATCGCAGGGCACATAGAGACAGACAACATATAGACAGACAACCATTCACACTCACATTCACACCTACGGGCAATTTAGAGTCATCAATTAACCTAAACAGCATGTCTTTGGACGGTGGGAGGAAGCCGGAGTACCCGGAGAAAACCCACGCTTACACGGGGAGAACATGCAAACTCCACACAGAAGAGTCCCAAGCCGGAATCGAACCTGCGACCCTCTTGCTGTGAGGCGAGAGTGCTAACCACTGTCAAAATGTCTAGTCTGTCCAATTCTGTGTTTAACAAATATTAACATGCTAAACAAAGGTGGTAAAAACCTATATGGAGTGTGAATGAAAGATGCACAATAGCTTCTGCATTGTATGGCTGAATGAGTGTTACTGTATGTACCTCAGTACTAGACCCCGCTGGATGTCCTTCTTCATCTTTTCTGTCAAATGCTCCACGTTAGCCTGTCAAAAGGCCACATAATTAAAGCATAACGTAGGCGTTTTTTAAACTGGACCCTATTTTCCTATATTTTTGTGTCTAAGTGACTAACAGGGACAACAATTTATGAAACTGGTATTTAGTATTTCGGAATACCGTTGCGACTGGCAGCCGTGAACCGAGCAGTGTCAGTGTAACCTTACGTCCACTAAAAGTGCTGATTTCGGATTGTTATTATAAGTGTCTGACAATATTGTGAAAAGGGCCCTACAGAGGTTGCTTGAACCACTCTGTTATTGTGTCCAAGTCCCGTTCAAGCAGAGGTCCTGTTGTGAAATCTGAATATCCGTATACACTGGCTCAAATAAATACGGGCGACCATCGAATTCAAAGACCTCAACCACATTGTCAAAGTCATCTAAATATTAACCCATGACACTGAAAATCTTTTAGATAACAGCTACACTTTCTGTACACACCATGGATGTATTCGACTATTCTACTGCTGTCTTCTGTCAATACGTGACCTTGCCAGACACCTCGTTGAGCGACACTCTATCCATAATATCAGACACTTATAATAACAATCAGAGCCTGTCATGGGAAAAACAAGCACTTATAGTGGACATAAATGATGCTAACAGTTTGTCCTAATAACATCATATTACAGCCTGTGAGCAGCTGACGGCTACAGCACTCTCCATCAATACTGGACCAGTTTCATGGTCATGAGAAAACAGGGTCCAGGTTGAAAAATACCAAAGTTAGTCTTTAAAAAGTCAGAAAGCTGTGAATATTATGGACAAATTTAAAGAAACAGCAGAGTTTTTTTCTTTTGGTCTTACCTTCAGGTCATGGATGTTGAAGGGGTCTTCAAAGATGTAGGCTGCGTCAGCACCCACAGCTATACCAGTGCAGGTTGCCAGATACCCACAGAACCCACCCATAGTCTCCACCACAAACACTCGTCTCTTGGTTCCAGTGGCAGACTGCTTGATCTTGTCGCAACCCTGAGAAAGAAATCAAAATGGCAGCGTGAAAAAAGACAGTGACAACTGGAGACAGGGTCAAAAGTGTGGGTCTGGAACATAGACTGTAAATAAGGACATAGTAACCGTGATGTGAAGCCTTGAGTTTAGCACTTTGGCCATTACATCTTGGTATTTTGCAACCAGAAGTGACATGAAAGGGTTAAACCAACACCAAATTCACACCAGAACAGTGGCGAAGCACAATGCAATGTCTACGGCACTGAATTGTGGCCAAACTAAAAGCTGGGAAAAGTTTAACTTTTAGTGGCTAAGTATAGCCAGAGAATGCCTGCAGCCAATGAGTAAACAGATCCTGTGACTCCTGAGACATGTTGACCTGTTGTGACACGTTAAAATTAATTTCTTCCTGTCGGAAACACATGAACATGCCTCCCAGCCACAGAATAATGTAATTATTGCGGCAAGCCACACTTTGCCACTGCCTGGTGTGACTTCAACATAAGTTCAACTGAACAGTGAATAAGACACTTTTAGAAGAAGAAGAAGAAGAAGATAGTCCTTTATTAGTCCCACGAGGGGAAATTCAATTTTTTTTCACTCTGTTGTTAACTTATACACGGTACATGCAGACCCGAACACACACATGCACAAACATGCAACAGATGGAGAGATGTCAGAGTGGGGGGGCTGCTCCCGACAAGCGCCCCGAGCAGTTGGGGGTTTGGTGCCTTGCTCAGGGGCACCTCGGCAGTGCCCAAGAGGTAAACTGGCACCTCTCCAGCTACCAGTTCACACTCAGTTCTTGGTCCATGGCGGGACTTGAACCAGTGACCCTCCGGTTCCCAAGCCAACTCCCTACAGACTGAGCTACTGCCGCCCCCATTTTGCAAGGTAAGCAAAATGTTATAATTAACTTTCACAAACTGAAAACCCACTGTGAAGGGGTTAAAGTTGTAAGATGAAAACAGGGACAACTCCCGATCTAGCAATCACAAGGTAGCCACGCCATAAAGCATCCCCTGCTTTATGGTCTATTTGACTCTAAATGGGACCTTAATTTACTAAATGAACATCATGCTGCTTTGAAGAAGACATGAAATTAGTGACCGAGACCACAAACTCATGTTTACAATGTTTACTGCGGTAATAAATCAAGTAAGACCTAGGCTCATTTTCTCATAGACCTCTATATAATCAGACTTGTTCTTGCAACCAGAGGAGTCGCCCCCTGCTGGCTATTAGACAGAATGCAAGTTTCAGGCTCTTCAGCATTGGCTTCACTTTGGACAAGCGTCCACTGGTTTGTAGGTGGAGAAAGAGGTAACGCTAACTTACTCCTAATTAACCCTCACCTATACTGTATTGTGTACAGTTCTGGAGCCCATTATACAGCTTCTGGAGAGACTAAGTAGTAGTTGAGCTTAAGCAAGTTCACCCCTGTGCATCTATATTAATATAAATGTACTGGGGTGAACTAGCATGCTGCCTGTCTGTCTCCTTCCTCTCAAAGTTTAAAGATGAAAACTAAAGCTCTAAATAATCACTGTCACCCCTGTTTTCACATAGTATACAGAGTTCAAAGTGTACCTTATTAATAATACAGCAGCTCAGCTCATATTACATGTCCTATTTTCTGGTTTGGTTCAGTCTCTATTTGTGTTAATCCTGAAACATCAAAGTCGCTCTGTTAATTTGCCATCTGCTCAGCATTACCTCCATGGCAGCATTGACAGCCGTGTCTGCTCCCAGGCTAAAGTCAGTTCCAGGGACATTGTTGCTGATGGTAGCAGGGATTACGCACATGGGGATGCAGAGCTCATCGTAGCGACCCCGGGCTTCAAACAGCTGCAGCACACCTGCATATCCCTTTGAAAGTCACCAAGAGGAAGATTCAAAACCTCTTTGATGTAACACTGTCACCATGAAATAATATGCAAGTATTGCAGCTCTGGCTCTTTGAAAGGTTGTGTCTTCATACCTCAAACCCTCCAATTACAAGTAGAGCTGAGATATTGAACTTGGCGATGGTTTCCACAATCTTGTCCATGTGTTTGTTTGGAAGTGTTCTGTAATAGGACATGAAACAGAAATACAAAAACACTTGAAGAGGTGCTTTGACAATTTTACATGTCAAAGGTTATTTGCTAGTCACAGAGAGTATCGCACAGCCTGTGTAAACAGTTGTTTAATTTCTCCTGTGGCTCCAGAGGAAGTTTTGTCAAGTGTGAAAAAAGACTCGAGTGATATCACCCTTGCTCTCTCATCTTTGGCTTGGAGACTACATGTATTTTTACCAGAAAAATTTGCAGTACAAACTGGGGCCCTGGAAGAGAGTGGTGCAGGAATGAGTCCCAGAAATAAATTTGCATTTTAGCACTTTCAGTTCCCTCTTCTCAATGTCAATGGGTTTCTTGAATGGGATTTTAGTTAGATGCCTGAAACAATGTCTGTGGTTAACAAAAGCTTCAGAGATTTTAATGTTATATGATATAAAGTACATCAATAAAAATCCCACTCATGAATTTTGAAGCTTTTACATGTCTTAAAAAAGGCAGTTGCTAACAAGTGGCTAAATGGGACTAATAAAGGTCATCACATCGAGCACTAGTCTGCCTGTATATTAGTGTTAGTTACATGAAGTCATGCAACCACGGTGTAGTTTGTTTATAGCCTAACATTAGCTTTTTACCTGATTGCATTTGCGCTTCAAAATACATCCCTTATGGTTCGCTGACTGTGGATTCTTTTAAAAGTCAGCTAAATACATACTTGCTTGGACAGGCGTTTGGGTAACCTGTATACACGAGGCCTGCATTTTATGTGTTTAACATGTATGTGTTTTTAGTTTTGCACTTCTTAATCATATAGCTCATGTGGTCACTTTATTTTAGAGGATTTCTTTCTTATATGTTACATAATGCCCTCGTTAAGCACTTTGTGACTTATGCCTGTGAAAAGCACTACATAAATAAATTTCATTTACTTACTTAAAGCTTATTTTCTGCAATAAACCAAAATCACAAAATGGAAAAATCAGGGCGATGCTAACTTCCATGCTGGCCTACAAAAATATATCATCCCTGCAGCAGTCTATTTGAAAGATGTGGGAGGGAAGGTTGCATTATGGGAATTGTAAGATCTGGTGATTTTGGAAGTTAACACACAATATTGATAAAATCCTCCATCACAATATATTTGAAAAAGATAGGAATATTAAAATCTTATATAATGTGATATAGTATATTATATGAAAAATCCATTGAGAAAATGTTGTTTTGGCAAATTAAACACCTGACGATCCAACCGACCTGCTAATTGATTCCCCACATTGTCCTTAGTGGCCAGTACACCCAGGGATATGACAGGAATCATAACATGGTATAAATAATATGACAGAATCTCTGATAACTATCAAATTGTTTATGTTGTCATATTTCCTAATTGTACTTTCTCTGGCATCATCTTTAAAGTCCTCAGACTTTATGGAAGTACAATACTAAACTATTAGAGTACTCCTAAGAATAAAAAAAATAATAAAAATGACATAACTACAGTATGTTCATATTATAGGAATCAAAGTCTCCTGTTACTCACCGTTTTGTCCCCAGCAGTGAGCCCCCTTGGCCCGTCCATCCTGCCACATTGTGCCACTCCATCTGAAAAACCTGCAGACAGACAGGTATCAGTATTCCTCTTAGTCTCATATAGGTTACTTGTTGCTAAAATCAGTGTGGAAATGATGTAGCGGTAGAAGCCCTCACATTTCCATTGGCAAGTCCTTGAAAGCCATCGTTGACAGCGTAGACCTTGTGTCCGTGAGCGAGCGCTAACCTCACAGCAGACCTCACCGCTGCATTCATCCCTGCAGCCGGAGCTCCCACATTCAGGACAGCCAAAGAGAAATTGCTCTGAGGGAACATGAGTCAGATATTAATAAGCACATTTGAACAGTTGTGATTCTTTGACACAAGTTTAGGGCTACTGCTGTATGTGTGTGTGTGCAGGTGTGTGTTCATGCTAGTGAGAGACTTACCTCAGACTGGACTGGCTTCTGGAAGGCAAGAAGCTTGTAGATGTTCCAGTTGTTCTGAAAACTCCTGCAAGAAAATCATTATGGTCTTGTTTATTATTTGCACAGAATAAACAACAAACAAACAACAAAATTAAATTATACCCATGGTAAAATCAATATACAGTATACAGTGTATAGTGATACATTTACAAAAGGAATGATATTTTAACTATCTAATATTCATGGAAAACAGCTCAGCTCCTACCCTCCACGCAGTTTGACAGCATCATCAAACCTCTTCTCGTTCATGGCCTTCTGCACCAATTTAGTCTGCAAACGATCGTAGAATCAAAAAATACAGCAACCTCCCACTGTTTGCGAGTATGTCCATTAAAATCAATTACAGACGAGGAGAGCAACTCACCATCTCCACACACTCCATTAGAGGCAGACGAACAGCGTGGTTACCCGACAGGCCGATGACACAGGCTGGGGTGTCAGGAGAGGCCTCCATCAAGGCAACCACCGCCTCCACACCCAACTTACTGCTCTGAATACACAAGAGAGTCCCATACTGTACAAATGCATTCACATGCATAGCGAATGAATGTTGAAGAGCATCATCTCCTACGCATGTATTGGTTATATGGAAGATATAACAATAATTTGTTTAAATGAGAGGCATGCTCTACATTTAGGCTGTTTAGACCTGCAGTTTAAGGTTCAGTGTGTAACATTTCATGGGATCTTTTAGCAGAAATGGAATATAATATTCATAATTACATTTTCATTAGTGTATAATCATCTGAAACTAAGAATTGTGATTTTGTTGGCTTAGAATGATTCCTTCATATCTATATAGGGAGCGGGTCCTCTTCATTGAGTCATGTTGCTCCATGTTTCTATAGTAGAACTGAAAGGACAAACCAAACACTGACTCTAGACAGAGCCGTTAATGTCTTTACATTACCTGAAGGCAACTGTAGTTTTCTGACAGGACTGCAAGACTGTGGTGACGTGAGCCACAGAGTGCAAAACTGTATTATTGCCAGGCACTGTCTAACTTCTGCTCCTAAAGTAGTGTTATTATGGTAAGGGTGGCCTCTGAGCAAGGCTAACGGCATTACCACAGTTTTGAACTCGGCGGTTCCCATTCTAGCAGTCTTGGAAAGGGAGGAGTGAGCAAAGGGGTTTTCAGTTGGTTGCAATCTGCAAACGCACCACTAGCTGCTACCAAATCCTACTATTGCTGAAATAGACCATTTGTATGGCTTTAACATTTTATGTGTCATCATAGCTGCATTGTTGTAGTATAAAAAAATTATCTTGTCGTCCAACTCACCAGTATTCTGTCAAAAGCTGAGGGAGTTCCTCCTCGCTGAACATGGCCGAGTACTGTCAGTCTGGTGTCATAACCTAGCCTCTGTACCACCAGCTGCAAATACACATGGAGGCATTTCAGTGTGTTATGGGTTTGTCATTTAGCAGCCATACATACATACATATACTATGGGAGAAAAGCCCTTTAAATACAACTAAAAGGAAACTCTGAACACTGAACTGAACTACTCTCAACTAGTTTAACTAGGGCTGAGCTTTAAAATGTCTCTGATGATATAGGTCATTTCATATCTCGATATCGATATACTGTATATCACAATATACCATTCTTTCTGGTAATTTCTTCTGGTAAATACTCTATCTGAAATGGTATGTGGTAAAGCCTATGTTTCTATTCTCCTTTGTGAATTAAAAACTTGACAAATGAAATGTTCTGAGTATTTTCTCATTTTAAGAAATTGAGTGCAAAATGAACATCATAATTTTAAGTGATATTACAGTGAAAATAGACCTGGCCTATATCCAAAAGAAACAATCCAGAAAAATATATACAATAGACATTTTTATATTCTTTTGACAATATACACTGTCATATTGCCCAGCCCTGTTATACATCTTTAAACTTACATCTTTTACATAAGTTGAAGAGATGGGCTGGCCATCTTTGTCGATGGCTCCCTCTGCGATGATTACAATGTTGAGTCTCGACCCCTTTATGCGACTCTGGAGATAAACAGATGCATGTATTAACCAGTTAGTCAGTCAAGCACAATCTTGCTTCGAAGTCCTGTATTTGAAGAATTCAACTGCTATTCCTGAAATGTTTATAGGTTAAAGCATTTCTATATTTCTCTCACTTCAAAACTGAGTAATCTCTCCTGTGAATACATACAAATGTGCCTTGGGCTAACATACTGTACATACTGTTTTTGTGACTTACTGCCTCTAGACGGGCACACATCCGGTCCTCCCAGCCGTCCTGAGGAGGAGCCTCTGGAATGAAGAGCCAGTCTGCTCCAGATGCCAGGGCTGACACCAGGGCCAGATACCTGAGAAAAAGCACAATCACATGTTTTACTGAGTGGCAGTGTATGAAGGAAAGCAAAATGTGTCAGAGTTACTCACCCACAGTGTCGCCCCATGATTTCCAGAACAAAAGTGCGCTGGTGGCTGTAAGAAGAAGGTACACAACATTTAAAGTGAAAAATCTGCAGCAGGTATGTGAGCACACAGAAAATTTCCAGATTGGAGCAACATGCTGAGAATCAAGGGAGCAAGTCTGGGCATGACCATAGAGATCACGCCGAACACCTGAATGGTGAGCCGAGTTATAACAAATCCTGGCTGAGATGATTGCATTCCAACATTACATTATGGTGGCATAAATACACATTAAACGGACAGTTTGGGTGTATTGAAGTGGTGTTGTATGAGGTACTTATCCATAGTAGGTGTAAATATAGCGTACACTTAAATGAATAACAATTTCTTTAGGTGAGCCTTTCTTTTAGGTGGCCAAAATATATTTTTCTACCAATACATAATATACCTACAATGGATACAACTCCACTTCAAAACACCCAACCTATCTCTTTAAGATAAGTCTCATATAGGGCTGCAGCTAACAATTACTTTCACTATCAATTAATCTGCAAATTATTTTACATTTCAATTAATCATTTTTCTGTAAATTTGTGAAATATGCCCATGATCACTTCTCTGAGCCTAGAGTGATGTCTTTAAATTACACATTACACACTTTTACTACTATAAATATAGCAGTTTATTGCTGTTAACACCAGCTTCTTCAGTGATGTCCCTGTTCAAAATCACTCAGTGTCTGACCTCTGTGCGGTGGTCATGATGGCATCGATTATCTCCATGATGCGGTGCAGCGCTGAGTCAGCTCCGATGGTCATGTCAGTGCCACAGAAGTCGTTGTCGATGGAGCCCACGAGACCCACGATGTTCAGGTGGTCATGCTGTTTGGCCAGGGTGTCTGTGATCCTTCCTGTGGTAACACACAACACACACACACACACACACACACACACACACACACACACACACACACACACACACACACACACAGTAGATGTTGTCTAGCAGATTACTATTATATACACCAAAGCAAAAGGAAAAAATAATCATGGTATCATGTTACAACAAAATGATGCAACCAGATCACAGCTATGCTGACATTCAACATGACCTCAAGTGAGATGGTGCCATTTATTAGTTGACAGTAATGACCAACAACAGATTATGATTTGTTAGTTTATTTAATCATTTATTTGGCTTCACCAACTGCAACTGGACTGGACTGTTGCCATTAGTGTTGGTGTTGGTGACTCATCGTAGTCTCTGTATGCTTACATAAAGCATCTCATCTATGCCCACTCACTGCCATGATCTCCCTCGCCTTGAGTCCTACATCAGGCAGTTTCTGTACGATGGTGGCTTTCAGACTGTGGTTGGTGTAAGACGTGTGTCCATGCCTCTTTGCACATCCTGGGTAACATCTGTGACAGCTGGTTTACTTCCAGGGAAACAGCAGTATACCAGAAGCAGCAGAAGTCTGTTGCTGCAGATAGATGGATTTTGCACCAGGTGAAATTTTGCTCAGAAGAGTGGGCATAGGGGATTTCCTCTGTCTCTCTCCAGTTGGTCTTTATGCTTTTTTTGTTTCTTCATTGAATGTCATGGTAAACTACTTTGCTCCATTCTTGTCATGTTTTAAGATGAATGAGTCAGGCTTGAGATCACGAGTCCCGTCTTTGCCCCTGCGTCTTAAGTGCAACTGAATATCATACCAGACCTTGTTCAGTAAACTGTTTGGATTGTCTGGACTTCTTGTTGCAGAATATTTTAAGATGCTCTGGTATTCAGGGGAAATCAGGGGTGTGCTGTTTTGACTTTCCCTGATCTTCTAATATCTTTTATAACACCTTTGAAAACATTATTGGCTGATATGAATTCTGGGTCCTGCATTAAATTTCCTGGACAGCTACTGGACGCTCGCTGAAATAAGGATTTAAACCAGTCTGAAGCCCAAGGTAGCTGCTGAGGCTGTAGAGCTCCCCTATAGTTGTCCAGATGGATCATAAACTGCCTCAAGACTGTAAATACAAAATAGGGGCTTAAGGGTGGAATTACAACATCCATGTCCATTGTGTGATTCAAAAAGACTTTTTTCCCATAGACTTACATTCTGAAAGAGACATCTGTAACTTAGCGCATAATTCAGTGGGGTTAAAGGTAACGGTACTGTGCTTGCTCTATGGGCCCAGTTTATACTCAAAAGTCAAGCTTTTTTTGCTCCATGCGCCACTGAGCACTATTCATAGGAATGAATGGGGTCCTGCCTCTGACGTGTCTACTTCTCTTTATATATTAACCGTCAAAAGTCCCAGTGCTGTTGTACTTTATATCAGCAATCAAGGAATGCCACTTATAAATTCAAATTACTTTGTAAGAATTAACTGTTATATAATCATATATATAAATGCTTTATAATCATAAATATAATGCTTTTTATAACAGCTCTTTATTGGTGTTGACATGAAATGACAGAAAGTCAGCCCCGTACCCTGGACAATGAAATGATGCCTTAAAGGACTTTTTCAGCATAGAATTACATTTACATTACGTACTGTTTCTAATATGCAGTATGTACATGATGAAGATGAAGTATTTTTCAAAGCTCTGCAACAAGTCAACAATGAGAGCACTTTACCTTTCTGTACGAGCTCCTCCAGCAGACTGCTCCACTCACTGCGAAAGATGTTGGCTCCGGTGAGGCTGCCGTCTCCGCCACACACACACAGGTTGGTGATGCCTTTCTTCACCAGGTTAAAGGCGGCAGCAAGCCTGCCCTCACGAGTTGTGAAGGCTTTACATCGGGCGCTGCCTATCACAGTCCCACCCTGCAGCAGAGACATTGTATAACACGTGACAAACCAAACTGGGACAAACAGAACATTGTTATCTGTCACTGAAAAATGTCATGCTGAGTGACGAAAATGTGTTATTTTGTTCTGGCTCCTGATGGTATAGTTAGATACAGCTGACATCTGAGATGGAAGATTCACATTAGATGAAATGTCAGAGGTTAAAAAAAGAGCCAGATCACAAGTAGTCGCTCAAGACATATTTGTGTTTTGATGCTAGATGTGAACTGCCATGCATCTCCTGTACAGCAGTGGTTCCACAGTTGTGGGTCGTGATCAAGCCCTCAGGAAGAGCACCAGGCTTTGAAGCAAATTTTCAAAGTGGCCAAACGGTGAAATTACAACTTCTGTGCTCATCATGTGATGCCATTGCACCCAAAAAGACAAGCGTCTGTAAAGCAGTGGGTCATTTTTTGGGGGTAAATCAGTTTCCCAGTATGAACACTTGACTAACCTTTATTAGAATCACCAGGTCCAAAAAGTTGTAAAATGCACGAATAGCCGAAACCAGAGTTATTTCCCTTCCTGCATTCATGTGAATGAGCTCCAGACCGCGGGCTGGACCGCGGGCTGGGAGGCGGGGTTAAAGGAAATGCTACTGGACTTGCTCTATGAGCCTAATTGTATCCAGTTCTACATTGGGTCCCTCACAAAGGGATGCGAAAAAATTATTAGAGCAGAAAAAAAAAAGAAAAATCAATATCCTGCTACATAAAATTGGACTTTTTTCTCTAAACAATATTCAAATGAAATTCATGAACATGAACCTTGAGACTACAAGCAAGTAGACACTACTTTGTAATAAGGTGTCAAAAAGGTTGGGAACCAGTGCTATACACAATCAATATCCGGATACGATGACGTAGGTCACAACAAAATAGTTTTGCTTTAGAAAGAGTAGCACATGCCCTTCAACACTTTTGCTGCATAATTTCAAGACAACTAATGCAAAAAGGACAGTGGGACAGTTTATTTTTCTTTTGAATCATGCAACTTGCTGCTTTCTGAACTGATATTGAAAGTACATGCAGCAAGGCCCCTTACCAGGTTATAACCAGTATTAGACAGGCAGGGAGGGAAGAGATGAGAGGAGAGGGCTGAAATAATAACATTCCTATTAAAATCATAAAAAGACAGAGAAATAGAGACATATTTAAGACCAGAAAGAAAGAAAAAAATCTAAATTGTGATACAATTAAGGTACAATAAGCCTTTTTCACAGAGGACATTTTGACGTGTGCCTGTAAGAAAGGTATAAATGATAAAATGAATGATGGCCCTGCGTATAGCATAGCTTGTTACTAGGACACCTGTGCTTTTCCTAGAGTGACAAGTCAAAATGTTTACTGTGAAAAAGGCTCATTACAGCTACCTTTAACACAACTGTCAGCAGGGATTGACACTAATATTTAAGCTACCTGTTGGATGATGTTGGACACACTGTTCCAGTGTGCCAGTTTGATGTTGTCTCCCCCATCCACCAGGCCCTGGTATCCCTGAAAAATAATTTCCCATATGGTATGTTAATGTTTGAAAGAACAATGTGGGCTGGTCAAGCAGGAATAAAGACATCGCTCAATGTTTCATAGGGTCCTATTGATAGAAACAGCTTATTTACCTCATAAATAAGATAGACCTGGGCCCCCACATAGATGCCCATTCTGGTCACAGCTCGGACAGCAGCATTCATCCCTGGATCAAGGACAGTTACATAAAAATATTAGATTCACCTCTCCTTCTTGTTACACACAAGCTGTTACACAATTACTGTACCCTGCATGAGGAAATCAAACACGGCGGAGGACATGATTTCATTATAGGCCTTTTCACATCAGCCATTTTGATGTCAGAGCATATGGTGCCATTAGTGTTGGTGCCTTCAAATGGGGTTGTGTTTACCGTGTTCATTTAGCTGGGCCCATATGAACGCCGCCCTCATGTTGTATTCACAACCTCGTAAGTGGAAAGTTTCTGACAGCTCAGAGTTCATGACTTGTGACTTGTTTGTTGATGTGAGAAATGGTGGAGCCCATGGAAGTTCATTTCTTGCTGCATAATATTATACATTATATTGTAATTTTAGTCATAGATTGTTTTCTAGGTAATTTTGCAATATGTCAGAGGAAAATGTTGATATTCCCAACAACCTCATCTTTCTTCTCTGTCATTATGCCTTTTCATTTCCTGCGTTACCCACTTGCTAGCTTGCTAAATTGTTAGCCTCTGTGGCGTCTAGACACCGACAGTAATGTTAATATTGCCATTGCATAGCACAGTGTTCTTCACGACTTGAACACCAAGCATATTGTGTACACAACTTCCCCTCTCTTAAAACACTGTAAACACAACCACATTTGAAGGCACCATGTGTCACAGCCTTCCCAGTCATCCAGCGTCAACAACACGGGCCCTGGTACACCTAAATGGAACAGGGCCATAATTTGTGTTTTTAATTACACTTGTCTTTAACCTGCAATGACATATCAAAATGGCTGCTGTGAAAAGGCCTGTTGGGCAAAGGTGCCACCTGCTCTGTGGAGACAATGACCAAAGTCCTTGGCAAGCATTACGTGAACAGACCCTGTTGCCCTGTTGCACAGTGGAAGAAAGTACTCAGATCTTGTATTTGGGTAACAGTAACAGTACCACAATGTCAAAGTACTGTTACAAGTAAAAGTCCTCCATTCTGAATTTCTAAAAATTGTAAACAATAAGCATATGCTTGAAGTTCTGCACGCAAAAGTACTCACCATGAAGAATGGCCCATTTCAGAATATTATACTGTATTATATTATTGTAATTATTGATGCATTCATGTGTAAAGCACTTTAATTTTTCAGCTGGTAAAGGTTGGGTTAATTTTACTTACAGGGATCGATAATTTTATCTTTTTTCTTATGTATATATTCTTTATTTGTTCATTTATTTACCACAGATGGATAACAGAAGTATTTACAAAACAAACGTATTAAAATAGCAGATGTATAAACACAATAACAACAAAGAAGCAAACAAAACAAAATAAAAAATAATATAATGATGTAATAACTTTCAATTATACTCCATACTTCATTTGTTGGTTACACTTTGTATCATTAATCTGAACCTACAAAGTACTAGTAACTAAAGTTATCACATAGATGTAACGTTAGTGGAGTAAAAAGTACAATATTGAGCTGAGTTGTAGTGGAGATGAAGTATAAAGCAGCAGAAAATGGAAATACTCAACACAAGTGCCTCAAATTGTACTTAAGTACAGTACTTGAGGTGTACTTTCTACCATTGTGGGGTACATACCGTGTAAGTAGCCTACTGTATGCAGCACATACATGACCTTTGACCCATCTTTGCAACACTATCCAACTGTCAGTTTTAATTAGTCAGTTTTAATTAGTTAGTTTTCACCTCGCTCCATAGACAAAGTTCTGTTAGGCTATTTCAAGCTTATGTTAACACATATTACACAAACTTAGCTTAATGTCTACATGTGCTAAAAGGCTGCTAACTGCAAAAATGCTATTTTGAGTTTAAAGTCACCTTGTGCATCTCCACCGCTGGTCAGCACTGCCATGGCTCGACCAGCTCCCGTCATCTTCAGCTTCTCTAAGTCCATCGAGGACATGTTGACCTCCTTTGTTTACGACAAGGAAACCGGGGGGAACGAAGCAATGGCCGTTAACTAGTTAATAAAGTGTTTTTAGGTGAATCCCTATTAATCCAGGTGTCGCTTCCTCGTTAGCAGTACGTCAAACTTGAGACGTGCAGCAGTGTCCAGGGTCTGACTCCGCCCTGTTCAAAGGAGAGCTAGCGGGGAGGAGTTCGGGGTGCGTTTACGTTATAATCCTGCACCGCCCGGAAGTACTATGTCCCAGCTTCAGCACGTCTTATAACATTAACCCCGCCTGCTCGCAGAGTCCTGACGCATATAGAGCAAGAAATCTCAACAACGGCACGTACAACACGAACTAATTTCAACAGATTTTATTGTGTAAATAATCACACCAGAGGAAACACCACCCACGGAGTTAACTTCACTGCACCTACTGCAGAACTATGCATGTAGAAATAAAATTATTAATACTCGGTTTTACTTTAGGAGCGTACTTCTATGTTACTTTATTCATCTCAAAGACTATTTCTGTATAAACTGTAACAAAATAAATAATAAAATTTAATTATATATATATATATATATATATATATATATATATATATATATATATATATATATATATATATATATACACAGTACATACACACACTTCTACTATTTATGGTATTCTTTGTATTTAGTTAAAATTATAAAATTAGGGGAGTGTTTGTGTTCTCGCTTCACTTTGAAACAAAACTAAATGTAAGGAGGTACAATTTACAGAAAATATGACTTAACAGTCAAATAAATAAACCATAGGGGTGTGAGGTTGTGCAACCTTAGTACTCATAAAATCCTGGCCATGGTCGTGTTGCATATTACGCTGAGGTTATATAAAACCTTTGGACTATGAGTACTGTGGCTTGTATGAATACAAATTAAACATTAATGGAATTAACCTATAAACTCAATAAATCTATGGGTATATTAAATAAGATGAAATTCAACAAGCATCTCTTGTGTCACAGAAGAGGCAGACCAATGTGTGCTGGGTACAGTACATCAGCATTTATTCCATGCAGTTGTTTGCTCTGATTTTATTCTCCCAGATACCCATTGCACTGTACACTGGATAATACAGGAAACCGACAGGATTGGTTGATCGTAATGCCATTCAACAGGGAAGGGAGTTGGACATGAGAGTAACAAAGAAACAGATGTTTGATACATGGGATGAGGCAACGTGATGTCTACAGTTAGAGACAATTTCACAGAAATTCAGATGTAAGTAACTGGTATTTTGATTAAAAATGAGAGGAAGGGATCTCTGCAGAAGTACAGAAATCAGCATCACGCATGCCTTCAGGCTTTACGCCTCATTTACCCTGCTGTGACAGTCAACTGACTGGCTTTTGGTTGCACTAGAAGTGATTCCTTATAGCCTTTATGTCGAGATAAAAAAGCTTTAGGAACGCCTGATGTTGCTAGTTACTGATATAAAGTCTGCTTAAATCAATACTTCATGATCTAAATGATGAATGGTCCCCTGCAGGGTCACAAAGACAAAAATGATGCCCATGATATGACAATGCTTTTTTTCTCCCATACAAATACTGTCCTCTTCCCATACCAATTCATTGTGCTTCCTTTAAATAATACTTTTTGGGAGAAATCATCTAAAGCTGCCTGAAATCAAAAAGAACACAGCACCTTACCAGTCATTCATAATAAATTAATTCAATAATCATGTAGGCCAGCTACAAAGAAAAAAACAAAAAACAAAACAAGAATCAAAATTAAATTACAACAATCATACTTCACAGGATATATGCCAGAAAGACAATGTTATTAACAGCTTGATCGGATTACCCAGTCATTACAACACACTAGGTTATTTTACACGTACGTAAACAGAAGGTTGAAGGAGGCTCGAGGAAAGGCAGCAGCTGCTTTCAGTACCAGGTCTAAGCCTTCCCAAAGCTTTCAAGCAAAAGGGTAATTGATCCATCAGTACAGTTTTAGCTTCACCTTGTGCTACTCGGTTCTCATGACTCACGCCCTCCTGCAGCGTTGAATACTGATGTAGTACAGATGAAAGAATTTCCTGCTCATTTTCAACCAGTTGGGCTGGTCATCAGCGACAGAAGGCTCTGTCAGAGCTGTGCGATACATTACAGAGAGAGGACAAAAACAGATTACATTACATTTACAGATGTTTATATACAGGAGTAACTAACACTGAGATGAGGTTGCTGAAAACCAAGAGCAGCGTTATTGCTCCGCGGCCTCGTCTCTGGCTTATATTCCTAACCTAGAAACACTTGAGCTGACATCTTGACATCATCGTTAAACTCAACCCTGGCTGGCTATTTTTCAACCGCAGAATCATTAAGGTGGATGACAAACACTCTAATGGGGATAAAAATAAACCTCTCACAGATGCAGTATCCCTTTTCAAAACAAGAAAAAAATAGTAATATTGCTTGGATTCTAGGATTTGGATGGCCATGGGAAACAGCAGATAAATGACCCTTAGGATCAATGGAGCCAGGATCTTTATGCAGCACAAGGAAAAGTAAGTCATTGTAACTGTTGCCATCTAGTGGCCGCTGATGTATTGCTCCTGCTCTCAATCTGCAACATAAAACCTGAGCATCAAACCCCCAAAAAGTTCCTAAAAATGGGACAATTTAAAAATATAGCATCTAGAATAAGCTGTTTGACACTTGCTGATCTCCTCTAGCCACCAGTCACTGTACTGTGTCTAGCCAGCTAGACGCCCCGCATCCTGAGCAAGCAACTTCTTTCTCGCCTGAGCGCCATCCTACATTATTGCTGTTTTTTTCACTACAGCACAGAAAATAATTGTTGTTTTTGGACATTTGCGTATCAGACAGTAAAAATTACCCTGCTAGAAAATGGTAAATGGGACTGCTGCACCTAGTGATTTCAAGAAATGGGATACTGCACCTGGATTGCAACTAAAATGCTCTACCAAACATTAAAGTCTGTTACAGCAATAAAGGGTTGAACATCAAGGCTATCTGTAAGACCTAATTTTAATATTCCTGTATGGTCCATGTGCCACTCAAAGATTCCTACATAATTGGTCCAGTCCAGTTTCTCACAGTCCTTGAACAATCCTGAGATGAGACTTGAAACTGTAATGTCTAATGGATGGGAGAGGGCTTTGTGTTCATATGCACACACAAACACGCACACACGTACGTGCACATACATGTGCGCACACACACACACACACACACACACACACACACACACACACTTTCTCTTATAACTCCCTAAACAGCTCTGGTCATGACATCTGATTGATGATGACAATGACGTTGGCGTGTCTTTGAGAAGGATGAGCTTGGTCGCAGAGGAAGACTCTTTTTTTGTTTGTTTTATCTTCTCCTCAGCTGAGTCTTCATCTCTGTTGCTCTGCTAACTGATCCGCTTCATGCAGTCTTCCTGCAGCGTTAACGTTTTGCGCGCTGAACAGGCATGCTTGGACAGTTCAGCATGATGCCTGACTAGAGACACATGTAGTGGTTTCTAGGGAAGGGAGGGAGTCCGGTTGCGAGGCAGGTTGTTCATGCTGGTGTTTTCATAAGCTCCCTGCTCCCCACTCACAATGGTGGGGATGGGATGGAAGTGGGGGAGGCAGGGTACGGGGGTTCTGCACTGTTAACTCATGATAAAGCAGGTTGAGGGGGGTCCTTGTTGGTTGTGGATTTTGGTCTAAAACAATGGGAAGCTTAGAACCAGATCAAAAGGCTTGTAGTGACACTCCTTGTCTGCGTCAGTCACCTGAGAGACGAATGATTGCAGTAACTCCATACTGCTAGTTATCACCCTCAGCACTTCATCCTCATCATCACAACACACACTTAGCCCATGCTCAGTTTCAAAATGTCAGTTTTTTTTCTCTGTTCAGATCAGAGAATTTACAGATGTCCTGAATTTTCCTTCAAAACTCAGACAAAAATAAATTATGAACGTTACACTATCTACTGTACATTATCATTCAAAAGGGAATCCCTGCCATGGGTTGCCTGGATGCTGTGCTAGAGATGGGGGGAGGTATGAGGGGAAGGGTAGTTCTGGGAGAGATTGCATGGGGCTTTTCTATTTTTGGAGCTTTGTTTACAATGTCCTCCTCTTATTGCTGTATTTTCTGCAGGGCAGAGTGGGACACGATGGCCTCCAGGCAAAAACAGAACCGACCCCTGGGGTAGGTTTCACCATGAGGAAGGAGCCCCGACTTTGTTGTTTCTAATGGTGGCATCAGAGCACTCTGCTTCTGACGAATCACAGTCTGAGTCGCCAAACTGTAGTGGATTCTGGGAGACAAAAATGAGAGAGAAAAGACAGAATCAGTATCAGGCAGCTGCTTTACAGCAGGTATTCTAAGACACTGGGCCACTAGTGGGTCTCAGAGCGCCACCTAGTGGGCCACATACATACTGTAAAACAGTTAGATGAACCTCTTCATAATCAGATGGCTGCGGTTATGTCTTTCAGAGATTGAGAGGCTCACTTTGAAAGGTAAAGTGGAGACACTGGTATCAGATGAAATAAAAAACTGTGCTAGCTTGTCGGGAAGGAGGCTAAATACGCTTCAAAGCTATGCTACATTTTGACGATGAAAAACTGGCATGGCCATTTTCAAAGGAGTCCTTTGACCTCTGACTTGAAGCTATCTGAAAGACGGTTGGTTCTATGGGTGCCCATGAGTCTCCCCTTTACAGATGTGTCTCTCAGAAGTGGTGACACCAAATACAGCATTTTTTTAAATGAACATTGAGGTTGGAGACAATCTTGCAGCAGTAAAAGTTTAAAGAATGTGGTGAGGAAATACGACCCTGAATACTGGATTCTTAACAGCAGGCAGTGATGAGTGAGGGTAAGCTGAATATTTATGTGGGTGAATACACCTGACAGTGGCATATCAGATATTTATAGCGCAGTTTGTCATATATTTATGAAGGTGGGCCTCAGAATCATTTTAACAATCAGAGATGGGCCTCAAGTCACAAAAGGTTGAGATCCCCTGCTTTACAACATCAGCTTTATCATTTAATTGTCACTAGCATGGCTAACATTACAGAGCTAACATGATGGAACCACATGCATCCACAGCACTAACCTCGTAGCTGTGTTCGTCGGAGCACAGTTTTCCCAGCGAGATCTGGGTCTTCACTCTGCGGACGGCGCACTCCTTGTCAGAGAGGCCGTCGGACTGGGTGGAGATGTCAATCGGGATGTCCGGGGTGTGCGACAGCAGCTCGTCCAGGTGTTCCTCCTGACTGGCGCTCAGCCTCTCCAGGGGTCCGCTGTGGGAGTGGTCGCTGGTGTTCCCCTCCTCTCCATCAGACACCGACAGGTTCTCTGAGCTGAAGGTGGAGTAGGACTGGAAGCTGCTCATACAGCGATGAGATCTGTGAGAGAGCAGAGGAAGAAGAAAAAATGTTGATGCTATTTTAATTCAGTAGTCAGTTTTAGGACTGCTTCACACCTGGTTCACTGTATTTGGGACATGTATGTATTACAAACTATAATGATTATCTTGGTTATGATGTTGTGAATGGTCAGCCATTTTCTTTCGTTGCACCACATGATGTAACAGTGTTACAACACAGTGAAGGTCAAGGTGGCAAACTGAAAGCTGAGAAAGAAAAAAAAAAAAAACAAAAAAAACACCAGAATTTGAAAATACAGACCTTCACCTGCAGCTCTACCTTCTTTGTCCTAAATTCCCCAAACCAGAAGAGCACACTCTTCATACAGTAACTTGTACGAGTACTAGTTATTGATTTCAAACATTATCCCGCTTGTTATTGTGATCCTGATGCCATTATATAACTGCAATTCTATGCAAACTTGTGGGCCTGTCTTCAGGATCCCAAAGATAAAGTGGAAATAACAACCAAGACCAGAAGAGCCAAGAGGGCACATTACCATTGAGTGAGCACTTTTTTCCCCCCTGTTGCCATTGTGAGCTATTTTGTTGAGTTGTTTCAGTGAAATGATGAGTGAAGTTGGGCTTTCACTGTGACAGGTAAAAACGATGCAGTAAAGCTATAATGTCCTGCTGTTGACAATGTGTGACATAATTTGTTGTTGCTGTCTTGATTCACGCTAATTCGGACAACAGAGCCTCAGTGTTTTTATTTTTTATCTGCATACAGTAAATATAGGTGTAACTCAGCTACAGGATGTTTTGAGTGGTCATCAATAGCTCAAGTGCAATGCATCTTCGTACATGTAGGCACTGACGGCACAGTTCTGCGATTGACTTTCTCAGTCAATATAGCATGCACTGAGGAATTTATTGCCTTCTTCTTTTACCATCAGCACCGATTGGGCATCCACATAAAAGGTGGCAATTTTTTCGTTTAACAACCAACTGTATTTTACCTCTGTCTCCTTGGAAACTCCACTTCACTATCAACCTCCCCCTCTTCCTCTTCAGATGACTCATCGCCACCCTGTAAAAGAAGCAATTACAACTGTCAAAGTTTCCTTCACACACACACACATACTAGAGACTCACTGATGTAAGGCTACCGGCTCCACTCACCTTCCTGAGCGGTCTGAGAGTGCGGGGCAGTGCAGTGAGCAGGGTGTGAGTGCGTTGGGACGACTCTTGTTCCTCTGGCTGAGCCTTCTTTGTTGCTTCTCCATCTGAGACCGGATCTTTGCTGGGAGCCCCTAAGGAAGACACGGTGCTTTCCTGGGTGTTGAGCAGGGAGTAGTGGGGCAACTCTGGGTGGCTGGATGCAGGAGGGGTCTCTTGACAGTGTAGGCAGCCAGGGAAAGGGTGAGCCTGGCAGCAGGGACACAAAGAACCAGCACCAGCACCTGGAACAGGATTAGAACTGGTGGATGAAGTCCGCTGTCGCGTGTCTGCGTCGACAGCAGTGGATATGAGGTCAGGGCTGGAGCCAGAAACGCGACGCTGCAGGTGGTCCGTCTGAGGGCTACGGAGGGCAGCAGCGGGGCCGAAGTAACGCAGGTTGTTGGCACAGTTGACAACGGCTTCCTCGCGGCCCTTCAAGGGGAGGAAGGGCCCCTCGGTTGGTGGGTGGTGGTGGTGGTGATGGAGGAACGGCTGCTCCTGGAGAGACTGGGTGTCTTCTAATGCCCCGGTAAGAGGCTTCAGCACCCCAGGGAACTCGCTGTGGCTTCCTTTACTGTTGGCCCGGCGGTGACGAGGCTTGCTTCGGTAGCGGGCTTTGCCAGGAGGCGTGGAGACCTTCGGGCTGGCTGATAGAGGTGAAGGGGAGGGGAGAGGGTCGAGGCTGGGGATGCAATCAGAACGAAGCAAGTCCGGCCTGAAAGAAATACATTTGGCAACATTGACATAATGTTAATTAATTTATTCTCCCCAACACTGTATGTCCAATGTCTACAGAGTTTCTGGCTTTACCAGAGCATCTAGTGATTCATCTTACTTTACTGAGAATTGTCATGTATTCAATGTTTTGAATAATGTTTTTCTATCTAATCATCTAACCTGAAAACGCTAATGGGTGTATAACAGCTGAAACAGGAAATAATAGTCTTTTCTTTTACAATTAGCTCAGACCTTTTAGTTGGGGGCATCCCAGGTTTGTGGGACATGCTTCCTTTCTTCTTGATGAGCTTCTCCACAGCGTTGGACCTGACAATGGGTCTGACCAGGTGGCGCTTATAGGTCCCGGGATATTTCTTCTCCACTGCCTGCTCTCTCCTACAGGGATGGCAGAATTAGTTTGGAGTAATATGATGGTGAACAGCATTCACGTTCACAGAGAGATAAAGGAGATCCTGAAGGGTGAAAAAATAGGTCAAGGACCTGGCAACAGATCTAGGAAGGAAAAACTCAGTGCTGCTTTTTTTTATTTGAGCTTTCCTGAGCAGAAACAAGTAAATGCCTAATATGTTTAGGTGGAACTGTGAAAAAAAACTCACAATTTTTTATGATGTGACTCAAAAATGCCCTATTGTTCTTGTGACGACAAGCAGACTGTTCCTCTTGCTAGCTGAATATGCGGTAAACTGTCTTGCCAGCCATTGTACTAATTTCATGTATTAAACATTACTGGAAATGCCTTTTACAAAGAGGAAATAGCAATACAAACACAAGTAAGGGCTGATAATGAGGAACAGAGCAGGACAGCAGTAGAAATAGCGGATGACTACTGTGATAAAGGATTTATTTACATACTTCATTAGTTCCTTCTCTCGGCCCTCCAGCTGCAGCATGATGGCACTGAGCTCCATGTAGAGGTTGTTGGCTCTCTCCAGCTTCCTCTCATAGTGCTCCCGGATGTCCAGTGCATGCCTGAGAGAGTTTGGGAAATGCAGACAAATGTTTGCTTACAACAAATTCGGCTTTAATTACAAAACTACATCATTAACACTAAGTTATAAAACAATGCAAAAGAAAAATATACACACAAAGCATAATTTTGAAATCAGGAGGAACAATCGATTGTAACAGGTTTTCTTTTCCTGTGAACATGCTCGTTTCCTTCTGGCTCTCCTCTTTCTAACATACCTGAGTTCATCCCGCCTGCGTCGGATCAGTTCCTCGTCCAGCCGGTGGATACAGGTACCTTCACTTTTGATCTTCTCAAAATGTTTCTTCACTTCCTCCCTCCATTCTGCCTGTAATACAATCAACAATCTGACAGTCAACATTCTGACATCCACTTTCACACACAAATGCCATCAAATGACTTAAACTTCATACTGTACCTAAGAGAACAATATTATCCAGAACCCATAAACAGTGATGAATCAGTCTCATTGCAAGCAACTGAGTACCCCTCCGCTCACTCCTCCCTTTCCAAGACTGCGGTAATGTGAACCGCTGAGTTCAAAACAGTGGTAATGCCATTCACCTTGCTCAGAGGTCATCCTTACCATAATAACACTACTTTAGGAACAACAAAAGTCATATGGTGGCTGGTAATAACACTGTTCTGCACTCTGCGGCTCACGTTACCAGCTCACAAACATGCTGGAGAACCACGGTGGCCTCCAGGTAAAGTAAAAAAGACAAAAGACTCTCTAGAGCCAGTGTTTGGTTTGTCCGTTCTGGGCTACTGTAGAAACATGGAGGATGAGAGCTGCGCCCTATGCAGATATGAAGGGCTCATTCTAAGACAACGAAGAGTGATTCTTGTTATTGGGTGATTATGCACTAAAGAACCTACTTCCACACATATATAACCACTAATGCTATATTCCATTTCAGCCAATAAATCCCCTAAAATGTTACATACTGTTCCTTTAAAAAAAAAGTGTATAGCATCCTGTGATTCATGCAAAGTGAAGCTTATTGTGTTTTGTTGTTATAGTACTGACCTGAGACTTGAAGTAGGTCTCCTGAGGAGCTCCTAGGACATCAGCAGAGGCGATGTCGAGGTGCAGGAGGATCTGACGAAACGAAGGCCTATTCCTGGGCTTGCCTTGCCTGGAATCACAGGCAATAACAGCGAGAGTTGTGATCAAATGAGAATGTACTTTTAGGTAATCCTGTGTGGTGCATTGTTAGCATTTATCTTTAAGTGTTAACGCAGTACAAAACCTTTTTAACAGTTGGGCTGGGCAAAGATGCTACCAAACATAATACAGTATTCAGTATAATCCACACTCACCATGTTTGTTTCATGAGGATTTTGAAGCCATCTGGGCAGGTGGAGGGGACAGGAAGGTGAAGACTGTTGCTGCCAACACCCCAAATGATGGCCGAGGAGTCTACGTCTTTGTAGGGAATCTCTCCAGTCAGAAGTTCCCACAACACAACTCCAAATGACCTACAATAGGAAAGTAAGTCAGGTCTCACAATAGCATAATCAACAGATGGCTCTTTAAATATTAGACTTTTATGCAAGATATTTACTGCTGCTTTAACACTGCCTTAATGTCTTTCTTACTAGTCAAAATAATGTCTTCTTTCTTAAAATTTGTGTCATTTAAGTACTCACCAGATGTCTACTTTTTCAGACACAGGCTCATTTCTTATCACTTCTGGGGCCATCCAGGCCACCGTACCCGCAAATGACATCTTTGTACTTTTATCACTGAGCTCTTTGGACGTTCCAAAGTCAGAGATTTTCACAGTGTCGTTGTGGGTGACCAAAACACTAAAAACAGAAAACACACAGACTTGTTAGCAAAGACAGACTGTTTGATTATGAGGACCAAAACAAGATTCACTTATTCACTACTCCCTACTCACTATCCAGGGACTTCTATGTAGAGGACTGTATTGTGAGCTCATCGGCAAAATGAAAAAAAAAATTTCGGACCATGGATGTAGCAGTGGCATCGTATCCAGGACTCATTATAGAGCCATGTTTCGGACACTACTTGAGTCATTTTCTTTGCGCTGTTAATTACATCATCGGTGTCACGCAATTAAAACGTACCAGATCAATGTCTGCAGGTAGACCATCCATAATAAATACTGACATGTATTTTATCGTGATAAATACATACTGTATGCTATTTTGTTATTGAGTTGTCTCTTAGCAAAATGCTGTGTGAATTTATGTTCCCCTTGGTAAACAGTGATGCAGCATATGCTATGTTTATGGCTTTTACTGTGAAAGGTAAGAATTAAGGGCCATTGTGAATATGGGGGCAATAAGCGTATTCTCCTAAATTAATAAATGCAAAGTACTTTGTGGCTGTTTGTGTTGTGATGTACTTCTCTGATCAAATTAAATATATTATTTTCATGCCATAACTCATGGATTTGACTCTGTCACACTGCTCTCTTTCCTCGTGGCCGTATGCCATTTTTCCTTCAACGCAATGCATGATGGTATATCGTGCTTGGTTAATGACCATCGTTGTCCACTACTTTTCAAGATGCATTGTGGTATACTTTGAGTCCACTATATGGGGCATAATAATCCTCACTATACATTCAGGCAGCACTACAAAATAGCAAACTAGTCCACTATATACTGTAGTCAGTAGTGAGTGATTTCAGACGCAGCCAGTATCTCTTCCTAGTTACAGTAGTCCTACAATACTCTAGTTCAACTGTACTGTTACTATATGTTTACCCTTTCATACTGAAGCTAAAGAGTGTCAAACAAATATTAATCCAGGTCAGATGACCTGGGTTAAACCATTCAGGCCAATGCCAAGTTTTTCCTGTGACATTTCCATTGGTTTTAAAGGGGTATGGCTTTTATTTTGTAGGAAAGACTGTTACAGAAGCACATTTCTGCACCTGAAACATTCCATTAGCTGAATGAAACTGACCTTTCCAGCACATTCAGCCTGCTATCATTCTGCTGACTAATACAGTGTTTGGCACTGCAGCAGCATGATGATATTGATTAGAGAAACAGGGCTACAGTGTGCAGAGGATGAGACAGGACTAGCTTTTAATTCTGAGAATGGCATTTGAGTTAATGTCAGACTACTCAGAGCTGAAAAGGATGAATTGTTGTTGCTGCTGTGGGCTAAGAAATCTTAAACAAGGATGATCAGCTTTAAGAATGTGACCACAGCACCCGTGGGCTGCTGCATAATAGCTGCAAACCAGAGGAACATACTGTGCTCATTTGGAAGAACATTTTCATTTCATTTAACTGTATTTCTATTCAACACAACTGCAAATGAGGCTTCTACTCAATGGTGTTTTGATCATTTCCACAGCAGCAGAACACACAGTAGCAGGAGTTAAACACTCACAAATATCAAACTGAAGGAAAAATTCAAAAAATTTTCCTCTTATAATACCAGGAAAAGACGAAACTCACTTGGGAGACTTGAGATCTCTGTGGATGATTTTGTGCAGGTGTAGGTAGTTCATGCCGCTGGCGATGCCTGAGGCCCAGTCCACCAGCATCCTGGGGGTCACTTTCCTCCCTGCCCTCAGCACCTCATACAGCTGGCCCTGGGCACAGTACTCCATGATGATGCAGTAACAAGGTGCCTGGGTGCAGACGCCCCTAAGTTGGACAAAACACAAGAAACACATTTATAGACCAACGGATCCTGATAACGACAACCCCGGTGTTTCAACTGGACGCCACCAGAGCTCCACCAGCTGATAAAAACAAGACATTAGGTAGCATGTAAGTTTAAGTGGTTGTCGACTTACTTGAAACTGATGATATTTGGATGCTTGAGTTTCCGCAGGTGTTTAATGTCCGTCTCCTTCTGCTCACGCACCTTCTTGATGGCCACCTCCTCAGAGCGGAACTTGCCCAAGAAGACGGCTCCCTGTGCACCACTGCCCAGCCACTGCAACTCTGAAATCTCCTCAAACGGAACCTCCCACATGTCTGCAAACAATCACATTATATATTGACACTTTTGAACTGTGTATACTTTGTCTAATTTTGAACTTTAGCACCATTACACCAGAGTGTAAATTGAATTTCCCCACTGTGGGACTAATAAAGGTAGATCTTCTTCTTCTTCATTTTTGTCCACTTGTACTCTTTGTGATCTTTGTGTCACATTTGCTCGTCAAAGGATGACATTGTGAGAAATAGGTGTAATCTTGTCTGTGTGGTAAATATGAAGCTATAGCAAGCAGCCAATTAGCTTAAGTTAGGCTTAGCTTGGCAAGAATCTGGCGATAACATGCGTATCATGACACAGGGGTTATGATTCAATATATTGTGATATATTACAACATTGTAAGTAAGGCAATATATTGGCATTTTTTAAATGTAATTTTAGGATAACTGTCATAATATAAAGAACACACCACCATATGCATAAAATCTGAGTAATTTTTAAAAACAGTCTGATCTGGCTTTGCATTCATCACAGTCACAGTAACATCCAACATCATAGCATGACAATTTACGCCATCTGAGCCACTGTCTTTCACAAGTCTTTGCATGTAAACTATTAATTCAAAATCTATAATTTTTGAGAATCAATACAGTATCACAAAACGGAATAATGCCCTTCTCAGGTTTATCAATATTTTGTTATGTCACTGTCTAGACACCATAAATAGGGTGTTTGTACAAAGCAGGGCTGTACCAAATGTCTTTTTTTTGTTTTGTTTTGTTTTTACATTCAAAACTTCAATTGACATTTTCAAATGAAGTTTTGCATGTAAGTTTGTGTCAAAACCACTTGAAAAAAATCCTGTTTTCAATAAGGTGACTCATCAGATTAAATGAGGAAGTCTTTGTTTTAATAAATCATTTCTCTTTAAAGGACGATAACTCATCAGTTTTGTCAACATGTAGATGCAGACTGAGGCGCTTGCTGTGTTTGAGCGAGTGTGCACAAGAGAGAAGGAAAGAGAAGCTGGACTATAGCATGCAATGTTGTTGTAAGTAATTAATAACATACTCTTGCTTTGTCCCCAGCCCGCCTGAATCTGTGATATTTTCTAGTAAGCTTATCCAAACGTGCCCAACCTGCAGGTCAACACATCACCCCCACATCACTACTACACAGCCACCACTGGAAGCTAATTATAGAAATATACAATAGTATACTAATACTACTGTAGCCTAAATTTTATCTGCAACTGTGCAGAAATTACCGGATATAAATGCAATAAAAAAGCTGTACAGAATTCGAATGTCAATGTTATGAATGAAACTATTCACTTCAGACCTAGTCTACTCCAAAGGCAAAAAGATTCACCTACCAACACAGCTAAAGCTTACTAATTAAAAACTGAAACCAGATGATGGTGACGACAAGAAGTGAAAATTATTCTTATTCCTTTACAAAAAATTAAAATCTATCTTAAAGAAAAACATAATCACAAAACTTTCAAAATAAATGTTCTTTAGGTTTCCTGCAACCATGACATAGTACCTCAGAGTTACAACACACACCTAACATGGTTTACACTAGATGTCACATTTTCTAGAAGAAGAAGAAGAAGAAGATCAACTTTATTAGTCCCACGAGGGGAAATTAATTTTACACTCTGTTTGTTAACTTATACACAGTACGTGCAGACCCGAAACACACACATGCACATGCAAAATGGAGAGATGTAGAGTGAGGGGGCTGCTCCTGACAAGCGCCCGAGCTGTTGGGGGTTTGGTGCCTTGCTCAGGGGCACCTCGGCAGTGCCCAAGAGGTAAACTGGCACCTCTCCAGCTACCAGTTCACACTCAGTTCTTGGTCCATGTCGGGACTTGAACCGGTGACCCTCCGGTTCCCAAGCCAACTCCCTACAGACTGAGCTACTGCCGCCCCCATAGCCATAGTGAGTGAAAATAACGCCCTGTGCACTACTGCTATAACTGTCAAACAGTGAGTCATATGCTGCTCCATCCTCGTTATGTGGTTTTGAAACCAGCATAGAGCAGAAGCTGAACTCTCCAGCCCACTACATTTGGACATTAGCTGACCAACCACTAGATCCAGCCCAGTTCTGTCTGACCTCAGCTCGTATCCTGCAGCCTCTGTGTCCAGCCTGCGCAGTCAGCCCTGCAGCAAGGTGAGCCTACCTTAACCGTGACCTCAATTCAAACTGACAGCTGTACAGACTCACCCACAGCAGCAATATGGTGAAGCTGGGGTTGGCTATTCAATTACAGTTTCAGAATACATCAGGAGAAACAGCAGGGAATCCGACGTTTGTTTTTCAGAAACCATATAGAGACATCTGAATAGAATAGTGGATTTAGCTTCCTCAACTGATGCCACGCACAAGATAAGACCCAGAACTAACCTTGCTGTTGTAGCTTGTATTCTGTCGAGTATGTCTTCCCGATGATGTTCCAGACAGGCCGCAGGCAGCCAAACAGCCCCTCTAGGAATCCACCCGACCCCGGCCCCGCTCTGTGGAAGTGCAGCTTGATGTCGTCAGGGTGATGGTGGTGGCTCTGCCTCCCCTCTCCACTGTGGTCCATGGGGCAGTCCCCCTCTCCCATCTGCTCCTCCATCCCACTGCCACACCCGCCATGCTCACAGGAAGCTGGCGATCCAGCTTCCTCGTGGTCCTGCTCCTGCAGCTGGAGCACACTGTTGTCAAAGTGCCCACCCTCGCTCCGTGTTGAGTCCACACTCAAGGCTGTGTTTGGGGGACTTAAACCCCCCAACACTGAGTCCTCGTCCTGGCCAGGTGTCTGCAGGGGAACGGCCAGGTGTGTTGGCGGGGCCAGGTCTGTGATAATCTGAGGAGGTAAGCTGGACGGAGGGGCCTGAGGAGGCTGAGTTTGGGGGTTGGGCGAGTTTGATTTCTTCATGGTGTCCCCAACCACGGTGAGTTTGAGCTCCTCCTTCAGCTTGCCCACCAGCAGACTGGGGCAGGAAGTCCACGAGAGCACCTCGGGGGAGCTACCCATGGTGTCATGCATGTGCATGGGCTACCCGGTGACAACAAGTGGGGTGTGTCCTAACACACTGTGTTGTCTGAATGTTGAAAATCACCTGCAGAGTGGGGAGATAGATGCAGCACAAGAAGGAGAGAAAGGTTATCTAAAATATATGCAGATTAAAATATACAGTAAAGCTCTGTTAAATCCATTTGGCTGATTGTAGACACCTCTGATGCAACATAAACACGACCGTAACTGTTGCCATGGGGCCCTATTACTTCCACAAAGAGAAATGCAATCCTCTCATTTCCTCTCATAGATCTGGGATTGAGAGAGCTTACATTAATGATGATTATTTTTAACTATGGAGTGCAAACAGTGCAGGGTGGAGGAGGTCAGAAATATCAGATAGGCTTTAAATCAGCGCACAAGAGACAGCGTTGCTGAATGAAAGACATTGTAGTGTAGATAGAAATAATGCAATTCTGGGAAATTTCTGGGAAACAGTTGAACTAAACCAATCACATACCCGCACATGCACAAGCACACAAGCACACAAGCACACACACACACACACACAACACACACACACACACACACACACACACACACACACACACACACACACACACACACACACACACACACACACACACACACACAAATGGGGCTTTACCATGTACTCTGTGAAGCAGTAACAGTATAGCAGGGATTAAAAGTTGCTGTGTATTAGGACCACGGAGAGCAAAACATCTGGCATGCACAGCCCATTCTATCTGCTTAACCAGCAAGAACGCCATAGCCACCACCAGCCAGCCGCAGAGCAAATATACGACATCACCAGAGGTCCCTACCATCTTAACCTGCCTAACAGTGTTCAGCATGTATTGATATATATTGTGATGCAGACATTTTTCAGAAAGGTTTATTAAGAATCTGTTTTATATATATCATATACAGACAGAAGTGCCTGTGTTTGGCTTCTCCAGAAAATTAAAAACCTGAAAAATAATAATAATCATTAGAAGAAATGATCAAACTGATGAATGATTAAAAGAAAAACAATTTTTCCACTAACAAATTTTTTTATTTGAGTCTAAAACAGTGGTTGTCAAACCTTTTTCTGTCATTCCCCATTTTGCAGGAAAAAATATTTAAAGGAGAAAATATATTTTGGGTTGTTGTGGTTATAAATGTACTTTATCGAGCTGTTAGATTGCTGCTAGACCACCCTGTCAATACAGTACAGGTCCGTACTGGAGAGTTAACAGTTTTTGACTGCAGTAAAAACGCTGTTTTTGAAAGACTAAATGCCAACAATTATGGACTGCAGCATAATATTTCATGAGATAAAAACATGTAGAGAATTTTGGAAATTAGTACAGGTGTATTTTTTAAAAATTTATTTTGACTTTTGGACTGAGGCACTTACAGACGGACTGAGCGTCGTGTAATCTGCTGTGTATGTTTGAGGGGGGGGGGGGGGGGGGGGGGGGGGGGGACAAGATTGAGGGTAATGTTTCTGTAAGTTATTAATAATAATAATATCAATTCAAATGTCAACATTATGAATAAAGATTTGAAGCCTCGAACAACTCAGTGCAGCCCTACTTCTTCATATTTTCTTTTGAGTACCATCAGATGAGCATACTGACTTGTTTGTCTCCGAAGCATCGTCTGTTTTTCTTTTGTCAAATATCTGTCCATTCTGTAAACCTACTGACTATCTGTCTGAATGAACACCATTGCTATAGTCGATTTGTTTATTGTTCAGCTAGGAAAAAGATTCCCATGTCAAAGCATTAATTTTGCATCACATTTCACCTATCACGTATCTGCACACCTCTAGGAGCAGCACCACATGCTTTGAGAACCTCGGATCCACAAGTACATGTTGTCATATTGCCTCAACATAGTTGTCCCCAAAACCTGAGAAGACACACATTTCTCAAACATGGTAAATGAGCTCAGTGCAAATATATGTACAGCTGTAAGACTATTTAACAGCTTAAAGAATAAACTAGGATAAACAAGGATAATACGGTGCAACATATTAATCTCAATTCAGGTCCACCCACTACCTTTTCTTAGCTATTAAAAACATGTCAAAACCTTCAGAGTAGCAATAATACATATGCATCGTCCAAAAATACAGAAATACCAGCAAGTCATAGCCCAGAGACAAAAAGGGACTCAAATTTAAAAAAGGATGAAAAATGAGACAATTATATTTAAAGAATTATTAACTTATTGAAGAATGTAAACCAAAATGCTGTTTTATTATATCATACATGTTGTAAGTAAAACTACATCTGTCAATCTACCAATCCTACTACTACATAGCAACAATAGGCCACTACTGTATATGTAACAATTGTTTTCTACCATTTCTTGATTCTACCTTGTTCTTTTCTTCACAATGTCATTAATACTTGACACTTTGGTAATATTGTCTGTGTTACATTCGTGCCAATAAAGCATACTGGATTTAATTGTAGTATTTTACATGATTTTAACATCTTACATCAAATTATTCTGATGGTAAACATTTTTGTTTGTAGAAATATGTGACAATCTTGAAGAAAACTGGCAGATGGTCTAAAGTAGGCATTTCTTTCTTTCTCTTCATCTCAGTGTCTCTGGGTCAGATGCGATTCAATGTTGTCTGCCAGAGTGTCTTTGTCAAAGCTACCACTGGGAGTTGCCAAAGTCAGAAATGTTAAAACCCGACACATGGGGGCTTTAATTTGTTGCAACTGTAGCATACACTGTTTTCAGACAAACAGATGGCCATTTATCCACAGTCTGACTGTGCTTGTTTACCAAATCTGGGCAAAAAAGCAGCACAAAGCAGTGAATGAATTGCTTTGTATACTGTAATGGCACTTGAGTTTTTTTCCTCTCCTTAAATCCAGGAGGACATGCCCTTAGAAATCCAATCAAGTTTGAAGCGGCAGAAGGAAACAGAGAGTGAGGGACACAGAGAGAGGGAGATAGATAGCGAGAGGCTGTACACTGTGTACAGTCGGGAACAGGAGATCAAAGTCCAGGAGGAAGGAGACGCAGAGGCAGAGCGGTGAGCTGGCTCTGCCTTACGTGGAGGTTTCCTGAAGAGGACAGGCGGGAAGTCCAATGGAAACACACTTTGCTTATGTTGCCCTCTGTGGAGAACACTGGCATGAATCTCTTCCTATTGGCGTAGGTCAAAGAACAATAAAAGCTTTACGTAACTTTGCTGAAATGCTGCAAAGCTACGACACCAAGCCTGAATTCTAGAGCTCAACACTTGTTTAATAAGGGTGGGGAAAAAAATGATTTTTTTTACATATTACGGTTTGGGGTCACGTTTTCGGTTCGGTTCGGTACAGCTGTAAACGGCATTTCTAGTAAAGCAAGGTGGCCAATTTCCAATTTCAATTTGAATGGCTTTTCATTAATTTGCCAAAACAAGTCAACTGTTTGCATTAACGTGCATTCAAGCCAGCCGTGACTCTCATCTCTGTGGTCAAATCGGCCTACGCTACAATCACCCATATACTGACATTTATGTTAAATGCATTCAAATGGGCCCGATGGAGCTGAACATGGATGTATAAAGAGAACGGAGCTGATAGTAAGAGCTAATAAACCGACTTTGGCAAAGTTAGTGGAAGTTTACATATGTGACTACCTTCAGTATTCAAAATAAGGTGCTAACAAAGGGAGCTGTACATACAAAATACATATATGGATATTAGATTGATTGGGTAGTATTCATGAGAATAAACATTATATGTCCCTTATAAGTAAAAAAAAATACCACCAATTTGTATGGAAAATGTATTAATAATTAATGCCTGACAATGACAAATATAAATAAATATAAAATCAAACATTTTTACTGTATTAATATTAATAATTTCCAAAGTAAATGTTAGGAAGTGTTTAATAATGTGTTTATTATTTGGTATTTTGCCTTTTTGGATATTTGATAATAAAATGAAGAACAACAAATATGGGGAAAGAGAAAGGGAATTCAAACTTCCCGATGGGCCTCAAAGTGGAGATGCTCACAGTTACAGGATATGTGTCCAAGTCCGTTGGTCCGCACAGATGCTTGTGCGAAAGCATGTACTGTATCTGTGTGTATCTACTGGGGGTAACCCGAGCGCTGTGAGAGTGCGGTGGCTGCCAGGAGCTCATCTATAATGCAGGCCTGTCTCTAAGCAGGTTGCTGAGAGTGCAGGGGAAGGAGAGAATGCTCTCTCAGGTATCCAATAAATCCGTCCCTTCCACAGCAGAGACAATCGAGCTGTGCGAGTAGAGGCCCGTGCTGTAATTCCACCCCACGGACGATTCTCGGAGCTGGGCTTCTGACGTGGGCCGCAGCGGTTGGATGTGGTCGGCTGGACAGAAACATGCACGTTAAGACACAAGCCTGCACGCACAGTAATCCTTTATAACCCTGCTAAAACTGCACAATTATCTCACCTTACTAATGACTACAGAGCACAGTCTGATGCCATTCAGCCTCTTATCATTGTCATCCATTTGTACTTTCTCTGCCTTATCTCTGTCTTGAATCAGGACCAACTCTATGCGTCTACTGTATATCTGATGCCAAGAATAGGAAACTGACCTCTTGCTCTCTCCCATTAATCTCTAACGGAAGATCTCTATGTCCATAGAATCCCATGAATAATGTCTGCGCCTCATCAAGAAGGGCCCAGGGTTTCATTTACATGGTCATTTATTTACAGGACTTTCCGAAAGTGACCGTGACAGGGCAAAAAGGACATGCTGACCGTCCCTCTGATGTTAAACTTTGTATTTTGTTACATGTTTGCATGAAGTGCATATTGCTTCAGAGAAGGAAACAATGCAGATGCTCAGTAGCGTGGATAAAAAGAATAAAGAGGGAGAGAGAGGGAGAGAAATTATCAGGGACTGATCCTTTAATCCCTCTACAGGGCTCTAGAGACAAGCTTGTACAAACACAGACCCCATTCATCCCTCCCCCTTCATATATCCTCTAAACACTTCCTTTCATTTCTTGCCTCTATGAGGGCGACCTAATGTCACTGGCCAATAGCACAGTGCATCATGGTTAAGCACATCGTCAGCATATGAACACAATTCTAGATGTGGAGAAGTATTGGCAGATATTGTTATTGTACCACACTTTATACAAGTGTGTGTTGGTGTGGTGTGTGTGTACATGGCAGCTGCTGGCGCAAGGGGGATCAGGTTCTGACACCACACATGCTCGCGCACACATAGACTCAAACACGCACACATATGCCCGGGGCGTGTCCGGCCAGATCCAATAATCCCACTACTCCCAGCGATCGTCTGGGGAGGGGTGTTTTTCTGGCAATCAGCAAACGCCAGGGTGGTTGTTTAGATTTGACTCAGTGTATCTTTACAAAAGCAGCTGAACCTTCCATAATATATTAATGCAGCTATGACAGACCTTTAACATACACAGAGGTGTACATTGCATTCATCCTCCCACTCACACCGTCACAGCAGCAGCCTCATCTGTGTCTCCATCACTCTGCTCCTCATTAAGGGAAGCCCTGCTGGGCCCCATAGGGGGAACCTCCCTTAAGGTGACAGCTGCGCCACCAACAAAGAACCAATTTAGGCGCTAATTTAGTCGCACCTCATCATTCACACGTTACCATGTCAACACAGCATCCATCCTGACCTTCTGCTACCAGTCACACTCGCTCTCATCCAACACTCAGGTTTGGAGAGGCCAAAAAAGCCTAAAGGTCGCTTTTGAATCCATTATACCTGTCACACAGGAGCAGCAGAATAGTGCTGCTTTTAAAGAAAAACAACATAGTGGTATTTTTAAAGTGAGGATGGGTAAAAATAGTATCTTGCATTAATCAGAATTAGCACTGTAGGATTGTGAAAAGCTATCTAACTGCAAGTGTTTTGACTGATATTGCAATCGCAGTACGATTTGCGATATTAGACGGTATGACCATTTTGACATCATTATTCAAAGTTTCACTGAAAAACATAAAAATGATTATGGTGTGATTTTGTGGGGATTTGTACCAAACAAAGGTGTTTTCTTAAGTCTGTAGAATATGATGGGTAGGCCAGGACATCACTGCAGCACAACATTTAATTTAAAATGCGGTCTGACACACATTTCACCTTTAACAGATTTGAAAATTGCAGTAGGTCAAATTTACCATATTTTTCGCACTATAAGGCGCTAAAAAAATCTGTCGCTGAATGACACACGATTGTTTGGCCAAGTGTTGGAGTTTCCTCATTGGTCATTATTCTTTCAAAATGAAAAGACGGAAACAGTCCTTTAAGCAAATGAGCCCCTCCAGCGTGACGCATCTGGCTCAATGAACTTGAACCAAGCTGTGAAACTAGGTGATCTAGTTCTAAAATGAAATGAGATTCAGCAGAGGCATTGCCTATTTCTCACTTAAAATGTTTTCAGAAGTAGATTTTGGTGGAATAACAGAAAGCAAGCACAAGCAAGCCGCCACGTTGTTTACTGTTTGAAACGGCTAGCAGAAAACCAGGAACCAATCAGGTGCATTCCACGAAAGGGAACGCCACCGCTTGAATGGACATGACCACTGACTATTTGTGTAACAATTTAGGCACAAATTCGCAGACAGACCACACACGGTCCTGACATAGTCTCGGGGTTTTTGAGCAACAAAGTACATGTTACAGCTCTTTACCTCAAAAGAAGACAGATTCAAATCTTAGCCACATGAACCACTGACACCCATCCAGCAGATATAATAAATCTGATTTTCATAGGCGTAGAACAGACATGAGTGCACACTGAGCCACAGTCAAACCTTTTCACAGATACTGCCAGAGCTAAGATAAATACCGGTTTCTATTTCTCTTGACCTCCTCTCTTAAAACAAACAGAGCAAAAACGGGGATGGTGAAAGCAGCAGTATAAAAACAACATAAACTGGACAAATACAAGAGTCTCTTACCATCAGTAGCTCGGGAGCCTCTATATTCTGAACTACATGTGACCGTCTGTTACTCTGGGTCACAGTTAAACAGCTGTACTCTGGTATCTGTACTCGTTTCCCTTGTCAATGCAGACTATGGACTTTCAGGCTCTTCATCATGTGACTAATCAATGATCTGAAGCAGATATCGGGAAAGATACTGCTCATAGATTTCTTTTCCATTGGAGGCAGACAGAATTATAACATTTACCAATATGAACATCAAGTGCAGAGACCTCGGAAACACGACTCTGCCAACAGTCCTGATTTGATTGTCGGGATGTGGGCCGATGTCTAAATCAGCTTTCCCTCGCTACCATGGCTGTGAGTCCTGCCAGAGGGGATTGGGCAGCCTGCTGTAGGTGGGTGAAAGTAATAATCTGCTGGTGAGGGCACAGCAGTGGAGGGGAAAATAAACAAATTCTGGCACAGCGTTCAGGCATCTGCCATCACATGGCCGACATCTCCCTATAATCCCTCTTTCTTCATATCCTGATTCCCTCTGGTGACTCACCTGAGTGGACTTCAATACCTGGTGGTGGCTGGAGGGGAAAACAGGCCACAGAGGAACAATCCCTGCCTGCCTGCTCAGGGTTAGAATGGTGGGGCTTGGCAAATGGGAACAAGGTCAAAGCTGCTCCTGCTCGAGGCCACAGGGAAAATGCCAGGTGGGATCACCTGGAATATGCTTGGTTTGTTGTGAAGAATGGATCAGTGCTGTCGATCAATGCAAACATTTAATCTTGATGAATCACATTCTTTAATCTATTCAACATGTACCTTAAAGGGAGTCAACATAGGAGTGGGCAAATATGCTTGTTTATGCAAATATATGTAAACATTTATTACTAGAAATCAATTAACAGCAAAAAAGGACAACTTTTGTCCAGAAACCCTCACAGGTACTGCATTTAGCATAAAACAATATGCTCAAATCATAACATGGCAAACTGCAGCCCAACAGGCAGTAACAGCTGTTAGTGTGTCAGTGTGCTGACTTGACTATGACTTGCTCCAAACTGGATGTGATTGTCATAAAGTGGGCATGTCTGTAAAGGGGAGACTCGTGGGTACCCACAGAACCCATTTTCATTCACATGTCTTGAGGTCAGAGGTCAAAGGACCCCTTTGAAAATGACCTTGCCAGTTTTTCCTCACCAAAATTTAGCACAAGTTTGGAGTATGTAGCATTATTTTGCTTCCTTCTCAGCTAGCTAATATGACAGGGTTGGTACCAATGGACTAGGTTTAGGTTTTCTAGTTTTATATGATGTCAGGATCTTCACTCTAGCTTTAAAACTGAGCTATCGTTGAGTGTCGTTAAAACCAATTTGCGTTTACACGTTATTATCACGTTAACTTTGACAGCGCTAGCAAAAACAAAACAGTGACATCTCAGCTTCTCCTTCTGAAGTCAAAAACATCGATGTCTGATGGTGTGGTTTCCTAGTTTATCATCGGGTTTCAACACACTGAACCCAGCTGACCAACACTTTCTAGAGAAATATGGGTTAACATGGCTGTGAATCATTAGCACTACAAACACAGACACATAACTTGTCCCTCAAATAGCCTCAGCTGGTACCAGCCAGAACTGGAGAAAATAAATAACTGAAGAAAAGAGTGCGCGCCATCGACACGTCACACACTCTCCCTCCAGCTTCATTCTCCCAGCCTCTCCTCTCAGTGAGGCTGCAACCGGGACACACAGCCTCCTAAAATCTGAAACTATCACGCATATACTCACAAGGATTCAATATCTGCCTTTTCAGTTGAGCAGACTCTTTGTTCCCAGCAATGCTTAACAATAAAGCTTTACAGAGCTCTATTTATGAATGCTAACCAGATCTGTCCAGATAGATGATGAATGCAAACAGACAGAAAGAGACAGTGGGGCCAAGGAGACAGTGAATGGCTTAGAGAAAAGTAGAGGAAGAAAGGCAGATTAGGGAGACAGAAAAGGACACGAAGGGTTATGAATGAGGGAGATAGCAAGGACAATTGTGTGCCTGTAGAAAAAAAAAATAATGAGAGATTGGACATAAAGCAGAAAGAGAAACTGCTTTTCTGCCACTGCTGTGGCTGCTGCTTGCGGCGTACTACTGTACCGACCACGCTCCAATGGGAAAGACACCCAGAGCGACAACAAAGGACACAAGAGGAGCCGGCTCCATGTGAACTGGGCCTGTCTGCCCTGCACTGCACGGCCAGGAGACAGACAGACAGACAGACAGACAGACAGACACACATACACACACACACACACACACACACACACACCAGAGCAGCTGCTGCCACAACAATCCCCCTTGTGCTCTTTTAATAGGGACGGCCTGCCTGGCCCCTCAAACAACAAGGGCTGAGGAGAGACGGACACACAAAAAGTGACACAACAGATAAACACCCTTATTGCAGGAGACTGGCTGTGGCTGACACCATTTTAATGGTTGCAATGTGAAAATATACGGAGCAAAAAATAAAAATGGGGCAAGTGAGTTTAACAAGAGGAAGTGGGTGTTGTACTACATGTCCTTTCTTCTGCCTACAGAAAGACTCTCCCACAGCAGAAAGCCAGGAAATCAATACACATTAGTGCTTCTATTAGCTCCTCATGCATGTTTTAATAATAAATTTGGTACCCCAACTTAGACACTCTAGAAATAAAATCCACTCCTCATGAATATGAATATACTGACATTATTTTAAACATAGATACATGGAGCTCCCCTCCTCCTCCTCCTCCTCCTCTTCCTCCCCTCTAAAGCCCGGCTGCCGGCTACTCATCCTGTGCAGTTACATAAACATGCTTAGTAGCAGAGGACAGAGGTGGTCATGCACGGAGTGTTCCTGCTGCCAAGCCAAGCAAAATAAAGGGATGGATGCATATGCAAAGTGGGGGAGAAGAAAGATGAAAGATGGAGAAGCAGGCAAGGGGAAGACGGATAGAGATAGAATTGAGACAAAATCTGGAAAAAAGTGAATGTGATTTGTGCACATAAAATGTCCGTGGCTGTGCACAATACATGTGTGTCCCAGAAAAGTCCGCCCTCTCTGACCAGCAGCGTTATAACGCCTCTGGCTGCTCCATCAGGATGTGGCGGGCGGGGGCTCTGTTGGTCTATACCTTTACCTACATCTCAACCCGTCCTTCAGAGGGCACAGAGAAGTACTGCATCAAAAAGCAGCAGCAGCATCACCGCTGAGCCTAAATATAGCTCCTGTACGCACCGACGCACAACACACTCCAACAGCACTGCTACTGAACAAACACTGACACAGCTGATCCACATTCACAAACAGCACACACACACTTGAATGTTTCTTTGCACACACACACACACACACACACACACACACACAAAACAATATATAAGACAAATCTATAAGAAGGAATCCACATCACTCTGCTTCCACTCAGATGTACAGCGAAGACACAGCCACAGCAGATTACTCACAGCAGACAGAGCTCAGATTCATGGTCCTCTCTTAGCTCTGAGGTAGGATGGGAAGAAAAAAAAAAAAAAGCCAGGGGAGAAAAGGCTGAAGTGACGGTCAAGATGGTGAAAAACAGCAAGAAAAGCAGGGAGAGAGGGAGACAGAGGCTGGAGAGTGACGGACATTCCTCTAACTCCCGCAGCACCTGGGATGTGAGTGGGTGGCTGGCAGCGTCACCGGGTCGCTGAAGACCTGCTCACGTCACACTTTTCATGAATGGAGCTGTCTGACGCAGAGAGGACGCGGCTCAAAGAGCAGAAGAGGAGGAGGAGGAGGAGGAGGAGGTTGTGGAGCCTTCTGCACAGACTCAGAGAGGAGGAGTAAAGAGAGATGAAGAGGAGAGGAGAAGAAAAGGAGGAGGAGGAGGGGGGTGTATTTCAAAGCAGCACCAGCTGGGAACAGCAGGTTAGGCTGCAGTGGCGTCTCTGTAAGTAGGACAGACTGTTTCTGCACAAGAGAAAATCCCTTTGTACAAAATCAGTAATCAGTTTTCTCCATGCCAATTGCCAACATCCCACATATGACTGACTGCACACTGTATCCTGTATTCAAATAAACTCTAGATATGTGATCACCCATCAAGTTGTTATGATTAACCTACATTTTTACTACAGGGTGTAAATCCTCAGTAAGTCTTTGACTGCAAACTGACAGATTTCAGTATCTAATGTTTCTACAGAGCAAAAAAAAATATGTGAGCATATGTTCTCCATGTTTATATTAGGGCTGTCAAGTTAATGTGTCAATAACGCAAAATCATTTTAAGGCCACTAATTTCTTTAATGCAACTTGCAATTTTCAGGTTGTAGCAAGCTCAGTTTTAAAGCTAGTGAAGACACATCATATAAAATTAAAAAAAAACAAAGAAAACCATTTGTACCAACCATGTCATACTGTCAAAACTGTCATGGCCATTTTTAAAGGGATCCCTTGACCTCTGACCTCAAGATATGTGAATGAAAATGGGTTCTGTGGGTACCCATGAGTCTCCCCTTTACAGACAGGCCCACTTTCTGATAATCACATGCAGTTTGGGGCAAGTCATAGTCAAGTCAGCACACTGACACACTGGGATTGAGTTTGACATTTTATGATTTGAGCATATTTTTATGCTAAATGCAGTAACTGTGTGGGCTTCTGGACAATATTTTTAATTGTTTTGTGTTGTTAACTGATTTCCAATAATAAATATATACATATATTTGCATAAAGCAAACATATTTGACCACTCCCTACTTAAAAGTATAAAATACTTGACAAATACTTGACAAATCTCCCTTTAAGCTACATTTTGAACAGATAGAAAATGTGTGATTAATCACTACTAAATATTCTTATCAATTGACAGCCCCAATTTATGTATGTGACTTAAGCCCTGTTTCGACTGCAGGAACGTTCCTCTGAAACTACGAACCTTTAGAGGAACTCACTGCGTTTCGACTGCAGGGACCAGCGTCTAAATTAAGTTCCAGGGACATTTCGTCCAGGCCTTTGTCAGGGAGTAGTACTTTCTGTAAGTACAGGAACTACCAGGGTAGAGCTTGCAGCGCTGAACATTTCTGATTCACAGGATGACATTCACCACCATTTTTTAAAAATCTGCAGCCAGTGTGTTTTGTTCATTGTGCACTGCTTCAACACATCAACATGGAGTCACAGAAGAAATCCTCTGGCAAATGGACCGACGACAAAGTCCAGGCCTTGTTGAGCATTTATGCTGAGGGTGAAAGCAGGAATTGAAAAAAGCATTTTGGATGTTTTGAAACTGCTTTGCTACTATCATCTTTTCCCACCATTGACTCAATGACACCATTTGTAAATAAGTAAATCACAATCAACAGCAGCACTACTCAAATCTCCACCATGTTTTTCATTGTTGCAGTGTCGCACAAATGATGCCTGTTTTGTTGCTTATTATGCCGTCATCGTTGTATAGTCATGCAAAGAAAGTGTGTAAAACAGACTTTGTTTTTTTCATAAGCCTAATCTTCATGGGTCTTTAGACCACTGTGTAAATGCAACAACAATGGGATGAAGGAGCCTGAAGGAGCCTGAAGGAGACTATAAGTCCTGGGAACTTGGGGTGGAAACCTAGCTTTTACAGCTGAATTTGGCCAATTTGTCAAGTTTCTCATGATATGGAGCACTCAAATCTTAAAGCAAACCTGACTGGAGTTCAAACTGAGGAGGAATAAGAAAGTTCAAGCTTCGGGGCTGAACGGCCACGACAGTCAAGTAAAAATGAAATGGTCAGATCCACAATGTCAGATGATCCTCTCTTTTTGTCTCCCCAAAAGGTCATTTAATTTCTCTTACAACATCTCAACATGTGCTGTGCACTTCATTCAGCCATTCAGATTCTCAGCACATTTGTGCATTAGTCTGCAGGTGTGTGCATGTACTGACCTGTCACGTGGTTTCTGAGCATCTCACAGGTTTGCTGACTGCGATCTGGGCTCAGGTTCGGCTTCACCTTGCTTCTCACCTGCACACACACACACAGAGGTTCATATGAGTGTGTGACATGTTAATGGACCTAAGACTGGTGTGAGTCCATAATTCACAACTGGAGAGCAAACAAAAGTATCACCATCTACAATTTCAGGGTGACATTAATAAATTGACGGACCGGTTGGGTCACCAAAGAGAGAAAAGGGGGCGCAGCACAGACAGGGGGAGGTAGAGGTGTATACGTACAGTATGTTTGTTTGTGGGTGGTGAGGGAAGAGATTGAGACTGACTGCGACCAGAGGGGGTATATTAAAAGAGACTGATTGAGAGGGAGGGCCTGCGGGTGAAAGGAAACGCTCGGGGAACAGATGCTCCACCCCGTCCTCTCGTTACAGGCCCAAACCTCAGGGGAAGATGAAGATGGGGAGGGAGTAGTACGGATGTAATGATGCATGGTGGGTGGGGGGTTGGGGAGATTGGAGCAACACTGCTAAATCTCCATCCTAAGGCCACACCTCCCAGGGCTGCCAGGAGGAGGAGGTCTAGTATCCCGGGGCGAGGCTAAGGGGGAGACTTCCAAACACAGCATATAAATGCCGTGAAATGACAGTCAAATGAGTCACAGTGCAGATGGCCGATGATGCAGCCTCTAATTGGACTGACGTTAAAGGGAAAAGTGAGTGTGTTTCGCTGATTGTTGGATCTGTGAAAACTACACCTTTGTGATGCACAGCGCAAAATTAAACACAATGTCAAGCATTCTTGTGGCCCCGAGGAGAACAGGAGTGGGTGTAAGCTGGAATTGCTATTCTCGGCATGTTGCTGGAGACACGCTCCTGTGAACACCGCATACACAAAAACACAGCAGGGGAATTCCCAAAAATACTAGTTAAATATTGGCAAAGAGAGAGAGAGAGAGATAGAGAGGCACTCAGTATCCTTAGGAGCATCTGAGCTGTTTGCTTAGCGAGAACATCTAGCTCTGCTCTACGGTTGAAATTCCAAAGGTCAGCCGATCACAAGTCTGGGTGCTCACGTGGAAACAAGCAAAGCCACACGGTATCACGAAAACAAGCCAGAAACACCCCAACTACAGTAAATGCTCTTTATACTCAAGACAGCCAATTCACAGTTGTGATGATACAGTGCAAGGACTTTATGAGACCTGGCCAAAGGATGCTCTGTACTGTCTGAAGCTTTAATGTGCCCAAATCTCTGCCAACAAATGGTTCCTTGTCTTGATACAAAGTCATGACATGACTGTGTGCTTCAAAGCCTCTCTGTTGTTACAGTGATATGACATTTTCAGTTTGCTGTTGTGTTTTCATTTGCAGTATTGTTTCAAAATTAACTTTCCAGTATTCTAAACATGTATTTAAGTGTTTAAAACACTACCCTAGTGCTAGCTTTGAACAAATATTGATTGTGTTTACTTTATGCTAGGGCTGTAAAACAATTAAAATATTTAATCTTGATTAATCACACATTCTTTATCTGTTCAAAATGTACTTAAAAGGGAGATTTGTCAAGTTTTTTATACTCTTATCAACATGGAAGTGGGCAAATGTTGTTTCATGCAAATGTATGTATAGATTTTTAATATTTTAAATCAATTAACAACACAAAACAATGACAAATATTGTCCAGAAACCTTCATACAGGTACTGCATTTAGCTTAATATGCTCAAATCATAACATGGCAAACTGCCGCCCAACAGGAAACAACAGCTGTCAGCGTGTCAGTGTGCTGACTTGACTATGACTTGCCCTGAACTGCATGTGATTATCATAAAGTGGGCATGTCTGTAAAGGGGAGACTCGTTGGTACCAACAGAACCCATTTACTTTCACATATCTTGAGGTCAGAGGTCAAGAGACCCCTTTCAAAATGGCTGTGACGGTTTTTCTTCTGCAAAATTTATCAGAAGTTTGGAGCGTTATTCAGCCTCCTTCCCAACAAGCTAGTATGACACAGATGGTACAAATGACTTCTTTAGGTTTTCTAGTTTCATATGATGTCAGTGTTAAAGTTGCATTAATGCATTAAAGACATTAGTGGCATTAACATGAATTTGTGTTCATGCGTTATTATTGTGTTAACTTTGACAGCCCTACTTTAAACCCATCAAAGCAGTGTTTATTCCTGAGATCTATCCATCCATCCATCCAGCCATATAGTAGTAAGCCAACATAAAACAGCAACATTTTTAGTATCACATCAAAAACCCATAGAAGTTACAGTGAGTCATATCTACACAAGAGATGACTTTAATTTTGAAATTAGAGGTCGTTGTCTCATTGTACTTCCTCCATCATTCAACTCTGCAACACAGGTCTGAATTAATTTAACTATAATTAAAAGTTTCAAATAACTGTGAAGAGTGGCAGGCGGGACAGCCGAAATCTGAGCGCATTCATTCATTTGATTACGGCTTCCTCAGGTAGAAAATACCTGTCAGTACAGTGAATCTGTTGATAAATGATATCATCACTACCACAAGAAAAGCTACAAAATAAAAGCAAAGCTCATTATCAAAATAAGCTATTTTGTGATGATGAGGAAACAAACCACTCATGGCCTCTCAGGCCCTCCTTACTCACCTCTGCTGCGCCGACCATCTGCTGCATTTACTTTAGCTGGAATAACATGGACAAGCCACCTGCCTGACTACCAGAGGTGATGCTGTAACTCTGTTTGATTCAAACTGTGTTCATTTGCAGTGTGTGAGTCAGTGCTATTCTCTGTGGCGTGCCACTGCTTGTTACGCCACAGGCGAGTTGATCGTCTTTAATGCCCACCAATCACTTGACACTCACAACTTTGTTGAGCTACAACATAAAATAAAATGAAGTCATGACTAAATAGCACACATACAGACAGTATCGTAATATGGTTTTATTCTATAGGGGAAAGTGTATAGAACCAAACTAAAAATCCTCCTGTAAGATTTACATGTAACTAAAAGGGATCAATCAGACACCATTCTAGGCAAAGCGCAGTTTTACCAACAAAAATATTAACGGTCGGTGATAGATGTTTAAGGCTTGATCCTAAACCTTTTAAGGAAAAGCAACAATCGTCTCAAAATGCACACTACAGCTGAAATCCACACAGAGCCCAGTGTGCCATGGCATCTCCAGATTTCATGTGCTGTCTGACCAACAGTACAAAATCTGAAAATATTCAGTCTAAAATAATGTGAAAAAAGAGAAAAAAAACAGAAAATCTTTTGATTTTTGCTTGAAAAATGACCAAAATGATTGATCGCTGATCAAAAATCAGTCATGAATTGACAAATTTCGGCTCTAATCCGCACAGTGTCTTAAAGGTCAGTGTCAAAGATATCATCATTCTCATAATATTTATACATCATGAGTTGAAGTTACTTACATGCACCAGGGCTGCAAAATTTTGAAAAATTATCTGACTGCGATTATTCTGTGATATTGAAAGTGCAATATAATTTACAAAATCAGAGGAAATTATCAATTTGACATCATTATTCTCAATTTCATTGAAAAACTGATTGAAAAAAAAATGATTTTGGTGAGTGCAGAGATCTGTACCAAACAAAGATGTCTTCTTTAGTCTGTTGACTATGATGTCTAATCCATCTCGGCAACACTACAATATTTAATTTAAAATGGTATTTTGACACAGATTTCACTTTTAACAACTATTGCCATTTCCTCCTCATCCTGCGATTTGAAAATTGCAGTATGCCATATTGCAAATTCAATAAAATTTTGATTAACTGTGCAACCATAACATCCACTACTTGTCCACGAAACCTGAGACATTTTAAATCCAAACAATTGTGTTTAACATTTACTTACTTCAGACCTCATCTGAATTATTAAATCAGATACTGATGTCGTTACTCAGTTTTTAGAGGTTTACGATGTCTAAAGGTGGTCTTTAGTCTTTAAACATTGCCAAAGTTTTGTCTCCATCAGCGGCACACAGTCAGCTGTCCATGTGTCCTGGTCCTCAAGTGCAGCAGAGCTGTAAACCACACTGGCTCAGCTCCGTTATACACACTCATTACTATTTCACCAGCAGCGGAACAACAGCACTGACAGCTCCTGTGTCCTCCGCATTAATAAGAGAAACAGCACCATTGCAGCTTACCGTGGTTTACCTTTACAATCTGCCATCACATGCAGCGGCCAGGTATAGACACGCTGGCCCACACACACATCTATGATTACAGACACATAAATAAGACTTCCAGCTCTGATGCTGACATGTTCAGCTATGTGGCGATCATACTGTGTTTCATGAAATCGTGACAAACGCACTGAAGGAAGAAGTAATCAAATCTAGCAGTCACCACAAAATCCTCTCCAATGAGAGTGATTGAAAATGTCACTTAAGTAAGTAAAAAAAACAATATCACTGATAAAATGACACACATTTTACTTTCACCATCAGATGAAATCCTTGTCTAGATGAAGGCTTATAAGCCCTTCTTTTTTGTAGACATGCAAGGTTTTATATGTGACTAGTTTTTAGATGTAAAAAAAAAATCAATCTGTTTTTTTATTCTTTAATTTGTTTCAGCATTGACAAACCTTTATGCTCATTCGATCTGAAGATTGGCTAAAACTCTTCTGTAATCTTAAAACTTCTGATTTAATAAAAAAAAAAATGCCAGTTTTCTTGTGCTTTTGAAAGGTATTGAAAAAGTACTGAACCAGCAACCTCTAAACAAATCAATGTGATAAACGTGGACATAGTGCTGGTGCAATTAAACTGTCAATAAAAGCCTCTCTCAGCCACTATGACTGGCTCACGGTCTATTGTTGGCACAGCTACCGCCTATCACACACCAGAGACACACCAGAGACTTCAAGGAGAGGGGTTTCACCATGTTAGAAACCTGAATCAAACAGATTCATTTCTCAGTCCTTGTTCACTTTCATGCAGCAGGGCAGTGAGCTGGTATTAAAGTTATACACTTATTACCTGTTCAGCTATATTACACTGCATCTTCAAAATAATACAGCACTACTCTAGCCTGCAAAGCCAAAACACAACAGGCTTACAGTAGGGTAACTACATAAGAAATCAAAATAAAGTTAAGACCAGAATATTTGTTTTTACCATATTTCAAATAAGGCAACATATAAAATTGATGATAACGTAACTTCAAAAATAGATACTAAACAAAGCAAAAACCCAACTAACTATGAGAGCTAGGATAATCACATTAGCTGATATAGCCATGGCTAGCCTCCGTCAATGCTAATCATCTTTTCCTTTTGTTTCCAGTTGTTGACAAATATATAAATACTGTATATAAATTTGCGTACGTGGTTATTATATTATATTTATTTAGTCTTTTGTTCAACATTTTATTTTGGTCTGTTATGTTTTTATTCTTTTATCTGGATGTTTGCACTATTTCAACTTACGTAAAGTACTTTGTAAATATGTTTAGATAAGTGCTATACAAATAAAGTTTCTTATTAATTATTATTATATACACACAGTATACACATATACGCGCACATAGAGTATACAGTATGTATATACATATATACTGTATAGCTGTATATATCTACATATGGGCATACATATAGCACATATATACAGTATACATACTATACTGTATATATATACATATATATACATATATAAAGCTAAAGTAGTCCTGCTAAAATTTAGCTGACCTACTATCAGCTTAGCAGAGTAACAGTACGTTAAGTGCCATCTCAGCGTCCAACTGGGATTCACATGATTTGCAGAGGTTAACATGCTTTCAAATCCTAATTTTAAATCCTCCTCATTGCCTGAAGACTGTCCGATGACAGATTGCTAATTTGGGTAGTACTGTATGTAGGCCTGTTGGGGTAAAATACAGTAATCTGCCTAAAGAGATGTAATGTTACAGTAGGACAACTTTAAAGCCTTTTTCTGTAATACCCTCTGCCTCTGTAGGGCAGTATATAGTGAAGCTTTATTTACTTATTTATGTATTGTAGGGGGATAATTATACCAACAGGATGTTTCCTTTATCTGAAATTACTTATATTTTTATTTTTACTGTACAAAAATCCTTGGTGATGTGCTAATGTGTTGTTAGCACTGTTTCAGCGCTTTCACTAAATGCGTTTTTGGTAATAACTACAATCCTATAAAATCACGCAGTCTAGAAGCAGCTGCGTTTGGATAAAATGGAGTAATTGGAAGGAGGAAGTCAAATGAGTCAGGGAAATACCTAAACTAATGAGACTAAATTAGTCTTGAGTATGTTGACTTAATGCACAAAGATAAACCTGTTTGGCTAAGACGGATGATAGAAACAGAGCAGCCTGGCTCATTGGTTGGTTTTATAAAAGCAGGCATGGATGAGTGAGTCCTGCACACAACAACCACTGATTCGGAGAGACAGATAATGCTTGTGAGATTACCGTGCTGAGCCCACCAACAACCCCACAGCCTGACCAATCCACGCTGACAGGAAATTACATAACAATGACTGTTCAACGCTCCCGCAGGATTCTGCCCGCTGCACCACAACAATCCATCTATCCTGGTTCCCTCTTTGTTATGGGTTAGACTGCAGGAGCAAACAGATGAGGAGCAGCACACAGAAAGCCTGGCTGTGCCGTCCTCCCTCCCAACTCACCTGGTAATCCCAAGCGTGATTTATGGGATTGCGTGCAGAGCTATAATGCAGAACACAGCAGCCAGTCTTAGATAACATAAACACTGTTATGAAGGCTCGCCAAACCTTCTTGCTTCTAATTATTTCACTAAAGAGAATTACAGAGGTGGGAAGAAATGAAAACATGCTGGGATGTCATGTTCACAAACACCTCCACCTTCCACTGCGATGGACAGAGGATGTAAGGAAGTGTGTGGCTGCAGTGGGTGTCAGGCTGTGGAAGTCTGCCTGAGATTACTACAGTGTAGCTGGGGGTGTGTGGTGCTGCTGCTGGCTTGGGTTAGCGGTTAGACAAATATGTGAGGAGGTTACATGTACAGGGCGGTGCAGTGGTTAGCACCGTCGCCACATGGCAAGTCGCACGTTAGAATCTGGCTTGGGACTCTTCTGTGTTTGCATGTTCTCCCTGTGTTAGCGTGGGTTTTCTCCAGGTTCTCCGGCTTCCTCCCACAGTCCAAAGACATGCAGGTTAATTGATGACTCTAAATTGCCCGTAGGTGTGAATGTGAGCGTGAATGGTTGTCTGTGTCTATTCTTCACTGTGACGGACTGGCGACCTGTCCAGGGTCAGCCTTCGCCCAACCCCTTACAGGATACGTGGTTGAAGATGGATGGGTGTTTACGTGTACGAGTCTGCAGGGAACACTGCCATAGTATAGAAAACACACCACCAGATGCATAAAACTTTTTTATGCAATCAGAACAGTGTCAGGCTACATATACATTATGCACATAGTTTGCTTGTTGTTTAGGCTTCCTGCTGCTGCAGTTCAACATTAGTTTTGGTCACGTGGTGCCTGCTGCACATTCACACCTTGTGACTGATTTAAGGAAATCATCCCAATATTGCATAAGACAAACATAACATAACAGTGCATCCCTTCACATATTATTCTACAGATGCACACATCAGAGGTCAAAGATACTGCAAACCACACACACGAGCACACACACTCGCAGCCTTTATGACTTGTGCATGTGCTCTGGTTCTTGGTCCTCCACTCGTGTGTGTTAATATGCTCCCCATGAGGCGCTGCAGGCTGTGGTAATTATAGAAGCACAGCTAGCAGACGCATCACAAGAGAGAAGTACATTTAAAGCCATGTGCAGTTGCGGGAATACAGTTCATGTATACACAAAACATTGTAGATGGTTGTAAAGGAATTAATCATCCACATTAACTGCATTTTGATTAAAATTTCACATGTAAAATGGGTCTGCTGTGAAGGTTTATCATGGTGTTCGGCCACATTTAATATAAATAAATGCATAATTCTTCGATATATGACTGTGGAAACATGAGACACAGAGCGCTCGCCAACATTCATCCACCATTACTCCAGGAAGTATTATATTAGCAGCACCAAGCACGCTTAGGGTTCAACAATGTCCCCTCACAAAACTGTAATACCCTTGCCCAAATATAAAGACACATTGGGCTTAACCCACATCAGCAGAATCACAATCTTCAAACGGGCTGACCAGCAGAGCGTCTGACTGCGAGCGTGTCCATTAAACCTTTTGGCAAATGACAAGTCTGTCTCCAAGAGAGCCAACAGAACAGAGGGGGCCCGGAAGATGGAGGCTGCTTCCTTTCTTAATCAAGCTGAGTTGCCGTTATTGGCATTTAGTGGTCTGATATAGATGTGAGGCGTGCCAGGAGGGCTCTCGGTGTGACAAGCTGGCCCTGTGTGTGGCGCTCAGTACGCTGAGGATGGGATGGAGGCAGGAGCTCAGACAGCGTCATTACAGAAATGTCAGTCAGAAGGAGGAAGAGGAGGAGAGGTCCTGGGGGAGGGGAGGAAGAGAGGGAGGGAGGGAGTATGACGATACAGACAGTGAGGACGAGAGGAGGAAGAGGGCAAGACATTCATGTTCACATCCTTCAGCCCAACATTTGTTGTTTGGCTTGTTCCACTCCACTGCCCTTCAATGACCGAGCTGCACGCGATGTGACCACTCAGCACATAAACCATACTGTATGTGTGACCTCTATTTTTAACCGCCGTCAGGCATTCACTGTAAACCACACACGCCTGAAACACAATATATTGGATTTTCTTTTTACTAAACCTGACATGATGAATTTTGACTCTTAGATCCTCTCTCTCTAGACCCGCTTTTTTGTTTTTGCCGTCACTTTTCAGACCCTGAGGTTTCCCATTGGGTCCAGAAGCTAACTCTCATATTTGAGGAGCTGGAGCCAGAGAACGTTTGATATTTGCTTTATAATTGGCAAACTGTTGACAATTAGCTGTTTCAGTAATAGTTGGGTGTAGTTTGACAACATATTACTGTGAATTAAAGTGCATATAACATTTCATAATGTATCTCCTCTAATTTGTGCCACATTGTGTACTAGTTACCTGAAAACTGCATTTGATGGAAAACAGTCCAAATTTGGCACTCAATCAACAACTATCGATACCGTCGATGTCAATTTTCTAAAAAAAATACGCTAGCAATGTTGGCTAAACAGTTAAAAGAAATATAATAATTAATTAAAAAGCAGAGAAAATCTAATCTTGTTGGTTAATGGTTAATAATCGGCAAAAAAAAAAATCTAAATTAGCATCCCTAGAGAGAAATTTTGTTTTGTTTGACTGTATAAATGAATCAGTGAATTGAGTTTACACAACTACAGAAAAAAACTGCAGACTCAGAGAGGTGTTTTCAGTCATTCAGTTGTGATTAGTTGTAATGACGGCATCAAAGCTGGCATCAGAGTGATGGGCATGTCAATCAAACAGTCTGTATACGTCAACGCCGTCCTGAGAGGAAGTCTACTCAACCAAAAGTGAAAACAGCTGTCGGGGTGAACCATGGGCGTGTATGGGAGTAACTAATGTAGACAAGAGAAATCACTCACTCCAATACATAACCTTTCTAATCAAATCAACAGCACGTTTTTCACATTACTGCCATCACAGTTGCAATGGATCTGCAGCACACCACTGATGACACATAAAAAACAAACGTTAAATGTTGTTTCATCTCATGAAACACAGAATGAGCTTATTCATTAAGCCTGATGGGACGTGACACTGACTGGAGTCACTACTATAGGCTATAAATGTGACCCAAAACAAACAAGCTGAGTCTCCGGGGTTGGGATTACAGCGATGACACCAGCTGCAAGGCTACACTGCTGCTGTCGCCACACATGTCAATTACATAAATACAGCTTCCTGTCTCTATGCCCCCCCCCCCCCACTCTGACGCTCTGCTTCACATGGTGCTCAAAAGCTCAGATGTGCAGGTACTCTCCTTGACACCTCGACAAACACCACGTTGCCATACAACAGCAACAATGACAGGATCACCAGGGTGACCCACATCTTCAAGCAGAGGTGATTTGAGCGTTGAAGCACTTGAAGGAGAGCGGTATTCTACATTTTTGTCTACAAATCCCATGAAAAGAAACAAGCATGTGTTAGTACGTCTTTCAGCACACTTCCTATTCATTTCTACTGACGATGTAAATCATTGGGTTAAAAATGAATTCATATTATAAAGGCACTACGTGTGAGATTGGCAGCATTTCTATTGCCTCTGCACAGATCTCAACATGGCAACAGCTGAGTCGGCGGCTCATAGCTAACAATGCTAACAGTGCTAAGCAACGGAAGCAATGGTGACAGTGATAACAGTGTTCATCTGAGGGGGAACTAGGTGGGTGCTACGCTGCTGCAACGGTGCTGTCGGTCGGGACGGCATTTCAGCTGTAACTGTATGGGAGCAGTGTAGAGTGGAGATTGTGAGCTAGCCTGTGAGGCATGCTAACATAAACCAATATGCACTAAAAGCATGCACAGCCAGCCTGGCTATGTCAACAAAGGCATAGACCCATAGGCCCTGTTCAGACCTGGCGTTAACATACGTCCTGAGTGATCAGATCACAAGTGGACAGCTTCAAGTACGTCTGTTCACACCTAGCATTAGAATGCATTTCCACACGTGTCTTTAATAACCACTTGTGATCTGATCTCATTTCCCCGCGCTATATGAAAATAAACGTAGTAAAAACAACACTAATACAGCAAACGCTGTGACATAATATTACAGGAATGTCAAGTAATAGCCAACAAATTTGAGATTACCAAGATTACCAGATAACAGTGGGGTTCAGAGCTTCAGAGAGCCGAGGATGAGAGAGTGCAATCGGGCTCAGAGCAAAGCACTGTAACAAACATCATCTCCGACAGTATGATAAAAATGCACTTTGCGTGCCTAGGTCTGATAGTCTGTAGACTATGTAGCCTATAAATAAGATATGTTCTAATAAAATACAGTTGTACTGACAGGACACAGTAGAGCACAGAAGCCATTTCCATGTTGTAAGGGAGACAAGCGCTCACATCTTCCTGTCTATTCACATCAGGAGTGCAGATCAGCGGGATATCAGTTGAGTAGGTGGTCCTTAATATGGCCCAGGAATCATTCACGTACACACTGCTAAAAGAATGTGGCCATACGTGGCCCAGACCACCTCTGAATGTGGTCTAAAAGATCGGATCTCAATGCGTGTTCACACCTGTGCTTAGAGCTGTCCACCTGTGATCCGATCACTGAGGAAGCATGTTAATACCAGGTCTGAGCAAGGCCGATGTAAAGACTATATCTTTACATATCAAATAGCTGTTTTTTACTATATTAATGCTCTGGATATCGTGTAGAGCACCACACAACAGAAATACATACAGTAGATTCTTTATTAAAAGAGGTTCAGTAATCTTCTTAGAGCTGAGCACTGTAGTTTTTTTAAAATAAAATGTTACTCATGTGAGAATAATAGTGCATTTGTTGGGGACTAGTTTCAGTCGCGGATTAATACACTTTTGGTGTGCTAGTGAGTATTTTCTGCACTAGGATGGTGTATGTAGGGCAGAGTAAAAAATAAACTACAGGGCCCACATTTGTGGTAATAAAGGAACCAAACTGTGAAATTTCATTCCATTTGGTGTTCAATGTAAAAGCTCTCCTTTTATAAAAAGATCGTCGCACATAAAAGGGAGCTTCAAAAGGCAAAACTGGCCCACATTAGTAGCTGCTCACGTTTGCTCTAAACCTGGCGTCTCTTAGTTAAGAACACCTAGGAGGTGTAGCTTTCAACGCGTTGTTAGCGGGGACCACATTTGGCTGATTGGTGCCGAGCGTGTAACCTGTAACTGCACCACCGACGGGCAGCAGTTACAAGAGAGGCACAGCCATCAGTAACTCACATGGACACTTACTGGAAATGTCGCACTCAGCACAATGAGGGTGGAACACAATAGCGCAGCCGTGACAGTACACAGCAACCAGCGCTCACACATGTAACGCTCTCCACCGCTGACTGACTGTCAGAGCATGTGGGACAGAAATGAACTGTTGTGACATGAAGTCTTCATGAAAGACAGATGAATGATCGTCTCTGATCTGTGTCAGATGGTCAGTGAGAGCTGCTCACAGAGAGCATGCAGGGTGAGATGATACCAGTCCCACATCCGACACAGCACACGTCGCCAGTTTATTAGGACCGCCTCGTTAAAACTAACGCAGTCTAACAACAACAGTCCTGTAATAGGGTGTCGTTTTTGTTTCGTGGAGGTGTTGATTTAACTTTTTGATCTGCAGTTTCTGACAGAGGTGTGGACTAACGACAGATTCAACTCATGAATCTTGTGACTTTCCCTCCACTTGACAAAATCCAAAACGTTTATAATAACTTTAACATCAATGACTTCCAGTTTTTTAACATTTTCCTTGTACACCTTCAATGATTAATCGATTAGTTATCAACTATTAAATCAATCGCCAACTATTTTGATAATCAATCAATCGCTTTGAGCATGAGTGAGCATAAGTAAGACAAGAAGTCTAAATTCTCTGATTCCAACTTCTTATTAGTGAAGATTTTCTGATTTCTTTACTCCTCTATGACAGTAAACTGAATATCTTTAAGTTGTGGACAAAACAAGACATTTGAAGACATCATCTTGGGCTTTGAGAAACACTGACGGACGTTTCACTATTTTCGGACATTTTAGAAACCAAACAATTAAATAATCGAGGAAATGATCTACAGATTAATCGACAATGAAAACAATAGTTAGTTGCAGCCCTATTTCCTTGTAATGACTAACACATTATGTGAGTTGGAAGGAAACACTTGTGGCTCATCAGAAACTCAAGTCATAAGTCACAAGTCATAGTCAAGTCAGTACACTGACACACTGACAGCTGTTGTTGATGGTTTGGTTTCAGTTTGCTATGTTATGATTCGAGCATATTTTAATGCTAAATGCAGTAACTGTGAGAGTCTCTGGACAATATTTGTCATAGTTTTGTGTTGTTAATTGATTTCCAATAATACATATATTCATAGGTTTGCATAAAGCAGCAGTATTAAACACTTGACATTTCCCTTTAAGGTACATTTTGAACAGATAAATGTGCAATTAATTTGCAATCATAGATAATCATGCAATTAATCAATGAAATATTTTAATTGACTGACCTAGTCCATACAAAAGCTGAACATTATAGCATTCATGGAGGTAGGATGTACTGCAGGGTTGTTGTATTAGACTGTATTAGTTTAGACAAACTAGTAACAGAGTGTATGCACCATATAACAGGAAATACTACTACTACAACTACCTACAGAGTGGAGGACACATGTTACATTGAATCAGAGCCACTTTTTTCTAAGCAAGATCTTTTTTTACTCTTTGTTTAGCCACGTAGTCTAAAATACTAAACAATTTAGAGTAGCATCTTACTAAAAAACAAACACCTCTCCACCACCCACCACTATAATTTAGCCTCCTCTTCTCTCAACACAGCAGCCTGTAATTTCCTGCTTCTCCTGGTTAAAACAGACAAGGAAAGAGTCTTTTCTTGTTCACCATTCAACAAGACTGTCCTCCTGGTTACATAATGAAAGCGAAAAATAACTAACATTTAAGTACTTGTATGCGCAGAGCTCAACGCCAGCTGTTTGAGCCTCAGTGACTCAAAGTGCAGCTGCAGCCTGTCTCTGCTGACAGCTAGCTCGGTGTTATAGGTGTTGATTTGTGGCCGATAAACAGTATAAACGGGGGTTCAACAGTCCACCGTCGTCGCGTTAATGCTCACAGACCGCAGCTCCGCTGACAGCTGACACTTCGCTTCATCCCACCATCAAAACAAACTGTTTCACGTCAAACTATGAAGACGTGAAGGGTTATAACGTCCCTACAACGCTGCGTTTCTCGATAAAATCACACAAAACGGAGAATATTACCGTTTAGCTGCGCTGGGTCCCTCCGAGATGTCCGACTGCTCTCTCTCTCTCTCTCTCTCTCTCTCTCTCTCTCTCTCCGTCCATCTATTTATTATCCAATCAAATGGTCTGGTCTTGTGAGCTTTCTACGTCACTTCCGGACACTCTCTGGCCCGTACACCTGTAAACCCGGTGACACGTTATCAGAGATCGTCTATTATAAAGACGAGTCCTTTCTCGGTCACTTTTGCTTTTTTATTTATTTTTTTATTTTTTAATTTATTTTTTTATTTTTACAACCAGAACAGCAGGGACAGCTAACAGAGATGAGACCTAAGCTGCAAAGACTTGGAATGGAAATGGAATGGAAATTCATTTGACGTTTCATGTTATGGCATTTAAAATATAGAAAAGTAAATAAAAAAAGCTTGAAAGACATTTTTTTAGTGTTTTATTGTTGAAGTAGAAAATGCACAACATTTGGCAAAGTGATACACCATCAGCTCTTTAGAAAACAGAGCACACAATGTAAACAGAATTATAACCTAATATAAGACAAAACAAATTTTTAAAAATGAATTTATATAGCTAATAACTTTAAGAAGAAGAAGAAGAAGAAGATCTACCTTTATTAGTCCCACAGTGGGGAAATTCAATTTACACTCTGTTTAACTTATACATGGTACATGCACACAAACACACACACACATGCATTAATGGAGAGATGTCAGAGTGATGGGGCTGCTCCAGACAAGCGCCCCGAGCAGTTGGGGGTTTGGTGCCTTGCTCAGGGGCACCTCGGCAGTGCCCAAGAGGTAAACTGGCACCTCTCCAGCTACCAGTTCACACTCAGTTTTTGGTCCATGTCGGGACTTGAACCGGTGACCCTCCGGTTCCCAAGCCAACTCCCTACAGACTGAGCTACTTAATGTTCAGTAGGTTTTCTTTTTTTGCTGTTTTCTTTTTCATATACTTGAGTGATTTGCTGTGCAGGGCTACTTCTCAAATTTTGTGTGTTTTCTGTTCACAGTAGAAAATTGTCAGAATTTACAATTCGTTCAAACGCCAGCATGCCACATTAAAACTGATTATTCAGTGTTGCATCATGCACAACCACAATCCAAAGCACAATACAAACAGAAGACAAGAATACAGTCACTGATTGATTTTGTCTTTTTAACTTTCAAGTAAAAATGGTAATGTACATGCATTTATACATTAACTACAAGTGCTCTCACAATATCAGATTTTATATATTGTGGCCAAAATAATTCACAATATTGTATAATATCAACAAATAAAGTGTAGGGAGGTGAGAGAGTCTGTAAACACACACACACACACACACACGTATAATTACTTAAGAGGAGAGAAGATCTTTAATTATCACAGTTATCTTCAATACCGGTATATCGTGACAGCCCTATTAACTACCATAATAATAGAGTAGGCCTATACCTTGTAGTATTAATATAGCCTTTAATATAAAACTGAGATCTTCCTGGAGCTGTGTCAAATTGTGAATGTTTGCTGTCCATAAACATATTGAACTAATTAATATACTGTGATTCATCTCATCTTGTATTCTTGTGTGGTTTTCACAATGATTTTATTAGTGAACAATTTTACTTTTCCACAGTTGATAAAAACGGTCAGTCAAAATTCAGCTGACAAATAATCACAATCACTGGATTTTAACAAAATCTTTTTATTATTATATAAACATCACCCAGTGATTAACTGAGGGAAAACTCTGTTAATCGCTGTTTGTGGTATCATGAAATACGAGCAGAGTAAGAGCTCTTCGTTTTTCTCGTCTCTGCCGCTGTGGTTAAAAATAGCCTGTGTGTCTTTTCAATGGCGCTGCGCCGCCGGGGATTTACAGCACAAATAATATAATAATGATAGTAAAGGCATGAATGTGAGGATCGATCAGACACGTTGCTGCCTATAGAGTTTATTCTTTACAGGTCTTCATTCAGAAGACTGTAGGAACTTTGCAATCAGTTCACAAGGCCACATACATTAAAGTCCTGTCTCTGCAGAGCCTCCCAGGGAAAGCACGCTTTCTGATTTACTGATTTATCTGAAGGAGGAAAAGCAGCAGCGGAATGAAGAGGGTGTGAAACCGATACTGCACCGTCTGGCCACCTCTCCCTGAGCCAATCAGCAGCCGATCAGAAGCTGCTCCGAAACTACAGCAAGGCCGCACACTTGGCAGGTGGACAAAAAAACCACTGTGCAGAATAAAAACTGATAATGTACGAATATGTAGGAGTTAACTGTGTGGAGATTAACACCAAGAGTAAGAGTGATGTTCACTTTGTGCTTGATGTCTCTGCAGAACAATGTGAGACAACACATCTAGAAAACACAAAAAGCAGCCAAGACAATTAAATTTAAGAGGCTTTTTATATACAAAATCATTAAGGCCAGGAATAAACTGCAGCATACACAGACATCTTTACATTCAGGTAAACTGAGCAGATAAAGTATTTCAGTGGTTGACGAGGTACTCTTTTACTTAAATAAAAGCAGCAGTGGCCTACAACAGAGTAAAAATACTCCATTAAATGCCTGCATTCAACACTTAACTAAAAATACAGACATATTAGCAGCAACATATATCAAACATAACAGTCCTCATTATGCAGTATGGTCCCTCTCAGAAGTTTATGTCATGTTATTGCATTATTATGTTTGTTGTTGTTGTTAGCTATAAACCAAGTAGTATAAGGCAAGAATACTTAATTATACTTTTCTTAAGTGTATCTTGATCAAAATATTAAGTACAAGTAGACCTATAAGCCAAGTATGCATAGATTTTTCTGTATACCTGTCAGTATAAGCCAAGCACACTTAGATTTTTTTGTATACTTGTCAGTATAAGCCAAGTATACTTAGATTTTTGTATACTTGTCAGTGTGAGCCAAGCATACTTTGATTTTTCTGTATACTTGTCAGTATGAGCCAAGTAAACTAAGACTTTTTTGTATTCTATACACCTGTCAAAGTACACATAGAGATTTAAATTTACTTGTCTGTATGAGCCAAGTACAGTTATGTATAATTTTGTTAAGAATATCTATGATTAGTACATAAAAAGTAAACTGAAAGTATACTTATTTTAAATTTAAATGTAGTATACTAATAGCACACTTGAATAAACTTCTTTTTGGTAAGGGATGATATGATCACTGCATGTGTGTTAGATGTGTTTATAATTATATGTAACTCTAAAATATCCCAGTTCAAATGCATTTTTGTATGCATTGCATTACATACTGTACATTTGGCCTGCATATGACATACATTTTTAAAGTTTGTACAGAAATGTTTATTTGGTTAATAAAAATGTTTTATGTAGCTACTGATACAAATCAAACTGTACACAAATATGTTATTGCATGTATGCTACAATAAAAACAACTTAAAATATCATCTGTTGGTCTACAGTATAGCTTAAATCGGATAATAAGAAGTAACACCAAGACGCATTTTCAGCGCTATTTTTTCAGCATTAAGCTATCAGCAGCTATGCAGGTGTTTATGTTTGCACACCTAGACTTTCCAGGATGTGGCGGTACGTAATAGGAAGTAAGGCTACTCATGAGGACAAAAATCCACAAGTGCCAGGACTCAGTTCTGGTGAGTACCAGCCCATTTCAGGCACTGATTATTGATGCATGTCCTTGTAAGTGGCATTGTGGTGGAGCTAGTACTTAATATAGTAGTCATCCAGAACAATGAATACTTGATCATATGCATTTGGACATTCTATCCTGTGACATTAGTGCAAATAAAAAATAATCACAGCAGCATCCATTATGGCTTCATAGTGTCTTGCTTCATTTTCAGTGCAACAGAATGAATAAAAGGCCACATGAAGAGGCAGAAGAAACCCTGCGGCTCATGAAGAGGCACATTTACAGCTACAGCGGAGTTCAGCATCAGAACTTCCTGTTGTGTAGCTCGGCAACCTGCCGCAGAGAGTCTCTTTGGTTTGAGCTAAGCGTGGTTTTGCCGCTCACTTCCCGCCACTGTAGCCCACCATGACTGATCGCCACCTGAGACGGAGATAATCACAGAACAATGAGTGGATATTCACTGTATCATGACCTGAATTTCATCTCCAAATATCACCCAAATGCAGAGGAAACAAATAATCCATCAGTCAAGTTGTTCCTGTAAAACAATAAAATAAAAATAATGGTCTCACCATACTGTTGATGTCCACCATCACCTGGCTTGTTCTGTCCAGGTGAATATTCAGGACGGTGGTTTCCACCCAGGCGTTATCTGTGTTCCTGCAGTCATCCACATAACCCTCAAACACCTAAAACACAGCAACACAGTCAGGATGAACAAGTTCCCCGATGTCAGTGTCATGAAAAGCATATTAGGATACATCTGATTCATTTTAAACAGTAATCGAATCAACAGGTTAGATGCCTCACAACAAAATAAGGTGCTGACTAATTTAAGCTGACAAGAGCTTCAACTAAATGCAGAAGATTTTAGTGGTAGAAGACTTTGGTTTGATCAGATGTCTGAGATTTTTAGAGGAGGTCTTCTTGCTTTTGTCCATCAATAGGTGTAGGCTAAATAATAGATACGGCTTTTAGTATGAAGCAGTCCAGTTCAACAACTCCACAAACTGCAGCTTCCAAAATCATCATAGACGTAGTTGAATGTTTTACCTACATTTTACTTTCATTTTCATTTTATTGCAGGGCTGTTGTATCAGACTACATTAGTTTTAACTAATAACAGGACGTAATAAACTGACAACTGACTGTAGGATCTCTAGCTACAAAATTGGTTTCCTTAAATCTAGGGGCTATTTTTGATTCCCAATCAAGTCCACAAATCCGCTCAGATCATTAGGCATTTTTGGGCAAAAACTGCATAACAACCTTTCAGCATATTGTAATTCAAGTGTTCTGAGAGAAACTAGACTTCTGCACCTCGACATGTTTTCAGGCATTAAAAACAATCTAGTCCCTAATGGGAAACTGACCAATCACAGGTCATTTCACAGGAAGAGAGAGGGCGCATTCCCATTGGCTATGATTCAACTGGTGGGCAGTGCTTAGTATTTCCTCAGCTGTTCTCAACATGGTTGCCGGGTCACAAACGTTCTCATTTTACAGCTAAACAGTAACTACGAGATGTTTCTGTGAACATTTGAGGGGAGAAATAGACATTACAGTTGATTTATATTTGATCAGCGATCTGTGATCTGTGAGTGACAGCTGTTCAGAGATGGCAGACTCTAGCTCTGCTCTGATTGGTTGTTTTCCTCTGGTCTGTGAAATCTTGCAGATGTTATTAGGAACATTGGAGAACACAGAGGAACATGATTTTTTTTTTTCACAGTACCTGTCTTATGTACTACTGTCAGGATATAGCCACCATTTTATGAAATAACTTTTTTAAATCATGCTTGCTACACGTCTAGTGTAGCCATCTAGTGGTGTGGTTGCAGAATGAAACCGACTGAGAACCCCTTCACTCACTCCTCCCTTTCTATGACTGCAGTAATGTGAGCCACGGAGTGCAAAACAGTGTTAACTCTGTTCGCCTCACTCAGTGGCCATCCTTACTATACTTTTAGGAGCAACAGAAGACCAACGGCAGCTGGCGGTACCATGGTTTCGTGCTCTGTAGCTCATATTACTGCAGCTTCACAGGTGTGTTGGAGAACTATGGTGGCCTTCAGGTAATGTAAAAACGTTAAAGTCTAGAGCCAGGGTTTGGTTTGTTCACTACTGTAGAAACATAGTGGAGCAACATGGCGGACTACATGACGAGGACCTGCTGCCTATGTAGATATGAGGGGCTCATTCTAAGCTAATGAAAACACAATGATTCTTAGTCTCAGATGAAAACATAGTTATGATTATTATAGATACTCAAGCTCTATACTCTATAAAGACAAACCAAAGTATTGAACAGACATACCTTTGTACCCTCTGATACTATTTCATTTATTTGTTCGTACAGCTTCTTCCCCATGGTTCTCTTAAGAGTCACTGGCAAGAGATCAGCAGACTGGACCAGTCCCTGAAGGGTTCAAGACCACAACAGAAAGGTACATTTATTTGCTCAAAAAGTTAAGAACCAGCTGAAGTCAACAAACAGCGGGACTCACCCCAGGTAAAGCCAAGGTTCCCTGGCTCTCATCCCAAACCACCAGGTACTCCAAAACTGATCTCTCACTGTCTCGCCAGCTAAAAGAAAATTAATGTTCAAAGTCACAGATCAGGCCATGTAATCCAGTGGTGTAACAGCTGTTTTAAAGGACATGGGAGGACCTACCGTGTCAGCACGAGGTCTACATTCAGATTTGGACCAAGACGGCTCAGTGCACCTCGTCCCCTGATGCCTGTCCTCCCTCCTGGGTTTCTAATGGCATATTAGTTACTCATCAGACATCAAGACGTGCTTGTAAAGCTACAGTAAGAGCTAGTTGATGCCATGTGTATCTTATCTAGTATCATACTGTACCTGTAATTATCTATGTCTGATTCTGATCTGTAGGGAGAAAGAATAAATGAAACATAAGAGATAGGTAGCCTTGTAATGAGATAGTGGAACCAGCGTTAGGTCAGACAGGTTAGATAAATATTGTAGATATGTTTTTATATTTATTTTGGTAAGTTTTAAAGAGGGCTTACTATGTGTTTGTGCTTTCCCCCTTTCGTCTAGTGTGTTATGTATATCATTTTTGCATGTTAAAGGGCTGCCAAGTTACAAAACCCAAAGTCCAAGCCAAAGGGAGTTATTCTCCCCCACAGAAAAACTGCTCCTGACCTGCCTGAAATGCCTTGATTGAAGTCCTGCCCTTTTCTTCAGTAATGTGATGATGCCACCAAGTAAAACATTTGCATAATATTTCCTAGCAGCTAGTTTGGCATACCCTCAAACAAAGCTAGTTAGAGCGGAGGAGTAATTGTTTTTAGAACATTAATGCATGTAAACGTGTTCTAGTAGACACCCCAAATACAAGTATGCACCTGAAAATTAGCACAATTGGTCCTTTTTATAGGAAAATCTTTTGTTATCTTGACAAAAACACACAATAACTTGTCTTAGGTGCACATGCAGTATGTATATAACACACCAAGACTAATAGCAACAAAACATCATGCATGCTCTAATCTTGGCAAAGACATACCCGTCCACATGGTCCCCACTGTCTTCAGAGGCGTAATAAGCTGGCATGTATGAACTGAAGCTGACCTGAAAAAAAGAGGACATGAAAATAATCTGGATCTGATGTTTTGAGAACCAGCAGGTGGTTTTGGGGTGGAAATTTGTGTAACATACCTCCCATGGCACCTTCTCCTCAGGCACAGGGAAACGTGTGACTTTGCTGTTTGGGTAGTGAAACTGACGGGCGTTCACATGGAACCTGTCTTCTTTCTCTAACGTATTTCTCAAAGTGTCGGGGGACTCGTCTGTTGTAGTCCATGCTGCAGGGAAGAATAAAAGTGAGCACAAAGCAAGAGGAGATTTACATTTGATATCTTAACAGTAATAATTGATGAGGAGGGTGGCTGCTGACCAGGTTGTGGTTCTTTTGATGTAAAACCCCGACATTTCAGACTGTCCATAATCCACTGCAGGGCCTTGGTTGACTGGATGACCTGATGAGACAAAATAAGGTCAAACACCTCTGGTGGCTGCTTAGACAATGTTGAAGATGACCGATTTTCCACCGAGGACATCAGGAGAGAAAACATATCAAGAAGTGTTTCATCTATTTTCTGCATTGTGCCTTCAGTGTAGTGTGAAATGTACAGGTGCCAAATCAGGGATAACCAAAAATCAGGTCACAACCTGCTCCTCTAGTCGAATCAGTCTTTGCACCATGGCAGCAGAGCCCGTCTCCTCTTCCCTCTCCAGTCGATCAGACATGGTGGTAACCCTCAGGAAACAGACAAGCACAGTGTCACTCCCAGACTGTTTACTTGTTTAGTTTATGGTCTCAATCGCAAGTTTCAAGTCTTCTTCAATACAGCATGATGTTCATTTAGTAAATTATGGTCCCATAGACAACTGTACTCTAGAGGATTGCTATGCAGCTACATTGCGCTACATTTGGGATTTTTACTTTTGCGCTGTGTCCAGGATGCGTCGCTCCATGCTCTGGCTCTGCTCCTGCTGTGTGGACAGAAGGTATCGGTCCTTCATCAAGGCCTCCCAGGACAACAGCTCCTCTTCCTCCACCTGAGGAAGCTCACTCTCTGAAAATCACCATCAGATTCTTAGTCACTACCTCATTCAGTACTGTGCATGTGTGTCAGAGGTCGACTGATGTGTTTTTTTATGGCTGATGCCAATGCTGATTTTTTTAATTTTTAATTTTTTTCCCTCCATCTGATAAAATATAACAGCTTAATAATAGCACAAATACACAAAATTTTTCAACTTCAGTAAACATTTATTAAATAACACCTTTGGTCTGCCTCTCGAATCTACATTTTGTGTCTGCACTGCAGTGCACTTATATATTTTTTAAAAATAATGTATAAACTAACAGGTAATCAAAAAAACTAAACTTAAATAAACTTTTGGATGAAAAAAATAAAGTTTTAGTGCACGTAGCAGCATTTATCACAGATGGAGATAAGTTACTAGGATTTTTTTAAATTCAGGGTTTGATTCCCACTCCTCTCTGTATTTCTGTGTTCAGTCTAGACTGAGACATGATGAGCTAGCCAGCTACAAGTAGAGAGGAAGTCTACTATAAGCGTAGGCAGGAATAAATAAGTCAACACTTACTGAAATCTGTGCTTCTGATGGGCGTCCGGCACAGAACCGTGTTCCTAATGAAGAGGTAAAGATGGCTGAAGATGATGAAGGGAGGAGGGGCTGTAGGGCGGCTGTGGTACTCCTTGATTAGCTCGTATCTTTGAAACTTCCATATCCTGTCTGTGTTTTCCTGAACTTCCTCGAACGTAAAGCTGTGCAGGAACACAAAGAGAGGCTGAGGATGATGAGGGAGCACTGGTTACATAGTGGTATTACAAGGTATTAGCGTCTAAGCTGTCACAGAGAAAAGCTCATATTAAAACTGAAATAAGACACAAAGATGTGGAGAACTCACTTGAAGATGGCAATGAGGAGGTTGAGCAGCAGGATGTTGGCAAAGAGCAAGTAAACACAAAGCATGATGATGGTGAGCCATTCGGGGAAGGCTGGCATTTGGTTTTCATTCAGCACAGGACACTTGGGCTTCAAGGGATCGGTGCCGTTCATGCTGCAGGAGTCAATGTCAAATGCAGCATCTGCAGAGGGCAAACGCTAGAGTGAAGGTATTGATATATGATACCAGAAAACCTAAATTATCCACTGGTACTTTATGGAAAGGAGGCTAAATAATGCTCCAAAGTTGGGCAAAATTTTGGTGAGGAAAAACTGGCACAGACATTTTTAAAGGGGTCCACTGACTTCTGATCTCAAGACCTCATATGAATGAAAATGGTTCTATGGGTACCAAAACGTCAGCGTTTTGACCACAAAGAAGATAAAACTATTTTCCATTTCCACTGACTCACAATCAATATTTGTGGGAAAATCCCCAAATATGATGCGATACGGCTCATAAACTGCCCCACGGACAATCCAGTCCAGCCGGTTGTCGTTGTGGATGAGGATGCCTTGTTTGGCCACACCGTACGCCACCACCCAGATACTCAGCAGGAACATGAAGAAGAACATATCCATCATCTGGAGGACAAACAGACGTCAGTTAAGGCTAAAAACACTGAAAAATGTGGACACATTTGAATACTGCAACCGGTTACATGTAATGTATGTACAATGGAGACTTTATTTCTGGTGGGTGACATTTATATGGCTACGTTTCTTAAATCTAAAACTTCAGAAAGTTAGATTTGTCAGTCTGCTTCGCCCAGCGTCAACTAGGATCGTCTCCATCTCACCCGCGACCCTGAGTAATAATAATAGAACTGATAAAGGATGGATGTTTTCTTTAGCCCAGATGTCAAGCAAACATCACACTTCAGCAGATGTCCAAGTCATTCCTCTCCCACTCATGTTTACCTGTTGTCTACCTGTAACCATCTCAACAAATGCCCGTACAGGCAGCCTGCATTTTGGTTTCCTTGGAAATGGTACAAGACCTCTTGCGAGCAGTCTTGGACTGATTGTTTTGGTCTGCGCCAGAGTATAATGTAGATTTGAGAAGGCACCCTAAAGCGTCACATCTATAAGTGATTACATATATAACAGTGAGAAGTTTCAGTGTTTAAATGGTTGCCCTGTTGCTCTACGTCTCACCTCTGTGCAGATAATGTGCAGTAATGAGGTTTGACTGACTCTGTGGGAGCAAACAGACCAGCTGCAACACTTTGTTCCAAAACACCTCTCATTTAACACAAACATTCACATATTCATCTGCAGACACCAGATGGAGGCCCAGCGATGCAGAAGCCTCTTTTTGTATTAGATAAAAGGTGTTTTGGAGCATAGCATTTAGTGCTCTGCAGTTGCTCCCACATTACATCAGGTCGGCATTCATTACATTTGTATTTGAGCCTCTCACCATCCTCCTGACTATGATGATCTTGGGTCCCAGGGTTCTACTGATGGTGAAGATCGCCATGAGACGGAGGCAGAAGACCACAAAGTCGATGCAGAGGACGATTTTACCTGCGTAGAACAGCTCAGTCGTCAGCCTGAAATGGAAAAACTTGGTGATTTATAAATAACCAAGAGGGTGGAGGTCATTTCCATGGCTTTGAATGATTGTCTGGGAGGAAGGAAACATACCTAAATGCAAGGCCGATAATAAAGAGGAGGATGGACAGAACATCTAATATATTCCACAGCTCGTTGATGTACATCTTTGCTTTCTTACGAAACCCAAAGCCATCGGGATCATGAAAGAGCTGAGATAGAAAAGACAAATTGTCTATAGTTTAGTGATGTCAATATTTCTTTGCATAAAAGCAGCAATAATTTACATCCCGGCTGCACTCTCTCACCTGTCTGACCTCCTCACACACCAGAGAGAGCAGCCAGATGTAGACCAGCACCTCCCCAGGAGAGGGCATAGCCTGGAAGTCGATCATCAGCACCACAGCAAACAGGAAGAGGAAGGCGAAGTAAGACACGATGTTCCAGTAAAACTTGACCTGCGGAGAGCTGTACAGGTGGACCAGCCTGGACCAGCTGCCCAGAGGCTTCAGTCGCTGCAGGCTGGAGTAGATGCTGTGGACAGAAAGGTTACTGGGGATCAGAGACATTTGAGACACTTATTTCTTGCTTTTCCCTAACTGACTTGCAACATCACTACTTTTAGAGTAACAAAAATGTAAAATGTTAAATTGTATAAACTCACTACAGTCTCTTGTTGAGAGGAAATGCTCACATAGTCAGAAAGAATTGTTTTTTTTCAGTGAAGAGGGTCATTTACTGTTATTGTATTAAAAGCTGCCTGTCTACTTACAGGTTACGAGAATTAGTTCGAAGTGTACTTCCTGTTACTGTCTCCACTGTCTTGATCTCCTCGTTCTTCTCAGCTTCTCTCTGAATAACTTCATCACGTCTGAGGAGAATAACAACTCATTAAGTAACCATAACACCTTTGAACATTGCTATAGATCTAATACAAGCAGTAGCACAAATTTGTTAATACATTTCTTGACCAACAAAAATTCTAAGTCGAGTAACGACTGATTTAATCGACGGATCTGTAAAACTGAGTTTCTCCACAAAGAATCACATAAAAGCACCACTTTAAATCTTGTGTTTACCAGAGATGTGCTCATAAGTTTCTTAGAAATAAGTCATTCAAAATTAAAAAAAAAAAAACATAAAAATGACTATTCAACTAAAGAAATCTCAGTCAAATAAAACCAAAACATCCTGACTAAGAGGGAGCAGCCCTAACATTCAGATATTAAAAGACAAAGAACATGAATCAGTTAAAGTTATCAAAGAATACAGTAAAAGAGATCTTGCTGCCACCACATAGTATCAAATAAATACCAATGCAAATACATGTGTGTATTTTTCTAAGCTATAAACCACTACTATTACACCAAATGTGTGCATCGATAATGAATGTTATTACTCTTTTTTACTGTATGTATCAGGGCTGACACAATATCAGATTTTCAGCTATAGAAATATTATAAACAATGAATAGAATATTAGAGAAAACAGTTACCCTATACTATCAGTCAAATTCATATTTAACTTTGTTTATTGTGCATTTTGTCTCTTTTTTGGTAAATTAATTACACTGGTATGTGCGTGGGGCATCGGAGGAGAAGAGAACAGAAAGACACAGAAATGATTTAAGATACACTGGATTATTTACACAATATTAACCTATGTCTATTATTAACCTGATATCAATATTTCATTTTTAATATATCACGTTTATTGTCAATACCGGTACATCGCAACACCTCTAGTATGTACACTGTAACAGAAACACCTTAAACTTTATTCAGCAGAAGTAATAGGAACTATATTGACTCTTCTGCACAACAGCTTCACACCTCCTTGACATGCTGTCATATAACTAAGTCCTAAACTTTATGAAGTAAAATTTTCCAGACTGTCTCTCAAGTAGGAACGCCGCCAGTCTTTTGGCAAACGACGGAGCTGCAGAACCGAAACTCCTTTATGACATTGATATGAATTTTTATTCCTGTGATTAAAGGGTAGGCATAAAAAGCATAAAACTACTGTCAGTTTTAGTATCCCTGGCAGCTTTATTGTCTTAGGTTTATATGACTACATCATGAGGCTTTAGATGTCTTGGCTGCTATATTACCATCACTGGCCAGAAGGATGTGATGGGAATTGTGTTTTGCAGCATGTAATCTGAATGAAATATAATCTGAATGAAATGTAATCTGAATGAAATATAATCTTATAGTTTTCAAATCTTTAAGAAACAGATGTTGTAAGCATTTATGATATTGCAAAGCATGGGAGAAGAGCTTAGATTTCACCTACAGTATGTATTAGATTAGCTTCAGGGGATGTTGACACCTGGCATGAACAGGTGTTTTATGGTTGTCTGTACTACGTTATAGGGCTGTTTGTCACTCATTGCAGGGCACTCATTCCCTACGAGTGACGTAATGCATGCATGCATTAAATAGCTTTAGGAGAATTGACAAATATTGTGTTTTAGCATTCTGTTGCCTCTCCCTCATCACTATAGACACTGACTTCGATAAGATGGCTGCTCTCACAGGTTCACACATATAACTGAAATGACTCACCTGAAAACCAGAAAGCCAGTGTAGATAAGAGGGAAGAAGACCATGCAGATCAACACTCTCCACACTGGGTTGTCCACTGAGAGCTCACCACACCAGATCTGTGTCAGAAGAGCCTTGAAGACAGACATGTTACCAGACTGAATCTGCAGCGGTTAATGTTGCTGATATTAAATACTCATAACTCATATCTAGGTAAAAATGAGCGTCTAATTCATCAGGTTAAATTCACTGATCAGATTTTATACTCCGAAAAGTTTTGTTTCTTTTATGTTACAGTGCAAAGAGATGGCAATTTCTTCTTTTCTCAAAATTTCAAGACTCCTGAGTTCTAAAATTGTTGAAACAAAAAATCTCCTTAAGATAAATTTGAAAGTTACCTGAACACCTGACTGAGCTACAAAGCTTTTATCGTCAGCCTCCAGTGCCAGCCTCAGGCACGTCGTCCTTCCCCAATACGGAGAAGCACGAACCAGCAACTTCCGAGCTCGCTCTTCGTCACAGTTGTGGCACTCACCGAACACACCTGGGAAAACACACACACACACACACACACACACACACACACACACACACACACACACACACACACACACACACACACACACACACACAAAATGAAGACAAACCTTGTAGCATCCCTATATTTCACATCAGTAATATGTCTGTAGTATCATACCAATGGCGTGCTTCTCATAGTGATTGGCGAGCTCTTGCATTTCCTGTGCCTCATCTGCATCGCTTCCTTCCTCTGCCATAGTCTTCAGGATCTTACTGGCGGCCAGAGCAGCAGACATGCAGTCTCTACACTGTGCACATGCAGATACAGACAAGGAAGATGCAGCGGCACACACACAAACATCTATGTTCAAACTTGTCTGTATAAGTGATTTGATTACCTGTTCCCAGGCAATCTCAGCCAGCTCCCTGTTGTTCTGGACGATAGCCCAGAGGAAGAGGTCTCTGCCGGGGTCCGTCTGTGTTTCAGCTTCGTCCTCCCTGAGTGGAGCTTGGGAAGCCGTCGAACTTTTAGACAGCTGGATGAAAAGTGAAGGAAAGATTTGCAAAAAGTGCAGGTTTATGGATGCAGCCATAAGTCCAGATCCTCCCAAGGCTTGGATATGTCATATTTAATAAATAGATAAACTGAATTTGATTTAAGGGTAACTCATACTGCAGCGTTAAAACAATTCACACAAAAATACACCAACCATAAATAAATTATAATTTTAGCTAACTGTTCAATTATACCTCCTCTAAAATTTATTTTCCAACAATTCTGATGGGAAAATACTGAATCCTTCATCCCTTTATCTATTTGTTGGCCTAAAAGTAGTCTTGTCTTGATGTATTCGTTTTGTTTTTTTCTAATGAAAAGCAGAGTAGACTGATTTTATTATTTTTCAGTGGGTTTTATTTTCAATCTTGTGTTATGCATTCTCTGTACTCTATTTCATCTTATTCCCATTTAATTCTATCTTTTATAATGGGTTTCTTTTGCACTTTTTCTCGATGAATGTAATGTTGTCAACTATTGAACTAATTGCTGACTATTTTTTTATAATTGATTCCAGGGTTGTTTTTTTAAAGGGTCAAAAGTCTCTGATTGCAGCCTCTCAGATGTAAATATTTTCTGGTTTCTTTACTCCTCTGTGACAGTAAAATGAATATCTTTGAATTGTGGAGAAAACAAGACATTTGAGAATGTCGTCTTAGGCTTTGGCAAACACTGAACAACATTTTTAACCATTTTAAAGACTAAACAACTAACTAATTTATAAAGATCAATATAATCAACAGCAAAATCAGTCGACAGTGAAAATAATTGCTAGCTGCAGCCCTAGTGGAATAAAACTCCTGGTTACCAGAATGAATACAGAGAACATGATGTCAGCGTCTTAAATGTCACAGCTCTAACATATTAATGTGTTTAAACATATTAATATATTTAGCAGGTTTGTATACTGTGGTATTGAAGCACTTAGTTCTGGTTGTCAAACTTCATTCATTCAGCTGATGGATGAACAAACTTACTGATACAGATGTTTCCTCCATGGACATGTTGAAGTGGTAAGCCATGGTGGAGGGAGGGTAGAGGGCCTTGGTGAAACTGCCCAGCAGGTGGCGCACCTCGTCAGACACGTGAGTCATGGAGATCATTTCTCCCTGCCCTGAGTGAGCTCTGGGCCTGATGCGGAGCGCTTTCCTCCTGCTGCGACAAGCGCTGTGGACCCGCTTGGCCAGCTTGCGGAGAAAGATGCAGCTGGGCAGCTGTTTGTAGAGCTCACACAGAGTTTCCTCGTCCTGCAGGAAATCCCTCAGACTCACGCCGTTCTCCAGCAGCAGACTCACAAACTGAGGCTTGTTGCCGACCAGGGCTGAGAACATGGCCCAGTGGAGGTCACTGGACTGGATGGGAACAAGCAAGAACACTGCAGTTTTCAGAGGAACACATTTCTCTAATTTATAGTGGAATAGTTGGATGTTGAGGTTATCATGCAGGGAGGAGTATTCAAAATTACACACTTAGTAGACCACATAAACACTCACAACAAACTGACCGGACACAAGTGCAATAACAAACACATATGTGCAATTATATCATCTGCTCAAATTATAGTAACTGGACAATTATTTACTGATATGCTGGAAACATTTTAGCTTTAATTTTCTATTATGTATATACTATTTTATTTTATTTGTATTAATACTGTTTTAAATCTATGCTTCTTGTTTATTGAACTATCCACTTTGCTGCTGTAATATGTGAATTTCTCCACTGTGGGACTAATAAAGGAATATCTTATCTTATCTTATGTAAAGTGATTGGGATAGCAGTGTAGAGAGAAAGATAATCTTTTATGATGATACTATTCATACAGTTTTATGATTCAATAGTTCACTGCCTCTCGTGTCATAAAAGGTTTATGGTACAACGTTTTAGCGTTATGCTGCTATTGGTTGAAATCTCTGCAATAGAAATTATCATAGGACCTGGATCTCTTCCCATGGTTTCCTAGTCAGTCTATTACACAGCCATATCTTGATAAAGACAAGACGGGTTGCAACCATAGACTGGATATAAAGATGGACGACGCATCTCCACTTCCTCCTACTGTACAGAAGTGATGCAAAGATATCCCGGATACGGGAGCTGCCATCTTGAGATTTTGAAATCATTTGGAGCCAGAGTCTGCGCAGCAGTGATTGAGCAGTGGAGCCTTGGTGTCGAGGTAAACTGCCCGAACCAATCATGTGTCAATCATGGCTGCAGCTTGTCAGCGAGAGACACGCAGCTGTCAATCATGACATGACATGACTTTTTATAGGATCAAATAATTTAAATATAATAATAATAACAATAATAATAATAATAATAATAATAAAACAACAATAATTAAAACCAAACTTATCAGAAAAATTTGCGCTTGAACAAACATCAGCTTGATAAGAACTACCTAAAATAACAGAAACCATCTTTGGGAAATTTATTTTGACGTACTTTGACTTTTTAGTTTGGTCCTTGTCCCATCAGCTAACATGGAAGGGGTGGGCTTTATGACCCATACTGCGGCCAGCCACCAGGGGCGATCAAGATGTTTTTGGCTTCACCCTACATTCTATAGCAACACAGGGTCAAGCTCAAAGGATGGCCTTTATTTGCCAATCCTGAGGGTGTTGGTGTTACAGCGTGTCGTGTAACAGGCGAACCCACCTTCCACTGGCTCTCCTCAGTGAAGATCTCAGTCTCAGCGATGTCCACTCGATTCCAGGCTATAGCCAGCTCCAGCTGCCTCTTCCAGCACTCGATTCCCAGCGACTCACTGGTCCTCGAAGCTGAGTGAATTTATAGAGGTACTATTTATGGGACACTCAGTCCTGCTTACACTGAATCAACAAACTGAACAAGACAATCTCTTTACACAACTGTTCATCCACACTCCTCACTCAAGGCATCTTTTACTGCATAATGACGCAAATAAATCTATTTATTGTCAGAAATAATCAGAAGTTCCCAAAGCAGACATAATAAACAATATAAACAAACTGCCTGGTTTTTTTCCAACCAACAGTTAAAAAGACCAAAGATATTATTCAGCTTGCAGCGATACGGTGCACATAAATGGAGCAAATTATCACATTTGAGAAGCTGGAACTAGAGAGCTAGTTTCACCATTTTTGCTTGATAATTGACTTGTTAAGATTAATTTTCTCTCAGTCAACAAACTGTTAAATCAACTAGTTGTTTTGGCACTTTAATGCTGTAACATGACATAACTTGAGGTCACTCTGCATGGTTAAGTGGCAAGTAGCAAGAGTTTAACAAAAAACAAAGACTCTACAATGAACTTTGTGGCCATGGATGAAAAAAGACAGCGGATGTCCTCACTGAATGAGCAGGATGACTGTCTCGAAATGCATTTTAATCTCTTTATCATTGCTAATTGAGCAGAGATGGAAACTACAAGCAGAGCAGTTTAGCTAGAATGATGAGTCATCACGATCAAAACACTAATGTCCAGTGTGGTGGACTCACTTTGGCTCAGTATACTTTATAACAATATGCATTAAGCTTGCTCTAAATGGGTTTCATCCGTCTTTTTCAATACCAGCATTAGGAGGAATACATTTGCAAGAAGCACTGCATATATTTCGTGAATAGATTAAGTGTGGCTATCAGTGTCTCTCTGCATAAAAAAACAATCGTTGAGGTGAAATTATCTGCAAGAATATCTGTTGGTTTGTGATCTCGCTCTCAGCACATTTGATACCACAGTCTTCTGAGAAGCAACATTATACTGGCTAAGAGCTGGCTTGGCACCAAGCCTTTTCCTCTTTATGCTTATAACTGTGTTGTACACCTACAGTCAGTCCAGTCTGGTACTGAGCATCTGCACGAAAACTAAATCCCTACCTTTGAGTAGTGCTTGAAGAATAGCCATATCCACATCTCCATCATTGTCCTCGCTCACTGTGAATATTGTCAGCAAGTGAGACATCCTGATGATGTCCTGAATCTGGCACAGAGAGGAGACACTGTAAGGTTTTGCGTCAAACCTGGACCTAGGAGAAGCCAGGAGACCCTTCTAGATCTTAGGCCCCAGTCAGGTACACAAGGTGTCAAGAGTTCACAGGTTGGGGCTAAACTTTTAACCATGAAATTATTCAGAAAATTTGTGAAATAAACTCTGAAATCAAGTGATTCAACTGAGAAGGGAGGCTAAGACCCCCTTTACACCTGGTATTAAAAGCGTCTCTTATCCAGATTGCATCTAGATGTGAGTTAACCTGATTATATCTATTTGGTATTAATATGTGCCTCCAGTGGCCACGTTGAGATCTGATTGTTATCTGATCATTTTGTCTGTAAGGGCTAAGAGGAGGTCTGCATTATGCACAGACTTGCAGCTGGGCACTGATAAATAGCAGTTTAGGGGGATAGGACCTGCAAATATGACTTTGACGTAGGACTACACTCGAGATGAGGAGAGGAGACGCTGAGCACCAACAGAGTGATGGCGGTAATTTCCTGCCTGGTACGGCGGTACAGTGACTGTCAGTGTGAGTGCACTGCACACCCGGCCAAAGCTTTCAATAGTCAGTGTTGATTGCGACCAAAGCAGCGAAAACATGGTACTCATGACAGACCGAGCATTATGAATTTCTGCCCATGTAGTTGTTGTATGTGGACTGAATGTGACAATTGCCTTTAAACTTATGTTCAATGTGTCACAATGCGACCCTGACCACCTCCAGAGGTGGTTTGGCTAATCGGATCCCAATCCCTCCCAAAAGCGTTTAAGTGCACTTACACCTGTAGTTTTATTTGGTCAAGAACTATCCGATAGCAATCTGATCACCCAAAACACATTTTAATGGCAGGTGTAAAGGGAATTTAAGATAGTGATGATCATGATCATGTTTCCTTGAATTTGTTAAGATCCTTAATCCAGAGAGTGAACAGAAAATAGTAGAGGACCTAAAATTGAGCCTTGTGACACACCAAGAGTGAGATGGGAAGTGTAGGCCAATAGCATTAGTGAGGATTCTATGATTGAGATGTTATTAGTACAAGATTAGAGCCGTTTCTACGCTATGATAGGATCTAAATCCAGTTTGTATTACTATAATACTATTTTAATAATACTTCCGGCATTTCATTTAGATAATATAATGAATCTGCCATGACTCTAGGGCTGGCAGTGTCAGTCAGCTGGTCCACCATGTTGGTCCATCCTGAAATCTGTGGACAATTATTTGATGGATTTTATAGACATTCATTGTCCCCAAAGGATAAAGCCTTCTGACTTTGGTGAACCATGAGGTCACCATTTCTGATTCAGAGTGAAATGTCTTCACAATTATGGGATAGATATATAAAAATAATTAATAATTTCAATTCCCTGACTTTTCATCTAGCACCAGAATCACTAACAATTTGTCCAATTGTTTGGTTTATGAATAAATACCAGCAAACTAATGTGATGATGTGTGTGATGTTCCCATCAGTCTCAGTTGAAACGGTAGCTTGGAAATTGGTCTGCAGTCGCTGCGGTCGTCAGTATGCTCACATACCTTCTTGGTCCATTCTATGATCTTGAGGTCGGGGAAGCCGTCATACTCTTGGCCAAAGAACTTTTTCATCAGCTGGTGGATGAGGGCGATGGTGACCCGGGTCACTGGCAGTCCTGCCACCTGGGCGATCACATCTGCTATTCTCCCAGAGCCTTCCATGATCACACATGGTGTACCATTCAGCATGGCATTAAAGATGGTCTGAGATGAAACACACAAGACAGTCAGACGAGTGAAACAGAGAGACAGTGAGACACACAGAGACTCACGTTTAGAGTGCCTGGTCCTCCATCCAAAACCACGCACACCACAGGGATGGTCACGCCACTCTCTGGAGGTTAGATGATATAAAATCAATATGAAAAGCAGGACAGACAAAATAGTATCAGATTGGAGATGTTATCTGTGATGGCTTGCTGCTTTTGCAGATACTGCATCAGCCTTTTTTAACCTTTGTTTCCAAGACGCTTTCCAGAGATGCATTTCTCCAGACGGCTACGCAGTTCAATCTCCACTCCGTAGTGTCCCAGAGTCCCATCATCCACCAGCAGGAAGTGGGTGTGATTGTTATCGAGGCAGGAGAGTCGGCCCTGGCCCTTGACGTCCATCAAATAATGGGCTGGGAAACAACCCTGCAGACAAGACGGGGAAGGAGGAGAGAAAGAATGTATACTATGCAGGAGATGACTTTCACCAAAACAAAGAGACAAGCCACTGTGTGAATGTGGTTATCGTACCTCTGGATGCACCAAAATGTCCCTGTTGTGAATTATTCCCCACGTCGCAACTCCGATAGCCACAATCTGGCCCTGCATGGAGCTGCTCAGGGCGTAGTCCCGCACAGCTTGCCCTACATGCTTCATCACTCCTGTGTGTGTACCACCAGTGATGATCCACGCACCTGAGCACAAAATAAGTCCAAAAGTCAGTTCTACAGTTGGCCATGTAGTATATGTACATTATGTAGATATATCACATGGACAAAATATGTGGATATCCACCTTTGTGACCAAAACTCATCAAAGGGCATTAAAATGAATAGCCAGACATTTCTCAAATCTGGAGTCTCAGCTGGTTGGTCCGTTCACAGCCAAGATATAGCTCCACACAAAACCTCTTCAAACCTCAACTTGTATTTTGTTTTTTGTATGGATTACACAAATGCGATCAGTGAGCTTTAGAGGTGCTGTTGGCAGATTTTGTTATCCTCTGAGGGAGCCAGTCAACTATTTCCCCCTGCTTCCAGTCTTCATGCTAAGCAAACTGCCTGCAGGCTATACCCTCATATCCAACAGACAAAATGAGGGTGATATCAATTTTCTCTTCTGTCAGCAAGAAAGCAAATATTTGTGTTTCCAAAAATATTGAAATATTCCTTTAATATGCAGCTGTAACAGCCATAACTCTTTTGGGAAGGCTCTCCACAATATTTAGGAAGCTAGTAAGCCACAAGAGCTATAGTGAGATCGGCCACTGATTGGGATGAGTGATAAGGTCCTTGCTCGCAGTCAGTGTTCAGATTCACTTCAGAGGTGTTGGATGGGGTTGAGGTCAGGACTATTTCAACTTCTTCCTTACCAAACTCAGCTGTGTGCATGGGAGCATTGTCATATGGAAACCGAAAACTTTAGGTACAAATTTGAAAGCACACTATTATCTAAAATATCATCGCATTTCCAGTGCTGTAGCATTAAGATGTCCCTTAATTTGAACTAAGGGGTCTAAGACAAACTAAAAAAATGGTTTTGCAGTTACAAGCAAAAATGTCAGTCAAACTGGCAGTGATTTATGAACGCTGCTGCCAATTAAACTTAACAAAGAGCAAAATGAGATTCCAAATAAATCATTAATTTGTTTGTCTGGCACTGCTTTGCTACCTACTCAACTTGTTTTGTTTTTATTCTAGCTGTGAGTAGCTTGTAATCTGGCATATTAGAGTATAAACATGAACACGCTATAAAATCCAGTTTGAATGTAAGCAGTATGAAATGGGACGCAGTCAGTAAGATTAATAAGTAGTGAATGAGGAAACACTGCACTATATATAGCCCTAGCTCGGGCAGAAGGACAGGACTTTTGGGGCATATACTGCATATTTCACCCACCCATATAACACCCACACTCTATAACTACACATAAAACATGCTTTCACAGACTCTCTGGCTAATCGTTGTTCGTCTGTGAGTCTGACCTGTTGTTTGGGCCACTTTGATAAGACCTCTGTGGAACATGCTCTTGAGTCGAGCCTTCAGATAGAAGTTCTTGGCTCCTCCGGTCACAGAGATCAGCAGGTTGGGAGGGGACAGCTTCCACTGTTCAGTCAACAACTGATACAGGATGTCTGGGCTGGTGTCTGTGGACACTCGCGCATACTGAGAATGACACAAACAAAGGGCGAGGATAAAGACACAAACAGGCACGTATTTACATGTCAGTATAGTGGAGAAAAGGGATGGGTTCACCTTGCCAGTCTTCTGTCCCAAACCACCAAAGCTGATGTCTCCGAAAGCGTCCGTGGGCACTTCATGGACATGTCTGTGTTTGTCCCACGACTCGCCTGTGAAGTCCTCCGGCTTGATGGCTTCATCTATGTGATCGGTCTTTGAGTAGCCACACTTACACACGTCTTCTCTAGTGGAGAAACAAAAGCTAATGCTTGTAATGTTTTCACGCAGACAGATCAACTCAGCTGCCCTCAGAGCAATGAGGGCGATGCCTCCTCACTAAAGTGTCTCTGTACTACTGTGCAGCAACAGCAGCAACGTACAGTTCAGAGGCTTTCATCACCAACACAGCATGGAGCAGCGTATCCTACCTTACACGTTTTTCAAAGAAGCTGCATTCCTTCTTCTGGATGTTCTCCCTGATCCAAGAGGCAAAGGCACATCGCTGGAAAGATGGGGAGAGAGAAAGATGCTTAGTGCTTCTGGCTGCGCTGATGGCCAGAGTTTGAAACCGCCGTGATTTCACCTCAGCTTCCCCCATCCTGGATGCAGCGTGGAGGAGCTACTGTACAGCTGCCTCAGGCTGAGAGCTGACAGCATGACAGGAGAGAGACGAGCCTCTGCAGTCAGAGCTGTGGGTGCTGGCTTACTCAGCAGCACTGCATCAGTGATGTCAGAGCTGCGCTGCGAACCCGACTAAACCTCACACCTACTGGACAGAAAGCAGCCGGATGCCAGCTCTGGATCGATAAATAACTGCATTACTAGAGTGGTTAATTCAGGTGATTTAAAAATTTGTGGGTTGTAAATGTTAATAAAAAAATTTTGTTGTAGAAAAGATATACAGTGTTAGGTTTTTCACATCCAGCTGTGAAAGTAATTGTATGGTTGTAACAACCATCAATTATTTTGTTGTTTTTCTGGATTCTCGATTAGTTGCTTGTTTTAGAAAATGTCAGAAAATGTTGATCAGTGTTTTTAAAGCCCAAGATGACGTCCTCATGTGTCTAATTTGGTTCACAACTCAAAGATATTCAGTTTACTATCACAGAGGAGTAAAGAATACAGACAATATTCACATTTAAGAAGCTGAATCAGAGAATTTTGACTTTAAAAAAAAGAAATTACTCAAACCGATTAATAGATAATTAAAATAATTGGTAGTTAATTCAGTAGTTGATAACTACAACATTTACTCAAGTACTGTTACTTAGAAGTAGACTTCTGAGGTACTTTGTCAGAGTCAGTCTATTTTAGGGTACTTTATACTTCTCTTGCCACATTTTAACAGGTTATATTATACATTTGACTCCACTACACGTATTTAACTGTGGCAGCTACTTTTCAGATTAAGATTATACATGCAAAACGCATCACATTATAAAATCTGATGCATTATCATAAGTGAAGACTCACCTTTTTCAAACGAGTAACCACTCGATTTAGTTTAAGTTTGTTGTGCCGCAGCTGCTCGGTCATTTGATGGGGGTGAATCCTGTTCTTTAATCCAGGCAGCATGTCTGAGGAGGTAGAAAAAGAAAGCGGAGTTAAAACCCTCTACTTGGAAGAAGTGCTTCTTGGTGAGGAAGTGCCAGAGAGTCCATCTTGTCAGTTATGGACTCCTAATCTATAAAACGTGCAGAGTCTGGGACTTCAGTATTCTGACATACTGCTTTATCTTGCTGGCATGTGACCCATTCTGCATTATCTCAACTTCCTCCATTGAGGCCCCCCAGTGTAGCAGTAAACTCCAACAAATGGATTTTTTTTAGTCACCAGATCGTGTTGTGATTTCCACTTAACAGAGAGGTTGTAATTGCCTTGTTATACTGCTCCACCCTCTCAAAACAATATTAACCTCCTCCATTTAAGATAATCTGCCATCAAGTCAGGCCTCACATTACCACCAAACCACCACTATGATGTTAAAGATGTGAGTTTATCACAGTTTGATTTACAGATCTGTTTTCATACACATACCTTTACGCATTTCAATCAGTGTTTCCAGACCCCAGGTGGAAGGGAAGAAAGCTCACTCATTTTGCAAACAACAGCTAAATAAGAACATTTAAGGTAGGATTTATCATCATTAACATTACCCTTTTTATTGCCGTCAGATCCTCCTTTCATTTGGTTGAAGCACAGCAACAACATGAAGTCGTTTCTGGAGTCCAACTTGACTGAACACACACTTTGAGGCGTGTGGAAGAGCTTTGTTTCATGTCCTTCGCCAGGCATTACAGCCCTTGTTGCCAGGTGACACCTCCAGAGTATTCAGCTAGGGATCTTATTACTGAATGGAGCTGTGATTGGCTCTCAGTAGCTATTATACACTTGTGTTTATGGGTGACATTACATTAAAATGATCACAGTTTAATAATCGCTGTGCCTGCCAGTTCAGCTTTTTATCTGGTACACAGTAGTGTTTATTTCAGTAGAACGAGCGATGAGCGCCCAGGAAGTCTTTTCTGTTATTACATAAAGTTAACATGTATGATAACTACTTGTTTTTACTAATTAATAAGTAATAAACAGTAAGCTAGTCGTTGAGAGCATATTGTGAGGAGACCTTGACCTTGAAGACAGCAGTTAAAACAATCTCACAACAAAGTTAATTTAGCTAGTAGCCTAGCTGTTCACACAGTCTTGTCATGGTTGACAATGTTATCTTTAGTGCTAATTGGGTAATGTTAGCATGCTAGCGCTTGAATGCTACATCTTATCAATAAGAGAAGTGGGATTCCTTATAACACCATGCTAAGCTAACATGATGAACATGGGTTATATATATATATATATATAATATATATATATATACACATATATATACTATATATATACATATATATATATATATATATATATATATATATATATATATATATATAGTATATAAGTGAGCTGCCGCTTGTCCATTACTGTGACAAAACACAGCTGAATGAAATGAGAAAGACATTAAAACCTCAGTCTCTGTTATGGAAATTATTAAAGTATTAAATGACTTTTCTCTGGAAGAATCCAACATTCAGTAAACAGTTAAAGTAGATGAAGTGGTGAATGTAGAGATAAATATGGGATATGAATTATTTTTGCCTTCAGCAAGTGTTGTCATTTTTAGGTTGAACTGATTTGTATATTGACTGTTGTTCTGAATTACCACCACGAGGTGTCAGCACAACACAGCTGATCACATCCAAGCAACCAGCTGTATTTCTGCTTTCAAGTATTTCTGTCTTCTTTTCTCAGATTTTATATTATACTGCAATCATTTAATTTTGGGCTGCACGGTGGTGTAGTGGTTAGCGCTGTCGCCTCACAGAAGAGGGTGGGGGTTTATTCCATTTTGCGGCTCTTTGTGGGATTTTATTTTCCCGAGGGGTTCCGGTCCTCTTCCCCCCAAAGAAATTTTATTTAAATTTTCTAATTGGGTAATGGAGTGATGTTTTTTTTTTTTTTTCGGGGGGGTCCCGGGCCCCCCCCAAGGGAGGGGACATTGTAATTTTAACTTGGCAGACAGTAACAGCTTAAAATATGATAATTAAATACAGCTATTTGAGTGAAAATACAACAAAACTTAACAAAAACATACTTTCTACAAAATAGAAATAATGTTTGACCAAAACGTAAGCTCAGTTTAAAGAAGATAAACTACAAAACCTAATGTTATGATACGAAATATGAGATCAGCAGGTTTGGAGGGTAAATTTATTATTATTCTACTATAGATATGCCAATATTATTACCAGGGTTACAAGTAACGATTATTTTCATAAGCAATTAATATGTGGATTATTCGCCTGATTAATCATTTGGTCAATGAAATGTCAATGTTATCTATTGCTGTTATCTCAGTAGACAAAGAAGCATATCTTCACATTTGAGAGGCTGGAACCAGACAATGTTTTGAATTTTTGCTTGAAACATTACTTTTATTATTACTATTATTATTTTATCTTTCTATTAGGCTATACATTGGCTTGTTTTTGGTTATAAAGTACAACATAAAGGTAGAAAAATAACGTTATGTACTGCATCATCAGCTGTTAGAATAACTGCTGCTAATATATTTATTTTTAGGACATGTGTTATCAAATTGTACAGCAGAAATTTAAGGTAAGAAACACTGAGAAAAGTTTGTAATTATTTTTTAAATTTTGGATTAGTCCCCTAGTAAAACAGTAGTTTAGTGAAACTAAAATGTACATACAAAGCAGACAGACACTTATATATCCCTTACGGCACAATATTTATTCAACAATATACAGATTAATTTCTCTCTACATCTCAGAATGATCTTCAGTTTTTTATATTTATCTTGCTTTCAGCTTTGTACATTTTCTATTTACAAGATTTAAAATAAGTCTTTCTCTCCATTTATACAACATCAATAGTACAGTGTTATCACATCGTCCAGCAGCTTCCCCCGAAGCATCTATAGATTAGATTCATCATTGATAATCTGTTTAAATTTCATACACCAGCTGACGTCTTTGAGCCACAGAGCAGCAAACTGACAGAAGGGCTCGACATGCACCAAAAGTCCCGGTGAGGCTTTCTCTCTCTGTGACGGCAGTCGGATGACAAATGGATGGTCCTCTTGTTTCAGAGAGGTCCTTCGCTCTGTTAGCACCACTACAGGGTGTAAAAACAGAACTGCTGAATGGGGACGCTGCTGCACCTTAAAAACAGCTTAAATGCATCTGCCCCGTCCCACCCGACACGGATCAATGAAAGCCGGTAACACCAAAACTAAAAAAGGGGAAAAAAATGTTGCATAGAATCAATTCTGACTTCAAGAACAGAAATTTTGGTGCTGCCATTTTTAAAATGTGGCTTTCTGAATAAACTCCTGAGACCTTCCTGACCCCCGTAACATTTTTTTTTTTTTTTTTTGGTTTTGAAAAGAAAAAATAATAAATAGCTGTACCCTTAGACTTTAACAAAAATAGCATTGTGTTGAATGTGACATCACATCAAAGAAGTACTACTTTAAAGAGACTAAAACCCTGCATTGAGTGTATACACGTTTGCACATCTATATATACTGTATCATTTCAATAACTATCTTGAGGAGAGAGGTGGATGGATTAAAGTGCATAAAACAAAGCCCACAGTTATCACATGCAGGACAGGAAATGAACAGTCCAAATTCAGTCTTTTCTACCATCTAAATTAGACCTTTCTGAAATGTAAGTGGACCTTGTGTGGATTATTGTTCTACCAAAATGAAGATAAAATTTCAGTCACGTTTTCTCAACATTCACTGGTTGCTGTTCATTTCCTGCCCTGATCACATGCAAATAACACCAGACACTGAGGAATATTTGTCTATCCGTTACGCTAAACATACAGTACCAACGTGGCTGCTGGTAACCTTGGTCAGGGGGCACTCATTAATGACATGAACACGTCACCAGTTTTAAAAAACAGCAAAAAGGTGCCACTCAACTCACGGCAAAATACAGCAAATGGGAACACGGCTCGCTGTGAGCCACACAGCACAGGGATGACAGCAGACAGGCCAGGTGAGAGTGTGAACTGTAGCTGCACTCCTTTCCTCTTCTTCTTCCACAGTCCAGTCCAGCACGAGGAGGAGGAGGAAGAGGAGGAGGAGGAGGAGGAGGCCAAAGAGCCGACGATTGGAGGCTTTTTGGCCTGAAATGTTTAAGGCTAAAGCGCACACGGGACTCACTCAGGACCAAGAGCAGCAGCTGTGAAGGTTTCCAGCACAGCGGGAGCACGACGTGAGTGGGATTTTCACTGCAGACTGAACTTTTATATATATTAAATCATTCATCCTCACTTTAAACAAGCACGTGAGCAAGATGTGGGGAAATGCAATACAACAGCTGACATCTACGGTACACACAGACGTATAATATACTGCTTTTACACGTGAACAGCAAATAGTGAAAGTACAGCGTGTTGTACACACCTGTGATGAGTGAATTCATGGCAAAAAAGGTGAAGCTGCATCTAAGGGCACATTGAGCCATATACGTCCAAACATCCCTTTTTTTGTCCCTTAGCTTTGAAATAAGACCAGTAAACAGAACAACATAGGCATTTTAACTTAAGACACCCAAGCAAAACAGAACTTCCTTAAGGAGAGGATGTGTATTGGCACCATCTGGCAAAGACAAGGACGAGACTTGGGGTTTTGGCTCGCTGGCTGTTTCATGCATCTGAAACAGCAGTGCTTTGCAGGGCACTAAACATGCAGACAAGCACGCCATGTTCAAATCACTCAGCCTGGGCAGGGAGCACTACAGAAGGCTAGCTAGCACTGTGCGCAGATGCAGGCATTTAACAGCAGAGAAGATCCAACTCCATGCACATGAGGATAAAAAAGAAATTGCACTTCATAAATCAATACATTAAAAAAAAAAAAAGACGATAAGCTGGACATATCTAGGGAATTCAAATCATCAGGTTAATCCTGATGTGGTTTTGTGATATATGAAAACCTGAAGACAGTCGTGTTCTTGTTTTGCAGCTTGTTTTTGTGCATGGAACTGAAATGCAAGGCCGAGATATTCAGTCACAACTCTTCACATGAACAGATGTTACAGTGTCGTTACAGTTGCAGTGTGAATCCAGTTTGGTCCCCTCTACGTAATCCCCCAAACTGGTCCTAGTTTTAAACATAATGGGGTCTTTTAAATCCTGCATCTGATTGGGAGACAGGTATCTGAGTGGCAGGGTGAACACACAATGAGGTAGAACAAAATGTTTCATGAGTGTCCAATCAGAGCACAAAACGCAAGACGATTGTCATGGCGACTGCTGAAGCGCAGTGACGAGTACAAGCCTCCAGAGGGCAGCACGCCACCAGCTCAGACACAAGCCAGAGCCTGACAAACTCCACAAGTGCTTTCAGATGGAAGGACCCTTTAAATGTTTTGATCCATAACAACAATCCAATATAAAATAGTCATTGCCTTTCAGCTTCAGACCCAAACCTGCACTCTCTACAATGTTTTAATCCAGTTCTTCCACAAGATTCACCTGCAGATTTTAAATCAAGATAGATTCATTCCTCTTGTAGCTGCACAGTAGTGATTTGTCCAGTTAAAAGCTCGGGGCAAGACCCTCTCCACATTCCAGTTTGGTTTTACAACAATCTTACAAGTCAGCTTTTACAGAAGAGAATATGCTAATTACAGAAAGGAAGGTCTAGAGAATCACTTCTGCCAAATCACTGTCAAACAAGTCAAGAAAAACAAACGCTACCTTCTTTGGATTGTGATTTTAAAAAAACATTTATGCCTAATTAAAAACAGCAATTAACAAGGAAGATAATCAGCAAGAACGATTGCACGTGAGCCCGGGAATGAAAGGGAAGGAATGAAGAGAAAGAGCAATAATCCCACTCTTCTCCACATGAGCGACGGTAAGTGTTATTGCTGATTCATTTTTGACTGATTCAGTCAGGAACTCAAAATAATCTGAAATGTCTTATGTATCTCCTACAGCTAGCGTGGCATCCTTTTCTCTCAACGTTTCCTCCTTTTGAGGAGAGTTTGTGTGTTGAACGTTCAGCTCAGTCAGACGGGAGGATGCCGTGACATGCTGGACTGAAGTTACAGCAGAGGGCAGTCATCGTTAACTACTCTTCTCATGTTGCATTTTCAGTATCGCTAAACATAGACAGCAACGACGATTGTAATGGATGTTAAAAGGGTGGAGACACAACACACACACACGCACACACACACACACACACACACACACACACACACACACACACACACAGGCAGACAGAAGTAGGGTTGTTAAGAGTTGCAGAGAAATACTGCATGAGGATGAGTGTTATGAACTGGTATTTTTGTGTGTGTGTGTGTGTGTGTGTGTGTGTGTGTGTGTGTGTGTGTGTGTGTATACCATGCCCTGCACTGCATGTTAGACCTGTGATATGATCTGCATGTTGAAACTGGGGGAGCGGGACTGCTTGGTGAGAGGAGCTCCAGGAGACAGGAGGTCCTGGGCGTCCTCCGGCCTGATGAGGTGCTCCTCCTGCAGGCTGATGGTGGAGTGGCGGTGGGAGCCGCTTGCTGGAAGACCTCCTTCCTTGTCGGAGCCCCCCGCCGCCTCCTCTCGCTCCTCATTACCTCCATTCAGGTTGAAATTCATGCAGTCAAAGGACTTGCTGGAGGAGGTGCTGCCAGTCCGCACCAGCGTGGGCCCCGCAGGGAAGCTCAGGTGCTTCTTGATGGGGCTCAGCTGGATGGCATCCAAGGTGATGCTGGCCGGAGGCGACTGCTGCCTTTGGTGGTGCCTCTGCACAGCAGCCTGGTGATCCGCTGACAAATCGGCCTGTTTTTCCGCCTCCCTCTCTCGCTCCCTCTCCCGTTCTCTCTCCCGCTCTCTCTCCTTGTCCCGAGACAGCCGAGCCGTGATGGCCTTCTTGATGCTGTTACTGCTGCTGTTGAGGCTGCCGCCCCTCGGCCCCATGCCGCCGCCTGCCTTGGTGCCACTGGGCTGGCTGCTGTTAGATGCCCCAGAGGAGAAACCCTCGTCTGGGTCGTTGATGTTGAAGGAGTCTTCCCCGCCGCTCATACCGTCAGCATCTGAACATGAACATGCAAGAACATGGACATGAAGAAAGCACGATAGACAAACAGAAAAGTGAGTTAGTGAGGTTATGTTGACAAATTTAAGTAAAATATGACTGTGAACAAAGCTTTTAACCACAATACTCTAAGTCCTGGGGCACACATTCAGTTTTTTTTTCTACAGAAAATCTTGATATAGCATCTGCAAACAACTTTCAAAACACTATTGAACCAATTACTATTAAAAGTGCCAAAATTCATAACCCAGAGAAAGGGCTGCTGATTGAGCTGCCGATTGTTGTTAACAGTGATGTGAACAAGCCTGCGACAAACTCCGATTAATCTGCAATAACATTTAAAAATGTTTTGGGTGTTTATAAATAATGCAGAATAAATTAGCACACTGAATTAATAGCCTTCTAGTAGGGCAGCACTAACACTCACTCACTCAGCACCGTGCTGCTTCATTAGCTCACTCATTATGCACCAAACAGAGGTACAATTCAATACAGCACACAATGACCTTGAGCCTTTGATCATCTTATGTAATTTAGATCGACTAAAATCTGACAATCTGTTTGTTTAGGAAAAGAATTTCAATATCCTGCCAGATAAGCGGGCAGAGCTTGTCTAACAAAAGATGTCATATTATATTAGAGTGGAATAATATCTGGTGACAGAACAAGCACAACATTGACATGAAGACATCTAAACAATAAAACAGTTAAAAATCCATCACAGTTTGAAAGCTGAAAAGGAAAAAGACGATAAATTGGGTTAGAAAAAAAAAATATGTTATTGACATAGAGTATGCAGGATAAAGCCTGTTATACAGGAGAGACAGAGGATCAGCCGTCTGTCTCTGTCATGCATCGCTGGGACAAGCAAAATTGGACGACGGGGAACCACAGGCAGCACCAGAAAAGAAATGGAGAAACCGAGAAGAAAAGGTCTGGGTTGACATGCACATAACATGAGGAGAAGACACATGCTCTCCTGCACCATCCCTCATTTCTCCTGCTGCTCTGGCCCTGCAGCCGAGGAGATCCCGCCAATCTGCGGAGAGCACTGAGGCGAGTCCGCACACCTCGTCAGATCAATAGCTCTCCAGTTAGACTTGACAGCCCACAAGGCTAAACGGGCCAGTCTGCAAGCCATTACTAGTCAACCCAATCCCAGAAGAAGAGCTGAAAGTTCTTCAAAGCTTTGCAATTAAAGGATCATACCAATGTTTTTGCATGTTTTAACTGTTTGACTACAATTTGTATGTGCAACACATTTATCTTTGCTATTGGTTTCTGGGTTCCGAGTCTTCAGAGCCTGAAATGTGCTTGAGACAGACATTTCACTACAGTAAACATTTCTTTGCCTACATTTTGAATGTGTTATTTTGTTGTGAGCTAATGCAACTGCGGAGCATGTGAAAAGGATAATGTGAGTTTTGCAATTAAAAGAAAGAAAGAAAGAAAAGAAACACTACTTGAATCTGGCAGTGATGTAACCCAAACAAGGTGCTCCTGATGTACAGATGGGCAAACATTGTCCAAGATCCCTCAAGTTATGCTGCTTTGTTTAAGTATGTAAGTTAAAGAGACTTTATTATCAAGGCTATATTATCAAAAACACAACACGTACCCACTGTCTTGTGTGTCTTTATCTATTTATTTTATAATTACTTTGTTTGTATCATTATTTTTTTAATCTTTGTATTATTATTATTATTATTATTATTGTAAAATAGTATTATTATCATTGTTTTTTTATTGTTACTATCATTTTGGACTCATTTTAAGTGTTTTTTCCTACCTTAACTTATCTTTATATTTCATTTATTATCTACTTATGTTAATATGTAATAATGCAAAATTGTAATGGATAATATGATTTTCCTGAGAATAAAAATAAAGTAAAAAGAAATGGCTGCCAAATTAACCAAATCAAAGATCCAAGCATCCTTAAACACACCAATGACAGTTTTTAAAAGCGTCTTTCTCAACAGCAAGAATAAAGTGATGAAATATTCACTATTAGAGAAGCTAGCTTGAGTCTGCATGTGTTCATTTTCACTGTGAAGTGAAATGAATGGAAACAAATGGCTTCCAAGTGGGAAGTGAATTTCCCCAAGAGGGATTAATAAAGTAGTTCTAATCAAAAGTGTATGGTATACCTCGGCTGTGACACAAAGTAAATGCAATTTGTAGTTAACAGGATTAAACATGCAAAGCTATCAGTATGGTAATGTCCAATATTACTGCAGTGCAACCCCAAACTAAAGGCCATGTGTTAAGGTCCCTGTTTCTTTCAACAGTGTCCAGTAATTGTACACAGACACTGCATGAACCATCATCTTTAAAATAATCACAGTTCTCTCTTAACTGGGTGGCAGATCTCTGTCTATGCATTCACCATGGCTACACTGAGTTCAATGAAACATCATGGGAAGACGACGGGGTGGCACTCAACAAACGCTGACAGTAAAGCCAGGGAATGAGCTGATCTTCAGTCATGTCAAAAATATCTGAATGATGTTTCAAGATTTCAAAATACGTGGCAACCACACATGGAAAAGGACACACATTCAACAAGACAAAATGGGCCTTATGACAGGTCCTGGCAGTGGAGTAGCTTTTGCAGTTCACAGTATTGTAACAATATTCAGTCTGCTCACTTGGCCTTGTCATTTGAAATGTTAGTGTTCAAGGGTTTCGTATTTTAGCAGAAATTTTCAAGCTTGCCATAACGTGCGCATGCATGATGAAGGGCTCGTTCCCACTCACTGAGCTGAGGAAAAGAAATGTGGTAGAACACTAAAATTAGCATATAATAAAGCTGCTGGACTGAAAAACAAAATGAAAGGGCTCTTCCTGTAGAATGGTGGCAGCAGATGGTTGCTGCTGGCCCAAGTGACCCAAAAAACTTGTGGTGCTGTCAAACACCACATGGGGCACTGCAGAAACAAAATGTCGGGTGCCAGTTTTGTAAAACACGTGTATTTTTCCTACTAAAACTACAGAGAAAAATAAATCTTTAAAACCAATTATCAGACATGGAGAGTTCAGAAAAGCCCAGAGTAAAAAGGTCAAGCTGCAGGCTGGGCACTGAACGTGCTCAGTGAGTGACAAGTGTAGCAGTCTAAAGTTAGAGGCATAATGAGGAAAAGGAGAGGATATGACATGATGACAGGCCCATGCAAAATGGCCGCTAGCCACACTTCCTTCAAACCCAGAATAGGCGACTCTTCCATTCTTGAGACGAAAAATAGTAGCGGTCTGGTAGTAAAGGAGTTTTATAGACTGGATGAGTTAGTATACTCTGGGGAAGTGAAGAGGCAGCCAAAATGGGATCGGCAGACTTAACCCCCTCAAACTGAGGAGTAGGAGGAGGAGGAGGAGGAGGGTTGGGTGGATACAGATCGAAGGGGCACCTCCTCCTGAGACCCTCTCTGCTCTGAGCATCCGCCCCTGTCCCCTACCCTCAAATGTGATGGGGGGAATGATGCTGCTGCTGCTGTGCTGGCTCTCCTCATTGGCTGCGGGGTCCCAGGGAGTGTGGTGGTGCTGCTGGGCGAGGCTAGGAGGATTGACGATGAGGCTCAACTCTGCAGCGGTTGAGTAGTCAAAACAATCTGGGAGTCAACAACACAGACGGGGAAACGTGTTTCTTTAGTGGCAGCGAGTCTCAACCGATTTGGGCCTCATCACGGGCACAGCAGGCCTAACAGCTGTCTGTAAATTCATTATAAAATATAGAAAATGAACTGCCCCATTAATCTCCCATCTACTGGGTGAAATGGAGAATCTACAGGCACCATTTTGTCTGGAGTTTCTAATAAACCGTCAGTTTAACTGGTGATACAAAGCACAGCACACACTTGATAAGACAAGACGAGCAAAAAAAAAAGCAATAAGGAGCAGTGAGCGGCACAAGCACTGCAACACAGAGACTATATGACCACAATTACATACAATAACTGACATGAAACACCATTTTGATGATGCTAATGGTGTGACTGGTTTACACAGAAACAGATTTCCTTCTCACTGCTTCCTTCTCACAAACACCAGAAAAGTCTCTCACCAAAGAGTTCCCTCTTGTGGCCTTTCACTGATCGGAAAAAAAAGTTTGCAAGTTTACATTTTGAATCATAACTGTGGTGCTTGATCTTGCATAACATAACTCCAACCTGCCTTAGAGTGCTAAATCAATAATGAGGGCAATAAAAAAAACTACTGTGCCGTCACATCTAATGAGATCTCTGCTGCACTGAGGCCTGCTTCCCTTCTCTGTGTGCTGCAGCCATGATGGCAGGTCTTCCTGTTTCCAGAGCTGCTGCAGTCTTACCCTCTCTCTTCCAGCGGTGGCGTCGTATGGAGGCAGTGGTGATGGCGGAGATGGAGATGCGGCTGATGGTGGGTGTCACCTCCACCTGGAGCACCTTGCGCCCCCGCGGCTCATCTGGAGCGCTGTCTGGCAGCGAGTTCTTCATGGCGTTCCCCAGCTACAGATGACGCATGCGCAGATCAATAAGCAGTTAAATGAGAAAATCAGGAAGATATTACAAAATTTGAAGCCTGATAATGACCCCAATTTGCAGAGAGCCTGTGCTGATTTGTATGAAACATGGCAGATCAAAAGCATTGTTTTACTACAGTGTTAAAGCTCCACAGTAACAGAATATGTAATTAACTCCACTGACACGGTGCTGTTGCTCTTACCAAAAGAGGCTGGGAGTAAAGCTCCAGCTGGGCTCGGTACAGAATGTCCTCCAGAGCTTCTCGCCCCATCTCCCACTCTCCATTGTATCTACGCACATCACAAAACACAAACACACGCACATCGGCATTTCACAATGTGATGTTGTGAGCTTATTTGAGTAAACAGGAGTGTCTGTCGAGGTGCCTTGATGTCTGAGTCACATCCCTGTGAACTATTATTAGTTATTTAGTAATGCCTGCAGCTTCCGTGAGGGAGGGAAGAGCAGATTATGTCACACTATTATCTGTTTAACCTGTGCTTTACCGTTTTTCTTACAAAACAGAGTGAAGTTTTAAAGGGGATTCTGTGAAAATGACAAAAATGCCTGCAGAAAAACTTCACCCTGCATATTCAGCATTAATGAAACTGCAAATACTGCTAATTTGTGTAAAGTCAATGTGTTCAAATGATATGCAAATAGTGTGAATAAAGGATGAACAGACGTGCAGGTATAGGTAAATTTTTGGGTTCATCACCTGGCTAAAGATGAGGGGTGTCTTTGCACAAGGTCATGTCATATGGTGTATTCAAATGTGTTTATCATGTTCATTCGGAGAAGAGTCCATATGAACGTCCTCCTCCGTTGTATATTCACAACCTCGTAAGTGGTGCATAATAAGTTTATATGTTGTAATTTTAGTCGTATATTGTTTTTGTTCAGAATTTCGTATGTCTGAGTCAATTGTTGATATTCCCACCGGCCTCATATTTTTCCTCTCTCATTATGCCTTACATTTCCCGTATTATGTTACCCGCTTGCTAGCTTGCTAAATTGTTAGACTCGGAAGCTTCTAGTCACCAACAGTACCATTAATATTGCCGTTGCTTAGCAGCAGTGTTCTCACAACCACTTGAACGCCAAGCATGTCGTGTACACAACTTCCCATGTTGTAGAAAAAGCTCAAGAGCTTTATTTGAAGGCACCAACAACCCCGCAGTCAATCAAGAAGGATTAAAGGGACAGCAACAATAAATGAACACATTACACATTAAAAGAAAGAGAAGAAGAACAGCATGGCTGGACTCTTTGATCCGGTCCTGCACATCACACAGCCAGGGACAAATGCGTGGGGTTCCCTTTAGACTCGAGATGAAAAGGTACAATGAATGAGCAGGTAAAAACAGACTCTCTGATGCTGTGAAGGCTAGAAAATTTGGTCCAGAATACATTTAAAAAAAATTGAAATTAAATAAAATTTGGTGTGCCTATTTGCTCTGATTTCCCCCTGCGTGTCTCCCTCCCTCTCACTCTTCATGTGGTATTACAGCGCTGTAGCATTAGCGGACATATTAACCTAAATCCCAGAGCGTCCTCGATGAGTGCCAAGGTCCCTCTGCATGTGTGGAGGGGTGGATTCATGTTTATCTGCCCTTCATATATACCTGCTGGGCCAAGGGTGACTGGGAGAGCTCGGGCTGGCACTGAGGTGACCTATGGTGGGGATTACTAAAAAGGCTATTATTCTTACACACACCCAGTCTGTTTTTTTTTTCTCTAGCGGCACTGACTGCTCCAATCTCCCGATTGCTGCTGTGTATCCTCCGGGGAGCGATAGAGCAGAATGCATACTCATTCTCTCCCGCCTCTCCTTGCTACAGTCACTACCGTATCAGGGGATCCATCTCCGAGGATGAGCTATCATCGAGGAGCTGTAATCAGCTTTGCAACGACTGTCCTCATAGGGGATGGAATCACCTGCTCCCACAATGCACTGCCCATGTAATCAGTCTGTACAGTGGGGAGCTTCTAACCTTGGTGGAGTGCTAGCATACGTTATTTGGAGATTTTCTGCAGTAGATCGCAGCAAACTAGAAGAGAGACTGTGCTCATTAGTGATGTCCTGAGGAGGCACAATAACAAAAATGAGAAACACTGTCTTATGTAGCTCATAAAAAAACTCATCACGAGCATGATGATATCTGTTAAAGTGAGCAACAAACAAGAGATTATCTTCTTCCCAATAATCTGTTACTGGTACTGATGTGAGGTGATGTGAAAGGGCATGGATGAAAGCCACTTAAAGCTGCTATAATTGATTTTCTTAGTAATTACAATGCATCAAATGACAATGTGAAAACAAAGTGAGAATTTGAAAAGGGTCGCTTGAAGTGATGAAACTGCAGAGAATTATAACCTGAATCAGTAGCTTGGCTTCACGCCTTGTTTCCACAGGGTTTTGTTTTGTGCATTTTGCTTTGTGTCCAGAAATCCGTATAGTACACTGATTATGAAGGCAAATCTGGCTTGGGTCCCTTCTGTGTGGAGTTTGCATGTTCTCCCCATGTTACTGTGGGTTTTCTCCGGGTTCTCTGGCTTCATCCAACAGTACAAAGACATGCTGATTAACTGATGTCTCTAAATTGCCTGTAGGTGTGAACGTGAGCGTGAATGGTTGTCTGGTTGTGACCTGTCCAGGGTGTATCCCCACCTTCGCCCAGTGCCAGCTGAGATCAGCTCCAGCCCCTAACGGGATAAGCGTTTGTAGATGGATGAAAGGACAAAGGTTACGACCCCTAGTGTTTAACGCAAGAAAATGTGTTATAATAATAATAAATAGAAACACCACCGCAGATATGGCAGAGAAGTTACTGCATTAATATAAAACTGTTTGTACATCTATGAGTTTTACTGTCTGTCACCATCCAACGTTTGAGGAGTCACATTTACTTTTCAAGTGAAAAGTTTGATGGGATATTTAGCTAACATTGGTCGCATTCTAGCTGTGTAACAGAGTGCATATCGTGGTTTTACATAGTATTACACAGAAATGCTAAATATGCTGTCGAAATTTTCAAGTGTATAAATAGAGATGTATTATATTTATACATTTTTTCAACACAATTTACGGATCAGTAAAAAAAGGAAGGACACAGGGGAGATCACAGAGGTTCCCACAGGAATGAATGATCTTCTGGATGACTCGTATACATACAGAGAGCTATGTGGAAACAAAGCATTACAGAGATTTATTAATAGTGACGTTCAGCTTATTGTTTAGCAACCAGCCCGCAACTTTACTCTTTTGGTTTACTCTCACCGCTCTCACAGACTCCTCTGTACACTACCTGTTCAGCATCAGACTGACAGCTAGTGCCTAGCTGGTAAACATGGAGTGGAGTATTCAGGAGCTAAAAGACGGATATTTCCCTAAAGAGATAAAAACAGAGCTAACAGAGAGTGAATATTGAAACCATATTCACTTTTTGGCCACAAATTCATTGCAAATGAATTATGTTATTATTTAGTTTATTATTTCTTTTGCTATCCTATTTACTCATTTTCTGTTTCCTTTTTTTCTCATCATTTTTCTGTTAACATTAAGGTGTATTGTAGATATTATCTCTGTGTTGTTGTCTATGATTTTAACTGTATTTATTCATCATCTTTTAACTTAAATTTGGGTCAGCTGTTGTTGCTTGTGTATGTTGTTTTTTGTGTGAGCAGCTGGATGTGTTGTGACACAGGTGACTGTACAGTTACTGTTTTATTCATCACTGACAATAAAAAGACATTTGAAAGGAAGAAAGCTACATACATGGTGTGATAAACAGCAGTCAGCATCTGCACCATGAACTCTGGGTCCAGCAGCACACGGTTGCACGGTTCCCTCCAAAGCTTCTGCTGCTGCCGGGGGAAGCCACATACACACAGCCTGAGGAGGGAAACACACACACACACACACACACACACACACACACACACACACACACACACACACACACACACACACACACACACACACACACACACACACACACACACACACACACAGTCACGTAAGTAAGGTGAGTAAAGTCATACAGTAAAGGGAGGCAGCACAGATCACATGAGCCTCCATTAGACAAAGAACTAAAGAAAACATCAGTCGCTTCCTGAGCAAACTACACTGAAAACGCATCAAACAGTGTGCATGGGGAGCAAAATTTAAATTGCTTTACACTTGTAGAGGTCAGGCGAGGCTAGACGACGGGGCGTTCGGGGTCTACACATTGAGGCTAACCTCAAACAGTGAGCACTGTTCTCTGAAATCTTCACAGTCACAGTTGGCCGTCTGTCTAGTCAGAGCTTGCTTCAGGCGTCGTCTGGCTGCTCACTCACTCACTCACAGTAGGGAAGTCTTCATATCCTCAACTGTCTGCGTGCTGCGGTGGAACAATCGCTGGGCGGCGGCGGCTCCACTACAGAGCCTCATATTGTGAATTCCACATTGATCCTCTCTCCTAACTCCAGGGCTTCGCAATGTATCCCAGACGGACAGAGTCAGACAGGTATCCAGCCGTGATGCTTTCATCTGGCCTTTCAACTGAGCCCTAATGAAATTGTACTTATCAAATCCTCCAGCAACCAGGACAGTCCGTATCAAGGTCAGCGTACGGCTTCAGGGTAGAGGAGGTGATTTAATGCTAGACTCAGTACAGCAAGTAATGGAGGTAGAAGAGGAGAGGTGGTCACTAATTGGGTACAGAAAGGACAAAACAAAGACACATGGTTTTCACGCGTTTTCCTCACCGTGAGCTCATTCGGCAGACTGACTGGTAGGAAGATACAGGCATGTACACCACAGCAGAGTTGTAGCAGAGCATGAGGAAGCACAGCACTTCAAACCTGCAACCAGAAAACAGTCAGAATCAAGCAAAGTACAGACTCTTTTTCAGGGTCTAATAAACTCTGTTAAAGTGAAAACACATAAAGATATCATGTAAACTATTAAAAAATATCAGTTTTAATCTGATTTCAGCTAAACCCCAGCTTGTCCATTTTTAGTTAACGTTCTGTCTGCTACAGTAATTTATGTACTGAAGACAATTATGTAGAGTAGCTCAAACATTTTATGAACTCTGAACTGTAAAATAGTCTGTTAAGCAAACTGCTTGCCTAAGGAGTTTTGTTCATAGTGAACTACTGTACTGCATGTAGATGCACAGCTGACTATGATGCAGCCTTAAACTCTCAACACACAGCATGTCAGTGGTGTAGAGTCAGGTCAAATGCAGGGTGTGTGACTATAGTTTATTGGTACAATATTTGGCAGTAAGGCAGTAATTGGTGTTGGAGTTGACATTTGAATTATGTCTGACGTATTGCAATTTATGGGTATGATTCAAATGCTAATGAGAAGCTTAAAAGCATTTTATAAACCCATAATAGGCCATTTCTGTTTAATGTGATGTGAATTACCAGGGGTGGAAATAAGCAGAGGCCCCACAATACGAAATTAACTTGATACTTCAGACACAATATGATCTTATTACAATATGCTGAGTACTGCAAAGATATATTAAGATTTATTACTTTTTTCAATTGCAAATTATGCAATTTGTCAACATCTGTTTTATCTGATTTCACTCTATTCATTTTTATTCCCATATCTTGAGGTCAGAGTTCAGTGTTTCCTCACTGGTGTTATTTACCACTTTTTTCATACCCGAATCTTCACACTAGATTTAAGACTGTTTAAATAGACTGAATATTGCCGAGCAAAATATCGCGATGCAATACCGTACAAATTTTCCCCCCACCCTTACGAATTACTAACTTACCCCTCATTTTGCCCTGATGCAGCAGTGTAACAGTCAACAGCACTGTCAATAATCTACCTGCTGTAGAAAAACTGCAAGAACAGAGATGCTTAAAAATATAAAGCCAAAACAAATATTACATTTAAGTTGAAGCACTTTGTGAGCACCTATTTTGATAGACTGCAAACACTTGAGAGCTGTGCATTGTTTAGAGATCATTAGGACAGAAGCAGTGCTTGTATGATACCACAAACTGTGTTTCCATTCAGTTGTCAAGTAAATTTTCAGAGAACTTTTGTATTGTTGCAACAAACAGAAATGTGAATAAGCCGCATTTCCATCAACTGGGTTGGAGCAGATAAATTTGGTTGAAGTTGGAGAAGTTGGCGCTTTAGGCTATGCATGGCTGTAATCCGCCTGTAAACAGAGCAGATGAAGCAGAGGTTGCGAACTGGAAACAAAACAAGTCAACCTGGCCGTCCAACCCATTTAATAGTATAATGGAGAGAGGTCTTCAGGACTTTGTTTCAACTGGGCATGTTTTAATTGTTCTTTCACATCAGCTAGTATTGACCATATTTCATGTTGTCCGGAGACAAAGACGAGCATTCGCCTATTATGGGAATATCGCCAACAGCAGAAACAGCCATCAGTTATGGGAGTTAAATGTTCGTTACTTCAGGATGTAATAAGCAAAGACATTTCCATATCCTATTTAGTGCATCAACTCTTTATCCAGTGAGGGCAAAAACCAGCTTTTCTGATGCAATACCTCAAAATGTGCAAAAAAATACATGAATGTAAATGCGACTATAGATAACACTGGTGCTTATGGTAGAAAGATAAATGGTGGTCCCAAAAAAAATTTCAGATATCGGTACAAACATCATTGTGCATCCTATTTGGTGGATGTGATTTTTTGAGAGCGTATGTTGATGGAGGACAACCATGAGGAGGACCTCGAGTGTAAGGGCCATAATTGACTCTGTGCACAGGGGGAGGTAAATGGCCTGGTTGTATATCATCACTCGGAGTGAGCCGGCACCTCTCAGGAGCTTCAGGCTTTCTTCTCATAAACACTATCAGGCCCGAGCACACAAATGGGTTTCCAGATAAGCTATGAGGCCCGGCCCCGCTGAAATCCATTCACTATATTTATGACTCTCTACGTTCATCATGGTCACCAGCCACACGGCTCTGGACAACGTGCAGGATGACCTGTGTCAGCTGTGCTGCTCTTATACATCTGAAGCATCACAGCTGATGATGTGTGCGTCTCTGTGCATGTGTCGCTGCAAACAAACAGCTGACTCTTTGCTGGCAGGTCTCCAGCATGCTTCATTACTATGCTAAGATTATCATTCATCCACCGCAGCAGAGAAAGTGAGAGAGCCAAAAAAGCTTTCAGGCCTGCTGAGGCGGCCAGAGGAAGCTGAATGAGAGTCGAGGGTTATGTTTTGATCATCTTGAAAGGTCTTTTTCATCGTATAGGAAAGGATGAGCTGTAAGGTGACAGAAACAAAATAAATAAATAAATAAGAGAGAATGATGTGTTTACTGAGGCTGAACGGCCTACAGCGCTGCCATTTCTCTGCATCTTAAGAGCAACAAAAGGTTTCACCCTCTGGTATGTTATTCAGTGCGGTGGACTTGGCACAGTGTCTCTAAACTGCTGCAATTTAATCTCTTCAGTGACGCTGCTGCATCTCAGATTATTCCCTCACTGGTAACAGCTGGTGGAGTCAGAGTGGTACCTGTTCTGAGCCGTGAAGGTCTCTCTCTGAGGGTGGAGGCCGCTGTACACCACTCTGATCAGGTCATGTTGACAGAGGGCCCCCTCTGTCAATGCCATGGACCCCAAGCTAGAAGGCTAAACATAAACAAAAGAAAACAAAATTAATTAAACACTTGTGTACTATGGTGGCCATACCTGTAAACCTTAAAACCTCAAACAGAGAGGATTTCAAAAGCTTTTCTGAAATAGAATAGAAATAAAATGTCCTTTATTGTCATTATACAGAATGTACAACGAAATTGGAAAGCTTCTCCTTGTTCAGTGCAACAAATATTAAATAGTACATAAACAGGTGCATAAAAATACTATATACAGATAAAAACTGATTTCAGTGCAATTCTATATGCTCTATGTACAGATGAACATAAAAGTGTTTCATTCACATTTGCCCTTCTCTTAGTACTCTCCATCTCTCACTCACTGAATGCCCTTTAACACAAAACACAACAGCAGCACCACTGCGCCGTCAAACCCATTATTTAATGCCGTGCGCTGCATCACGACAGCTTTTTGCACCGACATGCAAAACTTTGGGCGCTGCACACGGTGATGTCTGCCGAGTGCAGCTCAAACTGCGTTCTGTCATGAGCAGCTCTCTCCCACAGGGAAACGACATTTGGTGTAGCTTATTGCTGTCCCGGTGGAAACAGTAGGACTTATAAATGCTGTACAGTGCCAGAAACCGGTTGAGATAACAAAAAGGGAAAGACGGTATGAAAATATGCAATAAATCAGGAGAAATACAGGAGAATTGTGACCCTGGGAGGAAAGCAGGAGAGAGGAAATCAGGAGGATTGGCAAGTATGCTTGTGGCTCTTACAACATGCTAGTAAATTAATTGGCAGTGATGATGTGATTCTAGCAGGGTGCAAACAAGCTGCTGTGCCCTTCAAGGTGTTGACTGACAAACTGGGGCCTTTGCTATGCTCAGATGGAAAACTGCTGTGATTAGTATTCAGATTTTATTACAGTGGAATGATATTACTACTGGACCTTTGCCAGTCTCTCACCTCTGACTGGATAGCAACACCTGACTTCTTTCTGTTGGCCCTATTTATCGGTTTCCAAATTTGGTCGATAACTTGCTGACTGCACAGCTCCTCCACTAAAAGTTATGTTCCCCGCATCTTATACGAAGTCCTTCATGCAACATAAAGCTCAGAATTTCTGCGCTAGTTCCTTTCAACTACTTCATCCATGTTTCTATTTGAGTCTCTCCACCTTCCTGAAAAGGCTTCTCCACACCTTTACTCACAGGTCAGGGCTTTCTGCAGTGTTTTATAGAGGAAGTGAGCCACTCACCTGACACAATGATCACCTCCACTGACATGATAAAAGGTAACAGGCTTTGATGAGATAAAATATTAACCTTTTAACACTTCACATGGGATTCTTTTCATGAGTCAGCCACTTGTTTAGGCCGTCATTTGTCATGATCCTGATGGCTTACTACCTCTGCTAAACCATTTCCTGGGGATTTTAATAATAATAATAATAATAATAATAATAATAATGACATTAATTATAAGCCATAAATCTAAAACCTCCCACCTTCTGCTGCTGTAGATCTTCTTTGATTTGTGATTTTATTGTATGACTACTAGGAGCAGATATGGAGAGTACACTCTACTTGTACCATTTGTCCTGTACTGAGTCAATCTAGACAAATCAGATATGTTTCCAGAAAATATGTTTGATATGGCGATAAGTAAATTAATCTTGAATATTTTTCTTCCATGAATTAAATAGAAAGAGGAAGTGGAACAGGCAATAACTGAAAAAGTGAACCAATGACTGATTTATGTCTACATTATTCTGATGGCGTGCAGAGCAAAAGGCACCCCTAAATTGAATTGATATTTAGTCATAAGTATCTTGGGCGATTCAGAGCAGAGAAGGAGGGGAGGATGGATTGATTCAGAAAGAGAGACTGGAGTGTATGTTAATGCTGGAGGCCTGGGGATAAGGACGTGATGTGTGGAGCCATACTACAGCCTAGGAAGCTTGTTGAAATTCACGCATACACAAACCCCTGTCAGCCGCTTCCATGCTTTCTACGTTCTCACAGCATGGAGGGAAGAGCCTCTCAAGCTTGTAATTACAGCGATAAATCGCCCTCAGCACGCGCCACACACTGTCGTCTCAACACTCACACTAGCACCCAGTGAGGGCCGTCATTCTGTATGAAAATACAGACACTTTTTGCTCTGTTTTGGGTAGCAGGAAAAAAAGACTGGCCAACAAGAAACACTGCTTCTTTCTCCCCTCAGTAAATGACCCTGGGTCAGCACGTCCTGTTAAACACTTTCCTAATGAATTCCAGCTCAACATAATAGTCAATACTGTGATCTGTTTTAGCAGTCAGATCAGAAGTTGGCGAGGTTGCACAAATCCAGCACTAAACTGAATAAAAGAGGATTGAAAACCAAAGTTAAAAGTCACCCCATTTTAAAACAACAATAAAAAAATCAACGGAAACAGAAAAGCTTGAGTTTAAGTGCAGACCGTATAGAGGATTTTTTTCCTGGCTAGTCCTTGTTGGCCTATGAAACACACATAATAAAAGAAACGTGGCTCTGGCAGAGATGAACATCAGGTGTTACGGCCGGGACACACTGGACACATGAGCAGTGCATGATGGCTGCCTCACTGAGCTGCTATGTAGTGTTCACACAGACAGCATTTCTGCTGCTACGCTGCTACTGCCAGCACTTTCTTTCTGCAGAGTTTGCCTTTCATTATGACTATTTCACTTAAATATAAATGTAATTGCCTCCAGCAAGGCCAAAGGCCTTGGACAGAGGAGGTTATTCTTTCACCTGTGTTGGTTTGTTTGTTTGTCTGTTAGCAGGATTACGCCAAAAGTTCCCAATGAATTTGATTTTTTTTTGAATGGTGGTGTGTGGAAAAACAAACAATCCATTACATTCCCGATCGGACCACTGGGTATAACATATGTTCAGTGTAACTGATAACGCACTGACGATGTGTGACCCAGCCTCCTTCCTTCTGCTAGCAGAAGAGAGAGAGAGGCAGCGAGGATGGGAGGCAAATGTAGAGTCGCCATATTTTCTAATCAAACTTGCTGCAATTAGAGTTGAATTTGACCAAAGTGTTTTACGATGCTCCGCTACGTACAGCTGATCTCAACATAAATAAAAATACACACGGATGGTGGCGCAACGGAGGGGGGCAATCGTACTCGGGCACCTTGGGGGAGGTCTGTGCTGTCCGAGTGCCATTCTAGTTTATATTATTTCAGACTTGAAAAGGTTAAGAAGTATGTCACTGCATTTTCCCCAACACTGCCCTGCAAATATTTCAGTATAAAAGCCTTGGGTTAATAAATGAAGGAATTCTGTCCACAGGGAAAAAGCTAAAGGGCTTTTATTTAATAATGGAAACAGGAAGTGTTGAGTTAAAAACAAATATTAACTTTTTCACGCCTGTGACATATTCTACTGATAAAAAACTGTAGTAATTTTGCTTGAGTCAGTATACTGTTAAAAGGTCAGTGCTATCATGTTGCAGGTGGAAGAAACAGGCGAGACCTTGAGTCTCTGGAAGAGACAGAGCTGACATGCAGCCGAGCTGCGCCTGGTGGTAAATATCCTCAGCCTCCGTCCTTTCCATGCTTCCCATTTGTTGTCTGTCAGCAGCTGTGCAATGCATTCTGGTAGTGTGGCAGCGCAGTTCGAGAAATGGGGTATCACGCTCCTCATTCGCATGAGGTCTAGGTTACAACATGTAAATGATGGGCACCCGACATGACTTACCACCTCTGGAAACTCCTGAGAAACTTTTAAATTAAATGCTGTCGATCCAAAATAAAGACAGATACAGCAACTGTGTGGCTTATTTCTCGCATGAAATGTTTTCAGAAACATTTCGGTGACATAAGAGAAGAAAGCTTATAAACGAGCTGCCATGTTGGTTCCGGTTTGAAAGCAGGAGCAGCCGCCCACAAAAGAAAGTTTTTGTCCTATCAGATGCCTTGTATCTCCTGGCAGCCCGTCAAGCGTCCAATGCTTGGAAGCCAGGCAGTCCCTCGCGATAAGAAACACCCCTGTGGACATGAACGAGGAGCTGCACTGCTCACATGGGCTGTGTGGCTGCTCTAACCTGTTAACACAGGCGTCGAAATAATAAGCATGAGGTTCCACAATGCACATGCACTGCTCATGCCTCCAGTGTGTCCCGGCCATTAGTTTGATCAAAACAAAAATGACAACAATCAAAGGCAGCGTGAAAGGCTGTCCGTCATAAAGGACACAATATATCAGACAATGAAGCGTGTGAAAAGCCCCTTCAGGTCCAATGTGACATACTGACACCTTACACATTAGCCCTGGAGGAGAGGTTAATGAAAATGGACCTCCTGTAGCGCTGGACACTAAGGAGGCATCATCCAAATAGACACTTAAATAAGTCGACAGTCAGTTAGAAGAGGGTAAAGACAGGGAGAAAGAGACAGAAGCACCACAACAGATGAAAAGAGGGGGATAAAGAATATTGATTGATAGTACAAACAGGAGGAGCCCTACCTCATGATATATCGATGGTTTGGACAGAGATGGGATTGTGAAGGAGAGGAGCTTGCTGTTGCCATCTTTGTCCACAATCTCCTGTAAACCAAAGAGAGGGAGGACGAGAGAAAAGCAATCATTTATATTGGGAAGCAGTAAATGCTAGATTTGAATTCAGATTTCTAACGTAGTTTAGCCCTTCTCTGTGGACTAGGGAAAGTATTTAGCAGCATACAGTTGACAACTGCTTTACAGTCCACTGTCCATGCTGTTGAGCTGGTCTAAGCCCATTCTGCTGGGACGTTATTGACTCGGACAGATTAAATGTCACTGCCAGCACTCTCATCCACTCAATTCCTCTTCTACACTGTGATACAAAGATGAATCCGTCCCTGAAAATTATGCTTATTCTAAAACAAAACGATTATGAAGTTCATTCACAGAGACGTTGAGTTGAGCATTCTTCATTTGGCAGAAAGCACTTGTTATTCCTACTTTGCTCTGTAAAGCAATTATGCAGCTGAGGAGGACTCAAGTGGTGAGTAAGAGTTATCAAGGCAGTTGTTTTTACTACATACGAGAATAACAGACATTAACTGATTGAGAAGAGAGAGTAGAAATATTCAAGTCTTCTTTGACTGTATAGTGTTTCACAGTTTTATCTGTATAATCTATGGCACATGTGCATGTGGAGGGAGGTAATTTATTATCATTAAATATTAAATATGGATGAATATGTTTTTTCCACACATGCTGCTCAAAGTGGTCAGATTTTTATTCCCTGGCTGTGTGCAAATAAATAAAATAAATAAATAAAGTTCATCTATCCACCCATCCAAGCATTCATAATCTAGGTTTTGGATTGCGATAAACAGGCTTTATGCCTTTTATCTCCCATTCTCCCTGAGCGTACCGTCAGTTCAGGCCTTGTCCTGCCCTTCACTGGCTGGCAGTATATCTTTGAATATCTGATGGGACTGCTGAGAGCAGAGCTGTTTATCAGAGCTCGGTCGTCAATGGGAGAGGTCTATGAGCATGTACAGCACGTGTGTGGACTAGTATAGAATAAATTATGCATGGATATACCTTTAGCGGTGCTTGCTGACATGGAGCTCTTTCTATTGATATCTCTAGCTCTTAGCCCTTTTCCCCAAGGGTGTTTCCTGGTGATCCAATCTATCCTGGGTCTATTAACTGGGGCTTTCCCTGTAGATCGTCTCTAATGTCAATGGACGTATAGCCTCCCTAATATTCCACCTAAAAGCAAGGATTTCCACATCAAACGTTTTGGTGCAGACAGAGCCGTTCATAGCGATTTTGTAGAAAGAAATGTTACCAGATATGTTTCAGAGCCGTTCCTCTAAAAATATCATATCTACCTATATTCATTCATATTTGTCTTGTACAACAAGACTTTCATTTCATTTCCTTTTGAGGAGTGAACTGGAAGAAATTTGATCGTTGACTGATGTGTTCGACTTCAAAAGGAAGAGGACAACTTCTTCACAGTCCTTATATATTCTGAGAGGAAGCTGATGTGGTTGAGGACTATAAGTACCTGGGCATCCACTTTGAAAACAGACTGAACTGGAAGACCAGTACTGAGGCTTTATATAAGAGGGGGATGAGCAGACTCTTTCTGGGAAAGTTGAAATCCTTCAATGTGCGCAGCAAGATGTTGGAGCTTGTGACACCAACAGACTTGGCAGTGGAGGGTGAAATTATCAGGACACCCGCCACATTGGCAGGCAGGGAAAATACTAATGATGGGAATGGAGAGCCGTAGTTGTACTTTATTGGTGAGAGTCTGTGACACTTATTGATGCTTAGGACAATTATGCATGCACAATGATGCATACACACGTATCATATTTCAGTTTCAGTTTGCCTCGGAGGAGAGAAATGGGCAGAACAGTTCTGTTGCAAATCGGTTACAATCCTTAATGTTGGTTAACGGGTCAATTCTTAACATCCCTAATATCGCTCTTCCAGTGTTGATAAACGTATTTATTTACTATGTATTAACTGTTGTGCAATGCCTGGATAACCTGCTGCTGTAACAGCTGTAAGATTTCTCTCCCTCCCACCCACCCACCCACCCCCATCCATCCATCCATCCATCCATCCATCCAGCCATGGCAGTGCTGTGGCAATATAGCAGCCACACCATCCTGGTTAGCCAATTATCACATCATGTGTTTGAAGAGTGAAGTTCGACTGCAAGGATTTGGACACTGTGACCGTCCCTGCTGGCCATGACCGTAATGATGGTGTGATTCTCTGTCAGGGTCAACTACAGGGCAACATCCCTCAAGCTGCAGAGACTCAGTGTCTCTAAAGGACACTTCACCCAGATGATGATTGCAGTCACACAGTCCACGTATAGGACATTTATCCTCTTTGAAGCCATAGAGATACTTTAAAGTAGGACTAGTAAACATTTATTTCACAGATAGCATGTAAAAATAAAAATTAATCGTATATATTTTGCCTTAACCCCCTCATGCCCCACTAGACACCCACCAGGTTATAGATGCCCAGGAGGAGGGCCTCAATGCAGCCATTGCTCTGGCGATCCCTGCTGGCTGTGATGCGTAGATATACCCACACCAGCTCAGGCAGGAACTGCAGGGTGAAGCGTCGCAGGCGGTCTTCAGAGCTCCGGTACAGCTCGAACAGCTGGTGGCACACAGGCTCCAGCAGCTGGATCGGAGGGGTGGGACATAAGTAAATACAAATAAGTACACATTTGAGACCCTGGTGGAAATACAATATTCATTAAATTAAGATGAACATATACCTATGATCATAGAAAAATTGAAAAACCAGTACAGGACGAGTTGGAGGATCAGATATGATAACCTGAAAAAATAAACATATGCCAATATGCCAAGCTCAGAAACCTTTCTGAATAGCCATCAGAATGAATGAATGTTATCCCGATTACCACGGTGGGACAGATGGAGGGAAAGTTTTGTTGCCGGTCAATAGTGGGAGGTGTGTAGGAGCAGAGGGGATAAATCACTACAATGGAAGTCTGGTCAGATGGACTCTCAGGGGAGCAAGCTGAGCCAGTGTGTTTATACTGTTCAGAGGTCAGTGAAGTGTACTGTGTGTGTGTGTGTGTGTGTGTGTGTGTGTGTGTGTGTGTGTGTGTGTGTGTTGGACTGTAGCTGACCCTCAAATAAGCAGCAACTCATTAATGAACTTGGCAAGACATTTTGCCTCCATGTCATCAGCTAAAAACATCCAAACATGCAACAGTCAAGTTGCAATCTCTCTCTCTCTCTCTCTCCTGGATCACTTGTCCGACCATTAATGGGATTGTGCAGGCAGATTGACAGCACTAATGGAATTTAGATCCCTGGGTGCTTGACACCCAAATTCGACCATGAAAAAGCGAGGGGAAAAAAGGGGGGTGAAGAGAATTGGAGGCAGCAACTGTATCATTAGAGTGAAATTAAAGTCCCGTCTCATTGAGTGCCTCAGGCCTTTGCTTTAAAAAAAAAAAAAAAAAAAATTGTCATTTGGTCCTTTAAAGAGAAAATACTGCTTTAGCCATGTTGGCATAGGAGACATAAAAAAAGGTAGTGAGGTGCTTGTGTGTTGCAGTACATCTAATAATTTTCTTTTGTGTGTGATCGATTCACACGTCAATATATTTTTTTCAAACTGTTGTTTTTGTCATTAATATTTTCAGACAAAGAAACGTAATAATTTTTCAGAATAAGGTTGATTTTCTGAGCTTTTGCACCACAAATAAAGGCATCAACCAATCACATTTGAAGGATGTGTTGAGTTGGGTGTATATGGCACAATATGGAGGCTCTGTAGTTTGAACCTGATGCAAAACTATTATTCCTTTCAACCTTGCCAAAAGCAACGCAGACCAGATCCACTCCTTCATTCTTACTTTTCACAATAAAAGCTCTGGACATATAGTCATACTTGCCAACCTTGAGACCTCAGGAACTGGTTCTAAAAACAGCAGGATCAATTTGTGGGCCTGTGGTCCTCCCCCAGAAAAATCTGAGATTCAGGGACTTTGTTTTCTGCATTTTGGTGACTTTTAAAGCATGAAAATAACAAATAATGAGCACACTGCAAAAACATTTTTATGTTTAATAGGTCTAATATTAATAAAACTTTTAATTCTCAGGAACGAAAACTGAATAATTTGCCCCTCTGGTGTGACTCTGTGCGACTCTCTGAGATAAACTAATATTTATCTTTTTTTCCATTCATTCATTATTTCTTTCTCCTACTTTCCATTTTTCTCTCTGTGTCTCAATCATTGAAGGTGCTTTCAGACACAATGCAACAATGACACCACTGCACTCTGAAACATGCTATTTCCAATGGCTTGTGCCACACCATGACGGCTTTTCACTGCATCGAGCAAAGCTCAACTTCAGGTGCTGCACGCTGACGAGTGCTATTCAAACCGCGTTTGTATCACAAACATCTCTTCCACCGGAAATTGACTTTTGGTGTAGCTATATTGTCACCCGAGTGAAAACAGCATGGCTTATACACGCTGTACAGAAACAGGTTGAAATAATGAAATGGAAAAAGTGCAAAAAATTGCCATATATTGGGAAAAATACGGGAAAATTGTGACCCCTGAATGAAAGCGGGAGAGGGCAATGAAAAACCTGAGTCTCCCACAAAAATGCGGAGGGTTTGCAAACTTGATAATATTCTCAGGCAAGTATTTCACATTTTCGTGTCATTTATTCGTCAGTTTCTGTGTTCATATATTTGATTATGCATGTAACTTTTCCAGTGTGGGCGGTAGATGTTCCAGTCTGTCACAGTGCTGTGTGTGTGTGTGTGTGTGTGTGTGTGTGTGTGTGTGTGTGTGTGTGTGTGTGTGTGTGTGTGTGTGTATAGAGAACACACCGCGTACCATCTCACAGGTGACGTGGCTGGTATCACCCACCTGTCCATCATACTCTCCCAGAGTACAGTGTGTGTGTTTTGTGTGCATGTGTAGCTCGCAGACACAGTTCTGTATCAGTTTCTTGCTCAGTGCCAACTGGGACGACAACACATGAGTAACAGGCAGCAGAGAGCTAAAAACAGCCATACATGGGACTCTACGAGCGTGTGTGCCCTCTCACCTCATTGTTAGGATCCTGTATGACTCTGTAGAGGGCTGGCACCAGAGACTTCTTTAGATGGAGGCTGCCGGCGTAGCTGGGAATGTGGGTTTCTGGTAAGGACTGGAGCAAGGACAGAGAAAGAGTTTGTTAAGCAACTGAACTTTTTTTTTTTTTTTTTTTTTTTTTTAACATTTCTTCAGAATGGTGGCATCACGCATAAGGCCTCTGCATCATTTCCCCTTGTTTAATGTCAGCAGACAAATGTTCAGACATTGTCCCTTCCCACGCACACAGGTATTTTCACATGAGATGACTGATTAGACTTCTCAGCACTGTGTGGACCTGTACACACTGATTAACTGACATCTCTCTCATTGCTTTGTTGCTTTAGTTGCACCAATTGCTACAGGCCAGCTTACACCATTCTCAGCTGTGTCCAAAACTGCTCCCTTTTTTACTCTGCCTCTCCTTATTTCAAAAACTCAACAGTTTATTCAATAGGGAGAAGAACATTGAGATTTTGAGCAATTAACTTTACTTATCATTATTTTGAATCACTGACAGGTGTAGGGACACACAAATGTGATTTTCAGACCTCTAAATTTCAACACAATGGCATTATGAGATTGTTGGTAGAAGGAAACGTACATGCTGTGGACATTTTTCCAAACTTCAGCCTGATGAAAGGTCTAATCTGCCAGAGTGATTGAACTCACCTGCATGGGTATTCAACAATAATTCAGAAATAAATACATCATAGTAAAGGAGGATACGCCAATTTCTCCACCAGCAGCTGCGAACCTTCTGTGTTATTTCTAATCACTCTCTCCACCTAGATGTCTGACCCGCACCTGAATGGCACAAATTCACAACAATACACCGTTTTTGCAGCAGGAAAAGCACAGGTGTTAAATCTTAATAACATTAACATTAATCTCTGTTCTTTTAGTGTCCCAGTAAGCTGTGACAGTGAGCCAGCAGGCACAACACCAGTACCTTGAAACTGAAGCAGCTAAATTGAATTTAGTCACCTTTGTGTGCTTTTCCTACTGTGACATCTCAAAATGTCTTTTTGAAAAAGGCCTATTCTCTTAGGTAGTGTTAAAAAGCATTCTGGGAAATGTGGAGAAATCAATTCAGTGAGGCATGTTAAGTGAATGTGGATAAGGCTCATGAAAACGAATCACAAAATGACTCTGTAAAGGAGCTGGACGTCACAGAGTGTGATGATATCTGACAGGTTCAGAATATCCTGCAGTGAAATTCTTTAAATGGTCAAGACTGTGTTTGTCTGTAGACGACTGAAGGCAGAGATATCCTCTCTGCACAGGCTAAGTATGGTCATTTTGAGGACAGAACACAATGTGCCCGGCCTGCACCAACTCACACAGTGAGTCATACCAATCCATTTCCCTCACTATTCATCATACTCCCTCTTCTCTCTCTTTCACAATTTTGTGCTCTCCTACACACTGACTCCTTTTTTTTGGCTTGTTACTCTCTCTAGATTATCTTCTCAGATAATTTCAAATGTTTAATGTGTAATGGCCATTTCAGGATTTATTAGACTCAACAGGCTCAGGTCGGCTTTCACTGATCTAACCCATGTGGTGTCATATTTACGTTGATGTCCACTGGATGTAGTTGCCTTACCACTTTGCGTGGCAGCTAGATCTTGCGATGTCACAAGATCAAACGAGAATCGCATGATCACATATCACATGAAAATCCATCCTTGTCATCCTACATCCTTGTCAGGCCTCAAGTAATGCCTTTATATCTGGCAAGCCAAACCACTCACCAGTCAGCATCCTGTGAGGGGCCACAGGCGTGGCTTAAGTTTGTGTGAAGCAACAGAGAGAGACAACTGTTCGTTCTAAACAACAATGGCGGCTCCTGAAGAGATTAGCGTAGCCGCAATAGCACCAGTTATATCAGAACTAGAGAGTAAGAGCAAAAAATGGCACTGAAGGCTTTTCTCGATGGCTCCCAACTGGCTTTGGTAAGAGTTTGATTGACAGATAGTCCATCCAATTATCTGCCAAGTATTATGTTGAAAGTGGCTGCCCTTTTCCGAACAGTTTCCAATAACGGCATCTCAGATGGTTCCGTGTAACAAACCATCTGGTGAGTCAGGTTAGCTGCATCAGACTCTGGTGACCAATGTCCATGTTTCAGAAACTGAGTCATTTTTCTGACTTTTTTGTGTTAAAAGCATCCTGGCAACTCATTTGCAGCTGTTTTAGGATTGGTAAGGTAACAGATTCTAACAATTTGTGGCTGTACTTGTTTAACTGAATGTATGCAGCGTGCTGCATCTAAGGAAAATTATACTATTTCTTCTGTGGAAGATGGTCAATATGAAATATATCAATAAATATTATTTCTATTTGTCAGTTTACAAGTTATATCAGCATTTATATACATTTAGCTATGTAGTGAATTGTGTGATCAAAAATAGACCTGGTAAGTAAACAGTGAAGTGGAGAAAAGATCTGGTCATGCGTCTAGTGGACATCTGAAGTTAGGTTCTTCATGTTTAAATAAACTTTGTCAGACCCAGCTGAACTTTAGTATGGTGACATGTAGTGAAATGCATAGCATGTAGTTCCTAGACAACATTAAGCAAGATTGTTTTTAAATTACATCTGGACATCACCTTCCACTAGTAGCAGTTTGCAGTTAGACAGTAAGTATATCTGTATTAGAGAGTAGTTTTGTGTAATCCATACAGACTTGGTTTTGTTTCACATTCAGACATTACAGCCAGGTATGCACATGAGAGAACGTTATATGGTAGTAATGGTGGGAACAGCGAGGCTTTTATACAAGACCAAAATATACTTTGGGTACAGTTCATGTGTTTAGCTCGAACTGGTCAAGTTCAGCTCACACTGACGAAAGTAGACCCTGAGTTTTAGTTGTCCTAAATGTCCACAGTTCTTGCTTGCATTCACCAAAATTAATTACAATATACAAAGGACTGAAATGCTGAAGAGGTGACATGCACAAACTTGCACGTCAACACGCTTTCATCACAGTTGCTACACCCACAGCGTGTGGTTTCTGTGTAAAAAGAGATAACCTCCAGGAGAACATTTCATTGACATGAGTCATGATGGAGAGGAGAGGACAGGAGAGGAGGGCCTTCTACCTTGAATTCTGAGAGCCATTCTTCAACAACACCGCGCTCTGAACCCAGCATCTTCCTCAGAGACCCCCCCTTGGCTGCCTGGTGGACAAAGAAACACAGGACAGGGGGGAGAGAGGGGAGATATAGGGACAGATAGAGAGAGAGGACACATGGGTGGGGGTAGAGAGGAAGAGGTGCAAAGCAAACAGTTAGAGGAAGACAACGATGTGAACAGTGAGCACCATATGAGTAATGAAATAATGAGGGGCAGTACATGTACTTTATATTACTGTCACCTTACAAACATTCCATAAAAAATAATAATAATTTAATTTCTCCTACTAAATGGACACCAATTTATTTTCAGTTCAATTCAGTAATGTATGCAAATTACCCTGCAGAGACTTGAAACCTGCTTGAACCATAGACGATGCGGTTACGCACATTAACCTTTACGGTACCAAAGTGCTTAAAATTTTTTTTTTTTCAAGCTAGCCTGTGATTACAACTGCAGTGCAATGGTACATAATAGAGATGCACAACACAGTACATATCAGTGCTGATAAATTATCCGCTGACAATCATTATGTATTATTCAGTATTATTAATTACACTATAGCAGATAAATTACCGGCCGACAATACAAAGCCAAATTGCTTTCATTGACTTAACAAGTGCAGCAACTCAGATATAGTAGGTGGCGGTATGCACCTTTAAAGTTGGTTTGCTATCCGCTAATAAAAAAAAGAGGAAGATCATCATGTGCAGCACGCTGACTAGAGGACCAAACATGTTTTTTCACAGTTTCAGATGAAGACAACATGACTGCCGTTTGCAAAACAAGTTTTTTGATGTACTTAAAGAGAAAAAATAAATGAATATTTGAAGAGTCAGAACTGTTTTTTGTTTTTGTTGTGTTAACTGATACCAATACCTGGGCTTTGAGTATCGGCCGATACCAGAGTTTAGTTAATAAGCTCTGTGCATCACTGTGTGGAAGTGACTTGGATCATTCTTTAATGTGTAATCAGGCTTAAACATTGCTTTTCTAACCTTGTAAAACTAAATTAACAAATAAATACATAAATATAACTTGACTAAATTATTTACAATATTATTAAAATAAAGAATCGTACACCAAAAACTTGGTCAAGAATCTTCAAAATTAACAGGATTTTTTTTTAATAACAATCAAAATGTAAACTTCTTTAACAGAGCAACAAATTGGCTAAAACCTAAACAGGAATTAAAATGACAGTATATAATGTATATATCATATAAACATAGAACTGAGTCAAATAGATCGGGTCCACTCACACTGACACCCAATCCGGGTATTTAAGTCAGTATTGACGCGATATCCGATCCTATATCGGTGCATCCCATCAATAGTCATGTCAATGAGATTTGGTTACTTCGGTCAGAGCTGTGCAATATTAAATCGTCCATTTTTGCTCTCTACATCTTAGACCAAATAATTTGGAAAATGAAGGAAAACAAATGTTCATTTTACCTGTTTTAAGTCTTGAAAACATTCCCTGCATGTTAAACAGTGACCTAAAAAACTGTGGCATGCTTTGGAAAGCGTTCACTAGCGATGTTAATTGTAGTAAATGAGATGCAACATGAAGAAGCACCTCTGAGTGTGGAAGCTGTGATGCCGACGACCTCACGGTTACATAAGGAGCCACCTAAATGACCTCGCCTGTCACCGTGGATAAGCGATGACATGAACCCCTACAGGCAGTCATACGGGCTTTCCCTCGACTATTCAAATCTGAGATGGCCAAGCTGGAGTGTTTTTTGGTCCTCGGTTCATGTGCATTCCTAAAAAATCTTCTGAAACAGACAAAACCTCACAAGACAGTTTAACTAAAAAAAACCCCAACAAAGCCAATAAAAAGCAAGAGACTGAATTTTAAATGCTCATACACATTTTATTCAGAGCACACCAAGAGAGATGAGATAATAAAAGACAGTTAGTCCCTTGTCTCTTCATACATATTCTGATCTTGAGGTACAGGGACACTATTATCCCCAGTCTTGTTCTCTGTATCGAGCAGCTAAAATTAACTTCAGCAAACTGCCCAAAATAAAAGCCATTTCTCCTTCAGACTTCATCCCACGGAAAATATACTCTCATTAATTATCCCATAAAAAGGCTTGCTATGACAGGAGCCATGTGTTGCAGCCTCAGACTCCATTGACACTTTGGATACAGACTGTAGGCAACAGCAAGGGCACAGTGTGCCAAGCTGCCAAAATGACAAACATAAACGATGCTTATGTAATTTTAGAGTTAGGGTCTATCTTATCGTAAATGCCAGAATCCTTTCACACAATTTGACAACATTCACTTAAGACTGTCATGATTACTTAAGCTACTAGTGTTGGCCTTTAAAAAAGCCAAACGCACAATAGTGTGACAACCTGCATCAAAACTAGAAAAAATACACTGTGTAAAATCTATAATCATCAGCTTTGACTGGGTGGTTAAGTCAAAAAGATATTAAAAGGAAAAAAAAGGGTCCTGAATGGCAAAGCTATGAAACCTTCCTACAGTTAACATGCCATGCATCCTCAACATGGTCCGTGTCTTATCTTTTCATTATGAAAATGCTTGAAGATTGTGTCATTGACAATGACCTTGTCATTTCAAGGACATGGTGCTACTGTAAAAACCTGTTTGTCAGATAGAAGTTTGGTGTCTTACTTCTGCCACCTGTTTTCATTCACATCTCCACAACCTTGGCCCTTAGAAAACTGTGACTATTTTTTTTTATTACATTATTATTATTTTTTTTTAATTTTGACAATTTTCCCATTTTTTCTCCTCCCTTGTTTTGGAATACTTTTTAAATTTACAGTTACTATCTGTTGTACAGTACCCCTTACTTTATTCGTTATGGTTTAGGTTGTTGTAGTCATTTTTCTAACAACAACAACAACAACAACAACAACTGTGTGGCTCATAAAGCTGTCATTTTTTGAGTTTTGAGTTGATGGGATTAGGGTGGGAAGGTCCCACTTAACATTTCAGGCAACGGCCTCTGCTGGCAGAGTGTAAGGTGTTCTTGAAAGGCTTCAGGACATTTCTTTCTATCAAACACTGTGGTTTTGACTGTGATCTTCAACTGTCATAAATTAACTGACTACAATATAGAGCACATGCATGCTAATATAGCAGTATGCCATGGTAGTTACTCATAGCCTCACCTATTGTTATAGGAGAATTTATTTGGGATGGTAGTTGACATCATGTTGTTTGTACTTATTATTGCACAGATACCACAGTCTAGACAAAAGATAACAAGACGCTCCTCTACTCAAGAGCTTTGCAATGAGCTATTTAATGAAAACATATATGTCTTCAGATTGCGATTATCTGTAGTAACAACAATCTAAGATCTGACCTATTTACTCCTCTCCCTGCTTTGAGTTCCTCCGTTGGACACATAAATGTGCTCCCACAGCGTACAACATGTGACAGACGAGTGTTGTAAATAAACTCATTGCAGCTTTATCTGGGTCAGCAACCCTGGTTAACTTTCTGACACATGCAGAAGTCAGACTACAGAGATTATGCAGACAGTTAAGACATATGAAACTGTTCCGATTCAAGAGAGGGCTGAGTGAGCACAATAGTAGGAATATGTACATATAGGCCGTGTCAGATTTAGCAAACCCTGCTTATAAGACGTTCACACGCTGTTCCTTTTTGTAAGTCCCAAACAGTGTAAAACTATGTGCAAGGTACTTATGCTCACTCCCACAGTAAGCCATAATGTTGACACATCCCTGTTTAATCTTATTTGGTACACCCAAATTATTACAGGCCAGGACATTTGCACATGCTCCAAGGCTTCTCTGGATTTGCATTTCTCATTCTCTCTATGTGTCTGACAGTTTTAATATTCCAAGACAAGGTATGTAACCTTTCTTTCTCTTTAGCTGTAGCTGAAGAGGAAGCAACTGATGCAAATAAACAAATTAGGCCAGTCAGTTGATTAAAATATTTAATTGCAATGAAATGCTTGTTTGTCCAACGCAAATTAATTACACATTTTTTATCTGTTCAAAATGTACCTTAAAGGGAGATTTGTCAAGTATTTAATACTCTTATCAAAATCGGAGAGGGCAAACACAGTATGCTTGCTTTATGCAAATGCAAGTATATATAAGGGCTGAAACCATAATATAACAACACAAAACAATGACAAATATTGTCCAGAAACCCTGAGAGATACTGCATTCAGTTTGAAAAATGCTGTATGCTCAATTTGTAACAACAGCTGTCAGTGTGTCAGAGTGCTGACTTGACTATGACTTGCCCCAAACTGCATGTGATTATCATAAAGTGGGCATGTCTGTAAAGGGGAGACTCGTGGGTACCCAGAGAACCCATTTTCATTTTCATATCTTGAGGTCAGAGGTCAAGGGACCCCTTTGAAAATGGCTATGCGGGTTTTTCCTCACCAAAATGTAGTGCTGGAGTGTTATTTAACCTTAACTTTAGTCCAAATTTGGGGCATTCCTGAGCCACCTTCACGATAAGCTAGTATGACATGGTTGGTACTACTGGATTCTTTCGGTTTTCTAGTTTCATATGATGTGTGATATACATAAGTATCTTTACTCTAGCTTTAAAACTGAGCCTGCTGCTTCCTCCAAAAGATCGAAACGAGGCTGGGCCTGATTGTAGGCCGCCAGATTTTTAAGATTAAGATTTAATCATAAATTGCGTTTATGCGTTAGCAAAATTAGTGGCATTAAAAGAAATTTGCATTGAAGTATTATTATTGCGTTAATACTATGGTCAAAACTGTATTCAAAGCCTGCAAAGTACAATGTCACACGTGTTGAAAAGATGAAACCTTCAAACACATTGTAGTTAAATTAAAGTAAAATATGATCCCATTCTTTGATAATATATCACACTAACTGAATAAATAGCTGTTTATAGCATATATTTATTATTTTAGAGAGGCAAAACTAGTTACAACACATTTAATTTAGAGGCACTACCTACTGTACTGTATATACCCTGTAACAGTTTCCAGGTACATCATATTTCCAACCAGAGGTTAGAGGTTTAGAGGTTACCAACTTAAACAAATCCAACATAAAATGATGCATGGCGGCTCTAAGAGCGGTGCAGATAAGTTTAAAAATGTTACGAAGCAGACTTGGGGGGGAAATATCCTATTAGCCGTGGCCCTGAAGGAGACACAGATCATGTTCGCTGATGACGATCTGAATGAGTCAAATCTTTTTGTGTGAATCTGAGTGTGTGAACTGAAAGGCTCCGTTTAGTAAGCTTGTTCAGCTCCTCATGAAAGGCTGACTCATTCACTTCCTCTGGCTTGTCAAACTGTCAAAGACTCACTGAAGAGAAATTCTCCATCGGCCCGGGCAGGCTTATCAGTTACCATGGGAACTGTAGTCAGATGACTTTCAGACAACGGCAAATATTCACCAAAAGGAAATGTCCGTTTTGTAAAATCAAATTGGATTATATATTGCTCTCATGATGTACTGTATGTAAAACAGGGGGCTGCTGTAAGTGGACAGTAAAAGATGAGCTGATGGACTACAACAATTAACATCCGAGAATGTAAGAAATATGAAATTTGTTTTACTTCACATTTCAGTAGCACCGTGACGCTTAAGTTGTCAGAGCTAATTGTGTTCTATTTTCTTGCTTTTTTGGTTTAATTGCATAAAATATATATATATATATATATATATATATATATATATATATATATATATATATATATATATATATATATATATATATATAAATAAAAGTGTAAACATTTAACCAGAGTAAAAAAAACTTAAGCATGATGAAAACATCTGTAACAGCAACATTAAGGGGGGAAAAATGATCCATAAGATCATTAGGGGAAGAAATGTCGAGAATTGTCATCAGATCACATTTAAATCTCATTTGCAGTTTCTGGCATCATGAGCCAGATTGATATATAGTCATTTTTAAATGTAGCATTTTACATAATTGATAATGACAAGCTGTCAATCCATAAAGTGCATGCCTATGAATTCCACATAAGGAATTAAGTTTATAGCACCAAGGCACAAAATAAATTCCAGACCTCCCGATTAGGGTGATCCTGATTATCACTGAAATATAAAATATGAGGCAGTTCGAGGCACTTGTTGTGCACATACCTCAGTGTCCCAGAACTCAGATCTCCACTGGGAGAGGCAAATGGTTCTCCACAGAGTCACACATCTGTCAATCACTGAGGGTCACCTGCAACAACAAGGAAAAAATGATCCATTAATCATAGGAAAAGTGGTGGTTATCTGTATTGCAGTGAATAACTAAAGAAGAAGAAGAACAACAACCTTTATTAGTCCCACAAGGGGATATTCAATTTTTACACAGTACATGCAGACCTGAAATACATACATGCACAACAGGACCTATATACATGCATTAATGGAGAGGTGTCAGAGTGAGGGGGCTGCTCCTGACAAGCGCCCCGAGCAGTTGGGGGTTTGGTGCCTTGCTCAGGGGCACCTCGGCAGTGCCCAAGAGGTAAAGTGGCACCTCTCCAGCTACCAGTTCACACTCAGTTCTTGGTCCATGTCGGGACTTGAACCGTGACCCTTCGATTCCCAAGCCAACTCCCTACAGACTGAGCTACTGCCGCCCCCAAACTGGATTCATATAGAGGGCAGCACGGTGGTGCCGTGGTTAGCACTGTCGCCTCACAGCAAGAGGGTTGCAAGTTTGAATCTGGCTTGGGATTCTTCTGTTTGCATGTTCTCTCTGTGTTAGCATGGGTTTTCTCTAGGTTCTCCGGCTTCCTCCCATAGTCCAAAGACATGCAGGTTAAGTTAATTGATGACTCTTGATGATTCTAGGTGTGAATGTGAGTGATAATGGTTGTCTGTCTCTATGTGTCAGCCCTGCGATGGACCGGTGACCACTGTCAGCTGGGCGTCCTGCGACCCCTAACGGGATAAGCGGTGGCAGATAGATGCATGATGTATTTGTATAGCTTGAATACATAACTTTTGATGGTTCCAGATTCTGAAATATGAGCATTTGCTACCTTTCTTTGTCTTACATTATAGTACATTTAATATGTTTGGGTTTTAGACTGTTGGTCACAAAAAACAAGGCATTTCATGAAATCACCTTCTGCTGAATTCATACCAGGCAGTGGCAAAATGCGGCTCGCTGCAGCAATGACAATTTTCTGCGGCATATGAATACAGATTCATATGTTTCAGATGGGAAGAAATTTTTTGTAACATACTGTAGGTTAATAGGTCACAAAATCTGTTTACAGATTAGTCTACAGGTCCTCCCTGCTTGCACTTTGCTGCTAAAAGTTAAACTTTTTCCAGCTTTTAGTTTGGCCGCACTTCTCTGCAGAATCAAACCGCTGCAGGTCGGAAGTTTCCACAACAGCTTTTCATGGAAATGGACAATGGATAGCCATTTTTTTAAAGTTTTATGGACCAAACAATCAATTGTTTTGTAAGAGAAAGATTGCTGCCTTTGAAAGGAATTACAAATAAACTTCAGTGTTTCAAAGAATGGTTTTGACTCTTATTTTGTTAAAAAAGGAAATTCTATTGGCAGCACACGCGACAGATAATCAGTCAAGACAATGAACAAGCAGCTGACATGGAGACTTGGAATCCAACAGATGGTTGCTACAACAGCATGGCCCTCAGCTAAAAGATTCGTTTTAACATTAAAGAGTAATACTGTGTTGCAGAGAAGCCTTACGACAGTCCTGACCAATAACATGCATTTCGTTCCATAACGAAAACAATGCATTTGTTCAACAAATACTTTGTTTTGAAGGTAGACAGGGCCCAAGGAGTCAATTTTCAAGTTTTCTATTGTTGCATAGCAACAGTCAGCTGGCCAACTTGCCGGCTAAAAATGCATCTTGAGGATCCACACCCATAGTATTGACTGTACTTGGCAGAATAAATCAAGGTTTCAGCGGCACAAAAGAAGACACTGTCTGAAAGTCGTCACTGCTGCCTGTCCCTGAGAAGCAGACAGTGCCACATCACTGAGCACTCCATCTCATGTTAAGCATCGCCAGCACAGCCTTGTGTTTATCTGAAGGACTCTTACATTAGCAATTCATCACAAAGACTCAAGGAAATCACCATGCAGAAGTCCCATCTGTCTAGAGTGATGTGATATTTACTTTCCTTTGCCAGATAAAGCGTATTTATTCTGTATGACTCATCAGAGCTGAGGGTAACAGTGTCTCCAGGTCGAGTAAATAAAGAGAGGGAGAAGGGGATGAATAACACAAAACAAACATAAATACATGACGTATGAGATGACAGAATTATGTAAGTTAAAGGACGGGAACATATTCTGAGTTCTTTAGGACAATAGACTACCACAAGTACCCATTAAATATGATCAAGCAAATTTAGGGTTTGCAAATGAAAAAAAATACATTGTCACTGAAACTTGTTTATATTGAGGCATCTCTCGCTTTAATATCTCTGGGTGAATAAGGCCATTGTGGGCAATGTTGCAAATCAATGAGCAGCACTGTTTGATGGCAATATTGGATTTTTATGTCATTTTTGCATCAGTGTAATGCAGTGCTTTGATTTATCAGGTACTTAACTTCCTGGATTAGCCCAAAACAAACAATCTAATTGGTTTGTGAAGGTTCTCATTCATCCAGGTCATATTCATTCTGGCAAAAAGTTGAATCGAAGGCAACTGGACTTAGATTTGTCCCTGAAGACGTTTCGCCCCTTATCCAAGTGGCTTCATCAGTTCGAACGCTGCAGTCTGACTAGTCCCCACTAGTCTGACCAGTGGGGACTAGTTGGTTACTTCATTCACTAACAATTCCTCAATTAATGTTCCAGAAAATGTGTCCATGTCACAATATATTGATAAGGCAATATACAACTACATCATCTGGAAGATTAAATCTATAACATTAACACTAGCACAAATAATTTGAGAGGTTTTTTTCATTTTCTTGATATCTTTCACAATAAATGTATTAGATATCTCTAAAAAATCTCCCATTGTCTATGACTCTCCTGCTTTTCCAAACTGCATAGCTGTGTAACTAGAGCTCGAAATGTTAATACATTTTTTAAAGAATCTTAAATGTGAATATTTCTTTACTCCTCTGTGACAGTAAACTGAACATTGTTGTGTACAAAACAAGACATTTCAGCAGGTCATCTTGCGCTTTGGGACACAAATTTTTCCCCATTTTCTGACATTTTATAGACCAAACAACTAACTGACTAATCGACAGATTAATTAAGAATGAAAATAATCGTAACTCTATCAGTAACAGTATGGAACAAAGACAGCACGAGGTATCTCCACCCATAAAGCGTCTCTGAGGACCTTTTAGAGAATAACAGGTATGTGAAAGAAATCAACATCAACTGACATCAACCATAGACTGGTCTTTGAATTGTTGCACAGCATTTTGTAGATGCCTCAAATTGTGCAGTGTAAGATAAAAAATGATTGCACTCCAACACAAGAACATGCATTTTTCAGTTTAAAAAATTCAGTCTTGCCTACAGGGTTTTTGACTTAACCCTCATGCAACAGTCAATATGAAACCACTGTCAGAATAAGACATAGATAATAAGACATAGTAGATAACAGAAATAACAATAATTCTGTCCTCCCTTCTGGTTACAACATTGCATAATTAGCTGAAACCATACCTTGGGACTTCAGAGTAGTTCCTCCCCACTCTACTACCGTCTCATCCCAGTATTTTCCGTGTCTAGTAACAACAGTGCTCCCCAACCAGCCTTCACTTCACTGTTGGCTAAATATGTCATACACCTAACGAGGCCTGGTGAATGACAATGAGCAAACTTTCCTTCAAGAGCTGCTGCTCCTCCTCTGTGGAGGACCTGCTTATTGTCCTGTGGCGGAGCTCACGAGGGAATAGGAGAGTGCCAACCCATCCTGTTTACGCCACTTCAAACCCCAAATCACAATGGCGTTGCTAAACACACTGCTTAGTGGTGCACAAGGTTGAAACAAAGCCAGCAAGTGTATTTTTTTGTATTTAGCTTCAAGACGGAGGAGTTAACACACAATATGTTCCAATGTGAGTTTGCAGTCAGGCAAACGTCTGTATTAATGTGTGTCACTGTCAATCCATTTAGTAGATTAGGAGATATTTCACTGGAGAAAAGGTCTGGGGACTAACTAAAATGATGATGGGTGGTATAAATTAGTGGTTAGCAAACTAAAGTTAGTTATGTCTTGTCAAGTTACTGTAGTTAGATAAGTCACCAGCATAACACTGCATAGCTCTCTGGTGTATCCACATTCCACAAGTTGCAAATACTGTAATTTTTTTAGCTTTATTTACAAATAGTTACAGATAGATATAGATAGCCTAAAGCTGACATGTTAGGTATACGGATCCTACAGTTTTCCCATTCTTGCTGCTGATGCGTCTCATTTTATTGCGTCTATCCTCTGTTTTTGGTTCGGCAGCCAATAAAAACTTAGCTCTGGGCTCTTTATCCTGTAGTGAATCCCATCACCCAGCAACTTTTAGGCGTCTGTCTTTTGTTTGTAAGCAGATGAAAGTGAGAAGGAGGAACCTTCACGCAACACAAAGTCAATGGAGAGCTATGAATTGTTTTCCCGTCCGGTCTGGGCAGGACTTAATCGTGCTCTATATTAATGGTGGCACTAGAGGAAAGGCCTGGGGATCACTTGATGATGAGTCATTAGGATTCATCATCTGGGCATCATGAATTCTGTACAAAACGTCATGTCAATCAATCCAATATTTCAACAGAGATTATTCAGTCTGGACCAAAGTACTAGACTGACCAACCAACAGCAACATCCTTAGAGCCGTACCGCTAGCTAGCGTGTCTCAAGAAAATCTAGCTTGTCAAATACTGTCATGGTGATTAATACTGACACAGTTACCAACAACTGTTGCAGCAATCTTTCATTTATTTTTAATCTGTGTTCAATCTATCCTCTCTCAGTCTACACAATATAAATCTACTATTATGTTGATTTGACGGGGCTAAAATAGTAGATCCTTTCACACGGCCACTTATTAACACATAACTGAGAAAAGGGCCAGTAAGCAGTTCAGTCAGGCAGATACTGAGTGCCACATGTTGTTCTAACTGCACTTCATAGGGAGGGGATAGCACTGCTCACTATCCACACTGACTGAGGTTGTTTTCATATTGGAGCCTGGAACCTCTGCAGTCTCATGACTCAATAAGTACTGCATTTGTTAGCTAAGCTTGTCAATGAAAAATCCCTTTATGCAATCAGTCAATTCAGAGCTAAAATCCAAAACAACAACGTAAGATTAACATCTTGTACCATGACTCCACTCTTATCCACACACCGTCTTAGCCAGTCCTCCACAGCTGCGTCATTATGTGGCAGACTCCAGTCCAACTGATGATTATGCAGATAAAAGAACACATTAGCAACAATGCACAACATAAAACCACATAGCTTTAGCCTACAAGCTATCCCCTTAGTAACTGGAGTCTTATTTCAAATGAGTACTGAATGGAGTCAAGCACCAACAATGCTCATCATTCATTGCAGACAGATGAATCATAGCAGTATCCGTGACTAAGTGACTCATTAAACCAATGTAAACATACACAAGGTTACTGCCCTGCAAAAGTACAGAGAACTGCTCTTAACCACTGCTGCACCCAGAACAGGGGACAGGAGATGGCCATGGGTGATTAAAATAGCTACTCTGTCCAAACAGAAACCACCCTTAGTTGTATAAAGATAAACCAAATCAACGCTGAGCTTGTATTAGTTATTTTTTAAAAATTTAATTTTCGAGGGGGATTTGGGGGGGTGGGGGGGGGGGGGGGGAAAGGAAAGGGAAGGGGGGTTGGGCCCTTTTAAAAAAATTAATGTTACAGTGGGCTTTTCTGTTGAGCATGGCTGCCATTGCCATGTGATGGAAAGAAAATTAAAAAAAATATTTCCTCACAAAGTCAGGTACTTTCACCACATGAGCCAAACATGAGTTTGTGAAGTGAGCATTCACAAAATCCATCAAAGCTGGGCAAATGTAGGAACATTTGGTAGAAAATAAGTGTGGTGTTGCATCATTACAACAAATGCTGCAGTATCCTGAGTCAGCGAGTGTGATAACTAGGTGCAATACTTTTCAGTATGATGTGTAAAGAAATGTCCTAAATACTAGAGGAATAGCTGGCTGTTGTGTGCTGCAAACCTCCAAACAAGTGGTGCGATCGCGCCCACAGTTTTTCTCTGCTGCACCACAGTTTTCATGTTTTGTTTGTTTAAGCTGCATGTGAGCCGGCACTTGCAATCAAAACTGATACCAACACACACAATTATTTGGGAGTCAGATTGTCAGACTGAATTTTGGCAAATGGTCGTGCCATGAGATTAGTGACAGATTTTGGTGGAGAGCAGAGGAATGAGGGAACAAATCTGACTCCAGTCCCTTCAGCAAAGCATGATGGGCCTGTGCTCATCACCATTATTATCATATCGTCATTATTATAATTATTATTATATCATTACCATTCACTTTTCCTAATGTTGGTACAGTACCAGGTGCAGTAACAACAAATGGATGAGCTGAATATGAAAATCAGTCCAGACTGGATAAGTGTTCGCTAGTCAAGATCCATTTCTTTATATTCTGTAAAACAGCATGAGTTGCATCACCGACTGCTATATCATTTTTTAAAGCTTTTTGACAGTAAAATCTCTTAGAGAAAAGCAGACAAGCTGCTTTCCTTTCTTTACTGTGACACAATAAGTCACACACATTTCTTTCTCACATGTGAACTCAAACCTTGTGAAGATACAAAAAACACCCAAAGTCAAATAAAGACCACATGTGAACTACATGAAAACCCCAAATGAATGCCCAACAATAAAGAAAACACCTTACCTAAAGGGAGATTACAAATGTACTGTATGTGTGGGTTTGTATCTGTCTCAACTTCTCCTCTCTGCCCTAAATGAGCAGTGCCAGGTTTCAACAGAGGGGATTTTTCAAGGTCAACTTAGCTCAGTCAGCCATGAATTATTGAGCTTGAGCAAGCTCTGTGCCTGTTGTGTTTGTGCTACTTCTGACACTGTCCTTCTTCCTTCAAGTCTGACTACTGTGACCATGATGAACGAAATATCCAACAATGATGGTATGACAATGTATCTGAGCTATGTTGGCAAATTTTCTGTTTAACCTCTTCAAGAAGAAGGTCAGATCACAGGGTCAAACAGGTAAGCAGGGCGGACGCATGCCATTAAAAGGACTTCAAATGTTTTTCTTGCTAAAGATTAAGGATGCCAAGGTAGCATTAATTTAATAGTTGATACCAATAAGAGTTAAATTCCACAATTCCTCATACCACGGTAAAAAACTAGTACAGCAATAAATCCCATGTACTTCAACATACTTCCTTTATTTCTGTTTGCATACTGTTTTCTGTTAGCAAGTTAAACATAATTCCCTCTCTGTTATCTGTTTTATATTGCTATGAAAACATCTTCCTCAAACAAATGGATTTATTCAAGTTTCTCGCCAAAAACTATATTTTACAAGATTACATTTGAACACATCATGAGAATTTACCTTCGCCTTCATTTTGCTGCCTGAATGCATCATAATGTAAATCGATGTAATCTTTTTTCCCTGGATGACGGGGCACCGTTAGTCTTGACAGTACCTATGGTTCTGTAGATAAACCAGTACTATCACATTTCCAGAATTTTGGCATTGATTTGGTACGGAAGTATCGGTTCTCGTGACATCTCTACAAAAGATATCACCTCGCTGTTTCAATACTGTGATGCTGAACTCATACGGCACACTCAAATATTGTGAGATTTTAAACATGTTGTACTTTCTAAATTAGGGCCATTTAACTGCTCCAATCAGAAAATATTTTTTGTTATTACCACTAACTAAACTGAGGTGAGTCTACAGGGGCTTAAAAGTCTAGTTTAAGAATCTGGGTCAGGTTCATGACCACTGTGAGTTTGTTTCAGTCTGCTGATTTCCACATAAACACGTAGCACAGCCAAGATGCCTAAGCAAGCACAAAAATCACACGTATGCCTGAACTAATTTTGTTTCCTCTAACACATTTGGTTTAACACAGTCACCGGGGACTTTTACTAGACCATGTGTGTTTGCAGGTGGCCCTTAAAACACACACACACACACACACACACACACACACACACACACACACACACACACACACACACACACACACACACACACACACACACACACACACACACACACACACACACACACACACACACAGTTTCCCCTAGGTGCAGGGATTAACTCTAATACCTGACCACAGTGAAACAGTCAGCTGTAATCTCCATCCCCGTGCCTCTCTCGTTCGTAACAAGAACCCGCCACTCACCAGTGGAGCAGGCTGTCTGCACAGGAATAGAATGAGGTTTATTTATAGCAAATACAGCAATGGAATATTACCCCAATTGCCTGGTTTTCTATAGCGAAAAATGACCATAAGATTAAAAAGACAGTGAGGCCGACAGGTACACACCTCAGTGAGATGCCAACTGACAGGAAGGACTTTTGGTGAGTAAAGGTCACAGACAGGCAGGCAACTACAGTCAATATTTTCCTATGCAGATCAATAGTTCTGCCCCTAGGACAAGTGGACATAGAAAATGCTTGAAAAATACACGACACAGGTAATAATAATACAGAAAGAAAGAAAACGAGACATGGGTGCACAGAGCAGAGGAGAGAGGGAGAGAGTGAAAGATTGGCTCCCTCGTCCTCTCCTCATCTCTCATAGGCCAGGCGAGGGGAACTGAGGCGTACGCACATCCTGGGCTAAAATTAGCTCTGCTGCAGCTGCAGGGCCAGACGTGTTGGGATGGGCCCGTGTGCAGCTAAGCACACAAACACACACATACACACACGGTTCCACCAATTAGACAGGGTGAGCCACAACACAAAACAGCACAGGTGAATGCCAACAGCATCCTGCCTCCTTCCGCTCTGCTCTTCAAACTGAGGCATACAAATGCTTTCAATGCAAATGTTGAGTGCATTCACATCCACATACAGGATAAACACATACACACATACCCTCCAGAGGGCCCCACGCTAACCTCACCTACATATATTAGAGCTGGGATGAAGGAGAAACAACTGTAACTATATAAAAGCCAGTGGCACTTGCTATATTTCAAGCATCTGTGATCTCATTCAGGATGACATATAATGGGTTGTTGTGTACAACACCCTATAATTTTCAGACAAGCATCATAATAAGCAAGGAAGCACATAGACTGCCAGGTGTCTTGACAGGTTATGGCTTTCCTTACAAAAGGAAAAATAACACCTTTATATTCAACTGCAGTCCCATTTCCAAAGTGGCAAGTTGAGAGATCTTGTACATTTCTGGCATATTATACCAGAACGTAATCAACAATGCACGTTATAGTAATTCTGGGGGGACCACTGTGATGCAATAAATCCTCATGAAGGTTGTAATGTTCAGCTGTTGACACTGTGTCACAGAAGTCTGTCAATTTTCTAAGCTGTGGTCAGTGATGGTGTTTTATTGAATGGCTTTATATTGAAAGTAGGGCTGTCAATTGATTAAAATATTTAATCGCAATTAATCAGGATTGTTGATGATTAATCACATATTAATCATAGTTTTTATCTGCTCAAAATGTATCTTATAAGGAGATTTGTTAACTATCTAATACTCATCCTCATAGGAGTTGGAAAATATGCTTGCTTTATGCTATTAAGTTTTGGAAACCAATTCACAACACAAAAAAATTACCAATATTGTTCAGAAACCCTCACAGGTACTACATTTAGCATGAAAAAAATATGCTCAAATCTAGGGATGCTAATTTAGATTTTTTTTTCTTACTGATAACCGACCCTTATTAAGCCTCAACTGACAAGATTAGCATGTCGCTTGCAGTGGTGCTACTTTTATAGTCTAACAAGCCGCCCACCTGCAACGATAAACCGTCACACAAACAGGTTAAATCCCTCAATTATCGCCAGCTCCAATGTATGAGCAAAACAGACAACCGAGTCTCCAGTTCACCCGACTGGGAGTTAACAGCCACGCTGCTGCATGCATTGTCCCAGTAAGTCTCCGCTGCATCATTTAGTTTAGCTGTGAGGTTGTCATCGGTGTGTGTGTGTGTGTGTGTGTGGCTACTCTGTCAGCCCGGCGTAACGGTAGCGAGTGTCTGACAGAGTGGCTACCCAATGCACCAAGGCTGAGTCATCACCACAGCGGCCCCGGATTCGAATCCGCCTGGGGCCCTTTGCTGCATGTCGTCCCCACTGTCTCCCCCAAACAAAATACTGCCGCTGTCAATAAAAAGAAAAAACGATTTTGTGAATGCAATCTTATTGTATAAACTTTGACAGCCCTAATTGAAAGGCATTTTAAAGATTCTGTTCCCCTCATGTATATAAAAAAAGAGTAAATATTATAATCACCTTATCGTTACGATGCTGTTCAATACAGCACCACCAATACATCCTCAAATACCATAGAGGTTAATGAACATTTGTCTAACAGAAACTGAACATTACAAGTTTCACAAGTAGTATTTATAGCAGTGCGATTGTACAGTAAGTACTGTTAAACAAAGAGCCATGAGGTGGAGCGGATTGCTTGTTTATGAAAGCTTTGGGCAGTCACAAGTTCACTCATTGACAGCAGAGACACATGACCACTAATTCCACAGTATTTAGCACAGCTGCTGACATGGTGCGTGGTGTGTGGGGGAGCAGCTAAGTGTTGAACTTTACTCCAGAGAAATGGAGGAAAATGCTGCGCTGCCAAATAAGCTGCTCAGCAGTCTTCTAACAATAGGCCACCCTGAGCTTTTGTGACATGCCAAGACCATGGCATGGCCCACCGGCCTGAGACCGCCGCAGCCTGCGTAACCGAAAGATCAACTAAGGGCAAAACAGAAGAGAGTGAGCGCATTGCTACACTACCATCTCAGATAATGGGGGGTGGGCTGCAAAACTGCTGAATACCAAGAAAATCAAGCCTGAGAGCTTGGCCTCTCAACTTCCTCCCACCCTAGAGACTCATAATGGTTGTTAAATCAAAGTGTTTCCTACAGTAAGAAAAACAACAACAACAACGTGGGCTCCATTTATCCCACTGCAGCAGATGCAAAGATTTTTTTTTTTTTTAATTTTGCAATGCAGATGGCTCCTTTTTGAGTTTTTAACTGTCTTTATTTGATCTGGTTGCATAATTTGAGAAATCCTCCACCCCCTTGTTACCAAACAATGCTCTGTACACTAGCAGCATTAGCAGCCAGGCCTCACTAAATGCAAGGCATCACTTTTGTTAACATGTGCCTCACTCTCCACTGCTCACAGCTTGATCCAGCAAAAGCCACCACTTCCCTTCCATGTCTTTCCCATCATATCACAACAACAAATAACTGGCAATAATTCAAAGGCTCCTGGAATCAACCGGGCTTTGGCATCTGTTCAACTTGAGACAGGCGCTGAGTCGTGACCAGCAAGCTGAGCAGGAGAGCAGAGAACCGATCGACAGGGAGGCGAGGCCCAGCAGAAACAGCGGCTCCGGGAGGATGGCGACCTTTTATCTTGGCTTAAACAAACTGTCCATGCCGCCACATTAATGACACACAGCTTGTGTTTCCCCTATGACATCAAGTACAACAGCGGGAAAGTTCAGGTGCCTTTCAGCCTCTTGTAAATTGTGCTCAGGTCAACAGCAAGATCTGTCGTTTCCTTTTGTTCAGGAGTTGGCAGAAGGGGTAGTCAAATGCTCAATATGCAGGTGTAACTTTTGGTGGGGCGGTTTTATATAACATGACTTATTCAACATAAACAAACAAACATAAACAAACAACAAAAATTAATATGAAAAACATCCCTCTTTCACAGTGAGAGGCTCCCAAAGAAACTAATCTATTCCCTCTACTCAGTCTTTTAACTAAGTTTGGTCCCAGTGTGCAAAACCTGTGTTATGTTCAACCATCGTTGCCATGTTGACCTCTAGGGCACCACTGCAGACCAGCAGGGTTGGTCATTTATCAGCTAAAAACTTCAAACATTCACAGAATCCGGTTTGGGACTCTTCTGTGTGGAGTCTGCATGTTCTCCCCGTGCAAGCGTGGGTTTTCTCCGGGTACTCCGGCTTCCTCCCACAGTCCAAAGACATGCAATTTAGGTTAATTGATGACTCTAAATTGCCCGTAGGTGTGGATGTGAGCGTGAATGGTTGTCTGTCTCTATGTTGTCTGTCTTGTTGCCGTCGCTCAATGCCAGCTGGGATCGGCTCCAGCCCCCCCCCGCGACCCCTAACGGGATAAGCGGTTGACGATGGATGGATGGACTAGAGGTCAACCGATTAATTGGTCAGCAGATTAATCAGGCTGATTATTTGACATTTTTCATAATCAGCAGTGGCCGATGTCTTAGTATATTAAACCGATTATCTAATAGGTGCATAAATGCTGTTAAGTGCACTAAAAGGTTATTTTTTCATCCAAAAGTTTATTTGACAGAGTTTAGTTTTTTTTTTTTTTGATTACCTGTTTCATGTATTCAATATTTAATTATATATTATTTTTATTCAAAATATATAAGGGCCCTGCAGTGCAGACACAAAATGTAGAGTGGAGAGATGGACCATAGGTGTTGTTTAATAAATGTTTACTGAAGTTGAGAAATTTTGTGTATCATTTGTTATTATTGAGCTGGAATATTTTATCAGATGGAGAAAAAAAGAAGAAGAAAAACAGCCACACTTATTGGCAGCACGATGCTACTTAGTTCAGTCAGTTCCAGCTGTCTGCAGATATCAGGTAAATGTCAAGAACTGTAAACAGCAGAGGATGAATTAGTATGTTGAGTTTCGCTCTCTTTTGGATCTGATTATTAAACTAGATTTCTCTGCTCTACCTTGTTGAAGCATCTAACACTGAAAGTCCATAGCTGTGACATCTTCTGTAGTTTTCTAAGCAATATCAAGTTATTTATGCTCAAAACACAAAAATTATAGCTTTATAATTATATATTATGCTGTAAATTAGCTGTGGCCTATCCAGAAAGGTGGATTAAAGGTTAACTACTTGCTCTGCCAACATGACATCGTAAATTGAGGGTTGCAAACGTAGCACTCATTGAAATGAAGAGGAGGAGAGAGTCTGTGGTGCACTGAAATCAACCGGTCATACTGTACAGCAGAACAATAACGAAGCCTTTCACCACTTCCATGGGAACCAGCCATTTCCCCGGAGGGATAATATAGTTAATCTAACCTAATCAAAACATTCACACACGTCCAGCAAACCGGCACTCCGACGATGGTGGCATAGTTCAGCAGTGTAGGCCACGCTCCACATATAATGTGAGATCTTTTTAAAATCTTACACTGTAAGCGTACATATTCCTCCGCCACGTCAACCACACTGTCACACCATGTCAGCAAAAACAAAGTCTGAGTTACAGGTTTGACAAAGAATTCCTACAGTGAGATTAGTGATATTCTAGCCACAAGCATGGGCGTTTTTTTTTATTTCCCACAGTAATTTCCTAATTTTGACTCTTCTTTTAAGCTTCATTAGTCAATATTGAAAACATTTGAGATGAAGTAAGATGTGCCAGAGGTGAATCCATCCTTTACAACACACTTAATGCTGCCATCATTTCTGTTTTCTGGCAGTTCTGCTTTTTACCAATTTTATGGTTGTTTATGACTTTTGCTTGATAGATAATACATGTATACATGTTGCTGTATCTGCGTTTTAAAGGCTAAAGCTACACAGTTTACACTTCCTCTAAAAGTCTGTAAACTGAATCATAATGTGACTAATCCTATAACTTTAACAACACAACTGGAGCTGCAACAAACTTTCAGTTGATTATGTAGTTGATTGATTGAGCAAAGAGTCATCGGTATCTGTTTCGTAACTCGATTCATTGTTTTGATCAGTTTTTCAAAGCAAAAATGCCAAACATTCGGTGGTTCAGGATTCTCAAATGTGAGACAATAAACAATCAAACAATCAATTAATAAATTACTCGACAAGTTTTCAACTTTTAAATTAATCACCAACTAGTTTTGATAACTGGTTAATTAGTCTGAGCATTTTTTTTTTAAGAAAAATTAGTCAACATTCTCTGATTGCATCTTCTTGAATGAAGAATATTTTCTGGTTTCTTTACTCCTCTATAACAGCAAACTAAATATCTTTGAGTTGTGGACAAAAGATATTTGAGGATGTCATCTTGGGCTTTAGGAAACACTGATCCATGTTTTTTTTCTGACATTTTATAGACAAAACAACTCATCAATTAACTGAGAAGATAACTCAGAATAATCTACAATGAAAATAATTGGTAGTTGCAGTCCTAAATCTCAGCAACACAACTAGAGTTGCAGCAATTGGTCAACTGATTAATTAGATGATTGAGCAAAGATTAATTGGCATACAGTTAAAATTTGATTTCATTGTTTTTTTAATTGTCTCAAAGACAAAAATGCCACCGAATGGTGGTTCCGGCTTCTCAAATCTGAGGATTTGATGCTTTTCTTTGCCATGAATCATGATATGAAACTGATTATATTTAGAGGTAAAACAATCAATCAATTAATCAATTAGTTGTCAACTATTAAATAAATCAGCAATTATTTTGATAACTTATTGATCAGTTTTTTTAAAAGAAAAAAAGTAAAATTTTCTGATTTCAGCTTGTTAAATGTGTACAGTTTCTGTTTTGTTGTTGTTTTACACCTCTACGGCAGTAAACTTAGCAGTACTTATTGGACTTGGGGTTGAATACTCCACCGTCAATCCCATTGTTGAGGCGTGACCTTTGAGATGTGGGCAAAACAAGACACTTGCGGACATCATCTTGGGCTTTGGGAAAGATTGACAGACCCTTTTCACAATTTTTTGACATTTTATAGACCACACAACTAATCAATTAATTCAGAAAATAACTGACATATTAATTGACAATGAATGAATAATATTTGGGTTTTGGACATGTGGTTGGAAAAACAGTTTCAATCAATTTTAATAAATCACCTTTGAATGTACAAAATTATAAGAGGTATTTTTCACTTTTTTCAATTTATAGTCAATTAATTGAGAAAAAAAAATAATCTGCAGATTAACTGATGATGAAAATATTGTTAGTTGCAGCCCTAAACACAAGTATTCTCCCTCCTGACGTGCACTGCATTTGGCAGAATTGCCCATATGATAATACCATCGTTAGCTTGGGCAATATACCCTGTGATTCCCAAACCAGTTTTGAAAGCACTGATACATTTACAAACAAGAGAGTACACACATCATGCTGCTCCACCTCTCTGGAGCCTCAGAGGAACAGTATGAAGTTGTGTTTGGCTGACGGAGAGACAAGTCTCTGAGAGGGAGGGTGTTGGGGGAGAGACATACTGTACATCGTTGAGACAGCCAACACACAGACAGACCTCATACCTGGCAGTGCAGTGAGTCAGCAGCACCACAGCTCTCAGCATGCCAACCACATATCCAGCTGATTCTCAAGACTGCCTGCACGCAACACAACTGGAATGACTCCACTGGTGACTTACACAGTAATACATCAATACATCAAGAACTGATCTGGATGCTGAATGACAGCAAACAAAAGGAAAACGCTACAATCAATTAAAAAAAATTCCTGATGCCCAAACTGGTGTGTCTTTCTTACTGGGCCTCGAGGGGACAACAACAAACATGGCAATTCAGATTTTCTCTACTGGAAGAAGAGGAAGGACAGTGGGCTGGCTGCCTGTGTGATCCTCTGGCTCAGTGGGAGCGGGTACAGTGGAAAATAGTCCCCACTGCTAATCCATGGCAGGCTAATTACAGCTTTGATCCCCTAGGCGTGTGTGCATCACCATAGGTGGGAGGGAGGCAACACACTCTGGGGCTCAATGCACTTACAGCTAGATTTGTTTTGGTGTAACGCTGTCTCAATAAGCTCACATCTGCTGCAGACATGTGGGCAACAAACGGCAATGTTGTGCATTATTAGCCAAGTCAGAGTTCATAAGAGTTTACAGCACATGACTCCACAACTGCTGATTTCACCAACACTATGATAAATTATTGTACGTTGATTTCACCAACGCTATGATAATACACTATGTTCGGCTACATTTTAGGGCCTTCTGCTCCTCATCAAAGAACTCAGGCTGAATAATTTACCATTTGTTGCACTGAGCAATAGAAGAAACTCAACTCCTGGAGACAGGGACACAGATTAAGTGGGTAAATGGAGTTTCTGTCTAAAATAGGCCACAGCTCTGATGATAGCCTAGTCCCAAAACACATGGTGGCAGAGATAGAGCGAGGAAGGAGGAGAGAGCAGGAGGAGGAGGAGGAGGAGGATGATGATGAGGATGATTGAGGGTGAGCAGCAGATGGCATAGAATTATCTGGATGTTCAGCTCTACATCTTTGCCCATAATGACGCCATTATTTGAGGGGTAATTTACTTATCATGACCAAATATCACTCCAAGTAGCATTCATTTCATTTACAAATAAAAACAGCAGCATGTAAACAGCAGAAGAAAGCAACTTGGCAGAAGTAAAACTGGCTTGGCAGAACAGAGAGGAATGAATTAGTGATGTTGCTGTTGTAAGGAGTGTTGGTTACTGGTAAGTTTATAAAACAGCACTGGGATAATAGTGAGACCCAAATGGTGGAAATATAGGTGGTTGAAAACAGCAGATGAAATTATTCTAGGTGAAATGTACCACACGGCTCCTGGTCTAAAGCTCCTAAACTGATCATGCACTGTGCATTCTCCCCCTTATTTATGTTCACATCCTTTTTGCTAAATAATTAGTGAACGTGTATTATTTGTGAACAAATAAAAATCAACAAAACATTATTTTAAGTTTTATGAATCTGCTCTTTTGATTTGTAGATAATGATTTTGCAGGGCAAAAATTTCCAGAAGAACTGGATGTTCAGGCAAAGGCTGTGATAAATAATAAAAATAATCCTTTAAATAATAATAATGTACCAAAATGATGTAAAATTGCATAATTTTAAGTAAAAACCTTCAAATTTTCTTGGGGGAGGATCCCCAAGCCTAGTATCTCCTAGTACCTTTCATTCACTGTAGAAATTGAAAATGTCTCTTTATTCTGCTGCATAATGTGTAGGAGCATCCTGACTGGGACACTGCTCTAAAACCTGAATGAACAGCTCACACACCTCAGCTCTGCACAGTATACCTGCCTGTCTGGCTGGCTGGTGTTGATTCCAGGCTGTAGACATCCTATAACATATTATAAAGTGATGCTACAAAAAAAAAACACTGGAAAACGCTGTAAATATCAACACTGTATACTGTACAAACACACCACTTTAACCCTACAGTGTTCCAGTTGGGATATTATTGGAGTATTATATGCCTACTATAGAAGATGTATAGCCCAAGTATAATAATAGAGCAATACAATCACAGCTGATTGTGACACACAGCATAACATGCTTAAAGAAAGAGATTGCTGTCACTGAGTACTGATACTTCAAACACTGCTTATACCTAACAATGCATTGTACATACTTATGACCATACTTATAGGTGTGAAGTGGTCATTTAAATCACATGGTGCAGCTGAAAACTCACATACATGATTGTATGCGGAATAACTGCTAACCTGCGAGGAATAAAGTGTACAAGTCACTAAAACAGGCCACTCGTGGTAGCTATTCACAGACATGGCAGTGATTTACTCTACATAAAACCTACAAGGGTGCCAATTTGAGACTTCCGCTTAACATTTCAAAATAAAACCCTTTCTGAACAAACGAGCTGCAGCGTTTTTGTAGAGTTCAACTTCAAGAGCCACAGTGGAAATATTGTCTTTCAAGACTAAATGCGAAGTGGCTGTCGTTACATGACAACCTACGAGCTGTTTTACCTTTAACATAGAAACAGTGAAGATTAGCTAGCTAACGTGTTATCTGGGCGGTTCTACGCAGCTCAGTTAGCCAGATAGTTAAACTGCTAACTAGCTAACGTTGGTTACATCACTGCCACGACAGCCTGGAGCTGCACGTCAACGCTAGCTACCTTAGCTTGGCTGGCATGCCTTTAGCGTGCCCGTTCTAGTCAGCAGCCTGTGGACATCCTCATCTTCATTTTTCACCAGTCGTGACCAGGCCGAAACGGTTGACTGTTGACTGCCTGGCTCCAACACCGAAGCATCTGCTCTGTGGTCCCTAGCTAAAGACAGTTGTGTCGGTACTGGCCAGCCCGCTAACGCTGAAGCCTCCTTTACATCCACACCAACGCACAGTGCTGATGATGTTCCAAGTCAGCAGCAACCGCTGACTGCGACTACCTGGAAAATCCTGAATGTTGAACCAGCGACCAGGTAACGAAATACTCACCCGGACTGAAGCTGCTTATGGCAATATCAAGCGGCGGCTCTATCGGGGAAGTGAGGGTGACGTTTACCCAGAGCGGTCACCCAGGTCGTGTGTCTTTCGTCCAAATGATCCCCCTCTCTGCGAGCTACACCTCCGTATGATCTCTCCACACTGCAATGGTGCTGAACCTCAGCGCGACACGATTGGCCAGACTGAGCGGAACTCGTGCGCTTTGGTAAGCAGAAAGCTGCGGGCGACCTGCAGCGAGAGCGGAAGTGATGCCTTCACAGCTGTCGGAAAACTTAGCGTCACAGTTTGAGCGCACTTGAGTAAAAGAAACCTGTACAAACTGATTTCACTACGGACAGTATATGCAGGATGTGTAAATTGGCAGCAGTAGAATATCCGTAAGCAAAGCAGATTAATGGGAAAATTTGAAACATAAAAAACAGCTGAAGAAATAAATGCACTGTAAAGTGAGTAACGTGATCTGAACCAAAATAGTCTTTATTTTTGATTGTCACATGAACCTACACTTTAATAGGCCACTGCCAAACAGTAAGCACAGCTACAAACCCAGTATACCTTTCTACAGGCCGATAAGGCAAGAACACTGAAAGATTAAGTACAAGTAGGATTATAAGTCAAGTATACTTAGACATTTCTGTCTACTTGTCAGTACAAAGCCAAGTTCTGTATACCTGTCAGTATAACCCAAGTATACTTAGACTTTTCTGCATACTTGTCATTATGAGCCAAATGTACTTAGACTTACCTGTCTACTTGTCAGTATAACCCAAGTATACTTAGACTTTTCTGCATACTTGTCATTATGAGCCAAATGTACTTAGACTTACCTGTCTACTTGTCAGTATAACCCAAGTATACTTAGACTTTTCTGCATACTTTTCATTATAAGCCAAATGTACTTAGAATTTTCAGTCTACTTGTTAGTATACGGCTAATATACTTAGACTTTTCTGTATACTTGTCAGTACAACCCAAGTATACTTAGACTTTTCTGTCTACTTGTCAGTATGAGCCGAGAATACTTTTGTTAAGTATATCTCTGATAAGAACTTAAAAACTAAACTGAAGTATACTCTCTTATTTTAAGTTTAAAAGAAGTATAATAATAGCACATTTGAATAAAACTTTTTTGAGAAGGGTTTTCTAATGTTGCCTCTGTGTTAAAAAGATAAGGTGCAAAAAGTAGCCCTAGTAGTTAATCTAACTTTACATTATATTGCTAACATTTGCATATTAAATAAGTTATTTCCCCCTCCTACTCAGCCGCCAAACATAATTTGTTTACAGAGGCCATTGTGAAAATATTACTCATGCTACTGTTTATAATTCCTGTTGTATTTTATATAATATTTTGTGCTGTGTTCTAATAGGGCACCCTCATTAATGGTTTACTAATGCTTTATCGATCAATAACAAGCCATTAATAAGAGAAAATATTAGGTTGTCAGGTTGTGAAAAATTCCACCAACTGTTTAACTCTTTCTATTTTGTAGTAATACTGTTATAGCTGTTATTCATCTATCAATGCTGATGGGTATCTCCCTTTCCAGTAAGCCATCCCATCTGCAGTTATAAATCTTTAAGTCATTAATAAACGGTTTGAATCCATCAGGTCTGTAGTTTTAAGTTGTCATTAATGAGATTTTGGTCTGCTGCTTTAAGGTTTTTTTCTATTATCAAAGTGTTGCCGCCTTTTTAGCTTTCGCTTTCACTTTACTTATCAGTCGTATGTAGTCCTGTAAAACCTATTAGAGTTATATGCTCCTATCACGTATGTATGGCGTAATCAAGGGTGCAGATCTATAGGTGATTTTCAGTAACTCGGCATACATAATTTTAAGGGGTTTCTGTTTCCACTGTTGCTTAGGGTACTTCCTCATAAGCGTATTTTAGTCGTGCGTCATTTTCCTGTGTGGGTTCCTGTATCTTTTAAATTCCTCTTTAGGCTGATCTGCTGTAAGATTTCCACGCTGTAAAGTAGGTTGTTTCAATAATCCGTTCAGTTTGATATATTTTATTGATAGTTTAGAAACAACTAACATTTACCGTGGCCGTGACTTTACCGTTTACAGGCGTACTTGTCACTGTTGGCAAATAGCTATTTATTGATCGTCATATCAATATTCACACGTCTACCAAAGTCCATGGCTCATCCGTACCAAAGTCAGCTTCAGGCCATTAACCAAACAGCAGAGGCTCTCAACAGCTGTGAACGCAGGACGCTCCTCTACCTGTGCGCCATCCTGGACACCGACAGCAGCGTGGCTTGTATGAAGGAGGTGCTGAAATCCAAAGTGCTGTGCCATGAGTGGGGTCACCTGTTTCTGACGGAGCTGTTGCTGCACTTAAGACGTTTTGACATCCTGAGGAAGGTGTGTAAAACCAGCAGGGATGAGGTGGAGAGCGCTCTGAAACACAGACGGGTTGTGCCAAGATTCAGGTAAGATGGGGTTTCATAATATGATTTTTATTCTGCTTTTAAACGCAAACAGACAAAACCAAAAAAAACATTGGTCACAAGAACTGAACACCAGACTTAGATCCCTGATTAGCACATGATATACTCAAAGGCATGACTGTACGCAATCGACAGTGAGGCAACAACAAAATATTGTAAGAAAAGTAAGAAAACAAAACCAAATAAATAAGTCAGTGAATAGATATCTTGCCTTACAACCCCAAAATGTCACTTTGCCAATTTTCAATATTGCAATCTATCAGACCCCCAATATTTGTTAGTCTATTACCTGCATAGTTAAAGAAGGATGTCAGAGTCTTAAAGAAATCACCCATTTTATATTTAAATCTGTATGTTGGATTTTCCATTATGGTATTAGCTCAAATATCAGTTTGTGCCACCCCACAGTTGTTGGTGGTGTATCATTGATCCATCTAGTTAATGTATTTTTTCTGGGCAGCAAATGTAAGAATACTAAACAGCATTCTTTGATTCAAGCCTTTAGTACAAGCTCTGGTTAGACAGAGAAGTAACACCTGAGGTTCAGAGTCAAGGTGGACATTAAAAGACAAGTTACGTTTACCAACAATTTCACCCCAGCACTCCTCATCATGGATACACGACCACATACAGTACAGTGCCTATAACGTCCCGTCTCTTCTTGAAATTTTGAGCACATTTCAGTCAAACTTCCTGTGCCTAAGCCGGGGGGTGATATGTAAATGTTGCACTGTCCTAAATTGAGTCTGTGGTTCTATTGCATAGGTAAGATGTGTTTTAAAGAAGTCATACGTATATTAACAATCCAAGTTAATATAAATGTGGTTCCTAACATTGCCATGGCTTCCCTTTTTGCAGAGTATTGATGGCTAATATAAATGAGGATATGGCCAATGAAGATCTGAACAGTGTGAAATTCCTGTTGAGCAGCACATTGCCCCGTGAGAAGTTGGAAAAAGCAAAGGTGAAACAAAAAGTTTTGTTTTCACTTACTGGATTCCCCATTCTTGTGTGTGTGGGAGGGGAGTTTCAGTGGAAAGTGATCTGACACAAAAATGTCAATGATGCATACCACACCAATTTTAACTTGCATTTAAAGAGAAAACATCCCCCTCTCTCTTCTGTGACAGAGTTTCCTGGATATGATCATTGAGCTGGAGAAGCTGGACATGGTTTCTCCTGAAAGAGTCGACTTTGTAGAGGAATGTTTAAGAAACATTGGCAGGGTCGACCTGGCCAAAAAAGTAACTGCATACAAGATGTCAGGTGAGAGTGTGTGAGTCTTTTACTTTTATGAATGGATCGAGTTCCTAAAGAGTTTGTGACTCGTGAATATGAAAATCCACCTTGGCAAAATGTGAAAGGAAATTCTCAAGTGAAGTTTGTGGATGTTCAGGGTGCAGTTCATGTGACCTGTGCATATTTTTTAGACAGGAGAATACTGAAAATGGGAACTGAAAATGAATTTTTTGGTCTGACGCTTATCAAGAAAACAAGATTTCTGAAAAATCCCAAAGAAAAATATAATTCCTAAACCATAAAGCTCACATTTTTCACTTGTCTGTACATACTTTAACAGCATTTGTTCGTTTAAAAACAGCAACATGTGTTGTTGAACAACTTTTATTAATATTTTAGTTGCCTTAGATTCAAAATCACATTACCATTAAAATGATATTGGCTGTTTGTGAGCTAATAAAGGAAAATAACAAAACAGCTAAAAGAAATGAAAAGCTGCTCCTGTGGAAAGGCCATCATATACAGTTTTAATTTACTTAAATATTAGACAAACAATTTAGTATAGATAAGGTTTTGGCCTCTGAAATGGTACTGGTATGTTGTATGTATGTTGTATGTATGTACCGGTGTTGTCTATGGACTAACAGAAAGGAAAGTAAGACATGTTTTACCCAGAAACAGAACAGAAACCCAATATAACAGCTCCATACTTAAGTGTATTTCATCAAGTTCCAGCAAAAAGTGACATTTTCAGTACTAAACTGTAAAAATGTATCAAACCACATTATGTGTTTTAGTCTGCTAAAAAAGTGGATTTATATGAAAGAAGAATCACAAAGTACTTAAAATTTTTAATGTATTACTGTATTCACTTGTATTTCTGTCCATGTGCACCACAGTTTTAACATCTGAAGGACAATCATCTCAAGAGCAAAGGCACAGAGCTCCCGTAAGTAGTATACTAAAGTATTGAACATTTCAAGTTTTTTCTGTCTATTATAATACTAATACCTCCTAAAAAACATACTGTCTTTAGTGCCCATTCCCTACTCCAAGTGGTTCCCAATCTCTTCAGCAAACAAGACAAACACAGTCCCTCCACACTCGTAAGTCATACTAGCAAATTAATGTAACTTCAAAAGACACTGTATGTATATCTGATACTGTAAAATACCTGGAACAAGCATAAGCAAGTACTATTTCATGTGTGGCTTTAGAGCTATGTAGTACAAATAGTTGGAAAGCCCCAGATTGTTCATTGTTTTTCACTTTGATATTCATAACACCATATTAATCTTTGTCATCAGCCACAGAAAACCCACATGTGCAAGTGCCTGTATACAGAGAGCAGAGCTGTCGGGTAAGGTTTTCACTCACTATTGGTGCAGTTTTTTCCCCTGTTTTGTTCAAGTGTGTTTAATTAGTGACATGCATTTATGGAATTTGTTTGCTGGCTCCTTTGCATTACAGAGTCAACTAGATCGGTACAAATTTAACACTAATCCCAGAGGACTTTGTGTCATCATAGACTGCGTGGGGAATGACGGAGGTGAGACACAAAACACTTTGTACCTTACAGTCCAGTACTAATACCAATGTAAGAATACTCCACTTACAAGTGAAAGGCAGCATTCCTTAAGTAAAAAAGTATAATCACCAAAAGGTACTTGAAGTATCTAAATAAAAATACTCATTCTGCAGAAAAATGGATACTGATACATCAATGTGTGAACAGCACTTTGCTGTTGTAGCTGGTTGAAGTGGAACTAGTTTTAACTACTTTAAATACAGTTATTTAGTTAGTCCAGCCAGGGGTGGCGGAGGGTTCCACAATGATTAAACAGCAGAGGAAAGAAGAAAAAACAGTTCTGCTAAATAAATTTAGTTTTACTTTCTGGACTTTGCTTTTTTGTGAAACAATAGATAAGTGTACCATTGTTGGCCTCGAACAGTTATTGAAATGAAACCATGTGAAGTTTGAATGTTTTCTCATATGATAGTAAACTGAATATCTTTAGGGTTGCGTTCTCTGTATCTCTATATGCACCATTTACAAACCACATGAATAATCCCAAAATGTGCTGGACCAATAGTTGAATCAACCAAAATGTCCCACAACTAAAAAATAACAAAATGAATCAAACTCAATGAATAGTGTAGTCAAAATTAATTAATAACTAAAAATGATGTAACTAGAAAATAAAAAACAAAATGCATAAACCAACATATGAGAGACCCTACCCCTGTACTGTTACTATATCAAACCCCAAATCAAAATCAATCAGAATCAGGTAACATAAATCATAACCCACAGAATAAAGACCCCTGTGAACTTTACTAGAAAACAAATGTGCTTTACAAAACATGACGCAAACAAACTGACAAACTCCCACATAAAAGGACAAAAAATGAACCACGTGAACTCATAAAGGTCTTAAAAACCTAGCAGCCCTAGTCTGATAGCATTTTTTCATTAACCTTTTGAGTGACTTATTATCAGGGTAAAAGTTCACTTGTGGTTTCACCTTTCCCTCCTCACTCAGACATGTTGGAACAGACATTTAAGGCGCTTCACTTCAACGTGGTCCTCTACAAATGGCTGAGTGTTGACGACATACTGTCAGCTCTCCGAGGGATATTCAATCAGAGGGAGAACTTTGATGGCGACGGCTTTGTCTGTTGCATCATCAGCCGTGGCACGGAGAACCATCTCCTGGGCACAGACTCGTACGGCGTCGGTCTACGTTTGGACAACGTCAGACGTCTTTTCACGGCCGATGCATGCCCCATGCTGGCTGGCAAGCCCAAACTCTTCTTCATCCAGAGGTATAGCGTCCCTGAGTTTCTGCCCCCTGTCAGGATGGAGCACCGGGATGAGGATCTGGAGACAGATGGGTGTGACGGGCTGTCCAGATGTGATTTCATCCCCACAGATGCAGATGTGTTCTGGAGTCACTGCTGGACAGATGAATGTCAGCTGAAACAAGGATTTCATTTCTCCATTTACCTGAAGGCTCTGACAGACGCCTTACACAGAGGTCAAAGGAGGTACAGGCAAACACTCAACAGCAAATCCTGCTTTTGTTTAGCATTTTTCATACAAGTCACAAGACTAAACGGTTGTTTGTGTCCTGACAGGAAAACACATGTCATTGATGTTCATACCGAGGTGAATGGGGCCATCTTTGAACACAACAAGAGGAATCCTGGAGCAAACTACCACCTCGATTTAAAACACACTTTAAGGAAAGATCTTTACTTACAATAGAGGATTTATCACCATCACCGTCACTAAACCCTCATTACTGTAGGCCACATATTAATACTGCCTATTCCTTGCCGCAGCAGAACCCTTTTACTGTGTATGCAGTGACACCTACTGGTTGTAGGAACTTAAAACACTTAGATTTTTTTTTTTACAGATGAATTAATAGTTACTGAACAGGTTGTTTTGATGTGTAGTTATTTCAGGTTTGAAAATTATTTTGGACATTTTAATAGTAACAAACAAAACAAAACCATAAAGATAACAATAAGAGACAACAACAGGGAGTTACCAACAACACACCCAATCAGAGCCTCACAATAGCAGCAAGTTACAATTCATGCAAGACAAAAAGTAGAGTAATATTAAACACAATGAAGACTGTGTATATTTTAATCATATAAATCTGTACATATAATCATATGTAACTTAATTTATTTAAAGCATTAATGTGAACTGCGTTTTTCTTGACTCATGCGATGCAGCTAAAACAGGTTCATTTGTTATTTTTTATTATCCTTACACCTTTTTAAAACCTTTTTTTAATAGTTGAGTGAATGAAACACTATCTATCAAGCTATTACTTTAAATTATATTTTTATTTATTTTATTTTTTTAAACTTTTTTACTTTGATTTGTGCATTTTCAAGGTTTTGTCTTTTTGTAAAGCATTATATTAAATATATAAAACTATGCTATAAATGTAATTATATTCAAGTGTAATTTTAAGAAAGAAAGAAAACAATATATTTGCAATAGTGTGAAAGTGTTTAAAAACATGTATGCATATATTACATTCAGTTTGTTTTAATAATAAGATTCAACTTACTTATTACCCGAAGGATTAATATACAGTATATTGTGTTTGGTTTATTCCTTTCCTTTCAAATATTTCTATGTTATGCCAATGTTTGTATTTGCTAAATTAAAATAAAGTTCAAGAACATTGAAATATACAGACCAATATGTTGATGTCACATGATGTTGAACATCAGCATCATTCAGTTCAGGAGGCAGGACCAGATCATATATATTGATTATTTTGGATGCAGAGTCCACCCCGCTTACAGTCATGTCCTTTACAGAATCTGCTCCCGTTTGGGACCAAACTACTACTGAATTGATGACCCTTATCTTTCCTGCTCACCCACCAATCTATACTGTATGCCATGCAACCGTTTCTGTTCTTTAAACCCAGACTTCCATTTCTAAAATGTGAGGAGCTTATCACTATATTAATATCATATTTATATGGCAGTTTGTTGAATTCAACAGTGAGTTGTGAATTGTGTTATAAACTGACCTTTGTCTTACAGTGACCTTTTACTCTCATATACTGTACACTTAAACCAATACCTCGACTGACATTGTATTTCAGTTTGCACTAATCTTTCAGGACTTCCACTTCAACTGACACTTATTCCTCAATTTATCACCTAGACCTACACTTTATCTGACATTTCTCCTTTCAGTTATGGAACATCAAATTAATTTTCAACTCAACTTCAGCTTCACCCAGTGCTTATACTTAAATTGCCACTTCATCTTCATTCAGTCTGCAAGAGACACACTACTTCTAGTTGTAAATATAGACTCTACAGTATATATACAGAGGAAGACTGTATTATATCCTTACAATACAAACATATTCATTTTATATCACAGTGATATCTAAATCAAGAATAATTTATAAGATAAGCTAACCTTTTATTAAACCAAAGAGGAGAATTCAGACAGAAATAAGTACAGATACATAGAGGAATTAAATAAATATTAAGAAGCATATATGTCTAAAATAAGAATAGAATAGATCCAGAGCAACATGACCTCCTCTCCACACCAAACAGATAAATCCAGAGCAACAGGACCTCCTCTCCACATCCTCGACTTCCTCTTTTTATGACATGTAAAAACTAGAAAAGCACTCGGAGAGCGCAGACCTCCGCCAAGCACCATAGTTTCCCCCCTGGCGGTTTCTTCTGGATCTATCTCCTCAAGTATTAAAGCTAGATCAAATTCGTTGACATACTTCAGATGCGGAATTGTCTCAGCTACAGGATGCCGCTTGTTAGAAATCTCCACCTCTAATATTAAATGCACAGTAGGCCAAAATGCAAGAGTACCCCCATTTTTTATAGAAAGTGCTATAAAATCCGCCATCTGGATCAGATCTGGATCAGCCTTTGGGATTTGATAGAAGAATTTTATGAGCTTTGGGCAACAATTACCAGAGATATTGAGAAACAATTTTTTGGGTCCCATTTACCTCAATGTTAACGAAAATTTCAAAGTGATCCAGAATCCAGGATTTCTTCGGGATCACCCCCAAAATTAAATCAGCTCTTCCTTTTCACATTTTCGACACACCCTGAAAATTTCATCAAAATCCGTCCATAAGTTTTTTAGTTATCTTGAACACAGACAAACAAACAAACAAACAAACAAACAAACAGACAGATAAACGCCGCCAAATACATAACCTCCTTGGCGGAGGTAATGTGACCAAATGCAAAAAAATACAAATGCAAAAAACACCTAAACCGTGTAATACTTCAGTAACATGCAGTACTGTGATTGTGACAGTAGGAGGCAGGAAAGTTACATGAGGAACATCAGGAGACGCGCACACAAACACGGGGCTCGTGAACGCGCACGGCCAGGGCTGCTGTTGCTATGATGCAATGGCGACTGCGCCGTGGGAAGCGAGTCAGAGAGGAGTTGAATGAGTTCCCTCCACAGTTGAAGTGAAGCAGCCGCCGACAGTCAGGACGCCGTGGGACAGACAGCGGTCACGGAGACACCGGCAGGGCCCCATCCTACCCCACTACATGGACACACGCAGCCAGGTGTGTCTGGTAGCCTCGCTGCTAGCCGTGTCATGACGGTTGGAGAGATTTCTCACACATCTGTACGACGTTGCAGCGAGACGAGAGCACCAACACCCTATTTGCCCTCCTTAGCAGAAACCAAGTGAGGAGGGGTTGCTGTTTGGATTTTTTAAAAATATTTTTTAATATATAATTTGTGATCGCATTGTCCTCCTCACCGGCGACCCAGTGGACCTATTCTCACCATGGCTGAGAGAACCTCCACCGGGTTGCTAACGATGATGTTGGAGCCCACGCCGGCTGTCGCTATGACCCTGCCGGCGGAGGTCCGGGAGAAGCTGGCGGAGCTGGAGCTGGAGCTCTCTGAGGGTAAGTTGACAACAACATGTACACAAACTACCGCACCGTGTGGCCAAAGCATGCTGTGTTTCCCGGAGGGGGCTTTAAACATTAATCCTGCACATGACAGCTATCAGAACCACCGCCCTTTATCTGGACTTTGTGGATCATGTTTGAAAACATGCCAGCATCTACTGCTGCTATCAGGCACCCCCAAACTTTCTCCTCATTATGACTGTTAACTACTGCAGCACAGGGAGCTGCTAAACTAAGCTACACGGGTTAATCTTGTTTTTCACCTCTAATGAAGTCCAACTGTTTCTATTGTCCAGAAATTTTAGGTATCAGACTCCAAATACCATATTTGTTCAGATGGCTATCTGCCTCAACCTCAACAGCTGGGCTGAGTCAGCTGACACACCCATGCTGCTGTTAATGTGGCTGTTTTTCACACATGCATAATCAGGGGTCTGTTATTTTTTAATTAAATGACAGAGGACAGTTAGGAACTAATACCAATCCACACATTCATACTAACAACCTGACCAGAGACCAGCTCTAGAAAGGTTTCTGTCAGTAAATTGTGAAATTAGACGTTGAAACAGTGAATAATGTCCTTACATTGCTTAACAAAGGCTTCAGATTTTATTGTGAGGGAATTTTAGGATCCTTATGAAGTTTTTTTCCCATGAATTTTGCTGATCTGTACACTTGTTTGTGTGCATTTGTGTGTATGTGTCCACATAGTTTATGGTCATGTCTTCCTTGCTTTACCTTTGTTTTACCGTCCACTTCATAAACTTGTAGGCTACAAAGAGAGAGAGTCTTTTGAACTTGGAGATCTTGCTATAAAAATCAAATATTAGGCCTTAAGTAAAGTCACTCATCTCTCTCAAAAGTCAATTTTTTTGGTAACATTAAACATTTAATCTGATTTAGGGCTGCAGCAAACTATTATTTTCATTGTTGATTAATCTGTTGATAGTTCTATTTGATTATTTAAGTGTTTTTAGTCCACAACTCAAAGATATGAATTCAGTTTACTGTTACAGAGGAGTGAAAAAAAACAGAAAATATTCACATTCAAGAAGCTGGAATCAGACAATTTTTAATGTTTGACTGACTCAAACTGATTAATTGAACTGATCATAATAATTAGTGATTAATTTAATGTTTGACAACTGATGGATTAATCGTTGCAGTTCCAAAAATAATCATTTTCATATCATGACAAAGAAAAGCATCAAATCCTCACATCTAAGAAGCCAGAACCATCGAATGTTTGGCATTTTTGCTTGTGAGAAAATGAATATTCAATCAACTGACTACTCCATTGACAAATTGCTCTAGTGTTGTTAAAGTTATAGGACTAAATCACTGCATTATGATTCAGTTTTACACAATGTTAGAGGAAGTTTAAGTGTGTAACAAACTGTGTACCCTTTAAAACAGATACAACATGCACACATGCACTATCAATCAAACAAAAGTCATGAACAGCCATAAAAGTGGTAAAAGGTAAAATGATCAGTGTTTCCCAAAGCCCAAGATGACGTCCTCAAATGTTTCGTTTTGTCCACAACTCAGATATATTCAGTTTAAGAAGCTGGAATCAGAGAATTTAGACTAAACTGATTAGATTATCAAAATAGTTGGTGATTAATTTAATAATTGACAACTAATCGATTAATCGTTGAAGCTCTAATTTGATTTTGTGTATTTTTCCTTTTTGTCAGAATCAGATGTTTTGATAGCTTCTAAATCCCAAAGCCAACCTTGCTGCACTTATTTAGCCTATGTAAGAAAAAGAAAGGTCTTTTCTATATAAAATAAGTCTCTTAACTAGAGCTGCAACAATTAATCAATAAGCTGTCAACTATTAATTTAGTAATCAACTATTTTGATGATTGGTTCTGGTTTATTTGCTCCTCTATACATACAGCAAACTGAATATCTTTGAGTTGTGGACAAAACAAGACACATGAGGTCATCTTCTTTGAGAAACACTGATCAACATTTTTCATTCATTTTCTGACATTTTATAGACTTAAAAAAATCCATTAATCGAGAAAATAATTAACATCTATTTATTGATTAAAATAATAATTAGTTACCCTTAACTATCACACTTAACCTGCTGACAGAAACATAAAGACATCATAGCATGTGCTCGTACAAAGTCCTGAAAGCAGCATTTACTGATATGGTTTATTACTCTACTTAATCACTTTCCTTGATATTTGCTTTGAAGGACAAATGTCACTAATACTGGATGTAACATTTATGTAGCTGACTGTATTAAAATATCAACCCTTGGACTTTACATTTAAGTGCAGTCACTCAGCGCTGTAGAGAGTAAATAAAGCTGGACTCATCCTCCCGCTGACTTCAAGCCCTTAAGCGTTTCAGCACACTGTAACTAAATGAAGTGGGCGTTTGTTTTTCACAAAGTCTTTTGTTAGTTAAGTGAAACTCTTTAACCCTCTGAGACCCACAATAGACCCGTTTTTGTCTCTTTTAGGGGGGCAAAGGGGGTCTTTACGGGGAGCTTGCAGGTCAACAGTAGATGTCACATAGAGGTGGTGTACATCATCTGGAAGCTGAGACCATGAAGATTAATTTGAGATGCAGCTCAGCACTGTGACAACTTTTAGTCATAAATCAGAAATAAACAGAAATTAATTAATTATTTTCAATGAATTTTAAAAGTGTTTAAGGGTTTAGAACATTATGATTGATGTATATGATGTCCATCCCCGTGCTTGGTTATGTCTCATAATTTGTTTTTCGATTGATACCATTTCTTCCGCAGATTTGGTGCTAAATTTAACCATTATTTACCTATTGAGAATTGATAGAAATGATCAGTAATCCCTCCAAAATACCATATTTAGACCCCCGTACTTTGGGGAAAGCTATACATCCTCTGAATGCTCGAGGTTTCTAGTTTGTGGCTGTTAGGTTGGCTAAGTGGCTGTGATTATCTTAGAGGTCAACACAGGTCATGTTGCATTTGCAGTGAGGTCAAATTAAAAAAAAGTGGTCTCACTACAATGAAATGGCTACAATGGGGAATAACATCATCACACATGAGTACAATTGGGCTCTTTGGCTCTACAAGAGTCTGAGCTTTACAGTGATGCAATTTATGCAATTCCAAGACTGTTTAGGGACTCCAGCATGCAGACATATTCAAACACACCATTTTTAAAATGTGCTAAAATAACACAATTATACTGCATGATAAAAAAAATTTGTTGTTGTTGTTGTTGCTCCAAAGGGCGTGTGATTATCATAAAGTGGGCTTGTCTATAAAGGGGACCCATAGAACCCATTTTCATTCATATGCTAGATTTTCCTCTGTAAAATTTAGCCCAACTATGGAGCTTTATTTAGCCCAACTTACCAATATGGTAAGTTGCATGTACTTACCGGTACATGACATGGTTGTTACCAATGGCTTCCTTAGGTTTTCTGGTTTCATATGATTTCAGTGTCTTTACTTCAGTTTTAAAATAAACAAATGAGCCCACTACAACCTAAAAATCACTGCGTTAATGTGTTGAAGTTAGTGTTAACGTAATCTTATTCTGTGGACTCATCCCCTCTTGAATGAACAACGAGAGATGAACAGACCTATTTCTACATATTACAGTCCCATTCCATTAAATATTCATGGCTCATATAAGGACAGAGAGAGGATGTTAGAGAGCACTGTTAAGGAAACAAACAGGCAGGATCAGCAGTAGAGAGCAACAACATGTAGCAAGGCTGCCAGGACAATAACAATTATATATATAATCCACAAGTAGAAAGTAAATGAACCCACTTCAATGTGCACATACTGTAGTTTTTAGAATCCATTGGTAACTATAGCTTCACTGTAGCCCTAAAACTGAACCTGCTACAGCCTCTGAAAGACAGTAAAGTCCGTTGGGGTTGTCCCCGGCCCCGCAGGTCTCTTAGGGTTAACTGCTCCTCAAATGTAAAATTAGCTGAGCTGTGGTAAAGTCGTACTAATTAATGATCCACATTAAGCCTGATTAGATCTGGTATTATGTGACCTCAGGGTGTGACCTTATTTCTATGTTCACTCTAAAGACAGTAAGTGCAGGAGAACTTATAATAGAAAACACACTGATCCGCGGTTAAATTCTGCATTGAGGCTTTCTTTCTCCGTGTTAGCTGCAGTAGCACCATACCAGGGTTAGGAATAGACCAAAGGTGCACGCTTTGATAAGCACATTAACTGCCACTGAGGCCCCTAATGGGATAGACATGTATTCAGGAGCAGCTACCAAATTAATCTATATCTGTCCAGTTTCCTCTTCCTGCTCTCCACATGTCACATCCTGCCATGTTGGAGCTCTGATAGCACTATCTGCCTGACTCTGTTTCTCTTTCTGGCTTTTCTTCCTCTGACTGTTGTCTCTCTCTTTCTCTGCCTCTCTCCACGACTCCCCACCTCCACATTTCCTCTATTTTCTCCCTGATCAAAGAAGAAAATGTAATTCTCTTTTGAGTCAAGAGGAATCAGCCTTTTTTTCCACTTTCCAATCCTATTCCTGTTCGCTGCTGTGAACTCTTCACCTCGTGATGATGCCCTTTGGTTGCCTCCCCGTCGCATCCTGTCTCAGGAAAGAATAGATGAGTCGTTTTATTGGAAGGAGATGAGAGCCTGGGAATCCTGCAGGTTTTCTGTCCTTCTCAATGAGCTTGTCTCACTGGGATTTAAAGTCAGGGACGTCTGTGTCACACTAAGAGACACATCTCGGCTCGAGTGTGCCAGTAGGTGCACACTGTATTATTCATGGAGTTGAATAGATGTGTCATGTATGTTTTCTTAAGCAGTTTAGCAGCAGCAGTCACTGGAATAACATGAGTCTGAGACAATCCAGCAGCTCAGCTTGATAATATTCCAGCATCAGCAGTTTAGGCCTGCTGATGTGTGAAATAAACAATCTGTGCACTCGTATTGTAGTTATAATAAATGGTGTTTCCTCTAGAGATGCTTTTATTTTCAATTTATCGTGCTTTGTATTTATTTCTTACTGAACACGTGTCCTAAAATGTTTAGATTACTTCACTCTACTTGTTGTGGTATTGAGAACTCAACTACCTATTATTTCTGTATCATTTTAAATGTGCATTTGTTGTTTTTGTTCAGTGACTCTATGTAGTTTAATAATTTCAAAGCACTTTACTGTGTACACTTGGGGCCTGCCTCGTGAAGCAGGATTACTAAATAATCTGGATACCTGCACTGAGTTAAACCTGGAATCGCTTTAAATGTGGAAAATGGACTTAAAGTAAATAAAAGAGCTTTTGTAGGTTTAAAGCCACTGCAAAATTTGCTTTGAATCTTCAGCATTCCTCCATAACATTTAATATTCATAACTAAATAAGCAACAATCAGAGTTTAAAAAAAACACCAAACATCTTAGGCATTATTTATTAAAGAAATGGCTTGACATTATGCAAAATATACTCGCTGGCTTTCTTTATGTGCTCATTTAGAAATAATAGTAATAATCCACAATTAAACTGTACTGTATTCATTCATGGAGCCATACAAGTCACTGCATGTTCTACAACACTGGCCTGCACATATTTCAGCATAAAAGTCTTGTGTTAACAAATGAAGGAGTTTTGTTCACAGAAAAAAAAAAATGCTTGAGTGGTTTTATTTTGAAATGAAAGCAGGAAGTGTTGCTTTAAAAATAAATCTTAACTTTTTTTCATGTTCGTGACATTGTCTACAGATATAGACTTGGAAACTGTAGTTATGTTGCTGATATCATGTCAATATACAGTCAAATGATCACTTCTACTGTCGTAAGACGCGTATCTCATGTTGGCGGTGTGGCAGCTCAAACCTGGTTGCCGAAATAAAAAACAACAGGTAATGCAGCCATCACACGCTCCTCATGCAGCTGGTCTAACCCAGACTTTAGTGTAGATTAAATGGATAAACGGCTGAAATTGACAGTAAGTACCTGGCAACAACTTGTTGTGAAGTAAGTTCAGTGGAATGGGGGGAGGGTGAATGTGACATAGAGAGGCTGAATGTTATCATTGTTATCAATAGCACCTTTAACACTTTGGTTCTTATATGGATATAATCAAAAGACGAATAGCATGAGTGAGCTTTAGAGGTGCTGGTAGTTGAATGTTGACACCTTTTTACAGAGCCAGGCTGTTTCCCCATGTTTCTAGTCTGTGTGCTAAGCTAAGCTATCCAGCTGCAGCAACAGATTTACCGTACTGGGCACTACTACTGAGTGATATCAATCTTCTAATCAAACTCTTGGTATGAATGTGAATTACTGTATTTCCCAAAACTATTCCTTTAAGTGTTTAACAGTCAAAAAAAAGCCAATCTGCGTCATCAGGACCAATAGGTGTAGTTTGATCAGATTAAACTGACAGTAAACAAACAACCCTCCAACTGTCATCTGATTTTGTATCAGGTGCCAAATCCTGATTAGTACACAGAAGTAGTACTGAACAATTTTGAAAAAAAATATGTAGTTCCGATTATTTTGACTGATATTGTGATATGATTTGTGATATTAGAGGGATGATAATTTGTCATCATTATACTCCATTTCATTGAAAAACATTTTTAAATGATTATTGTGTGATTTTTGGCTAGCTGGCGTTAGCTACCCGACAGGAACAGACTGAACAAAGTGGAATCTGAACACTTTTCATTCGGCTCCAGTGGCGTCATTTCTCTTAACCAGATAATACTTTTGTCAACAAACACTAATGGAGATGTCTTATTGTGATTATTTTGACTGATATTATGTTATTAGTGGGAATGATATTTTTTATTCTCAATTGCACTGAAAAACATTTTAAAATAATTATGGTGTGAATTTATATGTTTTTAAATAATTAAGTAATAAAATATGTTTTCTCAAGTCTGTAGAATATGATTTGTGGGTCAGGACATCTCTGCAGCGCCACAATATTTTATTTAAAATGGTATTTTAATGCACATTTCGCCTTTGACAAATATTGCAAGTATTTAAAATCCGTTTTGATTATTATTTTATTTTCAACTTTTTGTACAATACATACACACACAAGACATGAAGCCTGGTACCCTTATACAAAATATAAAAAAAAAAAGCCTGGGGATAGATGTCAACAACAACTGCAAAGCTGCCAGATGACAGCAATATTGGCAAAACAGGTGAATGTGAAAAACTGAGAAAAAAGAAACAACGAAAACAATACAAAATAAAAAAAAAAACACATATGGGAGGGGGACTGCCAGAATATCAGTCAGCATATGAACATACAACATAGCAGCAAAACTCATTGGCTGTATAAGTAGTAAGCAGTAAGCAGCTATAGAAAGCATTTTACTGAGTCACCTCCAGAAACATGGTAATTATGCAATTTAATCCATCTCAACCGCTTTTGTTAGGGAAGGGAAACCGAAACAGGGGAAGGAGAAAGAACCCCGAAAAAAAACAAAGAAAGAAAAAAAAAAAAAAAAAAAAAAAAAAAAAAACAAAACCTAACAAAAAAAAAAATAAAAAAAAAAAAAAAAACAAATATTATTTTTTAGCTGCAATTAAGCCTGCCTTGAGAGCCTGTTTTTGATGGGAGGGAAGGACCCTTGTCCTGTCAGAGCAGCCAAAAATTGCCAAGCCACTGTCTGAATGTTAATTTTATACTTCAGTGATTTTAATAAAATTTTTATTAATTGTGCAGCCCAACATAAAATGTATGATATCACCTCTTATTTGGGGCTGCACGGTGGTGCAGTGGTTAGCACTGTTGCCTCACAGCAAGAAGGTCGTAGGTTCAATTCCGGCTTGGGACTCTTCTTTGTGGAGTTTGCATGCATTCTCCCTGTGTAAGCGTGGGTTTTCTCCGGGTACTCCGGCTTCCTCCCACCGTCCAAAAACATGCTGTTTAGGTTAATTGATGACTCTAAATTGCCCGTAAGTGTGAATGTGAGTGTGAATGGTTTTCTGTCTCTATGTGCCTCTATGTCTCTATGTCTCTATGTGCCCTGCGATGGACTGGCGACCTGTCCAGGGTGAACCCCGCCTTCGCCCAGTGCCAGCTGGGATCGGCTCCAGCCCCCCCCCCGCGACCACGGTTGATGATGGATGGATCGATCACCTCTTATTAATTCAGCCCCGCCCACCTCAAACCAGTGAGAAAAAATCAGACATCTCTCATGTCAGATAACCCAAACTTTAAAATGTGTATTCATGTCAGACTTCACCACTCACAGTAGAAGCTGACTGAAAAAAATGTGTTTTTAGGGCCTTTAATCAGTGCAGTTATCCAGCTAGTTTGGTAATTCTGCTTTGTAGGACTGGTTGGGGTGGTTGTGGTTCAGGAGGTAGAGTGGTTGTCCATTGATCACAAGGGTGGTGGTTTGATCCAAAACTCCTCTTGTTGAAGTGTCCTTAAGCAAGACGCTGAACCCCAACTTGCTCCCAACGGCCAGTTCAGTAAGGTATAAGTGCTGCTGTATATAAAGAAAGTCCATTTATCATTTTTCCCCAAAAATTACTGGTATACTGAAATCCCTTCCTACCAAATTCTCCACATCATAGTTACTGGAGAGAACATGTGGTATTTCTCAGCTGACCTGGATGCAGATGAGTGGTCAAAAGATGGGGCGTAAAGGAGGGCAAGAAGATGGATGATCCCCATTATCTCCTGCAGGAGTAAAGAGGGAGAGACGTGTCTGCTAAGTAATTCATAGACTCGCTGTATTCCGTTCGCTGGTTTTCTTCCCTCCTCCTTTGTTTGCTGTCTAAACCCTCTGATTACCAAGTCATTTTTAGTTCAGTCCTGCTGTTTGCTGGGGAACTGCCAAACCCCTGGTTGGTCATTGTGCTTGTTTTGCCCGCATCCATTCAGCAAACATTTACAGAGGACCAGTGCAGGTTTTCGGTAGTTGTTTGAGGTTGTTAGTATGCAAAGAGAAAATTGTTTGTTGCTGGTTTGAGGTGTTTGGAACAAGATCCAGCAGCATAAATGTAGCTCAGATTAGTGAGTTTAATGTTCGACAATGTTTTCATTTGTTCCTCCTCTTATCTATATCCTAGTATCTGCTCCTGCAATGACCCAATATCCCCTACGGAAATCATTAAAGTTCCACCTTATCTTATCACGTAGATAAGGTGGAACTTTAGTCACTGTAGGTAGAGAGGCGACCAGGCACAGTGCCGTCCACTGTTGGTAACTGAAGTAATGAAATGGTGATGATTAACTGGCACTGCCAGAGGCTTGATGGTGTAGTGATAAGTGGTGTCTATCTTATTGCTGTTAATGGACCTCTGTAGCTCCAATTCTTTTCTTAGGGAAGTTAAATTTGGCCTTAAAGTGGAGCTGGGCAGGTAGTTGTTATCAGTCTCATTCTGACCTGATGACTCTGCACTATTTTTATTATCTGGGAGAGCTGCTTCATCAAAACAAACACTCTTAAATGTGATTTAAGTGTGTACAGGCAGAGAGGATAGAAATAATACTAAGTTGATGTGTTTGAGAGAGGAAACAAGACCAAAAAGAGTCGGAGAGTAAGTTGCTGATGTGGGAAAGGTTTTCAATTTCACACATGATGGTTTTTCATATAAGCTAGTATGAGTTTCTCATTGTTTGTAGTTTACAGTAAATCCACAGAATGACCCGAGGTTGCAAACTCCAGTTTGCCTCTGATCATTTTTGCAAGTTAGCAGCTTTCCGAGACCTCTACTGGACTTGTAGCCTAAACTAATATCCGTGCACCACTGTCACAACCTTTTTGTTACGCATACTACCATAAGAGAAACTAAACTCCTTAACTCTGTAATTTGTACTATCATGACATCATTGTATAGCCCAATCCCCAAAATGCACTGTATGGGCATTAATGCAGGGCTCACCAATAAGGATTAGCAATAGTAAATTGCCACATCAGGCTAGTAAATCTCACTTACCTGATAGGACAAGTGGAAAAAACACATTTTGTTTTTGTGGAGCTGATGATGGGAGTAGCTAGAGAGCCATCTCGCTTCCCTCTTATCTAATCGGTCACAATTATCCTGGAAACAGGAGCGTAGTTTGTGTTAGAGAATGTGGGTGAAACTCCAGATTAATTTACTAAGATTAGACATGACAATTAACTTTAGCCTTTGTTGTTATGTGATAACTGCTAAAAAATAAAACTATGACAAGTAAAAATTGACTTTGGGCAACTCCATTTCTGACCCATTTCATGTAGAGTACGTACCTACTGTCTATGTATATGATGATTGAACTAATGAACTGAATTAATTTAGCTACCCACTTCAAACCAGTGAGAAGAGTTTGATTTGATTCTGTGGTGAAACACAGACAAACACAAGAAAAGCTTCATTTTTAGTGACAAAGTGCGACCAGAGAGGACCCGCAGCCAATCAGAAAACAGATGCTGTGACTCCATGTTGACCTAATGGTGTCTTCAAATGGGGTCGTGTTTAGTGTGTTTATGAGTTGGGTCCATATGAACGCCCCCCTCATGTCGTATTCACGACCTCGTAAGTGGAAAGGTTCTGAAAGCTCTGAGTTCACGACTTGTGACGTGTTTGTTGATGTTGGGAGAAAAAAAAGGAGCCCATGGAGGTTCATTTTCAGTGTATAATAAGTTAATGTATTGTAATTTTAGTTGTATATTGGTTTTCTAGGTAATTTTATAATATGGCTGAGGAAAATGCTAACATTCTCTACAATCTCATCTTACTCCTCTGTCATTATCCCTTTATGTTTCCTTCATTATGTTACTCACTTGTTAGCTGCTAAATCGTTAGCCTCTGTGGCTTCTACACACGGACAGTAACTTTAATATTGCCATTGCTTAGCAGCGGTGCTCTTAACGACTTAACCACTCAAACGCTACGCATATGGTGAACACGACTTCCAATCTCGTGAACAAGGTAAACACAACCCCATTTGAAGGCACCATGTGTTTCAAAGAATTTCTGCCCCAATTACTTTGATTTAATCACCGGATCTGTAAAATTGAGTTTCTCCACAAGCAATCACACAAAAGTGCCATTTTAAATCTTGTGTTTACCAGAGATGTGCTCATACATTTCTTGGACACAAGTCATTCACCATGAAAAACACATAAATGATTAATGCACTCTGGAAATCTTTGTCAGCTAAGACCAAAATGACCAATTAGTCGACTAAGTGACAAAGATGGAAAAAAACATTAACGCTGAACCGTGTAATGGCATATTTTCCTCGGATTCTTGAGTAAGTATTATATAGGCCTGTTATACAGTCAAACCTGAGTCAAGCCAAGGTCATAGGCCTGTGTACATGTTGGGGTTAGCAGATAGCTTTGGTGGCCAGCAGTAAAACCTCTTTTTGGAAAGTATGAGTGTACAGGAAACTCCAGTGAGTAGGACTACTGAGTTTGTTGAGGAAAGACCACTCAGTGCAGAGAAGGACTGCCCACTGGTCCTGACTCATTCCTCTCTGTGGTCACTTACTCCCACCACCAACTCACGAAAAAAGATCTTCCACAGGGCTCACCCAGTGAGTTCAGCCTATTGTTATGCAAAATCAAACATTTGAATGTAGAATCACATTGTGCATTAAGAGTCTTTGAGAACATGTAGGATTTAGGGCGATTACTGAGGGGACTTTGTACATGGCTGCTGGTTAGCTCTGTAATAGGATCCAAAAGAGAAGAATGTTGAGCCTTGGAGCGAGCTAGCTGGCTGCTGCTGTAAAGTCCAGTTTGGAGATAAAGAGGCAGCTATGCCGTGCCCCTGCCACGGCAGAGGATAGAACGTGGAGGGTCATAAATATTTCAAGGGTGTGCCTCAGAGCGAAGCAGAGCTTCAGATTCTTGTGCTACTCTCATGTGTTTCTACAGTCTGTATACGCGAGTCTGCACATGGAAGTGGGTTCATTTACTTTGTGGATTGTTAAAGTGCTCCTAACAAACCACAGAGCTGTTTCATTTTAACCCAACAGTGATCCACAGCACCAGTTATTGTCCTGGAGGCCTTGCTGCATGTTGTTGCTCTCTACTGCTGATCCTGCCTGTTTGTTTTCTTTACAGTGCTCTTCAGTATCCTGTCTCTGTCGTTATACGAGCCATGAATATTTAATGGAATGGGATAGTAATATGTAGAAATATGTCTGTTCTTCTCTCTTTGTTCATTCAAGCGTGGATGAGTCCTCAGAGTAAGATTTCTGCCAGCACACAATGATTGTAGTGTCCCTGTGGCTTCCCTCATTGGAAAGGTTTTCAGTATTATTATATCATTACTAGTTGATCTATTGTTTTAACTAGGGCTGTCAAAGTTAACATTACAACATGTTAACGCAAATTTGTTTCAATGCCAGTAATTTCTTTAATGCCTTATTGTAGTTTGCGATTTTTAGGTTGTAGCAGGCTCATTTGTAGCATGTTTTAAAGCTGGAGTGAAGGTCCGGAAATCAAATGAAACCAGAAACCCTGTCACATTAGCTTGTCAGGACGGAGGTTAAATAACGCTCCAGACTTTCAATTTTGACGAGGAAAACCTGGCATGGCCATTTTCAAAGGGGACCTTAAACCTCTGACCTCAAGATATGTGAATGAAAATGGCTTCTATTGGTACCCACAAGTCTCCCCTTTACAGACATGCCCGCTTTATGATAATCACATGCAGTTTTGGGCAAGTCATAGTCAAGTCAGCACACTGACAGCTGTTGTTGCCTGTTGGGCTGCAGTTTGCCAACAGATAAAAAATGTGTGATTATTTTGTGATTAATCATGATTAACTGTGGACAATCATGCGATTTTAATGATATTTTAATTGATTGACAGACCTAGTTTTAACCCATTAACTGTTTAACAATGTAGTGATTAAAATGGAAAAAATAATAATGGTTCAGTAAGCAAACCCAAAAGCATTCATGCAACTGTTGTATGAAACAGTCTACTGTCTCATTTTAGAAGAAGTAAATATTTGCCACCATATTTTTACTTTACCTGACTATAAGGTTGTTTTCAGTTGACTTGCTGTCATTTTGCTCTAGTTACTTTTTTACATGATGAGCAGAAACACTAACTAATTGTTGTAATGACTGATTCCCAGCTGCCTTGTACGCCCCTGTGGAAGTATTATAAAGGCTTTTGGCTCAGAGGGATTTTAAAGTTTGTTCTGAAACTTGAGAAACTAAAGCATTGTCCTCTCCCTGCATGCATTTCATTCTCTCAACTGACTCAACCATGAAGTGACTTACTGGTGTTATTTCTGCAGTGTTTATCACATATAGCCCTTTATTGCTATGGCACAAGTTGCTGAACAGTTTGATTGCAGTGCTACACTGATTCCCACAGTCACCAGCTTGTGACAAACAGCAGCATTGTCCAATATAATGTGCAAGAAAGAACAGACACTGAAAGTGCAGGTGAATTATTAGTAACTTAGAAGCTTGATTTACATGTAGTACTCTATGTATTTCATTACTCTGTCCATACATGGACCGGTGATAACTAGGGGTGAAAGAAAATATCAATACACATCACAATATCACAATATTATGTTTTGTGCCACTGTATTGATTCGAACCCAGCAGACCCGGATGCTATTCTGTCTATCAGGTTGTAGCTCAGTTTTAAAGCTAGAGTGATGGTACTGGCATCATGACACTAGAAAGCCGAAGGAATCCATAGATGTCATACTTGCATGTCCCAAAGGAGGCTAACGCTCCAAAGTTGCTACATTGTGGCAATGAAAAACTGGCTTGGAGGGGTTCTCATGGCTTCTATTGGTACCTACAAGTCTCCCCTTTACAGACATGCCCACTTTATGTTAATCTCATGCAGTTTTGGGAAAAAACAAAGTCGTTTTATGCATGCAGTTTGAATGGATAGATATTCACCTATTCTAAACTGGTGTATTTGAATATTTCTGCGTACTTGGGTCTTAAACAGTCTTCGAATTACATAAGTTGGGCATGAATGGAAAGTTGAGACTCTTGTGGATCCAATGAGCTCAATTGTATTCATGTGTAATGATGTCAGTCCCCATAGTAGCTATTTCTCTGACTTTTTTTTTTTTTTAACTCAAATCTTACCTATGGTGTTATACTGTAACAGTTTTCCTAGAATTAGATTGGAAAAGTAACACAATATATTGAATCATTACCCCTGTATTATATGTATTTGTATCGCCCAGATTCTTCACAGCACTAGAGTTAACTGTCACAGACAGCTAGATGTACACTTCATTTTTTTGTGAGAAAACAGCAACTGCTGAATTAATTTCACATGATTTGTTCCACTAGTTTCTAGAGAAATGCAACGACATCAACCACTGAAAATGTATGCTGGCTAAATGGGTAGCTAACAATCTTTCAACTGGTTCATTAATGTAGAAAAACAAGTAAACAGAGATTATTGCTGTCCACACTATATCAAAGCTTCTATCAGTTTGTCAGTAAAGACCCAGATTGTGGACTCTGTCCTTGCATTGGCCGACACCCAGTAATCCTTGGCTCCTATTGTATAATACTGTGTCTCTGTTGACTTAAGTCTCCTGCAGTCAAGTTCCCTTAACCTTTTAAATCAGATGTCTGTATGGAAACCAGGAAGTTAGTCTTTTTCAAGCCAAGCAGAGACTTGACCCTTTGATAAGACAACAGTAGAGAGGTAGTGGTGCAATGGTTCAACAAGCCAACGGTTCGGATTGTATTGTGGTTTTTGTGACAAGGTGTTGCTTTTGGTTCCATTGTTTTCTATATTAACATAACCCCTTCAATGTGTTTGAACCCAGATAGATTAATTGATTGATAATTGATATTTCTATATTATATAAAGGCATAACTGATTTTTTCTATGAAGTAAGGCAGGCTGCTTAATACTCAAGTAGGCCTATGTTCAGATAATTTAAAACTTTATTATATTTGTCATATACATACGGGTACATACATGAAATTGATCTCCGCATTTAAACCATCCTAAATATTTTAAGAGCAATGGGGGAGCAACTTGGCATCAGTGTCTCGCTCAAGGACACTTCGACATGCAGACTGTAGGAACCGAGGATCGAATCAATTTTTTTTTTTTTTGCATTTTGGTTTTGCATCCCTAGTATAAAGCTAGTGCCAGCCTCCTGCCAGGCCACCATACTGTACTGTCCATCCTGCTCCGCAGAAAGACCACTGACCTCTGTGATTGGCCAGAAGTTGCGTTTAGTAGTATTCAACCAGGGTTTAAAGTGAATAAAGGTGTGAACACTATTTAGGTGTGAGCACAACTTAATACATACAGTATCTCCTCAGTTTCAGAATACGTACGTGGTCATAATGGGTGCCAGCAGGTACTGTGCTTGTGGTGACGCTATATATGCCCTTGCTGCAAGAGAGATGGCATGTGCAGTGTGGAGCAGGGCAGTGTACTGGGCACCGGCGCCAGGGAGATCTGCTGACCAAACAAGCTGCATGCCCCACTTCAAGGACACATTGCAGAAATTCACTCTGCTGCTTTATGCGCTGCATTCTTCTGCCGAGCAAGGCTTTTGTTCTGCCTCCATCAGCTTTCCAGTGTAAATTCTTTGCTGCCCATTCACCTACCTATATTGGTGTTTATCTGTGATCCCTCTCTGTGCCCATCTGATGGAGACAGCACGAGAGTCGGATGGCATCTAAGGAGCCCTCCTCGAACACCACAGCTCAATCTGTCCTCTCTGATCTAAACACATACAGCGTCCTTCTCAGATAGCTGAATTTTCTCTAAATGCTCTTATTCACACCTCCAAAAGATGAAGTCCCTCTATTATTCATGTTTCCTGCAGAAGTACAGTATGTTCACAATGTTTGCGCTGCAGTGTTTTCAAGGTGCTGGTGAATTGCTTGCAGAGGATAGAAGGAGGCTGCAGGGCTGAGGTCACTGAGCTGTGCAGGGAGCCTGTATAAAGTTTTTCAGAGCCCAAGGTAAAACTTCATGAATAGCCCTTCAGTCATTCATCACCTCCCTTTTGCTTTCTTAATTTTCTAATCTCAACTTTTCTCATTTAATATTTGATATCTGAGTTCATCTCTGAAACATAAGGCACATTGCCAAACAGCCACATGCCCTTTCATGCATTCATTCTGTAGCATTAATGGAGTACATTACCTTGACTCTACTGCCTCTTAGTTACTTTCAAACACTTTGTTATTTAGTCATGCCATTAGTCATGATTGATTCTGGGCAGGACCAATTACAGCCGAGGGCTGATGCCCCCTCCCCCTTGGGCCTTGGCTGTCAATCAATCAGTCATACGGAGAAAGAGGAAAACAACATGGACAACAGAAAGAAATGGAAAGACGTGGAAAAAGCGCGGAAAAATTTAGTAACAAATAGAGGCAAGCCCTTCAGGCAGATGCTGCCAAGTGTGTTAAAATAACACAGATGTTTGCTGGTGGCTATGGCGGAGCTTCCTCGTCAGCAGTAGCGGCATCCGAAGCAGCCGCAGGTGATGATGGCAGAGGTGGCCGTCAGGCGGATGAGGGGAAGGGGAGGCAGGAGGAGGAGAGACCAGCGGCCACCACCGGTGCGAGTGGAAACTGAACTTCAGGTAAGAAGTGAAGAACTGCAGTCTACCTGGGTCAGATATGAATCAAGTTTGGGTGTAGTTTATTTTCGTTGTGCTTGCTAACTCTCAACACAGTCAATAGTTACAAGGAAAAGGTTTTCCTCTAACTTGAGTAAAGTGTAAAGTGCTCAGAAAATGCTTATACTAGAATTAATTAGAAATAGTGTATCTTAATAGATCTTAATGCATAAGACAATAGGTGGAATAAATATAAGAATGAGGTACTATATACAGAAACAGCTGTTTTCTTTCAGCCTTAACCTCTCATTGTCTCTTATAGGATGCTGTCACTCATTTTGGAAGCCTGCTGTGGTTTCCTCTAAGTAAGTACTGTACAGAATACATGATACAACTATTTTTCTAGAGTAAAGATACCAGTACGGTGATCATCTGAGTGAGTCCATCAAGTGTTATTCTTTCTCAACTTTTTCTGTCTTTCTCCTTTCACTTTTTAAAGGTTGCCATGTTTGAGGAAGTATGTGGTGTTTCTGCTGTGGAGGTCTAAGGTGACTGTTTATTGATGTGGTGAGTACGTAGTCTGTTAAAGTAGCACTCAATCACAATCTGTCATTTATACATTTCAATATTCATCTCATCCCTGTTCCTCTGTGTCCTGTTTTTCAGGATCCCATCATACTTTGTTCATTGTTTGTTCAGGAGGTTCCTCTGAGTACAGTGTATAGAGTATATGATGCAACTATTTTCCCACATTTTTCTAGATACCAGTACTGTGATCATACAACAAGTAAGTCCATCAAGTGTCATTCTTTCTCAACTTTCTGTCTGTCTCCTTTCACTTTTTAAAGGTTGCCATGTTTGAGGAAATATTCTGTGTTGCTGTTTATTCATTTTAATATTTGTCAATGATCATGTCTCACCTCTATTCCTCTCTGTCCTAATTTCAGGATCCCATCATACGTTGTACAGGTTATTTTAACCAAACTGCTAAACAGTAGAGAGTATAGAGAATAGCTAGAGTGACAACATTATTTACAGCACAATGGGCATTAAATTATTGTTACCATGCTCTTTGAGGCATTTGAGCAAAAAATGCAAGCAGACTGAGGAAGCCTCCCTGGACGAGTATGTTATACTCCACGAAGAGGAGGAGACCGCAGATCCTGGCTGACGAGATCAACGCTGGGAGACCAAAGACCAAGAAACGGAGGACCAAGAACAGACCAAGAAGACCAAGGTCACTCAGCTGGAGGACATCAACAAGGTCCTGAAGGACAAGGTCAGCAAGGTCCTGGCAGACCAAGAACAGACCTGGAAGACCAAGGTCACTCAGCTGGAGGACATCAACCAGGTCCTGAAGGATAAGACCAACAAGGTCCTGAAGGATAAGACCAACAAGGTCCTGGCAGACCAAGGACAGTCCTGGAAGAACAAGGTCACTCAGCTGGAGGACATCAACAAGGTCCTGAAGGACAAGGTCATCAACGTCCTGGCAGACCAAGAACAGACTTGGGAGTCCACAGTCCAACAGATGACGACTGAGAAGAAGCTCCGGGATGATGAAGACCATGTTACAGAAGATGAAAAGCACAATATTAATGAAGATGAAAAAGGAAGAGAAGCAGCAACCTCCCCCTCACCTCCACCATTCTCTATATCTCCACCTTCCCTCCACCTCCCTCTTCATCTACCTTACCTTCCTGTCTCCACCTCCCCCTCACCTCCATCACCCTCTACATCTCCACCTTCCCTCCTCATCTACCTAAAAGGAAGGCTCACCTAAAGAAACAGATATCTGTTGCTTTGGTGTCGGGGCTTCGGTCTGTTTCTCGATGTTGGATGTACGTCGTTAACTTTATGGGCAGCACAGTGGCTCAGTGACTAGTGATTAGCACTGCAGCCTCACAGAGACACCTCCACCTGTCCAGCTGTGTGGAGTTTATATACTCTTCCTGTATCTGTGAGGGTTTTTTCCTGGTGTTCAGATTTCTCCCACAATTCCAAGTTATGCATGAGGCTAACTGGATGCTAAATTACCTCCAGATATTTCTTTAATATCTCTGGGAGTAATTAAAAAACTTCAATCGATCATATTTCAGTAAGGGGATTCTCTTGGTGCTCAGGTTTCTCCCACTAAATATATATTGGCATAAATTAAATATGTAAAATAAAACTTCCTTAAAAATCAGATAAATTGTCAAAAAAATTTCACTATGTCTGCTTCTCTCAATAAATATTCACAGTGTAAATATAACTGTATGACATTATGGTGGCTATAAAGTAGAATTACTGCTGTTCTCTGTTTAAGTTGTGATTTCTGTAACACTGATGCTGATCAATAAAACCATCAGTGCTACTAATAAAAGATGCTCCAAATAATATTTTAGATGCTGGTTAACAAAATGAGCCGGTTCTGTAATAAACAATGATTCACTGTGATTCAAGACTTCCGCAAATACCTGAAACATACCCTTACTCAATGACAGTTTCTCCAAACATCACCAGAATTGCTGGATATTTTTAATTAAGCTGTAGAAATATGCCCCCCCCCCCCCCCCAAAAAAAAAGAAAGAAATATGACTGGAAGGACTTTGAGTGTACAAGTACTGAAAGGCTGCATACACTGTAATGATGAAAAAGGGAGTGATTGGGCTCACTCCCTCTCTCTAAAGAAAAAAAAATATATATATATATTACAGTATATATATATATACGTATATATATATATATATATATATATATATATATATATATATATATATATATATATATATTTGGTGTGAAAATTACAAATATTTTACTAATATTATTTCACTATTTTATATATTACTAATGTGTAAGCTAGATCTCATTCTATTGTAAAAGAATTTTTAGGATATTTCAGTAATACTATTTTGGATAGTTAGATAGAATTGTTTGAGTGATACATTACTAATATTTTTGTGCTATTTTACTAATATTGTTTGGATATTTTACTATTTTTTATTTTACTAATATTTAAGCTGGAGCTCCCTTTAGTGATTTTATACACTGCTGGGTATTTTAATTTATAATAATACATCAGCATTGATTAGTTGATTATGTTTTATTTTAATAATGTGAATCTGCAAAGCAACTAAAGTTATTAAATATATAGTGGACTATAAAGTACAATATTTCCCTCTGTGAAAGGTGTCATTGAACTCGGCAGAGAGTCCCTGTTCCATTGGTATTTTTTTCCCGCCCACTGCACATTAGCTCCTCCCCCTTCATGACTCATGAATTGTTTGTTAGACTCTTGTGTACTCAGCAGAGCCCCATTTTCACTGATATGGTTATTCCTGCCTCACACACATTAGCCACGCCCTATTTCATAACTTATGAACCGTTGGTTGTAGATCCTTGTGGGAGGTTTTGTATCGTTCTATAGAGAGGTATACAGAGCCAGCATTACAGTGTAGCGTTAGCTATTCAAAAACCTTAAAATATTCCACATCTTTACTTTTCCAACATTTCCAACATTCATACAAATTAAACCCATTCCCACTTTTCATATTACTACAATTCGTACTGCTTCACCTTCTTCTCACAACATTCAAGCCAGCATTACAGCGTAATGTCAGATTTTCAGCATCCAGCATTCACACCAGCTTGGGTCCATGTTTACTTCCTGTCAGCTGATGTCATTGGTTTCGTCTGAAATGACATGCTTACATGCTGTTTAGTTCACTTAAAGAGTATGTGAGAGTTTTTAGTATAGTATGTTTGAAATCTTAGTATGAAATCAATAGTACACAATCCAGTAAAATATTTTAGTATGCAACACTGGACACTACAGTGGCATGAATATACCACAATGCAATGCGGTAGTGGGTACAATGTTCATAACCGACATTGACAGACAGCTGGGGTTCAGGCAGTGACGACGCAAATTACTGCTCAGTGCATCTGAAAAGATACATACTGCTGTTTATTGGCACGAAAGTATGTTGAAAAATAGTACACTTGTTGAGTATGTAGTGCATGGTATGCGATTTCGGAGCAAATCACATACACTGCTACCAGAAATAAAGTGGGACACATTTAGAATGTTATTTAAAATGGTGAGGAGTTTGTTTGTAGGGGGGGGGGGTTGGGAAAGGGGGGGGTAGTTGGTTAAAATATGAAAAAGAAAAAAAAAAGGAGTGGGAATAGGTGGGGGGAGAGGTTTGGGGGGGGGGGGCACTGCCGAGGTGCCCCTGAGCAAGGCACCAAACCCCCAACTGCTCGGGGGGCTTTTCGGGGGGACCCCACAACTCTGACATCTCTCCATTGTTGCATGTTTGTGCACTGTGTGTGTTCGGGTCTGCATGTACCTTGTATAAAATAAAAAAAGAGGGAAAAATTGAATTTCCCCTCGTGGGACTAATAAAGGATTATCTTCTTCTTCTTCTTCTTATACTGTATATTGTCGATTTGTGACATCACAAATGTACAGAAATCCTGGCGGCTTGTTTTAAAGGGACAGTTTCTGAATACAGGCTGTGTGTAATTCTGTGTGGATTGAGCGTTTTGACAGTATTCATACAGCACGTAAATGTGCTTTATAATGAAAAAGACATGAAAATCTCACTTTTTACAGTATGGGACGTTTAAATAATGTGCCACTGACAGGAGTTGGCAGTGTTTAATTAAGATAAGTAATGATAATTCATTCCAGAGCGGTGGTGTAATGATGCATCAACACCTATTAGCTTGTCTTGACCTTCTCTGGCCGGGGGAGCTAGCAGGGGTCAGCCTGCACAGTGTGACAGGACGGTGGAGGCTATGAACTTAGCTCCAGCAGCAGCTGGCCAGCAAGCAGCTCCCTGTGAAAGTGTGGAGGAAGCACTACAAAAGGGGACTTAACTCTTTGTTGATTTACTTACAATAGATCTTTTTTGACAGGAAATGTAGAATTCAGATTATGCGTTTGTTGCCAGTAATGGTTACATCACTTTTTTTTTTCTTTTGAAGAGATGATTGAGAAAACCTGAAACAAGTTTAAATTTTTTAGTCGGTTCAGTCGATGTATGCACATCACTCAGGTGTGATGTGCAGATCAAACACAAACAGCCCTTTGTAGCAGCAGCGGGCTGCATTGTGAGCCTTCCTGGTGGAAAACAAACAGACAGAAAATGTCTGGAATGTGCCGTGACCTATCAACTTAACCGTGAGGAGAGGGCTTTCTAAATCCCCGTCACTGCTGGAGGGCACGACTACACACACCAAACAAGCACATAGCATAGCAGGTTGTCCCAGGCTTTTAAAAGAACAAGGCCAAGTTGCCCCCCGCCTCCTCTTTCCCTGAGGTGTCCCAGTAGACTATGGGAGGGAAGGAATAAAATAAAACTCAAGTGAGTTTTTTTATTTTTTTTATTATGGGGCTAAAGCCAGGCTTTTTTTAGATCTAAAACTCAGCTCACATACCAGAAAATGTGTTTTCAGCCTGTGTGCTCTGAGCAAGCAGACGGTTTTAGGCAAACTCTGCTGCTGTTGCTCTCCAGGGACTTTTCCAAGCGTGTTATTCAGAGTGTACCTGTATAGCCAGAAAGACACAAAGCGAGGGCAAGTCAGGACTGCATTTACAGCTCCTAAGGCATAACTGACAATGTGTGAGTCTCTTTCTGCATTTAACAAACAGTCACTAACTAATGTTGGTAAGTTGTAAATCATCTTGATAAACATCCAAGCTGTTTTTTATGACGCAGTTCCTGGTGCTACATTTAAGAGCTAGAGCAATGCATATGCATTCGATGCATGAAAGATACACCCTTCAAGAAATGTACCGCGACTCAACCAAGTTAGTACCTTGCAGGTGGTATGCAGGTATTAGATAAGCTTTGGCTTATTACAACGTAAGTCTTATTTTTAACATTTTGGCCATCATTTCTATTGGTAATAATAACCTTGTACTCACTAAGTTAATTGCTGAGACTGGAGAATGTGTGAAATCACTAAAATAAAGCCAGATGGGGCAACAAACACAAGTGTTCAGTTTGCAATAGAGGTTTAAATAAACCCAGTTTGTTTGACCACACCTTGACCACGCCAGTTCAGTTTTCATATGCAATGAAGGACTGTTACTGACATAATGTTCACTATCAGCTCTATCTCCAAATGAATACCTGGCTTAACTGTTGGCTTTGTTTGCAACCTCTCTTGATTGATCAACTGCTCATATATGTTGTCATGACCAACAGAAATAATGGCCACAGCTACTAACATGAGACTCACATTGTAATAAATTGAAATTACCCTTTAATGCTGAGGTAAGGAGACAGTGGAGAAATCCTTCCTCCTGCTGCTTTAAACTACACAACCATCTGCAAGTAGCCATACACATTTGAGAGAGAAATGTCACGTGCAGGCTTATTCAAATATGTCATCCACAGCGCTTAAAGTGTCTCAGACAGAGGGTGAATACAGGTACAGACAGACAGTATGAGAACAATAATGTGTTTTTGAACATTAAAGCATGTAAACATGATCTTGTATATAACCAAAATGCAAGTATGACCCTAAAAATGAACATTATATGCCCCATAAAAAGGTTGAGACAGCCAGGAGGAACTAGTACCCCATCTCTCTTTATCATTTTATCTCTCTTCTGAAGATTTGGATACAGCTGTTTAAGAGAGACAGTTCTTGATGAAAGCACAGTTGCAGGTTTTACTCAACAAGTTAATGTTATTCCACCTGGTGTTCCCATATAGTCTTTGTATTCCTCTGTAACTATGAAAAGATAACTAAAACATATATTTTTCCTGTAGATTTGACATGCTTTCAGTGGCGTAGGACTTACTATCCAAGGAGACTGCATCCAATCTCCATTCCTGGGTAATGATGTATTAATGTGGTCCCTCGTACTATGCACGTTCAAAGTCTAAACTAATCACTGTAATGTTTTCTCTGGCACTGCTACTAGCACACCAGATGTTTTCTCTGATAAGGAGTTCAGAGAGGAGTGGACAGCTGCTCTGAACCAAGTTTCTTACCTTTAATTGCATTTAACTGTTAAATTGAAAGTTTTTATACTCACTGTCCATGTTAGAGGGATAGCCTCATGGGAGGAACCAAAATGGCCCCATGTACTGATCTGTGTACCGTATTTGGCTTCTGAATACTTTGATGAAATACACATTTTTGTGGCTGCACTAAAGCACAGTTTTGCCGCTTGTCAACACACCCTAAAGATTTTGAATAACCTTTTCACCCAGTGTTACTTGAGGAATCCCAGGCACTCGGGGAGGAACAATGACACGGATACAACTTTAAACTGACCTGTAATCTAATATAACACACATGCACACGTCACACGTCTCCATGCTCTTACTCACAGCATTCTTGAAATAGAGGTCACAGGCCTCTGCAGTCTCTGCGGTTGACGGTTGTGGTCCCATAACGTGTGTGCGACTCGCTCCATGATGACAGTTGGAGATCAGTTGTTGAATCTCAGAAGCCTGTTCGTCATTCCTCGCGTCCCGCTACCCGTCGCCCCCATTGCCTCCAACCAAGAAACTCATGAGACAGCCAAGTTTAACCTTTCATAAACGTTCCATCTTTGTATGATGCACCAGACGTTTCTTATTATGTTATGTGTGGATGGGTGTGATTCTTTATAGCTTTTGTGTGTGTTTAAGTATGTGTACTGTCTGCGTGGGTGTGTATTTCTGTGTGCTGTGATACAGCCTATTCATATAGTCATATGATTCACTGCCATATTCCCACATTTTGAAGCCTATGTTATAAAGTTGCTCGAGGGCTCTAAACTGCCTCTCAGCCATAATCAACAAAGCAGCAGTGTGATATAATAGCTGATAGCTAACATTGTTAATTATGCCAGATAATAATAATTACAGGCAGCCCGAATATACTGTACATACCGACTCCACCCTGTTTGTCATTAGGAGGAAGTCTGAAATGCCAACAAGTGGCAGATAGCTGCTGCTGGGATGCCCTGCCCTCATGACACACACACATTTTAGTGCAGACTTTCTCCTGAGGCTTATTACTACTGCAGCCTCCAATTCTTAGTGTAATTGTGGGGCATGCATATGAGTAAGCACCATCCATATGACCTGAAAATCCGAGAGCTGCTAACCCATGACAGAGTTGCTGCTTGCTTGCCTCCCTCCTCGTTATCTAATTTGATGAGACAAACTGAATTTAATTGTACCGTTGTCGTGGTCGGGCCAGGCCTATATTTAGATATCAGGATGTTAAATCATAGTACTCTGATAACCAATGTGGAAAGGGGAGAGCAGTAAGAAGAGCATATGTTATGAAGGCCTGATCAGTGGAACTAATCTGGGAAGGATTTACACAACAAAGGCTTGCTGTCAATGCAGAGAACACACCACCTATTACAATTCAATCTGTAAATTCCTGCTGGCTCCCAGGTTGTGCTCCTAGACTTGTGCGACTCTTGATTATTGAGTGTTGTTAGTGCATTGTCAAACATTTCATTATTCCATTTGTGTAAGGAGTAGTTAGCGCTTGTTTGTGAGAAATGTCTGAGTTAATGTCATGTTGACCAAGCTGAGCTGTTGAAAATGTACAGGGAAATAGAAAAGTCAGTCTGTCTATTTAAGGATGACATGCAGTTTGGTTTGGTTTTCTGAGGTTAAAGTCAGTCCTTCCAAGTCAAATCTATAAAGAGACTTGTATTTACGTGTCTATGTCGAGAGGGTCAGACAAAGGGAGGAGGAGGAATAGCAAAGCCTGGATTTAAATGCTTGCTTACACAGAAACAGCTGGAGTATGTCAGACATCAGGGAAATCAGCACTGACCAATTATTAATATTGCTTGTTTTTAACCTGTTTAGCAGATGTGTGTGCTTCTCTACATAGATTAACACAGTGAAGTCTTTTTTTGGGATGACTTACTCCTGATTATAGTTCTCCTGATGCAGTAAATACCATGTAGATGCAAATGCTGAGAATTAAGGCCATGCATTCCCAAACACTGGATGGTTTATATGGTGTATTCACTCAGGTGAAAGAGTCACAGTGTCCGCAGTAAAATATGTGTGCGTACTGCCTATGTGGCGTTTTTGAAAAGGAGTTTGCGATCACTGTGCTTTTTGTAGATGCATATTGATCTAGCCTTGCAGAGTAGTAAAAATACATTAGTTCTGGGTCATTACAGCGACAACAGAACTGACACACCTTATTCCCTCAGTCAGACTACTGGAAATATTGTGCTTTATCAAAAGCACCTTGAATTTACTGGCTTTTAATGATGGTGTATAACAGCATTTGATCTTTTTTTAGTGTTTACTCCTAAAGAGCTGCATAAATCCAACATCTGCATCATACATCAAGTGTACCCTTTTGTCTTCTTGAAGTGCTGTAAAGATGAACTGTCTACAGGCCTCAGCAGTGTCGTCCTCAAGGCTTTGACCTTTGACCCACCGTTACTAATGCTGCGTCAGGACGAGTGCTGTATCCCCTGCAGGTCACAGAAGACGAATGATGGGCTAACACAGAGCTTCGGCAGGGCTGCCATCAATCTGCACTTTCTCTTAAGGGCAGAAGGAATCTGCCACCGGCTATAGACCATCGCCGACGATCATCTGGGACCCCTGACTCTGCTCCGTTCTGGGTTTTTTCGCTGTCGGCAGGCTTTGCACATGTATGTGTGTGAACATAAATACCCCCGCGGATACTCCTTCCCCCCTTCCCTCGTGTCACAGCCTGTTTGTTGAGTTAGGCAGCAGGTTTGGCCCTTGGCTTACATGTGTGTGCCGATAAGTGCAAAAGCAGACCATGTGCTGGCCGCCCCGTCTGTCTCTCTCTGGAACTGACCATTTATTCTTCTTCTTTGTCTTTTTTTATGTAAGGAGTAGTGGAGGGAACCACTGAATGCCTTGCTCAGTAAAAAAATGCTATTGCAAGACTTAGCCGGGACAAGAGTTTGTTTTCATCTTGGAATCTGCTCCACTTGTTTTTGAAGTATCGCCTAACAAGTTAAACCCCATCCTTAGGTTCCATAAATACGGGATATTTGGTCTGGTGTAATGGACTGGTATTTATTAATTGCATTTTTGGCACTGATTTAAAACAAACAATATGTTATAGTAGTTCATGCATTCCTGCAGTGAAACTCTTAACTCACTGTAGATCCTCAAGAATGGACAACAATTCCTGAGGTTTCACCACTTGCACGTTGTTTACTGCTTGAGAGCAGTTCACACAGTGTCAGCCACACTAAAGTGCTACTTTATTGAAACTGCCCATTTTTCTGGCACTCATTAAGGCTGCATTCACACTAATACAATTTCATGATAGCTTACCTCCTGCACATGTAGACAGTGGTAGCGCTGTAAAATGCTAAATTTAACTGCACAACAGCTGCTAGCATAGAAAACAGGACCAGCAATGCTTGAAACTCGTTATCCATGGTGAAATTAACCACTGGTGGTCAAAGCTGATATTTTTTTCTTCCGGAAAATGTTCTTGTGATGGGGCGTGATGAATCAGGGAAGGACATGTCATGACTGATTAGACAATCAAGAGGTGAATGTGGGTGTCTGCACCAGTGTTTTCAAAGCTCCCAGTTTTTGTCCGTCCAGACTATAACTCAACCCTGAAAATTTAAAACAAAAACGGGCTCAGCAGCATTTTTAAATGTCTCCTTTTTAGATGCTGGAAAGCCGGAGTAGTGTGGAAGCTAGTCATAAATAAGGAAAGTGATGGTGAGGAAATTTTCCCACCGGTTAATAAACTCATGACAACACTGGTGTTACTGATTACACCGGGCATTTTACAGGAAAAGATGACAGTCGGTATGTTTAGCAGGCTTACTTTCCTCTCTAACATCAGGTGGCTGTGTGTCTGGCCTCTCTGGTCCAGCTTTTGCTGTGAGGCCGCAGGTTTCCACCCGGCACTGCTCCGCCATGCGCACCCACTGTGACCGCTCCGTCCTCTTCAAGTCAATTGCCTCATTAACATTGTCATCATCAAATATGTATTGATAACATGACACTGACATGCAAAAATGAACTAAGTGGGTTTTGTTTCTGTAAAAAAAAAAAAAGCAAAATCACAGTGGGGTACATATAATTGGTGTGTGCCTGACCACTTTATAACACCGGTAACACCAACCATTGCAGCTAGTCTAGGATAAACGGAGCAAAAGTTATGCATTTTATAATAGAAACGTATCAGTGTGGATGTAGCCTACGTTGCTCATACACAATAAGCTTAACCATCTCTTGCTCCAAGCAGGTTGAACCTAATGCAAAGAATTATTTGCAAATACTTGACACAGGCCTGAATGCAACTTTGCATAATGAACTCCTGAGGGACGTGCTTGAAATGGTTTTATTTCCCCAGCGAGGCAGCAGAGGCTTCACTGCGTCAGCTAATAGCGGCCGATTAGCCTACAGTGGAGCTGGCAGACAGTATCAACTGGCTAGTGTTACAGAGCAAGAACAATATCACCACAGCTGACTCTCTCTCTTATCTTCCACATGTGCTGGAAGAACAGCCAGCAGCCGTGCCACTGCCTGGTCTGAAGGCTGCCTGACTTTGAATTGTGGGCGTATGAGGAATGCGTGGCTGGAAAAAGGCCTGGGAGGGCTTTGAGAAATTTTTAGAACAAGCATATTATTCAGTTGTTTTTCCCCATGTATGGGGAAGCGGCGAGAGCTGGCAGAATACCTCAGGAAGCTGGGAAACACACCTCAGGCTGTTGTCTGTTTGACAGACGTGAGCAAACAAGCCCCTGTGGCTGCTGCTGCTATGCTGTCTGTTTGTTTGCATGATATCACATCCATTATCTGTCACACATCTGTGGGATTGTTCTACAAAATTATTAGTTATTTCTCTTCGTTTTGAAATCCCATGTTGGTCAGAATGGAGGTTTTCCTACAGTTAAGCTTCAGGACATGTTGCTCTTCACTGAGGCACATTAGCGCTTGTTGCTGCAGCACAGATGTTCTGAATCTGTCTGCTGTCCATCCCTTTCTTTCTCCTCACACGGTTTATATTGCATGCTAACCTCAGCTCACCTTAGCCTGGAATCTACTATATCGTCTCTGGGTTAATATCTGTCTGTCTGCCTGTTAGATTCCTCACTGAGAGGCTCACCCAGGGTTTTTACCACTGACAACAATGCTTGAGATTTCAGCGGGGAGGATATTGATTGAGGAGCCGGAGGATGGAAAAGCAAAGAGAGAAACCAAATGAGGGAGACTGTTAAAAAGGGAGTAATGGCAGGCACTGAGAGGGAGCATGAAGCATAGATATGTGGAAATGAATAATAGAGACAAGATAACAATACCTGCTGAGATGAAGTAGAACAAAGGATGAGAGGGTGATGATTGGAATGAGAGTAAGAGACCCTTAACATGGTAAGAAAAGAAAACATGCTGGAGGAGGTTTGGCCGATATGAACTGTGAGACAGTACAAACTATGCTGTAATACCATTTGTAACGTAGCCTTACAAATTGGGGTAATTTCGTAGTAATTCCAAAGAAATTTTAAATATTATTAAAATTATCACCTAATTACCATGAAATTTGCAGACCTCTAAAATGAAGTGTAACCAAAATTTCTGTTTGTTTTAGACCATTAGGGGCAGTATTGCTAATCAATGACCAGGACTTTTTTCAGCAAAATAATCTGAAAGGGGATTAATTCCTTCACAAGCTTGAGAGCTACCTAACCTGACCCAATAGATGGTTTGTCACACAGAACCACCTGAGAACTATCTGTCAATCAAACTCTTGCCGAAGCCAGTCAGGAGAAGAGCGAAAACATATTTTCCATCTAGAAAAGTCTTCAATGTCGTCCTTAGCTGTTCTTTCAATTAAGTTATACTCTCCAGTTCTGATATAACTGATGCTATTGGAGCCACCATTGTTGTTATAAAAAGGAACAGTCGCCTCTCTGTCTCGCATCACACACACCTAAACCACACCCAAAGCTGCCAGTAGCTCCTCACAGGATCCTGATTGGTCTGTGGTCTGAGTTGCCAGATATAAATGCATTATTAGCTGAGAGAAAGGGCCATTTTTATTATCTAAAATCAGGAAAAGGCGAATTAAACAGAAAAAAAATGTTTCTACAGGCAGCTGTAATAATATCTTACAGGCCTGGGAGACTCATCAACTACTGGATATTGTTATCAATAGAGACGTACAGACCAAGACTTCAGGCTATGTCAGCTATGGGATTGTCCTGTCAGTGTCTCACTTTCAGCTGCTCAAGTACAGCATGTCCCAGTGAAAGAAGATGAGGAAGATGGTCTCAAAGCAATGCAGAGACGCTCCAAATCACCTCTCTGTAAAATGATCAGACTGTAAAAAATCTCACTGCTGGATGGTTAAGTTACCTCAGCCAGCAGGTGTAGTAGCGGTGGTGTCGGTTTGTACATATGATCCAACAGGTTCTTTTGATGCTGACATCATTAGAAGAAATCTGATACTGCCCTTTTGAGTATCAGTATTGTCAAAGTATTTGTGGTTACCTTGAATGCATTCAGTTTTGAGGTTTTCTGAAGCATTTTATGGTGGCTTTCACTCTTACATTTATGATACATATTATTAAGCTTCAGGGGAAAATAGTCGTGCTACATCATACAGAAAAGGCCACACTTCTAATGAAGGTATGGATTGTCTAAATCATCAGCTACATCAGTAATAAGATGGGACGGGCCAGGATCTGTCTGATTCAGCTCAGCAGGAGGTTGATTGTTCGATCGATCAATCGTATTTCCTTACGCAAGTAATTCATCAGAGCAGCGCACTGCAAAGTAGGGGAAAAACAAAGCCTTCTGAGTTTTTACAAAGTAGAGACAAACAGCCCAATCAGTCACAATCAGGCTCACAGATGTGTGAGAAAATAGCTGCACAGCAGGTTAGACACCAAGACGATGTCAGTCTGATAATCACACAGCATGTTTTAAAAGTGAGGCGAAGTCCCGCCCCTTCCAGTGGACCCAGCGGGTCAATGGTGATAATTCAAAACAAACAACAAACTCTCGTCTTGCACAATATACATTCACAAATGAAGCCTTCTCTTACCTGAAGTGTTTATTACAGCAACTCCTGGTCTTTTTATCAGCTGGGAAGTGAAAGAATGAGCAAGACCGTTTGCTGGTGCGAGTATATCCCAGTATGAAACACACAAGTATCTTAGCTTCAGCAAGGGAGGTGTCACTACGTGGCTTTTTGGTGTGTAGTCTTTTTAGTTTCAGTCTTATAAAAATAGTTTTCCAACAAACTGCGACTTTCTTGACATTTGTGTGATTCATAGAAGAAGAAGAAGAAGAAGAAGAAGATATTCCTTTATTCGTCCCACAATGGGGAAATTCAATTTTTACACTCTGTTGTTTTTACTTATACACGGTACATGCAGACCCGAGACACACACATGCACAAACAGGACCCATATACATGCAACAATGGAGAGATGTCAGAGTGAGGGGGCTGCTCCTGACAAGCGCCCCGAGCAGTTGGGGGTTTGGTGCCTTGCTCAGGGTCACCTCGGCAGTGCCCAAGAGGTAAACTGGCACCTCTCCAGCTACCAGTTCACAGTCAGTTCTTGGTCCATGTCGGGACTTGAACCGGTGACCCTCCGGTTCCCAAGCCAACTCCCTACAGACTGAGCTGCATGGTGGGATAGGTTCCAGTCCCCCTCAACCCTGCACTCGATAAGTGGGTTTAGATAATGGATGGGCAGCGGTGTGGTGTAGATCTGACATAAATGCAGCATCAGAGGAAAGTGTAGCTGTCACCTAGTTAAAGTCACAATATATGCAAGTGTTAAGCCGCTCCCGTTGCACAGCACTTTCAGTCCCACAGCACTTGTTCACCACTAACTGTAATGAGCCTCCAGGCCACAGGGGACCACTTTGACTCTGAATCTTTGGCCATTCAGGGTATTTGTGTGCTTCCTGTCTCCAAATAAGGCCTTCAGAAGTGGCTTTATCCCAGCGCTGGGATGTGTGACTGAGCAGCCATGCGTCCCTACTAACTGCAACACATTTCTTTTTGTAAGAAGCATTTCTTCTTCCCCTGTTTACCTCAGCCATGCTGCTAGTGAGCTATTTGGAGTTCATGTTTATGATTGTGTGTGTGAACATACAGTATATAATGTACATCTGCCTGCTCAGGCGGCTGTGAAAGTGGATGATGTGTGTCCTGTGATTGCAGGTTGGAATGTGTGTTACGTTAGCGTCTGCAAGCAAAGCAAAGCACAGTCACGGGTCAGCAAGTGCCTCAGTCAGTCACACACTTCCTCCCTCCCTCCTCTCCCTCCCTCACTCTCTCCAGGAACTGGGCAGCTTGCCTGCAGACGAGGAGTGGTGAGGGTAACACCAACCCTCCACAGTATCACTGCACTCCTGTCCTCATTGTCCTTCAGTATGTGGCAGAGGCCCTTCTGAATATCTGATGAGTCAGTGTGTGGCTGTCACTTTTATAATGGTGGTGTTCCTACGTCATTATTGAATAGTCAAGCATAGTTAAAGGATATATCCACTGACTTTCAGAGGAAGCAAATGATTTCTTTAGCTTCCGGCACTTGATCTCTTCTTAAATGTAAGAATCCATGTGAGGGGGTATTATGTAATGTTCATTTTTTAAAGACAACTGAGACAAAGAAAGGCCCTGGGTGTATATTTTGACACTCACCTATGGTTATAAGCTTTGTGTGTTGTTGGCTTTGTTGACTTTGTGGTATTAAATAGCACATTATACCAATAAGAATTTGTTTTACGGTTTTGCATGCGACTCGCCTCTTTCAAAATGATGTACAGCAGGAGTAATCATCTGTTACAGCACAGGACTCTGGGCTGAAATCATGTCTTCTGGTTGTGTTCAGTCAACCAAAAGAACAGTCCTGAGGTCTAAACAAAACACCTTGAAATGCTTGTTGTCTGGGCATGTAAGTAAAACACATTATTACATCCTTTACATCCTGAAATTCAGTGCCACTCTCCTCAGAGGTATGATGCTGATATGAACCCAGGCTGTGCTGCGACTGAATCTTTCATATAAAACATTTGGTTTCTGCCTGTTTGGGTGGTTGGCAGTGCGGTAAAGTCTTTTTCGGATGAGGAGTTTGCTGTGAGGTAACCAGTATAAACAGTGTTATCAGGCAGACTGCAGGAGGAAGTGTCCATCATCGACTGAGTGATCACACCGTGGCTCTCCGTCACGCTGGTATTTCCGACTTTTGGATGCAGGACCCTGTTCCCTTTTTGAAAGTCGGATATTAAAGGTTACGCACTGATGACCGTGTGTTTCTCTATACAACAAATAATTTCATCCCTTCTTGTGCAGGATGGAGAAAAAACAGCCTACTTTTCCAGTTTTATTTTTTTTATTTTTATGTTTAAATTTATCTTGACCTAAATCTATTGTGTGTAGCATGTAAAGCGTCGTAATGGAGCTTCGCTTATTGTTCTGTAAAAAAATGTATTGAATCCTAATGCAAAAGCAATACATCAAATCAAAGTGGAATCAATGTTGTTTGTTTATCTCAACGCTAGGAATGTCATGGTGACAAAATTTCCCCAGTGGTTAACAATATGGATGCAGCGATGTGACTTTTTCAGTCCTGATACTGATGGCGATACCTGAGCGCTGGGTATCGGCTGATACTGAGTACAGAGTTAAGCTGTATGCCTCACTATTTCTTAATGTGCAAGGCAACAACAGACTTGTCTTAAACATTGCTCTCATAACTTAACTAAGAATAAGTAACACATACAGTAAATACATATATATCAAATTTATGTAATTGTACTTTATTGTCAGCGACTTATAAAAAAATATTAAGAATTAATAGGAATTACAATTCAGGTGTAAACCTTTTTAATGTAGGAAGAAATGGGTCAAAACATAATCCGGCATTAAAATTCCAGTATGTAAACATTGAACTGATATCCAATTCAGCTACAACACCGGTGTTATTGATTACATTGGACATTTTACAAGAAAGATGACGCTCAACATCTATAGAATGCTGACATTGATCTTTATCGTCAGGTGGCGGTGTGTCTGGCCTCTCCGGTCCAGCTTTTGCTGCAGGGTCGCATGTTTCCACTTGGCACCATTGTGCCGTGCACTCCGGTTATGACCACTCCGTCCACTGCATCGATTTCCTTATTAATGTTACGGTTCTTTTATAGCATTGGGTTTATATAGGAAATATTTCCAAATAGGTGCTTTTGCTTTTTGCTTTGATACTAAATCCTCCATCATCATCTCATCTGTCAACTCTGTCTTGTTTTGTGTGTGAAATTTGACCACTGCTCCTTTGTGCTGAGACTCCTTGTGGTGCAGACACTTTCACTTTCAGTTTGTAGCATCCAACTATGTTTTAATAAATCGGCATTGATAGGCAAAAATGAACTAAATGGGTTTTATTTATTACTTTGTTTCTTTACCTTTGAACTCTTGAGTCAGGTGGCTGGACAGGCTGGATTCAGCTGCTCACTTTGTAGCCGACTGGCTCTGCATGACACATGCAGAGCTACAGGCTTTTTTAGCCTCAGTCAGGGGCCATCAGCTTCAAAAGAGGCCATGGCCTGAGGTTGACCTTTAATACCTCACCGACACAATTATACCTCCAAGCTGGAAGCTGCGTTCGTCTGTGTCCCCTCATAGCTTTTAAACTAAAGGCCAGTCTCTCAGATGAGCCGTTGCAGCATTGCAGCACCACCAAATTAAACAAAGGTCAATGAGGTCACACACCTGGCAGGCAGCCTGGCTTCATGACATCAGTTGTGCAGTCGTGGTGAAACAGAGAGAGGGGGAGAAGCTGCTCGGGATTAATGTTATTGAATTCTGGTGGGAGAGATTAATGGAACAGTGGTTTCATTAGGATCAAGAGCATAAAACTGTATTACTGTATCCTCCACTTTAGAGAGCGAGAGAGCACTACAGTGATTGTATTATAGCCTCTTATAGTCTTCCCTTACATCTGTCCTATACGTAGACATATAGCCTAGCCCAAACAAAAGACAGTTTCCATTTTCTCACTTCTAGCTCGAGGAGATTGAGATGGAGGCTGGACTTCTGAAAGATGAGACAAAGGTATGAAACTCCCTTCAGGACACTATGAACGCAGACCCTCAGTTTTTTAGAGCTCATTTGAGAAAGACATAAAAGGATAGACAAAGACAGATGAAGAAACACAAGAAGACAGGCTGAGAGAAAGAAAGGACACAGAGGGAGAAAGACAAGAAATAAAGCCCAGCGTTCCTCAGTTGTACGTGGCAGATCTCCAGCCTGCCTTTACCCTGATGTCATCTAACATATCTCTGACCTCAGCTAGCATCTTGCCCAGCAGCGCAGGACCAAACAGTATGGCAACCAGATGACTGATGTTTATCCAGTGATGTAGTGCTTTTTAAAAATCTTTTTGTGTCGAACCTCACCATACATGGTCACGCTGATTTGTTGCCTACAGATAATGAAAGAACAAAAGTCTTTGTGCATGTAGTTTGTACCCGGCCCAGAAAATCTGATTCTGTTGTTCATCCTGAGGGAAATTCAATATACAAGATCAGCATAAAACGGCAGAGCACCATATGTGCAAACAAGGACAATGTTATACGCTAACACAGGTGAGCAACTACGCCACTAAGCAGCACTTAGCAGCTTGACCTTAAGGTTTTAGGTTTTTATATCACTCTCTAGCTGTCCAGTGGTGTTCCTTATGTATTCAAATCCGAACTTTCAAATTTTGGTATAGTATGCATGTTTTAGTGTCAAAATAACATTTTTCCAAGCAGCCTTCTAAAAACTTTTTTCCATATAAACTGATGTAGGTTTCTGTATGATGATGCTGCTACTTTACGTATACAGTAAATATACATTACATCCTTGTGGTCAGTGTATTGCATACAGTAACTTAGATAGAAGTCAGCATTTCCTGTTTGGAGAAGCAGACAGGAGTACACACAAACAAAAACTCAAATTAACCAATCACTGCAGTGGTAGAGCAGCAATTCCCATGGTCTGCAAGCTAAAATTACTCTTTTTGTGAATGTAGTCTTGTGGCTTTGAAGACAAGATATAAGGGCTTCAGTTTCCCGTTGGAGAAATCTGTCTGATGGCAAGGTAAAGCGGTATAAATATTCTAATTATAATGTACACTTAAACTGATACGGCTGGCTTTTAGGCTGCTGCTCTTGTTAACAGCCGCTTTAACTCGCCATCAGACAACCCTTTCTGGCAGGGAACTGAAGCCGTTACATCGCTCTCTTCAAATCCACCAAACTCCACTCACAGAAACCGTAAGTTGACCTTGCAGAATGCGAGAGTATACATATTCTTCCCATTTCCCCGTATACAACCCCACATCAGAAAATCCAAACTAACCATTTCAGGTATGTCCAAACTTAACACAGCTAACTGTGACGCATTCCTGGCGTTGACATTATCCATGACCTTACTGATGAGCTTTGGTAACCGTGGTAACAGCTTAGTAGGCGTAAGAGCATAGATGGAGCATCCCTTTTAAAAAACAAAGGAGTTGACAGCATACAGTGAAGCATGTGTTCTATAGTTACAATCCTAACATGTAATAGACAATAAAACAATCTCACCATGAAGTACATTTAGCTGTTTTGGAGCGTTCACATGATCTTCAGTTAGGACATCTTGTGGATGTCGGTTTTAAATCTATGTTTCAAAGTTCATTCTGTAACCTGGAAACAGCAATAACAAAAACCTCCATCCGCTGCTGAAGGACATGATCTTCAGCTGATTGAGGTTTGATGTGATCAAATGCTCCAAAACGGCAATATAGCCGATGTTTTGGTGAGATTGTTTTCTGAATTGTTGTTTTCAAGGTCAAGACTTTGGACATCATCTCAAGACTCAAAATGTACTGCGAGTTGAACAAATGTGCAGTTTCTGCTCGTCACACTTTTCTCATCATGTGTGTGTGTTGTCTGAGCTGATAGCAGTAGACTGGCCGTGACTTATGTCCCTTGTTTCCTGTTGGAGGCTGACTTTGCAGTGTCTCCTGTCAGCGTGTGTTTATTTAGTGTCGTTGTGCTCTCATCCTTCTTGTCACTCACTTTTCTCTCATCTCCCACCTTCCCTCATCTGTCTGCCAACCTTACATTTCCCTTCTTTTCATAGTTTTTGTGTCCACACTTACTTCTCCTCTGTCTCGTTTCCTTCCTTCTGCCCTCTTACACACCCCTCTTTCTTCCTGCCTTCTGTCCTCTCTGTCCAGTCCTATTCAAGTCAAACTTCCCATTGTACTCGATGAAAGGCACTGTAGCATTTCTGTACCTGCAGTGGACCGACTGTATCGCTGCATCACCGCCAGTCCTTTGGTCCTTTTAAGGAAATTAGCTCAGGCTGCCTCTGAGAGATGTTTAGCTGATGATCTATTGTAGTGCCTCATTCCTGGGCCTTCATTTGGCCGGCACTAAGCACCCCTACATGACCTGAGTCAGCATTTATGCTTATAGGTTGCTGTGGAGTTGGGCTAAATATCTGGACCCCAGGTTTACTATTAAGGTGTTATCACACAGGAGGGATCTTTGTGGATCTCTGTTATTGCTATATTAAACAAAGAGAACAGTCGGAGAGAGACAGATGAATCAAGTCTGTCAGCGAAACTGCCAGACCGTGTCCTCCTGAGTCAGAGAGCACACGTTTACATTAGTAATCCTTCCAGCACAATGGATCTGTGTTATCCATGTCACTCATTAGACCTGGACAGTGTGCTGGAGAGGAGATAATTCCAGCTGAGTGGTAACAAGTCAGGTTTTAATAGGGATCTAGGAGGTAAGCTGCACACTATTTAGGTTACGTCTGCATATCATGAGAATCCGGGTGGATTAGGAGTTAGGATTAAGTTATTGTATGTCAGATTGTGTCTTTATAGTGTGGGTGTGTGCACTCATGTCTGTGTTATGGCATTTATTGAGCACATGTGGTGTGAGAGCAGAGCAGTGCATCTGTGTATGCTCATGTCTCTGTATGAATCTGCTGCAAAGCACGTTTGCACGTATGCACAATTTGTTTTTGCCTGCCGGCACTTGAGCAATGATGGTGCGATGTTGAAGGCCACGTAGGGTAGTGAGCATTGATCCGACGGTAGTTAAGCAAAGTCATTTAGCTGGTTTCACTCTCCACTAGCAGTGGAGATATGAGGACTCCAGGACAAACACACACAGCTGAGTTCACAGGTTCACAAAAACAAACACAACCCACACTGATACAGTATCTGTAGTAACGGATGGCTGCAAGGTGGGGGTTTGTACAAACGTTACGCAGAGCTCAAGCACTGAATATATACACAAAAACACATACACACAGATGTATGAGTGCTCATAGAAAAATGGGAAATGGTTTGTGAGTCATAGGTCTGCATTGGGATCAGTTCAGGATGTGTTTTGGAGGGAATCCAAGCATGAAACAAAGGATTAGGTGTGTGTGTGTGTGTGTGTGTGTGTGTGTGTGTGTGTGTGTGTGTGTGTGTGTGTGTGTGTGTGTGTGTGTGTGTGTGTTAATGCGTCTGTCATTAGGTGCAGATGTGGCCTAGGAGTGACAAGGGGATTGTCCTCTTAGTTAAAAGAGTTGAGGATGTGCATGGATATCCTTTAGGTGTCAAAGTACGAGAATAGTCAGTAGTTTAACTTCCATAAAAACTGAACTTTAAGGCAGATATAAGAGACATGAGCTATTTATTAAGCATTACAAATGATGGACTAATATTTGTATTGCTGTCCCTGACCAAAGACATTCTTAGTCGACTAACACACGTACGATTTTGTTGACTAATTGATTTGTAAAACTAAGTTTCTCTGCACAGCATCACACAAAAGCACCAGAAATCTTGTGTTTACCAGAGATGAGATGTGCTCATTCAGCATGAAAAAAACAATAAATTACTAATTGACTTAAAAAATCGCAGTCGGCCGATTAATCGATTGAGAGCGGGCAGTTCTGTATATCTGTAGTGTTCTCTAAGTTTTAACCAATTTGGGCTACATTTTGCAGTTTGTTCTTATTGTGTCCTTTGTTTCTTCCTTTGTAAGCTTGCATGAAAATGTTGCTTCTGTATCATGACCAAATATCATTCTTTTGCATAGTAATTCACACAGTGTGTTTAAATAAAGACTGAAAGTTTCAGTTGGAAAGGATGTGTATAATTACTGGTGTGTCTGTGCACTGTGTGTGATCCCTAAACTATCAGTGTTGATGTTCCTTTGTAGCGTTCGTCTCACATTCTGCCTCTTTGGCTGACTGTTGGTGTCAAGGTGTCGCCAAGTTGCATGTGCAGACAGGCATGTGGGTTTACCTGTGTGTACATGTGTATTAACCGGTTTGTTTATGTTTCCCTCTTGGTGATTTAGTATGCAAGCATTTGTGTCGTCATACGGGAAGACATTTCTAAAGGCATTTGTGTGTGTGTGTGTGTGTGTGTGTGTGTGTGTGTGTGTGTGTGTGTGTGTGTGTGTATGACAGAGAAAGAGAGAGAGACATAACAGCCAGCGGGGCAGGTGTCAGGTGGAGTGACAGGTGGCAGCTGGGAAATGGGAGGATTTCCTCTTTTTAGCAACGGCTGATTAACTCCCACTCCCTGCACCGTCCATTCACAGAGACTAGATTTTCAACCATGCAGGGCTGCACAGTAAAACTATGCATGCTGCTTTTTTTAGTTTCTTACAATTAACAATTATAGTCAAATAATGCAGCAGGTTTAGGGAGCTTATGTTAACAATGATTGCTGTTGTTGAAAATAGTGGAGAATTATCTCTCTGCAATAATTAATCGATTAATTGACAACTGTAATCAACAACTATTTTGCTAATTTAACTGGTTAGTAATTTTTAAGAAAAAAAAAAACTAAATTCACTGATTCCAGCTTCATGAATAATATGGTGACAAAAATATATAAATATATATATATATATATATATATATATATATATATATATATATATTGAGGACGTCATCTTGGGCTTTTAGAAACACCGATCAACATTTTTCACCATTTTCTGACATTTTATAGACCAAACCACTAATCGAATAATAGGAAAATAATCAAAAGATTAATCGACAGTTAAAGTAATAACTAGCTGCAGCCCTGCTTGAGAAGCTGTAATCAGAATAACTTTTTGCATGACTTAAATGATGAATAGATTGTCTAAAATTGTTAGAAAAGTATTTGTGTTCTGTCCATTTGATTAACTGACATATTGTTGTTGCACTAATCTCCTGTGTGGCAAAAGTGAACTAAACAGGCAAAAATAGTCAAAAAGGACAGACAGCAACTCAGATCTCCTTGCTGTTTCTCAGCGTTTAGACACAAAGGTCGTGTGACAAGAAGTAGGAAGGCAGAGAGACAGACAATGAAAGAGAGGGAAAAGGGGTAATGGAGGGTTAAAATAAGCTCACAGGGAGACAGACGAAGGGAGGAGAGGCAATACAGTTGTTTGTTTTCCACGTCAGTTCTGTCGAAGGGGATTGCCCCTGTGGGAAAAGACTTTTGCATCATCAAAGAGCAGACAAACACTGTACAAATCTGTCTGTATTGTGTTGTATCCCTCATCTCCCTCTAAAAAGTAATTTTGATAGTCATCACTGTGTGGGTGCTGCTGTAAGGAAAAATCATCTGATTCACTTATAGATCAATTGCATCTCCTGGTGTGCTATTGTTTGTGATGTTTTTCAGGTGACACACACACATGCTGTCTTCCTTTCTTCTCGTACTGCGTTGACCCCGAGTCAATCAAGGTCTCTTGACCTCCCATCACCCCCTCAGATTAGTTGCCATCATTATCACACTCCATTAAACCTCCATGAACAGCTGAGATGGCCAGAAGTCAAGGGCCCAGCTGTCTCCTCTGTAGTCTAATCTACAGATCCTCATCACCTTAGTGTGCGCCTCAGGTCACAACACACACACACACACACACACACACACACTTAAAGACAGACAAACGTGCACAGGGTCATCCCGCCTCCAGATCAGTGTTTGATCTGAACACACACACACACACACAGACACACACACAGACACACTCTGGGGATAAGAGAAAGAAAGAAAGAAAGATATTCCTTTATTAGTCCCACAGTGGGGAAATTCAGTTTTACACTCTGTTGTTCACACAGTACAGTTCACACAGTACATATACATGTCAATGGAGAGATGTCAGAGTGATGGGGCTGCTCCTGACAAGCGCCCAGAGCAGTTGGGGGTTTGGTGCCTTGCTCAGGGGCACCTCGGCAGTGCCCAAGAGGTAAACTGGCACCTCTCCAGCAACCAGTTGGTCTTGGTCCATGGGGGATTTGAACCCGGGTCCTCCACATCCTAACCCAAGTCCTTACGGACTGAGCTACTGCCGCCCCCAGCGCTTGAAGTGACTTCAGCATTGAGCCAGTCAGTGGAGGGGTGGTTCATCTTATTAGTTCTGTTACTATTTATTTTGTGGGAGGAAATAACAGCACTGGATGAGATGGACACAGTAGGGTTGACGGGTGGCGGTCAGCTCAACTGTAATTACCTCGTCTTCTTCTGGCATCTGGATGGTTTGATGGGCTGACTAATATGATATACGCAAGAACAATAGAAACACAGCTTATAGTTGCTGAATTCTTTATCTGTTATCAGCCGTGGTTGGTCCACCACTTCGGTCCAGACTGAAATATCTCAACAGATCAGATTAGGGATGTCGGTACCAAATCTATGCCAAAAATCTGAAATTGTGACTGCATTTTTCTACAGAGCCGCAGGTATCGGGGATTAGGGCTTGAGACTAACGGATTCAAGACTAACTGACGGGACCACAGTCCTGCTTTGCTTCGTAACGGAGCTAACAGCTAACATGCAAAGTTTGCCTTGAGTTATAGTGCATTCATGCTCAGTCAAAATGAGTATTGGGCAAAGGGAAAATATAACAGTATCATGATGTATTCAAATGTTATTTTGTAAAATTTTGTTTTTGGTGGATCGTCAGAGATGAATAAATAAACTGACATGCCTGGAAAAGACACTGTTGTTCCCTTTGGGAAAAATTGTAATAACTTTGATGATCCCATAAAGTTTCCTCCAGCGACATTTTTAATTTGCCCATACTTTTTTTTTTTACCAAATACTTGTAAAAATATCAACATTCCCATCAGCCTTGGCTGTGCTATGTGTTTTGCACTAAGTAGCAAATGTTAGCATATTAACATGCTAAAATAAGGTGGAAATATTAAAAATTATAGCTGCTAAACATCATCATGTTAGCATTGTCAGTGTAAGCTTGTTCGCAGGTTGATGTTACTAACACCAGAATGCCAGCATGCTTGTTTTTCTCATTTAGACACATTGGGCTTGAGGAAACAGACAGATACCTCTATCTTTGTTTCAGAGAAGCACTCTCTGATCTAAAATGTCATCGATTTTAAAACTTATTGCTTCTCTTTCTGCGTCCTCCATTAGTCTTATTGCTACTCAGAGATATGGCAGATCCTCAAACTCACAGTGGCATCTGACAGCACAACACAACACCTCAGGTTTCCTCTCACCTCCTCCTTTCTCTTGAATTTCTTTTTATTTCTTTCCTCAGAGAGTTTACCATGCAGACGAACACACAGTCTCGCCCCGCTCTGCCAGCCTTGTGAAACTAGGGTCTGATTAGATGATGCCGGGCTGTCGTTACTCTGCTCTCTTTAAATCAATCTTTCCGAGAGCGGCTCTCACGCCGCCCGCCTCCCTGCTCCTTTCCCTCGCTGTCCTCATCTCTTCGTTTCTTTCTTTCCTCTCGGACCTGTCTGTCCAGTGGAACTAGTTTCTCTGGGTGTTGGTGGCAGCATGTTGACCTCTCTCTCTCTCTGCTCTACTGTCTGTCATTTCAAAAGGGACTGTACAGATTTGTCATAAAAAAGAAATGCAAATTTTACTGGGACTTGCAAAACCAGAACTGTTAAAGACTTTTAAGGTGCACTCCACACAGCTGAGTGCAAAGCGTTATCTCTGAATAATTAAAATGAAAGTGGGGCATTGCAGTGGTGAAGAGGAGCATGTATCACGACTAGAAATAATAGACCATTAGTGCAAAAATAGGATAACACAGCATAATAAAGCATATTGTAAATAAAGGTATGACACATTTGCCATGCGGCCTGTTAGTTGGAATGAGTTCTCACTTTGCTGATGGCTGACAGATTTATAGATTACAAAAACACCTGTAAATGGAGTGTGAAATTGCGCTGAAATCCAACAAATTCTTTAAAAACCACACAGATTCCAGACTCTGAGCCGAGGTGAGTGTTTTCCATTTTAAATATCTCGTGGTGATGGGAGTATTCAGAACCTTTACTCAAGTAAAAATACTAATACCACAGGTACTAATACCATACCATCAGGAAAATACTAGAATATAGAATATGTCCCCTGACTGTTATACTACTACGTCATAAGATTATTAGACTATTACTTGTGCATTAATGTTAATTAATGCATGAGTAATTACTTAAATAATTAATTAAATAGGGCTGTGTGTTGGCAAGAATCTGGTGATACAATATGTATCATGATACAGGCAGTTAGAATATAATGTATTGCCATATTGTAAGCAAGGCAATATATTTAGACTTTTTTTTCTAATTTTAGGAAAACTGTCATAACAAAGTGTTGTAGCACACCGCCATATGCATAAACATTTTTTAATGCAGTCAGAACAGTGGGATCTCAGGGTGCATGTCTTTGCTAATGAAGTATAGTATTGACTGAGTTAATCTGTGCTACTCTTAACTATTAAAAATCAATACAGTGTTTTTGAGAAGAGATACAGTATCACAAAACATAACATCTCGATATTCTATTTTTTATATTTTCTTAATAATGGATAAATAATGGATAAATCTGCTGATTATTGTCTTAATTGATTGTTTGGTTTGTAAAAAATTGTACAAACCTCAGAAATATTAAAATGATCAATTAAGGAAAGGCAGCAAATCCTCACATTTGTGAAGCTGGAACCATGAAATGTTTTTGCATGAAAAATGACTGAATTAGTAAAAGTTTCTAATTAATTTTCTGTCAACTAACTAATTAATTAAATGACTACGGTAATCATGTCAGCTGTTTGTATAAGCTTTTCATATATTTTGTATGCTTATGTGCTTCAAGACACTGAAAATATCCTGTAAATGTGATGTAAGAAGGGAATTTGAAACTGATGAAGTGCTTGTGTGACAGACTATTGAGAGATATCTGTGGCTTATTAACAGCAGCTACTGACTAACCTCGTTTACCCTCAGTGGGAAAAAAGTGAGCTGAGCATCACTGCGTGTTGTTTTTGTGATTTGTGGCCACATATTTAATGGCTTTTAATTACTATTTTTTTGATGGAGTGTTGTGATGAATTCCCTCTTTTTTCTTGGCTATCAGCCATGCAGGGTATTAAGAGGAGGATGGATGGGATATTTCAAGCCAAAGAGAGCTCCCCTCTTCCAGAGGCTATTGTGTAGGCGGAAATCAATAAAGAGTGGTAAATAGAGTTGACATGACATATGTTGTAGCTGCCATTGATGATTTATTCTGTTCCCTGATGAGTCATGAAAGTGATCAGATTTATCAGCAAGGATCAGGTGTCTAATCAGACCAGCTTTAATGTCTGGCATTTGGCCGTCTGCCTGCATTAAATATCTGTATATTAAGTATCTGGTATCGCCCCATCTGTGCATCTACTGAACAAACCTCCTCCTGTTTGTTGAAGTAAAGCCCGGTGCTCTACTGTGTGTTTCCAAGTGTAAAGGTCTCCACCAGGAGACATTCCTCTTTACATGCAAACACAGCGTGTTGTCCCCCCCCTCCCCAGATCCACACACATTCCTCTCTTCAGTGTGCTCGACACCAACAGGAAGGAGGGAGGAAACAAAGAGCCCACTTCCTGTACGTACAGCCAGCGTCCTACTCACAATGGAACAGGAAGCGCCTGGCAACTGTAAGGAGTGTGAAGGAAAGATAAAGTGCTCTTTCTTTCCCTTCTCCCCCTCTGTCATTTTCCATCACCCTATGTCTCAGGGCTCGATCCTCGTCTGTTTATTTTCTCTTTGTGTCCTTTCTCCTTATAGTCAGATTATCAAGTTTCTCAAGAGCTGATGGATAGATTTTAGGGCTATCCTAAATACCAATTTTTGGGCATTGAAGCTTCGGTGAGAAATATTCAAAGGTATTCAAATCTCCAGGACAATACCCAGGCAGCACTACTGTACACACACACACCTCTACACATAACTAGTAAGGGATAATGTACCGCGAGCCGGTCATTATTGTGAAATAAATGCAGAGGGGTCTTGTGTCGCCTTGAAGGGGTTTATAACAACAATGACACATTATCCCGCTTATTACATGGCTAAGAAATTAGTAATTTGACACAAAAATGGTCCACCAGAGTCTGACATCAGAACTGCACGCATAGCAACAGTCTGTTATACATAGCAACGATCTGCTATAAAGAAATAACAGACCGTAGAACGGCGTGATTGACCAGTCAGAACTGAATATTCAACAATGCCGTGTAATAAACAGAGATGTCCATCTGAGAATAACTAAAAATAACTAATGTTGAACGTGAATAATGAATAATGTGGAATTATTCCTTATTTCATGGGCTGTTTTGCATTTATGCAATGGTCAACGCTTCGAAGCATTCAAGTCAGCCCTGGTAGTTGTCGTTCCTTTTCGGGACAAATTTGCAAAGGAGAAACTTTGCTCGTTTGGTCTACTTTCTGTTAATCTGGTGTTATTTTCTCAGTGAAAGTGGAACAATCAGTCTTTTTCAGTACATTCCCTCCCCGTGTCAGACAACGCTGGCAAGTGCTGCTGCTGCTGTCACCATGGTGACCTCTGCTTGGGACAGACAATCTTGGACAGCGGGGCGCTCTGGACTAGCACTACAGATGCTGAAAGCCTTGCTTTTAAATCACTGCTGCTGGCCTGGCTGAATCACACTCACATAATGCCAAAGAAAAAAAAAACAGCAAAGTCTTAATGCAGACAAACAAGCAAGTAAATTATAGTAAAGAACATCAAAGTTGCTCATGTTGTTGCCCCTGCTCCCTTGTTTTATGTGTTTTGACATTTAAAACATGTCGCACAGAGACAAACAGAAGTATGGAGACTGAGAGGGGTCCACTATCCAGTCCATCATGATTCATCACCTTCCCCTCTCCTCCAACCATCCTCTTTTTACGATTGCAGGCTCCAACCCTCCCCCGGCGTTACCCGAGGGAGGCAGGTCTTTGCTCGGCTTGTAACTTCAAAGCACGATGCCCCCTCCTGTTTTTCCTGTCCACCTACTCACTCCCTCTCTTCCTTTATTTGTATTCTCTCCCTTCGCTCCATTGTTCAATCAATATCTTTCCCCTTTTCTCTCTCTTTGTCATCTCTTCCCTTTCCTGCTCCTTCCCTCCTTTTTTCTCACATACACCCCAACCCCCCTCTCCAAGTGAATCCCATCAGCCCAAAAACATCAAAGGTGTGTTTCCCGCTCTTGTAGCAGTCATTTTCCCAGGCCAAGGCCAGGTAAGCTCAGGGGAGGTTTCAGAGCGACGCGTAAACGCGCTGACTGCACCTTATCTGGCAAAGGAGAGCGTGGAAAAAGTAACGGCCCATATAAGGAATTGTGTCATACTTGGTGGAATGTATGGACAAATGGTGGTGAAATGGATACGAGGTATTGTTACTCTCAGCTGCATGAGGATGAAGGAAAACTTTGTTTCAGGACTAACAAGGCTATAATCTGCAACTTTATTAGTTTCCATCTTCACAGCTATTTTTAGAGGAGCTTCCTATTTTCCAGGAAACACCATGAAGCCACGAAATATATACAAAACAGGCGTCACTGTCTGAGAGGCACTGTATGGCATCTAATGTAGTAGCTGCTGAACTTTGTGCCACATAATATCGCCCTTCAGTTGGGATTGTATTGCGGGCCTAACTGTGGGTCTTTACAATGACATGCTGCTATTGAATTTCCTGCTGCTCAGTCATGCTTCAAACTAGTGCAGCAAGGAACAGTTTGGAAGTTAAAATGTGCTCTTTTGAATTCAGTTCATTGATAGTAAAGCTCAGAATAGAGAGCAGCATGTAGAGTCATTGATCTGGTACTTTTTATTTCAAAATAATCGCATACTGATGATACTGAAGTTACCTTTGTCAAGTTGTCTTTAGTGGGTTGGCATGTTGGTGACTCACCAGTGATGGGGCCCCTGCTGCACCGTCTGCTCTGCTAAAGGCCCTGAAAACACCAAGCCCACGGTCGGCTGTCAGAGAGTTTGAGGCCGTCAGTGAGCGTCTGTCGGCCTAGTTTTTGCAGTGTGTCCTGCACCGTTCTCTCTAGTCTAGCTCTAGTCTGTCAGTGTTTTTTGGCTCATTCGGCATGAATTGGCGGCACCCATCGGTGAGATATCCCTCTGATAGGCTGTTCAGTTGAAGCGACGAAGAGAAACGGAAGTGAGGAAAGCAAGCCACCAAGTAAAGTCAAGAGGAAAAACACAGAAGGCTCTTCTCCCTTCAGTACATGGATATTTTCACAATGACACGGCCTTCTGGAATGAAGCTAATTGGTGAGCGAGTGTGGTGTGAAAATGGTCGGCAAACACTGCTTGATTTCATGTATATATCATAAAAACGGCTTCTATATCCACAATCCATTAGGTCTTCAGGTTTCCCTTTTTGTATGAGGAATACAGACCACCACCACCTGCTTGTGTGGAAGGTTACCGCCTCTCACTCGGGTGCAGGACGAGCATGCTAACTGCCTGTCAGCTGTAGTTTTTGCAGTGTGTTCAAATGCAACTTGTCGGCCAAGACACAGGCGACATAAAGTGACGTAACAGTCGGCCTTCATTGCCTCTTGTTCTCTGATGTCAGCTTGGTGTGTCTGGGCCTACCGACAACACAGACAGCAGAGATCACGCTACATGACCAGAAGACACACACAAAACTGCAGAGCCATTCCTACACATACACATTAACGATGTTAGGCATACACACACACACAAACACACACACACCTATGCTCTTGTCCCTGTTCAGTCAGCGGTGACCTTCAGCCAGAGGGTAGAAGGTAAATGTCCAGTGTTGCTGCACAGATTAGTTCAGCCTGAAGGGAGCTGTGCTCTTCCATTAGCATTGTAAATCCCTTTGAGGTGTAGGTCACAGGACAGGCTGGCATCTCTCTCTCTCTCTCATAGGTACAGTAGACATCTGTCATTCACCGGTGCATCCCTCCCTACCTCCCTCTCACCCCTCCTCTCCCACCTCTCTCTGTCTGCAAAGGCCCGCATCTGCATTCTCAGCACTCCTGTAGTGCCTAAAGACACATGGCTCATTTCTAGGAAACCGCCTTTGAGATCAGTATCTGCTCTGTGTTGTTATCAATGCTGGGCTCATACAGTCACTATCAGAACAAAACACATGGGGTATACTACTATTTAGTCAGGGATCTGACAATATACGATTACAATAACAATCAGAATATTGGCAAATTCCCAATACTGTAACATTTATCACCCCTGTTTTATAAGTGTGTTCGTCAGGAGAATATTAAAAGGAAACAAAAATCTAGTCGACAGATGTAGTATATGGTGCAGCTGCAGATCCAGGAATTTTTCCAATGATTTGTCAACATTTGTACACTTTTACTCCCGAACTATTGCTGTAACTTTAATGAAAACATTGATTCTGGGTGACTTAAACTGAAACTTAGGAGCACAACAGTGGTAAACGCAAGATTTAAAATGGTGCTTTTGTCTGATTGTTTGTGGATAAACTAATCAGTTACTTGACAAAAGCGTGTTAGTTGACCAAGAATTTCTTTGGTCAAGGACAGCCTTAATCCTGATACAGATAGAAAATGGCTTAACATTTTGTATTATTATAGCAACAAATGGCTTGCACAGCTTTAACAGAGCTCTCTGCACTCTCTCTGCAGCATAGATTAATAGATTATATATCTTAAAATAATAGAGATTATCATAGTGTAGCCCAGCTGTAAACACACTGGTGTAAACATTAACCCATATGGAAAGATGAGGGATACTAGTACTATTTGTCTGGATTGATATTTAGTGTAAGAACAGCTCTTTTCTTGTGTTGCTGAGGTAAAGTGATTGTTTTTTTATCGCTTGGCCTTTTGTTGAAGAGAGCTGATCACACAGAGCTCAGCCTCATTAAGAGCACACTCATTAGAAAACACACACACACACACAGGACACAACCACTGTGATGGATGAGCGCAGGCTAAGTGCTGCCACTTCTCATGCATACACACTCTGAAGCCAGGGTTCACCCCCACGCTGCAGCTCAATCTGTCAATCTATATATGTCAGTATCAGGCTAGTGTGCAAGCTGCTGGTGCTCAGATACAGTTTGACTCGCACACTCGTTACAGAGCCCAGAGCCGCCCCGGGCCATAGTGGAATTATGCTGTTAATGGTCTCAAATAGTGGTGTAATGGGGTGTTATCCATGAGAGTTTTCACTGTTATACTTTAATTGAAAAAAATGCTTTTTATATATTTTATGCAAGAGACTGGACAGACTCAAAATGTTCGTAGAACTACTCAGTATTGATGATAAAAACTGACATGTAGAGATAAACATATACACATAACAATGGTCCTGTGCAGTGTGACTGTGTGTACCGAGACTCATAGAAGAAGACGAGAAGTAGAGGAGTAAGAGGAGACAAAACTAGATGAGATGAAGGAGGAGGCGGTTAGAGAGTGGTGGTGGTGGTGTCGCTCTAGCACCCTCTGTTGGACAGATCAGACAAAAGCCCACCACTGTTTTACTGTCACCGAGCACTCCAGTGAGGATGGGCGAGATGCTATCGTGTAACACGATAAGCCTGTTTGACAAGAGCACTGTTCCCACTGTTATCAAGTTGTGTGTGGAGCATCAATTTATCACAGGAAAATGAATGTGTCATGTTGATGTGGGTCTGATTGTAGCTCAGGGGCAGAGAGGATGCCTTATTTTGTGCATATGTAAAACAGGAAGGTATTTATGTGTGTGTGTGTGTGTGTGTGTGTGTGTGTGTGTGTGTGTGTGTGTGTGTGTGTGTGTGGTAGCAGTTGTGGCTGCTGTGCCCCTGACTAATGGACTCATTAGAACAGGAGCTCTGCACATGTGCTCCAGCTGGACGGTCTCCTCATGCTGCCTCTGCTGTGTGTGTGTGTGTGTGTGTGTGTGTGTGTGTGTGTGTGTGTGTGTGTGTGTGTGTGTGTGTGTGTGTGTGTGTGTGTGTGTGTGTGTGTGTGTGGGTGTGTGTCTGTAGGGCTGCAAATAACAATCATTTTTATTATCAATTAATCTGCCGATTATTTTAAAGACTAATCAATCATTCTGTCTATAAAATATCAGAAAATAGCGAAAAATGCTGACTGCTGAAAATGATGTCTTTAAATGTTGTTTTTTCAGTCCAGTTCAATTTAGTATGATATAAAACTAAGAAAAACAGAGAAGAAGAAAGAAAAAATATCCATTTTTGAGAGGCTGACAACATATTTTCTGCCATTTTGCATGTAAATTGACTTTTAATAATTAACTGATTATCAAAATAATAATCGTTTGGTTTATAAAATGTCAGAAAATAGTAAAAATGTCCATGTCCAGGTGATGTCTTTAAATGTCTTGTTCTTTCTGTCCAAAACCCAAAGATATTCAGTTTGATATGATATAAAACTGAGAAAAGCAGGAAATTGCCATATCTGAAATAACTATAAACAGCATTTTCTGTCATTTTTGCATCAGAATTTACTTTTAGCCATAATGAAATTAGCTGCTAATTATTTTTCTGTCGATTGACTAATCGTTGCAGCTCTAAGTGTTTGTATCTACGTTTAAACATTTGTTTGCCATAGGTGTGTGTATGGCATATACTGTATATTTTGTGTAGGTGTGTCTTTGAGTTTCAGTGTTTTAATGGGTTTATCGCTGCAGGATAAGCAGCCTAGTAATGTGGTGAGATGGTGGGAATTAATGTCTGAATAAGGATGTCAAATTGTTACACTACAAAACATCTGCTGTTGTCACGAAACACAACTCTGCTGTCTGTACAGCCATTTTTGTCCTTCTCCTCCAGTAATAAATATCTTGTCTGAGGACAACCATATGTCCCAGCCAGCCCCTGTCTTCTTAATATGGGCTGGGGCAGTGTTGAGCTGTGGTGTTAAAATTTAAAAGGCTCAAGTCCGGCCTAGAGTGTGCTATCACCTCTCCACTTAATTGTTCGGGTGCAGCCGGAGAAGCACAATTCAGCTGGTTGTGTGGTGGAGAAAGTGAAAGTGCCACGCTGCTGAATTATAGATGAGCAATCACATGAGCTGGAAAGTGTGTAGGTATGTGTGCACACAGACACACATCTCCCTATGAGTGCATGACAAAAGTTTTTAAGGGTCGTGTAGCTTCTTGGTTCTTGAGGACAGTGGCCGTTATTTCAATCGGAATTTTCATCTGAATTTTGCGTTATTAAAATGATTTTGGCATAAATTCAGTGGAGGAGGGTCACCACTGCTTTGATGGTGAATAATGTAAAAAAAAATAAGTAGGGCAAGAGGAGAATGACGGGGAAAGAAAGAAAGAAGGGAGGGAAACAGTAAAGAGGAAGAGGAGAAAAGGCAACGAAGGGAGCGAAAGAACGAGGGAGGGAAAAAGTGATATGTTAAGGTGATAGTTTGCTGTAGAGTGATGGGAGCGTTACTTTTTTACACTGAGGAAATGCTGGTGTAGATGCAGATGTCATGAGAAATATTTGAACTCCCAGGTCTTGAACGGTTTGTAGGAAACGAGTAACCAGGTTGAGCACTTAACACAATCACGGCTATTATGCTCGACTGTACTGTATATTTGTTGTTGGATCGGTGGGTTTGTGAAGCAGAGAGGAAGGGAAACGGAAAGAGAGGAACAGATGGTGTTTGGTAGGAGGTGAGGCTTGTGGTCCTCCTGCCCAGAGCCTGGTGAGGTCGGCCTGTCGTACTGTTTGTTTGTGTTAGAAAGAGAGAGAATTGCAGTTGACCACCAGCGAGTTACTGTATCTGTGTATGTGACTTAAAGACAGTAAGACTAGAATAGTGCTGTTGCTGTTTCTAGCTTGTGAGGATTTGCTTCGGTCCTTTCTCTTTTATGTCACTGTGTAAATGCAATACCTTTGATATTTATGCTATTAGACAGATAAAATAAGCAATTTGAAGACATCGCCCTGAGCTCTGGGAATTATGGTGGTATTTTTTCTCTATTTTTATAGACTAAACTTTTGACAGACCAGTGTGTAGCATTTCAGGGGATCTATTGGTACAAATGGAATATGATATTAGTAAGTGTGTTTTCTTTATCACATGATAATGATCGTTGTGCTTTCCTTACATTGGAATGAGCTGTTTATATCTACATTGGGAGCCTGTCCCAATGAGAGTCCACCATGTTGCTCTGCCATGTTTCTACAGTGGCCCAGAATGGACAAACCAAACACGGTTAACGTTTCCTGCTTGGGACTGGAGTCCATAACGTTACTGATGCCCATCGCTGCCGCTCTCTCTCTGTCTCTCTCTCTTGCTTCACCACTCACTTCCCACAAACACAGTCTACACACTCTGCTCTTACAACAACTGAGTGTCGAGTGGGCCATTCGCCTTTTTGTGTCGTCGTTGCAATCTACACGCTTGGCACATGGGAGTTGTAATCTGCAATCTCACCTGTAGATACTCTCAGATCACTGTTCCTTTAATAGAGTAAAAAGAAAACTATATAAATCTCTACATAGAGATAGATGGGTGATAACAGTGCTATGTGCCAACAGTGCTGTCACCAGTCAGTTTGGTTCTTGGAACATGCATTGCAGACTGCATTACTACATGTACACACTACATGTGTTTGTCTTACATTGCGTGTCCACCTGCTTTGTGCTGTTGACCCGCTCTGCTGCTGTCGATCCTCTCTCACCTGGGTAGCCCTGCTTTCTCTCTGTAAAGACCTATGTGTATACTTAGAAACATACAATTTCACATTAACAGCAATAACAAGAAATAATGGTCCTATGGTATGTGTTGTGATGAAAAGGATAAACACAGGCGCACACACAAGCTTTCATGTAATCACACACTGATGCTGGGCTCGCCTCCAAGACCCCGGTCATGAATCACAGGCGAGGAACAAAAGACTTGTTAGACTTTGGAGGACAGCTAGTTAGCCCTGGCTGCTGACATATAGATACGGATACACAAATGCACAGTTGGGGGCGATAGCGTGCATCTCTAATATCTGTGTGTGCACCCTTTAATTGGATTGCCATGGTGCCCATGTGTAGATGTTTTGTGTGTTCATGCAAAACACACCAGCTCTCTCCCATAACCCTGCTATTCCTCACTATAGCACATAGGTGTTTATGTGTGAGTGTGTGCGTATATGCAAGGAGCTTAATGGCTAAGCCTGTGTCAAACCGGTGAAAACATGGTCATTCATATGCTAATAACCAGGCAAAGAAGGAGACAATAAATCTCTCCACATCCTCTGAGGCCGTACAGAGAAGTGAGCTTCAGATGGGACACTCAAACACCAGGGACGAAGGGTTTCTTTCCACAAGGGTACACGCTGGAAGCTGCCAAGTAGGTGGTAGCCATCAGTAGCATTAGTTCTTCATTAGGGTTTTATCTTATTTCTTAATGATTGTCATGTGACTTTTATATGGAGCACAAAAAGGGAAGTAATGATGATGTGGCTGGCTTTTATTCCATATTTATCTTATGCAGAGAAGGCTACATTTAGCACAAGTATAATTTTCATCCCTATATTAATCAGAGCTTTAGTTTCCTGCTCAGGTTATTTAATAAGTCCCCTGAGGAATGTAAAGCACTCTGAAGCATGTGTGGCTGAGCATGCTGAATAGCATCTGGACAATGGCAGAAGATTTCCCATCAGGGTAAACCATTCTGTGTTTTCGGCTCTTTTTGAATGGCGACAAATTAGCTTGTTGAGTTTGAGGATAGAGCTGTGATGTGTGAATGGAGGATTGAGTTTGACTTTGTTTGACTTGATTTCTTACTTCTCAAAACCGCTCACAAGGAACATAATCTGGCACAGTCTGATTTCAGCCTCCTAATCATGTCACTTAACAGTGGGGGTCGATCGGTGTGTGATGGCTGCTTCCAGCTTGAGTGAAAGCTGCTGAACACACAAGAATCATTTTTTAAAGCTGGATGGAGCTCTAGTTTTAGACTGAGCTATTCATTAGCAGCTAGTTAGACACTAGTCTTGCTTTTCGTGCTGATCACTGCTGCTCTGCTCACCACCAGCGTTGTGAATGCGTTGGCCAGATGAGTGTAGCACATGTTTTTCTGCAGCTCAAGAGAGACATAGAAGCTGTCACCACCAGCAGAGCTGATTTACATGCATGCCATCAGGGAGTACAGTAAGTCTGGCACTCACCAAACATGTGAAATACAGTAGTTAGTCCATTATAGCTGAAGGCAGAGTTGTGCTTGTTGGCTGTGAAGAGATTCTTGTTTCATGTCTCTGCTCTGAGGCTCCCACACTGGTCACGCCTGTCACACAGATGTCTTGCTCCACAAATCACACACACATAGAAACGTAGAAACACACACACTAACACATAGGCGACATGAAAGGACTCAGACAATGAGAGAGACTGAAATACCATTTTTGCATGGCGCTTCTCTTATTTCTCAACGCCCTCAAGCAGGTTTAAATCGTAAAAGAAACGTGCGAAAGACTAAAAAGATGCTGTATACGTGATGAGCTCAACAGTTTTACAGGTTAGGTCTGTTGGTTCCTGCATTAGTGCTCTTCTTTGTGATTGGTCTGGATGCTTTCATACGTTGAGCCATGTGGACAGATCCACTGCGTGACGTTGGATGGGACGGTTTCTGCTGCTGTCCCTGCAGGTGAGACGCATGTTTACACATCATGAATCTCCGGCTGAGAGCCAGAGTAGCAGCACATCACTCAGTTACAGGGCAGCTCAGTTTGGACTGCAGCCAGTCTCTCTCTCTCTCTCTCTCTCTCTCTCTCTGTCTCTCTCTCTGTCTCTCTCTCGCTGTCTCTTATACAAACACACAAACATATTTAGAGGGTTTGTTAGTTTACCCATTGACACTTAGGGCTGTCCTTGACAAAAAAAAAAATTCTTTGTCAGCTAATGCTCAGGATTTTGTCGACTAATTGATTATTTGTTTTAATTGATAGATCCATTAATGTATGTTTCATCACATTACACAATGAACCACCTTAAATCTTGTGTTTCTCAGAGATGTGCTCGTAAGTGTCCTGGAAATAAGTCATTCAGCATGAAAAAAGCATAAAACATGGCTAATCAAATAAAGAAATGTTAGTCGACTCGGATCAAAAGACTGCGTAGTCGACTAAGAGAAGGCAGCCCTAATTGACACAATGTATTCCCGGGTCGGTTGTCCTAACCTTAACCATCAATTTAACCACAAACCTTACTCTAAACTTAAGCTATAGCCAACAAACCTTGTCCTAACCCTCAAACAGCAAGTGAGGACTGCCAAAATGTCCCCAGTTATCTAAAATGTCATCATCCCAGGTCTAAAATCAGAGTGTCAATGTGAAGTGGACATAGTCACCGTGACGTCACCCAGTGGCTCGTGGACCGCTGTTTTGACGCGTCAAGTTCGGCAGTTCGGTTTTGGCTGTTTCTATCTTTGTTTTTTTCAACCAGAAGTGATACGAGAGGGTGGCGCTACAACCGAATGCTGAATAAGACATTTTTAGGTGACCAAAATGTTATAATAAACTTTCATCAACTGAAAACACACTGTGAAAGAGTGAAAGATGTAAGAAAAAGATGCTTAGAGCTCCCAGACTGGACAACAGTGACCTGTCAATCACAAGGTAGCCACGCCTAAAGCATACAGCCCTAAAGCATAACCAGCCCTAAAGCATATGGTCTATTTGACTCTAAATGGGACCATAATTTACTAAATGAACATCATGCTGTAGGCTCAGACTTCTTTTTGCAACCAGAGGAGTCGCCCCCTGCTGGCTGTTAGACAGAATACAAGTTTGAGGATCTTCAGTATTGGCTTCACTTTTCAGACCCCGGAGTCAGCCCACTGTCTATAACTCAAGACTATGCACACTCAGGTGAGCAGTTCACTCTTACCCAGGATGCCATGCCTTTACATCTGACACATGACAGCAGTGTGTAGGTTTGTAGCCCATTTTTGTGTGTGTTCATGTGTGAAGAATGACCTGATCCGTCATCTGCTTCAGTATTTTCTCTGCATCTGTCTCTTTGTGAGAGCCGGTGCAAGCATCGTGTGTGTGTGTGTGTGTGTGTGTGTGTGTGTGTGTGTGTTCCTTTGATGTGTGCACGTACAGTATTAGTGTTTATTTGTGACTGTTGATTATTCCCCCCTCATGTCTGCTCCCCAAATCAGTGCACAGCTGCAGGGCCCCCTGAGTGAGGCAGCGCTGCATCTAATGTCTTATTATTCACGCTGTCTGTCTGCTCACCAGCCATACAGAGCCTGGGGGACAGAGGGGGATTTTTGGGCTGTGTGTGTGTGCATATGTGACGAGGGGGTTGTGTATTAGCAAAGTGGCAATGGAGGGTTCGTTGCGTCCCCTAATTCGTTGGCACTACTTAATTAAAAGCGATATGACGGTGTGATTGGAGCAGTTGATGGATGGAGACTGAGAGACGCCTATGTGCTTTAGGATCAGGGATATCTGTGTGTGTGTGTGTGTGTGTGTCTAGTGAAAGGAAGAGGAAGTCATTACCTTTTTAATCATATCCTCCTTTATCCCTTATCCTTTTTTCCTCCTCTCTCTTTTCTCTCCTCATCCCCCCTTCTGTCTCTAAATTCTCCCTAAAGCCCCCTCCAGTCACCCCCCTCCGATCCTCCAGCTGGCTCTCAGTGTCAAGCTCCTTGTCATCTTCAATCAGCCCCTCTTTTCTGCAACACTTACCCTTTTTCCTCCCGTCCCTGACTGTCTTTAACCTTCCAGTAGGATGTGTGTCGCATAAATGATCCTAGACGTGCATTCATGTCATTCAGTGTGACGTGAGCTGTACAAAGGAATAACTCTTCATGTATTTGTTATAGCCTTGAGGTTAGATGACATCTCTTGGCTTTATTGAAAGGTGCTGCTGTGTTCAGCTGGGAGCTACATTTACTATGTGACTATACATGATTTTGCCTGGAATGAAACTGGTCCAGGACTAACGTGTGAATACAGACTCTGAGTGACTAGAAACAGAAGAACTGAAGCAATGTGATGCAATTGAACAGAATTTTTGTGTCACTTTACTCAAATTGGAGGCACTGAAGGGCAAAATCAAAATAATGCAGTATTGCAGTCCAGCACAGCCTCTAACATTAGACGAAACATATTATTTATACAGTATATTCTCTACCAACCCAACCACTGAGTTGAATTACAAATGTATTTTTATATAACATGCAAATCCCTGCATAATAAACTGTACTGTAAGTTTGCTGACCTCATTTTAGCCATTGTGTCTCTTCTACTCTTCAGTCTGGTATGGAGGAGACACCCCAGGTGATACGATAAATAAACTAAGGGATATCACCATGAAACTTAATTACTTACATGAAGATAATTATTTGTTTGCATTGCAAGTATTCTGAAATTATATCATCATTGGATAAAGCCAGGTTCAAAATACATACTAGAGTCAAAGGTTTTTACAGCACGTTTTGGATATTTCTTTTTTTTTACTCCATAAATCAGAAAATACTGTCTCTACCAGTTTTAGTAATAAAATGTTCTATAAATCAGACTATGAATGATAAATGAACAAACCCCCCAGTAAAAACCTTCAGAATATAGATAGGAATGGACCTGGAAAGTTTAGTCTATTTAAGTGCTGCTGAAGTGGAGATTAATGACTCGGAGTGAGAAAAAACTCATTTTGAGAAAACAGCCTTTAAAGATATCCATCCATCATCTGCAACCACTTATCCCATTCTGGGTTGGGGGGGCGATCCCAGCTTATTTTAGGTGAAGGTGGGGTACACCGTGGACAGGTCTCCAGTCTATCACAGGGCTGACACACAGACAAACATTCACAGTCACATCCACACCTACGGGCAATTTAGAGTCATCAGTTAACCTGCATGTCTTTGGACTGTGAAGCCAGAGAACTTGGAGAAAACCCATGGATTCGAACTTGCAACCCTCTTGCTGTGAGGCCACAGTGCTCACCACGTTAAAGATATGTATTGTAAAATTCCATACACTTTGAAGACGCTACGTCTTTGTATTACAAGTTTTCTGAAATTTTATGTTTAAGCAAATGAGGTATTATCTAATGCTAACGTTTGGTGAATTTAGGAGAAGTCTACAGATACAACTAGACAACGTGTAGTAAAATAAACACCTAGAGGTGTATTTTGGATGTTTTCTTTTCACTAGTCTGAAAAGACATGTTGCGGAAGCAAAACAGCCCGAAATCTCAAAATGGATCTGCGCATGAAAAACAATGTTTAAAATGTAATAAAATAAAAATAAAAGTAATATAAAATGTTGCAACGAGGATTTTCATTATTGAGTAACCTGCTGATAAATAGTTTTGTCTATAAAATGATAATGAAAGATAGAAAGAAATACGTGTGATCATCGAAAAACATCAAATTATCACATTTGAGAAGCTGAAACCAACATATATTTGTCATTTTTGCTTTAAAAATCACTGAAATGATTAATCGATTATCAAACAAGTTGCTCAGCTACTCAATTGACCAACTAATTATTTAATCTTTAATTAAAAGTTCATTAAAGGTAGTATTGACAGGCTGTTCTATTGGACTTCATTTCATTGCACAGGAGTTTTCCTTCTTCCACTTCAGGTTTGCTGGTGTTTAACATGTGAATAGCCTCTTATCATGTGAGTTTAAGCCAACACAAAGGAGGTGACTGACCCGCTAGTCCAAGGTGACATGTAGTTCATCTCTTTAGAAACAGAGACGATCATCTATTGTGTGTGTGGGCGTTTGCTGCTGGAGTCTTTGTGCAGGTCCATTAGCTTGCATGCTCGCGAGCATTAATTTAGCCTAATTATATGCATCTATTCATTAAAACTTACCGCCATAGGGTAAATAGGTTTCTAATTTCTAAAATGAAACAGAAATGCACACACACTTTCGTGATAAGCCTGCTGTAGTCCTCCAACCGGTTTAAACACAGAGTAGTGTTTTCCTCTACATCAAAACTGCAGCGGTATATTGTCAGGCAGGTTATCCAGGTGGTTATTATGTCTGCTTCTTTATTTTTCAGCTGTGGTCTTTGTCATGTTGTAGTTAGCATTAACTCTAATGCTGTGGTTGCCTGCATCGGTATGGAAGCTTCCTCTTTACAGTGTCAGCAGCTCTGCAACTTGACCTGTATTAACGTGTTGTAACAGGCTAACGAAGCCTCTTCTTTAGTTCTTGTACAGTGTGTGTGTGTGTGTGTGTGTGTGTGTGTGTGTGTGTGCATGTGTGTGAGAGAGAGAGAGAGATTGGTATGTGGGAAGGTGGGGGGCAGGGGTGTGCTTTGACACCCTAATCCTGCAGCCTAGTTTGGCTTTGTGTGGAGACCTTAGCTGTGAGGAGAGAGGGATGGAAAGAGTGAGAGGGAGCGGGAGGAGGAAGAGGAGGAGTAAGGGGAGTCAGGGGCAGTCGATTGAAGGGGAGGTGGGGAGTCGGGAGTTTGAGGGAGGGTGGGGAGTGATGGGAAGGCAGAATGAGGGAGATGGGGTTCGTTCATTCTCCTGCTCTCACTATGAAAGGAAACAAAGGATGCTGAAGGGCCTGACTTATGACAGCAGGACCTCTTAGAGTTTCGTCTGTTAGCCCGTTAGCTTGTTAGCCTCCACTGACCTGACTGCCTGTGCTCAGCCACTGGCCTCTTCTTCATCTCCCTCCCTCCATCCATCCTCTTGTCTCTCTCTCTGCTGAAGACGTCTAATCGCTGCTCTGCTTCCCTGGCTTCTGCATGTGAGTTATTCTGCCTCTGTCTGTGTGTCTTCAAATTATTTAATGATGTGGTCATTGTACACTGTACTTTTACCATACTTGCTCCTGCACCTTGGTTGGTGTTTTTTGTTATGTAGACTGATAAATATGCTAGACATGTGGTTGAATCTGTGGTCTATCCCTCTCTTTGCCTCTTATTCATGTCTCTGCTCCTTTTTCTCAGCAGTTAGCGGTACATTTTCTGCATCTGTCAGACGTAAGTGAGGAAGAAGTTGTGTGTGCGTGCCCATTTCCTCTGGGCTGAAAGAATTAGAGGAATAATAATGCAGAGTCGGCCACAGACACCTGAAGTAGGTCTCGTCTGGTCCTCAAATAAACTGTGCACTGCAAAAATGCACTGGAAAAGACAACATTCAGCGCCTGTCTAGGATAATAATCCGAATGCGTAACCTTTGTATGCCAGAGAGCTAATGCTAAATGACAGCTGGCTACATCTGCTTTTGTTGGAGGCAACACACACAAGCCTAGAGAGCAAAAATGCTGCCGCGCCTGAATATTTAGCTGTGGTTTTCTGTGGCTGAGGGGCAGACGGCTTGGCAGCAGCGTTGGCACATTGTGGGTCAGCCTGGCGCAGGAACTGACATTAAGGGTGGGTGGGGCCACCTCTCCGGCTGGCTGTCACTGAGGAAGAGAGGGTGGCAGCGTGGCAAAGACAGGAGGGGTTGCATTTCATGGTAGACAAGAGTTTTGGATTATTGATTAGTAGTGGCTGTTCAGGACTCATATTGCACTAGTCAGCACAGCATTATCACAATATTGATATGTTTATTAATGTCTGATGTGTGAATTTACAAATGTACATTTAGCTCTCAAATTCTGTGAGATTTTGGTAAAATTTAGCTGCCGTCATTAATTTTAGAACTGAAATAGATCTTGGCAGTATGACACTTTTTATCGTCAAAACGATTTAAAAATGTCTAACATATATATATTTTTCTATATTGTCTATGGCGATATAGGTTAGGCCTATAGTTATTTATTTTTTCTCTGTAATTTCACTTAAAACTATTATGTCCAATGAGAAAGTAATCTGTCCTTTTTATTTATTCAGTTACCAGTAGGGATGTACCGATACTGATACCAGTCTTGATATTGCTGCGTTAAAAAGGTTTACACTTTAATTTGTTTACAAAGTTGCTGGTGTAAGATTTATTATTTTAATAATAAAGAACAATTAAATGATTTGTATTGATGTATTTAGTGGTCACATTTTGTCTTTCAAAGTTAGGAGAGCAATGTTTAAGTCAAGTCTGCTGTTGCCTTAAAGGAATGATCCCAGTCACTTCCACGCAGTTGCAGCTTATTAATTAAATGCTGGTATTGGATCGGTACTCGGTATCGGCCGCTACCCAAAGCCCAGGTATCGCTGTTGGTATCAGGACTGAAAAAGTCAGATTGGTGCATCCTTAATAATCAGAAAACATACTATATCATGATATATTTATATTATTATTGAGACATGAAATTACTTCTACTACTGAAATTAAATTACTGAAATTACTACTACAGCCCTAGCTGAGATGATTGACAGAAAATTTATCAGCAGCTATTTGGACATTTAATTAATTGTACCCAAAATAAATAAAATACCCAAAAATCGCCTTGTTCCATCTCCTCAGATGTGAAAATCTTCTGTTTATATTTGTCTTCTAAACTGAATATCTTTGAACTTTGGACCGTTGGTTGAACGTAACAAGCAGTTTGAATATGTCACTTAGGGCTTTAGGAGATTATGATAGGCATTTTTACTATTTCCTAGGGCTGCGGCTAACTATTTTAATCTGTCGATTAATCTGTGGATTATTTTCTCGATTAATCGATTAGTTGTTTGGTCTAGAAAATGTCAGACAATGGTGAAAAATGTTGATCAGTGTTTCTCATAGATGACATCCTCAAATGTCAGAGATTTACTGTCATAGAGGAGTAAAGAAACTAAAAAACACTCAATATTCAAGAAGCTAGAATCAGATAATTTTGACTCTTTTTTTTCTTAAAAAAAAAAAAAAAAAGGACTCAAACCAGTTAGTTGATTAATCATTGCAGCTCTACTATTCTATGAGACTGATTCACTGTGGAAGTAGTTATTGGCAGATAAAATGATACTGAAATTAATTGGTTGCAACTGCTGTTCATTTAGAAAATTGTGAAACATATCTCAGTATGAGGATTTGAAAAAATACAATTTTATGCAGGGATGATATGATATAATGTTAAATTGTCACCCAGCCCTAGTGATGCTTATTGTGGTAGACTCATAGCCAAGTAGGCAGTCTAATACCCTCATGACTACATGCACACACACACACACACACACACACACACACACACACACACACACACACACACACACACACACACACACACACACTGGCTATGGGATCTGTTTTTTAATAGGCAGTCAGCAGGAGATGAAAACACAGATTGTGAAGCTCTGTGCTGCTGCTTTTACTAGTGTGTGTGTGTGTGTGTGTGTGTGTGTGTGTGTGTGTGTGTGTGTGTGTGTGTGTGTGTGTGTGTGTGTGTGCGTGTGTGTGTGAGAGATACCCAGGCAGGGAGATAGTTGAGAGTATGAGCTGACATCCCTGTCTGATTCTCTGCCTCTAAGAGAAGACAGAAACTATGTTTGACCATGTGTGGATGTCTAAATCTTGCCCAGATTCATTTTTCACTTGTCTTGTTAAGTCCCACACCATCTTAAGTAAAGCCAACCTCGCCATCATCTTCATTCAGAGCTTCATTATCTGTCTGTAATGTGTTTGTGCTGACTAGTAGAGGAATGTGCTGTGTTTCAGTATTTGCCTCCTTATTGAAAAGCTCCATCCGGGCAGATACAAGGTAATTCTCTAATGGGCCTCAGCTCCACTCAATAGCCATCAGTCAGTTAAACTCAATAGCCATCAGTCAGTTATAGTCAATAAGACAAAGCAGAGGACAGCGGGCTCTCTTGGTGTCACTGTTCAGAGTGCCACAAGATTTACCGTCTCTTTTTTCAAATTGGATTCAATGCAGGGTGAGAGGAATGTTTACGGTAACAACATTGGATGATGCACCAGACAAAAATGCCTCTGGTCTCTGGGAAATAAAATTTTGCCACTTCAGCTGGATGGAGGCTAAATGTCCCAAGACTATACCAATAAGAATATGGACATTAGACATGGTATCCCTTTGTGCTTTTGCTCGCTATTTTTTGTTCTCCCCTCAGCTAGAAGAAGTGCTGCAGGTAATTAAAAAGAGAGGTCAAAAGATGACTGGGATGATCAGTATGTGTGGACAGTGAGCCCTCCGGGGTGGAGAAGAAGGTGAAGAGGTTAGACTGGAGACATAGAGGCCACGAAGGAGGTGAAGGTGGATGTCGGCTGAGGAAAGAAAAAACTCTTCAGCTGAGCCCCTGGTGATGTTCTCCAATCATCATGACATGGGAAACTCCTCCTCTCTCTCACCCCTCCCTCTGCTTCATCTCCTCCTTTGACACATTCGTTCTCAGTTTTTATTTACTCCCCCCCCCCAGGTGCCTGTTTGGAGATATACCCTTTCCCTCTTTCTTTACAGCTCAATTACATGGTAAAGCCTGTAGTCAGCGCAGAGGGGTGAACAGGGTCAAATTAAGTGTTTGCCGCTCTGCTGTAAATATACTGGAAACTGCTGCTTGTCCCTGTGCAATTTGATGTACGTGCTAAGCTTATCCCCATCACTCTCTTCTCTGCATCCCCCCCCCCCCCCCCCCCTGTTATTCCCCAGGCGACAGACCACATATTGACCTTTGAATCCTCCTATTTTTCTCTTAAGGAGGCACTCAAAGCTCACGCATAGAGGGGAAATGGAGAATCCGTCTGTGAATACATAAATATGCAGACACATGTACTGTATACGTGTGCAAGTATATGCAAACACTTCATACACACTTGCACAGTAGATATTGTGATGCTTCGGTGCCTCACGCTTGCTTTTTTAGACTCTTTGTAAGAGTCATTGTTGAACATTGAATGCTTGAGTCCATTCCTCCATATTTAATGACAAAGCTGTTTGTTCTCAGATGAAAAGATTAGCTTCACTGAGACGACATAACTTGATGGATCAGTGTGTGCTAGGGGCCGCGCCACCACCGAGGCCGCTAGCCAGAATTTGCAGCAGAGAATAGCCCTCTATTGTGTGGTTGTCAGGCCAGTCGGCTGCTGTGGTGGACACACTCAAGGCTTACTGGCATGCACGCAAACATATACTGATGCACACAAACAGAGACACTTATCACCAGAAAGAGCCAGTGTCAGGTCAGCCGGCTCGGCCCTCTGGACAGCGCTGTATTGTTGCTAGCCTCCAGCTCTCCTGGACACTTAACAGTGCGGGCATTCAGCTGTTACTGGTGACTCAGGATCAGCACGGCAACCAGTGTGACCAACAACACCTGCCTTCACACTAACACACTATTGTGTTCAAGGGGCTTGAGGGTCAAAGATAAATCAAGAAGGATTTGTTTCAGAGATGTAAAAATACTTGGACTGTGTCCGAAATCACATCAAATCGGTCGGCCAATTCATTTTATGGCATTTTTCATTGGCGGATGCCTGAGCATATTAAGCTGATTGGCAAGCAGGCGCATCTGCAGGCAGCCCAGTGTTGTTGCTGTAGAACCTGTGTGGCTCCGCCCCTTATGTCAATCAAATTGTCATTCTACAGGCAGACCTCAGTAGATGTCGCCCAGTGGGCTAACCTTTGCAAGAGTGAGTAAGAAGAACAGCGTCCTAACTGGGAGAAACCGTGCAGACACACAATGTAGATTAGAGAGACAGACCTTAACTGCTGCTTAATAAATGTTTACTGAAGTTTTGAGTATCATTTGTTGTTATTAAGCTGTTATATTTTATCAGATGGAGGAAAAAAAGAAAACCAGCCAAAGATATTGGCAAAAACACCTCGACATCGTATATTGGCCATTGACTGTCTTGATTCTGTAAAAAACATCTGCATCGGCATTGGCCATAAAAAAACCTATATCGGTTCACCTCTACTATGCACGACATACTCAACATGTGTACCATCATTCAACATACTTTTGTGTGAATAAACAGCAGTATGTATCTTTTCGGACATATTGAGCAGTAATTTACGTCGTCACTTCCTGAAAGCCTCCTTGCCGGTTGGAGACGCGTAACCATGGTAACCTGTGCCAACCTCATGTGACCAAAACAACAGTTTGCGAGAAAAATAAAGTCTAACTTTTAAAATACATTGCATCTAGCAATTGAAATCTTATACTTACACTTATATTTAGGCCTTACTGACGTTACAGAGCTGTCCACCTACATCTGTTATGAAAGTTGTCATCTCTACCGCATTGCATTGTGGGATATTTATATTCATTGTGTTTGCATACTGTAATACATCACAGATATAATATGAACTATTGGTTTCACACTAAGTTTTCAGACATACTAAAAAAATTCCACGTACTATTTTAGTGTACTACATAGCATGTTAGTAGAGAATTTTGGACTCAACCACGATCATTAGTTAAGTAGCATGTATAACTAAATAACAGATCAATATGAAAGGCCATAAGTTGATGGGGAAAGTGGAAAACAGAGTTTGTGCACAGTATACCTTTGAATGAATAGATGATTGTACTTTATTGATGCCCAGGGGGACATTCGGGAATATAGGTTAAACATGTCAATAAGGAGCAAGTGAAATAAAGTGTTCCCCATGGTGAGATGGAAAAATGGGATCTCATGGAGGGGGGTTAATCAATTAGTTCTGTTCAGATAGCCTTATTGAACGTATTGCTTTTTCACTTGACCTCCACCGTGATGACCCCCACTGACAGCCTGTAGAGATTAATATAAAGCACACTATTCATTGGACTCCAGGGTGGAAAATTTGACCACTGAGATCTTGCGTTGACTTTTGAGAGCATTCCTGCCAAAACAATGCATATGTCATGTCAAGTGTCTGTTTGACGTTGACACTCCTTTCAGTCCTTCTGTCTGAACAACAGATTTTCCACAAGGCCTTTCCTTTTTTTGTTTTACATCCATTTTTAGGGGTGTTGGAGCCTCTTTGATGAGGTCTTAGATATTTATGTACGTTCTCATGGTTTTGTGTGTTAGAGGTGCTGTCAGTCAGCCCTCTCTCAGTGAATCAATATGTCTTTTGTCTGCAAAAGAGTGAGCCTCCACCCTGCCAGTCAGCCTCAGCCCACTATGTCTGATATGCTGAAACACGCAGTGACATCTCACATGCCCAGATCAACCACAAGCAGCTAAAACACTCAAGTCAGTGACCTACTTCGCTGTCTTTTGTTTCAACCATTTTAGGCATTTTGGTGACAGACTGTATTTTGCTGGTTTATGTCTTCTTGGAAAAATGGCAATAAAAGGCCATTGAATACTCTGGTACCTCAAGTCATTGTATCTGTCAACATGGTTACTGATCCAATCCCAGGGTTTTCTTTTTCCAAAATTTAAAATCTGACATTGACCATGTTTACTTGCACCAGATATTCATTTTTTTAACCCTTATTCTAATAAAGACAGTATTACTACTAAACTGTTTACATGTCTGAATATTCCACTGTTTACATGCAGCCATACATACCTAGCTGTCGTTTTTCCCTCTTCTTACCATCGTGATCATCTGGTCCATTTGAGGAGCTCAGGGCATCCTCATCACTGGGGCCGACGCCTTTCTCGGCTGTCAGACAGGAGTCGATGCCCTAACATGTCGTTTATCATGTCAAAATATAGAAAAGTGCAACGGCAGGAGTCGCTTGTGCCATTTTGCTTCTTTGCATCACAATTTGCTTTCTTTTCAAAGTTTTCCACCAGTGGTGGACTTGTTTGACAGTGCAAACACCAGCTCCCTCTTTCATTCCTTCAGCCACCTTCTTGAAAAGGTCGGTGTTGCGATATTTGTGCATATCCCAAAACCCGCTGATATCCAAGGCTTTCGTAATGTTTTAATGACTGTGTGTCGCAAATTGCTGTTAAAGCCCCAGTTGAGATGCATAATAATAATAATAATAATGATAATAATAATTTGGATAGATATAGCGCCTTTCAAGAAACCCAAGGATGTTTAACATATACACAATAGATACAAGGCCATAGGTTTTGTTGAAGAGGTGGGTTTTAAGAGTTTTAAAAGTTTGCAGTTTGGTGTGGGGCATGGAGAGCCGACCAGTGCCTGAGGATCTCAGCTTCTGGGACTGTGTGCAAGGGTGAAGGAGGTGAGTCAGGTACTGAGAAGCCAGGGCATTGAGGGATTTGTGGGTGAGGAAGAGGATTTTGACGGTGATGCAGGACTTGACCGGGAGCCAGTGGAGGTGGATGAGGGTGGAGGTGATGTGCTGCCAGTGCTTGGTGCCAGTGAGAACCCATTGTTCTGCACAAACTAGAGCCTGTCCAGGGCTTTGCTGGGAACCCTGGACAGACATCCATTGCAGTAGTCCAAACGGTAGGTGATGAAGGCACGAAAGAGGGTTTATGCCACAGAGTCAGAGAGTGATGGTTGGAGGCGAGAGATGTTTCTTAGGTGGAAGAAAGCATATTCTGAATGCACTGTATACATGTCCTAAAAACTGAATAATATTGGCACATCCAACATGTTTTCATTGGAAAATGCTCCATTTGGGATAAGGCCTAATTGAGAATATAAACATAATGTGTTTTTTAAATGACCCATATAAATTTCAGCATATTGTTGTATTCACAATAATAGTGGAATATTAGTGTGCATGTAAATGTAGTCACCATTGTTATATGGACATATCACTGTGTGACTTTATTCTCTTAGATCAGCTTTGTTTTTTGTTTTTTTTGGTCTGTTTATTTATGTCAGTTTAGAGAGACCATGGTCATCTTTTTCATCACCACCTTAACAAGCACCATAAGGTTGTCCTCGCTCTGTCTGCTCCACCCCTTGCCAAGTCTAGAGACAATTAGCAGATTTAAGCTGCTGCTTCTGCAGAGCCATTATATACTGTATATTTGCCTCATACCTTCACCCTCGCTCTGCCTCTATCTGCCCTCACTTTCCCTTTCTTCATTTACTCGTTAAATCGCAGACTTGGAAAAGCTTGTATGTTGACGTTCCTTTCAAACAAGGTTATTAAAAATAACATGCAGCTAGATCTTATTTAACAGACTGCCTTGCCTTTTAATTATGTGCAGGGAGACAACTGAGGCAGATTCAGTTCATGCTGACATCAGCAGTATTTTTTACTTCTGGTAAAAAAAAAAAAAAAAAAAAAAAAAAAAAGAAACACAGCAAGGGAAAATGTTCCCGGCGCAGCAGACAAATGATCTTTTAAATGGCTCTTGCCTCGTCGATGTTATCATTCAAGTAGTCAGTCGGAAATTCGACACACATTCCATATCTGTCAGTGTGCTAACGCAGCCAACAATTTTGATGTCACTTCCTGTGTGAGTGAGTGAGTGAGTGAGTGAGTGACATCCAGCTGGTTGTCAGCTACTGCAGCCCTCCTCTGGTGCCCCGCGGTGCCAGTGTAACCAGCCTGGCACACACACACACACACACACACACACACACACACACACACACACCACCAGGGCACGGCTGAGCTAATGACTCATCTCTCTGCCCCCCCCTTCTCTCTCTCTCTCTCTCTCTCTCTCTCTCTCTCTCTCTCTCTCTCTCTCTGTCTGTATTTCTCTGTCTCTGTCTGAACAGGGGACATCACTCAGAAGGGCTATGAGAAGAAAAGAGGCAAGCTGTTGGCACCGTACATCCCACAGATACAAGGTAAGACATATACAGGCCTGCTGGGAATTTACTGTCCACACACAGGTTTTTATCTTTGCTCTGGTTAGCAGAGTTAGCAGTTAGCATAGTGTCCTTGCAAGAGCAAACGGAACGAGAAAAAGTATCTTATTGTTTTAATAATTATGGTTGTAGAAGTTGCTTAAAGCTGCAGTGGGTAGAAATGGAGCAAATATGATTTTAAAAAGTTATATTATAAGACGGTCACTATATCCTGACAGTAGTGCATGAGACAGATAATCTGAAAAAAAAAAAATCATGTTCCTCTGTGTCCTCCGGTTCTCCTAATGGCATCTGCAAGATTTCACAGACCGGAGGAAAACAACCAATCAGAGCCGAGCTGGAGCCTGCTGTTTCTGAGCAGCTGTCAGTCACTAGTGAACTCTGAGCAAACTAGGCAGCGCTGATCAAATATGAATCAATATTTTTTTATTGTAATGCCTATTTCTCTCCTCAAATGTTTTCAGAAATATCTTGTAGTTACCGTTTAGCTGTAAAATGAGAAAGTTTGCTCCGGCTGGTGGGTGGTGCTTTGTATTTCCTCAACTGATCTCAACATGGCTGCCGGGTCACCAACTTTCAGAAATAGGCATTACAGTAACATAATATTGATCCATATTTGATCAGCGCTGCCTAGTTTGACTGTCTGATTAGAGTTTGAGAGTTTTATAGTGGCTTCTGTTGAATTAACAGCCAATAGCAACGTTTTCTCTCTGAAATGACCAGTGATTGGCCAAAGTCTTCATGAGGAGGTGCAGAAGTCTAGTTTTCTCTCATGTTATGCTGGATTTTTTGCCCAATGATGCCAAAAACATTCTGCCTACTTCAAGTTTAACTTACATGCAGCATATTTTAGGTTTATTTTTGACAGAGGCAACTAAAAGAATGAGAAATCAAAAATAAAATTCCTAAACATAAACCACACTGTAGGGCGGCTGTGGCTCAGAGCAGGTCGTCCACCAATCGAAATGTCTGTGGTTTGCTGCTCTGGTCACAAGTTAATGTGTCCTTGAGCAAGGCACTTGACCTCAAATTGCTCCCGAAGGCTTAGCCATTGGTGTGTGAATGAGTATTTAGATTAGATCCTGATGGCACCTTGTATGTATAGTGCTTTGAATGGTCAAAAGACTACAAAAGTGCTGAATGCAAGTCCATTTACCATTTCTATACATGCAAAGCCAAAAGTAATTCAGAAGTTTTAATGTCACATGGTCATAAAGTTGTCATGGCGAATACTGTGAGGGCTTTTCGTCCTATTTTGATCTATACTGAATTCATCTGGTTAGATATGTGTGTCAGCTGCTACGTCCGTCATTCCTCGGGTCACGACCTTGGGTCTGTTATTGATGCTGTAGACCTGCAGCAGCCATATAAAGTATCATAGTTTATGTAAGGGGCAAATAAAACTAGATGCTAACCAGCCAAGGCACGGAAGACCTACTGTAATTATATTATTATATTATTATTATTATTAGAAATGTTATGTGTCTCTTCTGGAATGAATACTGGTCTAGATTTGGCCTCATTATATTTTGAGTGTGTTTGTGAGTGTGCTGCTTTCACAAAGCCAATGCTAAGCTCTTGTCAAGAATGCTAATTCTTCAGAGGAATGTTTTGTTTATCCAATGGGCAGTTTGTGCGTATTTGTGCCTGCCCTGCTGTGTTAAGATGTGGGTGTTTGAGATGGGAGGCATTACCTCTTGCAAACAGGGAGGTGTGAAGTTTCACAAACATATGTCACTGCTCATTATCTTTCAATGGCTTTTGACTGTGGCTATATACATTCATATCAATTCAGTGTATTTTTAGCCCCAGTCGAGCAGTCAGTCAGTTAGTCCAAGCCGTCTCGGGTAGACTATAAGGTCGAGGTGGTTTGTGGTGAATCGCTGTCTGTATGCTTCATGCCTCTCCGTCCTTTCTCCGGGATCCAGTCTTTGGTTTGGCCGGTTATCAGAACATCAAGCCTCAATGGAAACCAATCTGTTGTGGGTCGCTCGCTCAAGGCTTTCCACTGGAGTTAGCAGGCCTGTTATTTAGCTTGGGCGGATCATCTCCTTCATTTTCTATCTTTTCCTTCTCCCTCACCCTCCTTGTTATCATGCATTATTCCTGTCGTCCATTGTTAGAGCCACTCAACACCTAAAGAAGGGAGGTGATAGACGTAGGGCAGAAATGGATGTGGAATGGGTGTTATTCCTTCAGTGGGATGAATGGATGTGCTGGGAATTAATGACACATCCATCCAGCATGGTGAATCAGTGGGTTAGCGTTTAACAGCTGCACGGTTGAAATAGGAGACCAACAGACTGAAGGCTTCTGAGCTCCATGCAGAATTTCATAAGCTGTTTTACTGCCTTATATTTCACTGTTGTCACAGGACCATACATGTGGCAAGTACAATAAAGTAGGCACAAAGCCAGAGTAAATTAATTCCCTTTGTTTATATATATCAGTGTTTTGGCTGCACTGTGAGCTTTGAGAGTAAATAATTGCTTTAGGTGTTGACCATAATGGGAAGTCAAACATTGAGGAAAAGTTGGCATGTGAGTGTAAGTTTATCTGCACAAAATTGAGCTCTGTGAAGGATATTTTGTACCTTATCAATAATACAGGTATGTTGTCTTATCTTGAATGACGATGTTTAGACGTATAGTTTTAATTTTCTGACTATGAATGCAGTTGTTGGGTCTCCAGCCACTGGTATCTATTAGGCACGTGTCATTTCAATCAGTTATTTCTGCATGTGATTTAGATATACAAGTGTTTGCTTCATGCAGATCATTAGCCGAGCGTATTTGATCTCTCGGAAGTGAGACACATCGGCCGTGTCCTCAGCCGCCACACCGGTAAGTGTTGGCATCAGACGGGGGCTAAAGATTCATCAGGGTTCGCTGTGGACCAATAGCAGTGTCCGCTGTGACGGAGCGCACCTCTGATTGGCTCAGTGCGGTGTGTCTCTGAAGTGTGTTCTTCCCAGCAACCGGGTTTGGTGTCCTGGCTTGTTTTTATAGACCTGTTTCCTCCAGGAACTGCAGGGAGAGGCTGGTGTGTGACTGGGCTGTCAGAGCCATATAAGAGACCTGCATAATATACTGATGTGTCTATCCGTCCTTAGGGGATGCTATGCATGTGTCAGCCCCCATGCATTATGCGTCCTTAAATGACCTCAGGCCTTAATGAAGCTCGTCAGATGTTTGAATCTCGTCTTATTGAATAGATTTAGTTGAAGCGTGTGCGAATGTTGCTCAGCGTTTCCGTATGTATATGCTGCTGTCTGAGAGTTGCTGACAGTGTGGAGCTTACTGATCCCCACTAAGCTGCCGCTGAAAAGCCGGGCGGGCTGACGGCTGGCTGGCTGGCAGGACGGGTGTCTGACTGGCCAGCCAGCTAGGTGTCGGATCTAGCTGGCTGAGCGTGACGTGGTAGGCCTGTCCTCAAAAGGCTGTTTTCTAGTGACTATACCTGCAAAGGAAGCCACTCTGTATGGTTGATTATCATCAGCAAACTCTGCAACATCACAAACTTCGTGATAAGGGTCCACAGTGGCACCCACTTGTAGATTTCTACGATTCCACAATGGGACTATAGTTTTACTCACATTTGGACTCCACAAAGGATGTTATGTATTTTCATTTTAACTTAAAGAGGACATATCGTGCTCATTTTCAGGTGCATATTTGTATTTTGGGTTTCTCCTAGAACATGCTTACATGCTTAAGATGCACCGATTGCAAAATTATGGGCCAATACCGATGTTTAAATTAAAATTTGGCTGACGGCCGATACTGATACCAGTGTTTTGTTGTTGTACCAGGGAAACAAAGACATCTTCATTATAAAAAATAAGTAGCTTCACGCTCAAAGACATTCAGCCTTTCATTCAAATTTTGAATATACACAAATTAAATCGTATCAATTTATGAAATAAGCTTTAATATAATACTGTTATATGATAAATAACTGCTTCAAAAGCCCATTTACCCTGTATACAACTACCTACTCAATGAGAGGAATTTAATACTTACATATCCCAACAAAAACATTTTGTTAAACATAACTTAAATGTAATTAAATCAGCAGCTAACAACACAGCATGTTTTCAGTACAAAATTAATACAACACACCTTTACTTGCACGCACACAAAAAGAACATATAACACACTAAAGGAAAGGTAAAAAGCACAAAAGCATAACTGGTCATATTTAATCAGGTTACTGTTAGAGACTCTCCTGCAATAATTCAACATGTCAATCGCTAATTCTAGGCAGCTTTGATTTCCTAAGTGAGTCCTTCACATTGTGCCATCAGATTGAATGTGTTGGAATATCACCGCTGACACCCAGTTATACTTTTTTTCTATAAATTACTCATCTTTGTACCGATTCAAAACACTTCCCCTGGGGAAGGATGCCTTCAAAAGTGGTCGGCCTCAAACAACAGAAGAACAATGCTGCAACAATACAACAAACACAAAATCATTTAATCATCCCCATACCGGGAGGATAGTTCCCATCTGGGAATTCATAAACCGTAAAGCAACACATGCGATTTACATGCTAGTCTAGCATATGTAGGACAAACCAAATGACCCCTTAAACAAACAATATCAGAGCACAGAACTGCAATCCGCACAGGCAGTATGGATTATACAATTGCAAAACATAATGCTGAAGCAAATCACGGTTCACTCTCTTCAATAAAATTCTGTGGGGATTGAAGGAGTCATAATACCCACTAGAGGAGGGGATATTTTAAAGAAGCTGGCCCAGAGGGAAATGTTTTACATATACACTATGACACCAAATGGACTGAAGTATAACTTCTAGGACTATTTGTAGTATTTTGCAACCTACAGACTATGAAGGTGACCACTGACCAGTTGATGATACAGGATCACCCGTAAAACTCTTAGAATTAAAAATTAATGAGGTTTATTCAAGTGACCACCTATTGCCATCCAGTGTACAGTATGGTCTTAATGATAAACCAGTGATGGCCAGGAACAGTGGCCAGGAACTCCCAGCTGCCTGGGAGTATATTACTCAGCTGAATCTGTATACTGTAAACGAAGAAAGCTCTGTGGTCTATAGTGATGTGAGCCAATTTAACAAGTGAAATGTTAGTATTTTTTTCCTTGATTTTGAGGTTTGGGATGTGCTACCTTATCACATTTTGGGTCTAGCACTCCACTGTGAATCCCATTGTTGAAGCGCTACCTCCTTTATCGAAACATAAAGAGAAAAACAAAATCAAGATGCTTACTGAGGCAACTTTCTTATCAGTCTTGGATTATAGTGATGGTTTATGCATGCATGCTTCAGCCGTGACTCTGAAGCCCTTAGATGCTGTTTATCACTGCACACATAGTCTTCATCACTGTGAGCTGCATGCTAAGGTTGGGTGGCCCAAACTTAACCTTTTTCGAAGGCCCTTATGCTCAAATGATTGGATTATTTTGCCAGTGCCTGTTTTTAATGAGCTTTGAAACTTTGTGCACCTACAACATGGAATAAGAACAATCTAAAGCTTATCTCACTTTTATCCATCAGGTTTCTTATTATAAGTTTCTTATTTGCGGGTTTTTTTTGGTGCCTATGATGTTTGTTTATAACTCTGCTATGTTGTAAATGAGGTCTCTACCTCAATATATTTCTGTGTTGAATGAACGAATATCCGCAAAAGCATCTCAAGTTCGTACTAACCTCTAGAGAAAGGTGGGATTCAATTTGATATAGTGGCATATGAGTATTTGCAGGGGTTAATGTTTGTTACTACATATTTTAGCATCCAGTTAGCAGGTTTCGTTGGAATGAATGGGATAAAAGTCCCTTGTGTAACACCTCTGTAGTGTGACACTGAGCCCATGATGTTTCAAGGTTAGCGTTTGTCACCTCCACAAGGGCTCTAATACTTTACTCGCACAGAAATGTAATGCATTTATTTGCTGTGCTGCTGTTTTGATGTATATCTGTAAGTATAAAACATACAGTGTTTAGGTATCAGAAAGTAGAACTCAAAGCACTGGCGGAAACCGGCAGGAGGCTGTGGAAACACGGCACTAGTTGGTATTGTTTTTGGAGATCCTTTTAAACTTCTCTTTGTCTCACTGTCGGGAAGATATACGTGGTGAAGCTGTATTGCAGTACAAGTTATAGTACAGATGCGGTTCTTTTGATGGCTTCCTGTTTCATTGTGTGTGAAGTTGTCCCTCAACTCTGCCTAAAATAACTGCTGAGGCCTTTCATTACTCAACCCGGAAATGCAAGCAAGTTGGATTTCTTTATCTGGTGTGTTCATGTATTGAATATTGGCCTTACATATTTATTAGGGCTGTCAATTGATTAGATATTGATTGATTACTCACGATTATCCATAGTTAATCATGATTAATCGCAAATTAATCACAGATTTATCAAGTTTGGGCAAATACCCAGCTTTATGCAAATGTATGTATATATTTATTATTAGAAATCAATTTACAACACAAAACAATGATACATATTGTCCTGAAACCCTCACAGGTACTGCATTTGTCATAAAAAATATGCTCAAATCATAACATGGCAAACTGCAGCCCAACAGGCAACAACAGCTGTCAGTGTGTCAGTGTGCTGACTTGACTATGACTCGCCCCAAACTGCATGTGATTATCATAAAGTGGGCATGTCTGTAAAGGGGAGACTGGTGGGTACCCATAGAACCCATTTACATTCATATATCTTGAGGTCAGAGGTCAAGAGACCCCTTTGAATATGGCCATGACATTTCTCCACGCCAAAATTTTGAGTTAATTTGGATCATTGTGTAACCTATGTGGCGACAAGCTATTATGACATGGTTGGTACCAATGGATTCCTTCAGTTTTATAGTTTCATATGATGCCAGTATTTTCTTTAAAACGGAGCCCGCTACAACCTCTGAAAGATGGAATTGCAATAATCCATTAAAGAAATTAGCGTTGTTGAAACATTCTGCAAAGGCATTATTATAGCATTAACTTTGACAGCCCTAATATTTATGAGTGCATTTGGATCTTTAATATCCAGAACATAATATACCATAACAGGGGTAAGAGGAAGATTTTTTTTATCAATAATTCATGGGTTAGGAAGTTCATCTGGATCAAAACTTGTGATGTACAGTGAAATAATTATTATACAAACAATATATAGTCATTTTATGTCCTTTGATGCGTTTGACATATGTATAGTTCCTGCATACTTCAAATACATCCGTACAGGAACATTAGAAGAAGAAGCCACTGCAAACAAAGCTCGAACCACAACCTTCCTCCAGGCGGTAGTCTTGGGTTTCCCCTGTGATGTTAACCACTAGTTACTTAATGAGGCTCAAATGAGAATTGCATAAGCAAAAGGATGAATCACCGCGTGTCATGCTGAGCACAGAGAGGTTGACGGGTTTGAGGGTTTGATAATTTTAGACCGCTCCAGTAAGAAGATGTTGTCTTTTTGACATTCATGGTGCTTAATCACCTCCCTTCTGTTACGTATGTGTAATTTGCATTTGCTCCCCTTGGAAAGCTGGAAGGCAGCGGGGAAGCTGCGAGAGAGGCTGGATTAATTTAAGTGAAGACTTTCTCAACTCCAAGCTACTGTATTAGAAGAAAGCAGCCTAAGTAGGGATTACCATTAAGCTTGTGGATACTTGATCTAGTCGAGCAATATTCAGAAGTATTGTCCAAGGCACATTCTCTAAAGAGTGTATATGCTCATATTTCTGCTTTTGAGTATTAGAAGAAGGTATAAATTTAGTTTCTGTCCTCTCCTTGCTTTGGTCTTGTCTCTCTGCAGGTGTAGATCCTTCTCTGCAAATTGACAACAGGATCCAGGCCTCTTCCCAAGCAGTTCTCCCAGGTTCCAAACACAACAAGTCCCGGGCGGCCAACACCCGGGATGAACGCTTCAGATCTGGTAATCACGTCTCCACATACTGCCTGAGAGTTTTAAATGCCTGGTGCTCTTCTTTTATGCTGTAGCTTAACTGTGTTGATGTTTCTCTCTTTTAGATTTGCACACAGAAGCCGTCCAAGCAGCTTTGGCAAAGTACAAGGAGAGGAAGATGCCAATGCCCTCCAAGAGACGATCTGTGTTAGTTCAGTCTTCTGTTGAGGCATGCACCCCGCCAGGTGAGACCTCTGCTGCTCTAACATTGTTTGCCAATGGCAAGGTTTATGCTGTGCACACACAGCCTAGGTTTTTATTCATGCTGGGTTGTTTACATGTTCTCCCTATTGAGAGCATTGGTGTGTAGGATGTTGACACTTTGTTATGTCCAGTGGTGGAAGATGATGTTTCCAAGCATTCGCTACTGGAAAGAAACATGCAGTTTGATGAATGTGTCCATTCTTTGTGGCTATAAAGAGCTCAGTTCTCACTGTTGTTCCCAGGCAGACCTTCCCACATGAGTTGCATAATGGATGCATAATCAGATTTTTAACAAAGTCTCAAAATGTCAACCTTTCATCTGCTTTTATAGCAATTTTTACTGAGTTCTGCAGGTTTTTATTGGGTTGTGATTTTCATGCTTAGTTTTGCCCAGATGTTTCCAAAAAAGTATTTTTTAATCAGTTAGTGAAATATCTGTGCAAGATGTGATGATAGAAAACTTGTTAGCTCCTCAAACACTGCAGTGGCTTTATCGTTGGTGTGTAAGAGGAAATTGGTGGGGGGCCTCAGAGCCTCATGTCTTGGGTAAAGAGAGAGGACACAGCGGTGGAGCGATTAAACGGATTAAGAGCTCAGACATTGGGGTTTGAGCAGGAGAAGGAGGGGTGTCTTCATGGTTGTTTTCAGTCTCTCTGAGTGATCTATTGGGATCAAGTATATAGGTAAAGCCAACAGACCCAAACAGTTTTGATTTCAAATGGTAGACTTGATGAGATTGCATTAGCCAAAGTTCACCAGGAGGTACTAATGTGGTAGATTTAGTGGATACTTTGGCCTCTAATGGCACTGTTGAGTAATATTTTGATGAATAGGTCGCAGTATTGTCGGTATCTGTATGTAATGCACTCATTTTCTATCTCTTATTTTGCTAATCTGCAGTGGCTGGTTTACATCTGGTCACACTACGTGTCTGAACACTCCATGGTTGATTGTGAAGAACCAGTAGTAGTGTGAGCAAAGTAATTTCACCGTCATTCAGTCCAATGTGGTGTGATTGTAGGTAGAAGCTTTATCCAAACGACATAAAGTTTAGTCAGTGTACAGACCAACAGTTACAATATACACGAAACATGCAAAAAACACATTTATCAATGCCTGACATTAATGTATTTTGAGCAATGCTAGTGGCATCATCCTAGGAATCGCAATGTTGGTTTGGTCAGTCAGTCAGTCAGTCAGTCAGTCAGTCAGTCAGTCAGTCAGTCAGTCAGTCAGTCCATTACTTCACTCCAGACTGAAATTACAACTTTTGGATGGACTGGAAATTTGGAACAGGCATTCATGGTGTCCAGAGGATGAAGCCTACTGTCTTATGCCAAATTTCCACTGCATGGTACGGCTCAACTTGACTCACTTTTGGGAGGCTACCAGGTATTTTTCTTGAGTTTGTTTTCCACTGTGGATACTACCCCCGAATGTAAGTGGGATTCTTAGCTGATCGTCATAATGGTGCTACATGAAACTGCCATAATATCATCTTCAACGCAGCACAAACACAGTGGGCTCTTCTGCTGGATATTGTCATTGGCAACCAAAGAGAGGAACTTTTGTTGTACTTCATCAAGTGACCACTGCATGTTTTTTTTTTTTTGGGCTGCCAGGTTAAAAACCTGGGTTGAAATTTTTTTTAAAAATTGCGGACGCTACAGACTTTATCTTGGCAATTTAAAAATGGTGGGTTTGTGCAGGATGTCCTGTGTGCTTCTTGTGAGGATTCTGTCTGACCAATCAGTGGTCTCCAGAGTTTTAACTCCATCTTCTAGTATCGGCTCAGTTTGATTAGAACCTGGACTGAGGTGGTACTAAAAAATGTGCTTATCCACACCTTCTGCCAGTGGAAAAACAAAAAAGAGCGGTTGAGTTGAGCCGTGCATGCAATGGAAATGCGGCATTTGGTGATCTTCTGACTTTTTCTCTAGCATCACCAGGAGGTTTACATTTTTGGTTTTGTGGACAAGTATTGGATGAATTGCCACAAAATTTGGTTGAAACATTCATGTCCCCCACAACATGAATTATGATCACTTTTGTATTTGTCTAGCTCTTTAGTTTAAAGCTAAATGCCTGCAAAACGATTGGCATTACCTTCAGGCTCAGCTATACTTTGTAATTTGTGCTTGTTAGCAAATGTTAGCATTAATATGGTAAACATTATATCTGCTTAACATTGTCAATGTGAGCATGTGAATGTGCTGTTTTTAGTACTAGTAGACAACAAGTAATCAGTAAAAGTGATTTACCATTTATACCACAGAAATGAAGCAAATACTGTGGAAGATTGAATTGGTTTTCTGTAGAAACAAGTCAGGAAAAAAACACCTCCAGCTTTTTTAACTGCTGGGCTCAATCTTTATTAATATACCTGTCTTTGTTTGCTTCAACACAATATTTCATTAGAGCATAAGAACAACAGATCTGTCTCTGCTCAGGTTTTCTCTCTTTTACATTCCTCCCTACCTCCAGATCCTCCATCACTGCCTGTCTGTCTCTGACTCACTCTTTATTATTCTTGTTTTCCTCTGTTTATCGGTGACTAATAACTCATTTTCTTTTTCAGTTTACTTCGAATTATTTCCATCTCTCTTTTTCTACTTTGCATTTGTTCGCTGACCTCTTCTTTCCCTCTGCCTCTGTGTAACTGTGTCAAGGTTACTGAGATTGGGAGTGAGGCAGAGGAATAACAAACAGAATCATAAATGTGAGATAACCCCCATGAGTCCGCTGGTTGTAGAGACATTAAATTCTAGCTTGTTATAATCAAACCTCCTTCAGCCTTCCTCTGGCAGCGTCTGCAAGGCCACGAGAAAGTCTGGCAGTCATTTTAATAGTTTCTCAATTGATGGACTTTACTTGTGACTACATACTGTGAGTGATTAGGAGGCAGATTAATCGCATGAAGGCTCATTAGTTTAGAGAACATCATCAGGCATGTGCTGTTCACACACAGGCTTAATCTGTTTTCTAAATATCTCTCTCTTATCCTCTCATACCCCCTTGTATCCAACTCAAACCTAGTTATGGTTCTGGGCTGGTGCTGGTTCATAGTTGGTTCAACTAGTGAACCTTTTAAAAACCAGCTTGCTTTTCCATAGGTCAGAGTCATTATGTCACTGTATATGCCAACTTCAAGCACAACAACAGCAGCAATGGCAGACTACATCGTTCACCTTAAGTGTTGCTCCTGGCTTTGTGAGCCTACATCGGCATCGATACATCTCGATGCTCCCTCAAGTTGAATTTCTGTGGAGGACCACAGTGCGAGTTCAAGTCAAGTCATGTCAGTTTTATTTGTACAGCCAAATATAACACATCACAAGAATACCACACCCTTTATAGTACGGCCCTCTCATCAGATGAGGACACACTTCACCCAAAAGAAAACTTTTACCAGGGAAAAAAGAAAAAATGGAAGAAACCTCAGGAAGAGCAACAGAGGAGGGATCCCCCTTCCCGGACGGACAGACGTGCAATAGATGTCATGTGTACAGTGACAACATAATGAAAATACAACATAGACAAAACATATGACAAAAATAAATACATATAATGTGAACATATTGTTTATGGGAAGATGGATCCAGGAGATGTACAGCTTCCAGGAGTTGCCAAACCGATCAAGATCAGCAGATCAAACAGCCTGACCTCCTCACCACCATGGAACCTTGAGAGAGGACCAGATTTTTGTTTTTAGTTCACAGTTGCTTTGGTAATGTAAATGTACATTCCCCATGCCAATTAGCCCTTAAGGGCTGAATTAAATTGATGGAGAGGCTAAATCTCCTGGAGGACAGAGGTCCGGTCCATGCGATGCCATGTCATGTGGACTAAGGCACCAACAGCCACGAGAGGCAGAGCGAGGTACCAGAAGGGCTGATGGTCCAGCACAGAGAAGCTTGAGTTAAAGGAGAGTGAGAGGAAAGAGACGGGAGAGAGAGAGAGAGAGAGAGAGAGAGAGAGAGAGAGGCACACAGCAGTGCTTGTGGGACACAAACAACAGAGGGTTGTTGAGAGGCAGTGGCTTAAAATTGATATTATACACATCTCAACAGTGTGTCTCTTCCGAGGACTATTGGGTTGATTTTATGTCCATAATGAAGCTCTTGGTTTTAAAAATGGTGGTCACAAAGATAGGTCATGATAACCCCGCCCACAGCCTGTGAGGTAAATAAATTGTGGTTCTGGTCCAGTCAAGTGCTGTTGCTGCTGCAGAACTAGTTTTCCTGGCTGAGAGTTTTTTTTTTTAAACTGCCGAAACGCAGAATTGGTTCGAAAATTCGGCACCACAGCCTGCCTTGGTTGAAAATGGCAGTGGACTTGGGATAAGATTTCCTCATTATTAAGGCTTTTTGATACGTGTGAATGAGTTTTATTCTTCATATGAGTTGTTGCTGTTGACTTTGTTTATGATAAATAATGGGGCAAAGTGTGACCTTTCATGGGGATTTTTGAAAACCGCTGTTGTTTCATTTTCTCAAGTGAGTGATGGCTAAGCCCTTTTAGCTCTCTCATTGCACTCGTTTCTCTGCAGAATACAAATCTCAGGCTGGCATGCTCTTTTGTAACTTCGGCAATCCTGTCGAATGAACAGATGCTTCTGGGAGCTTGGCACATGAAGTGGATTGTGTTCATCCTGAATGATCCTTACCTTGCTTTGAAGTTGTTCCTGTTTGGGCTATTTTTTGCTGAGACCAACTGCTGCTCAAAGCCGCCTCAAGGGAGAGATGGTAAAACCATCTCTAACTCTGAGTCCAAGCCATAATAACTGAAGCATATGCTACGCTTACCTAAGACATATACAAAAAATATATAAGAAATTTAATCAGGCTATTCCAGTTTTTCCAGTTTGTGTGTGTATTGTATGCAAGTACAGTATATATGTATTTTTTTAAAACACCTTCAAGCAGGAATACCAGTATCAGTTCAGTGAAGTTCTTATAACTGCTTAGTTATAGCTACTGTAGCCAATTAGACTGTTGTAAGACTATTAAATAGATGTTATCAGTTGCTATAAGCAACATAGATGTGGGTAAATAGTGGCCGACTACACCCACTAGTCGGTTTTATTCTCTATTCACATGGTGGATCACGGAAAGAAAGTATAAAAAAAATGACAGTGACCTATAACGACCGTAGTAATAAAAAGACAGGAGCATCCTGTGTGAAAACAACAATGTGTAGTTGTCTTTGTGTTTGTAGTTATTGTAACTCCAAACAGTATTTTTCCCTAAACTTAACTGTTAAGAAGTTGTAGTTTTGTTGCCTAACCCTAAAGAGGGTTCTTTCACTTTGCAACGTAATAAGTGTAGTAAGGCCTCTACTAACCTACATCTATGGTGCTAATAGTGGGTGATAATGTCTATTTAATGGCCTGATACCAGTTGATCGGTGATTGTATACATTCTATAACTCTGTATAGCACCATTAATATTTCTCATAAAAAGCTGCCTTTGTTAGTCTTATTCTTCATTGTTGTTATTGCTTATTCATTCTCTCGTCGTCTACAAATATGAAATACCCTGGTTTGTTTGTTTACTCTATATCAAACTTTAATACTATATATTATATTAAATACTCTAACTATAATACTATATATTATATAGTGCACGTATAGTTGCAGTGGGCTGTCTTTATGACTGTGTTGCTATTGTGGCTACTTTTATAGGCAATAAAATACTTCAGCTTTCCTCAGCTTAACAACTTCCATCTCCATTGAAATCATCGGGCCATCCCACTTGCTTATATGTACTCTCCAGTGTATATATAAGAAGAATAATGTATCATCTGCATATCATCTAAATCCTGCAGCCCCATGTCTTTGTCCACTGTTGTGACGCTGCCCTGTCTTGACCTGTCAAACACAGACACCTCCTCAGCGTCGGAAGACGAAGGCTCGCTGCGCCGGCAGGGACGTCTGGCCACCTCCACGCCCTACCAGGGCCACGGCCACCCAGCCGTTGAGCACTGGTTTAACCGTGTCATCCAGGGTTCGTCCACCTCATCCTCAGCGTCATCCACCTCATCCCACCCGGGAGGGAGATCCGTCACCACCACCACCAACACCACTGCCCACGCAGCTCTCAACGCCAACGCAGCAGCCACCGCACTGGCCGACCTAATGGCACACACCCAGCTAGGTCAGTGACACACACGCAGTATCACACGCCATCACATTACGAATGGTCAATCTGTGTGTTCTTGTCCCCTTTTAATTGATGCAGCGCTCTCATCCCGTTAGTCCAGAGGTGGTCGTGAGCTGAAGTAGGAAGGTGTTGTAGAAAAAGATAACATTTTTATTGCTTTCACAGTAAAATTACCGTCATATTCAGTCCTTAAACAAGACCGCAGAATCCCCTGCTTACCTGTATGGTTTTGAATTCCTCCATCTAGATATATAAAGTAATAACAAAGTCTGCAGACAGTTTTTTTTTTATTTTTCCCATTGTCTGACTTTTGCTGGTATCAGCAGAAGTTGTCTTATTGCGAGTCAATTAGAGTGTGTCTTGTCAAAGGTGACATCTTACTTGTATTATGTTGCTCTGACAGTTTTCTCAGACAGCGATGCCTTACACATCTGCTACTGCCAAATCCACATCTCCCTACAGATACACAAAAGCATTTCATGAGGCAAGACAAAGGAAACCAGCAACAGAGTTTTAGGGTGCTTTCACACTTGTAGTTCAGTTCTTTTGGTCTGGACCAAAAGAAAAAAATACATATAGGTGCATTTTAGTACTGGTCTGGTTCTTACTCACACAGAGTAATCATGAAATTTTACAGACTGACTGGCAACTCATTGAACTCATTGGACAGTTTTGACAATTATCATCCTGCATCATCAGCCCAAATGAACCATACTAACTGAGCAAACAGACCGGAGTTTGTTTTTACTGAATCAAACAGGTCGTAAATGCACCATTAGAATAGCCTGGTGTGAAAGCTGTCAATCACACCTTGGTGGGACCAAACAGCCGAACAGAAACTGCTTGGTGGGTCTTGGACTGAACAAATGAACCAACCACAGGATTTGTGATAGCAGATGTGATTTTAGTAGGGGTGGGTAATATGACAATATACTATATACCATCACATAATATTAAATGTCTATCATATATATTTTCCTAAATCATTTCTACTGCAATATAGGTTAGGCCTAGATTTTTTTTTTTTTCTATAATTTCACTTAAAACACAGGAATAAGATTGGCTTTACCATGTGGTTATATCATATAGACTATATTTATCATTGAATTACAAGAAAACATGCTATATTGTGATATACAGTATCTAGTTACTAAGATATGATATTACCTATATCATGATAGAAGATTTTGGCCACATCAAACAAACCCTAGATTTTAGCATTGAAAAGTGAAACTAATGAATCCATCTGCTGATTGTGAAATGTGTTGAAGAAGCAGTCTTATAATTGATCTGTATAAGGCTATTTACTATATATAATCTATTTATGCAAATTGTTTGGTAACCACGGTAACATGTATGAACGTATGCTTGTGTCTGACTCTGCGTAGCTACTTTATCAGGTCATTAAAGCCATTAAAATGTGTTAAACAGCGATCCCACAGTAATAAGCCCTGAATCATTAGTGGACAAGATTCCTCCTTTTTGTACTGTCTCTACCTGTTAGTTATTTTTTATAACATGCGGTCTATTTGCAGTGTAATAACAGTAATAATACTCACCAGTAATTTCTTTGTGAGTTCTTTTTGACACCAAAGACCATAATAATAATAAACACATCAGAGGCATTAAATTGGCGCATAAACTTCTGTCAGTCACCGATATTTGATTTCCCCGTGTGGGTCCTGATGACGTAGGAAGAAAATCAATGAGTTAGCTGCCAGTCTGTATAACTTCATTTTTACTCTTCTTGGTTTGTTTGTAAAAAGTCAGTGTGAATAAGAACCAGACCGGGACTACAATGCAACAGTGGATCATTTTGGTCCGGACCAAATGAACTGAACTACAGGTGTGAGAGCACCCTTCATTTACGTCTCTCCAATGGCCGTCTCCGCCTGCCATCTCACTGTCATTCAGTCATGTGAAAGGGCTCGCAGCCATCTTCCCCGTTAAAGCTACTCGTTCCAAGCTAGTGTCACAAGCTAGTTAATGAGATTCAGTGGATTCATCTCCATCTGTCTCTGACGCAGCAGCAAAGTGAGGCGGTGTCTTGCTTGTATATATATATATATGTGTGTGTTTGTGTGTGTGTGTGGTCGTGTGTGTCTGCTGGCAGAACGATATCCCGTCAGGATGAAGCTGTCGGATTTCTGTCCGGTGCGTCTCCCCTCAAGGTTGCTGTCATAAAGTAGCAGCAGTGACGGCTGGTTCTCAGTGGAGCTGTAAATAAATCTCCCGTATTATCCTGTTCCTTGACCCCTCACACTGATTCTGTCTGTCATTCACTTCAGCAGTAGACAAAGACTAGTAGGCCCTCACTCGTTTTGGTTTCAACAACACTGTGTTACACTTTAGTGTTAACAGGTTCCCATCATACCATACCAGAGCACCTATGCTCCTATACCTATATACTCGAATGCAGTCCAGTAGAACCGCTCAGCCATAAGTTCAACCTTTTGCAACCTTTTGCTTGGTGGAGTTTTACAGATCTGTCAATTAAATCAACTAATTGATTCAATAAAAGCATATGAGTGTTAGTCCAACTTCTTTGGTTGAGGACCAAATAATTAACACCTCTTAAAAACATTATAATCTTCCTCAGTGTTGAATTTGTGGCAGATTTGTTGTATTGAATTCATTTCAGTTGTAAACTTGACAATGAAGTAGACAGGATATATAGCACTAACTCACTTGAGCTAAACAAATATGTTTGATTTAATATTTTTTTGTTTTGTTTTATTTGCCCATGTAGCATTTCCAGGTGTTTTGATGTTCCCCATCAGGTTTACTGATTTCATTTAAAGAAGTCTTGGCAGCTTTAAAGTTAAAGTGATAGTTTGGGTGTTTTGAAGTGAGGTTGTATGAGACACTTATCCATAGTAAGTGTATTACCTACAGTAGATGACAGTCGGCGTGCCTCCAGCATTGAGAAACAAGACAGGAGCACCAACACTGGAGCAAAGCAATGTACTGCTGTGGACAGGGGCAGCAGCAAAATGTATTTTAGCCACCCACAAGAAAGGCTCACGCTATATTTAGAATATTTTCACTGCTCTACCTTGCCGTCAGACAGCCCTCTCTGATAGGGAACTGAACTGAAAGTGAAACTTATTTCTCACCAGAACCAGCAGGCTCAGATGACAAAAACAGTATAGATATGTTTCACTTTCAGTCCAGTTCGCTGTCGGAAAATAATCTAAATATAGCGTACATTTACACTGATATTGATTTTTTTTTTTAGGTGAGCCTTTCTCTTAGGTGGCTAAAATACGTTTTTCTGCTGTCCCTGTCAACAGCAGTACATTGCTTTGCTCTAGTGTCAGTACTCTTGTCTGTAATACACCTACTATGGGTAAGTACCTCATACAACCCCACTTCACAACACCCAATCTCTTTAAGTGCAAAAAGGGGGCACAACTGGAGGCTGTCAAAATGTCGCCAGACTTGAATGTTAATCATTCTACACATCCTCTGGGTGAATATGTTACTCACTGAGGGGAATGTATCTTCTGAATAGAAACCATTCATTCATTATCATGGCAGGTAGCTCAAATAGAGGTAAAACATAAAAACCTTGTTAAAACACTCATCTGTAGTTAAGAAAAATCTCCATTTTGAAGATGACAAAAGGCTTTTAGCCTCTCAATCAAATCCCTCAGCTGTCGGATCAGTTTTTTCTCTTGAAGTAGATTTTTATTCAGCAACAATAGCCCAAAGTAGGCCTGGCGTCTGACCTTTTAACCCCCAACGCCCCACTCACCACCACAGATAACCACTCAGCGCCCCCCGACGTGACGGGGCTGTCGGAGCGCTCCTCGCTTCATGCAGAGCGGCCCCAGGTGGCCTCGGTGCGAGGCGTCTCCCGGGGCTACAACCACCACACCAGCGTCATGGAGACTGCAGATGGTGAGTTTCTTACTCTCTCTCACACACACAAACGCACACAGTCACCTCCCTTTCTCCCCTGCTGTCTGTCCCTCTGTTTTCTCCTTAGTCTGCCTGTCAGACTGGCACAAGCTGCTGACTGACCCTCTTGTGTTGCCATGGTAACACTGCACCTCTCCAACCCCCTCCCCAAAGTAACACCATGTTTCTACCTTGATGCTCCTTGATATGATATGTCATTTTCACTAATAAAAGCACACAGTTGATAATGATTTATAGAGGAACAGTGTTTCATGTGATTCAGTTCTTGTCGTGTTGTTAGTGAATCAGTGCATGAAAGTTACAAACATCATTCATCATTCAAACAGCACTGTCGAGTATGTACCGAGTACTGCCTGCAGTTTCCAGATGGGCTATCGGATATATTGACAATTGGATGCTGTGCAGTGTAGAGATGGATCACCGCTGTAAAGTTGAGACTCTTGCAGATCTAAAGAGCCCAACTGTATTCATGTGTAATGATGTGAGTGACCTGTGGTGACCTCAGGGATAATCACAACGCCATGAAACTGTACAACCACAAGCTACAGATGTAGAGCATTCTGAGGATGGATGGCTTTCCTTGTTAGACTGACGATAAGGGTGTTTCTGAGCACTTTCTATGACAGAAGCGCTCGTCATCCAATTCTAGTAAAACGCAATTCTTGCAGAAATCTCCAAATGTCAAAAGTTTTTGATTCCGAATCACAGCATGGCATTTTCGATGGTGTTTCTCAAAGTCTTGGTATTTTAATGTGGAATTTTGGAATAATGATCATTTTTATTGACAGTTCTCTGTGTAACAAATGTTATCAACCCAAAAAGTGTTGCAACAACTTAGGAGACATAATAGAGCATGGGGATGACATCCTATACAGTACTTCCATTATTGTGTTCTTAGCCCTGATACACTCACCATTTCTTTTATTAAGTAAATGATTAGATAATGTTTATTTATGACTAGAACAACTTGACACACAAAGAAAGACAAAAATGGGTTGAGTGGAGTGGAGATGTTTTTACAGGCACCAAGTTCATTGTCTTCAGTGAGTTGCCATCCATGACAGTCTGGTCGAGCAGGTCTTTAAAAGCAGTGCCAGTGTGTTCCTGTCACCCTTCCATCGTCATCCATTCAACATCAGAGCTGAAATGCTGCTTTGAATTAATGTGCAATGTATTTAATAAGCTAGCAGCCAGAAAACTGGAACACCGTTTTAGCAGAGCTATTACTTTCCTGCCATCCGTCCTCTGTCATTAACAGTGTGCGCCACCTGGGTTTTCACTGCTAATCAATGCTAAACCAGCCCACCTACCTGACACATAAAGGGGACAGGAGTTTTAAAAGATGTGTCATTTTTATCCCTTCTGTTGGTGTTCAAGATGTTTAAATCGCACGCTGCCTGTGCAAGTTTTTTGCACAGAAATCATTAAAATAATGACAAAAATAGCAAAAAAAAAAAAAAAATGCTAGAGATGGTACCACAACAATAGTGTGTCTTTATCAGCCTCCTCTCACCGTCATCTGGCTGCGGTAGATTTCTCTATCACACACTCACACGTTCACAGTCTCACACACAAAGTTAGCAGGACTGTTTCATTGACATCCTGATGTGTCTCTCCTCCAGGCTGTGAGTGGAGAAGTGAAGGATCCCTCAATTTAACGGATGGTATTTATAACTGTTCTTCCGACTATGGCAGTCCTCTATATGTGCACTCTGCTGCGTGTGCATTTGTGTTTTCGTGTGTGTTTCCGCCTTCGCCTCCACTGTCAGGTCTAGCACTTGTCCAAACTGTGTGTTTTCCAAAAATATATGCAGTGAATTCAGTCATTAGATCACTGTGTGTGTGTGTGTGTGTGTGTGTGTGTGTGTGTGTGTGTGTGTGTGTGTGAGTGTGTTTGTAAAGCTGCGTGTGTTGCAAAGACTTTAGCTTTTATAGTATCTTCAAACCTATATGCTCTTCAGATTGATGATGTTGAGACATACTGTGTGATGTTTTCCATGACAGGTCTAACTATGCATTCGGGGTTGTGAATAATTATCATGTTGACATACTGGTTGCTGCACTCCCACTGAGACACTGAGACTTGTCAGTTTATGTTTCTCACTATGACACAAGCCTGTTAGCCCGTAGCCACACAGTGGGCTCCCTGACGGCAGCCGTCAACGTCAACACATAGCTGGGTGAAGAAAACATGCAGCACAGTGACTTTGTTTCCATCTGGACTCCGTTACTGACGCTTTCTGTGTTGGTCCCTTGATGGAGCATGCATACTGTGGTGCATTTTTGTCAACAAATCCCATGAAAAGACCAAAACTAACAATAAATCCTACTTACAAGTATTGTGTATCCAGAGTATGATGTAGCTGATTCCTCTGTGCCAAAGACCTCAATTGTTGTTCAAAAATACAACAGTGAGTCACACTGTTGCACAGGGTGACACTTTCCTTCATGGTGATAAATGATATTTTGAATCAGTCCAACATACACCGTTGTTGTGCTGTTAACACTGGAGCAGCAACTCCCAACAAGTTTTCCAGCTAACCCCCCCCCCCCCCCCCCCCCCCCCCAAAAAAAAATGGCAACAAATATGGATTGACGCAGAAGCAGATTGAAGCAGAATATTTTGTTTGATAAAAATGTGATTTTTTGAATGAATGCATCAATCATTTTTTCCAATAAATTTGGACTTTTGTACTTTACAGTGGTGAAATATTTGGATCACACAAGTCTCAAACAATGCTATGCAAAGATAAATGTATAAATCTACAAATAGTATAATACTAGTTACTGTTGCCTAATCTTTATCTGACACTGTACACAAATATCAGGTTTAATCAGAATTTTGCCTATTAAGTAGTAAAAAACTACTAATACTTTTATATAGAGATGCTTGTATAAATCACCCAGCAAGTGTGAAAGAAAAGAAAGAAAGAAAGATATTCCTTTATTAGTCCCAAAGGGGGGGAAAAAAAAATATACACTTTGTTAAACAAGAAAAACAAAAAAAAAAAGAGGGGGGGAGGTGGGGGGGGGGGGGGGTGGAGGGGCGGGGGGGGGGGGGGGGGGGTGGTGGCGGGGGGGGCGGGGGGGGGAAACCCAGTGGGGTGGTGAGGGGGGGTTGCCCGTGTTCTTATGAGTTAAGCTATACATGTGCAAATCTAATTTTGACTACTAGACTAGCACTAGAGCGCCAAATGTTTATTAATCCGTGGCTGAAAATAGCCACTAAGAAATGTTGCTCTGTTTTGGACAGGAATCGGGGCTGAAGCTCAAACAGAGCGTTTCAGACAGAGGATGAAAAGAGGTGCTGTAGCACAGTTGGTGTGAGAATGAATGTTCTCATTCATCCAGGTCATATTCATTCTGGCAACAATTGAGTCGAAGGCAACTGGACCACCAACTAGTCCCCACTAGTCTGACCAACTAGTCAGACTAGTCCAGTACTATCTAAGTCCAGTTTCCTTCAATTCAATTGTTGCCAGAACCAAAATACAAGTATGAACCTGAAGATGAGCAAAATAGGTGCTTTTTTAAAAAAAACGACAACTACAGTGCCCAGCAGGGCATTAGGAAATGACCAAAAAATGAAAAATGGAACCATTTCAAAATAATTACGGCTTCAGTAGGAACAAATGAGCTTGTGGTTTAGAGCCACAGGCAGGGTAAGGAAGTCAAAAATATTAAGAGACAGACTAACACATTATTGGTTTTGGTCTTTCCATAGGTTTCATTAACAATAAGAAAAAATGTTTATCTCCGTCTTTGTTATGGTCATTGCTTGTTAGTCAATACAAAACAACATATTACTGCAAAAACATGGTGTGCCATGATTTCCCAAGTTTGCCTTGTAATTTAATGCTGTTGGTAGATAAAGTATGAAATCATGAAAATGTTAATAATAGTCATCATCTCAGGCGGGTGCTGGTTGGTTGTGATATTAACGATCAAGGCATCAGTGAGAGGGTGGGGTTCAGGGCCCTCAGACGTTGTCCTGTGTGTCTGGGGCTTTCTAATTGGCCCATCAGGTGCAGCGCTGACCCCCACCCGTCTCCTCCCTGTGCATGTGTCCCTTCACGAGGAAGCAGAGTCTGTCTGAGCCGGGCTTATTATAGTAAGATAGATCAGGCGAGGCGCGTACAGCTGTGGCCTTCGTCTCCTGTGGCTGTCTGGAATGTCTGACACAGACCACCCCTCCCAAACTAAAATCATATGGAGGAAATGATGTCCGATGATGATTATAGTCTGCACATCCATGTCCAAAATGTGAGGGAAATCTAATCCTCTTCTCTCATTCTCAGTCTGTTGTTTCTCTTCTGTCCTGCTCCTTCATTCATGTCTTTACAAAGCTCCATGTCTCTGCGATTTTGCTTCTTGAGTATTGTGTTTATGTCTAGTGCAGCAATTTTAACATACACGTAAAATGACTTGCATATATGTTGACTTGACTGGGTTATAGTGGTTTTAGCTTCCCATTATAATGGATTTTGCAGAGTGTATGTGAAACAGACACCTTTTGAGACACCTCGTGAATCATTCAGTGCAGGGAGGACATCGTTGTTGCTAGGCAGCAGGCGAGGAGGCTCCTCATTTTCTGATTTAAAAGCCTGTGAGGTTTGTCAGTGATTCTAGAGAGTATATCTGGACTGAAAGACTGTAACCTTTGACCTCCAGGTGACTGCAGAGGTCCACTGTTGTGTTGCCTTGCTACCGTGTGAGTGACAGCTGGTTGTCCTCTGTCGCATTAGAGCATTACACTGACCTTTTCTCCTTTCTTTTTTTATCCATCCTCCCCTCATCCATCCCCTTCTCCTCACTTCATCCATCTCTCAATCAATTTGTCTTTTCCATTTCCACTCCTCTTCCTCTCTTTGTCTGCATTTCTCTCCACATCCTTGTCTGTTTATTCCCCCTACCCTTTCCTTTTCATCCTGTCCAATCTCATTGCGTAGGTGTTCCAGTCAACAGTCGCGTCTCCTCTAAAATCCAGCAGTTGCTCAACACACTGAAGAGACCAAAGCGACCGCCGCTGCGAGAGTTCTTTGTCGATGACTTTGAGGAGCTCTTGGACGGTAAGCTGGCCTGAAAGTAATTACATTGCTTCTATTAAATCAATAAATCATGAAAAAAGCATCCGTCTTTCTGCGGTGGGATCAGCATACTGATGAGAGGCTTCATAAGTTAAAGGCTGTATTTGATACAAACTCTCTTTAAATATTTGCTTTAAGATCTAATATCTTTGTAGCTTTCAGTGGAGTTTTCCATCTTCAGCCCAGATGGAAATGTTATATTGACCTTACCACACCTCACAAATTAACATCCAAGGCACACTTTTAGATCAGCGGTTGTTATTTTGGAGCCGAGACCACCAGGTGTGCTAAGGGAGTGGTCAACAGTGGACCAGCCCCGTCTAACCATTTCCTCCATTCCAGCCAGCCCATCGTGGGTTTTGGGTGGCTCTCTGCCAGGCTGAATAAACACGGCAGGAATAGTCATACATCAGCAGGTAATTGTAAAGCCTCCCTGAGTTTGGCACAGGAACGGTGGCATGGCAAGCCTCAGTGGTCTGCTTGGTGGGAGCAGAAAAACACACAGAGCTGAAATGACAGCAGGTTTAACACTATCTGTTCCTGATAGAGGTGTTTTATTTGGCAGGGGGACATCTCGTCAGATCAGTTAAGCAGTTCTGAGTTCCACTTATGAGAGCTGAGGAGAGTGTGAGGGGTGAATAGTGGTGGAGAGATGGAAGTCATAGCGAGTAGGAGCTGGGAGGGAGGGAGGAAAGTCGAAGGATAAAGGGAACTACGGCTTATTGAAAGGCACACGTTTCTTTAAGTTTCTCAAGAATTGGTATCTGAGGCAGCAAAGACTGATAAGGAAAGAACTCAGCTCACATTTAATCCTCTTGCTTTGTCGGTGTCTTTCAATCCCCACATGGCTGCCTTTCTTTAAAGGTACAGTGTGTTGGATTTAATGACATCAAGTGGTGCGGTTGCAGATTGCAACCAACCGAGCACCCCTCCGCTCACTCCTCCTTTTCCAAGACTGCAGTAATGTGAGCTGTTGTTTATTGCACTTTCACATTTAAATAAACAGAGCACTGCTTTCACGTCCATGTGCTACATTCATGCTAATGAACAAATATTTACATCGAAATAACACTTAAAATAAGTTGGTTTGTTTTCCACCTATATTCGGTACACTTTTGTTTTCCCTGTCTGCTCTCTGTTGAATCAATAACTTACAGAAACGTTGCGTCCACCTCCTCTTCCCCTCGCTCTGTCTCTCTCTGTTAAACACACACACACCAGCCGAGGTGGCAGCACATCATTTTAACACTCTCTGTGCCGCCATGTAATGTGCTATCAAGAGGTTGTGGTCATTTCACATATTTCTATGAGATCATGTTTGATATGCAGCAGAGTTTCTATGAGTGGAAAAACATTTTGAATAGTATCACAGTCGATATTGTTCATTCAGTTGCCAAAATCATGATCACAATGAATATTTCGATTAATTGTGCAGCCCTAATTCTTAGTTAACGAAAACACAATGGTTCTTATTTTCAGGCGATTATACACTAATTAAAACATAGTCATGAATATTATATTCCATTTCTGCTAATAGATCCCCCAAAATGTTACACACTGTACCTTTAAGAGTGTTGTATAACTGACAAATTTACTATTTCTTTGTAATTCACTCCACCAAAAAACAGGTCTTCACTGAGCTACCCTCTCACACTGCCTCATTCTGTTCCACATCTAGTCCAGCAGCCAGATCCCAACCAGCCAAAGCCAGAAGGCCAGCACATGAGTCCGCTGGAAGGAGAGCCTCTCGGGGTGGTCAACAACTGGCCTCCCTCCTTGCCAGCAGCGTTACAGCGGTGGGGCACCACTCAGCCTAAGAGCCCCTGTCTGACAGCACTCGACAACGCTGGCAAGCCTGTCTACACACTCACCTATGGTAGGCATTAACATTACAATGGAGATGGAAAACAGCAGCACCTCTTGTCATCCGTTCTATGTCTATGTACAAATAATGGACAAGAATGCGCCTACGTCGAGGGGTGTAAATCCCAATTTTCATACCGATACAGTATGATATTGATTATTTGGACAGTGGCACAGTATTTGCTGAAGATAACTGCTGAAGTCTGTCATAATATGATTTCAATTTGATTCAATTCAGGGGCCTAAGATCGATATGAGGCAACGTGATATGTGTATTTGACACAATGAGTTATTTTTTTTTATTATTGAGCTTTTCCCAACATTTAAATGAAAAAGAACAATCTATTCTTTTTAATAAAAAGAGCAAAAATAGACCTCCTGTTCACTATAAAGTGCCACATTTCTCATTTTTAAGCATCGTTTGAATGTTTAGGACGGAGGTGACAGAAATGGTGACACGTGCCATGAGAATTTCAAAATAAATGCGCATCTTAAAGATGACAATATGTATCGATGTTTTCATTTTGCATCAATGAAATTGGATTGTTGATCACTTAATCAATACACTGATTCACATTGATGCATTGTTACACCCCTGCCTGCATCTGTCTCTATATACAGTACATTATTTTGTATTTTGCTGTTATTGTCAGCTATTGTGTGTGTTTTTATGTTGATTTGTGGGTCTGGAGTTGTTATATCAAACAGGATATCTGACATTCATATTTGACCTCTGTAGGTAAACTGTGGACCCGCAGTCAGAAACTGGCCTACACTCTTCTTAACAAGCTGAGCACCAGAAATGAGCCTTTGCTCATGCCCGGAGACAGAGTAAGTCTTGAGATAAGACTGTGGTTAATGGTGGTCAGTTATATGTTACAGTCCTTGTTGCATTTTGGGTGTTTGGCTGAGGCTCCTAAGATGATATTCAACAAGTGCAGGACTGTATTTGTCTGAACATGAGACCTTAAACTAAGAACAAATTATTATCAAGTCAGCCTATTTGAAGTCTTGATATTTCTGATTGCTCCCTTTGCTGCATCTCGATGCTCAGTCAGTTATCATTTTGTAATGTCCTTACCTATGTAATATCACAACCTCATTACTTGTGAGGGGAAATGTTTGATTTCTGATCATGTCCTTACCTGCCATACTTAAACATAAAACAGGAACTGCACAACATCGTAACACAACGTGTTGTGTCTGTTATACGCCTGTAGGTTGCACTTGTTTTCCCCAACAACGACCCAGTGATGTTCATGGTGGCTTTCTACGGCTGTCTCCTGGCAGAGCTGGTACCTGTGCCTATTGAAGTGCCGCTGACCAGAAAGGTAAAGCCTCCAGGGAATGTCTGGATATTTGTAATGTGTGCTGTTCTGCATAAACAATGGAGAACAGTAGTGACCCCTGCTGGACATTTGACCCCTAATTGAGAGCCTTAAAAGTTGTGCACAGTGGTTTCAATGTAGATTTTTACCATTTATCCCAGAACATCTTCCTTCTTGGTAAAGTGCTGCGTGATTACAACCCCGGCAGCAGCATTATCTTTTGAATGTTCTAATTACAGAGTGTTATGATGCATCACAGTTTCTAGCACGTCCTTCAGCTCAAACTGAACCAAATTCACCCACATTAGTTACACAGGCTGAATATTAATGCCCGCTCTGTTTGCCCTTTATAAGCGTGCTGTTGGAAGATGCTGTGCTGTAATTAATGAGGTTTGAGGGAGGTGAAATGATGTGTATTTCTAGTCAAAATAATGGATCACGGGGCAACATTTCTCAGGAGTCAGAAACTCATTCGCTCACATTTTTCCTCCCTCTCTCCTTCAACCCTCCTTTCTTTTTCTGTGCCCTTTTTCTAACCCAGTATCTCACATTTCGTCTGTTTTTTCTGCACAGTATGGTTTGCTCAGCGTGAGTCTGGCTGTAAACTAATTTGCACAGCCAATCAAATATGAGTGAGCGTGTGTCAGATCTCGGGCTTCATTCCTGCTATGATTGGGCTTTGATGCTCGGCAGTAGGGTTTTTGATAGTGATTAGCCGTCATTCTGCTTTCTTACCTGCTGCTTGTTTGATGTACGATGCTCCAAGGTTTCTTCTTCAGTCACCATCTTTCTTTCTCAACATTACAATTCCCACGTTCCCTCAGAGCATCTTTCTGTTCTGAATTTTGTCGCTCTTAATAGTTGATTGTTGTTGTGACTGCTTGCCAGTGTGAACTTCCACTTCTCATCCTCTTTGGTCCCCTAGGATGCAGGAAGTCAACAGATTGGCTTTCTGTTGGGCAGCTGCGGTGTCACGCTGGCACTGACCACTGACGCCTGTCAGAAAGGCTTGCCCAAAGCACAAACGGGGGAGGTAGCCACTTTCAAAGGTACAGTCTGCTTTTTTTTTTCATTTTGTCTGTCTGTCTGCATAGTTACATTTGGTTTGAACTGACTTCATGTCTCCATCTCTGCAGGCTGGCCGCGGTTGCTGTGGTTTGTGACAGATGGAAAACATGTTGTGAAGCCTCCGAAAGACTGGCATCCTCCGATACGGGAAGCCAGCAATGACATTGCCTACATAGAGGTATGTGGAGTTTTATTGATGTTACGCATAAAGCAAATTTAGGTTGATTATATTTTAGATTCTTTTTCATATTACTAATATCTCATTTTCTGGGATGAAATTGTTCAAATGTTTTCCCATGTGTCTTCCATCCAGTACAAAACCAGCAAGGAGGGAAGCACCATGGGGATCACAGTGTCCCATTCAGCCATGCTGGCTCACTGTCATGCCCTCACACAGGCCTGCGGCTACACTGAAGGTGAGGACGACGCTCTGCATTTACTCCTCAAGTACCCATTGCTCTGTATTTGCTCCATCATTTATTCACTGTCCTGACATGGAGCAAGGCTCCATTTGGTGGTGAAATAGGAAGAAACAGACTACTTAATCAGATTTAGTAAAAGAAAAATAAAAATAAAAAGATAGCCATGACTTTTTACACTTGCTGTGTTGTTTCCTTCTTATTTATACTGCAGGTTAGATAACGCAGAATTCATTCATCGAATAAACCCATTGTATAATCTGTGATATTACAGAATCCTGCTTCATGTTGCTCACAGATCCTATCTGAGTGTAATTACAGTCTAGTTTGATAAATGAAGCCGCTCAGCAGGTTGTGTCTCTTTCTGACAACGTAAGGCACCTCCTCTCCTCCAGTGTCCCAGTTTGGCTCTAAATAACTCCTAACACCCCCTAGAGACTCTCCAGGTCTGTTTCTGATGCTTAGTTTGGTGCTTCGCTGAATCCAGTACTGCTTCATTCAAAATGTACTCATCATTACAGAGCTGGTTTTGTGTTAAAAGTAATGGGATGATGTGTGACTGCTCTAAAGAAGATCATGAATGAATATGTCAGATTAACCCTCATCCTGTACCGACTGGGGTCCCTGGAAACCCCAGAGATATACTTTTTGTCATAGCTCACAGCTGCTTTTTTCTATCATTGCTGCCACCTATGTAGTGTTGATAGGAGACAGATACAGCAGACACATACAGTACTTCCTCATGTGCTCTCTATTTTCATTTTACACAATATGCAAATTAACCAACTTTCCTGAAATAATAATAATTTTAGAAAATGTTTTTCTTCAGATGACATTAATTACATATTTAATAATGTTTTGAAAAGATATTTTGCTATGCTGGTTGTTTCTTACAGTAGTTTATTCTTGCGGTACCCAGGGATCCCAGTCGGTAGTCCTTGCATGTTAAATGTTTTAGTAGGATGAGGTTAAATGTCTCAGACCTTAATCTTGGCAAAATCTCCTTTTTGATTTGCAGCTGAGACCATAACAAACGTCCTGGACTTCAAGAGAGAAGCAGGATTATGGCACGGCGTTCTTACGGTGAGTGGTCTTCTTGAACCATCAGGTGAAGCTAGTAGGAGGGTTATATAATCAGAAATACAAGAGTCTGCTGATAAAAAGTCTCATTTATCTGACAGACATCTTCCCTGTATGTAAACACATTCGCACGGATGAAGTCCTGAAATGTTATAGAAAATATTCATACTGAACGTAGCTCTGGTTTCAAACTTACTGCTCATATATCACCTGCTTTTACATGTTTAAACCCCTAAACAATGTTTTATGGTACAATCTTGTCATGACTTGTACCTTGTTTACAGTGATATCTTGTAGTTACGATGCACTTCTGACATATTTTGGTGATTATGCAATGCTTGTTTGTTCTCGTGGCAGAGTGTCATGAATCGGATGCACGTGATCAGCATTCCTTACTCCTTGATGAAAGTCAACCCCCTCTCCTGGATACAGAAGGTGCACACATACAAAGGTGAGGGTCAATCAACCTTGACATTTGTCACTTTTCACCATTTGCAGCCCGATGAAGAGCGAATTAGTACAAGATAAACAAAGCTAATTGTATAGATTAAAATTCTATTATTTATGACGGTGCATTGTACCTTGAGAATAAAGGTTTTGTTAACTTGCTCGATGGTGAAACACCCAACATTTTATTATGTTAGTGTCTGTAAGCCTGAGTAAGATCACGTCTGACATCCAGAGAGTTTGTCTCTCATAACAGTTTTGATTCTTGCTGCATGTTTGACATTAGAGGATGGATTAGAGTAATAGTTTGTTGGGCTTATTGAGTTCTAGTTCAATTGTGTTAGCTCCATGGAGGTTGAGGACATGAGATCTGCTGCGCTGAATTACATCCATCTCCTTTCTCATCTTGGTCCAAGATGTGCTGAGTCACCTGGTGGTGACTGACTCAGACTGAATCGTGCTGCTATTAGCTGTCAGATTTAGTGATCTGTCATTGGCTGTTAAGCTGAATGACAGAGGTGTTGATTGGATGATTCTATTGTGAGCCTGTCTCTCTTGTCTTTGTGTCCTCTTTGCAAAGCTCGAGTTGCAGTGGTGAAGTCGAGGGACATGCACTGGTCTCTGCTGGCCCAGAGAGACCAGAGAGACATCAGTCTGAGCTCGCTGCGCATGCTCATTGTAGCTGACGGAGCCAACCCATGTGAGTCTACCTGCAGGTTCAAGTTTAATAAAATAACTTCTATAAACACCCTGAGGCCACAAGAGATTACCATTGATTTGTTTGTGTTCACTGGACTGACTGTGTATGTGTGTGACCACAGGGTCGATATCATCCTGCGACGCCTTCCTCAACGTGTTTCAGGCACGTGGGCTGCGACCTGAGGTGATCTGTCCATGTGCCAGCTCTTCAGAAGCCATGACTGTCGCCATCCGCAGGTCAGCTGCCGTTACTGCACTGTATTGAGCACAGAAGCAACCTGTCACCACTTTTCCTCTCTGTGCTGTTGAATCACACTGTTTGCAACATTAGCTGGATTCTGCAGGGAGAGGAGGGAGATTTATGCTTCTTTAACGCAGAGACGAAGAAGAGGATGTCTCAGCTTTTCGCTGATCACAGCGCTCAGTCATGGAGGAGGATTAGGAGGACAGACAGACTAAAAACACATGCTTCAAATAGGCTATTTTTAAAATAAGAGATGTAATTCTTTGGGGGAAAATATGTGAGAGACTAAACCTGCTGTAACAGATCCAGTCTGTAACTCACAGATTTACATTTTATGTCTTTACTGCTGCAATAAAGACAATGTACTAAGCAGTGGTGGAAGAAATACGCAGATGCTTTACGTAAAAAGTAAACTTTAGTAAAAGTACTAATAACACGCTGTGAAAATGCTATGAAAATACTAAGTCCTGCAATCAAATTAAGTAAAAGTATGTAAGTATTATCAGCAAAGTAGTAAAATGTTCCCTGTCAGTGTTTTACTATTATATATGATGTTTCTGGATTCATGTTGCATTGTACTACTGTAGATGTTGAAGATTGTGCTAATTTCAACTCTTTTATATGCTGTTGTGTAGTTTAATCTACAACAATGCATCATTTTCTGTAAGATCATCATATGTTTGTAGCGTCTCTGTCCTGTGAGAATATAACATAACAATACATTAGGTAACACATTTTACAGGTCTGCAATTTCATGATAATTAGGTCATAATTAGCAAGTAACTTTATTTATATAGAGAATATAATTATTTTATTTATAACATTTTTAATGTTTATAATAAGTTTCAATACATTTTGAGGTAAATATTGGGGTAATTTTGGCAGTAATTCCAAAGAAATTTCAAATAGGTTGCTTGCTAATTATCAAGTAATTACCTGGAAATTTGCAGACCTGTGAAATGAAGTGTTACCATATGTTTTCCAGCTGATCCAATAATTTATTTATCTTCAGAAGCAGGAAAACTTTGTCAACACATAAAGAAACACTTCATCTTAACATTAAAAATTTGGAGTTTTCACCTGACAGGAAGGGGATGAAAAAGTGTGATCTGAAAAGTAACTAAAAGCTGTGAGGAAAATGTTGAGGAAAAGTACAATAGCTGACATAGATTTTGTGAAGTAGAAGGATTAACTAGCATAAAGTGGAAATACTCAAGTGAAGTACAAGTATTTAGAATTTGTCCTTAACTACAGTAGTTGAGTAAATGTACTTAAGGTACATTCCACCACTGGTACTGACGCAGTGGATGGCTCAGTCTGCTGTTTGACAAAGACTTTAACTGCACGCCTCTCTATGTGTGTCATTGTGTTCGCCAATAATGTGTCAAAGTGCATCATTATTATTATTATTAGTATTATTGAATTAACGTGTATAATTGCACTAATATCGTCTCCGTCCTGCAGACCTCCAGAGATGGGTGTCCCTCCTCCAGGGAAGGCGGTGCTGTCAATGGGAGGGCTGAGCCACAGTGTGATCCGGGTGGACACAGAGGAGAAGCTCTCTGTCCTCACAGTGCAGGACGTCGGACAAGTCATGCCTGGAGGTACAGTGCACTGCTTATTAACATTTTGCAGCTGTTAATGAGTGAAATACTGATTAATATGAAAGATATTTATATTGACACCACTGTCTGTCCTCAGAAAACTGACGTGATCAGATCAGATTTAGTAGGATATTACTGAAAAGAGAAGCTGAAGGGTTCTGATGTCCAGAAATGTTGACATTGAAATAATTAGTCGCTATTTAATAATCATCATTTATGAATGGTAAATCGATAGCTAATTACACTTACTTAAAGCTATTTTACTGTATAAATAAATAATAATAAATTATGTATACTATTATTAGTAATGCTATAACTGATGTTATTTTATCATTAGTTTGTGTAATATGAAATGATTGGTTTAGAAATTATATTTTGTATCATAGACTGATAGACAATAACAATAACATTTTGATTACTTTAGTAAACTGTTGTCAATTTATTGTTGCACATATTATAACATGTTATACACTGTATTAAGTATTTGTTAGTGATTACCATATGATTTGTAAACTTTTCAGAAATTGTTCATAAAACATCTATAAAAATAGCATAGCTAGATGGGCCAGAAAGCAAGTATTAACCATTGATAAAGTAGTAACTATCTAGCTAAATGTTATTTATAGATGCTTTACAAAGTAGTTATTAACCATTTAATTAGGTATTATACTCATCAGTTGCAACTTTAGTCATCCAAATAATGTTTATAGATGGTTTGCATACGTACGATTTTTTAAAGGTTTATAAATTGGTCAGTCTTAAACACATACATATATACAGTATATATAGTATATAAAATGTTATAATGTGTGCAACAATAAAAAATAATATATAATTAAATAACATCAATTATGGCATTACTAATAATTATTAAACATGTAATTATCATTTCATCATTGTTCAGTGTTACCCAAGTAGGTTAGGCAGCTCAAAGGCCTCTTGTTTATACTGTAATATAACATTTGAAACAGAATTGCAAACACTTTTATTACAATAATAAAGCAATTCTTCCAATTAGAAAATGAAACTTTGCTGGAGTGAACTTAAATCCATTATTATATTTTACTAACTGACAGTTTTCATTTTAGAAGTTAAGAAATAAGAAATCCAAGCAGGAATCTGTGAAGCAATTTAGACATTTCCTTTAAGTGGTATTTTATTGTTCCTACCGCCATCACTGTGTGTCCAGCTCTGGTGTGCGTTGTGCGGGTGGAGGGGACGCCCTATCTCTGTCAGACAGACGAGGTTGGAGAGATCTGCGTGAGCTCAGGTAGCACCGGCGTCGCTTACTACGGCCTCCCGGGGATGACCAAGAACATCTTTGAGGTTAGTTTCTTATTTCTGGGACTGTTCAAATGAATCCAGAGTGCAAATGCTTTCTTAGACTACCTCATGTAGTTATTTTAATGGAAATTTTTCTACTTCACCCATGAATGTGTGTGTTTTAACAGTGGTGTGTATATTTTGCAGACCATCCCAGTAACACCATCTGGGATTCCCATCAGTGACAGACCATTTACCAGGACTTCACTGCTGGGCTTTGTGGGGCCGGTAAGTTCCACCTCATTAATATGCAGGGTTTTTTTTTCTTGCTTTACTTATATATTATACTTATATATTCATTGGCATTTCATTTTCTCCACACATCAGGACATACACAAATGTATCCCCCCTCTCACTCTGTCTATAAGCTTCACTGAAAGCTGATTGCTCTGTTATAAACATATGATCAGTGATATGTTGTGTTTTTAGAATCAGGCAGATAGTAGACAAACTGGCAAACTGGATGTTGTTTTAGTGGAAGAGAGCAGGACGGTAGAATAAGGCGAAGCCAGAAGAGGCTGCTGGCAACGGTAAAATTAGACCACATTGCTGTACAAAATTAAAACATTTGAACTTTTTCCGTCCTCCACAGCAGAATTTACAACCAGATGTTAAGTAGCTCCCTCACACAAGGAGGAAGAGCTGCATTTTATGGCTACTAGAATAATTACATAAGATAATAGTAATAATCTGCTTGGACCTCAGTGAAATGGAGGGAAATACATTTGAAAAAGAAAAATGATTTATCAAAGATTCAACTGCAGTGTGTCTGTCCAGAAACAACATCCCAGTTACTCTCCTCACCTTACATCTCTGTGTACAGTTTTCAAAGTGATTATTTGTCCACAAAGAGGTCTGTTTACTTAGAAACTACCTTTAGTAGACATTAGACGAACAACTGTCATGTTTTTTACATTGTTTTGTTCAAAATCAGGGAATGAGAGAATCATATTTTACACAGCCACCACAAGCTGAATTCATCCAAACCACAATGAGTGAGGCAAAAATTTGGTATAAAAATACCATCAGTTGACAAATGATGATGGTTTTTCTTCCTGAGCTGAAAGCAGAGCTGTTTTCCCTTTAAGGAACCTTCAGTTTCCAACGTACCGTTACTTCACATGCTATTTGAGTGGATGCACACTGTATTTAGTTTGGGGTAAATGTCTAACAGTGTGTGTTTTGTGTTTCCCACCAGGACAGCCTTGTGTTTGTTGTGGGGAAGATGGATGGGCTGATGGTGGTCAGTGGGCGGAGACACAATGCCGATGATGTGGTCGCCACAGCGCTGGCAGTGGAGCCTATGAAGTTTGTGTACAGGGGGAGGTAAAAGAAGAAGCTTCTCTACATATCTCTCACACAGAGTGTCTGATCTGCACTGTTTTCTAACACCTGTAGTTTGACTGCACGAGTACAGTCCGGCTGTAACAGTGTTTTTTTTAATGTTATGTGTTCCAGGATAGCTGTGTTTTCTGTGTCCGTGCTGCATGACGAGAGGATCGTTGTTGTGGCAGAGCAGAGGCCAGACGCCTCTGAGGAAGACAGCTTCCAGTGGATGAGCCGAGTCCTTCAGGTGCTCACTGTGTTCTGTCTTTTTCACTTCCTGTCACTTAGTCGCAGATTTTAGATTTTACACCTTTTATTTAAACTTGCAACTTGTAGAACCTTCAAGCTTCCTTGAGATAATTCATTGCAATGAATAATTTTTAAATAAATAGGATTTTAAATATAGGATGTTGAATATAGGATGTTGAAGTTTTCTTGAATACATTAAGGTTATGTATAAGTTAAACAGAGTGTAAATTGAATTTCCCCACTGGGGGACTAAAAAAGGGAGATCTTTTTTTTTTTTGAAGTTTCTTCAAGGATGCTATGCAGCTTCGGGATACAATATCAGTCCAGTCTTATTGCGTGCTTTGGAAAATTGTCACTAGAAAACTCATGATTTGTAGTTAAGGTGGTGAAGAATACACAGCTACTCCTATGGTCCCTGTAAGGTGCAGTCAAAGCTGAGGAAATGTCAATATTTTGTAGATTTGGTTTATTTTCTAATCTATATACAGTACATTCATATAAAAGAAATAAAAAAACAAGAATAACTGCAAGTGAAAACAACATGTTATGGTGTTTACTGAAACAAAAACTGTACCATGAACATTAAAACAACCTCTATCTGCTGATCTCCACTTCTCTGTTTCTGTTTCCAGGCCATAGACAGCATCCACCAGGTCGGGGTGTACTGCCTGGCTCTGGTGCCTGCCAACACTCTTCCTAAGGCTCCCCTGGGCGGCATCCACATATCTGAGACCAAACAGCGCTTCCTGGAGGGCGCCTTGCACCCCTGCAATGTTCTCATGTGCCCTCACACATGCGTCACCAACCTGCCAAAACCGAGACAAAAACAGCCAGGTAGACCACCACGTGTCTCAGCATGGATCTGGTTTATGTAGCATGAAGACTTGTTCATTTCTTCATTTTTGTTATGGGTGTGTTTATATTTGTGTCGATATGAATGTAAGTCCTAACCTCACTGAATGTGGTTGGACAGAGGTCGGTCCTGCTTCTATGATAGTGGGCAACCTGGTGGCCGGCAAGAGGATAGCACAGGCCTGTGGGAGAGACGTGGCCCAGCTTGAGGACAATGACCAGGCACGTAAGGTAGATAGTCATCCTCATTTCACCCGCTCATCACCTCCACACGTACACTGCAGACACAGGTAAGCATCCACACTAAAGGGAGGGGAATCTGAAATACATGGAGCTGCTGAAGTGGACATGAGTTTGACTTCCTGCTGTCTGAGCTGTCTGCATGAACACAGGTGTTGTCTAGATTCCCCTTCCATCACATATACTGTACCCCATCACACCCACCTTGTGCCATCTATTAACTCTACGTTCTTTGTGTAGCGATTCGTCATTGTCTCAGTTTGTATGTCTTTTCTGTGTGTTACTCTCTGTAGTTAAACTTGTGTTCTCTGTCCTCTATAGTTCCTGTACATACAGGATGTGCTGCAGTGGAGAGCTCAGGCCACTCCAGACCATCCTCTGTTCCTCGTTCTCAATGCTAAGGTACTGCCTTATCATCACTGTGTGTAGAATTTAGTTTTGCCAGGACAGTATGTATTGTGATATAGTTAATTTCCTACGGTTATGGGAGAAAACTCTTCAGCTGGGCTTGATGTCTTCAGGCTCCCCACCACACTTCATAATCATACTTGTCAACCTTGAGACCTCAGAAACAGGGAGGATGTCGTGACCAGAGCGGGGGGTCTGGTGGTCCTCCCCCAGTGACTTTGTTTTGTGCATTCTGGTGACTTTTAAAGAATAAAAATAACAGAATTATTAGTATAAGTATAAAGTACACTGCATCAGCAGTTTTTTGTTTTTTTGTTCAATTCTTCAAAACAAATACAGGCCCCTCTGCTCCTTCTTAAGTAGACCTATTTCATTCTCCTTCTCTCCATTTTTCTCTCCATCTCTCACTGACTGAAGGCCCTTTGAGACACAACACAACAACAGGACCACTGTACTCTGAAACACAATTTTTTCAATAGCTTGCGCCGTGCCAAGACGGCTTTTTGCTGCATCAAGCAAAGCCCAAGTTTGGGTGAGAGCAGCTTAGACTGTGAGCAGCTCTCTTCTCCCAGGAAATGACATTAAGTGTAGCTCTATTGTCGTACGGGTGGAAATAATAGTGCTTTTACACGCTGTATAGAACCAGAAACAGGTTGAGAAAAAAGGTAAAAAAGGAGTGAGAGAATTGTGACCCTGAGAGGAAACCATGAGAGGGCAATGACAAACATGAGTCTCCCGGGAAAATCGGGAGGGTTTGCAAATATGTATATAATAAATCTTAAAACAATAATTCAGACAAATCAAGTAGAGTTCAATGTAATGAAGAGTTATTGTAAAATCAAAACAGTACTAATAAATCAAGCTGGTCTGTGGAGCAGACTACACCCAGAGTAAAAAACACAAAATAATTCACTACAAATCCAACACTCCAATCCAGTCCAACACTTTCAATACATAATGTTATCTCTAAGTTCTGTTTCTTGGTCAGCCCTCCCACGCATTTTCCCACAGCTTGTCTACCAACACCCTTTTATTTTCTAAACCCTCTTTTGTTAGCTACGCACACCTGGCCTTTCCTATCTCTACTAGGACTGATAAGATATAAACTTAAGACAACTCTCCACCACAGAGAGACAAGTTGAGACAAGTTCTAATAATTTCTGTCTCAGGCCGGTAAAGTAAAAGTGTATCTGAGCCACAGAAATCACCCCGTCCTGTTGGCTGACCTTCACACAGGCAGAGTAACAGCACAGGTCAGTGCTCTAACACTGTATGTAGATATTATAGAATATAAGCAGTGAAAACAAAAATAAAGTGATAAATGAGACAATTATTTCATGCTGGCACTACTTAATACATTAATTGATCATCGGTTATATATTATCACAGAAAAGATATCACATACGATTAAGTGATTAATAGATTAATTGTCAACTATTAGATTAATCACCAACTATTCTGATAATCCTTTAATCGGTTTGAGTATTTTTTTTAAGAAAAAAATGTCTAAATTCTCAGATTGCAGCTTCTTAAATGTGAATATTTTCTGGTTTCTTTAGTCCTCTATGACAGTAAACTGAATATCTTTGAGTTGTGGACAAAACAAGACATTTGAGGACGTCATCGACCAAACAACTAATCGATCTATCAATCAAGAAAATAACTGTTAGATGACTGACAATGAAAGTAATCATTAGTTGCTGCCCTGCTTGCCGTTTTTGTGAACTTACAGCTTTTATATCTGTAAAATAAAGGGTAGCAAAAGCAGTGTAAATGAACGTGTCTCATATCTGCTGCTCCTCAGGGCACGGTGGCCAGCACAGCTTCCTGTCTGCAGCTGCACAAGCGGGCGGAGCGGGTGGCTGCGGCCCTGATGGGACGCCTCAACACCGGAGACCACGTAGCACTCGTCTACCCGCCAGGTAAGAAATGCTGCTGCTGCCATGCTTCTTGTCTTCACTGTCCCTGTCTTCAGTTTTTAAATCTGTCTCTCAAATCACACACCAGAGGAGACTCAGTAAAGTTATTCTACTGTTACCCCACTGTGCAGTGTTTCATCAGCTACAAGGTGTAAAATGCTAAACACTGTAAGGTATCAACATTTATGTGCAGGGATAGACCTGATTGCCACCTTCTACGGCTGCCTGTATGCTGGCTGTGTGCCGGTCACCGTCAGACCCCCGCACCCCCAGAACCTGGCGACCACGCTGCCCACCGTCAAGATGATTGTTGAGGTAAGTGTAGAGTCTGCATCAAAATACTAATTTAATCGCTCCCTGCACAGTTATCACAGTTATTAAACCTGGTGAATGTATGGTTTTAAAAAACTGAATTATATACAGTCAACTCTGCTCCGTTGGGGGTTCAGATTGTGTGAATTAAAGTGATGTAACACAAATATGTATAAGGGTTGTCAGGAAATATTGAACATATTGCAACATGTCTTGGGATACTGTATCAGTTCTCAAAAACTGTGTATTGATTTTTAGTTAATAGTTTACCTGCAAAGATGAACTCATCCAATATTTTACTTCACTTGCAATGAGATGCACCCTTTCGATGTATGTGGACTCTCAAAGTAGGGCTATGATATTGGATGTTACAGAAACTGTCATAAATGTATAATAGTATAAAAATTGCAATATATCGCAATATATTGAATCATAACCCCTGTATCATGATCGTATCGTATCACCTGATTCTTCCAAATACACAGCCCTAATATATACAGTATGTACTGTACTAATAGTGTAGTATCTGTGTGTTAAAGGTCAGTAAGTCGGTGTGTATCCTGACCACTCAAGCAATAATGAAGCTGCTGAAATCCAAAGAGGCTGCAGCTGCTGTGGACATCAAGAGCTGGCCTATGGTGCTGGACACAGGTAAATTATACACACATACAATACCCAACACAGTTTATGTTCTCATGTTGCCACCAAAGAGGAGATTTTTAACTAAAGAAAGATATGATCTGCTTTTCCAAACCTCCTCTCCCTCTGTTCGTCCACTAGATGATCTCCCCAGGAAGAAGAGTCCCCAGATATACAAGCCCCCGACCCCGGAGATGTTAGCGTACCTGGACTTCAGTGTGTCCACAACAGGCATCTTAGCAGGGGTTAAAGTATGTTGAATGATGTATAATGAAATACAAAAGGAATATGTATATTAGGTAAAACTCAGCACATTCAAGTTCACAGTCTCTGGCTATAATTTATCCAAAGGGTGTTTTTTTTTAATGGGCAACAGCATAAATAGTATATAAGAAGTGGACATAGTCACCGTTACACCACCCATTGGTTTGTGGACTAACGTTTTGGAGCCTCAAAGTCATTAATTTAGCCATCACCATGTTGCAACAGAAGTGACAGTGAAGGTGAAGCTAGGTACAACCGAACGCTGAATAAGACTTTTCCGCTACCAAAATGTTATAATTAACTTTGATGAACTGAAAACACACTGTGAAAGAGTTAAAGTTGTATCACAAACAGACAACTCCCAGACCGGACAACACCGTGGTAGCGGCTTCTTAATCACTAGCCACGCCCTAAAGCATTACGGTCTATTCGACTCTAAATGCGACCATAATTTACTCAGTGAACATCATGCTGTATTGAAGAAGACTTGAAACTAGCGATTCAGACCATAAACTCGTGTTTACAATATTTACTGAGGTAATAAATCAAGTGAGAAGTATAGTTATTTTCTCATAGACTTCTATACAATAAGACGCCCCCTGCTGGGCTGCGCAAAGAGTCGCCCCCTGCTGGATATTAGAGAGAATGCAAGTTTAAGGCTCCACTTCTCAGACCCTGGCGTTGCCCACTGGGCAGATGTCATATGCACTAAATTTCTGAGCATCAAGCATTCATCCACACACTGCTGAGGTGTCAGTGAAATAATTTATGGATCCCTAAAAGCCCAAGGAGTTGTTTTTAATTTAAGTTTTACTGAAGGATTCAGTGTTGATGCATCATGTGTGTCTCTGTGTGTCACATCATCTCCTCCAGATGTCTCACGCTGCCACCAGTGCCTTGTGTCGCTCCATCAAACTGCAGTGTGAGCTCTACCCTTCCCGGCAGATTGCCATCTGTCTGGACCCCTACTGCGGCCTGGGCTTCGCTCTCTGGTGCCTCTGCAGGTAAACCTGAATAAATGAATGACCTAGCCTATGCTAGTAGAAGAAAGCAGCTTCTCTGTCCTCACCTACGTTTCTGGTTTCAGTGTGTACTCGGGCCACCAGTCGATCCTGGTCCCCCCTCTGGAGCTGGAGAGCAATGCGTCTCTGTGGCTCGCGGCAGTCAGCCAGTACAAAGTGCGCGTCACCTTCTGCTCGTATTCGGTCATGGAGATGTGCACCAAGGGCCTGGGCTCACAGACGGAGGCACTGCGGGTCAGTTTGTCTCTTCAGGTGTTGAGCGGTGTCACTGGGGAAACGACAAACTGCAGCATTTTCTTCCACAAAAATGAAGGGTTTTCTTCAATTACTCCTTTTCCCTGCGGTGCTGTTGCTATAGTGCTGTGATTATCCAGACAGAGTCAGGGTCCTCGAGGTGAAACACTTCTCTCCTCTGTATCTGTGTGCTCATTATTGTCTGCAGCACTTGAAACTCACATTTTGTTTGTAAATCATGTCTGTGGTTTAATGAGTAGAATTTAGTTCTATTATATGAAAATTAAACCACCAAGTTTCTACCGTCAGCTCCTAGTTTATATGCACGCATGTTTTCACACAATTTGCACTATTTAGTATTATTATTTTTTTAACTGACATACCTCTTCTTTTTCCATCTCCAGTTGCGAAATGTGAACCTGTCTTGTGTGCGTACGTGCATGGTGGTAGCAGAGGAGAGGCCCCGCATAGCGCTCACTCAGTCCTTCTCAAAGATCTTCAAGGACTTGGGGCTTTCGCCACGCGCCGTCAGCACCACCTTCGGCTGCCGGGTGAACGTGGCGATCTGTTTGCAGGTGAGCGGCTGGTGAAGGACGAAGGGGAGGAGGAACAGGAGGAGGGTCGGAGAGGTCCGTGATAGTCGATGTTTGAGGGGCAAAACTGCCAATGAATCGCTGCAGCGATTCAGATAAGCATCCAAGAAATCCACTGTAAAAGAGTGTATGTTGGTGATGCTATAATTCAAGTAGCTCACTAAAAAATAGGAAACTTTTTAATTTTCTCACCAACTAATTTGAGGTGAGGGGAAATGTATAAAACTTTACATGTTTTATATTTTTGAGCAATTGCAAAAACACCAGACTTGTTTGTCAGTCTGGCATATTTTTCTTTTCTCCTGTGGCCCGTCGATGTTTTGTTTTATTTGTTTCTCCCTATCCCTGGGGATTTTGTTCATGTGTGTGTATGCATGTGTATCCACATATATAAATATATATATACACATCTTTATTTATCTGTCCTGCCCTGTCCCGTCAGCCCAACAGGTTAGGGAAACTGGCTGAGCAGGTAACCGTAGGATAAGAGTTGCTGTTTGCTCATTGGGCTGCTGCTGGGTCTGTGTGTGTCTGTGTGTTCATGTGTGTTCATGTGTGTGTTTGTTAATCTTGCATGATTTTTGAACATGCTTAACATTAATTCACTGATTTTTCTCTGGGTTTTGTTTTTCTCTGACAAGCTTCGGCTTTACGTTACCGCTATTCATTTTAGCCGAGTCTGACCTGAACCGACTGGCTCTCAGCTGCTGCTTTATGACACATTATACCATCTAGAGTTAGCAGCATGAACTCTGCCATTATTAAGTTCATTTAGGATCACCGTGTCCAACTCTACGATCTTTATTCCACAATGTGACACAAGGATTTACATAGAAGAATTGTTTGTGTTTTTCTTGTATTTTGTTTTTTCATTTTTACCACAACTGTGATGTTATAGTTGCTCTCATATAGAAATAAAGGAGTATGTAACATGTAAATTATGCACACAACATATAACATGTAGAGAATATTAAAAAAATAGAAAAATAAGAAATTTAAGGATTATGTATAAAATATATGCATCAAACACACACAGAATATACTGTATAATAACAATGTAAATACAGAATGCTGAGCAGTGGGATCTATTAAGTGGTTTAAATATAAATGCATGAATTATATAATAAACATTTTAAAAATAATATTTCTTGAAATGTACAGCATAAATTCAGTATTAATAATAGAGTATTGCACAGTTGGATTATTGTATAGATTAATAGGGCTGACCAGAATGCTTCAAAGCTTCGAAGCTTCAATCATTGCCATGGTAACTGACCTCCAAATCAGTATTTGAATGCTTTGTTTGATATATATAAATCCCAAAATAGCCCATGACAAAGCGTAAAATCTCACCTTATTCATTGTATATTAATACATATTCAACATGAATTATTATTAGTTATATTCTCAGACGGATGTTGCTGTTTGTTGTGTGTATAGGTGCGTGTGTGCACAGTAGTGCGGCAGCGGCACTGAAACAGGGAGATGGAGACAGATGAACAAACATCATCCCGCTGCACCGCAAATCTTTGGATATATTCAAATATTTCTTAGCGTAGCTTCGAAGGCCAAAGAATGGTACTCGGGACAACCCTACAGTTTAATTTATATTGCAGATGAGAATAATAAAATTATGGGTTAGTAGCTACAGACGGGTGAAATAAGTCCAGGTCTAGTTGTAAAGTTTGATGGCCACAGGGAGGAATGACTTCCTGTGGCTCTCTGTAGTGAATCTCTGTGGAATGAGTCCAGCCAGCTGTAGACACCACACAGCGACTCAATGCTAGCTTGTGCTCTGGCTACACACTCCAGCAAAGGAGTGATAGAAACCATAATGCCTTGTGATCAGTCGTCCAGCAGTAATGATAACAAACCCCAAAGCAGAAGTAATCAGTATCTGATCTGATCTGATCCTGAATCACAACTTGAGAAATGGCTCAATTGGGATTCATGGCAGAGCTATAGACATTTAATCCAAACAAATGGTGCTCAGTTAGACATTTTCAGACATTTGAGTGCATTTTTTTGTAGTGTTTGAAGGAAACAAACTACAGTTCATTTATATTTTTTGTAGGCTTCTAATAACAAGCATCGTACACTTGGTAGAAAACAGACTGGCAGCATTAGAGCAGGTGACTCTAACTGTGTCTGTGGCTACATGGTTGAGTTTTGCCAAAGTTTTAACTATTGTAGCCTGGCTGGTTGGCTTCTGGCTGCCCCCCTCCGCCCTTCCCTGCTTTGTCAACAGTATCATAAGCAGCTTCCACCTCCCCTCCACTCAGGCAGCATACAGTGTTAATGTCAGGACTGTCAGAGTTACATTATCCACTCATGTTGACCTCTGCTTGTTTTTCTCCAGGGCACAGCTGGACCAGACCCCACTACTGTTTATGTGGACATGAGAGCGCTACGACATGATAGGTAGGGGTGTAATTAGATGCATCAGTTTCTAGCATATAAATACATACTTCAAATCTTGAGCTGAACCATTTTGACACACTTTTTTTTACATGTTGTAGAAACTGAATGAAAATGGAGATATGAAATTTTGCCCTTTTTTTATTTCTCCAGAGTTCGCCTGGTGGAGAGAGGGTCGCCACACAGCTTGCCACTGATGGAGTCAGGGAAGGTATGTTATTATTTAATTATGCACTAAAACACTACAAGCAAGTGTGACCTCACGCTCCAAAAGGGTTGCTCTTCTGTAAAGTTTTGAGATATACAGTAGTGTCTGTCTGCTGTTGCAGATCCTTCCAGGAGTGAAGGTGATCATTGCAAACACAGAGACTAAAGGACCCTTGGGAGACTCCCATCTAGGAGAGGTAAGTCATAACCTGATCTGACTGGTCTCGCCGTCGCCTGTCCCTCCTGGTTGTGACCCACAATCAATAAGTTTACATCGCCTACTGAATAGGTTGAAGCTTCATTCATAATGCTGACATTCAAATTATTACTATTAATAACTTACAGAAACATTACGTGCAATAGTTCACCTTCTCTCTCTCTCTTACATCATTTCCACAATTTACAACATATTTTGATCTAATGAAATGTTCTACTTCAGTCCACATTTTTTGGTGTTTAGCCTTTCAAAAACTAGCTGCAATCTAACACCATCATAACATTACATTTATATAACAAGAACATTTTTTTGGGATGACATCATAAAATATGATGAATGACATTTAAAGACCTCAATAAATGCTTCAAATGTAAAACAATAAAAGACAATTGGTTCAGCCTTATTAAATCACTTTCTTGCCGGGAAGGCAAGCATAAACAAATGCAGAAGTACAATCTGTAGTTCGAGCAAACAGCCCAGAGCTGGCAGAAGTCTGTTTTTTATTCGGATTTGTGCTTTTAAATGAGCAGTGATCTTCTGGTGCTGGAAACATGGAGGGAAGCTCAACATTGTTCATTTGCATACTGTATACTACCCACTTTGTAACGATACAAAGTTGGCTGAAAATTGGCAAAATTTCCCTTTAAGTTATCTGGTTACAGTTGGCTTTCTGCATTTAATTGGTCTCTTTAACTTCTTTTAAACAAGACAACAGATTTCTATAATTGGGGTCAGAGATTATAACAACCTGTTTTCTCTTGCTAGATTTGTCAGGGACAGAGATTAAACAAACAGGTTATACACACTGAAGAATCTGACATTTTATTGATTGTCAGAAACAACAGCTGCAATCATTTTATTCTTAATTTTATCGCCAGTGATGAATAAGTCTATACATTTAGTGTCTTTTTATAGAAATGGTGAATGCTGACATTCTAGATCCATAACTTCGATCAAAAGAGCGACAGATGTGTATGATCGCCTGTGTAACACTATGTCATTGCTGTGTGTTTAACAGGTCTGGGTGAGCAGTCCTCACAACGCCACAGGCTACTACACAGTTTATGGTGAGGAGGCGCTGCATGCTGACCACTTCAACACCAAGCTCAGCTTTGGCGACACCCAGACCGTCTGGGCAAGGACAGGCTACCTGGGCTTCCTGCGGCGCACCGAGCTGACGGATGCCAGTGGAGGTGAGAATCAACGGCGCTCGCTCTTACTCAGTACATTGCTTTTGGCATAAGCTGGATTTGTACTTTGATTCTTATCACCACAGAAAACTAAAGATTAGGGCTGTCAATTGATTAAAATATTTAATCACACTTGAATCACACTTTTTTAAAATCTTTTTAAAATGTACCTTGAAGGGAGATTTGTCAAGTATTTAATAATCTTATTTACATAGAGAGGACAAAAATGCTGCTTTATGTGAATTGTAAATATACATATATATGAAATCAGTTAACAACATAAAACAGGTCAGGTACTGCATTTAGCATAGAAAAATGCTCAAAATGCTCATGGCAAACCCACAGATCCCATTTTCTTTCACATATCTAGAGGTCAGAGCTTTAGAGGTGCTAAAGAATTTACTGGTGTTAAAACATATTTGCATTAATGCGTTAGTATTGCATTAACAGCCCTACTAAAGATACTTTCTGCCTCCTACTTTTCTCTCTAAGATCACCTCAAAATTTGTTTTATTTAACTTCTGTGACTGTGTGTGCATGTCTCAGAGCGCCATGACGCCCTCTATGTGGTGGGCTCTCTTGATGAGACTCTGGAGCTGAGGGGAATGAGGTATCACCCAATTGACATTGAGACCTCTGTTATCCGTTCTCACAAGAGCATAGCTGAATGGTGAGACCTTTACATCACTGCTTTATTATTATTCTGTTTAAGTTATTAGTTATGTAAGTTAGATTTTTATTCATTTTATATTGAATTTTGACTTATGACTAACTTATCTGTCTTTTCCTTACACTCACCTCCTTTTTTTCCCCCTGCCATCTTTTCTCGTTATTTGTCCCTCCTCCCTCCAGTGCGGTGTTCACTTGGACCAACCTCCTCGTGGTGGTCGTGGAGCTGGAGGGATCGGAGCAGGAGGCCCTGGACTTGGTGGCCCTGGTCACTAACGTTGTCCTGGAGGAGCACTACCTCATTGTGGGAGTGGTGGTGGTGGTCGACCCCGGCGTCATACCCATCAACTCCAGAGGGGAGAAGCAACGCATGCACCTCAGAGACGGATTCCTGGCTGACCAGCTGGACCCCATATATGTGGCTTACAACATGTGAGGACCCTGCTGCAGAAGGGTTATTCCTTCACGTGGCTTATCACACAACAAAAGGAGACGGTAAATGCTGGGCTATCAGGCCCGGGGGTCAGTTTGGCTTCTGTTGAAAGACAGTGAGCTCTTCTTTCAGCTCACAGTGGGCGAAATATGAAAAAAACGTGGATGCAAAACTTCACAGCAAATGAGAGAAATTCCAGGAGAAAAAGTCTGTTTCTTCCTGTGATTTCTTGCCTCAACAAACTATGTTTTAATTTTGTTGAAGAGCGTTTTGTATGTATGTATGATAGAGTGTCTGACTCCAGGACTCCTGATGGCAGTACAACAGGTGGCAAAGGTATAATACACATTAACATAATTTACTTTGTCAGTCTCCACTATTATGAATGTTAGTTATGTTTGCCATTTACTTGTGCCATAGAAGAGGACTGACACCAGTACCCTAACCCTGGTTCAAACTAGCTCTAACATGTTCACCACAGGTCGTATGCTTTTCAAAGAAATAGTCTATCCCACGTATATTATATTTGTCATTACATCCATGGGAGCAGCTCCTCACACCACAGCTGCACCCTAAAGTGAACCCTGATTTTTGTTGTTCCAGCACAGTACAGACCATCAACAAAGAAGCACATAGCGGTGGCGTCAGAGGGGCGGTTAGTGTTATCCGTTGCCCATCCCAGCAGTAGTCCTTTAGTTTGTGGTGTCAGTAACCGAACGTGTAGAAATAATGTTGTTTGACTCAATCTTGTTCTTTTCTAAATCTTAAAATGTGTAACATAGTTATTGTTTTATCTGAACAAAATGCAATATGAGTGATGTGAAAGATGTTGCTCTGAATGACTGCAGACAGTAAGTGCCGATCATTCGAAGTCGTGAGATGGCGAGGAATAGAATCGTTGCTTGCTATTTAGCAACGTGCCAAACGATATGAATCAAGCCTTAAGTGTTTTTTCAGACGCCTGTTCCTATCCCAGCTCTGGTTGAACTTAATTTTGTGAAGTTTATCAGCTGTTGGATAGGGAGGGAATATGCAGAGGGAGGTTAGGTGGGGGAAATCCTGCTCTTGTTGCACCCAAAGTCATCTTTTTGGCTAAGATGAATATACTTGATCGTGAAATCAGCCATTACAAACACACACTTACTCCATAAATATTTTTAATAATGTTTGTCTCTGTTGTTGTGTTGAATGTGTGTTTTATAGCAAAAGACTGGAAGAAATTGCAGTTGGTATGGGTTTGATGCAGAATGTCATAGCCTCGTTTCGAGTGCCATAAGGTTGAGTGAGAGTTGAAAAATGTTGCATGTACCGTGTGAAGGTCTAATATTCCCTTAACATCTTGACCTCTCACCTTATCGCATTGACTTTGTAAAGATTCACTTCACTGTATGTTGCTTCTTTTTTTCTATGTGCACATCCCCTCAGAATCAGGCTCCAGCCTGCTGTAAGTATGTACAGGTTTTATGTAAATTATTAATAGACGGAGGAGACGACAGGAGGCATAACACAAAGACTGAATCGGGTATGTATGTGTGAACTTCTCCCGCGCAAACAGAAGTTATTTGAAACTTGTGTGTGGACACTGGGAAGAGACATGAAAAGGCTTTTTTATAATAAGAAAGAACAAGGGGAGCTGGCCACTTCCAGGACGAGGCAAAGCACACTCCGAGCACAAGGAGAAGACCGTTACGCTTCGGTGACCACTGAGACGTCACAACCTCCAGAGCAAACTTTTGTTGTTAACATATGGAAAGATACATTTGTCTGATATACGGTTAGTTGTCATTATTTTCATAACATGATTTCTTAATGAATAAAAAAGTGCTTTTAACTTGAAATGTTTGTGCTCACTGACAAGTGGACATTCAGGTGTCCTGTCCCATAAGACTATTATAAACTGGGTTTTCTAAATGCTACAATCTGAATACATTTCAGTTCAGGTCCAGCTTCTTGTAAAAGTTGTGCACGCCCATGACAGGTGTGGTCAATATCTGAGGTGATTAGACTGTCAGTTGAAGGTGTGCAGAGCTAAATTGGACTCATTTACTAATACAACGTGGAAGTGATACCGAAACTAAGAAGGTAGGAAGCCCTCTAAATCTCATTGACATTTTGTAACTGTGCTGAAACTCTGTGGACCATTGCCTTTCATTGTGGAAAACCTGTGCTTCAGGCCAATCTTCACTTAGCCCCAGTTGTCCTTACTTGAATATAAGAACAGGGTGTCAAACCAACATGTTTTATTTTCTTTTTACCTTGTAAAACAACACATTCTGAACATTACACTTCTGGGTTTTAAGCCTGTATTGGTTGTCAGTTAACATACTAGCTTAACCTGCAGCAGGCAGAATGTTTTTTCATCACTGGGCAAAAACTGCCAACTAACCTTTCAGCGTCTTGTAATTCAAGCATCTGAGAGATAAGTACACTTCTGCACCTCCTCATTAGCTGCAAAATGAAAAGTTTGCTCTGACTGGTGGGCGGTGCTTGGTATTTCCTTAACAGATCTCAGCATGGCTGCTGGGTCTGTCTTATTTTACAGCTAAACAGTAACTACAAGATGATTCTGAAAACATTTTATCCAAGAAATAGGCATTACAGTAACAGAATATTGATTTATATTTGATCAGCTCTGCCAAGTTGGACCTTGTTATTGGTGTTTGTGAGTGATTGACAGCTGCTCAGAGACTCCAGAGGCTCCAGCTCTGTTCTGATTGGTTGTTTTCTGCCGGTCTGTGAAATCCTGCAGATGCCACGAGGAGCACTGGAGGACACAGAGGGACGTGATTTTTTTTTTTCAGATTACCTGCCTGATGCACCACTGTCAGGATATAGTGACCATTTTAAGTTTTTAAACTTGAGACTTTCTACCCACTGGAGCTTTAAGTCTTTTTCCCTCCAGGATCTCTCTAGATATTGCCGAGCACTGCAAGCAGCACAAATTCTGATGCACAGAAACTATAGTTCATTATATTTAAAACTGAAGAACCAGATCAAATTCTGAGTTTGAAAATAAGTGATTTTTTTATTATATATGGCATTTTATTGCCAATCGGCCATGGCATAAAAAGCAAGATAATAGGCCCTGTGTAATTAATAACATTAATAATGGCCCTTTTTCATATAGGTGGGCCAGGGCCTGACTCACTGGAATGGCTGTGAATGTGAATTTTATTAATTACACTTGCGTTTACCCTGCTATGACATGTAAAAATGGCTGCTGTGAAAGAGGCCTATAGCCTCCAAGTTGTATGTTACATGACAATAAATGCTGAAGTAAAGAACCGCCTGAAAAAACATGTAACATACTGCTGGAACAATTTGCGGGGTATCAGCCACGGTCTGTTGACACACACATCTTTTGAGGAGCCACATAATCAGACAAAATCATTTGTGGAGGTTTAGCATGAGTGCTTTAAAGCTAAATCTGAAAATATCTCCTTAAGTTTTTCTGACTTATGTTCTGTCACTAACCAACAGATACACAGTATAATCTTTTACTAGTGTCAGTACTTAATGTTGCAGAGATGTCCCTCAAACAACAGGTGGGTTGCAACCAAGTTAAAAAATAAAACAAGCAATAAATTATGCTTTTTCAGAGAGTGGTAGTAGAAAATGACAGAGGAAGATAACTCTCAAGTTACAGTGATGCAGCATCTACACCTGGACATATACTGTAGTTTAGTATTTAAAAACATGAAACAGGAAATGCTGTTTACCTGACAAATACTGTATATGATGATATGATTCTCTGTGAGAAGTTATAAATGATAACAAACCATAAATTGCATTGTATTTATTTATTTATTTATAAGGACAACACACAATCATTTCTGTATGTGCCAGTGTTAGCAAGTTGGCTAATTTCATATTTTCATTCTCATAAAGTATTTCAGTAATCCTACGTGACTATTTATATATAAAATTGCAAAACAGTGTTGTACAGTTATTATATTTGTTAAGTGAGTAGTTATAAATGATAACAATAAAAAAAAAAAAAACTTTCATTTTCAAAGTCCTGCAAAACAAATCACATTTTCATTTTCATAACAGTCATAAATGATAACATTACAAATAAGGGTCCATATTTTCTTTTTCATAACTAAGTTTTAGGGTGATTATATTGATCCTTAATGAGTGTTTATAAATGATAAGATTGCAAAAAACTGTCATATTTTCATTTACATAAAGTCATACAGTGATTAGTTTGGTCTTCAGTGAGTTGTCATAAATGTCTACAATACACAAAATGTTTGGACATTTGCATTATCTCAACAAATTCATAAAGTGATTATATGAATATAGTACGTCTCCGTAATGAGTCACAAATACCACAAACTTTTTCATTTAATAATGTTCACAACATAGTCATGTTCACTTGTTAAACAAGTGATACCGTTATTTTGTTTGTAGTAATGTTTCATTATCACAATATGGCTGACCGCATGTCAGCATGTCAAAGATGACATGTCTGTGTGTCTTAAATCCCTAATTGACATACGCCTCTACTTTACGGAGAAGCTCAGACGCCTGGTCCAGAGCCAACAGTTCATTCTCTGATTTGAACTGTTCATTTGGGATATGGGGAAATCGATGGCAGTTTGGATACTGGGTCTTTTTGGCGTCCACTCCCAGCATCTTCAGATTCTCCACAATTTGAAGCAGACCTCTCAGCTGGAGATTGTAGAGGGAAACTTTCAAGGCAAGGGCTGAAATGGAGCAGCTGCCGGGATGTTGACCATCTCTTTTATACTTTGCAGCTATGAGTGACTTTTCCACTGCTTGATGGATTTTGAACAGACACCACTCTGTGCTCACCCCACCAACATCTTTGTAAGCAGCATTGAGATCACATCGAGCTTGTCTACACCAGCGCTGGGCCTCCTCTTTGTTCGGGCTTGGGACATTCTCATTATGGGTCCAAAAGTTGTAGGAATGGTTGCCTCTTGAGAATCTCTCTCGGCCATCTCTGTGATGCCTGGCCTCCTGATTCCATTGCTTATAGAAGTTGCTGAAATTTGAGTTTGTGCTTGAATAGGACGAGCCTGCAGTTTTGCCTTTGCCTTTGCTGAGCTCATCAATTCGATTCTGCAAGTATTTGAATGCCTCAGTGGCGAGAAGTTGGCAGTCAGGGTTTTTGTCAGGGTGCCATCTAAGGTACAATCGTTTGATGGCTTTATGCCTCTCCTCCTTGGGAAGAGTCCAGATCTCTGTCAAACATTTGTCAATTTCACGTTTAGCTTCGTCAATAGAGGCTGGTGAGGATCTTGTAGATGACGAACTGGTAGTTGATGGTTGGGAGGAATGTGGTGCAGCTCCTGCCAGTGGCACCAGCTCCATGCAAGAAGTTTCAGCTGATGTGCAAGTCCTCCCATCTGGTTCTGGCTTCTTTTGTCGTTTGAACTGATACAGGTCAAGACAGCTGACTTCAATTGGCTCATCTTCTCCAATTTCTATTTTGTATCTCTGTGAATATGATCCGAGGTGTCCAGGCAGTTCTTCAACAATAACTGCATAAATGTACTTATTGTTAGTGCTGTAGCCAACATATTCCCCCTCTTCAAAGTTATTAAGCATGTTCATGTCCAAGGAGTCGTGCCATTGCTCTGGAATTTCTGTTCCAGGGGCTGGTGGATTGAGGAGGAGGCTTTCAGTTTCAGCACTGTCATGGATCCCATTCTTAGCCAGAGTTTTCAGAACATCTTGCAGAGTGTCACATGTGAGAAGTTGTCCAAGGACTAGAAGGTGATTGGATGCCATTCTGTTTCCTAAAAGAGCATTAATCTCCTTTGTCAATGTCATATTGATGTCATTTAGCACCTTGGGAACCATGGCATCATTGTGTTTCAAGTAAAAGATGCATCCTTGTTGCTCTTTTTTAACAAAAACATCGATTTCAGTGACAGTTTTGTTTAGTGGCTGTTTATTCACCCAAAGCTTTGTTTTCAGACTTTTGCAGCAGACTATCTGAATACTGCCAAAGGTCTTCTTGCACATGTCAGTAGCATCTTCTTGTGTTATTTCTCCCTGAGACTGCTCTCTGATTAGACAAATGAGTCCATGTGTAAATGCTCCTGAAGAAAGATGTTTGTCAAACCATCCACTAAAGTCACAGTCAGTCTCAAGCTCACAAAGCTGCATGTGTGTTTCCACTACTTTCTCCTCAGTGAATTGAGACAGCATTGTAGGCTTGAATTTCTGAGGCAGCAACTGCAGTAACCGATGATGCTCATATATGTCACTGCCCAAATGACATTCTCCGAGTTTCTCGAGCAACAGGAACTTATTCTCCAGTGCTGTTTCTAACCTTTTGGTCTCAAACACTGTATCATTGTAGTGGAGTGTACATGATGGGTATAATTTACCATCTACTGCAGGAAGATACAAAGTCTTTACATCATCAACAAGGGACTGGTTTTCTTGTGTTTTCATTAACTTGAAAAACTGCTCAACAGCACGTTTCACAGTTTTCTGTTGGTTTGGGTGTAGTTGTGGTTTATCACAAGAATCTGCATAAACTGCTGCCAAAACATTACAGTACTGCACTGCAGTAGGTTTGTCCTTTACACCAATTTTCTTGAAGAAGTCTGCGAACATGACATCCTGCGGAGAAATGTTGTACAAATATGGTCTGAACTCACGTTCATGGGGGAGTGAAAATGATGCATCATCAGCCCTCACAAGCTCTTTGTCTTTTTCGACCAACACAACAGGAATACCAGCCAATGGTTGGCCTTTAAACCCATTTGCTTGCAGGTAGGCATAAGCACTTCGAAACACATTAGCACGGGTTTGGATCAACTGATCAGTTTTACAAGGCGACTGACAGATGTTGCTCATGTTACTGGTTACACAGTGTGAAGGTGGTTGTTCATGCGCTCCTGCATTTGTCATCAATTTCAGGAACTTCTTCGACTTATAAACCGGTAGATGTATAATCGGCATTGAAGACCAAATCAGTTCTTGATGCTTAGGATCACTTTCCATCAAAGATCCTCTGATTTTAACAGCAGTTCTCTCAGCAGCAAATGGTTGGTGATAGTTGCACAGTTCTTTTCGAATTTTCACAGGAAAAATGAACTTGATGTCAGCGATGCTCTCCAGCAACTTGTCCTCTTTGTTTTCATCATTACTAACTATAGTCAGGGCTGCTTTGAAAATTAATAATGATTTCCGTTTCAACTCTTCAAGGTGGCCATTTCCTTTTGCTTCTGATTCTAACTGAAATGCAAAGTTTATTATGTCCTCTTTTGACACAACATGCTTCATTCCAAGGTCTCTGAGTAAGTCTTTTGGGTGTTTTGCTGTTAGTAGATTTCCGTCACTCAACTCAGTCCAAAATGTCGCAGGCACAAATCTCTCTTGGGGCAACATTTCCTTGTATAGCTCAACACTCTCATCAAAATAGTGTGATGCCGTCTCCAATCTGCCTTGAGAATTGCGAATGAATTTCACAGTCTTCATTGAGGAGATGATGACGTCTTTGTGCTGAAAATAACTGAATTGTGGTGACAGTAACAGTTTGAGGCACTGAAGCATTTGCATCTCTGTGAGTGTGTGTACAATGGGCAGGATGAACTTCATGAAATAGTCCACATCAGTCAGGTTTTGGATGTTCAGTGTTTGTGACAGACTGCAGTTCTCTGGACTGTTTTGGAGGAAAATGCTGTTGCAGTCGGACAAGTTGAACAAATCTGGAAATGTCTTTGAATATGTGCTGTTGAGGATAAATACCTCTTTAGGTCCATCAATCCTCACTCGGTTACCATGTATTGTTTCAAATAATGGCAAGGATTTGAGCTTTCTCTGATACTCTTTTTTATCTTTGGACCTGGACTCTCCAGACTGCAGGAAACACTGAAGCTCTTTCATCTCGTCATTGGAAAGCTTGGAAAACGCTGAGTGGTTAATGTTGAAGACCTCGTCCAACACAGAGCTTTTATCATTCACATCCATAAGTTCACCGGGTGAATGTAGGCCTACATGTATCTCCCTCCAGAATACAGTGTCAAGCTTCATAAAACCAAGTTTAAAGAGGATGCTTGATATGTCCTTTTCTGAGGCGAACTGAATCACACTTGGCATGTCTTTCATTGCTTTTAGGAAGTGCTTGTTGTTCAAACTTGGGCACACAACAGGTAAAATACAGCAGTCACTGAAGAGCTTCCTCACATCACTTAATGTCAGACTTTGTTCATCACCACTAGATGTTGCAGGTTTAATCTGACTTGTTAAGAACATCCAAAGTGGTTTCAACCACTTCAACATGGTCTCATTTGGGATATGAAGACCACTGTGTAGATCAACTTCACAGTTCTGAAGAAGCTGCTGAATTAACGGCTTCAGATAATCCGCTGCACAGGGAACTGTCAAATTGTTGACAAGGCTTAAACTTTGTAGAGTGGGAATATGATGCAAGTTGGTCTGATAATCTGCAAAGTGGGCCTCGTAGCCTAAGAACAGACTGTCATATCTTGATATCAGCTTGGGAGATTTGGAGTCAAACACTCTCAAAACTTTGTCTCTTGTGAGAAGAAGTGGAAGCCCATTGATTACACTGGAGTTGTCCTTTTTCAAGTCCAAATCTTTTAAGCAGAAACTCAAGAGCACTGAACATCTTGTTTCATCTCTGATCAGGGTAGCAGTTATGGGCAGTGGTAAATCCTCATCTGTTTGGGTTGGGTCATTGAGGGTTTTTTCTTTCAGGAAGGTCTGCACAGTTGAAGGATTCACATCTTTCACCTCAATGTCAGCAGCTTTGAAACTTTTCCAAACTCTTTTCATGGAAGAAGGAACCAATGTCATTCCAAGATCTTCCAAAATGGGAATGATCTCGTCTGTTGCTGAGAGTATCAGGTATGGTGCCTTAGTTGTTTCAGTTTCTCTGATATTACACCAGTCAAAAGAGTACTCCTTTAATTCTCTGCCAGCAATCATGCGTGTTGAACTCCTCAACACTGGAATCATATTAAGGCCTCTTTCTTTGATTGATCTGTAAACCTCATGTATCATTTCATGCCAATCCTGACCAACATCTTTGGACACAGTTGGCCAAAAACACAAGTACGAGCTACTGAAGCATGACTCAGTATGTACAGAGGAGGTTTTCTTGTTTGCAACGCTATGGCTGATGTAATGAAGGAGATCTGCATACACTGGAGCAATGACATTTTGTTTCAAAGATTCATTCCAGTTAGATTTCAGACTTTGCCCATCTTCTTTCCAAAGGCTTCTCCTGGCAGAATCTACCTCAAAGTTTGCATTGACATGCACTGGCAGTCCAGTTTTCCCTGGCAAAGGAAGTGAACAAAATGCTTCTCCATTAAAAATCATAGGGCTGGATGGTGTTAAATCTGAACTCTTGCCCATCTTTGTACTCACACGCGCTGCTATTGCTGCTTGGGGAAGTTTGTCCGATAGTGTTAGTTCTCCGTCACCACTGTTTTTGAATGAGCCAAACTGTTCTGCAATGATCCATCTAGTTTGTCTTTTGTCTGAGGTTGAAATCACGGTTCCATAAATGGCCTTGTCTGGCGTTATTGGTTTGTCAGATTGCAGCGCATTTTGTTGAAGTTTCACAAAGGCATCTTTTATTTCTCTGCTTTTCTCTGATAGACTTTTTTCAACCATGAAGATTGTTTCGAGTTTCCCTGAATGTTCATTGATTTCATGGACTTGAATTTTGCAGATGTTTTTCAGAAACAGAATGAGTCCTTCAGGATCTTCAGAGAGTGCAGAGCAAAGCTCCTTCATGTCATCGTCAGTGACTCCCTGCTGTGATATCTTAGAGCTGTTTGCCATGGTACCCATCCTTAGAGGTAATCTGAACATGGTGCCCTCTTTAAGAGAAAATTTGTCTGGAAGGAATGATTTGTAGACATCCATGTACATGTTCTTGAAAGTGTCAGCTAAATTATAGCCAGTGCCAGCTGGTGGTTTGTCTGAATGACATTCAATGTACTTTTGATTGGGATCAGAAATGCAGAGTACTTTATCTCCAGTGAGGATTGATGGGCAGTCAGTCAGATGGTAAACAGAGTTGAATCCTACGCCATATTTTCCTATCTTCCCTGGAGAGTTGTGCTTTCCTCCTTCTCCCAGCTGTTGAATGCCAGCCATGTCAGCATCAGAAAACACTTTGTTATTGAACACACACAGTGCTGGACCCTGCAGTTGGTTCCATTTCTTCCCAAATGTTTTCTCTTTGCCATGCTGACGTTTGTCCCAAATGAAGTGAATTTCTGTTGCCTCTGCATCATCAGCATTTTGGACAAGCTCTTTAAGGATATCCTTCTTTGCTGGATAGGCTGAAATTATGTTTTTAATTCGAACAGTTAGCTTTTCCTGCTGTTCAAACTGAAAAGCGAATGGTGAAATGTTCTCAACTATGTGGTTTTGTAGGGTATGATGCCTGGTAGTTTTGATACCAAAGTGGCGAGCCATAACACGTGGGATATCCTCATGACATAATGTGACACCTGAAGTGACTGGCATCCATGGGCTGTCATCAAAAAACATCTCACTTGCAGGTTGTAAAATGCCATCTGCATTGGGTATCAGATAGTCCACTGTTGTTTTCTCTTTGGCCTCATATATCCCTCCTTTTAGAATTTTGAGGCAAATTGTTAGGTCACTCTTTGGCAGGGTCTTGTTACCATGTTTTGAGTGCAATTCCTGGAGCACAGTTTGAAAGTGACTGGTTTTAAAACATTTTTCAACACCAACACTTTCCCAGAGCCTCCTGAAATCAATGAAGGCAGTTGGAAGTGCGTAGAGATAGGGTTTCGCTTCAACTTGCCCATTCTCAGCTACACGATTCACATTTACAAATGTACTGCCAACAAGAATGAATGGGAATGAATTTGCCCTCTGTGAAATGAAAGTGGAGTCTCCAAAATCACTGAGCCACTGATTCAGAAAACGATAGCATTCACATGCTATTTTGTGAAGCATGGATGTGTCAATGGATCGGGATTGTTCACATGCCTCTTGCAACTGCTGGAGTACATTCTCAGGCCTTGGACTGTCTTGAACTCCCAAAATTTGCAGGACTGGATCAGTGTTGTGTATTTTCAGATTGGTATGATCCAGCAGGTGTTGTGTCATGCTGACAAGTGGGGAGCATTTGTCACTAAAGATATCAGTGGGCCTTTTAAGTGTGACATTTCTTTCCATTTTTGTATCACCGGGGGAAAATGCTGGGAGAAATTCAGTCATCCTCAGTGTTTCCCAGTGGAGAGAGTTTTTGTCGTTTATGTGATGCTTCATAAGTTCAAGAAGGCAATTCAAATGCCCCCATGCTTTCTTTTTGTCAGTGCTCCAGGTTTTGGGGATTGTGCCTGCTTTCTCCGTGATGTCTTCCAGTGGGAGATGATCATTTGCCATTCCAAGTTCCAACAAGCGTTGAATTCTTTTGGGGGAGCAAAAGTCATCTTTGGTACCGCCAAGCAAGCGTCCTTCTTCTGGTTCAAAAAGACAGGCCACTTTCCCTGACGGATTCACAAGTTTCCTGATATGCTGGAGCTGTCCGCCCTTTGTGGGGATGCATGGATAGCTGACCAGTAGTTTGTCAATTTCTTTTATATCAAGGTCAATAGCATGCAGCACAAGAGTATCTCTACTTTTAGGGTCCATGGTACTAAGGTTGTTAAACACTGCTTCTTGGTAAAACTTGTCCCAGTTCCATGTTCTCTTCAGTAAAACCTTCTCTAGGCCAGCCTGTTTGAAGCTATTTCTCAACCACAGTGGAAGAGGAACAACATGGTTGGGTGCTTTTGCATGTTCCTTGCACACTTGCACTGCAAGGGCACTGATGTCGTTATCCTCTTCGATACTCTGATGTAGAAATATGGCATTGTTCATTGAGCACCAATGCTCTCCATCGCTAAAGAGCTCTGGGCCAATGGAGCGCTGAGCAATGGCGGAGTACAATGCATCAACCAAAGGTTTGAAAGTTTCACTCACTTTCTCTCTATCAGGCCAAAAGGTGTGATAACAGTAAGTTTCCAGTTGCTTGTTTTCAGACATTTTCTTTAGTGCCAAAAGTGCAGTGACATATGCCGTCACTACAGGATCCTGAAGAAGGGCTTTATTCCAGTCATGTTTCACCCCACTCTCCCAAAGACCTTTTCGGTTGCTTGTCACAGCAAATGTTCCATTTACATTGATGGGAAGACCTGTGTGAATGGAAAGAGGAAGGAAGCAAAATGCCTGTCCAACAAGCTCCGTTTGTAATGAGGCCAGTTTCCCAGTTTCTGGATCTTTTTGCAAAGGCACAGCAACTCCTCCGATGGGCAAAGAGAACTTGGCTTGCTTGTTTCCTTGAAGAGCCATTTGCAAAGACTGATTTGTCCCAAAGCAGTTGTACAGGAGCCAGGACTGGACTTCAGTTACACCTGATTGCTGACTGGTTATTTGGACAATGCTGACTGTGCAGCAGTCAATGACCTCTTTGCATTTTCCATCAAGTTTCACCAATGATTTCTCAGCTTGATGCTGCTTTGGCACATTGGTTTCATCAGGAATCCTCATTGTACTCACGGTGGTTTTGGAGACAGTGATGATGTTTTCTATTTCATCATCTCTTGGTGGAGTTGATGCATTGCTTGAGATACTTTGCAGAGATAATGTATTGATGTTCTTCAAAAACAGCAGGTGAGTTTGTGAATTGTTCGTTAAGTGCTGCTGAAAAGTAAGGATATTGTGTTTGTGATACACCTTTGCACTTATTTCTGACTCGAGAGCCTCTTCTGCAGTTCGGAAAGGTAGTTTAATCAGAGTGCCTGGATAGGGCTCAGGGGGACTTTGTCTGCTGAAATTACAATCAAAAATGCGTTCGTATGGTCCAAACTGACCAGGAAAGCAATGAAAAAGTCGTTTTTGTGAGAGATCCAGTTTGATTCCGGGATTTGCTTTATGTCTGATGTGCTTCTTGAGGTGAGTTACATTTGGGTCAAGTATGAGAAGACTGTTGCCACTGAGGATAGAAGGAACGTCTGTCACATGATACACTGTATTGAATCCTAGTCCAAACTTTCCAATTTTTTCCACCTTGTTTTCCTTTGAGGCAGCGCCAACTCTGACAATATTTTTCCAGTCCTCAGCAGTGAACTGCTCATTATTAAATGCCCAAAGACAAGGTCCCTGACAAAGTGTCATGTCAGGGTCAATGAGACTTTCAGGGGCATCTTTGTGCACTCTGAAATCCACCAAGAATTTGCAGGCTTCTGCCCCAGCATCCTCTGCATTTTGAATGAGCTCTTTGAAGATGTCACTTTCTTCATCATACTCTTTGAGAATGTTTTTAATCCTCGTGGTTATAGGTTCAGATTGTCCACACTGTTCTATTCCTACTAACTCTGGATCGAGGATGTAGGTACTGAGAAATCGGATGTTAAACCATTCAGCAGCTGCTTTTGGGATTTCCTCATGTACAACATGAATTTCCTCCTGGCTGTACTTGAGCTCTTTCAATCCATGTTTGCTCACATCACAGAAGACTGCTGTTGACAGTGGCTTAAGGGAATGTTGTTCACCCTCTACAAGGACTGGCACTGGGATGTCATCCTGAACAGTCTTCTTCTCTCTCCACAGCCAGTTGAGGATTTCTATTGACACTTTTACCTCAGAGGAACTTGCAAATGGTTGTTGCCTTCCTTCAATGGTTTGCTGAATAGAATGAAGAATGCCAACAATTTCTTCATCTGAAAGCACCATTCTCAGGCCAAACTTCTGGAGTAACTTCTTGTATGGCCGAAATTCATTTGGCACCTTTCCAATGTAAGAGCTCAAATCAAGATTTTGTGGGTAGTCTAGAACCAGATCCTGAAGGGATACAAACTGGTTGTGACTCCACAGCCAGGGCATGTCCTTGTTCATCACGGTTGAAAATTCAGAGATGTGGTCTTGCATGTGTTTGTAAATGCTATGCAACTGCCTTTTGAAGTCCACATTTGTGTCAGGATCAGCCATTTCCTGTGCTTTTGATGCCAGGACTGACAAGTTCGCTATAACTCTTTCAGGTGGGGGTAGGCGTTTGAGACCAAGTTGGCTGCTAACTCTGTCACTGAACTTTCCCACCAGAGGCATTACATGCCCAACAATGTCCTCATACACAGAATGTCTGATCTCATCCGGGCAGAAGAAACAACCTGTCTGAGATTTTTTGGAGTGTTGTTTGTCATTACCAGGTTTAGCACATGGGACCCATTTTAGCATTTTGAGGCGATGAAGCTGCTCATGAGAAAACTTTGAGAGTAGATCATTAGTATCCAACATCTTCAAGAGCACCTGGGCTCTTTTGAGAGCCTCAGATTGAGAGTCAACATGTGGTCTGTCAATCAGTGTGGCGGCATGCAAGAAGTGCTCAGGTGACACATCTACTTCTTTACTCAGCAATCCAAGATCTGTGAGACTTCGCAGCATCTGCGATGTGTGAGTGTATAAAGGTGGGGGGAAGAAATCTGACTCAAAAATGACTTTGAAGGTTTCAATTCTTGGATCAAAAAAGCTTGAGGGCTTTTTCAGCTTTCCATTCACTTGAATGAAGCTCAAGTCCTTACATCTGCATTTCAAGGTCTGATTTTGAGAGAAAAGGACATCACCATGCTGTAAAATCCAAGTCATGATTTTCTCAGAGTCTTCTTTTCTGCAAGCCCCCCTTTCAATACAGTCAATGAGGAGATTGGCTGCTTCAGCGGTGTTCAAGAGATCAACATTGAGCAGCTGTAAGAGTCTGCGATCAGCCTCAGTTGCACACTGTACAACTGAATCAGGCATGGGAAACTCTGTTGGTACTTTTAGACCAGAAATTAGAAGCACAGCCTGTTTTGATTGAGCTGCAGCACAGGACCCTTTCATGGTTTGAAAAAGAGGCAACTTTGAGAGTAAATCTTTCTCAGTGACTGAGAGAGAGTCCAGACGAGAGAGATAATCTCTCAGTTCATCTCGTGCTCTGTGAGAGGCAGTCTTGAGTTCTCTGATTAGATTCTGTGAATTTAAATTCACCAAGACTTTCATGACACTCTTTGGAGATGGGCACAGCACATAGGAGTCTAAGTCTTCGTGCCTGAGCCACTCGTTTCCTCTCACCACTGTGCCACCGACTTTGTTCACTAACTGAGCTATTTGTTCCGGCAAGTTCACCTGCTTGTATTTCTGAAAAATGAGTGTTGTGTTCTGCTCTAGTCTTGCTAGTGATACAGGCTGACTGACAGACAGAGGACTGACTGGTATTAATGGCAGTCCAGTGAAATTACTTAACTCTTTGAAGTGAGTGCTGAGAAATTTCCAGAATCCTTGGAGCCAGTCCAAAGGTGGATGTTGTCTGCTGCCGATGTCCCAGGTAACAAGCCTCGTCCTCGTCTGCTTCCATTCCTGTGGCAAATACCTCCTTGTATATTCAGCCACCTGGTCTGCATCAATGTTGACGACCTTGAATAATTCTGAAAAATATGATTTTTGAACAATGTGAATAAATGTTTGTGTAGTGTGGAGACATGCAGGTGACAGATGTAAATAACCACTGAATCACTGTTCTATAAAATGACATCCCTACTTTTTCTGGCCAGTTCTTTCAGGTGAGTCCTGCAGGCTGGACTGAGGTCATCTGGGATGAAGAGGTGTTTGCAGCATGGTAGCAACACTCTGCATGGAAGATAAGTTTGTTCATTGTGCACGTGACAAAAACATTTGCATATTATCTTAGTGAACACTGAGTGACCAAAAAAATATTCTTTTACAATCTTGACAGAAATAAGATAGTAATTGTCAAATAATGCACTGAAGCAAGTGTGAGCTGATCAGTACTAATGATCCATGGACTGGCTTTGGACAACAATCCCATGTTACAGCGAGGGTAGGCAGCATATTTTTGACACAGAGGCACATCATTTTTTTCAGATTACCTCTCATACTGTCAGAATATAGTTTTACAAAAATATTTTTTAAATCATATTTGCTCCATTTCTACCCACAGCTGTTTTAACTTAGTATGTAACAGCTTTATTAGCTTGGGATGCTATTGCTTTAAATTACAGTAAATAATTAAGACTTGTGTTAATCTATTTAATATAGACTGTAAAAGACATTAAAGCCAAAAATTAAAAACCTACCTTGGAAATGTGTTGCTGTCAATTAAGGCAGTGTCCTCCTCTTTGTCTGTGAAAGATCTGAAAGAGCCATCGTTGAGTGGGAGCAGCTGAAGACCCTTGAGTTCTCGGTATTTTCCATCACTCAAGACGTACTCCAAAATACAGAGTTTGTCATCTTTAGACATGGTGTGCACGCCAATCCTGCGGAGAGTGTCCCTTAGGAATGTTGGGGTCACATGTTTCAGGGTGTTGAGGTGTGGGTAGGCCTCATTTATAGCCCTTGAAACACTACCTGGTAAAGTGACAAGATTTTCTCCACAGGAAACCAAAGTCCTTTTAATGGCAGCCAATATGTCAGGGCTTGTTGGACCATTACAGGGGAACACAGCTTCTGATGGAGTGATAAACTCTCTTTCATCTTTGGCAAGAGAGAGGACGGCCACTTTCTGCCTGAATAAGTGATGAAGAACATCCACAGCAACGCCATACCATTTGTCTTTGTGCTTTATCTTGGCGATGTCTGGCCACAGTTCGTACACGGAAGAGACAGGCAGAACAGAGTCTTGGGCAAGTTTGATAGCATCTTGAATGATCATGATGTATGCCTGTGGGAGCACCTCCTTCATGAGTAATTCATTCCACACAGCGTGTTCGTCATGTTTCTGGTCTTCCTCTTGCCACTTGATGTGTCTTCTGTTGTCTGTGAGGCCAAAGCATGCGTTGATATAAACTGGGAGTCCTGTCTTGTTGGATTCATTGTTTGGGAGGGGGAGAAAGCAGCTCAGTCTGCTGTCACCACAGTGTCTCTTCTCATCACAAGGGAATGCCAAGTCAACTTGAGGGAAAAAGCTCAACTTTTTTGCAAGTAAATCAAGATTTTCTACATTGCCTTCTTTCATGGTACAAGTTGTCAGAAGCCACTTTGTTTTTTTGTGGACTTCTGAGTTGAGGGTTATCAGTTTGAACCTTGTTGAACCCTCGATGATTGACTCATGTTTTGACTCCAGACTGACAGCTGTGGGGATGGAGGATTTCACTTGAAGTCTGGTGTTAACGGTGCCATGTACGTTGATATGTATCAAGGACACAGAGGTCACATTTTTCAGGAACAGAAGGCTCAAGTCTGCATCTGCAATGAAGCTATCAAAAAGCTCAACCACCTTGTGAGAGTCATACAGATTATCTGAAATATCTGATGCCTCTTTGCGCAAGGGGAACCTGAAAATTGTCCCGTCAAAGTGCTGATCCTCTGTGATGACTTTTGACCATTTCTGTCTGCTTACAAGCGAAGCTATATCTCGAAAGGGTTGGAACTGATCATGCATAGACGTTAGAGCTTCTTGGTGTTCTGAATCATCCAGAGACCACAGAAAACCTCCCGTTCTTTCTCCAAATATTTTTTCTTGGGGGTCCATCATGCCAAGGTGCTTTGAACTGAATATACTTGGCACATCTGTGATTAAAGTAAAACAGATATTGTCCCATTAGTTAACTATGCATGTTCTCTAGAGACTAAAATTTAAACTGACACATTTAGTTATTTGTGTCTATCTGTAGGTAATTTCACCTGTTATGTGGTAAACGGAGTTGAAGCCAATTCCAAACCTCCCGACTTTGTTTGGGTCATTGCGCTTGACACTCCTCCCTACCATCTGGATTCCTTCCCAGTCATCATCAGTGAACGCTGCATTGTTGTAGGCGTAGAGAGCAGGACCTTTACAAAAACAAAACAAATAGTTCAGAAGAAAAATGCTTATGACTTCACAGATGACTGACAAGCTGAAAATTGAACAAGGGTCAGACTGTGAAAACAAAAAAATTCAACAGTTTAACAGTTTAAGACCAATGTATGTGAAAAAATAAAATCATGAAAATGCAATGAAATAGAATTGAACTGATGAATATTAATTAAAAAAGACTATAAAACAGAATAAAATTATACAGCTTAAATACAATAAAATAGTGATTAATAAAATACCAATAAAACAGTATAAAATTTGACAACTTAAATACAATAAAATAAGGGAATAAAATAGCCATTATTAATCAAAGGCCTGGCTGAATAGGTAGGGTTTACATTTATGTTTTAAGACATCAACACTTCCAGCAGCTCTCAGATCCATTCTTTTATGAAAAATGAACTTCTGGACACTTTATAGGCCTGATTTTAATTCACAACATGCAATATTTTAATTCTTGTTGTTGTCAATATAGTATATCAAACCCTGTTGCCATCTTATCAAGTGATCATGAGGACCAAGTTTGTGTTGGGTTGCCAGAAAAGGCGAGAAGCCTGTTATTATTGTTATATAGAGAGGGAATGACGAGGAAGAAAATAAGAACTCCAGGGCTGATAGTTGAGTACTGGACTCTTTTGCTGGGAATCTAACAAACTGTCACTGAACGGCCTCCTATTTGCTCTATTTATCTATTTTCTGATACACATTTTTGTTGAAAAATACATCACGACTGATGCTGATAACCAAACTAGAGCGTGGCTAGTCTCTGAACATCCGGCATACCTTGGTATTCTCCCAATGCATCAGTCCAAAGGCTCTCAGTCCCATAGCTTCTCTCATCATGGATGAAAACCACTTCTGTGGCCTGAGCATCATCTGCATTTTGAATCAGCTCCTGTTCACAAATAAAAACAACCTTTAGAGCTTAGCAGACCAAAGCTGACACTAGGCTTTTTTTCATGGAGGACCTTTTGACATGTCACAGGATGAAAAGCACAGGTGTAAGGCTGAATTGCATGTAGCTGCTTTAATTTCATGATCCTAGTATTGTGTAGTCTAATATTGTGCCTTCAAATGGAACTTGTGTTCACGACATGGGAGGTCTTGAACATGACATGTGTTGCGTTCAAGTGGTTAAGTCGTGAAGCACACCGCTGCTAAGCAATGGCAAAATTTACGTTACTGTCCGAGTCTAGAAGCCACAGAGGCTCACAGTTTAGCAAGCTAGCAAGTGAGTAACATAGTGAAGAAAATGCAAAGACATAATGACAGAGGAGAAAGATGAGGTTGTTGAGAATATCAACATTTCCTACAGATATATTATAAAATTACCAAGAAAAACACTATATGAATAAAATTACAATATATTGTACAATAATATGTCATTATGCACCAATAAATGAACTTCCATGGGCTCCACCATTTCTCAAAACATCAACAAACACGTCAGTCGTCAACTCAGAGCTTTCAGAATATTTCCACATATGAGGCTGTTAATACAACATGAGGGGGCGTTCAAGTGGGCCCAACTCATAAACACGCTAAATATGACACCATTTGAAGGCGCTGTCACACTGTTTTGGCTTACTTGGACATTGGAATAGTTAATCGTTAATCTGATACACCTGTGCTTTTGCTACCATGATAAGTCAAAACATCTGCTGTGAAAAAGGTTTATGGGAACATGTCCCATATCAGATTATGAAAACCAGTATTTGTGGTAGAAAAATATTTTTTGTACGTTTTTCTTTCAATAAGCTCCATTGATGGAGTAGATAAATGGAGTACATAAATGATATGTTATCTGTTAACTGAGGAAATGGTATTTCACGACAATTTAATCAAGCTCAGTGTCCCAGAAAAAGGCCTAAATAGTTTGCTTTCACCAAAAAGCTACCTTCTAGAAATACTGCAGACTTAATTAAATTAATAATAAAATTTCTTATCACAAATCTTGGGAAATCAAACAAAAATGTCCTTTTTGGAGGATTCAAAATAAATTTAACAGAATCACCATGTTTAGCAACCATGCATGCCAAAAGAAATAAGACGTTCAAAATCCAGGTGTGTATGAGCTACAGTAGATCTAAAGTATAATGCCATGTATCAGAAAATATGAAATGTTGTGCAAAGTAATTGGCATAAATCAGTATTTAACAGAGCTGACCTTCAAAATTTGTCCACCATCTGGATATCGGCGTAGAATGTCTTGCAGGTAGTCAATGAAGGGTGGCGCTGTTGCCCCAAAGGCCGTCCTAAACAAAGCAGGATGACACGTAGAAGGAGCTGGAATTAGAGTCAAGTTCAACCAGGACATACATATATTTGACTAGGGCTTCACAATTAATCGTAATATTATTGAAATCGCAATATGACTAGAGGTGCAATATCTGTTAAAGGTGAGATGTGTGCCAAAATACCATTCTAAATTAAATATTGTCAATATGCTGAGATGTCCTGGGTTACACACCATATTCTACAGACTCATTTTTATATGTGTTGCAAAGAAAAAGAGAATAATCCCGTAAAATATTTGCATTCCCACTTATATCGCAAATCATATCGCAATTGCAATGTCAGTCAAATTTTCATAATTTTTTCTAAATTGTTCAGCCCGATATTTGACTTCTATGTTTAGCCACAAAATATAAGTGCTTTACTTGAAATTAGATGATACTGTTTTCTTGTTGGCCAATAAGAGACAAAATGTTCACTAGTATATTGTAAACAAGGCACTTGCTCAACCTAATGTCCACTTATAAAATATGACTGGAATGGATATGAATTTTGAATCTTATAACTTTAGGTGGTAACTAGTTATATGCAGTTTAATTGATATATGGAATTAAAACAGGTAGGTGCTCCAAGACTACTAAAACTGTCCTGTATAGGGGCTTGTAAATGGTTATGAAATTGTCATGTATTGTTGTAGCGCATAATCAGTCATGCAAATAATCTTTTCCATAATAACATGCTATTTAATACGCTAAAACAACATGAGACATGATTTAGTATGTCTGAAACCTTAGTATGAAACCAATAGTACATGAATTGCATCCTATTTCCAGTGTATAATTATGATATACAACGCTGGACACTACGGCGGCATAAATATCCCACAATGCAATGCGGTATTGACGACAACATTCATAACAGATGTTGACAGCTCTGTAACATCAATAACACATTAATTTAACTCTCATATGAAGTTGGTACGTGTTACCACGGTTACATGTCTCCAACCAGCAAGGAGGCTCTCAGGAAGTGACAATGTAAATTACAGCTCAGCATGTCCAAAAAGATACACACTGCTGTTTATTCACACAAACGCATGTTGAACGATAGTACACCTATTGAGTATATGGTGCATAGTATGTAATTAAAAAAAAACAATGACATCAGGTGACAGGAAGTAAACATGGACCCAAGCTGTTGCCTAGCAACGCAATTCTGTTGCAGTTTCATTGAAAGGCACTAAAACGGAGCGTTTCAGGTAGAGGTTACATACAGGCACATTCAGACAGACAGTATGAGGAAAACAACATTTTATTTTCAACATTTATGTTCTATTAGAAACCCAAAATAAAAGGATGGACCTGAAAATTAGCACAATATGGGACCTTTAAAGTAATTATTCACTACTGTATTGACATATGCAACAGGTTTCTCTCAACACTCACTGCGCGTGTCACCAGAGTGTAGAAGCAAAGAGACGAAACTCTGGTGTTTTTGTTTTTTTTTTTCTTTCTTTTTACAAAAGCCGCTGCCGCCATTTTAGACTGAAAACATGTATTATATTAGAATATTTTATTTTTCAACACAGGCCATTTCGGTATGACAATAGAATAGAAATAATGTTGATATACTTTTGTACAGCACTTTTTAGGTGGACGTTTTACTGGCGTCCTGTAGTCGCTTTCAGTCCAAAATGGCAGAAGCATAGCTTTGGTGTTGGGCACTGATGTTGCAATGAAACAAACAATTGACTTTCACTTCTTAGAAATATATACGTTCTTTGGTATCACTGCTCAGTTTGCTCACATGTCCAACTTCATTGTAAATTCTGATGTTATGGTGAATAGCAATCGTGTGCATACATGTTTGTTAAAACAATGATTTGACAGGTTTTACAATGAGTCTCTAGGCCTACTGGTTAATGTGGCATAGAGCCATCTGTCTGATACAACAATGTTTTGTACAATGTGATGAAAACCCATAATTTTCAGCTGATTTTACCATGATGCTGTTCATTTAAAGCCTCTGAACGCCTACTCGGGTGTTCTCAGTAATTCTGGCTTAGACCTCTGCACAGGTTGAAGGTAGGTGAAGCTATTTTGAAAAATTATTAGGTCACTAATCTTCATCTACCAATGATGATGATAAAGATGAATTTTGTCCCGCCCAAACAGGTCCAACAACAAGTGACAGGAAGTTGTCAATCAGTTCAGTCTGTACACGCCCACACAGTCCTGAGAAGAGGTCTAATCAGCCAGGTTCACTAAAAACACCTGTGCGGGTGTACAGAGGAGGCAAATCATCCCCAAAGATGAAGTCCTATGGCTGGGGATGACAGGATTTCTTAAGAAGCAACTAAAGTAGTGCTTCAGTCACATATGTTCCTCCATTGTTGGCTCAGTTTGCACATAAAACAACATTAAAACAGTTAATACTACAGAGTTGCAACTCACCGTGTTTTTTTCTTTGTCTTTGAACTCATCTTTACTGGCGTGGATGCTGTAAGAGAATCAGAGTACAATGTATTACAGTACAGAACAAACTGCGCTTTTAATCCACATGTGATGGCCACATTTTTATACTCTAACTCTCCTGCATGCACTCGTTTTCTATATTGTACTCTTAATAGTTAAACCTGCAGTAGACATAATAATTTTGGCATCATAGGGCAGAGAATTTCACATTTTTTCTTGTAGATATTTCTGAGTTTAATCTCAGAGAATTTCACTTTTTTTTCTCTCGTATATTTGTAAATTTATTCTCAGGATTTTATTTATTTTTAATTTGAATGTATTTCTTGTATATATTTTCTTGTATATTTGTATAGTTCAATCTAAAAAATACTCCCTCTCTTTAATTTTTATTTTTTGATAACGTAAATTAAGAATCAAATTAATTTCTTAAATTTTATTTCGTGGATTAGGAGCACTGACATTCAATTGTTTCAACTTCCTGTTTATTGTTGCATGCATATGATGCCGTATATGTTGGTTAATTTACTCAGCCATGCTGATAAAGATATGAATTACACATTAGTAAAATAATGATGATAATAATAATAATAATAATAATAATAATAATAATGAATTAATAAAAAACGAACAGTACCTCAGTCATTTTTGAAGACTCGCATCGGTTCCGTTGTTGCCAAGTTTGCCAAAGAAACGAGGTTGCATCAGTTCTGCAGTTTATAAAGGCTGCTGATGTCCATCCCCCGAAATCCACCATCATTTCCTGGTACACGGGATTCTTTCGTTTTCTTCTAAAGTCTGGTGCCATTTGTATGAAACGAAACTTTGGACATCAGAGCTGGAGACAGAGCGTTTCTCCTGAACGGACCAATGAAACGGAACTTATCGGAGTTACTGTGAAGTGATCGGGACTCATTAGGGTTACCCACGAAAATACTCCACAGGACATTAAAAACTGTGTATCCGTACAGTTTAGTTCTGTGTTTTGTGCCTGTACCTCTCCCACATTATCATCACATATAAAACATTTTACTCCGCCACTCGCTAGATGATGCTGCAGGCTGCGGCCGCTGTCACCAACCGGGCAGCTTCTTGCAGGAAAACGCAGGGCATGAAATGCGATCCGCCCGTTGTTTTCTATCTGGCTGTTATTGTGATGTTTAATTGCGCTTACAGGCAAATTACTCTTAATTCAAATACATTGTCTAAGGCGGAATGAACACGGTATGTAAAATCTTTTGTTTATGCGCCATTACGCGCATCGAGTAAGCTCATTGTTCAGGGCGAAGCCAGGCCCAGGCTACTGTACAGTACAGCTGATCCGTGGTCAACGAAGCTAGTGTATTTCTGGTTTTCAAATTTGCGTGTTATGGTTTATACAGTGCGCTGACATACAGTACAGCGACAGTAACGAGGATGATAGAAAATGATAATATAATCCACGTTTTAGCGTTTGTTTTAATAGAGATAGAGCTGATAGGACACATGCATACTTTGTATACTGCACGTCTGATCTCAGCTGTAAACAATAATAAGCATAATGTGTTTCAGATGTCCCTATGATGTGTCAAAGAATACACCATGTTGGATAAAACCAGTGATAAAGATGAACAGACTGGTCACTGCTCAGACTGTGGATGCATCCTGCCACAGCCTGACTCTGATTCCACCAACACCTCAGCCCCTCCTAAACAGCAGCGTGTGCACAAAGCAGCTGGTCCTTCCAAGTGTTCATCCTGTAAGGCGGGCAGCAGCCTCCCCAACGGGCGGCGTCCCCACCGTCACATCCGCCTGGACCCTCACAGCTGCAGCCTGTGCTCCAAAACCTTCATCTCCTCTGCCCACCTGACCCTCCACCTCACCTCTCACAACAAGGAGAGGAAGTTCAGATGCAGCACCTGTGGCAAGTACTTCCATCAGTCCTCCCACCTGATGGCGCACAAGTTAATCCACAGTGGGGACAGACCATTTAAATGCCCGGAGTGTGGTAAGACCTTCGGCCGTGCCTCGCATCTGAAGACCCACCGCCGGCTCCACACGGGTGAGAAACCCTTCAAGTGCACTTTCTGTGACAAGTCGTTCACGCAGAAGGCCGGGCTCCTCGCCCATGTTCGTCTCCACACGGGGGAGCGGTCGTATAGGTGTGAGCAGTGTGGTGAGGGTTTTCGCTCTCTGTCACTCCTGCTCTCTCACAAGGCAGAGGAGTCGTCTGGGCATACCAAACCAGCACCGGCACCAGCACTCAACCAGGCCCAGAAGACTCAGAGTAGCCCTGAGGATCTGAACTGTGGCGTCTGCTGTCGCACCTTCGTACGATCATCATACATCAGGCTGCACATCCGCCTCAACAAAGGACAACGTCCTTATCACTGCAAAGTGTGCAACAAGACCTTTGTCAAGCTGGATACGTTTGTGAACCACTGTGATAAACACTTGAGGCAGAAAAGGGATAAAAGTGAGGAAAAGGAAGTGAAAGACAAGGTTGTTAAACCTCCCCAGTTTGTCCCACTCCCCAGGCCTCCTCCTCCTCCTCCTCCACCTGAATCCTCACACACTCAGCCTTTATCCTCGGAGGTCAACACACGCTCCAGAGCAAAAGCAAAGATTAAAACAGAGCCATGACTAACAGGGAGTGAATCTAAACAAAAATGCTCTTTAACTAAGAGACGTGCCAGTTCTGCCACAGCACTTAATAACAAATGTAAGACATTAGTGTCATGTTGACGTAATTTTCAAAACCAAAACCCAACATAACTAATGAAAAGGTACATGGTTTATTCATGATCAGAGAAAGGGACAAAGAGCTAATATGTAGTTGAATAACTCCCAAAATACTGTTGTGATTTATATCAACACAAGTTTACTAATTGTACAGTTATCCTGTTTAGAATTGTTAATTTATTGTGAATGATTCTTTGTAATGTTATTTAATGCCTATTGTAGCTCATAAGGCTGACAAACACTTCAACTTGACATTTCAGTGGCGTACATTGTTCACTCTAATCTTTAAATATAGAAAAAATGTCTCTAAACCATTATTAGAGCTGGGCAATATGACAATATATTAGGGCCGCCCCAAATGGGCTTCGAAGCTTCGGCGGTAATATTCAAAGGTATTTGAAGCTTCACAGCGTGGTGCAGCAGGCTGACATGTTCTGTCTTTCTGTCTCCATCTCCCCGTTTCAGTGCTAACTAATACTTATTGTTGAATATGAACTGTGGGAATATTACTTTTCATGGGCTATTTTGGGATTTAGACATCATTATATCATACTTACATACATATATATAAAAACTAAACCAAGCAATTGAGTAGTGATTTGGAGTTTGATTACCATGCCAACTGTCAAAGCTTCGAAGCATTCGGGTCAGCCCTACCATATATACATCGTCAAAACGATATGAAAATGTCTGTATATATATTTTCTATGTTGTTTCATTTGCAATGTAGGCGAGGCCAGATATTTGTTTCTTTTTCTATATAATTTCACTTAAAACTATTGTTAATTTTTCACTCAAGCTCTTAAATTGAGAACATACTCTGTTCTCAGTATTTAATTCACACGTAGGAGTAAATAGGCTTTACCATGTTGTCATTTCATACACACTATTTATTTATTGAATTACCAGAAAACATGCCATATCCTTATGGAGATATGAAATGACTTATATCGGGATGGAAGACTTTGCCCATATCCCCAAGCCCTAATTATATTCATGTTGTTTTCTTAAACCTATACAAGCCTATTACAATGTAAATGCATATTGTAAAACAATATGCACATGGAGTAAAAATAGACATAAAAGCATAGTGTGGAGGACTGAAACCATTTCTTTTGTTGCACCATGAGACAACAAATATCTGTTCAAAACAGTTTGTTGTTTCAGTTATCAATCACTGTCTCCTATAAAGCCACGTAGTTCAGCAAGTCAAAGCTGCAGTAATGCTCCACAGTTCATTCTTAGCATGTGACTTCTTTGTTAATCTGCTCCTATAACATGGTTCCTAGTGTGCTTTATGCATCACCTGGGCCTGTAGGACTACATGTCCTGTGAGATGAGCCTCCTTTGAATGTCAAACTTCATTCCAGGTCAGCAGCTGCATCTCACAGCTGAAACCTCACTGACCCGAAACCTAATAGAAGACGTATCTGACTGTTTTCCTCTGAATTTCCACCGCTGGAGGAGAATCTGTCACCTCCACATGGGGAAACTCTTTGTCCCAACCTATGGGTAGAGAGAAAAAAAAAACAAACTCAAACTGGGACTGTTGGGAGGTTAATGTATGTTGTCACACTGCATGAGAGTCACAAATGTAACTAAAATGCTGTAAAAGAGAATAAAACAATCAACCACCACTTTGTGGACATAGTCGATAAATCAGAGTGCAAAGTGAAGATGAAAAGTTTGCCTGGCAGTTCTCTGTGCTGCTGCTGATGCTCCAGTTCAGGGTGACGGTCATGTGGCGTCTCCAGACGGGGTTCCTGCGGAGGAGAATGGTTCCACTGATGGAGTCTCCAGCACACACACTGACAGGCCTGTTCAGCATGAACAGAGTCTGCTTCCAGTGTGTTGGCCTGAAGAGAAAAAGAGTTTGGTACTTAATATTGCGATACCACTGCAGTTTTTGACTCCAAGGTTTAAGAGTATTACAACATTTGCAGCCTGTAACAGAGATATACTCAGACATTGTTTATAAATTATTTGAATTGTCTGTTAGGGTTGTTAGAGAGTCAGGAGCTCTTAGTGAATAAAACTATCCTTCTTCATGAGTGTTTTTGCTGTTTTACTCAGAGTTAGGCCCGGTGTTCAGCTCCACTGTTGCACCTCCCGTCTCCAGGCTCTCAAAATGAACAGTGAACCAGGCGGTGAATCCATGGAAAACACCAGACTTTTCCACATCAAAATGAAACTGACCCTTTATTTCCTGAGAAATGAAACACAAGGCTCTGTTAGATACAAAATGCAACCTGTGTGGGGCAGAGCCTATTCTAACGAGAGAAGAACACTCTGCACCTCCAGGTCTTTGACTTGCAGAGTGTACATGTCCAGGCAGAGGACGTCACAGGGAGCAGTGAGGCAGTCATCGGGCTCAATGACATGGCTGAACTTGGGCTTGGTGAAGAACTCTTGCTGTGCCAAGGGCCTGCAGAGGTGAAATGTTAACTCAACACCAGGTTTGGGGGGGGGGGGGCTTTCTGACACTGTGTGTTCTGTATCTGACACTGTGTGTTCTGTATCCACATAGAAATATTGGTAAACAGTATAGATTATGATGCATTTAGTCACAACTGGCCACCTAAATATCACTGAATCACTGAATAAGAAATAAAGTGTTAGAAGTGGATAAACTAACTGAAAAACTTAGAGAGCAGCCTCAAATCATCTCACATTACTGATGAGGCCATTGTTTGTAATGTTGTAGTAAATATCCCTATCTCATTACACAGCATTGTTGAATACTTGATTGTGATTGGTCAATCACAGCGTTTTACATTGCTATGGATGCAGTTTTGATCTCTAGAGGACCATTTTTGTGTCAAATAATTGATTTCATAAGTAAGGAGCCATGTAATAAGTGGGATAATGTACAGCTAGCGGGTCATTGTACACTGGTTGCTGTATTATCCCTTACTTAATATCCTTTAGTTGTATTATGACTGCTGTTTCTCCACTGATGCAGTTTTCCTGTGTTTGGTACATACTGTATATGTTGTACAGCTCTATTCAAGTACACCATGCTTTCTTCACCAACTATTTTTGTCTATTTTGTCTTTATCAGGGTGCGGCCTGACGCTGTTCCCGGTTTGACTCATCATCTTCCTGAGGAAGCCGGTCTTGTAATTGTCTCTATAATAACATATCCCATAAAAGGACAAACAAATCTTGAACCATTTCCTCAGGGATAGATAGAATAAATGACTCTTAAACCAGCACTGCTTTTCGGTGATTGTTAGAAAGTGTGCCATCATCCTGGTGAGCTCTGGGAGGAGCCACAGGCTCACCTGTGCTGTTTAGAGACAAAAAGGCACAGGTGAGCTCAATCAGTGCTCCTTTAAGTAGGAGCTAAAGAGGAGGAGCATCTCTGTTTCCCCTGTGTTCATCCAGAGTGTCTAAAGTGAGTTATTCTTTAAGGTTTATCATTTTGATAATGTCATCTCTTCTGTCTGTTCACTTTATGACCAAACTCCCACATTTAACTGGAGTATATATATTTTTATGTCTTGTCTTTTTTTTGTCTTATCTGATTTTGAGTTGATAATAAAGATTACAATTTGTAAATGCATGTGCAATGCTGTCTGTCATGCCTCTCCATTTGTTTGTGTATTTAGTGCAGATACACCATTTGATTAAAGTTGAAGTTCATCTAGAATTAAGTATTTTTTCAGTGGAAATCTCTCCATCTCTAATTCTGGTTATCTTTGATACTTGAGTGTGCCTTGTCACCACCCCTCGCTAATTAGGTCACCTAAACCTTGACTCAAAACACGTTCAGGAGCATAGGATTTATAGACTAATGTATGTATGTACTAATGGAGGAACTGTTTGAAAGGACACCAGATGAGGATGACGATAGCTGACTAATGGCCCTTACTGAAGAGGAGTGAAGTCCAGGCCGTAGGGCTGCTCCCAGAAGGCCATCTTCTCTGCATAATAGTTGTTGGCTTGACATGGCACCAGGGTGAGGGCTGCAGATGAGGGCCACATCACGCCGCCTTCTTTAAGCCAGCGGTCCCTGGCCAGCAGAACTGACTCCACCATAAACTCAAACTAAACCAGAGGAAAGAGAGACAAACATGGTGGGTTGTGTGACAGAGTGGAAGAGCAGGATGGACTTCAGTAATTACCCTTGAGATAAAGCATCTAAAGGAGAACAAATCTTCACACAACTTGTATTATTCTTAACGGCAGTGTCAATACCAGCAGGCAGTTTCCCATCCACTCAGACACCAGGACGTCCACCTGCTCAGGAAGCTCAATCTCCTCAGCTCGTCCCTGGAGTACAGTGACCACCTCCTCACAGCCGTTCTGCTTCACCAGCTGTCTGGTGTACTCCGCCATGGAGCTCGCCTCCACAGCATACACCTACAATACCACAGGTAAACATAGGCACTGTATACGTCATGCTGTTTATACCATGTAGCAACACTCCTTGTCCTGCAGATGGGAGTAGCGCTACACCAGTGTTTCAGATACAGTGTGAGTCTGGCTTTCCACATTTCTCATATTTCAGGCCATTTTTCTTGGGAATCATTTGAAATGTACTCGTAGTAAAAATTCAATTGTGCAAATTTTCATTAGCAATGTGCAAATGTGGTCTAATTTCAAAAACATGTTGGGGTCAAACTTGCCAATGATTGGAATTCAAGTAACTGACTGAGAAATTGTTGTTAAAGGAAAACCACTGATTTTACAGTCTGTTCACAGGTCTTGGAGAGTATGCCTTTATGAAAATGACTTTAAATATAAGAAATATTTGTACTCATTTCTTATGTATACTCTACTGGTATTTAGATTTAACACATTTAATAGACTTTTCAGCATTTTGTATTTACTTTTTTGCACTGTGGTTATATGCTATTCTGTATACTGCATGTCTTAATGCAAATATTTTTACATATTTTTTATATTCCTATTTTCTTATTTTTCATTTTAGTATTTATATTTCCTTACATATACTGTTGTAGAATTATGTACACAGTGTACCAATACAGTACATCATTTACATGTTACATACTCGATTATTTCGATTTTCTTACATTTCTTATGTTCATAGAGAGTGGTCCCCCTGGGATCAATTAAGTATTTCTGTCTGGTGTCAACTAGGCTCAGGTGAGCTCAATCATTGCTCCTATGACCAGGAGGGGAGGAGAAAGCGGGACTGTTGACTCTGCCACTGACCAGATCTACTCCCTTATCATCGAGTGTGTCTAAAGTGAGTTATTCTTTGTTTCTTTCTTCACTTTACGAATAGTTCCAGTGTTTGACTGGTGTATTGTCTGGCTTTTAAATATGATATGCCGTTGAGTTGATTACAATGTACAACGCTGTTTTATGTCATGCATCGCTCAGTTTGTGTATTTAATACAGATCCACCACTTGATGAGTTAAAAGGAAGTAGACTGCAAATAAAGTCCTTTTTGGTGGAATCAGTTGATTCACTCTCCCTAATTCTGGTGGCTCATGTCTGATGCTTGATGTCCCTAGACTCCAGCTCCCTAAAACAATAACTCATCCAAATCTCTGATAGAATAGTCGGCGGTCGCATTGCATTCTGGGTAATGTAGGCACCAGTGGAGAGAAGGAAGAAGGTGTGGAATAAAAAGATCTCTGGTTCAGTCCATCCACCGACACCTTTATTTGAACAAGTGTATGCAAATGCCAGACACAGGAAAAGGAAGCTACAATTCATTCCCTATATGTTTTGATTAGTTCATTTAGTTTAAAATTAAGTAAATATTTACCTCAAGATCTGAGCCTAACTGTCAATACACTTACTGCATAACCAGCAACCTGTGTGTGAAACCACCTCAGTGCTTGAGCAACTTCCCCACCAGCCATCCGGTTAGACGTTACCTCTGAGGGTTGTGCTAGCTGAGCACAGAACAGGCTGATGATGCCGGTCCCACAGCCGAGGTCCATCACCACCTTATTCCTCAGAGAAGCGCTGTTGCTGAGAATCACCTGCCGGTACGCCTCAGTGCGGCTCTTATCTGACAGCATCTCCAAGTGAAGCCTCTGTAATTTAAAAAAAAAAAAAAAAATGTCATGACATGTTTTATTCAAGATGGTATTGGCAGTTTTGCATGTTTTAGAAACCCAAAGTGTTATTATTGAAAAACAAAGACTGTGTGATGAGATGTGAAAATGCTGTTGGAGTTATATAAAACCTGTATTTTATATGGATATTTATTGCATAATGAGTTATCTAATATTAAACACTTTGGGTCTCCAAAGTTTTTGCCCATTAACTCAAAATTGTGCGTACTTTTTCAAAACAAAAAGTAGTGGTTGCTAGAGTAACAACAAATGGAGATCAAAATAAACTATTTATTTCCTCATTGTGCTACAACAGGGCCTGTTTTGGTGCATCTTCATACATTCAATGAAATGCTAACCTGCAATGGTTTGACAGTAAATAGCCGAACAGCATCCTTTTACATTTAATTTCAATATCTATGCTGGGTTTGATTTTTTTCCAACATTTTTCTGTAAATGTAAACAAACCACCAAATAATAGTGCCTTGTACCAACTGCATTACAGCAAGGATGACAACTTTTACAATAGAAATATATACATTTACTGTGACGGATTAACTCAAGTGAGTTTAAGGTCACTGTATGTTGATGTTTATTAGCTATCATCCTGAAATGCATGGCTGCATGCAGGGTTGAAAATCAGTATAAAGTCTTGTCAGCATGTGCAACTTGTAGGCTCTAACCAGTGTCCCATAACTGCCGAAGTATTCTTCATCTTGCCATGGGTCCTCCTCCTCTTCCTCAGCAGCAGCATCCTGACGCAGGTAGCTTGCAGGCACATAACCTATGACCCCACGCAGCTCCGCCCACCACCACTCTGATGAAGGCTTGGCGTGAACCAGCAGTCTGTCCCCGCCACTGAAAGTAAGCTGCGGGACAAAAACAGCACAGTTACAAGTAACGTAGCCAGTCGAGCTTAAACTTTCCGGTGAAGCTGTGCGGTTATGACGTCTGTGTGGGTCTCTAACCTGGTCGCTGCCACTTCCAGTGAAATTAGACAAGGCAACATACTCTTCAACAAATTCTTCCTCCTCATCCTCTTTCTCTGTCTGCATGTCTGTCGGTACTAGTTTCGGATCGCCTGCTGGTTGATGAAAAAATGACTTTTCTACGGGGTAACACGGTGTATCTGTAGGTAAAGAATTATAACGGTGTAGTAACGTTACTGTGAAATGAGCGGTAATATCATCACAACACTTCAGCTGGCGTGGAACGAGCACTTCCTGTTTTGACGTCAGATTGAGTTACTTTGCCTTCAGGGGCCGTCGGAAATTTTACGTTATCATCGAAAAAACACGTGAACATGCCTCGCGAATCTCTTTATGGTATACGATCGTGTAAGCGTGTGAAAAACTTATGGCGGTTATCGAACTGCATATAGCAAATTCTTGACATGCCAATTAAAATCCTTTTAAAATACGCGTTAGTGGATTTCATATCAATATCGTATCACTCTTCCTCGTTTTTCCACCATAACAAATTTTATTTCAAATGTGTTCGCTTACTACAGCTTAATTTACATCTATTAAAGCAGTAAAAGAAAGTAAAATGGTAACACGTTGACTCCATAGACTGCATATAACGCATTTATATACATATTATGGTTGACTTCCGACCACGGTTAGGATTTTCGGAGGAGTCCTTAAAGGCACCACAGCTTCATGTTAAAATGCTGGTTCTCTTCAGATTCACTGTTATCCAACACATAAGGACAGGCTGCTAAAAACAAGGACTACTGCTTTTATTTTCTCATTTTTTTTAGAGTAACTTTACTCCTTTTTTTCATATTGAAAAGCCATTCAAATAATACTAATATATACTTGAGTTATTATACAACAGAACAGTCCAAATCTGCAGCATATTCAGCAGTTTAATGCCAGTCCAAGGTGTCGTATCATCCCATTTCTCTCCCACCAAAAAGTTTCAGTGTTATACAGTATATTTCAGTTACCCCTAGTTCTTGTGAAAAGCAAGGCATTTAAACACTCCCTGGTTATTTCTCTTTAAAAACAAAGTAACTATGAAAGAATTAAGGAACAGGATAGAAATGTTTAACAAAAAATATTTATTTTCATGAAATGAATTCAACAATGAACATATCAAACCATATCTCAATAAAGCACATACTCAGTGTGCAGCTCTAACAGTTAAGACACCAAAGAGCGTTTACAGTATTTAGTCCAGTCCTCTGAAGTGTGTGTTTGCATGCTGTTCAACATGACGACCAACTAGAGTTCTTTTCAGGAGCATGTCAGACGTTTCAGCTGTCTTTTGTCTTTGACTTAAGGAAAGGCATATGTAGCACATCATGGAGTCGTCGTGCCTACAAGCACAAAATGTCAACACAGTAATTTAGGAAATGTTCCATCTGTATATATATTCATATGGTACACATGTATTTACTCACTTTTTGTGGTCCAAGGCCTGGACAGAGAACCAAGTCTTCCTTAGAGGCACTGATGATTCCTTCAACAGACTTAAAAAAAAAACATGCAATTAATCATCTCAGTATGAAAAGATTAATTCAGAGTACTCCATAAAATCAGCAGCAACAATCTGAGGATGAATCTTCACCGTAGTGCTACTCACTGAGAAAGTGGACAGCAAGGTAATAGCATCGGTCTTGTTAATGGACTTCACAGTGGTCAGGCAATCAGTAACCTTAAATTAGTCAATCAGTCAATCACGTTAAAATCTCTTCCATATTTTCCAAATTGGCAAAATGATCACATTGAAAATAGCAGTGGACCTCATAATCTTTAAACAGAAAAGGTCAAACCCACATACCTTTGACAGATAGTTCTTTTCAACTTGTTCCTTCAGTACATCTGCTGGTTTCTTTTCATATGACTTATACGTTTCCAGGTAACGACCTGCCTCCTCTGGACTGTCAAATCAACATGCAGAAAATATTATTTATTCCTTTTATTAGTTTACTATCAGGTTATACTATTGAATTAGTTAAAAGGCTAATTTAAATCCATTGATCCTGGCCAGAACAAAACAACATACCTTGAATGTTAAAATTAGATTCTTCAAGAGTGAAGAGACATTAAATATTCATGACAAACCCAAAGAGGCATAACATGTTCAAAAAACAAAAAATCAGACTTCAGCTTTCGATTACACACTTTTTGTAACTGTCCAGTCTTCTTGGCAGTCTGTTGCAGGTCTTACCTCCAAGCCAAGATGAGAGTGCAGTCAGCCATGATGCAGATGCGAGCCAGCTCCTTCAACGTGTGATGAGGATCTTTCTGTGATGATAAAACCAGTGTTAGTGAGAAAAACTACATTAATTCTTAAAGCTTTATAAATGGAGCTTGGGGGCTATAGACATCTCTGAGCGTGTGATGACAAAGTTTTGAGAAACAGATCCAAGTCTTTCTCATACTGTATCTAGTAGTTATCAACTCTTACATTTCTCTTTTTCCCTACAATACAGTACTGAAATTGCCTCCAGCTGCACACTTCAGACTTGAATTACACCGCTGTTAGCAAAACTAATCCCATTGCGGAAAGTGACATACTTGACAAATGAATAGTGCTGCATGGATATCTTACATTACAGCTCTCCTTTAATGGCTCAGTGTGTTGTATAGGTTGTTTCATTTTGTTGAATATAACATAAAACTGAGAAAAGGCCTGGCACAGGCAAAATATAGAAGTTCAAATGTATTTTCCAGAACAGTGGCACGTTACGGATTTTAAAGTATTGAGACTAAAGTGTACCACGAGTAAACATTTTACTGTGAATGTTAAAGTAGGAGCTACATGGATTGTGGGATGGAATAAAACAAATCTGCAAATTAATAAATGAAACAACATAAGTAAAATTCTAATCAGTTTATTTTCAATTTAATCAATTAATCTAATTCTTCATTTGTAATAGTTTTTTTAATGCAATAATGTAGCAATTCTTTATAATTAAGCTCTGAAAAGGTGCTGTATATTACAAATAAGCACTGTTACACAACAGGTACAACAGGAATATTTACAACAACTTAGAACAGCTGGAGCACAGCGTGTTCAATAAATGAAAGATCACAATATGATTAGATTTGCTATACAGATGTCACTATGATGATATGTCATCTTTGGATCTGATAATGATCTTTAAAGACTGGGTCTGGACTTCCCTACCTATACCATTTGATAAATACAGTACTATCAACCAGAATATTAGTTTCTGTGTTAAAACACTGAGCACTTTCAGTTGTGTGACTCTGAGAATGCTGACTGAATTGATTTAACTTGTAAATGTCAGTGTCATTACAAAACATCTTTTTACTTACCACATCTACTTGTACCAGTAACACTCGCAGGGTAAAAGTCTGTCCAAGCTGTTTGAGACGGTCGTGGATGTAGTTTGGATTGAGATTGTGATACCTCAGACTTTAATCCAGACCCAAAAACAGCATCACAGCAACATGCAAAAGAGAAAAGAAAAAACATGACAAATTGGCATTTTGCACATCAAATATTACGGTAATTAATAAATATTGTTTGCTTCTCTACATACACTGCAAACACCTTGTCTTCATCTAACATACATACTGTACAAACACAATATTCTTGAGACACAAAAACCCACCTGAGGAAGAGAGCACAAGTCGTCTGTCCCAAGACATAGTCTGGTACAACATCTCCAAACTCCCAAGGGACACTCCTCACAAACTTCAAGATGGGATTTCCCCTCTGAATTTGTACAAATAAATATGCAATGAGATACCTACTGTTGAGCAAGCCAAGCAAACAAGCCTGAAAACAGTCAAACTATTCCAAGCTAATAAAGAAACATGGGCAATATAGTGGGGCAGTTGAGCATAACATCTATGCATTTTGTCATAAAAGCAGCACATATGGCATACATGTAGGTTTATAAGTTATGAAAAGATATAGATATTGGGGCGCTGCAAATTTGGCCCCTGAGGGCCAAAATGGCCACCAAAATGGCACGAAATATTCCAAAATTTTGCAGAAAACTGATATTAGGACTCTTGATGATTTCCGAGATGTGTTCAAACTGATTAGCTCAGATGTCAGAAGATCACAGACATGTTTTTTCCCCACTTTGTCTTTTAAGTGGACTTTTTAGTTGTAGTGTAGTGAAGTTTTTACCCTAAGAAAAACTTGAAAACGAAATAAAAGGAGCAGGGTCACTTCAGGGTCAAACTTCACCCCCTTGCCTTCATGATGACTACCAATAAACCGTTTGAATGGCAAAATCTTCAGCTTTTTGTTTGTGCATTTCACTTTTCAGCAGCAGAAAACTTAGAGATATTGCTGGATAAAGTTCCCAGTAACCTCGAATCACAGTTAAAGTAATACTGAACTTTAGTAGAACTTTGGGTTGTACTGCTAATAGCCATGATATATGGCCAACTCGAGGAGAAAATCATCATCAGTTGTATAATTAGCAGTATCAACAAACTAATTTACTTGGTAAACAGTGACTATGAATGGGAATAAGAATGTGCAGAGGATGAATGGATGTATGTATGAATGAATGGATGAGGAGAGTTAGTTATTTCCTTCACAAATCTAATACCTGCTGTAGCTCAAGATGCACATACGTGTTGATGCATACCTGTCGAGGACTGACAATAATGCTGGTTCCAGACCCCACTGGTTTTGGACCCAGACTTAGGCTTGGATCTGAACTATGACAGTTCGCCTCTTTTTGGTGTGTGGCAACCACCTGTGTCTCCTCGTTCTTCTCTTCGGATCCACCTTCAGTCCCTTTAGCACAGTCCTGAACTGTTTCACATCCTCCGGGGACAGATGACATTGAATATGAATCACTTTGCTTGTTATTAGTTACTCCAGCACCTTCAGTCCTGAGCTGTTTGGGTGGACCCTCTCTGTGAGTAGGAGCAGCCACATTGCTTTTACTCTGGACGATATATTCTGCATAGGAAAAGGGCTGGTCCACGGGCTCAGGAGCAGGCTTTGCTGAGGATGAAGTTGAGGCATTTTGTCCTCCTTTGGATGAAGGTTGAAATTGCGGCGTTAGCTGCAATACAGTCACGTGGAAATGTTATCAGAGAGTCAAGAATTATGATATCATGTCGCGTTTTTAGCAAGCTCTTTTGCTTTGCGAACTTTGCAAGCCATTTAAAATACTGAATTTTAAAATAGTGGTTACCAGCTGGAAAGCTAGCTAACTAGCTAGCCCCCGCAAAAAGTTATAATTCTATCAAAACACCCACCGGTATTCTTTCTTTGGCGAAAGCAGAGTCGTCCAGGTTGATGTTAAACCTCTTCTTCATTTCTTTAATTGATGAAGATTTTTCAAGTAAACATAACCACTATCCCCCCGCTTTGACAACTCCCGTTAGCTAGCTACAGCAACAACATACTCTTCTTCTTGGAGATGTGCTGGCGGTTGGCAAACAACGATTTGGCGCATTACCGCCACCATTTGGTTTGGAGTGTGGATCAGTCTGGTTAATATTTATAATACTTTAAAAAACTTAACCAATCATAGCAATTTGTCTGTGATACTAATATAATATAATAATTCTATAACACGGATTTTGTTTTTTTTTTGTAAAATATCTATTAACTCAAAGTGTAATAACTTCTTCTTCGTCGGAGTTTTTACGGCAGCCGGAAACCGTTGTGTTGCAGTTCTTCCGTCTTCTGGTATTAGCCCGTTACTGCGTCATCTTCCTTCAGATGTCTTTTTCTAGACCAGTGACTCTCAAGAAGGCAAACAGACAATCATTCCACTGTACTTTAGACTGATATGCAAAATTGAATAAATAGAAAAATGAGTACTAATATACAGATTAACGTATTTGATATGATGTTGACTCCAAACCTTGCTTTTGTCCGTTTTTTGTTGAACTCTAGCAGTATGGCACCTTACTGGAAAATGTCAAATACCGAAAAGCTGTGGGAACATTAACACACATGTTTTAAGTTGTGATAAGGTTAAATAATTCTGGGAGAAAATACCAAGTTTTGTGAATAAATTATTTAATCTGTCACTCCCCAAATTACTACAGGAGGTAAACAATTTTTCTTTGCTTTGGGCTTAAACTGAACTTAAATAAATGTGGTTTATGCCAATTTTGAGAGTGACTTAACAGAAGAATATAACTTTTCTATAAAATCTGTTGTCAATATTTGGGATACATTTTTCAAAAAAATAAAAAGAAGAGAAAAATATAATTTTAAAAGATTTTGATGATGCGGAACTGTTAGCTAAGGACTCGTCTGCTGGGTCGAATATTTCTGACTAAGAGGGAGAGTATATCCAGGGGTATCTATCCTGCGTATTCTATGGCCATTCTTATTAGTGTGATTAAGAGGGGGAATAAAATTATTTTTGACTATATCTGGAAGAAAAAGAGGTGCTATATTAAAAGAGAAAGGAGATAAAAAAAAAAAAAAGGGGGGGGGCCCTAGGGGTTTTTTTTTTTTATTTAAAAAGGGAAAATAATAATATAAGGAGAAAAAACCTCCTCAAAAAAAAAAGATGTGGGTCATATCTCCCCAGAGAAATTTTTTGCATCGGGGGGGTGGTGGATTTTTTTTAATATGGGGTTTTTTTTTTAAAAAACCACCCTTTAATATATATATTTTTCCACAGGGGGTTCTTATATTTGGGAATGGTGTGCAGTAAAAAAATCTCCACACAAAACAAAAAGAAAAGAGAAAAAAAAAAAAAAATGAATAAAAAAAAAAAGCTGTTTAACAAAGAAAAGAGGGAGGAAGATATTTGGTCTTTTATTCTTTTTGTGGGGTGGGAGGAGGGTTTTTTATAATATTATAATAAGTTTTTCTCAAATATGATCTAAAAATAGAGAATTAATTCTTTTAAAAAAAAAGAAAAACCATAATTTATTGGATGGTTAAATAAAAAAAATAAATTAAAATAAAACCAAAAAAACAAAAAATTTTCAACTTTTTTTTTTTGGAGTAAGGGATTTAAGAGAATAAAATTAAAAAAAAAAAAAATAAAAAAAAAGATATATGAGTATGGTAACAAAACAATTTTTTCTTAAAAAAATAAAAAAAAAAAAATCTTTAAAAAAATTAAAAAATATTTTAAAATAAAAAAATAAAAAATATTCAAAAAAAAAAAAAAAAAAAAAAAAATTTATAAATTTTAAATAAAGTGTTTATTTGGTGGTGATTTGTAAAGAGAGTGATTTTTTTAAGATAATTATTATTGTTTTTTTTGTTTATCTAAATATTTATTTTTTTTTTTTTTTTTATTTTTGTTTTTTTTTTTATTTTTTTTTTTATAAATAAGATTTGAATAAAAATAAAAAAAAAATAGAAATTTTTTCTTAAAAAGATAATAGTTATTGTTTTGTGTTGAAAAAAAAAAAATGGTATTTTATTATTTAATAATTTTTTTTTCTTTGTTAAGATTAAAAAAATAAAAGTAAATGTAAAAGTTACCTTGTGTTTCAGAACCGAGTCTCCGAAAAGCCCTAAAAATATGAAAGGGAAAAAGGGGAAATTAAGTTTATGAAAAGTATTGAGGCCCTGCTAATTTTAGTTCATTTTAATTTATGTTATGTTATTATTTCTTCTTTATTTATTTATTTATCTTTTTTTTTTAAATGGTTATGGGGGGGAAAAAAGAATTGTGTTTGTTTGTGTTATATAAAATTAGAAAAAAAAAAAAAAAAAAAAAAAAAAAAAAAAAAAAAAAAATCTGCACTAGCTAATGGACCCTGCTGGGTGTTTAACCTGTCAGTCTAAGTATTCTACGCTGCCAGAATGGATGGAGGGAAGGGTGAGGGATGGGAGGGAGAGAGGGGCCCTTGTGTTGACTAAAATTGTAAAAATTAATAATGCTGTATATATATATTTCTATGTGCATATTGGAAGAAAAAAAGCATTATTTTAAAAAGCTGTAAAGTCTCAATTTTTACAGGAAGTACATTTTACATTGACCCAGTTTCTTCAGAATAACAGCACAGCATCCAAAAATATTAATTGACAAGAAAACTTTAATTTGGCAAAAATTATATATCTCTGTGGTGGCCTTTATTCTGATTTCACCATTTATTCTGTAGCTGTAAGGAAACACAGATCCTGAAATTCAGGCAACTAGTGACATTTTGAGACTTGCCCTTCCATTCAAAAAATGTGTTTTGCTTACTTCAATTGTCCTTTGACCCTCACCGGGAAGATTGATGTATATCAAACAATGTAAGGTGGTCGCTCATCCAAAACTGTCATGGGCTTGTGCTGGACCAGTAGAAGACAGCAATGAAAACTGTAGAAGAAGGTCAGCATACTGTAGCTCCCTTAGAGCGCAATTTATTGGCACATCTTAGAAAGTGACATTTTGAGCACAAGCTCTTCTTCAGACTAGTCTGAAGAGTCACTTACTAAGATGTGCCAATAAATTGCGCTCTAAGGGAGCTACAGTGTGCTGACCTTCTTCTGCATCTTTCATCAAGAACGATATATGTGCAATTTTCTGAAGAGGGATAGTTTCTCTGTGCTCACCATAATCTGATCTGTCCCCACAAGCATGATTTGTGGCATGTGAATTTGGTCTAATATGCATTTCATTTAAGTGTTAAGTTGAAACCTAGAATGCAGTTTTAGAAGACATATAACTTTTAAAATTAAATTTTTTGGGGGGGATTCATTGATTCTGGATTTTTCAATGAGGGAGAAGGCGTAGATGAAGCTTTGAATTTTTAACAAAGTAATTGAACTTTTTTGTGGAAAAAAAAATGTTAGACACAAGTTATTATTCACAACAGAGTAGCCTATATGTTTTGAAACAAAAAAAAACATTATAAAACAAAAAAAGTCTTACATGACAGAGAAAATGCATATTGTAATCCACGCAGCCCTTCAAAATGCATTGTAATTATGCTGAAAATTATTATATTGTCCCCGTCTCAGCTTAAAACTATCACAGTCTTTGATGCTTAAGACAGACATTAAATCCAAATAGGCTTACAGCAAAAAACAAGTTTACATGTGTTCAATGTCTGTACCATATGCCAGAGGTGACCTTTATTAGCAAGTGTGACTTGCATATTTTTTTTTTCTAGTCTGATCACTTGAGGCAAAAAGCCAAAAAAGTATACCATCTGGTTCAGAATAATGAGACAAATTAGATTAGATTATGTGACAAGGTTGTAAATAGTAAAGGTGATTGGTAGTAGATCTGGTTTCACCCACTGCAGTTAATTATGTAAAACCAGAGAAGGTATAAACAGGAGAAACAGGCTTTCATTGTGCATATCTCTTTGTTGTTATATATCTGTGTTATTAGGCATCAACTTTCAAACCAGAGTCTTCGTGAGAAGGTTTCCGACAACAGCACGAACACATTGTTAAGTACAGCAGTACTAGTATTAGTATTATTTACATAATATTTTGTTCAGTGTGAGCACAGAGAAGAAAAGCAGTGTCAGTTTAGTGACGTTGAAAATAATTAACATTTCAAATGTTTGATTTTTTTAAATTCAAACCATAAGAAATATAGCTGAAATAAATAATGTTTCTCCAAGAACCAGAGTTTAAAAGAAACCACAAAGATAATGCATGTTATCACTCCATAAAAATATTTATATGGTGCATTAAAACCTGTTACAGCCATGTAGGCCTACAAGAGGTTTTTGACATGTACACTATATTAAATAGTAATTATGATAATGCATATCAAGACAAAATAGAAATACAGATTTGCCTCGGTTTGCTACCATGGTGTTTGTAGTTGCCTAGGAGATAGTGACGCCGCCATTGAAACCGCGCAGCATGGCATTTTGGGATACCTTTCCGCATCATGGCGGATCAGGTAGTTGGCTAACGTGAACGATTAGCATATTCAACGAATGTTTTGCTTCACACACTGAATTATCGGAGCTGTGTGGCATTTTCTACATAGGGACTGCATCCGTCGGACATAAACTGGGTAATTATATGCTACAGAATCGATAGTTGTGACGGCCTAACGAACTTGCTTTGTTGAAACACATAGCAGCTAAATGTCCTAGCAAACTAGCTACGAGCATGCTAACGCAGCTAGCGGTTATGGTGGTCAACGAGTTGGCAGTGGATTGCCGCTTAGGCCGCGGCGTGCAGGCAGCATGTTTGGTTCAGTTTATACGTTGTCTAACTGGTAAGCGTGCAACCAAGTAACGCGTCAGGGAATAAAAGTTTTACATATATGGAAAATTAAAAAATCACAGTTATGGTAATATAAACTTAAGCTATAGTTAGCTAGCTGTAGCGATCTGTGAATGAATGTTAACGCTGTTTACGGCGGTGCAGGCCGGACAGTGATCAGCGTTATCTAACGTGTTAATGTGTGTTGCTGCTTGAAACTTTTTTTCTCTTTTTGCATCGTTTATCCGCGCAGCATTGGCCTAAGAATACATATTAATATATTTTTACGTGTAATTTAACACTGACATAATGTATCGGGAACAGATGGTCTGCCTTAATGTTAGCTAACGTTTCTTTACTAAAATAACATGTCGGCAACCGTACCTTTGATGGCTAACGTTAGCTTTAGCATTAACTGAAACGGTAGCGTTTACTAGCTGGATGTTTTGGCCACATTAACTCAAATGTTGTTGGTGTCTTACAGTATCACCATCGTCGTTTAAGTATATCGTCCGTGTATGTTAATTGTTTCTGTAATGCAACTGGAGTTAATAGATATTGTGGCTTCATTGCTAATGTTTGTGAGTACGGTAACTAAGCAGTGCTTCTCGCGTTAGGTTTGTATGGTAGCAGGTTTTAAAGCTTTATGATGGTGGGACGACTAACGTTAGTTTCTTCAGTCAAGCACAGATATTGGGCAATTTATTTTTGTCTTGAGCAAAGGAATAAAGTTCTAGCCGCATGTACACCACAGGCTCATGGTAAACGTGAGCTATTTCTGAACTTTGTTTGCTTTAACTGTCCACCCTCAGTGTAGTCTGGGAGACGCTGCAGGGAATGCTGCCATTGTTGGGTTGGGAGGGATGGGGGGTCCTGATTGTTTGGTCCTAGATTATTATGTCATTGATTTGTACTACCGGCACTCGATATTTAAATGCTGATAGATCATGTTTGTGACTATTATACCTCCAGCCAAATCTCGGTCAGTGGTGTCAAAGCAGGTATTTTGTTTTCAACAGCTTTAGATGCTGGCAAACTATTTATTCCCTATGAATAGCTGATGCCATGTTCACTTGAGCCTCTCGTTTTACTGATTTGAACCTTTCAAAATTGCCCACTGGAAGCTAACTGAAAAGTGTGTTTAGAGACTATAAAATCAAAGCAAAGGGCAAACAGCTTCTCTGTTATCAGTGATCTTGTCAGCTTTTGACATTTCAGTATCTTTTTGTATTTATCAAGTACATGCATCCAAAGAATTTGAATTTAATCACTCTAAGTGTACTTACACAGAAATAAAAATAACATCTAGGGATAAGGACAACAAAAGCTAGCTAAATAAAGGTAAGGAATATACAGATCTGTTATGTACATAAGTATTCAAAGCTTCGCAGCTCAGCAGGCTGACATGTTCTTCTGTCTCCATCTCCCCTGTTTCAGTACCCGGGACACTACTGTACACACAGCAAACAGCAGTATCCGTCTGAGAATAACTAATAATAATTAACGTTGAATGAATGGTGTGAAATTGTTACTTATTTCATGGGTTATTTTGGGATTTATACTGTGTTATATACTATTATAAAAACAAAAACATAAAATTAGAATACTGATTTGGAGATTGATTGCCATTCAATGGTCAAAGCTTGGAAGCATTTTGATCAACTTTACAAATAACTAGAGGTCGACCGATTAATCAGTTGGCCGATCGACCGATGTCTGAGCATATTAAGCCGATTATCAAGCAGGTGCATAAATGCTGCTAAGTGCACTAAAACTTTGTTTTTCATCCAAAAGTTTATTTGACAAAGTTTAGTTTTTTGATTACCTGTTTCATGTATTGGATATTTTGTTTATACATTATTTTTTATTTAAAATACATAACTGCAGTGCAGACACAAAATGTAGATTGGAGAGACAGATCACAGCTGTTCAATAAATGTTTACTGAAGTTGAGAAATTTTGTGTATCATTTATTATTAAGCTGTTATGTTTTATCAGATGGAGGAAAAAAAAGAAAATCACCCAAACACAGATTCTCCAATAAATCAGCATCGACCATAAAAAACCCATATCAGTGAACCTCTACAAATAGCCAACAATAGATTAAGAATAAAATAAAAAACGTCTATATACGTCATACTGTAGGTTTTATTGGGTTTTTGTGTTCAGAAATAAGCTGTTTTAGCTTTCTAGCCAAACTGTCAAGTTGTTGATCATAAGTGTTCTACTTAGGATTGAAAAATGAAATACCTATTTAAAACCCTATTATTATGTGGATGTTGTTAGGATTGTCTTACTTAGATTTTGCTGTAATCTATATGTCCTCTTATGTTGGTGCTTTATTCTTTGTTACTTAAGTTACCGGTACCTTTGTTTCTCTCACCAGTGTTGAGTGAGGGAGCAGCACAACAGTGACATTAAGAGGGCATTGTACAAAGTCAGGGGCACCGGCACAATGGAATGTGCAGTGGACATTCCCTCAGGTGAGTACTGGAAAAGACACAAATAAATTAATGTCATTTAAATTTTTATCCAGTTTGATTTAGTTTCCTTTACTCCGGTGTTCCTGCAGATTTCAGGTTTAAAATGTTACTTTATCCTAAAAGTCCACATGAAAACTGCATTTTGTTGACATTGCCAGTAAATTTTGTTTCTCTTAAATAACTCTCCTTCTTTATTTTCGAAGCTCCATGTTGACTGGATGTCACTGTGTATACTTTTCGATGTAGTTATGTGCTTACTTTGCGGGGAGGGGAAAAAAACTACATTGGCCAGATTCATTATTATGAAGACAGAAGCCACAACAAGCCGTGGCTTGTGATGGGTATTCCATCCGTACAGAAAAAAACAGCATTATATCATATGCTGCATTGTCAAGTTGAAAGCTAACCGACATCTACCAAATGTCCCTTAGCCATACATCGCTCTACTCTTTGTGTACCTTGAACATTTTACACATTAAAATGAATAAGATAATCAACACAAGCCTTCAGATCAAGCAAATTTTAATGTATTTATTTTAACCACTAATTAAATGATGTGCTCTTGGTTTTGTACATATTATGGATTTGCCAAATACTTGTATTCTGAAATACTGGCTGCCCTGTGCAGGTGAAGATGAGGCACCTGAGAAAGACGACATGCACTCCAAGGAAGGGATTGAGCCACCTCACAAGAAAAACAAGAAGCACAGAAAACACAAGAGCAAGAAGAAGAAGAGGAAGAGGAAGGGGGAAAAGGAGAGCAGTTCAGATTCTGGCGCTGAGTCAGATGTAGAGCCGCCGCCGCCACCAAGGCCTGTCAGGACCACCAGAGCCAGGTCAGTAGTAGGGATCGACCGGTATATTTTTTTCGGGACCGATACTGATTATTAGGAAAGAAGGAGACCGATAACCGATACACATTTGCAGTAAAAATGAAGAACTAAAACTTTAATTAAAACACACTGTGTAAATGAAATGTGCTGTCACCAGAGACGAGGTCGAAGTATTCTATCAACTTATTTCTTTTATTTCATAAAATTTAAGTTGGTTAACAAAATAATGTATGTAATAGTAGCCATAGATTTGTTTGTGTGTTACAGATATCACTCGTCACTTTTCTTCTACGCTTATCTGGGTGTTACGCATATATTTTTAGTTAATATTTCATATCTTATCTCATGCTGTAGCCACAGGTTTTGAACATGAATTACAAATACTAAAAGCATTTCTGTATTCTTATTCAATAAAAGCACTGACAATACACCACATTGGAATCTTGGTGGGTTTTATGGTGATGAACATTCTGAAAATGTTATAGTGTGGAATATGAGGTGTAAGAGGCACTAGACATAGATGTAATGATCAAGAATATGGTTTTAAATCCAGATGTCCCATACTATCTTGGGAGGTTGTTCTGTGAAAAGCCACCAATTCTTTTATGCCTAAACAAGACTACTTGTGTTTAATTTTTATTGGGATTGTATTAACAAGGGAAAAAACTTTTCCTCTTTTTTGCGTTTTCAGTGCCAGACTGGCAGCAGCTGCAGGAGCTGGAGACCAAGCTGGGCTGAAAGAGGAGGGCAAAAGAGATGTAATAACAGGTAGGAGACCCTCACATACAAAAGTCTTTCATATTTCTTTGTCTGTAATGGATTAATTCCTGCTATTTGGTTTTTTAAAAAATTGTCACTTTTCTCAGATCGTGCGGATGCGGAGGGAGATGCAAAATCCAAAAAACACAAAAGACACGCTGCCAAGAAGAAGAAAAAGAAGAGGAAGAAAGACGAAAAGCAGGAAAAGAAATCCCCATCTCGCTCCCCATCTGAAAGCAGCTCAGCTTCAGGCTCCGAGTCTGAAGGTGAAGGAGGGAAAGGGGCCGGTGATGGCAAATATTCTCCAGCTGTAGCGTCTGACCTGCAAGAACCAGTGTCTAAACTGGTGTCAAAAAGCAAACGAGGGGAGAAACCTGAATCACTTGGAGTGAAGAAAGAGGAGATATCAGATATGGATGTGTCCCCATCTGGAGAGAAGTGTAACACCAATCGATCAGAAAATGATATGAGGCCGCCCTCTGCAGGCCAGGATGAGATAACACAGACAGGGACAGTTAAGGTTAAGATGGAGGGTAGTCATGCTGATGGTACATTCAGCCTTGCCCAGGAACTTCCCGACATCATCCCTAAACAGGAAGGTGCTACCCCAAGAGATGACCCAAGCCTGAAAGATCAGGCCAATTCAGTTCAGAGGGCAAAGGTTGGGGAGCGTGATTCATCCAGGTCTAGATCTCCTTCCCCTCCCAGGGTCTTAGACATTAAGAGGTCAGGGTCAAGTCATAGTCGTTCACCAACACCTAGTCCTAGCAGGGAGCAGTCTGATGGACAAACTGCAGCAGCAGCAACAGCAGTGAAAGAACGGTCAAGAACCCATTCCAGGTCAACCTCTAAGGGAAAACGGTCTGCAACTCCTGTAAAGACTCGGCAGCTATCCCGCTCTCAGTCCCGATCTCAGTCTCCAAAACCTAGGAGGAAGTCACGTTCCCCGTCTCCGAGGTCTACCAAGAGGGCTATCCGTCAGTCCCGGTCCACCTCTCGCTCCCTCACCCCCAAGAAGAAGGTGGTAAAGTCTCCAAGGAAGTCAAAGTCTCCTAAACGTCGGAGGAGTTCATTGTCTGTTTCTCCAAGGCGACGGAGAAGTTCCCACTCTCCAAAAAGAAAATTGTCACGGTCCCCTAAACGTGGTGGGCGCAGGTCCCCCTCTCTATCGCGGTCTCCAAGGAGAAGTCGAAGGTCAGAGTCACGTCCCCGTGGAGGCACAAGGCACTCCAGGGCCCGCTCACCTAGACGAGGTGGCGCAGTTAGCAGGCGTTCAAGGTCACGCTCCCTCACTAGAACCCGTCGCTCTAGCTCTAGATCAAGACGTCCTGTTCGTCGGTCTAGGACGAGGTCACCGGCAAGACGTGCAGGAGGCAGGCGCTCCAGGAGTCGATCCTTGTCTCGTCGTAGGAGGTCACCTCCACCCAGATCCCGCCGCTCTCGCTCCAGGTCAATCCGCAGGAGCAGGCGGACTCGGTCACGTTCTGTTGTAGTCCTTAAGCGCAGCCGACGTTCCAGATCCCGGAGCCCCCGCAAACGGACCAAATCCAGAACTCCTCCCTCCCGACGGCGCTCCCGTTCCCCCGCCAGGAGAAATCGTTCTCCACCGAGGTCTAGTAAACGCTCCAAATCTCGCTCGTTGTCTCGGAGGCATCGGTCTAAGTCTCACTCACCACTACCTGTCAAGAGGAGGTCCAGGTCTCCTCGGAGGAGTGGAAGACGGTCAAAGTCTAAATCCGTTTCAGCAGGCTTGAACAAATCTAGATCCAGGTCGGAGTCAAGTGATGGGCGGTCTGACAACTCCTCCCCAGCCAGATCCACATCTTCTTCTCCTGTTAAAGAGATGAAGCCTTCCTCTCCTGAGGCAGAGGAGACAGCAGGAGAAAGTGGAGGATTTTCAGCTACAGCAGGTCAGCTTTTTTTATTGCTATGTTTTAAAGAAACAGATAAATTATTTTGTTTCTAAAATTGCTTTATTTGCTCAGTTACTGAGTGTCAGCTTTGTATTACACAAACAAAAGTGGAACTCAACTTTCTATTCTCCACAAACTGGATAAATGATATTTATGAATCAGTTTGATTTGTAACATTGAAATGAGTGTAATAATATAACTGGTATGATACCAGTGTAAAGAGACAGTCAAGTTGCTCTCCAGCCCTCAGGCCTCAAATGCAAACAGATTTGATAGATATCATCTTGCTCCTTGTTTGCTATTTTTAACAAGCAGGAACTGTATTATTGAATTCCTTTAGTGTATACAGAGTTTTAAGTATAGAGCCCAAAATCAGGAGCTCAAATCCTCAGTAATTTGTGTTACTGTTGCCTTGAAGTGGTCTAACATGTCTCAACGTACCATACAGGTCCTTGGAAGCCAATGCCTTCAGCCGCCGCCGCCAGCCCTCAGGCTGCTGGGATACGTTGGAATACGTTGCAGGAGCAGCTCCAGATGCCTTCTCCCAACCATGACAAGGAAGGTATCGGCTCATCCAATGAACGAGGTGTTTCCAGGTCCAGGTCCGGTTCTAGAGAGCCTGGCGCTGGTCCAGATGGGTCTGATTTTTCGGAAGGCTCAGATGAAGAACAGGATTCTTCCCCTCCAGTTAAGCAGCTGTCTAAGTCAAGCTCACCTGCGGATCGCAGGAAACTTTCACGCTCAACTTCTTCACCTCGACGATCAACATCCAAGTCTGCATCCCGAAGGAAGCAGTCTAGGTTTGTTGTGTGTGAATGTGTGTATGTGCTTGTCCTGCATCACAAATCAGTGTGAGTCCATGAAAGAGATTAAAATTGAATTACTGGAAGGTCTTAAAAGGCATTAAATGTTAAAGATCTTGTGAAACAGGGACATGAAAGGCATCTAATTGCTAAGATTGCATAATAACATGCTGCACTAGTAGATAAAAAGTAAAAAGTCGGTATTGTGCATGTGTACAATTAGTCATCAGTCTTATCATTCACCTTTTCTCAGGTCCAAGTCTCCTGTGAGGAAAAGAGAATCAGTCTCTCCATCAGAAAGGAAGAAACGGAGGTCTAAATCTCGGAGTCCTGCCCGGCGGCGGAGGTCACGCTCCCCTGCACGGCGAAAGCGATCACACTCCAAGTCACGAACCAGAATCCGCCGATCAAAGTCCCGCTCTCCACTCAGAACGAGACGATCCCGCTCACCCAACGCCCGCGGGAGGAGGAGGTCCAAGTCCACAGACCGAAGCAAGCGATCCAAGAGCCGCTCCACGGGCCGGAGGAAAAGGTCAGGAGACAGAAGCAGACGATCAAGGTCTCGTTCTTCTGATCGCAGACGCCGGTCTAGGTCCAGGGGCAGAGGGAGGCGACCGGTGTTTCGCAGTCGTTCCTTTGATAGGCGGGACAGGTGGAAAAGGGAACCCAGCCACTCTCCAGTTCTCATTCTCCGCAAACAGCGCCGTTCAGGGTCCCGGACACGACGCAGCACCAGCAAAACTCCTCCACGCCTCACTGAACTGGGTAAAACATTTGATAGTATCTAATGTCTCACATTTCATTCACATTCATGATTAAATTCTTTATGGATTTTTTTTTTGTTTTTAGATATCTGTAAGTGTCTACTTTGTTTTACACTGCTCGTGTGCGCAGTCCTGCCTTTTTTCTCTCTCCATGCTACATTTCTGCATCACCCATCTCATTTCTTTCTTCAGATAAGGACCAGTTGCTGGAGATAGCCAAAGCTAATGCTGCTGCCATGTGTGCTAAGGCGGGGGTGCCCATTCCTGAGAGTCTTCGGCCTAAAGCCATCCTCCAGCTCCCTCTGCCCACTCCATCTCCTGCCCCGCTCTCCTTACCTCTACCTTTACCTCTCCCAATGGGCATGGGGATGCCCAACATGCCCAATATGCCCAACATGGGTCCGATGGGGTTACCCACTATTCCAGGAATGCCCAGCATGTCGAACATCACCATGAGTGCCGCTATGGCAAGTATGACGGCAGCTACTATGACAGCTGCCTTGACCAACATGGGTGCCCTGGCGGCCATGCCTCCCCTCGCCCCGCTTCCTACCATCACTAACAAGCCTCCCCCATGTCTTGCCCCCCCAACGCCAACCCTGAACCTGGACCACATTGAGGAAGCAAAGAGAAAGGTCACTCAGCAAGCCAACATACACACCATCAAGGAGCTTACTGAGGTAAATGGGGGATTGTGTTAATGAGACTGACCATACTGTAATATTAATAATGAACCTATGTTTGATAGAATAGGGTGTTTATGTGTGCAACTTTGCCAACTCAAAGTAACTCATTTGTTTCTCTCTGTGTTCTTGTAGAAGTGTAAGATGATTGCAAATAGCAAGGAGGAGATGGCCATTGCTAAACCCCATGTCTCAGATGATGAAAGCTAAAACCGCCAATCCCTCACGGTAAATAGTTCAATCTTTATTCTTCCATTTCTTTGTTACACTGTGTTCTTGTCTATTCATTAGTGTAGGGTAAGTGTAGCATTTTTTTCTTTTGAATGCTTTTACATTTTTAAGTATATTAAATTGTCCAGTTGATCATTGATCCAGTAGCAACATACTTATTGGCTCAATTTGGAATCAACATCTTTATTCTACCATACTGTAATCAATTAAGTGCTTATCCGCCCACATTAGTCTTGAAATATTCTTCTTTTTCATTTATAGCTTTTGCTATTGGCTTAGCACCCCCACTGTTACCCTTATTAATGTTCCATCCCGACAGCCATTTATATTTCTGTTTATTTATATTAAGACACATACATTTTCATTTGTTTAAAGTCCCACAAGGAACCCATAAGATATGATACCCAACGAGGATTGCTACTGAAATGATTTAGTTTTAAATGATGCACTGTAGCATCCAGCATTACACTGGCTACTGACACGTCTGCTGAGACATACTGTACATCTGCACAGTTCATCGAATCTAAGTGAATATTAATCACTCTCATGATTTGGATTCCCACAATTAAATGAACACAATCAACTGCGATATTGACATTCAAAATGCATGTCTGCTCATAGAAACTCCGCTGCCTATAAAAATCACATGCTTCCTAAACAACGTGATCACACAGAAATACATGAAATGACCTCGACCTCCTGATGGGGCATTAGGTGGTGGTGAGTGTTAGAATTATGTGCCGCCACCACGGTTAGTGTGTGTGTGTTTGAGAGAGGGGAAGAGAAGGTGGACTATTGCACACATTATTAATAACTTACTTGGAACGCTGCTTTTTCAGTTTTTAACCGCCCGCACAAACCCACGATATTTTCTAGTAAGCTCACCCGAACCTGTCCAACGGGTTGTGGGTCGACCCACGCATCACTAGCGTGCACCTAGACTGTGAAAAACTTTCCTGAATGTTGCAGTCCAGAGTAGCAGAGTAACATTCAACAGAGAGGAATGTGGAAGTGAAAGCAGTGCTCTGTTCATTTGAATGTGAAAGTGCAATAAAGATTTTCTCCCTAATATCAATGAATAATCGTGATCTCAATAGTGATTAAAATAATCATGATTAGCATCGTGCAGCCCTACTGAGGCAGATGATTTTTGTGCCAGTTCTTGCCAAGATAGCTGAACCAAACTCACTAAACTGCACTGCTTTTTTTCACTATTCAGTTGAGTTTCCCTTGAACGTGAAATGGTGTCAGCCGTGCTGTATTGTTCCTTTGCATTTTAAACAGGCAAGTCGTAGTTATAATGGAACCTAATGTTGTCTGTAGACATTAAATGGTGAACAAAGTTTGACCTTTTCTCTCTTGTCTGCACACAGCCACTCCCCTCAAAGGACTGAAGGAAAACGCTTTACAGGAGGACCTACTGTACCTTCCCACAGTTCCCCTTGGCAGCCAGATGACCTGACCGAGCCTCATAAACCACCAAGAAGAAGAATATCCGAGTTGTCACATTTAGAATAGAGACGTACCGGCACCAGCCACTGCCCCACCCAGCTCCCCCGTTTGTCTCTGTTTGTATGCGAGTGCGAGAGACTGGCTGTCACCTGTGATACCACTGAGTTAACTGGACACACTGCCATGTGTGCACAGTTGTATGACTGCATAGCGAGTGTGAGTCTGTGTGTGAGTTGTTAGTGTGTGTATATACTGTAGTGACTTTCACCACCTCAGTGTTGCTGCTCATTTAAGCGGTCACTGACTGAAGAGGAAACAAACCAAACTAGTGGCGCAAGTGTTTTTGTAAAAGATTAGTTTCTCTACATTTGTTTTACTTTTATGCTTTCTTAAAGAGTTGTGTTAAGTGCTTCCTTGTTCTTCTGTATTCCCCTCAGCTATCTCTAGTCCCTGGTTTTATAAAGAAATAATGCAGACAAAGTTTTGGTAGATCCTCACATGTGATTAGTTTTCAAATGCCTGGGTGACCATGTAAATCCTGGAACAGAGTGCCAGATCTGATTTATTTTGAAGGAATGAACAACTAAATATATTGGCTGGATAAGGTTTGAAGTTTTGGCTACGACAAAACATAACTCATCTAGTTAGCACTGCCCTGGGTGTAATTTTAGTTCCCTCTATTATAAACATCAACCGAATCTTTGACTCCAAACTGGTCTATCATTTGGGCTTTGTTGGGATTTTTTTCCCCAGTTTTGAAACATGTTTGTTGTAGATTTATTAAATGGATAGATGGATAGATTTAAATTTCATCTGCTATACTTTTAACACCAATATCCTAACATGCAGTGTTGTCAACCCTATAATATATGTAATATAATTTAAGATGCTCAAAAAACATACTTGTATTATTTGCTGGGAATTACTATGTTAGCGTTTTTAAAACTAGAAGAGGTTTGACTGAGTGCAGACCTTTTGAAATATCTGTTTCTATCATTTGTCATCTGGGTTTGATTTTGAAAGCGATGCTTGCAACTCGATGGTTGAAGATCCCAGATGTTGGGACCTTGCCTCAGAATGACATAATACCTGTAATCCCAGATTCAGATCACAACTAAGACTTGGTTGACTGGACCTTTAGCCACCAACTTTAGCTATATCACATCGACTCATATAAAGATGGACAACGCATCTCCACTTCCTCCCACTGTACCGAAGTAAAGTAAAAAAATAAAAAAAATAAAAAACCCTGATACGGGACCTGCCATCCTGAGATTTTGACTCCATTTGGAGCCAGAGTCTGCACAGTCATAATCAGGTGGTGTAGCCACCCCCTTTTTAGCGTCAAATAACTAATTAAACTTAGAAAAAAATCACCACTTGAACCTACATCAGCACAGAATAAAATGACAAACCATTTAGACAACACTACTAACTGCAACGTTAGCACCACGGAAGCTATTTGGCTTGAAACTAACAACTAACTATAATCTCTACAACTACATTTATGATCAAATTGACCACTTCACTCTGTATCACAGCAGTCAATCATGATGTCTTGTCCCCTTTTATAGCGTCACATAATTAATTAACACCAAAGTTATTAGAAAAATGACTTTTTAGTTTGTCCCATCCGCTAACATGGAGAGGGCAGGATTTAAGACCTCCGCTGCCGCCAACCTCCAGGGGGAGATCCAAATGGTTTGGCTTCACTTTTAAGGAGCTGTAATGTTGTCCATCTTTATATACAGTATATGATATATCAGTGTAACAGTTTTTTATTTTGCAGAAAGTAACCAGATGGGTGAAAATAGGTAACTTCTGGTAAACTTCACTCTGTAAATGGGACTAATTATTATTTGCTTAGAGGAACATTTCTAATTCACTGTGTGACTGAATACATGATAAACAATAGGCATTTAAAAAAAAAAAAAATAACGCTTTAGATATGCTTTTGCCTTTCTGTTGCTGTTTACATTATTAAAACATAATTTCTATCTGTGGCTTTTATAGATGAACACATGGAGAACATAATTCATGTTGCTCCGCTGGGGGTGACAGATTATACTTCTAGTGGTTATAGAGTTGTATGTAGAAAGTTGAGTATGCCCTGAACTGTGCCGTTGTTAAATGTTTTGTGTATTAGACAATCAGGTTCTTTGTCACAAGATGGTTTTTTGAAGAAAGGACCATATCCACATTAAATTGACACATCTTGCAGCACTGTATTCAAGTGGCAAATAGAGAGAATTATGGATGACTGCAGACGTAATGAAAACCCAACAAGCCCTTTTCATTTAATCCACTGATGCATTTAATATCTGCTTTACTTGTAAATGTTGTCACCCTGGCCACCTGGTTGGTCTTCTGTGTGAGCTGTATCTGGGTAAATGTGGTTCATGTTTCACTTAATGCTTTTGTCCCGTTGGGTAACTGAAGAACAAAAACAAACTCGGTGCTTTTGGGAAAACTCGCAGGGATGAGGTTTTTAAGGAATCTTGCGCTCATAACTCATTAATTTTCTTTGGAGAGGGATATAGGTCTCGATCCATCCCTCTGTCACCCTCCCACGCCCAGGGCTGTTAAACTGTGGAAGATAATCTGTTATGGTTTTGTCAAACTCTAACTATACTGACCGTACCAAAAGCGTTGTTGAACTGTCGATTCCCTGAGGTAATCTTTAGCTATTTTAATGACAGATAAAAGAGGAAAATGCATTTTAGGATTCTTCTTTTTTTTTTTTTTTTTTGGTCATTTGAATATGACATCGCCTGCTTTGTACATAAACGTGTTGATGATTATTAAAAACCTCAATGATCTCTATATACTTGTGTGCTGTGCTCACAATGTATCACTGCACATTTATGACTTCAACATGCTGTCCGAGCTGGATAAGATGCATTTTAAAACAGTCACTATCATCATAATTCAATGACAGATAAGTTGGTACGTTGCTATAAATCAGTGGTTCACCTTTTCTATCGAGTCAACTGATGACTCCAAAGTGATATGTTTGATGGATATTACTTATTTATATTCAGTACACAACAGTACAGAACTACATAAACTACAAAATAACTTCAGTAAGTTTATGTAAAACAAGTGATTTGGATAAATTTTGAGCAGATTGTTTTAGAGTTTTCCTGTTATTTTTAGGAATATGTAATCTAATTCTCTGTATTATATATATTTTTTCATTTTTAACAATCGTATACATGTAGACAAGTTTTTTTTAAGCAGTTTTTTCTTCTCAGAGGCTTCATTGTTTTATTAGCTATTTGGTTGTCTTAATAAAAACTTTTCTATTGAAGGCTGAGGATGTTCAGCAGAGAGAAAACTGATCTTGTGTTCAGGTCATCACCATATCCTCAACCTTTTTATATCTTAAATATTACCCCAACCTTTAAAAATAACAGTTTATTCAGTTTTCTTTCCCTGAATGACTGAAATGTTAAGATCAAGGTCAAATGTATATATTTTTTTAAAAAATTGTCTACACCCCTTTAATTCCAGAAGGTGTTGTGACCCCCCTGTGACGCTTTGGCGACTCCTAGTGAGTGTCAGGACCCCCAGGTTGGGAACCAGTGCTTTAAACTGAAGGTTAGAATAAAGTATATGTAGAGCTGCACATTTTAGAGCCAACATGTGTAAGAAACTTTATATCCACTCATCTTTTGGGGGGAGCTCCTCGCTGTCTTTCCAAATAACTTATCCGGGAAATAATGTAAATAGAATTGTTGATTGTTGCTATTGATCAGAGCTTAGCTAATTATAATTGACATTAATGAGCTGACAACACACTAGTTGCCTGCTCCTAACTGTCACCATGACACACACCTCATTTCACCATCAAAGGAGAAATAACTTTGAATCCACGCAGAGTTGTAAAACATCTTTTGTACTGTGTGACCGTGCACAAGTTTCCTTAGTTTAAAATTAGCCTGCACTGCCAGGTGTGAATGGGGTCATAGAATAAATGTTGAGTGAAGTGACATTGGCCCAGATGTGCGTTGCTCAGCAGTGAGTGAACAGCGTTTAAATCTATAATGAAAGCCTCCACAGCAGAGATGGAGCACAGCCTGACTGTACATGTATTGATTTGTAAGACTGCTTGTGTGTGGGCAGATTGTGTGTTTGCCTGTGTGGGAGAAAGACAGACAAACATAAGTACATTTTATGAGTGTTTGAAGTGGGCTGGTGCCAGTGTGTCATTTCCTGTGTGCCTGGATATTGAAATGACCTGTCAGAAAATGTTTTTAGCTAAAAACAAACACCTGTAGTTATGAAACCCTCCTACAAGTGGTGCACTTTCTCTTTGTTTCGACTACTTTTATTGTCTAGGTCAGAGACATAAAGCAATTTTGGACCCTCATCATCAACAAAAAGGGCCATAAAATACTCAAAGAACGCTCTAACAGATTGTGTAGGAACAGTGGTAAAGTGAGTAAAGTATGAGGGCTTTAAACTCTTTATTTTCAGTTTACAAGTTGCCTGATTTACTCGGATGTCGAGCGAAGAGGAGTTACCCAGGGCGGTCTTCGTGAAGGAAAGCTTAAAAGACTTTAATCTGTGGATTTGCTCACTGACTTGGATAAAAGGTTAAAAACTCCAGAGTGAGAGTTTCCGCTTTAGTCTTCATCACCATGGCATACACTCAAGATGAAAAAAACTATCATTACCATAGTCATGGACTGCAGGCTTCGAACCGAGCTGTTTCTCCTCTTCAGATGAAACAAACGAACAAATCGAAAAGGAAAAATGCCTCAGTCCTTTTTGTGTCTTACAGTTGTTTCAAGAAGTTGGCTTGTTTGATGGTGATTAAAACATTGAAGCTTATTCTGTAGTTGAAACCAGCATAAAATTCAATTTCGTGCCTTTTGCAGATTTTTATTTGTCTTCAAGATTTAACAACTTCGGAGGACCACATTAATTGTTTTTATTCTCAACTTTTTCTTAAAGTTTGTTGTTGAAATGGAAGGCAAGGAGCAGTGAATCAAATCTGCGCATGCAACATTTTTCTTTGTTCACCTTATGATTAGCAGGCGAATGCATGCTGTCCTCCATGACTCACTGTGTGCATCTACATCTGAAGCATTGGTTGGTTTATCACAAAAATAAAATGATATCTTGTACTGAAGTATTATAGTACCATAGAAAAAGTACTATTGGGGTGGTTGAGGGGGTTGAATATGGTGTAATTCAAATTGTTGGACCATCCTCATGATAACACCCATAGGTTTTATAGAGGAAGTAGACATAGTCTTGTTTGTTTTGCAACCAGATGTGACACAAGAGGATAGAGCTAAACACAACTGAACGTCGAACACACTGACATTTTTAGGTGACCAAAAAGGTTATAATTACCTTTCATGAACTGAAACACACTGTGAACGGGTTAAAGATCCAAGACAAAAACACAAACAACTCCCAGACTGGACAACAACATGGTAGCGATCTGTCAATCACAAGGCAGCCACGCCCTAAATCACACCCCGCTTTATGGTCTATTTGACTCTAAGTGGGACCATAGTTTACTAAATGAACATCATGCTGCATTGAAGAAGACTTGAAACTAGTGATTGAGACCATAAACTCATGTTTACAATGTTTACTGAGGTAATAATTCAAGTAAGAAGTAGGCTCATTTTAACATGGACTTCTTTCTTCTTTTTGCAACCAGAGGAGTCGCCCCCTGCTGGTTATTAGAAAGAACGCAAATTAAGGCACTTTCTCATTGGCTTCACTTTTCAGATCCCAACATATTTATGACAAAGCTAACAAAATGGCTAAAATACAGCTGCCCTCTGATTTTTAATAAGGAGCTGCAAAATGAGCTGTGATGCTAAAAATATGGAGCACCTTTATTACTTTTTGATTTTTTTTTTCATACATAAAATATAAATCCAAGATGAGGAAAAATTGAAAATCCTTAGTCTGCTCTCTGATAAAAAGTCTACCCAAGCTAGGGAGCCTTTCTGACCCTTCCCACCTCTAATCGTTTTTGTACAGTCCCTAAAGATTAAAAAAACAACAGCAACAACTGTCTTGATAATAAATGCGGAGCTAGTATTTTAATTCCACTGACAGTTTCCTATGATTTTTTTCTGAAGTAGGTTTAGGGTTAGCAGTCTGCAGCAACAACAAGCTCTCAATGTGTAACTCTATTTACATATTCGGAACCTATTACACTCATTTAATTTGTGTCTGCGTGTGCACTTGTTTACACACAGCGGCCACGTTTGCATGTATGAGTATGTGGGCTGCATACTGAGAAGCTAGAGAGTCATTGGATTTTGCAGATCAATGGCAGTCGGTCGATGGATGGCTGAGTGCTTTGCAACGACCACCCGGTCCAGGCACTCTGTCAGGCAGCCCGGAAAGGAGGTCACATACACAAATTTCCTTCCCCCCTTTTGCTTTCCATTCTCACAACACACACTTCTCGCACAGCTTCACACACCACTCATAGACACACACAAGCACACACACACTGGATAAGCCGATGAATTGAGCCTGTGGTGGAGTTCTGGATCAGAGTGGAACTTGTTTCACTACAATGTGAGACAGACTAACGAAGACAACAGAGACAGCAGAAGAGAAAGGGAGAAAAGAGGATTGAGAGAAATGAGAGGCTCGACGAGATAAAAGCTGACGAGACTGAAGAGAGGAGCAGAAAGAGAGAGGGAAAGCTGAGAACAAAAGAGAAATAAAGATGCCTAATTTTACCGAGGAGGATTTGGAGCACTGCCTGCAGAACCAAGTGAGCTGTGTGTGCAACTGTGAGGGTCCATGTACTGGGCACAGGACTAGAATAAAGGTCATGACTTTGGACTGCACTTGTCTGTTCATTGTACTGTCAAAAATGTGTGTGCACATTTCAGTTCAAGGTGTGTGTCAATGTCCTCGATGGCACAGAGCCACACCAAACCAAGACTGTATGAAAGCAGGAGAGCCTGCGACACGTGCACATGTATGATCGAAGGCACACGTGTTGCATGCACGCATGAATATTTCATGAAGGCAGTGGGATGGGGCAACTTGATTTATGGATGAGTGAAGTTAACCCAGTTGAAATATTTATGCAAACTGGAAAGTAAATATTGAATTTCTAAATATTCTTATCATTTTCCTTTCTAGATTGAAAATTTAAATATGCATAGATTTGCACATTTGCAAAGAATATTAAAATGTTCGGAAGAACTTTGTCAAAGACATCTCCTAATTTATGCCTAATATTCAAATGACAATTCATATTTGCAGGCTCAAATGCTACAGCCTGCTACACACCTCCTGATAGACTGCACACACCAAAAAACTACTATACTATACTATATTTTTTACTATATTTGTAGATTCTTCATATTTTTCAAATTTTTTATATTTTGCTTTTATTACTGTCTACTTAGACCGATTTTATTTTTTTCCTCTCTTTAATGTTTATTTAATATAATTAGATCTTTTTTTTAACTGATGCCTCTGGTTTGCACTGTTCCCTCTGCTGCTGTAACCCGGCAAATTCCCCTCTTTGGGACCAATAAAGCATTATCTTATCTTATCTTATCTTATCTTATCTTATCTTATCTTACCTGCTCTGACTTCTGCACCTCCTCTTGGGTCTGTCTTCAGGCTTTAAAAAATCTAGCCCATGACAGGAGACTTTGCCAATCACAGGTCATTTCATAGAGAGAGAGTTCCTATTGGCTGTGCTCAGGCTGGTGGGTGGTGCTTGGTATTTCCTCACCTGATTGCAACATGGCTGCCTAGTCACAAACTTTCTCATTTGACAGCTAAACAGTAACTACAAGATGTTTCTGAAACATTTGAGGTGAGAAATAGTCATTACAGTAACAGAATATTGATTCATATTTGACCAGTGCTGCCTAGTTTGACTGTTTGATCAGAGTTTGTGAATCATTGACAGCTGCACAGAGACGGCAGACTCCAGCTTGGCTCTGATTGGATGTTTTCCTCCGGTCTGTGAAATCTTGCAAACGCCATTAGGAGCACCGGAGGACACAGAGGAACATGATTTTTTTTTTTTCCACATTACCTGCTTCATGCACTACTATCAGGATATAGTGACCATTTCTAAAAATATCTGTTTTTAAGCATATGTGCTCTAAGTCTGCCCACTGCAGCTTTAAATGTGATTATGTGGTTCAGATTAACTACACATTTCCCCTCAGTCAAGCTGTTTGCATTTATGGGTTTACTTGAATTTCAACTACTGCATGGGTCATTTAAGATGGCTGATGTCATCTTGGTTTTAGACATCAGTGATTCTCCCACCTGACCTTTATTTGAAACAAGACTTCTCAGAAAAAAATGACCAAAAATAACCCACAAATAGAGCAAACGGTGAATTATCAAAGTGCATGGTTGCCCTGCTATGTAGCAGAGACTATGCTTTCTCAAACCATGTTAAAATATTTGTGTTATTTCATATTCAATTTACAAATGGAGTTTTGAAAATTGGCTTCTAGTCATTTTAGCTGGACTTGGGTCATCAAACACTGTCCACGAGGGCGGGGGCGACGTTGGCCGTCACAGAGTTGACCTATGAAGTCAGTCTCAGAGACGGATGCTACCTGACTTTAGCACATGTTGGTGTGAATGATGAGCATATTGAGGTAGTACAGTATAGTTTGTGTGTGTGAGTATGTGTGTGTCTGCGTGTGTGTGTGTGTGTGTGTGTGTGTGCACGCATCTGTCTGGCTGAGCAGACTCAAAGTGATTCATTTCTATAGGGAGAGAGTCTGTGAGTCAGAGATCATAGTGTGTGTGTTTGTAAGGTTGTGTTTTTTGATGCATTCAGCAAACAGCAGCAAGGTTGTGTGCATGTGTGTGTGGCCGTGTCCTCTTTGTCTGTGTGTGTGAGTGTGTGTGACAGCCGCAGGAATGTGTGTGTTAGTTCCAGTCCATTGCTTGAGAGTGAGAGCAGAGGAAGTGCTGTGTGTGTGTGTGTGTGTGTGTGTGTGTGTGTGTGTGTATTTGTGTGTTGTTTGTCACAGGCATGGAGGGAGTACCCATGATGACGTCCACAACGATCAAGGTAGATCAAGGTTAATATGTCTGTCTGTGTGTGTGTGTTTGTGTTTATTAGCTGCAGGGAAGGAAAGTTCCTCTTGTGTCCACACTGATTAACATGTGTAGCATGTGTTCAAACATAGAAGGTGAGACTGTTGAAGCGTCAGTGGTAACACATGTTCATATTTAATTGATGGTGAGCAAATGTTATTTTCATCATATACATTCCCAAAAATCTGTAATAACCATAATTATTTAGATTATGATGGGTTAATTATAAATGTGCCTTAAATCCAGTAGGAAATGTCCGGATCTGAAAGGTGAAGCCAATGCTAAAGTGACTTAAACTTGCATTCTTTCTAACATCCAGCAGGGGGCGACTCCTCTGGTTGCAAAAAGAAGTCTGATTGTATAGAAGTCTATGAGAAAATGAGTCTACTTCTCACTTGATATATTACCTCAGTAAACAATGTAAACATGAGTTTATGGTTTCAATCGCTAGTTTCAAGTCTTTTTCAATGCAGCATGATGTTCATTTAGTAAATTATGGTCCCATTTAGAGTCAAATAGACCATAAATCAGGGTATGCTTTAGGGCGTAGCTACCTTGTGATTGACAGGTTGCTACCACAGTGTTATCCATCTGGGAGATGTCTATGATTTCATCTTTCGCAGTGTGTTTTCAGTTCATGAAAGTTAACTGGAACATTTTTGGTTGCCTGTTCGGTTGTACTCAGCTCCACCCTCTTGTGTCACTTCAGCTTGCAAATAACCAAGATGGCGACGGCCAACACGACAAACATGAGGCTTCAAAACAGCAGTCACAAAACAATGGGTGACAGCATAGTTACAGTAGCATCACAGTAAGTATATCTGCTTCTTATTACAGTATGGTGGTAACATATATATTTAACTGATGCTGGGCAGCAAAAGGTAATTTTCTTTATATGCATTCCCTAAAATGTGTAAGTACCTTATTTAATAAGATTATGATGAGGTAATTTGATCCCTCTGGATGTCACCTGAACCATTATCCTATAACTGCAGCCTCTGACAGGTATGTGTGTCTGTGTGTGTGTGTGTGTGTGTGTGTGTGTGTGTGTGTCATGTACGCTGGATGGGAGGTTTCAGTCCAATGATCACACTTACACACCTAACCTGACTGAAGAGACATGTTTATTATAGAGTCATGGACGTTCCAGTCCATCGCCCATGTTAGGGCTTACACTGAGAATATCAGGAGTGTGTCACAGTCACAAAACGATGTAAGGTCATGATACAACAAGCAAGGTGCAGCCTTGTGTGTGCCTGTCACTTGTGCAGAACAATATCTGGTTCATCGCTCTTGCTGACTTAAACAACAAAAGCATCAAGGTGGAGCGGTGTTGGCGTTTGTATTTATGTGTGTGAGCATGCATGTGCTTTCAAAGTAACAACATACAGTGTGAGCAGTAGCTGTCATTTCATATTGGTGCTGTGACAGTTACCTGCATGTGTTTCCTTCCCACGACTAGAATATTCATGTGTTACACATAAGAGGCTGCCAATAAATGGCCTGTTATGGAAAAACACTCTATTACAGTAACTGGTGTTTGTTAGATACTGTATTTGGGTCAATGAGAAGTTGGTATGGTAGGCCTACAGGCTGCTACAACAATATTGAACAATGTAAGAGTAAACGCCACATGGGGACTCTTCCGTCTGTGATTAAAATATCCAGGTTTCACTACTTACCCACCTGCAACAGGCTAATCAAATATTGAAATCTGCAACTGGCTGATGAAATATTCATACTCGCCACAGGGCTGTAAGGTACTCACATTAGTTAGTTGAGTGGTTTCCCCGGCTTACTGAGAGATCACAAGTTCTATTCCTGGATAAACTCATGTAATCTTTAATAATAAACTGAATACTTTTGGCCACACTCATTCATTGGACACCCCTCACAGTGGTGGTAAAATGCGTCTTCTTTTTTATTACATTGTGTTTGTTTTTCATTTCCTCAAAAGAAAGTACTTCTGTTTCTAAGCTTTCTAGCTGGTTAGACTGTTGCCATACAGTGTTCATAGCTATACCTAAGAAAAGTACACTGTAATTCGTATATAGCTCACAGAATCAATTTGTGTGTAATACACATAATCATGAACCAGGAAATATAAAGAGTGGCGAGCGTCGCATTTGGAGGAGGTCGGGGTGGATGGGTAGTTCAAAAATTACTGGACTTTCACCCAGGAGACTGTGTTTATGTCCCGTGTGAAACCAGAAGTCAAGCTAAATTTATTTATCACCTAAGTTACAAACTCACATCACTTCTGGAGTTATTTTAAACCAAACCACAATCTTTTCCTAAACCTAACTATGGTAAGTAGTTTTGTTGCCTAAACCTAAGGAAACTGTTTCCTGTGAAGTCAGAAGTTTATTTGGCAAAGACTGTATGCATGTAATGAGCAGAAACTGACACATATTCCTGGACATTTGTAAGAAATGAACGAAAAAGGATGAATAACTTGACTGCATAACATCATAGCTGCCAGATCACAAACTTTCTCATTTTACAGTTAAACATTTGAGACGAGAAATAGACATTACAGTAACAGAATATTGATTCATATTTGATCAGTGCTGCCTACTTTGACCATGTGGTCAGAGTTTACGAGTGATTGACAGCTGCTCAGAGACGGCAGGGTCCAGCTCTACTCTGATTGGTTGTTTTCCTCCAGTCTGTGAAATCTTGCAGATGCCATTAGGAGCACCGGAGGACACAGAGGAACATGATTTTTTTCAGATTGCCTGTCTCATGCACTACTGTCAGGATATAGTGACTGTTTAATAAAAATAACTTTTTAAAATCAGCTTTAATGAGCTGATAACAGTCAAATCAGGGGCACTTTCAGTTGAAAAAAACAATCATCAGTGTACTGATCACCTTCATTTTCTAACGATTTCTTTAGATGGCAGTAATGAAATTGTAATAAGTCACAGGAGGCAGAGCTGAGGGTTATGTCTTTATTAGGTATAAGGAAGATTTAAGGAAGATGAGAAAGTCAGAGAGGATGAGACGAATAATGAGCCAGACTTGAATCCACTTAATGAATCCGTAGTGACTGGCTTCACATGCTCCATTCATTGCATCTAAATGTGAACTGGATGACTCTTCAGAGAGCTCTTTGGCATGTTTAAAGTCACATCTTACTCTTTTACAGGTACTATATACACCAGAAAGCACCCATAGCTGTCTTTGGTGTCTTGTTTCTTGCTGGCTGTCTGAAAAGCTTTATTGTAATTTGACACACAACACTGACTGCATACATATTATTCTTGTAAAGTATGTTACAAGAATACAGTTGGTGGCAAAGGTGTTTTCTACGTGCAGCAGAGACGACAAATGTCTCTTTTCTATCTCAACGGACTGCACTTAGCACATTTTATTCATGCAAGGTGTTAAACGCTGACTCACTTTCACCGACAGCAACAAACATTTTCACTCAACCGCCATCCTAAGACTTTTACCTCCAACTGTACTTGTACACATTTTATACATGACAGCTCTTTTAAAGTTAACTCACTGTTCCCTGACATAGCGAGACAGCTGAGAAATGTATGTTTTTACCCGCTGCTGCTGCATGCATTAATTATGGCTTCCATGCAAAATAGATTAGATTCTCCAACTTCATTGAGTGGCTGAGCCAGTTGTGGAGTTCATAGCTCACATGACTTTGCCTCCTATTCCAATCCATTATGAAGCCCACCTTTATGGAGTCATAGGAGTGCCATAAAACAAAATATACCAGTAAAAGAATGAGAAAATAAATATGGAAATATAAACATGAAGGTTTAATCATGTCTACATTGACAGCCCTAATAAAAATAAATATAAGAATAAATGAATGTGGAAATATAAAGACAAATAATATAATGATAATAAGAATAATATTGAGAAAATCATATAATTAAAAAATGTTCATATATTTTATTATATTATTTATTATTTATATTTACTATAGTTTTTGCATAGAAATTACTCTGTTTTTCCTGTATATTTTTGCATTTCTCTCGAGTCACGGAGTCAACAGCTCTAGCAGGGGACCCCAAACTTCCCTTTTCTGGGCCACACTAACCAGCTCTGACTGGGGGATCCCGAGGCATTCCCAGGTCAGTGTGGAGATATAATCTCTCCACCTAGTCCTGGGTCGTCCCCGGGGCCTCCTCCCAGCTGGTCGTGCCTGGAACACCTCCCTAGGGAGGCGCCCAGGGGGCACCCTTACCAGATGCCCGAACCGCCTCAACTGGCTCTAGCAGCGGTTCTACTCCGAGTCCCTCACGGATGGCTGAGCATCTCACCCTATCTCTAAGGGAGATGCCAGCCATCCTCCTGAGACAACAGGATAAACAATTCTTTTATTATTTATTTTTTTTATATAATGTAATTTACTTCATTTTATCTTATACCTTCATGTATTGCTTTTGCTTTTCCCTATATTTTATCTTTATTTATTATTTTATTCGTCTTTATATTTCCACAGCTTTGTTTACTTATTTATTATTTTAATGATTCCTCTATATTTTCACACACACACACACACACACACACACACACACACACACACACACATACACACACATATATATATATATAGTACTTTTTTATGACACTCCTCTGACTCCATACTCTTTCACTCACACCAACCTAATAAATAAAAATAAAGCAATTTTACATGCCCTTCATTTCAGTTTGGTAGGTGGATATTACATATTACATCTTATCAGACGGTGACCAACTCAGTGTTGCTGAGACACTGGACTGCCATTTAATATCAGACGAATGGTGTAATATGCAGCTTTTGAAAGTTTTACTCTAATAGCATGGATTTTGTGTGAATGTAACTATGTGCTGTATCAACTAAGTGTCATTGTTTATGTCACAGTTTAACACAAAGAACAGCATGTCCATTTTCACAACCCTGAAATCCTTTTCCAGTCTGTAACCATTTCCAACATTGTGCTGTTTTACGGAGATGACAGGAAGTCTGATGTGTCATTGTTTTGGTTGTTCTTGTATTTTCCTGCAGGACACGTTTGACTTTGAGAATACAAGGGGTTGTCTGCTGGCTTGTCTCCTGTTGTCTCCCAGTTTGTCACTTTTGAATTGCTTGTTGTACAACAACACTGACCTGTATTTGTTTTCCTAAATGCAAACTGTTTCCTTTACTGACCTTTGCTGGAAAAGATGCGTTAGTATGCATCATGAATGAAGCATCTACAGAAGACACAGTAACATGATTTGATAGATTTGATCACTTTTATCGGGTGAAAACTTGGACTGTAGATACAAAATTATCCCAGTATGTCTTTGCTGCTGGAAATTCATGAGGAATCTGTTCATATTTTACCAAATGCAGACCAAACACATCTCTGTAGCCAAAGCATCTCCAGATCCACTTAGAATATGTCAGCCCTTGGATATGGAACATTTTATTGTCGGTGGGTGTTTCCAAGACGTTTAGTCCCAGGCTTTTAATTTGAGAGCTCTTAACTTTATCTGTGGAAAGAGCGGTTTGCTTTAGAGGCCGTTATCGACCTTTTTCGCCCCTAAAGCGTTGTGCTTATTAGCCAACTGACAAACAGTATGGCAAATGGACTGAGTGTGGTGCAGCACATGCGGTACCAGCAGGGACTTTGCCTCTCATTTTGAAATTCATTTTTTTCTATTTTATATTCACCATATCCTCTTCTGCATCTCCTTATCTTTCTTTCTTTCACACTTGTGTGCCTCTGTGCATATATGAAGTTGTTGCTCCTCTCTCTCTGTTCTGTTTAATTCAGCGATGCTTTATTGGCTTAAATGTGGATGACACATTGTTACCAAAGCTACATTATTGACCTTATTTTTATATGAAAAACAATGACAAATAGTCACAAGAAGACCCGTATTTTAAACACACAAACAGTGTCTCTCCTTCCTCAAGTTCTGACCTGCTGCTTTTTATCATTCTACTTCAGGAGTTGCTAGGTTACCACAAGCATGTGACACGTCTTTGTCACATTATCTTGCACTCCTGTGATGCGTCAGACTGCTGTGTTCAGTGTATCTACATTTAAGACCTGTTTTGTTTACTTTTTCCTCTGTTTATAATTTCCTGCAATTCTCAGAGAGACATTTTACAGTATAACTGGACTTCATGAATACTGTATCAACTTGATGACGTCCAGTTTCTAGCTTCTCTAGACTTAAACCCGTTACTGACATTACTGACCAATTGTCTCATTTTCTTGGTAATACCAACAAGTCCTAATACATGCATGACAAAATATATTGTCATCTGAGTATTTTCTGATCTGCCATCCCTTTAGTTATAGTGTGGTTTTAGGTAACTGAAACTATGTTGTTTTGCAATTTTCCTGGTGAGGACAGTCAGTGTTATTCCCCAAAAATAAATGATGAAAGGTTCCTTCATTCACATTCATCAGTCCAATTATCTTCTATATCAATTGGCAATCTTGTCTTCTGTTAACATAAATATTTTTGTGAGCTAATACACTTTTATAGACTCTCACCCAGGGCTATAGTACTTGAGTCCGGACTCGGTGTCGAGTCATGTGAGTCAGTTGTCACTCTGTTTGTCATTGTTAGGAGAGACGTCAGTCTGAAACACCTAGGAGTGGACAGTAACATTGAGCTTCGTGATCAATGAAAGTTTCTGTCTTCTCTCTCTCTCTCTCCTCAGTGTTGTCGTGTGTGATAAAGTTTGCCTCACAAGGAATAATGGACTAATGCTTATAATAAACAGATAAAAAAAACAATCTTCTTTCCCACCGAGCCTAATCCTGTGCTGCACATATAGCCTGTATCCCAGGAAGAAAACGGAAAACACTATATATCCCCGAATTATATATAAATATCCGGGGGTTCATCTTATCTTATCTTATATTTAACACTAAGTTTAAACTTGATCAATTGATGATTGTTTTAGCAGGTGCTGCAACTTGTCTACTTTCTTGTCTATGCTATTTGCACAAATAGTGATGTTAATAAATACATTGAATATGAAAATTTGATAAAAATGACCCTGCTTGTGGGCATAGTGGGGGTGGTGCTGGGCTAGAAATGTCTAGAATGGTCCTCAGACCTAAATTCTATGTATTGATTAGTTTGATGTTAGATGATAGATCAATATTGTTTATAGACAGATCATTTCTGTCCATCCCATCACAATATTAGCATTGGAAAGACACTGTTGAACAGGACTTGATGTGCTCTGGACTCAGTCTTGACTTGGACTCGATTGCCTTAGGACTTGACTCTGACTCAACTGGACCTGGTCTTGGATTTGACTTGGACTTGATTAAGTTGGAATACAGCTCTGCTCTCACCTTCTCCCCCCTGATTGTGGCCTAGAGCAGTGGTTCCCAAACTTTTTCATGTCAAGGACCCCTAAACTTATAGATGAAATTATAGTGAAGATGAATTATTTATTATACCCTTGGAACCCCTCAAGGAACCCTGATGGTCCCCAGACCCCATTTTGAAAACCACTGACCTAGAGGATCTCCACCAATAGCGTCACAGTAACAGATTCAGCAGCCCTCAGTCTCTCGGTTTGGCAGAATGTAAATTAAAACTGCTGCTTTATTAATCTTTAATAACAACTATTTCATCTGCTTCTTCCAGTTAAAAAAAAATCTAATTTCCATGATAATAATCCATGTGTGGAAGGAGAATGACGCCTTCACAGTTAAGCTTATCAGCCTGTTTTGGGAATGTGCTGCTGCCTCACGGGTCAAAGTTCACTTGGGTCTGTGACTCCATTTACGAGGGAAATAAGGGAATGGCCAGAGTGGCAGCTCAATTAGACGGCTATGTTGGTGGAAATCCATTTTGCTCTATAATTGATGCGTGTGAGGGATAATTTCTGCAGAAAATCTAAGAGCAGCGAACATTTTACACTCCATGGAAAACGCATGTGAGCAATGCTTTACCGTCATGTTTCGTTACGTTCTTAACAGCTGCTTTTGGTGATTAATGTATCTGCTTGTACCAAAAACTCCCTTCGTAATGGGGAAAGAAATGAAGGGATGAAGTAGATGGAACAAGAAGTGGTGCAATATTTCTAAAATGTCTAAACCCAAGGATTATTATTTTCAACAATTAGTTCAGTTTTTTCTTTTCCTGGAAATGTTTCGTCTGTAATAACTGCACTTATACTAGTGTATATATAGGTATGAGCTTTTTCCCTCCACATGCAGAACAGGACATGCAACATGCAAAGAGCCATTTAGTACATTACATGCACATACATATTGCATATTTTAAATCTGGGCTCTGGGTAATCGTGCTCATATACTGTATGTTTGTGTGTCTATGTGTGCACTTGTGTCTGAATCATGGGTCATAAATCCTGCCCTCCTCCATGTTAGCAGATCGGACATGGACCAAACTAAAAACTCAAAGTACACATCAAATACATTTTTCCCAAAGATGGTTTCTGTTATTTTAGGTAGTACTTATCACGGTGATGTATGTTCAAGTGTTCGTTTTTTACTGATATGTTTGGTTTTAATTAGTTATTTGATGCTCTATAATGAGGGTGAGACATCATAACTGACAGCTGTGATTGACAGTTGCTCTGAGCGAAGTAGTCGCAGAGCCTATTCATAACCGTCTCGAGTCAGTTAGATCATGTATGTAGTATAGTTATATTAAGCTTAATTCTTGTGTCTTTCTAGCCAAACAGCTACCGTGGTGCTAATTTAGCAGCTAGGCAATGTTGTTGCCATGTCAAATTGCCAGTTGGGGGCGGCTGTAGCTCAGTCTGTAGGGAGTTGGCTTGGGAACCGGAGGGTCACCGGTTCAAGTCCCGACATGGACCAAAAACTGAGTGTGAACTGGTAGCTGGAGAGGTGCCAGTTTACCTCTTGGGCACTGCCGAGGTGCCCCTGAGCAAGGCACCAAACCCCCAACTGCTCAGGGCGCTTGTCAGGAGCAGCCCCCTCACTCTGACGTCTCTCCATTAATGCATGTATGTGTGTTTCAGGTCTGCATGTACCATGTATGAGTTTAACAGAGTGTAAATTGAATTTCCCCATTGTGGGACTAATAAAGGTAGATCTTCTTCTTCTTCTTCTTTCCTAAAATCCACCCAGTTCAGTAAAAACTACCCCAAATCATAACCTTGCCAGAAACTTGTTTAAATGTGCAATAGAAAACACACCATGAGTATACAAAGCTTCATATCTGCATCAAATAATGAAAAATAAAATGTTCATTATCAACCACATGAGTTGTATTTGATAACAGATTAAACCTCCATTGCACAAAACAAGACTAATAGCCTATAGCATTAAATATCAGGACTTTCTACAACATCTGGTGTTACTAATAAGAAATTAGGTCTTTGATCAGGCGACAGCCAGGCATTTCCCATAATGCCCTGGGTCTTGCAGTCGGTGGAGAGCAACTGTGGCGCCTCGCTCTAAAAATTGCAGCCGCCTTGGTCTTGTGAAGTTATCGTTGCCCACGTGACTGTGACGTGAGAGCAACTCAGGATTGAGTGGGACACAAATCTGACGCATTGTGCGGCGATCCTCTGTGATCGATTCTGTGCAGGCCTATTGTGAATGTCAGTGATGATGATGTCAATGTAAGTAGGTCTTTTCTTATCCCTAATGATGACTGAATTCAACTCATGTCAATTAAATACTTCTCAAATGAAATTAGTTAATAATGTGGTACGAGTGGACAAAACAAAGTTTTCTGTGTTTTTGACCATAAAATAAACAATGTTATTATTATTATTCATCTACCAGCCCAGTGCTAGTTATCCTAGCCCCTAATCAAAGGTAGCCCAAGGTGTAAACTAGCCCAACCTGGCAACACTGCAGCTCGGCGGCTCACGTCGTGCTCGGCTCCTGATTGGCTCGGACGTGTGTGTGGGTGGGACGTAGATACCGCCCACAGCTCCGCTGCAGGCCCTGACAACTACTGCGCAGACTCAGTCTACAATGAGGTCAACATCCCAAGATGGCGGCTCACATATCCGGAATAGTTTGGCTTCACTTCAGTAGGAGGAAGTGTAGACACGTCGTTCACCTACCCTGTATATTCCGCGCTGTTGTGCTCTTTAATATACGTCTGTGGGACGGATAGGCAGGCCTCCGACAGGAGAGCAGGCCGCCGTAGAAACATCACAGGGTAGAGACAGTGCTCATGGCCACACCGGAGATGATCAACTCCTGGATAGAAACCCCCGCCAGACTCGTTTTCGCCAGTGCCAGCTAAATGCTCAGAGCTTGCTGGTAGCATCAAGGTTGGTTTGCACTCTCTCAGTCACTCAACCAAATACATTAAACCGAGGTCAACAGCCAGCAGCATCGACTACTGAGCTTCCCCATGGCAAGGTCCTGAGCACAAACCTGGTGTTCAGTGTCACTGTTTAAACCATTTCTAAGTGATTAACATGCTAATTTGCACACAGATGTTTGTTGTTTTTTTTGTTACTCTGATTCTTTAGCACCTTTGTACAATTCTGTTTTTGAAAAGTGCCATATAAATATTATTATTTTTATTATTATTATTATTATTATTATTATTGTTTCATTTTTATGGTATATTACCTTGTTATGAAAAATAAACAAATACTTGAGATAGTGACTGGTAACAGTCAGTTATTGATAATATATGAAGTGTAATTCAGACTGGGCATTATTTTGATATAATATTGATATTGTGACTATTGTGATTAAGACAAGATATTGTATAGTACTGGGTAATGATTTTTAATTTTTTGAATAGTTTAATAGTTTCATTACAATAAATCAACTAGTCAACTAGTTATGTGACTATCCTCCTGTCTTTTATATATATGTATATATATATATTCCCTTGTTTTCACCATCACAGGTGCTGGAAGTAATGTTACTATGCTGCAGATTTAAAAAAAAAAAATAATCGACGAATTCCCATTGAATAGCATTTTTCCTTGGAATGCACATCCATAATATTAGATATCGAAATATTGAGTAAGTGTTGTCTTTTCCTGGTTTTAAAGGCTGCGTTACAGTAAAGTGATGTCATTTTCTGAACTTGCCAGACTGTTCTAGCTGTTCTATTATTTGCCTGTTAATCATTTTTTCCACATTACTGATGACTATTTATCAAAAACCTCATTGTTTAAAATAGGGTCAACCATACAATATTGTCATCAAGGTATTTGGTCAGAAATATTGTATTTGATTTTCTCCGTATTTCCCAGCCATAATGTTTTTATGTATTGACATAATGCGTGGTATATGCATTATTATGTTTACGACCTCCCAGACATTCACAAGACCTTCACAAAGTCCCATCCTCCTGGCTGACAAACACAGAATGAAGCAATCACACTAATGAAGTCTTTCTCTCAAAAACTATTTAAATTTGTAACAGTAATTCTGTTGGAACACTGCTTAAGTAAACACAGCAGGAGGTGCATAGCTTCTGCATAAATTCACACTGATTTGACAAATTGTAGTTGATGCACTGTTTTCTACACAGGGAATATAAACAGAGACTCATACGCAGTCACAACACAGAGCCGACGGAGGGATGAGACAGGCGGTGGAGAATGGAGGGATCTTCAAGTTAAACAACAGGATTTCACAGACACTCCTGGAGGCTTTGTTGCTGAGCAGAGCCCATAGGTCTCTTGATTGAACAGCTGCCGTATCAACTCAGGGGCCACAGCGGTGGCAATTTGCAGCTCAGAGGTACCTCCGACGATAAATCTCCTGACACAGATAAAGAGGAAGACGCATGTAACAGACAAACACAACTCTCTCACATCACGCTCACTACTTCAGTCCAGTATTGGATGAACTGGAACTTTACCTCGCACACATTTTTGACTACACACATAGCCTACATATTTTTGAAATACAAAAGTCCCTGAGCGATGAGCGCTTCTATTTCTATTTGATGTGAGATGACAGCAGGAAGCCCCTTTAGGGCCACGATACATGGACATCAATTTCAGGCACTGTGGATTTACATGGGCAGTACTTCCTGCAACATTCTGCATGGGACAAAGGCAAAATTACTAACATTGGGTTAAGAGGTACAGGGTGGAGGTGTGACTGAATTATTCACAATGTTTCATGATGACATTTAGTCCAAGAACATGTACTTGTAGGGCACCAACACTCGCAGTTCTGTGGTTCAGGTAAATTTGGTGAATATGTTGCAAAAAACAAAGCAAACTGCAATTAATTTGTTTTTCCTCATACCTGCCTTTTAGTTTCAGACCACTACACAAGACGCCAATCTACCAGTCTACAGTCTACCAGTCTACCAGTCGGTCATCCGGTAGTCGGTCAGTCAGGTGGTCTGTCAGTCAGTCAGTCGGTCTGCTAGTCGGCCCCTCAGTTTGTCAGTCTGTCAAGTCTGTCTGACAGTGATTCAGTCGGTTAGTCCGGTCAGTCCATCATTCGGTAGTCGGTCAGTCAGATGGTCCATCAGTTCATCAGTCTGTCAGACTGTCAATCCATCATCACCATCAGTCAGTCCGTCAGTATGTCAGTCCATCAATCCATCATCACCGTCGGTCAGTCTGTCAGTCCATCAATCTATCAGTCAGTTAATAAACTGGTGATGGAGTCAGAGTTCTGTAACTATTCGCTAGTGTGGTCCCAGAAGTCTGAAAATATTCAGTTCTGAATCCTGATTTGTTTACAGAATTAATGAAGTAAAAGAAAATGGAAATTTAGTCTATTATTAGTCTTTGCTTATCTCAGGTTTAAATAAAAACAGTTAAGAAAGTTATTCTTGTCTCGTTAGCTCCATTGAATAATTAATAGCTGTCTGACGCTTTTTATTAGTTCTAACCTCTGCCCAAAACAGTCCACAGAGAATAACCAATTATAGGGATTTTATTTTCACACCACACTAGTATGACCTGGCTTGTCAATTTTCCCACAGCCTCTGGATGTATGTACACACACTGCTGCGAGCCAATCGATACCCATCCTCACCCGTGTAATACTGTATCCGCATCTTGAACTGTGATCATAGCACATTTACAAAACTTTTATTTGAAAGACTGATAAAACACCCCTCTCAGCAACAGCTTATTGCTTTCTATTTCTGCATCGCTCTCACCTTTTCTAATTGCTTTCACATTTTTTTCACACCCTCAGCCCCCTCCATTAGCTCTCTCTTTCCCATCTCTCTCCCATTCTCCTTTGTCTCTCACCTGCACCAAGCTCCTTTTTTCATCCTCCTGGTTTTCTAATCTTCTTCTCTCTCATACATTTCCTTCTCCTTTCCACATTCAACCATCCATTACTTGCTCCCGTTCCCCTCTGTCTTCATCTGACATCTGTCCTTTAAACTGCCCAATCGCCATCCTCCCCTCCCCCTCTAACGTTGTGAGAAATACCAATAAGGACTGCTGCTGTTTGGTGCTACATGCACCACTCCGTCATACACTCCTTCAACCTGCAAGAGTGCAGCAGCACAACTGAGCTGGCCTGCACCGCTCAGAGAATCACAGACTTCTAGCTGACCCCGGCCTACGCACACAGCACAGCGTGGGTGTGTGTAGGTGACATTTTGGAAATGAACTAAAACTGTAAGTCAAATTTTGGCACATAACTGCTTGCCAATGGGAGCCAGAAAAAAAGCCCTCTGTTGCTGGAAACAATAGTTTGGATAGTGAGTGCTATGTGGGCGATTTTTATCAGTAATATGTTGTTAATGAAATAAAATCGGGCTGATAGTTAGACACCGCTCAGTATGTGCTTGTATTGTCCAGTGACAATCCAGCACGGCTGACAAATTACAGCTGATGAGGCACAATCTCCAGCCAATCTAAATGAATGCGTAAGAGCCAATAACTCAAAAACCCTTTGTTTTAATTTTGATTACATTCTTTTCAATACTGATTACAGCTGATTTAATGTTATTGTAGCATAGGAAAGATTTAACATTAGCACAAGTACTGGAGATAATCCATCATATTACATTACCCAGTTAGTGTGATGCACCTTCATGTTAGGCCATTTTGTACCCATTTCTTGATATCTTGCACACTTCGACACTCTTGACACTTTGTCAGACCCCTCGCTGTCAGTTTTTGGTCACAGTAAACACATGCTTAATGCTGCAGTGGGTAGAAGGAAAACAATGCAGAGCCAAGCTGGAGTCTGCCATCCAGCTGCCGTCTATAAGCCGGTTAGCAGTCACTCGCAAACTCCAGTCAAAGTAGGCAGCGCTGATCAAATGTGAATCAATATTCTGTTATTGTAATGACTACTTCTCTCCTCAGATGTTTTCAGTGATCTTGTAGTTACTGTGCAAATGAGAAAGTTTGTGACCCGAGATCAGTAGAGGAAATATCAAGCCCCGCCCACAAGCTGGAGCACAGCCAATAGGAACGCTCTTTTTCTCTGAAATGACCTGTAATTGGCTAAAGTCCCCCACCATGGGCTAGATTTTTTAAAGCCTGAAAACAGGAGGAGGAGCAGAAGTCTAGTTTTCTCTCAGAGCACTGGAATTACAACATGCTGAAAGGTTATTATGGAATTTTTGCCCAATGATGCCAAAAACAGTCTACCTACTAAAGCTTTAAACAACAGCACTTGCTTAGGTTTAGGCCTTAAAACTATTTAATTAGGTTTAGGGAAAAAAGCCACATGGTTGGGCTTAAAAATACTACATTTGTAAAGTGAAAATGTGGCTGGATTTTGTGAACATGGGACACAATTGAACAGCTAATTAATGTTAATGTTAATGGAAAACCCAGTACATCTCATACAGGCGCTAAAGGGTGCCTTGTGTGGCAGTGGTGAACCCCGATAGCTGTGACAAAGTGTATTCAGTGCTCTGGGAATGAGAACGGGCTGGGGTGTCAAGTGTTTGAGAAAGAGCAAATGCATAGGTCTGCTACTATAACTAGTCTGACACAGACAATTAGATTCGCAAAAACATATTCTCTGTTCTCTCGTCTGTCTATTGCTATTGCTTTAAGATGTTTTATAATCCAGTAGTGTGCTGTAATTTCCTCTCAGGTCCTCATGTCAGTCCACCCATTTAATCATTTCTCACACACACACCCATCCCATGGCTGCTTTCTTATATTCTCTGGTAGTCTTCCATGTCTCCTGAAGACGCTGCTTGCTTTAATATATTCTCATACACATGCCTACAGGCACATGCAAAAACATGCAAACTCTGGTTTGTGTTTATGTGTCCTTGCTTTTGTCTTTCACTGGCCCTTGTTTTAATATCTGTTTGTGTGTCCTTTGTTTTCTTTGAAGCAAAGTTCTGTGTGACAAAGCACTATGTGACAAGTGCTTTATAAATAAATCTCACTTGATTTGACTGCGTAGCAAATAATATGATGGGAGGGATAAAAATACTTGTTTAAGCACCAGTGAACTGTGGTCAGGGAAAAGGGCAGGAGGGAGGAGAGAGGCTCTTAGACAGCATTATACAGGTTGACTGAAAATTTAATTGGTGCACTCCAATGACTTAAATGAGAGCCCATGTCAGGAATGTATGCAGGAAAGTCCAGAGCACTTGTTTTTATTTGTTGTCAGAATAAGAGAAGATTGAATGAAGATGTGTAAAATGTGTTCATCTATATGTGCATTTGCATTTTTGTGCACAGTAGACTAATAAGAAAAGCTTTTCTCAGTGACTGTGAGCTTTGATAACAGTAATAAGGCCAATACGTTACAAACAGGTTTAAAATGTGGTTGAAGAACAGCATTTTATGAGATCTGCAACAGGTTCAAGTAATCAAATTACAGGAGAAAAGGCATTTTAGCCATTTATTTTTCATTGTTCTACAGACGCAGTATAACATAATTTCTGATATTTTCCGCTTTTCCCTGTTGCACAGATTTGATGAGGTTCTGCTGGGATTACAACACTACAAACATACACTTGTAGTTAAGATTTTGCTCTATGGATTTTAAAATAACTTGAATCAAATACCAGTCATGGTGTCATTATTAATGTCTCAGTAGAAAATGCCCATATTGTTGCAAAAATCACTGAATATTATGACTCTAGATACAACTGTTCAAAGTACCAATGAAATGAGGTAGTACATGTATGTGACTTAATGTAAAGAAATTGTCCTTGCTAGTGTGTCTAAAATATGTCAAGTCAGTTTTTATTTGTACAGCCCAAAATCACAAATCACAAATTATGCCTCAGGGGGTTTTACAGTCTGTACAGGCTAAATTTTGTTCTGATTTTGTTTACAGTTACTTAGTAATCGTACAGTATGTTACCTACGCCAAAACTCCCCTTGGACAGACGAAATTTGTTATGGAGGCTAAGTCTCCTGGAGGACGGAGGTCCAGGTCTGTTGTGTGGACTGAGGCACCACCAGCCGAAGAGGCTGAGAGAGGTCACAGTACGGCTGATGGACAGAGAAGCCTGAGTAAAATGCGTTATGTTATCTAATATATGAGAGTTACACAGAGCAGGGAACGAGTTAAGGATAGGTAGTGTGTGTTGAAGAGACAGAAAAAGTGTTTAAGACATCAATGAATATTTTAAGAGCGAGTGGGAGCAGTGGGAGTAATGGGCGAACAGAAAGAGAGTTGGGCTGCTGAGAGACGGAGAGATAATTTAATAGGCGAGCAAAGCAAAATGTGTTGGAGGAGAGACAGGAAAGCTGGAGGGATGGGAGATGAATGAATGGTGGACTAATCTGGACTAGTGTGTGTGTGTGTGTGTGTGTGTGTGTGTGTGTGTGTGTGTGTGTGTGTGTGTGTGTGTGTGTGTGTGTGTGTGTGCGTGTGTGTGTGTGTGTGTAGGTGTGGGTGTGTGTGTGTGTGTGGGGGGGGGGGGGGTTCGCGGATGAAATTAAATGGTTTAGAAAGGTCAGGACACTTGTAGAAAACAGGAGCCTCAAACAAGTTTTAGACTGATGAGGTCTGGAGAGGTAAATAGTAAAAGGTAAAGAGAAAACTAGGACAGAAAATAAATAAGCAATATCATTAAAAATTGCTTGCACAGATGAGCTCAGCCTCCAAACACAATGAGGCAATGGTGAGGCTGACCAGGGGCCACCTCTCCAGTGTGTGCAGGTCAAGGGTTTTTGCCCTAGAGAGAGCAGCACTTGATTTGAGCAGTGTGGCATTTGGACCCACCGAAGAGGCACTTGAGGGCACTTAAGATGATCAAAGAGGTCCTCTGGGTGACTGGGGAGGGGGTTACTTGTAGGGTGACTTGACTGACCAGAGGGGCTTTTAGGAGCACTTGAGCTGACCAGAGGAGCACTTGGGTCACTTAGTTGTCCCTCTGGTGTGAAATTAGGGCACAAAGTGCAGAAGACAGAAACAGTTAGAGAGATATTTAATCTGCTCAATTTAAGCTCAAGTCCAGGCACTAAAAGTCAGTAAGAACACAAAAAATGCTCCGTCTGGTATCCGCTTTGGTTGCAACTCATTTCAAAGTTCCTTTGGTAGCATCAAGGCGTTATATTCAGACAAAAATGAAGCTTGGAAATGTCTCAATAAAGCACAAATGTAGCAAAAATGCCTTGTTCATGCCACAGGCTATGATGACATTGAGGACCTGTATCTCTGCAATATTTTTTTTCCTGTTTAATAGAAATTTCCTTCTTTCAATTAGTGGTTGTATTTTCTTCATAGGGGTGCAATGGATTGCAAAACTCAAGGTCTGGATTGTATCACAGTTTTGAGTGATCGGATCAGCAGACTAAAAAGGGAGCAAATAAAACTTTCCGAGATGCCTTGATGGGGCTTTTTTGCCACAGATACAGATTGATGATTGCTGATGGACCGTATCATTTTTCCATTATCAGGTTCATTAAATAGGATTTATCAGTCGCTATTAACACCATAGATGTGAGTTTTTAGTGGCATAATATGCCTACAGCAACACATTCTAACATGTTGTGAAAAAGTCACATTATGAACACAAACAGAAAGGCTTATTTAGGTTTAGGCAACAAAAATACAATTTCTGTAGGTTTAGCCAGTTTTGGGTTAAAATAACTATGAACACAAAGACAACTACACATTGTTGGTTTCACATGGGATGCAAACTCCAATCTCCTGGGTGAAAGCCCTGTGTTTTGTGGCTGTCATATCCTTCAATACATTCTTTTAGCGATCTACTCCGTGAATAGAAGATAAAACCTACTAGTAGGTGTACTAGTCCCTTATTGACCCACATCTATGGGTCTTATAGCGATTGATAATGCCTGTTTAATAGCCTGACAACAGCCATTTTTGTTGTTTTTAAATTAAAATGTTTTTAAATTTATGAATGGATCACGAATCAACTATGGCCTGTTACACCACTATTAGAATCCATCTGGCTACCTCATCTGCTCCGTTGCTATGCTGATGATTGCCCACTGTTTCTTTGAAATGCACATCATGCTTTATCTGAGTAATTTAAGACCGACAGATACTGGCAGTGATTTAAATCCAGAGATTAAATTGGATTGAAGCTTGTCAGAGATGAGCTGAGCTCCACTTATCTCCATCCAAATGACTTCCTGCTGCAGCTCAGTTCCAGCTTCTGGTTGTAATGACACAATGACTCAAACTGGAAAGATAGAAAATGTAGTGATGCACTCCATAGGAGGGTAGTGTCCATGTGAATCCACAACATACGTTTCGTGTATTGCTATAATTACATAAGTCCTATTCAGTTAACATGCCAGTTAGTGGTATTTTTTACCTCCTAAAGAACTGCTGGTCTTATCTGGCTCCTTGAATCGCTCAAAAATTAAACTATTCTGAGCATAAACAGGTGTTTGGCTTTCACTCAGGTGTGTAACATAAAAACCTGGACCCTGTTGCATCTGCAGTCTCAGTGAGCAATAATAATAGTTGTTTATTTTTTTATATTAAAAATGTAACATCTTAAAATTGCAAATTAATCTTTAATTCTTTTTGCATGATTGTTGCCACTGTTTGCACACTAGAACACAGCTTTCACAGGCTGCACGTGAACACAGAGAGGGTTGCAGGTTCAAACCCAGCTTGGTGACCCTTCTGTGTGGATTTTTGTTTTCCCTGTGTCAATTTGGGTTTTCCCCAGGTTCTCCAGCTTCATCCCACACAGTCCAAAGATATGCAGGTTAGGTTATTTGATTTGCAGGTGTGAATGTGAGCGTGAATGGTTGTCTGTCTCTATGTGTCAGCCCTGTGATGGACTGGCGACCTGTCCAGGGTGAACCCCGCCTTTGCCCAGCTGGGATCAGCGACCCCCCCCCAGCGACCCTGAATGGGATAAGTGGTTGCAGATATGATGCATGGATACAGCTTTCAGCTCATCATTAGTGCCAGTGTGTTGCTGCATCATAGTGCATTTCAGTCTTTCACTGCTTACGTCTCCTACTAAGAATAATAATGTGCAGTTCGAGGTTCTTAACATGCATCATGCGTGATTGGCATTGCTCAACTAATTGTCCGACATGGCACATTTTGTTATCTTGTTGAAGGCGCCATTAAATGGGGAGTACCACCCATGCTTGTAGAAGAATGCGTGTTCAGGTTCTTTATCCTGTTTGCTACCAATCTACTGAATGCCACAGAGATCCATTGTTATGTTTCATGTATCTGGTTTAATTAGAGAGAAAAAAAAACTGAATAAATGAGCAGTGGACCATAACTAATGCAGATCCTTTCATACAGGTGTACTGTATGATACAATTAAGCATTTAACCTTCTGTCATACTCTGTGACATGTATGAAATACTATGCAGGCTCAGTTGACAAAAGGAAAATCTTGTTTGTTATTGCTTCATGGACGGCAGATGCTTCAGTCATAAAGACCGCTCCAGTAGGAACAATACAATGGAGAAGACATTAGAAAATAAACTTTGGTTGAAAGCACTGAATCACTGACCCTGATGCTTGTGCATTAGTGTGGCATGTAAGAAAAAACAAGATAATTCTTGCTTATGTGACTGAGAATGTTAATGGAGGACGTGATCAGTTTGTGTCAGCAACAACAGCCTGTTGACAAATAGACTGTTACAGCAGGGTCGCAGTGCATGAATCCATCATGACACAAGTCCTCCAAATGAAATGAAAAGGCATGTTGGTCCATGCACACCAGAAAGACATAATCTGAAGGCCACCCTAGTTTTCCGACATGCTTGTGAAACTGCAGTAACGTATGCTGTAGAGTGCAAAAATGTGTTACTGCCAGCCGCTGTCTGACTTCCGTTGCTCCTGAAAGTGTTATTATGGCAAGGACGACCTCTGAGCGAGGTGAACAGCGTTACCAAGGTTTTGCACTCAGCGGCTCACGTTACTGCAGTCTTGGAAAGGAAGAAGTCAGCTGACGGGTCCACAGTAAGTTGCAATCTGCAACCACACCACTAGATGCCACCAAATCCTACACACTGTACCTTTAAGGTGTGTGATAATTAGGTTAATTAGTATGAATAGGGCACATACTGCATTTTCTTTTTGCAAATGTATGAAATTGCATGTTATTGACACTGTATGTTTGCTGTCTCATGATTTTGCCTATTTTATACTTTCCTCAGTGATGTCAAACATGGGGGACACTATGCCCCTTGAAGTCCCAACGTCCACATACGAGGGCTCGCCGTCCTAACAGATCCAGGTCCCAGTTCAAATCTGGCAGCTTGGGTCCAGGTTCACATGCTGTCAGCTGCTCACCTTAGTAATCACTGCAATGGGAAATAAACCGTCTGTTACCTGAGGTAAAGTATTGTTTTGTTGCTAGTACCTTCTTATTGCCCCTGAATCAATTTCAAATGAAGCTCAGAGATCTGATTTGGTCCTTTATCTAGATTATAGAGTTTTGGTATCCAACCTCTCCCAAATCATCATGTTTACTTCAGCTGAATAATATTTCCAAATAAATCCATGACAGAGAATCTTTCTGAGTGGATTGTCTCAAATCCTGTGACGCTTTGTTTACCCTTCTCAACTGAGAAAATGGCTATGCCTCAAGATAGTGCAAATTGCTTATTTTTACGGCCTCGCATTCATGGCTTTAGAGTTATTCCTAGGATGTTATTGATAACTTCTCTGGGCTGTACGGTGCTAACCTCGAGCTACAACCCTAACCTTTTAATCCGATATGAGCCTGCGGAGCACAGTATCAGATACTTGTACAGTTTTTTTGGCAGTCTCGGTTAAAAAGAATAAGTGAAAGGCCCTGTGGCTTTGCAAAGCTTAGACTATAAGTCAATGTCATCCTTCTGAATCACTCCTCAAACCCCATCTGCACAAATAAAGCCTTTCTGCAAATTGACCTTTTTATTTTGCCTTATTAAAAAAAAAAAAGATGCTCAGACAACCTGCTTTATACGAGGGGAAAGGACACGGGGGGAGATGAGGAGACGTGAACGGAGGGCATCACAGGGGAATGAGCAAACAAGTGCACACCGGGCAGACAGAGAGGCAGACGGGCAGACAAAGAGATGGATGGGTGGATGGAAGACTGTTGAGGAGAGGAATAGAAAGTTCTGAATGCTGCTGCGGCGGCGGCGGGCTGTGCTGACGTGAGGAGTGTTCCCAAACACAGTTAGTAGCGACTGCAGACCCACTGCATTACCATACTCCACACACACACACACACACACACACACACACACACACACACACACACACACACACACAGCAAGTGCCTAAGGGAGAAAGCTGCTTGCAGGCAGAGCTGAATAGAGGCAGAATCTCCTGTTCTGGTCCTGAAGAGGTCACTGTGCACTCCAGCATCATTTGTGTTAAGATGTGTGTGTGTGTTTGCAGGTTTATGTGAGCATGCATTTTTGCCTGTGCATTTTTTTAAAGTGTAATTATACCTTCCACAGGTGTGTGTGGCCATATGTGTTTATGCAGCAGTGTGTAATGGTGTGCACTTCTCTGTGAGAGTGTGTTTCCCTGCACAGGTCTCCTCTTCCTCCATTCTCTCCAGTCTGCGCTTCCTCACCGACCTATAGGTGCGTATCATTGGATCGGTAGCTGCTGCCTGCCACACTGTCCAATCGCATCTAGGAGAGAGAGAGAGAGAGAGAGAGAGAGAGAATGAGGGAGAGAGATGGGGGAGGGAGGAGAAAGAAAGGAAGAGAGGGAGATTGATCATTTGAACGTCCTGGGCCTTGCAATCTTTTGAGAAACACTTTCATTTCTACATTTCTATTTTTTTTAAAATCCCATCTTTTTGTGGACTGAAGGCTTTTTTCCCTTGTTTCTTTTTGGGGGGTTATACCCACCCAGGAGACGTGCCATCGCCACTACCACCACCTCCAGCAGCAGCAGCAGCAGCAGCAGAGGGAATATCTCCCAATATCCCATCCCGGGCACGTCGGATAAACTGCAGCAGCGAAAACACGAGGCGAACATTGCGGTGGAGGGAACGGGAACATGCTCCGTGGGATTTCACACCTCTCACCCCGGCTGGGTACGTTACATCCTACATCCTACATTTTGTCTTTTACTGCAGCGAGGATGCAGGTTTGCATTTGAGTGTGTATGTGTGTGTTTTGCCGTAGTCAGCTTCAGCGCCGATAGAGATTTAGTCCGGATATTCATGCGTTGTTTTTCTGCACTTGCTCTGGATTGTTTGATAATTAGGATAAAAATGCAGCGCGGCTTTTTTTTAATTTTAATCTTTTCTGTGTGAAAACATACAAGGGGAGGGTGGCAGGCGGGTTTGCCTTGATAAATGGAGCGTTATTCATCAGCGTGTGTGGGATCACCACCGGAATGTTAACTAGCACCTTGGACAGCCGACACCAACACAATCTAACATGGGAGGAGCGGTGGTGCTGATTATTTTGACACTCTAATATCTCTGCTGCTTAGTATAGATTGTGTGTGTGTGTGTGTGTGTGTGTGTGTGTGTGTGTGTGTGTGTGTGTGTGATTACACGGAAATTGATGTTGCGCTCTCTCTCTCTTTCTCTCTTTTTCTCTGTGTGTGTGTGTGTGTGTCTTAATATTCTGCCCTTAGGCCCTCAGAGAGAGATAGCAGGCTGGGCAGCAGCTGTGTGTGTGTGTGTGTGTGTGTGTGTGTGTGTGTGTGTGTGTGTGAGTGATGGAGAGAGTGTGTGAGCATGTAGGGAAATCCAGAAAGTGCATTGAGAGACATGAAGAAGTGCATACATCTGTGTGAGAGAGATAGTGAACTGAAGTGAAGTGTGTGTGTGTGTGTGTGTGTGTGTGTGTGTGTGTGTGTGTGTGTGTGTGTGTGTCACAGGCTTCCTACCTTATGCTACATGCAGGTCAGGAGCCCCGTGGTGTATTCAGGGTTTAATTAAGCATGTGACGTGACTCTCCATCCCCCTCCTCCACACCCCCACCAACCAGGTTCCTGTGATCTGTGAAACAGTGTGTAGTGAGGATGTGACATATGTCTGCGGCCCACACACACACACACACACACACACACACACACACACACACACACACACACACACACACACACATATATGGCATTCCAGTGTGTCTGACACAGCAGCCCTGACAGTCTGACACCGAGTTAAGCTGAGCGGACAACATCTCGTTTGCCCTATCTATTGCTCTCATATCTATTTTTAACGCGAACAGCAGCGAGGTAGCACAGCCTATTTTTCCTGATGTGTGTGTGTGTGTGTGTGTGTGTGTGTGTGTGTGTGTGTGTGTGTGTGACATTTTATCTATTCGACGCTGTGATTATTCTAATGAAGACTAATTAAATCCTCCTCTCCTTCTCTTTCCATTTCTCTCTGCCTCTGTGTGTCTTTTCCAGGAGGCGGTTTGGGCTTGTTATGGGGGTGACCGGAAGGAGAGAGTGACAGAGGAACAGTGATGCTACTGTTTACATAACGAGAGACTCACACATCCACACACACACACACACACACACACACACACACACACACACACGTTCAAATCGCCAGTCCAGGACAGACACACTCGCTTAAACACTTCCACACATACACGCACGCACAAACACGTATTCAAGGGACTCGTCAACTGAGTCACTGCACACTCAGAGGCACAGAATCACTGACACACACACACACACACACACACACACACACACACACACACACACACACACACACACACACACACACACACACACACACACACACACACACAGGAAAAGGTTGTTTGCACGACTCAGGAGTGTGTGTGCTATGGGCCAAGCTGAGCAGCAGCTGTGTGTGAGTGTTGGATACCTCTGAAGGGTCAACGCAACTGAAACCCTTGCTCTCCCTAAGGCCCCTTGTCCTCCCCTCCCATCCCTCATCTCCCAGCTACCCCCTACCGCACCATCATGTCCGAGACGAGTACCAGGAGGACTCCCTCGTCTCCTCTCTCCCCGCTCGGGTTTCTATCCCTCCTCCTCTCCCTCTGCCTCTCCGTTTCCCTCTACCCATCCTCCTCGTCGGCGCAGCAGACTGTGCCCGTTATCTCCACGGCGCAGGGCCGCATCCGTGGCATTCTGACCCCGCTGCCCTCTGACCTCCTGGGGCCCGTCATCCAGTACCTGGGAGTACCATATGCGAGGCCTCCGACGGGGGACCGGCGCTTCCAGGCGCCCGAGCCTCCTTTGCCCTGGCCGGGAATACGAAATGTGACACAGTTTGCTCCCGTTTGCCCGCAGTCGCTGGATGAGAGGAGCATGCTGGGAGATATGATGCCGTCCTGGCTCACGGCTAACCTGGATATAGCAGCGACGTACCTCACTCACCAAAGCGAGGATTGTCTCTACCTCAATATCTACGTGCCCACTGAGGAAGGTGAGTGAACCCAACGGTGTGCACAGACTCTGGCCCAATTCCAATCTGGTCCTGACACCCTCCCACTCCATTTGTAGTCACACTCGCAGCTCAACAAAGCATCCTTCCCTCTCTCCAGAAAGGAAATGAATAAATGTCAGAATCAGAAATCTTTTATTGATCCCATGAATATTAGTTCAAATTTGTTGTAGAAATAAATGCAATGTTAATGTCAGAGTAAACCAGATTATTGCACCACAGAATCATTGCTCAAAATTGGTGTACTGTTAAGTCAGTATTGCACAGTTGAAGATATAATAAATTATGGGGTTATAGCTGCTGTTGTTTATATGTATAAATTACAATCTTATGAACATGTCTAGACTAGACAAGGGTATATTTGATCCTAAATCCAATCTGTTTACTTTAAGGTGATAGTGTCTATATGACAATAAAGTAGAATAAATTAAATGTTTATGTTAGTGTGAGCAGTTTACGAGTAAATGTTAGTACCGGTAGTCGGAACTGATGCCAGAGCGTGTTCCATGACGAATGTAAAATGGTGTTGCATGTTGTCAGTAAAGGCAGCTGGATAAGTCCACATTAATGCTGGCTCGCTGTTGGAGGGTTTTATATCCCACTTCCACTCCCCGTTAATCGGTTGGCACTTAATATGGTGGACCATCGACACAAACAGAAGTGGAAGTGGGTAAGGAGAAGGCGTAGGGGGTGGTTTGGAACTGGGCCTCTCTCAGGGTGAATAAACATACATGTATGTTAGAAGTAGGGCGACATGTTTAAGTGCATTCACATGTAAGGTGAAAACAGAGTGGCACTGGCTAACCTTTGGGTGACCGCAAGGTGATTTTGAGGGCAGTTTAGGCTATGACGTGATTAAAACATGGAAGTGTCCTGTCAGGGCACAGACATACCCTTGTTAAATAAATAACTCAAGTTATTATTTTTTTTAAAGTGGACCCCCCCCACACACACACCCGCCTCTGGTTGAACCAACACTTAGTATGCAGACACCTGCGTCAGTCGCCAAGGGGTTTACGCCTTTACTTGTGGAGGAAAGTGGGAAGGACATAGACTCGCTCATGCATACATATTGGTTCATACACATGCATGTGACCTTGCACACACACAACACACACACCTACATACACACACACACACACACACACACACACACACACACACACACACACACACACACACACAATGGCAAGCCTCAGTTTATATCCACTCGCTGAGAAATGAAGGTAGGGAGATATGAAGCATGGGAACCACAGACTGCTCCTGCTTTTGTATATATAAACCCACTGAGTGATTAAAGGCTGAGATACACACACACACACACACACACACACACACACACACACACACACACACACACACACACACACACACACACACACACACACACACAGTCAATATTCAAACAGAGTGGAGGCAGAAGGAAGGTAGGTGGATCTGTGCTTACACTCATACATAAAATCTATCTATCTATCTATCTATCTATCTATCTATCTATCTATCTATCTTATCTATCTATCTATCTATCTATCTATCTATCTATCTATCTATCTATCTATCTCTCTCTCTCTCTCTCTCTCTCTCTCTCTCTCTCTCTCTCTCTCTCTCTCTCTATCTATCTATCTATCTATCTATCTATCTATCTATCTATCTATCTATCTATCTATCTATCTATCTTTTTTTTTTCTCTCTCTCTCTCTCTCTCTCTCTCTCTCTCTCTCTCTCTCTCTCTCTCTCTCTCTCTCTATCTATCTATCTATCTATCTATCTATCTATCTATCTATCTGTGTATCTATCTGTGTATCTATCTGTGTATCTGTCTAATCATTTTTCTCTCTCTTTCCTAGACATCCATGAGGAGGGGGGTCAGCGGCCGGTGATGGTCTACGTCCACGGGGGCTCGTACACAGAAGGCACCGGCAACATGATGGATGGCAGCGTGCTGGCGAGCTACGGCAACGTCATTGTCATAACCCTCAACTATCGCCTAGGAGTACTGGGTAAAATGAGCTCTCTTCTATATCCAGTATACAGTATCTTCTATGTCATCTGCTGAGCACTCCAGTGCAGTATATATGCTTTTAGTATGGGTCTAGTTGCATTTCATGTCCCCAGCCTGTTAGCACTGAGTTATTCTGCTATAGAGATACCTATATCTTGACAACCAGTGGATATACAGATAGATGCATACTTTTCCTTCTGGGCACATACAACCAGGAAGTGATCTATAGTGAAACATTTTTAAAAAATGTCTGTATTTGTGCTTCAACATCAAGCTCTCCACCAGTTAAGCAAGAACAATAGCGATGCAATTACTGCCAAGGTGCTATGGGTATTCTGGTAATATCACTGTGGTATCATGCACTTACTCCATACTAATTTACTTCACATTGGGGGCTAGGCTAAAGGGTAACAAATAGATAATAATTGGAAATGCAGTGTAAAGTAGATATCACTGTTGTGTTTAGTAAGCTGGGACTTTAGCTGTGTTTTTACTTTTTTAAAAAATCTGTTGACGTGTTAGAGGACAAAGAAGCTAAGAGGAGGTGGTGTGGGATGAAGAGGTTTAATCTATGACTAATCATTATATCTTAAACTCCAGTTAGGTATTAATTAATGTTCATGTTTGAGTAATTAATGTAACCCTAACCCTAACCCCATATAATCACAGTCACTGTATTTGTTGTATTCATTTTTGAAATGGGATGTCTGGTTTATATAGGTGATGTATTTATTAGTAAAACGCTATAAATAAGCTCTTTATGATGTATTAATGCAATGTAAATGCTGTTTATTTAAACTATAGAGTGGGTCAGGAATGAGTTCTAAAACCTGGAAATGAGTTGTTGTTTTAGCACTTCGGTTCCCTCGTCTGGAAGTCAGTGGGTTTTTAGTTAGACGCCTGAAATAAGGTCTATGGTTAACACAAGCCTAAGAGATTTTAACGTTTTGTTTTACAATATAAAATATGCCAGTAAATATCCCACTCATAAATTGTGAAGCCTTTATGTTTCTTTAAAAAGGTCACACACTGCACATCACACCGACTCGTCCGCCTTTACAGCCTCGTTGTGTATACTGGCGTTCATGCGACCGTGGTGTAGTTTTTTTTTTTTTTATAGCCTAAAATGTTACCTTTTTACGTCTGGCGATTTCATTCATTTTCCACAGAGTTTATTTTCTGCAATAATCCATAATCCAGTCGAAAAGTCCCATTGTCTTTTTTTTCATTTGAACCAGGGCAACTTTAACTTCCTGGTTGGCCTGAAAAAATACATCATCCCTGCAGCACTCTCGTCCAACACAGTGACCGGATATTGCTTGTAAAGACATCTTATAATAATAATTATAATACATATAATATACAATACATAATTGATTGAATCATGTTAAGCTAAGTGTTGACTGTAACAGTTATATAACCAACCTGTTAATAGCCAACCATTTGGTCTATGGGCTGCGTTTAGTTGGAGATGGTAGTCCCAGCAAGAAGTGAACAAGAGATTAATGCGTACAAACTTGTCAAAATTACAATCCAAAAATGTGAAATTGCATTGAAGTCTATGGGATCTGCAGTTTATTTCCACCAAAAGGGGCCGTGGCCTTGACTTTTTACAAAGTGCCCACCTGTGCCGGTCTATTGGCTGTTGTTCTTCACTTTGAATGTTATCGTTTCTTTACATTTACCTTATGTTCACCATCTGGATTAATCCTTCGGCGAGCTATGAAATGTGAAAACCATTAGTGAGTTGTTTTTATCCCGAGTGCCTTTTTGTTTTTTGAGTGGAAACATGTTCAGTGTGGGTGTCCCTAGTGGAAATAAACCCCCTGAAGCCAATTTTTTCCACTACTAGCTTTGACTCAAATCTGATCCTTTTTACCTCGACGACGCTCTGACTCATTGCTCTCTGAACAGGCAAAATCTGATTCCCTGTGGTTTTTCTAATTTTAGACAGCTATGCAAAGCACATCGCGCTGAATAAATAGAATATCTTGGAATACTGGCATTTAGTTTTTTTGCAGCTGTAATTATAAAAAATTACACAGCCTGAGCGGTGCCACAGGAGGTTAAAAAGAGACATCATTTACTGTATTACACAGTTTGTATGAGCACAGCATGCCTTCATATTGATAAAGTCAGATGCATGAGCTGTATATCATATCATACCACTGGCTGGGTTAAACCATGCCCTCACATTTATAAGGAGGTACCCACTATTTAATAATTCATATGAAGCGATTCATTAAAATGTGCCAGCAGGTTAATAAAAAAGTGCAAATACAGTATGTTTCTAATTTAGCCTATTCATCAATATTAAAAATGATATAACCCACGTACCACTGTCTCTTTAATCTACTTGATTCTGTGGATTTATGTTGCAGAAAGCGACATGATGCATGTATTTGAATAAGGCTTTTGATAAACTGTAATTAAATAATTAATATAAGAGAGCAACAGTAAAGGAGGAATTCCTGCAGTATTTGGCTGCTCTTTCTCTTAATTATTTAGTGCACTCAGTTTCCTACCTTTTTTTGCAGTTTTAGCACATTTTATATATGGATCACATGAGCATGCAAATCATGTTCATACTGTATGAGATATTTCTCTTCCAGAGGGAAGGACACTTCTGGGTTGTCCTTTAATTAGACGGAGAATATTTTTGAAAATGGAGTGGAGTAGAGTTGGATTCATGTTAAAAAGGTTAAAATATTCAACAAAAAAGAATATTGATTTTAATTTAGGAGAGCTGTGCTGTCTTTTCTGTATTTTAGAAGTGTTCAAGGCTCTCATTTGATATTGATTTTATATGATGGCATAAAATCTGCATCTGCTTTGTGGGTGAATCAACGATTTAATTCTGACCTTGGGGATTAAACTAGTCGCTACAGGAGTAATAACCATATTGAGTTGAAAAGAGACAATCCCACATGCTTCTTTTTGTCTCCATCTCCATCCTCTTTGTTTGCACCACCTCCAATGTGGTCACCACCGCCACCGCTGCCATTGCCATCATCCATCATCCATCATCCATCATCATGAGTAGCAGTGTCTTCTTCTTTTTCTGCTCCTTCTTCTTTTTCATCTTCTTCCTCATCATTGTCATCAGAAGATGGATGCACAAGGTGAGCCCGTATATGCACAGCAGTGTACAGATATGCACATAAGTTTTTTATTTTTGCTAATCTTATTGGAATGATGGAATTAAGGATGTTTTTACAGAAATGCAAATGAATACATTGAAACAAATGAAAGCACACATAGTATATAGGAAGTAGGGTTGTCAAAGTTAAAGCGATAAGAAAGCATTAATGCAAATTTGTTTTAATGACACTATTTTCTTTAATGCATAATGCGACTCCATTGGTATGTCATACTAGCTTGTCACAAACAAGGCTAAATAACACGCCAAACTTATACTAAATTATGGCGAGAAGACAGTGTCATGGCCATTTTCAAAGGGGTCCCTTGACCTCTGACCTCCAGATATGTGAATGTAAATGGGTTCTGTGGGTACCCACCAGTCTTCCCTTTACAGACATGCCCACTTTATGATAATCACATGCAGTTTGGGGCAAGTCATAGTCAAGTCAGCACACTGACACACTGACAGCTGTTGTTGCCTGTTGAGTTTGAGTTGGCCATGCTATGATGTAAGCATATTTTTTGTTCTAAATGCAGTACCTGTGAGGGTTTCTGCACAATTTGTATATTGCTTTGTGTTGTGAATTGATTTCCAATAATGAATATATAGATGCATTTGCATAAAACAAGCATATTTGTCCACTTCCATGTTGAGTATTAAATATTTGAAAAATTTCCCTTTAAGGCACAATTTGAACAGATAAAAAATGTATGATTAATTTGCGAGGAATCCAGGTTAACTTTGGGCAATCATACGATTAATCGTGATCAAATATTTTAATCGATTGACAGCCCTAATTGGAATCCATTCTGAAACTGTTATTACGAGCAGTTTCCTTATAATGCCCATTTTGCTTGAAAGAAATTTCAGACAAATTTCACATAAGTGGTGAAATGTATTATTTTAACAGCAGCGCTTTTGTTGCTCATTATACTCTTCCAGCGTGTGTTCATGGCCAGCTTAAGGTTCAGAGGAATTAGCTCCTGCAGTAATGAGATATACTGTGGTGGAGTGAGCCATTAGGATCCTTTTTGTTTACTGAACACCGTCAGCAGTAAAGGGAATAAGGGAGAGCTGCGGTTGTAACTGCATGCGTGTGTAGGTTTATGTTCGTGTGTGTAAGTTGATTTTCTCTTACATGAATATGGATGTACCTTGTTGATTTAATCCAATTTTCGAGGGATTGTAGGGGAGGCACATCGTTTTTCTTTAATATCTCTTCTATGATGATAAACTCATGCATAATTGATCTTAACAGTGGGGATGCCATGATGTGGGAACCACCTCCCTGTGCGCTCCTGTTTGTTTGTACACTGTAAGATGACGTTCCAAAAAAATCGGCAGGGAAACAAATCTTTTGATTGACTCATTATTTATACATAACTTGCTGGATTCTCAGCAGAGCTTTTTTTTAGCTTCACATCTCCCTCTCTGTCTGCCTGTAGGGTTCCTCAGTACAGGTGACCAGGCAGCAAAAGGGAACTACGGCCTGCTGGATCAGATCCAGGCTCTGCGCTGGGTGAAGGAGAACATCGCAGCCTTCGGAGGAGACCCGAGCAGGGTCACTGTGTTCGGATCTGGGGCCGGGGCCTCATGCGTTAGCCTGCTCACCCTGTCTCACTACTCTGAGGGTAAGGGCAACAACCCTGCTTGCCTTGTGTATTTTATTCAGTTTAACTTTTGCACTTTAAAATGCACAGAGTATAGATAAACAGCTGGGCACCTATGATGGCTGGCAGGTAGATGGGTGCTGTGAAAGCTCATGGTTATGAAATCTTTCATGGTCTCTAGTGGAGCGGTACAGCTTTCATTTACTGGTATAAATGCCTGAATAAGCCTTTGAATTCTCTGAATAATACAGCCTGACTGTGACTCATATAGCTAAGAGCTGTTTTATTTTAAATTGTGAACCCTTTCCTACATCAACCTGATACTCTTACCATGACTCCCTCGTCCTGTTAAATATATGCATTTCTGTTAGTTCACTGTTTTCTTGCTGTGGGAATGTTAGATAAGTTTATGTATGCAAATGTTTTGTGCAATCTTCAAATCATATGGATGCATTCATATATGCCTGAGTGGGTGCATCTATAATGTATATGTGTGTATGTGCTTTGTACACCCATATTTGTATTTATGTGTGTGTGTGTTCATGTGTATGTCAGACCTCTTCCACAGAGCCATCATCCAGAGTGGCAGCGCTTTAGCCAGTTGGGCCGTCAACTACCAGCCCAGCAGGTACGCCCGGCAGCTCGGCGAGAGGGTGGGCTGCGGCATCGATGACAGCACCCAACTGGTCGCCTGCCTCCAGGGCCGGAGTTACCGCGAACTCGTGGAGCAGAGCATAACGCCGGCCAAGTATCACACGGCTTTTGCCCCGGTGATTGATGGGGATGTTATACCTGATGACCCCCAGATTCTGATGGAGCAGGGAGAGTTTCTGAACTACGACGTGATGCTGGGGGTCAATCAGGGCGAGGGCGTGAAGTTTGTGGAGGGCATCGTGGACTCAGAGGATGGTGTCACGGCTGAGGACTTTGACTTTGCGGTGTCAGACTTTGTGGACAGTTTGTATGGATACCCAGAAGGCCGAGATACACTGAGAGAGAGCATAAGGTGAGTAAGTCTATAAATGTCTGAATGTATTTAAGGAATAGTCTGACAGTTTGGGAAATATGCTTGTTTGCTTTGGCCAGAATTAGATGAGAACATTGATACCACTCTCGTGTTTGTTTGTTGAATATGAAGCTACAGTCCGCTTAGCTTAATTTATTCTAAAGCCTGGAAATGGTTAGTTTGGCTCTGTCAAAAGGTAACAAAGTCTACCTACCAGTACCTCTAAAACATAAATTAAGATGTTATATTTTGTTACTTAGATACTTTTGTACAAAAAACAAAGTGTAAATTTGTCAGTGTCAGTGGGTTTACGGGGGATTGTGTGGCATTTTTTCTTGAGCGGGGGTAGTGACATCCTTTTTTTTTTTTTGGCATCATTGAGACTTTACTAGGCAAGCAGCCGAGACTCAACAATAGTCAAAGCACATTACTTTCAGCCACAACTTTTAGTTTTTATATTTCTTTTTGTATATGGATTAATCGTAACGATATATTTTGCTAATTTGTGAGCTTTTATGATGTTGGCAGCCAGATTTTGTGAAACTTTGGACAGAGCCAGGCTAGTTCTTATATCTGGTTTCCTGTCCAAGTGTCTGCCTTGGATTGACAGGTCACTACCACAGCATTGTCCGGTCTGGGAAATGTCTGTGTTTTTGTCTTACAACTTTAACCCTTTCACAGTGTGTTTTCTGTTCATGAGCGTTAATTGTGACACTTTGGTTGCCCTAAAAATGTCTTATTCAGTGTTCAGTTGTTCTCAGCTCCAACCTCTTGTGTCATTTCTGGTTGCAAAAAACAAGATGGCGATGGCAAAAATGCTGAAGTCAAGGCTTCAAAACGGTGATCCACAAATCAATGAGTGACGTCACAGTGACTACATACACTTTTTATGTACAGTCTATGGTGCAAAATTAGAGTGGTATCAATCTTCTCATCGTACTCTGACAAGAAAACAGATTTTTTTAATCTGCACATGGCATGCACACTTTTGATTATGAGGTTTGTTTGTAAATATGCATTCACAGTATAAAATGTAATACCTCTATGCAAAAATACGACTACTTGCATAATTTAATGACAATAAAAGATGTGCTAATAGATTGGTTGATAGCTAATTTGAAATGTGTACACTAAAGGTTCATGTACACGGACTGGGCGGACCGTGACAACGCAGAAACCCGGAGGAAGACTCTGGTGGCGTTATTTACAGACCACCAATGGGTGGCCCCAGCGATCGCCACAGCTGACCTCCACGCTCAGTACGGATCCCCCACCTACTTCTACTCCTTTTACCACCACTGCCAGAGTGACGCCACGCCGCCCTGGGCTGACTCCGCCCACGGTGACGAGGTAAGCTGGTGTCATAGTGTTGTATTGCTTCACGGAGATAAGATTAGTGACAGCTGTAGTAGTGATATTATATATCAAGGAGAGGACTAAAGATGGGACATTTTGGTTTGGGTAGTGCAGACTGAGGCGAAAATGAAGTTGACTAATGTCTCAAAGATTTTAGAAATATTCATGTGATGAGTCAGGACCTCTTGGTTTAGATTATCAATGGATTGCTGCTTCATATTGATTTGTTCAAAGTCCTTAATAAGTGGAATCAAGCAATCCTCTACAGCGTGAAATATTCATGTTCATGGAATTTATTTCACTGCACGTCTGATTTTGAAGCTGTTGCATATTTACCACTACTGTAATGATTATAGTTTATTACAGTAATTGTTTCTTCTATACTTAATAACAAAGTAGTAAACTTTAGATTTCTTTGTTTTTTGAATAGGTGTGCTTGTTTCCTGTTCAGTGTGCTGAATGTGTGTGCATGTGTAGTTGGTGTTTGGGATTTATTGACTTTAGGTTCACTGCAGTTACACACGAAACAGTATTTGTCTTCACTGGGATTCAGTTATGGTTAACGTCAAGAGAATGAATGCAGTCTGTTGGCTCCCACACTGCGCTATCCTGAAATGTGTGTCTGCTGTAGGTGCCCTACGTGTTCGGTGTGCCCATGGTGGGACCAACCGATCTGTTCAACTGTAACTTCTCCAAGAACGATGTGATGCTGAGCGCTGTTGTCATGACTTACTGGACCAACTTTGCCAAGACTGGGTGAGCTATTAAAATGTACACCGATGTGAGACTCAGTAGAAAATCCCACTGTGAAGAGTTTTATTTTTTGCCTGAGTATACTATATAAAGATAATCACGAAACAAGACCAAACAAAGCACAGCTTGAGCATGATTCAGTCCACTTTATTTCTGCCTCTTTAGACACAGAAATCCGTTTCTAATTTCTGCTGTCAATAGTTAATCCCCACCCACACGCAGAAAATTTCTCACGATAATGAATGAAGGCCAGGCGATTTAATCACATTTTAAAACGTGAAAGAAAATGCACGGCTGTCAGTAAGAAATCATCCTTCATCTTTGATGTTCTGCAGAGAGAGGAGGTTTTGGCAACAGAGAGTGTTGTTGCTGTAACTGTGGACAGCTCATTCTCCGTTTTACAAGAACAAATCTCCCCCGAGCTCGAAACAAGACAGCCAAGACTCAAGTGTGTGGTGTCATCAAGACAAACAGCATAGTGCCTCACTCATACGTTTCCCTTATGTTTAATTTGTTGGACTGATTGATAGTTAACATGATCATGGGCATGGAGTATCTGACAGGGTTCACACAGAGAGAGAGCAACTAGGAGATGATAACAGGTTTTGATTAGTATTAAGCAAATGTATTTCTTACAAATGGTGTTCATATTGCATGGGGAAAATGCACTGACGCCAATTTGTAGGAGACAGAGCAGCCTAAATCCATTTTTCTGTCAAGTTTTTCCATCAAGATAAGTAACATTTTAATAGCATTGAAAAAGTGTTTTTCAGAAATATTAGGTTTCGTTGGGAATGGAAGTTTAAAGTGAGCGGAGCTGAGATTTAATGATGCATTAGAGGAAAACGCCGGCGTTTTAGAGCAACAAAAATAATGAGCTGACAGGCGAAGGATGTGTTATTGTAATGTCTTTTCCTTCAAAAGGTCTCAGACGTCTGAGGGGAAGACTTTAGATACAATCATGAAAGCAGCACTGCGGACTAATTTTGGCACGCAGGTTCTCTGTCATGTCAAAATCCTGACATTGCTTTTCTTCTTTGGGCCTTGGCTGAGAAAGTTAAAGAAGCCCTGCTATTGAAAAAGTCCTTGAGGAAAGCCAAGGTAATGTCCTTATAAGAAGAATGAAAGATTGGCCACAGTTTGATTAATCTTCCCTCTTTGTGCACCCTCATTCAGTCATTTATGGTCAAAACTGGTGCAATGGGACAGAGAGCTTATTCAGTATGTTAAATCAAAATTAAAATCATCTGCCAGTCGCGAAAAAAGCTTCTAGAGATCCAATTTATTAAATTGAAAGTGAAATGATGTGCCAGTAGCTAAGAATACTACAGTTGTAGAAGGAATCCACATTAAAACTTTAAAAAGCCGACAGTCTGCGCTGATAAGAGTACCTTTTATCTCTCCACTCTGACATGATATACAAGATAAAAGTAATTGTTGAGGATGGACCCTCTTTCTGCAGCGCTCCAAGTGAGTAATTACCAGTAATTAATCCAATCGAGGCTCACTCCACCGAGACCTCTTCAGATTTAGAGACATCTGCAGTCTAGACCTTGATCTAAATCACCGTAGAGCCTTGCGATCTCACAACATGCAGAATTAGGACGCCGCTCTTACATGTTTTGACTCTGGCAGTAAAGAAAAAAAAACAGTCTATCACATTGCATCAAGTTAGCAGTTTCTAGCCCAAAGCCTATGTTGTCATTACCACCACAGTAAGCTGCAGAGCTAAATCACCAAGGAGGGTTGTTAAGATTTCAGTGCACACTTCAATTATCAATGGGGAAGTTTCTCTCACAAAAGATTTCTCCCGGTTGAGAGCACCTCAGACGGTGATGGAGTTCTGCGACAGCTCAATTTAACGGAGAGGATATGATGCTCCCTGATGTATATTTTGTAAGCCTCTGTGTGGGCGTATAAATCCTCAGCCTGTGTGTGTCTGCTGGTAGGTCTTCATGTTAGCTGCCTCTTTGTGCTGTTCATATAATGTGCTGATTGACAAGTGAGCACATAGCGTGTAACTGGCAAGTCTGTGAAGATGTGCTGCTCTTTCATTTATGTCATATTCGCTGCTGGCACAAATAAGTCGCAAATTGTCAAATGAACGCCCGTCCCTATGTGTCAAAGAGGTGATTTTTCAGGATATCTTCACTAAAGAAGATAAAGACATCTGATGGTTTTTAGAGGAGCAAATATCCTCACACAGCTACAGGAGTTTCAACTGTGCATTATGTAACTGAAGTGTTTTGTCAGAGGCATATAGAGTGGACAAAAATCAATGATATGCAACCAAATCACCTTTGAGCTATGCTTACAGGAAAACAAAACTTGTTTTGCTTTGTGCAAATATTTCTTGCCACTGGTTTTTGTCTTGTGTTACTTTGATATTGATTTAGAAAGATGTGTGCCAGACTATAGGACAGCATGAGAGAAATTCATATCCCACTACAGAGGAGGGTAGCCAGCTGGGGAAAAGTCCACAGCAGTACTGTTGGGAGTCTCTGACATTTGAAAAACTGAAAGGAAACTGAAATACTGGTATTTATGGTAGAACATTGAAATCCTTTATTTCTTAAAAAAATCCCCCTTGAATGTAAATATGTGTAAATATGAGTATTCTCTGTTGCATTTCATTGTGGTTTCTTTCATCCTTTGTTGAGTGTTCTTTGCTGTTAGGTTGGTCTATTATGTCGGTGATTTGATTTCGATTTTTACAGTGTTTTCATGTTGCCAAAATGCTCAGCGCTGCTGGCAGATTCACTATAGTTCACGATTTCTCAGTTAATTCATTTTGTCATATTTCTTTTTTCTTTTTTCATGTGTATCTATTTCTATATGATTACAGCTATTTGTAGAACAACAGATTCAGAGGGGATGAAAATCAATGTCAACAAATGATTATTTCTTCTTTTTGTTATTTATGAATTATAAAAAAAAGCAATTTGCATAACCACCAACCATCGAAATGGGATTAAAGGAAGAGAGTGTAACATTTCGTGGGGTATCTATTAGCAGACATGAAATATAATATTCATAACTATCTATTCATCAGTGTATAATCACTTGAAACTAAGAATCATGTGTTTGTTAGCTCAGAATGAGTCCTTCATATCTACATAGGGAGTGGGTCCTCTTCACGCAGTCTGCCATGTTTCGACAGTAGCCCAGAATGGACAAACCAAACACTGGCTCTAGAGAGAGCTTTGGACGTATTTATGTTACCTGAAAGTCACCATAGTAGCAAATTTTCGTAGTGGCCACACGGTGGTACTGCAACTTCTGTGTCAGTCACGTGACACAAAATACAAAAATGTACAAAAATTGAGACATTGCTTTCCCAATGTAATTGCATTGGGAAAGCAATGTCCTAAAAGTTGTAAAATGCACTAATAGCCAAATCCAGAGTTATTTCCCTTATGAATGAGACCCAGATTGCAGCTGGACCGAGGGCTGGGAAGTGGAGTTAAAGGAAACACTACTGCACATGCTCTATGGACCAAATGGATGTGAAAGATTGGCGGATGATCCTGGTATTTTATCACTCGGCAGTCGAGCCATTTTGGCTTCATGCGCCACTGAGTAACTCTCATTGGAATGAACTGGAGCCCGCCTCCAACACTGTATCCAGCTCTCTTTGTACATCCACGGTGGCACTGCCAGCCGCTGTCTGACTCTCATTGCTCCCAAAGTTATGTTATTATTGTAAGGATGGTCGCTGAGCGTGGCAAATAGCATTACCATGGTTTTGCTTTTGCCGGCTCATGTTACCACAGTCTTTCAAAGGGAGGAATGAGAGGAGGGGTACTCAGTTGGTTGCAATCTACAACCACATCACTAGATGATGCCGAATCCTACACACTGTACATTTAAATAACCCATTGTGTTTCACTCTTCTCCAGTGACCCAAACCAGCCGGTTCCTCAAGATACCAAGTTCATCCACACTAAACCGAACCGCTTTGAGGAAGTGGCATGGTCGAAGTACACCCCTAAAGAACAGCTGTACCTCCACATTGGTCTGAAGCCCCGTGTCAGAGACCACTACCGCGCCACGAAGATCTCCTTCTGGCTCCAGCTGGTCCCTCACTTGCATCACGTCAATGAGCTCCTCCAATCGGTGTCCTCCTTCACGCATAGCCCGTCTCCGCAGGATGACACTCCTTACTCTTACACCAAGCGTCTCGCCAAAGGTTGGCCGCCTAGCAGTACGCGTCATCCAGGTTCACAAGGAGGTACTCCACAGCCGCCGGAGTCTGCTTTAGGCCAAGGAGGAGGGGAAGACGGGGTTCGCGTCCCGAACGAGGACTACTCTACTGAACTCTCAGTGACGATTGCGGTGGGAGCTTCACTGTTGTTTCTTAACATCCTCGCGTTCGCGGCACTGCTGTACAAGAAAGACAAAAGGCGTCTGGAGCATCGCCGGCCACGTCCACTTCCTCCCCCAAGACGAGACATCACACCTGCGGACGTCGCTGCCCACCTGCAAGGGGAGGGACTGATGTCGTTACAGGTGAGTCATGCGTTTTTGTATTTTTATTGTGCCTGCGTGCATCTTTCTTTCTTCATTCAGCACTGCTTCTTTAGCCATATAATTTGAAGTTATGTTGAAAGTAATCACGCTTATTGTCAATAATTGGACACATTGTTATAATAATATATAATGTAACATCAGGCCATTTGAGGCTGTGAGTTTGTGACTGAATGAGCTCCTTTCTGCCAGTGGAGAAGCTGCCCGTAGGGCACTTCTGCAAAACACAGCCTGTCATCAGCAGACATTATCAGTGTGAGGATGTGTGTTTGTGTTTGTGTTTGTTAGTGTGTTTTGATGCATGTGCATGTGTGGGCTGTATCCAATTGCCTGAATTGCCTCCAATTGCCTCCAATTCATCCATCGACTCTTTGGCCTCTTCTGAGCTCAGTTAGTGGCTTTGAAATCTCCCACAGTGAGTGCTAAATGTCAGATCTCTTATAAAGCTGACAAATGCTGTTAATTGGCAATTCAACTACAGTAATGTGGCTCCACATCGAGATGCTTTTGTAATTGTGTTTAATTATTTGAAATGTCTCTTTGTGTTTTCAGCTTTTTGGCCCCCACCAGTAGACCTGACAAGGAAAAATTAGGCTTTTTGTATTAGAGTAGGTTTTTGTTAGGCACTGTATGCTTGTGTTAAACACAGTTCTTCTGACTAGGAAAAAATATGCCGGCCTTGCAGACTAGAAATCACTGAGAAATTATTCAGGAAAGTCAGGAGTGGTTTAGATGATGATGACAGATTGCAGCAATACAGTTTGATTTGTTTGACTGCTATATGCTTGAAACAAATCGGACGGGAGTAAACCCTCAGCTTAATCAAATAATTTAGACTTTTAATATATAATTTCACACATTTGAGTGAGTCATGGTGGTGATTTTACGGAGAGGTATGCTTGATGATGTGTTTACTTGATTGACAAGCCAAAGACACTGACACACAGATGGCTTGGTTGCCAGTTTTTGCCCTTTATATATTTACATGATGATTTTCAGATGCTATCCAAATTAAAATAGTTTTCATGTATATGTAGGGCTGGGCGATAATTAAGTATTATCACATATGGATTTTTGGAGGACTTCATGTTGTGAATATATAATTTCACATGAATTTAAGTAAATGGTTGGGCTCAGTATTGGCAAGAATCTGGTGATACAATACGTATTGTGATACAGGGATTGTGGCTCGATATACTGCTATATTTTAAATTGTCATAGTAGAAAGAACAAAACATCATATGCATAAAATCTGAGTAAAAAATAATCAGAACAGTGTGATATGCATTTGCATTTATCGCAGTAACATCCAACATCATCACACTATTTTTTTGTGCAATCTGAGTCAGTCTGCCACAAATCTTTGCATGTAAACTATTAGTAAAAAAAAAAATCTATACTCTCTCATTACTCAACTTTATTGATATTTTCTTACACCCCTACTAAATGGTATTTAAAAATCATCAAGAAGTTGTTGTTTCACACGTTTTGTCTGATGAAATGCAAAAGAGTGGAACACAGTTTATTTCACTGAACATCAGTTTTACTATTTTATACACGATGCATACATTTGCCACATCACGATATGTATTAACAATATTTAAAATATTTGATATAGTATTTTACTGTTCGTTATATTATTGTTTTTACTGTGGTTGGAGTTATTATATTATTTACTCGGTTTGAAGATCATCCATTTAATCTTATGTAGCTTTGGAGTGTGTGTATGCGTGATCACCTCTGTATAATCTCATAGACGGTGTGTATTCATTATCTTCGTTACTATGGAAACAGGAACAGTTAGGCTTCTAAGGGTCTGTTTTATCTAGCTTTTAAGGACAGGCCTATATGATCTGTAGTGTTATGAAGATAGCAAATAAAAAGGGGATAGATGACCTCATAGTTTAGTTCCTGCTTTATCTGAACTTAGTAGTTTGAGTAGTGTTTAAAGTAGGTACACGCCTCACACAACAACATCCACACATCTACCATATCACATTTCAGAAGACCACGTGGGCAGTGGGTGGCACTTTCACCTGATAGATTACTGGCCAATGAGACACGCCTGTGTACAGCCCAACCCTTTTATACCCGCCAAGAGGATGAATATGAATTACACATGGAATTGTTCTTGGGCTTCCAACAAGAATCGGGGCTAACATATTGATAATATTATGATATTGATTTCAGCCATATAGCCATAACAACATGGGATTTGATCAGGGCTGAAATAATTAGTGGAATAATCAAAAATTAATAAGCAACTGTTTTTTATAGGTGATTGTTTAAGTCATTTTTCAAGCATAAATACCAAAATATTCGCTTCTCTCTGGTTCCAGCTTTTCAGTTGTGGGGCTTTGCTGCTTTTCTTTGTTTTATGTCAAACTGAACATATTTGGGGTTTGGACTGTTGGTGGGACAAAATATGTAATCTGAACATGTCACTTGGGCTTTAGGAAATTTTGACGCACATTTTTCTATTTTCTGAGATATATATAGATGTAAGATAGTAAGGTATCCTTATGTTTCCGTTTGCTTAGAATGAGCTAGAAGTAGTGTGATTATGGGAAGGATGGGCTCTGAGCAAGGTGAACGGCTTTACCACAGTTTTGCACTCAAAAGGTGGTTCTTGTTATTGTTATCTTGGAAAGGGAGTGAGTGGAGGCATACTCTGTTGGTTGCAATCTACTGCAATCTAAACCCACCACTAGATGCCACCAAATCCTACAAACTGTACCTTTAAATTATTTAAGAAAAATTGAATGAAGTGAAGAAAATAATTGGTGGATTAATCGATAATGAAAATACTCATTTTCCCTTTCTTTCACTTTGAGTCCTTTGCTTTAACTCCTTGTCGTCTTCTTATCTAACCATCAATCATTCACTTGTCCACCATCCACCATTAACTCATCCACCATCCATCATCCACTATCCACCGTCCACCATCCAACCTTTTAGGTGAAGCAGCTTGAGTGTGACGCTGCATCAGCAGACGAGAGGAACAACACTCACCACCATCACACCCTGGACACGCTGGACGCCCTGGACGGCTTGGACACCCAGGACATCTACAGCACGCTGGACACCGTGCGCCTCACCTGCCCGCCTGACTACACCCTCACCTTGCGCCGCTCGCCCGACGACGTCCCCCTCATGACCTCTCTGACCCCAGGATCGCTGCCTGTGACTCCTGGGTCTCACCCCGTTACCCCGGCGACGCCGATGACCCCCATGACGCCTGGATCAATGGTGGGGATGAGGATGGGGCATCCGCACCAGGGATACACACACCATAGCCCGTATAGTAATACACACTTGCCGCACACACACATCTCCACGCACACACACTCCACCACGCGTGTATAACCGCAGCAAGATACACACACACATACTAATACACACACATGCACACACACACATGCATAAAACAAAAGACTTAAATACCTCTACTAATTACCCTACAGGATTGTTACAGACGGAGTGACAGAAAGACATTTTCAGTAACAGGATGAATAGACAGACAGCTGTGTGTTGCATGTCGGGGACCTGAAGACAAACTGGATCCCAGGAGATGCAGTTCTATGCATCATTCGCTCATAACCTTGAACAAGACGAGCCAAGGCATCCATCAAATGTCTCAAGACCTGCTTTGGATATTAAACCTTCTGCTTTTTCTACACCCGAGGAGGAAGAAGAGGAGCGCTGTGGCATATAAGGGTCAGTCATGGAGCAGTTTATGTCTCCTACTGTACCTGCACAGCGATGCAGCGCTGAGACTGAGCAGAGCAGATGCACATGCAGAGAGCTAAGAAGTACCACACACACAGACTGCTGATGTCAACTTGAACAACCTGTGAAATGTGAATGTAGCATTTTTTTCCATTAAAAGATCAACGGCCCTATCTGCCAAGGATCAAACTAAGCTGAGGAGAAAAATAACAAAATTCAGCGAGAGATGGATGTAAAGGGAGACAGAGAGAGGAAGAGGGGATTAAAAAAACAACATTAGCTGAAGAGAAAATTTGTCAGGTGGTGGGAAAGAGATTAAGATTTCATTGAGAGGGATTTAAGTGTGAGAAAGACGAAGTGAGATAGAGTGATATGGAAAACACAGGGACGGAAAGTGTGCCAAGAGACAGAAATTAACTTCAGAAGATGAAAGGGCCTCTGAAGTGTTGTCAGACTTACTGAAGAATCACTCTAACCAGCTATGTGTTAAACTCTTGTAAATAGAATGGAAAGATACAGATGATATATTATGATTTATAGCATTTACCTGCTCTTGCATTAAAAACATGACTTATTTAACCACATTATTGCTTTCATTTCAGATATTACTATATTATTGTATAGGTGTCCTGAAGCAAGGCTGGTTGTCTTTCTATCTCACCCGCTGTAGTATATACACAGTACCATTATTTAAAGGCTATGCACAGTCATTTAAGTAATTCCTAACTGTGTAAACATCTCGATACTTGTTTAGTAGTTGGAGTATAAAACATTTTCACACTATCCTGTCTATTTGTTTGACCACCGGATGATGAGCTCGTACTGTGTAGATAATGCAATATCGGTTTGATGATTGAGCACCAGCCAAAAACCATGACCTTTGACCCTTGAATCCCTCCCTGTTTTCCTTTCCCCCTTGTTCCCAACAGTTCTCTTACTCTTAATCCCTACTAGATTTAATTAATGTCTTTGCAGACAAACAGGTGGTGATGATTCAGGGGTCGCAGCCAGCCCCAAAAAGTAATTCGTGTGACTGTTTTCCACCTTATACCAGGGGCCCCAGTATTTCTAGAAGAGCCCCTGCTTGAACTACCTAATGCTGACTGAAACCTTGTTTAACTAAACATTGTTAAAGCTTAAAAATCTCCCATGTCACCCATAATCTGGAGAAAAACATGGATTTGTCACCCACGTTTCAAAGCCTGGAGTTTGGTTTACTACCTGCCACCATGTTGTCAATTATTCAGAGCCAAATGTGATTAATTAGCTGGAGCCGGGGCGCAGCTGAGGAGGTACAATCAGCGTGACTTTGCGATAGTTTGACTTGACATTGAAGGCAAACACGCCTCCGAAACTACAGCTTTTTTTTTTTTTTAACCGCCTTGATATCCTGTTAATAGAGCCATATTTTCTCAAGATATGCTTTAGAAGAAGTTAAATTAATTATTAAAAAACCCACCAACATCTTGTGGAAATAATGATTTTATTTGGGAAAGAAGTTGGAGGTTTTCCTGCTGACTTCACAGCGAGTGCTCGAGGGCGGTGGTGATTACTGCTGTGTGTTATCATAATAAGATTCGCCGCATTCATAAAATCAATTTTAACCAATTCATTTTGACAATTCATGTGGCAGAAATGCAGTACTGGCTGCCATTAAAATATGACAACTATGTGGTCGCTAATGTAAAGATAAAAACCTTATACTACAAATCCCAAACTCCCAAACCTTTATCCTAACTAATAATTTAACCAAAGGCCCTAACCCTATTCTTCTTCTTCTTCTTCTTCTTCTTCTTATTATTATTATTATTATAACTTTCCTATTTTATCCTCCTTTCCTTACCCCAACCCATCCCATCCTTTCCCCTCCTCCCACCCAGCCTCATCTGTGTGACTCCATGCAGCTTTGTCACAGTGTGGCCTATTTAACCTCCTCTCATCCTAAGTAACTTCTTCATGAGAGATTTTAGTTAACCGTCAACAGAATATGTGAATAATGAAAGCCGAAAAATTTGTGGATGACAAGCAAAGAACTTTTACAAAAATTATATAAAAATAACATTTAATGGATGTCTGATTGACTGAATATTTTTTTTTTCATAATATGGGTTTATTGACTCAGCGGATGGCTGGATTGTGTCAAGCATAAAACATTTCTGCTGCATTTTTGAAAAATAAAAATATCAGTATTTTACAATTTATGAGCATTTTAAATGTCTTGTATGTCTTAATTCAGAATATGTAGTGTATATGTAGGGGATGTAGGGGCTTTGCTAATTGCATTTTATTTCTTTTTTTAGTATTGATTCCTTACCAGAGAATTTGCCAGGTGATGCACGGTACACATATGAAATTAGAAATGATATATTTAGCTTTGCTCAATAGTGCATACATATGTTGTACAATTACTGAAGTCCTTACTGCAGCAAAATAAGGAGATATTACTGTAAATTACGGTGGACCAGCAGCCCCTGCCAGCTGGCCAAGGAGACCCTGTGAGATGTGAAAGAACCCAGTTCATGGCTGACTTCCAGACCAGATTGATGTCTCCTACTGTGTCCCCGCTCTAATCCCATTAACTAGATATAACTGCAGTTAATTTGATTTATGGCCGGCAACACACTAGAAAGCATGAGTTCAAGTCATGTCCAGGTGTTTTTTTTGTTTGATGTCAACGTGCACAGAGAGGGACCTGAGGAGCCAATGTAAGAACTGAAAAATCACTCTAAAATTGCTGTTTCAATTTGTCATTTCCAGAGCCGCAGCCTGCATGGTGGACTACCTTTTACTGAATCAAAAGCCACTTGGACACAGAAGCACATTTTAATTGAACATCTTATATTTTGTACCTTGGCAATCTCTTGAATGGTGGCAACATGATTGAGGTTATTTCAGCAGGACATGCTGTTTATCTATCTATAGAGGTGGTGAGGTCCATCTGCGAAGTGCAGCCCAGAAATAGTGTGCGTAAGATGTAACCAGATGGTGGGGATGGGAATATTTTCACAGATACCTGGCTAATATTTAAAAACTGAATGTGAAGCATCTGGAGACTATTTCAAGATAATATTGGATGGTGTTTCATAACTGCTAAATCTCAAACATTTATTGTTTGAGTGTTAGGTAATTTATACTTGTCAGAGATAATAAATTCCTCACTGAAGTGTTTTTATGCTGTTTTCTTGTTTCCAAATGCTGATTTTCAGTGGAGGGTGCACTGTCCATATGTGTGATATGCTGTAAACATGGCCAGTGTGTCCATGGTAACGATCATTGTGACAGCTTTTCTTGTACTGTAGCCTGCATGTCACTTTATGGAGGAGAAATTATCTTGAAGGATAAACACAGATTGGGATGTTTCACCCACTTGGTTTAACAAAGACTGAACATAGATCGCTTGCACGTCCCTGCGTAACAGTCGAGCGGGGGAAATAATATTGTGACGGACCTGGACTTCAGCGGATATCCGCCTGCGGAAATAGATGTTTGACCAATGAAACCAGTTGCTCCAACTGATTGCCGTCATTCTGCATAATAAGTAGCCACGTGTTTCTATTTGTTGCGCAGAAAGTTTGTATTTTCGGGGCACAATGGTCGTTTGTTTTTGGGGTAACAGACTGTCGGCCAAATTCACTTTGGGACATTTTTCGGACTTTGTGTTTCAGAATGGACCGTCCCCTTCTCAACACCCATGAGATCGCCCGGCAGCTGGGACACCATGAAGAAGGTAATCTAAAATCTAAAAGGTAAAATAAAAGGTAGTTAATATGCACTAGCTAATGTTATATGTTGGGAACGGGGCTAGCCAAACGGCTAACGTTAGCATCACATGTATTGTGTGATGAACCTCTTAGATCACTCTGGATAGGTTTTTGTTGTGTGGAGTGGACACTGTTTAGGGGGAAACTCATTGGGCCTCATTGAGGAAAATGCAACATGGATAATTGGGCAGGTGTTATGCTGTGGTCCTAGTGTTTCCCTCCTCCCTTGGTACTTAGGGTTAGGGACAAGTGTTGCTTCCAGTTTAGGTAGGAGGAGGCTCATTCCAGATGAACAACTGAAAGTAGACAAGATCAGGCGGCAGCAGCAGGGAGCAGAAACAAAAAACAGCGGTCAATTCGGACAGTTTCCAGCCGTTTCCGGCAGCCTTCAAATAATTCACAGGAAGTCAGGAAAACTGACATCCTGTTAGATCCCATCTGTAGGTCACTTGAAGGTTGCAGACCACGTAGGGATTTATTTGTGTTTGTCTGTAAATATATGTGGAAGTGTATGTGTATCTGGCATTGTATTCTATCATTTATTATATTTATGACCCCCTTGTAAAGCCTGTGTGAGCACTCGTTTTGATAAGTGCTATATAGACAACCTTCATTGTTCTAATTATTATTATTATTTTTATTAGCCACAGAAGATGTGTTTAACAGATGAAACCTGTATTGCACATGAGACTAATATCCTACAATGTAGTTTGGGCTTGGGACTCTTCTGTGTGGAGTTTGTATGATGGTTAATTGTTTAGGTTAATTGATGACTCTAAATTGCCCGTAGGTGTGGATGTGAGCGTGAATATGTATATATAATATGTTGTCTGTCTCTATGTGCCCTGCGATGGACTGGCGACCTGTCCAGGGTGTACCCCGCCTTCGCCCAATGCTAGCTGGGATCGGCTCCAGCCCCCTGCGACCCCTAACGGGATAAGCGGTTGATGATGAATGAATGGATGAAAAAACAGTAAGTTTGGACTTTCAACAACAAGTGGCGTTTGCTGTCAAAACTAAGAGCCAATCTGATCTTTGATCAGGCGTGAGCCAGGCGTTTCCCATAATGCTCAGGGTCTTGCTGTTGGTGGAGAGCAACTGAGAGTCACTATGGCACTTGGCTCTAAAAACGATCTCATGAGGTTATCATTGCTGACGTCAGAGCAAATTGGAGTCAAGTTGGACACAAAACTAACTGGCATACATTGCGTGGCGATCACCAGTGATTGATTCTGTGCAGGCCTGGCTTGTGTCGAACGAGTCTAGTATTTGACACAACACAGGAACCAGCAGTTCCTGTTGCACTCCCAGTCAGCAACACAGGAAGTCACCAATTCTGATGGCTATCTTCAGAAAATGTAACCATACTCCTCATATGTCTTTTGCTTTTCTTTTAGAATTTTGTGAATATGTCTTTACATTTTTCTGCTCTGTTGTTGGGCGTTTGCCTCATTTCGTACACAGGTACAGTGGGGTCACATTTTCTGACAACAGCTGTCAGAAATGGTGACCTCCGGTTGGGGAGGTCTGGCTCTCCGCTTTCCTTGTAAGTGGAAAGTTTCTGAAAGCTCTGGGTTCATGAGCTGTGACGTGTTTGTTGACATCAGAAATGGCGGAGGCCATGGAAGTTAATTTTTTCGGTGCATAAAAAGTTAATATATTGTGATTTTAGTCATATATTGTGTCTTTTCATAATTTTATATGTCTGAGGACATTTTTGATATTCCCAATGGACTCATCTTTTTCCTCCAACATTATGCCTTTGCATTTCCTGCTGTTCTAGACACTGACAATAATGTTGATATTGCTGTTACTTAGCAGCTGTGTTCTTCATGACTTAAGCACATGAATGCCAAGTATGCTGTGTCCACGACTTCTTATGTTGTAAACACAAGTTCACAAGTTTCATTTGAAGGTACCAAAATGCTCATCATGCTCACAGTGCTGACATGCTAATGTTTAACAGGTATAATGTTTTCCATGTACACTGTTTTGGTTTAGCATGTTAGCATGCACTTTAATACACATAAAAGAATTCACTATGGTTAGCACTAGTTGGAGTCAGGGGGTCACCAAAGTTATTACCTTTCAACCTGTCTGGACTATGAATGTTTGTCCAAAATTTGAACCAGTATTGCCATTGCTCGTGCCACACTGCTAAAAACACAATTATTATACATACAGCAATTCCAGTACAGAATATGATCAAATACTGTCTGCCTTTGGTCACACATACAAGATACTTCTGGCGTCTGATTTGAACAAATTATCTCTGCTTGTGCTGCATCCCACAGTCTGAAAGAGTGTGACAGTGTCAACTGCTGCTGCTTTTTTCTTTCCAGGGGAATCCAGAGAAGGGAGGGCGGGAGGAAGATAAAGCTAAAAAAAACAAACCCAACCAAACAGTATTTGAGCAAGGAAATATTGAAACAGGAGTAGAATTGGAGGATGCCTGATGAATGATAATGGGACATGGAGAAGGTGATTAAGATATAGCAGAGAAAATAAAAAGGATGCATTGAAGGAGGAGAAGAGAGGAGGGTAACAGATAAGGGGAGCTCATTAAGGAATGGAACACAGCCGGCCTGGTTGTTTACTGGCTGGCAGGCTCATTGTACTTAATCACTCCTGCCAAGATGCACCTCCCCTCCACCTCCATGCAAATGCTTTCCACACCTTGCATCTCTGCATGCCTGCCGATACAGATGCATACACACCTTACACACGTTCATGCATACCTGCCTCACAGTGTATGAATCCACACACACTACTGCACGCCTCATAGCAGCTCTAGTCACTGAATCATTTTCTCTGCAGCCTTCATCACTCTCCCTGTTACACTATCCTCCTCTTATCTCTTCGCTGTTCCTTTCGCCTCCCTCTTATCCTCTGTTTTCTTTTTTTGCTTTCTTCCTCTCACTCCTGGCTCCTGTTGGCCTTCTCACTATCACAATCTTTCCCCCCTTATTCCTTTGTCACCCCCTCCTCCTTCTCGTCTTCTTCCTCCTCCTCATCCTCTCCTCTGTCTGGATGGGTTCCCTCTTATCTAACAACCTTGAGATGATCTTCAAAGCGTCATTGCAGCCGAGCATGTGAGGTCACAGCATCTCCAGTCTCTCCTCTTTTCTCATCTGCCTGCACCTCTCGTTCCACTCCTTTCTCTCTCTCCTCTCTGCACTTCACTACTCTTATTTTTTGGCTCTCTCCTTCCATCTAATCTGCCCTCCTGCACCTCCTCCTCCTCCTCTTCCTCCTCCACACTCTCTGCTTTCTTCCACTTTTTTCATCATCTCACAATCTATTTCTCTCCTTTTCACCTAACATCTATCTCTACCTCATCCAGTCTCATCTCTCTCATCTCATCTTTGCTCCATTTCTGTTTCGAGCCTCCTCTCTTCTCCTCCTCCTTTCCTTTTCTCATCAACTTCTCCTCTCCTCCTCTCTCCTCTCTTCTCCTGTGTTCTCTTCTCCTCTCCTTCTCATCCTCTCCTCTCTTCTTATCTCCTTTTCTCTCTTCTCCATCCTCTCCTCGTCTTTCTCACCTCTCCATCCTCTCCTCTTTTCATCATCCTCTTTTCTCCCATCCTCTCCTCGTCTTTCTCACCTCTCCATCCTCTCCTCTTTTCATCATCCTCATTTCTCACATCCTCTCCTCTTCTCATGATCCTCTCCTCTCCTTTCCACTCCTCCTCTCCTCCTCCTCTCTCCTCTCTCTCATCCTCTCCTCTCTCCTCTCCTCTTCATCCTCTCCTCATCATCTTCTCCTCTTCATCCTCTCCTCATCATCTTCTCCTCTTCATCCTCTCTTCTTCTCACATCCTCTCCTCTCCTCTCTTCTCCTCCTCCTCCTCCTCATCCTCTCCTCTTCCCATCATCCTCTGCTCTCCTCTACTCTCCTTATCATCCTCCCCTCTCTTTCCCATCCCCCTCCTCCTCCCCACTGCCATCTCCCCCTCTTTTCACCCAACTCATTTACTCCCCTCCTTGCCCTTTTCATCCCCCCTCATTTCGTCGCCCTCTCCTCATCTAAAAAGCTGTGAAAAGAGGTGATACAAGGTTTCTTTGTCGTGTGTGCGTACATGCCTGCTTTTGCACGTGCCTGGCTTTCTGAGTGTGGCTGTGCTGTTGTGTTACACGCCTAACTGTCTTTCAAGCAGCCGAAAGCCCCGCAGTGTTTTCGCTCTCTAATTAATTAAGCGTGGGTTGCTTTAGTCTGTTTATTGCTTGTCTGTCTCACTTGCTTTTTATCTGTTGACCATGTCTCTCTCTCACCTCTCCATGGCCATGCTTATCCATCTGTTAGAATCTGTCTCTCTGTCTCGCCTGTCTTTTTATCTTTCTGTCCGTCCATCTGTCTGATTGTATGCTCCGTCAGACTTCTCTCTGTGGGAGAATTGCTACATAATTCAGTCTGCTCTGATGCCCGTTGCTTTTCATAAAGGAGCGTAAACAACGGCAGTAGCACTCTGGGTCCAGCTGAGGTCAGCATTGTTCCTGATAAATTAACGGCAAGAAAGGATCCCTTATGGACGAACTTGAGGGCAAAGTTTCACCAAGATGTGCTGTTGCTGTTTATTTTAGTGCATCATAATTATGGGATCACAGAGATGAAGAAAGGTGTGTCGCAAAATCTGTGTACAGCTTTCCCACTCCCACAGGAGAATCATACCACACATTTTGGGCCAGTTGTGCATTTTAGTGACTTCCTCTGCTTTGAGTAGTTTTTGCAGAATAGCAATAGGGTTGTCCTGAATACCATTTTTTGGGCTTCGAAGCTTCAGTGAGAAATATTCAAAGCTATTCAAAGCTTACAAGTACACATACGCACCTCTCATAACAAACAGCGATTTCTGTCTGAGAATAACTAATGATAATTAATGTTGAATATGAATAATAAATAATTCTGTTGGGTTATTCCTTATTTCCTTATTATTACACACTTCTAGATAAAAAGACAAACAAAACACTAAGCATTTAAATACTGATGTGGAGGTTGATTACCATGGCAACAGTTGAAAGCATTCGGGTCAGCCCTACATAGCACAGTGTGTCACATTTTTGTGAGTCAGTCACATCTGCTGGTAAAAACTGTCAAGATGGAATAATAGGAATGACTAATACTAAAAATAATGATCATAATCAGCTGTTAAGCATAAACAAATATTGAAGTCAAGGGTAGCAAACACATTTTCATTTTCAACATATACTCTTCTCCACAGATGATTGATGATTGAAACGTCCATGTTTCATGTTTACAGACTCTGCTGAGATAACATACTTATACTGTCCCTCACTATTTCGTTTCTGGAGGAGGGATGGAGGCTGTTGTGCTGCTACACAGGATTTGTGTGTGTGTGTGTGTGTGTGTGTGTGTGTTTGTGTGTGTTTGTGCATGTGCTTGTGTGTTTGTGTACCATTCACATTGACCATCCCTGTCTGATCTGTGCGGATTGCCCTCAAGTAGAGAGAGAGAGAGAGATAGATAAGCAGATAAAAATACAGAGTGTGTTATTGTTGGCCTGTGATATCGCTCAGACAGGAAGGAAGTTTGGCTTTGACTTTCCTCGCTGCAAAAACTCTTACCCCACACACACACACACACACACACACACACACACACGCACACACGCACACGGTAGGCCCATTACCGGGGTGTGAACTGTCTGTAGTTCTGTGTAGATAAAATCCGATCATCTCACACCCTGCAGCCTGTTTTTTCCCCTTTGGAGGCAGACAACTTAAGTTATTTCTGTTTTCCTTCTGCTAGTTAAATACCTCGCAAGTTCTTGTGCTACTTCTTTACTCTAAGCCATTGTCGTCTCAAAATAACCCAGAAACTGGCCTGATTGGTGTTGCAATGTGACCTCCTGTGTCACAGTTTGTCTTGTGTTTGTTTAGGTTTGCAGCACATATCTGTATTCCCACTGGGTCTCATTTATACATTTTCCACCTTGTTTGCTATATTAAAGGAGCTGAATTAAAGGGTGTGGTACATTAATGCAGAAAACACCTTGTCGTTTCTGTCTGTTATTGCTCATTTTATTTTATCCTGCCAGGTTTTGCTGCCTCAGCCGTTGGATGTGTGACTACCTACTTTGAGGTTCCCTGAAGAGCTTTATCAGGTGCGTTCCTCCTCATCCTTTCAGTTTCACTGGTGGTGTTTGCCTTTGGCCAAGTTGGACTCTTATGTCTTGTTTGCTTTGATTTTCCAGAAGTTCAATCAAGACTAATTCTTTGTAAAATATTTCTGTGATAAAGGGATACATGAATAAGATGACTTCACTGGACACCATGGAGGCTGATTAGGCCTACGTGTTTTTAGTGCTGTCAGAATTTTAAAATATTTAATCGCCATTAATTGCATGATTGTCCATAGTTAACCATGACTAATAATATATTTTTTAATCTGTTCAAAATGTACATTAAAGGGAGATTTGTTGAGTATTTAATACTCTTATCAACATGTGAGTAGGAAAATATGCTGCTTTATGCAAATGTATGTATACTGTATATGTATTATTGGAAATTAGTTAACAACATAAAACAATGACAAATATTGTCCAGAAAGCCTCACAGGTACTGCATTTTGCATAAAAAAAATATGCCATACCAGTTTTTTCCTCACCAAAATTTAGCGTAAATTTGGAGCATTATATGGCATTTTTCGCAGCAAGCTAGTATGACATGGTTGATCCCAATAGATTCTTCAGGTTTTCTAGTTTCATATCTCCACACAGCTTTAAAATTGAGCCTGTTACAACCTAAAACTCGCAAGTTATGTTAATGCGTTACAGAAATTAGTGGCATTAACTCTGACAGCTTGTTGATTAAACATAATTTTGAATGAGACAGGGTCACGCAGTCGAGTGGTTGATCCTTTTTCCTGTAACTGTTTAGTACCGTGCTTTTGGTCTCCTCAATCTTCAAAAACTAGTCCTTCAATCCTCAGTCTCTGTCCATGTTTTATCACCTAGAGGAACTTCGGAGCATTACTTTACCTCTTCCATGACATGCTAGTATGACATGGTGCCAATGATTATTTAGGGTTTCTAGTTTCATAAGATACCAGTATCTTTACTGTCTAGCTTTAAAACTGAGACCGGTACAACCTAAAACCCACAAGTTGTCTTAAAGAAATTAGTGGCGTTAAATTTTCACGTTATCGCATTAACGTTGACAGCCCTAGTGTTTTTACAGTTTACTGTATTACATCTCACCTTGGCACTCATTTGTTCCTCCATAGCACAATGCAGGAAAAAAGACATTCCCATACAATTAAACTGTATTTTATTTTAATTTACAGTTAATCACATAAAACTGTTTAAAACTGAAATCCAGGAGAAAATATGTGTCCCCCAGAATGTAACAGATTTTTAATAATTTTTAATAATCTATTTACCACAGGTGGATATCAGATGTATTTACAGCAAAAAACAGAAGTAAAAACACAAAATCAAACAATAAAAGAAAGAAAAGAAGACATAAAGAGAGAAGATTGTGGGTTATTTAGTTATTTTGAGCTGTTGTACATTGGGGTTGGGAAGATCTGGTTGCGATGGTGTATAGACGAATCACCTCTGGATGAACTGCAAAATGGAGACAAAGTGTTATTGAATGTAATCTGATTGTCTTTTGGGGTTGATGTGAGCTTTTCTAGATTCGTGTGGTCTGTGTATGTAATTTAGTTCAGTCTTTCCAGTTGAGAAAAATGGTTTTCTTGGCCACAGTTAGTGATATCAGGATGAAAGTTTGGAGATGTTGTGAGATTATGAGTGAGCAGAGATGGAGGAGGAGAGGGGGATGCTGAGGCGGACGATCTTGGACAGCTTTCTCACAAAACGTGATTGAGAATGCAGTTTAGTTGTATGGGAATGTAATTTTGTAGGAGACAGGGTTGCACAGTAGCCACACTGAACTGAGGCTGCATTTTATAAATTGCTGTCAGCTGGTTGGCAGATCTCTTCCTGCATTATTCAGAGCACACAGTAAAACCTGTTGGTTGTCTGTTCAATTAACTTTACAGCCAGTTGTTGTCTAGGTATTTACTACAAGCATTTTCTATGTTTTACCAAATTAGAACTGAAACCATCAAATCAAGGTCTGCAGGCTTCTAATCTTTTCTTTTCCACAGTTAGATGCAGCTACATTAGATGCTGCCTTGTGCTCATACTCTGACGTGCTGTGCTGTAAAAAGAAATGCTTGTCAATTTGTGCCAGTTTCAGTCTGCCATCTGTGGAGAATGCTACATGCTTCAGAAGTGTGATAGCCTGAACTGACTTGATGCTTGTTCAAATTCAGTATTCTTGATTGAAGCTTTGATGCTTCCATGGGAATTAATCATTTCGAGGGCTGAATTACAGTTAAAATATTTAAAAAGGGATTAATAAAGTTAATATGATAATTGCAACATTTTTAATCTGTTCAAAATGTATTTCAAAGGGGGATTTGTCAAGTATTTGATACTCTTATCAACATGGAAGTGGACAAATATGCTGCTTTATACAAATGTATGTATATATTTATTATTGGAAATCAATTAACCACACAAAACAATGACAAATATTGTCCAGAAACCCTCACAGGTACTGCATTTAGCATTAAAATATGCTCAAATCATAACATGGCAAACTGCAGCCCAACAGGCAATAACAGCTGTCAGTGTGTCAGTGTGCTGACTTGACTATGTCTTGCCCTAAACTGTATGTGATTATCATAAAGTGGGCATGTCAGTAAAGGGGAGACTGGTGGGTACCCAGAGAACCCATTTACATTCACATATCTTGAGGTCAGAGGTCAAGAGACCCCTTTGAAAGTGGCCATGACAGTTTGTCCTCGCCAAAATTTATTGCAAGTTTGGAGTGTTATTTAGCCAATGTATTCTTGAGGTTTCCTAGTTTCATATATCTTCTCTCTCGCTTCAAACCCTGCTACACCCTCTGAGAGACAGATTGAGTTAATGCGTTGTTGAAAATGAAAAGTGGCGTTAAAAATGATCTGGCGTTAACACCTTATCATCACATTAACTTTGACAGCCCTAATTATTTCTAATAGGACAACTAGCTCACATTCAGTGGATTTCTTTAATTTCATAGTATTGCATTGATTTTAGATTTGTTTTTACTACCTGGTACTAAATGTTTTCAACCATCAGTGCTAACCATTTCACTGTAACTCTCTTCTCACTGGAGCTGTTTTTGTCACCTAGTAGCATCTGCTCATTATGCATCCAGGATGTAGAGCTGCTGCTCTGGCCTCAGTGGTTTCACTGACAGGACTCCTTTAGACAAATGACTCCTCTGCTTATCCATTCTGGTCGTGTAGAGACAGATGAGACAAACAGAATCACTTAGCCAGCTAGCCAGGTACTGTACTGTCTGAGTGCTGATTCACTCGACAGATGCACAGCCACAGTCCGCAGAGACTCGCGTACTTCTAATTTTATCTAGCCTCCTCCAGACCTGTGTACAGCCATCTACAGTGCTGTGTATGGGATGTGCATGTAGCTGTGTGCACGCGTTTTTTTTTTTTGTCCATATGTGCCAGTGCACGCTTGGCCAGGTGTCTCTCTGAGCTGTTATGTAACTCAGGTTAGTAGGCTCACAGCTGGGAGGCAGCGATAACTACCTGGATGTATGTGTTTGCAAATCCTCTCAATATTCTCTGCACCCCGAATTTCTTAGATAAATTGATTATAACTGAACAGGATTCCCATTTGACCTTGGGGTAGTGCAACGTTTTCTAGGACTCAGCTGCTTCTACTAGAGGCTCTGACAGTGTTAACACCTTCAGTTGGAGCTCAGGCCTGTATACAAAATGCCCCTGAAACCAAAGCAAGAGTGGGTTAATTTCCTGCTTTAACTTAATGGGTAACTTCTGTATTTTTCATACTGTACACTATTTTCCCATGTCTTTGTGTCAAACTGACTAATAGGGACAACTATAACTGAAACTGGTCCAGTATTGAGGGAGACCGCTGTAGACAGCAGCTGCTCACAGGCTGCAATATGTTGCTATCAGGGCAAGGTGGCACCGTCATTCACATCCACTAAATGTAATTGTTTTTTTTTTTGTTTTTGCCATGACAGGTTCTGATTGTGTCTGACTTCATTATGGAAAGAGTCTTGCTCAAGGAGAAGTCCTGTTCTGAAATTTCAGGAGGTGACGTGTACCAAACAGGTACAGTTTGTTGTGTTGGAGTACAGAAAATGCAGCTTAGTGTTATTTAAAAGATTTTCAATGTCATGGCTGAATACTTGGATGATATCAGCGATGCAGATGCAGATTTGAATTCAATGGCGCTTGTATTTATTTGAGCCAGAGTATACAGATATTCAGATTTCATCACAAAACCTCTGTTCGAATGGGACTTGGACATGATTAAAAACAGACAGGATCGAGCAAAAGGAAAGAAAAATGTTTTATTTCTTTATAGGGCCCTTTCAATAATGTTGTCAGACACTTATAATAAGAATTTGAGCCTGTCAGTGGCAAAAACAAGAACTTTTAGTGGACGTAACATTACTATGACGCTGCTCACTTGCTCAGTGTTCTCCCTCAATACTGAACCAGTTTTAAAAATTATTGTCCCCCTTTAGTCGCTTGGATCCATGTTGACAAATACCAAAGCTACCATTTTACCCATATATTAAATAGCTCTTTTCAAGAGCAGAATAACAAAGAAGTGCTTCACAATATTACAAATTTACAATTATAAGGTAGCTCTATTGTAGAGCCAGTGGAGATGATCATAAAGCCTTCACTTTTTGTGTTAGGAAACTGAATCTGACAGTAATTATGTTGCTACGTTGATCAGAACTGATAAAATCCTCTTAAACTGATAAGCCCTAGCCCTATCCTTCAGAAGAAAAAAACACCTAAAATAACGCATACTGTATATTTGTTGTCATTTGAATGGTAAGAATGTAAGGAATATGAATACACTGTAAGAAAACGAAAATATATTACCATGGTGATTACAACAGAGAAGCACTAAAAAAAATAAAGCAAGATTTTTTTCATCCTCCCCTAGTATAAACTCTTAATTTCAAAGGCAATATCACCAGGATGGGACTGTAAAATTGATGAAAATACACTAAAATACACCATTTATGATACAGTTCATAAATATATACTCAGGTGATCTCCATGTTTTGTTCATATATACATACAGTAAATGACCTCTGAAAGCTGGAGACCTCAGCTTTTCAAAGCGGTAGTGCATGCATATTTACTAGAAATAGATTACCTTCCAGAGCGACTTTTTTGTAACTATGCAACAGGTTGCGACCCGTTTCAACCCGGTACCGGGTCCATCCGACTTAACAGGGTAATGCTAATCAACCTTTCCACTCTCACTGATGTGAGTGAGTGATGTGAGTCAGTTCAAACTCATGCTGTACAGCCAAACACTTTTCAAACTCCTGTAGCTTTGTTTTAAATTCTACTGGAGATCACAACAAAAAAATCTGATGGTGAAACGATGCACAAGACAGAATATTTATATTATATTATATATATTTTTGTATTTTTATATATATTTTTGTAAATTTCTCCACTGTGGGACTAATAAAGGAATATCTTATCTTATCTTATCTCATCTTATATTTACATTTCACTTAATGGTGCAGATTTAAAAACAGCGCAAACATCATATAACTTCAATGACCAATTGAGATTGTTTCATATCTTCTTTAGCTGAGGCATCGTCCTAACAAATTCCCTGTTTAAGTTTGCTTGAGCTCATAATGTTTTGAGGCCAAGTTGGTTAGAAAATGAAAAAGGATGTATTTTGTTTATTCTAATAAGATACAGCTAATGTTTTTTTGCATTTGTAATTTTGTATTTTTGGCAGCTTCAGAATGCAGCAGTGGTTTGAATCTGGTGAACATGGTTATCCAGAAATTGTAAAACACCATGTCAGTATGCTGTTCACTCCTCAGACTTTAATATCTTCTTTCTTGGTGCGGCTGCAGGAAATGAGAAAAGTGTTTTTCCAACAGCTTGAGCCACTCTTGGTGAATACTCGGCTTTGTTGATTCTGTTAGGAGCAATTCTGTATTCTGCTCCTCAGTTCTGATGGTTATGCTGATATGACTTCCTACCAGAGCAATGCCCTGCACCAGAATACTAATAATCTGAACAAACAGGAGCGAATCTGCAGTTTCTCAATTAGAGAGAAGGTGGCACTTGTCTCTAGTGCAGCTCCGCTCTGATGAGACGAGTGCGTTGTTGTGTAGTGGAGTTGTTCTAAACCTCGGCCATATTTAAATCTTATTCATAGCACACCCACGCTTATCTGTGGCTTTGTTTGTGTGCGTTTCAGGGTCAAACCGCTGGCCAGCTTTTACTTTGTTTACTGTATCGACTGATTAGATATATGTGTTTGGGTGAGAGAGAGATACAGATATATAAAGTAAGCCATGCAGAACAGAAAGAAGAGAGACAGTAAAAATGGCAGACAATGACAGCGTTTGTTCCACTTGTTGTGCAAGTGTGTGTTTATTAAAGATGCTTGGGAGTAACTGTATCTTTATAGATGTCAGAGGTCAGACCCTGTTGTCCTCTCCTGCTGAGGTCAAACTCATATTCTTCTTTGATGTCACGGTACCGTTGGTTTCCCTCCACCCCCTCCTTCACCTCCTCCTGTTACCTCTGCCGCAGTATCACTAGGAGAACGGCAATCTGTCATCCATCTTGCTGCCTTTCCTCGCTCCCTGTGCCTGTTTTGTCCTCCATTCTCTCTGTCTAGCTTGCTTTATTGCCTGCTTTCTCCCTCTTCCCTCCACCACACCCCTTCTCTCTCTTTAACCAGACGCTTTCACAGAAGCAGTATTTCCAGCTTCCACCATGCGTCTGTCCCAGTCCAGGTTTGCTCGGAAGGAATGTCGGTCTGCTCCTCCGTCTCCCTGTCTTTTGTCTCTGATATTGAACAGAGTCAATAGCTCCTTTTGTTCAACTCGTAGAGAGCTCAGATCTCAGTCTGCTGGAGTTCAATATCTGCTGTCTGCCAAACAACAAATCCGTTCGTCAGTTTCTCTCAGATTGTTTCACCATTGCCAGCAGAGGCCATTTCCCCATGGCCAATTGTTTTACAAATTTACATCAAACAAGTTCCTATCTTCTTTCATCTCTCTTTTCTCTGTCTCTGCTGCCAAACCTGATGGATTCCCACTTAAAGTCTTTTCCGAGCAGACAGATACTGTGCAGGTGTGTCAAGGCCAGCAGAGACAATGTCCTGGGTGCCAAACAGGTGTGTATTTGTAAGAAAGTGTGTACCTCTTAGTGCATGTGTGTGTGTGTGTCAAGGCAGTCTAGGGGCGTGTTTTACCGGAGGCTGTGTTTTAGTTTTAGCTCTGACATTAGTGACTCTCAAAGTGCCCCTCAGAGTACAAACCACTACCTCTGTTCCCAATAAATCCCAGACTGTGCTCCTGTGTGTGCAGCTTGTGCATCCCTGCATGCATGTGGCTCTTTTCTGCAACAGTACTGTATGTACATACGTGTCTGTTTGCATAAAAGTTTGTCGAGCAGCATGTTTCACTTTAATGTTACCGGTACTTACTATGTAAACTGATTTAATAAAAAAAAAAAAGGCTTTACGTAACGTAGTGTGTAAGGAATAGCCATGAGTCTGGGAATGTAGCTTTTCCTTCAGCCAAAGAACATCATGTTACTCTGGTAGACAGAGACGGTTGTCTCTTGTATGTAACTCTGCATTCAGAGTCATGGGTGGTTTGGTATCCTCTGGCTGGAGAAACACTTAGACAAACAACACTCTCTGTGGGGAAGGTTGGTCTCTTACTGGAATCAATGGCCTGCTTAGAATAACCATCTTTCATCTGAGTTTCACCACTGCAGGATTTAAACCCAAATCGCAATCTGCTCCGTCAGGAAAAATGCAACTGCAATATTATAGCTCCAAGAGATAAAAATTGCTTTTGGAGACACACACACATTAAAATAGATCAAAATGATACCACTCTGTGTCATATAGTATGCCCCTCTGCAGACAGGCTTCTCCTCCGTAAAGTACACTCAGCACCACAGGAATAAATTATGAAAGGGATCAATAACATACTAATATCAGAGATCAAGAGATTTACAATTATGCCTTTAAACTTTCCTGCCATCAGTTTAAATTAATTACAATTTGATAAGATGCATCTGTTTACATACGCCATAATCTCTTGGTAAACAAGAAGCCTGCTTCTGTGGCACCTGCTCTCTGTGTAGATATCAACGGCTCATTCTAAGCTAACAAAAACATGATTCCCATTTGCAGGGGATTATACATTAAAGGAAACATCCATCCATCCATCTGCAACTGCTTATCCCGTTAGGGGTCGCGGGGGGGCTGGAGCTGGGGTACACCCTGGACTGGTCGCCAGTCCAACGCAGGCAGACAGACAACCATTCACATTCACACCTACAGACAATTTAGTGTCATCAGTTAACCTGCATGTCTTTGGACTGTGGGAGGAAGTCGAAGAACCTGTAGAAAACCCACGCAAACTCCACACAGAAGGGCCCGAAGTGCTAACCACTTCACCACCGTGCAGCCCCATTAGACACACTGTTTTTATTGTCGTTCTTATGGCAACTCTTTGACTTATGGTTCATGGGCTCACTGTGACTGTAAGCTTGGCCTGGTTTATTGCACATTGTTTCGTTCAGATGGCTTCCTCCACCATCCAGTCCTTTAGGAAAAGAGTAAACCTGCAACAACTATTGTTGAAAGTACAATTCAGGAATTAAAATATGCACAATAGTAGTCTGCGAGCAGCGAAGAGCACTTGACCTTACCGCTCTGTGGAGAGGCTCTCGCGCTTCCACTCTGCAGCAGTAGCTTTCAGAAATAGCCATTGTCTCTACCACACCTGATTCACGGTGGAATTACTGCCAGATTCTTTAAAGGCACTGTGGAGGCCTGCAGGTAGTTTGGTTTAGTGCCGTTGGTCCTGCTAGCTTTTGTCATAATGCTGCAGAAAACACCGCATGCACCTGCAGGGCAGCAGAACTTTTGAAATTCTTCTCGAAACATTTTTATTATTCATTTCATCATTTTTAATGCAACATAAATTTTTTACCTTATTCACTCTTTGTTTAATGTTGTGGTGCCATCTGTTTTATTGCTTTTATTTCATTTTAGCGTTACATTTGGTCTTTTTTTGCATAGAAGTGTTGGCTTTTCACCAAACAAAGTTTAGTATTACAAATAATGTTTTTGGAGGTGCACCAGATTAAAAAGTAGATGGTTCAGACTCAAACATCATAGATATTAAAACATACAGAATGTAATGTTTTCAACAATGAGAATAAGAAAGAGAGGTCTTACATATTCAAAAGTGATGCGCAATTTCTCCCAAGTGCCTGCTGTCTAATGCTCTGCTCATGAAATATGAGCAATCTTTGACCTCAACACTTTCTAAGCTGTGGACTGCCTCTGTGTACGTGTGCTCCAGGTCAAGGTTCAGGTGTTAGGAGTGAAAGGTGATGCCGGAGTAAAGGCTGACTGTGGAAGTGAACTCTTCCTGTCTGACTCCTCATCATGTCTGACTCTGTGACCTCCTCTCAATCCATCTAACTGTCCACCTGATTGATTCTCTGCAGTGTGTGTGAATGTGTGGCTGTGTGTGTCATGGTCATGTCTGTTGAAGTGGGCCTCCAGCAAACTGAAGGGTCCACTGATTCAGTTTTCAATCAAGAGTGGGATCACAATTCAGCTGGCTATTGTTGAGAGCGTTGCTGATAATTAAAAATAAATTGGCTGGTTTGCCCTGGCGCTGAATTTACTTTGACAAGGAAGTGTGCACGATCAGATTTTGGCTTCAGTAGTCCCTCATCTTCTTTTCTTTCCACACAACTTAAACTGCATGAAACCTCTTTCAAAAATTTAAACACACAGAAGAGAAATAATTAAATTCAGTTTGTGGACGCAACCATGCATATGTGTTGGAGCGGGTGCTAATGTTGGCGCCGTCTCTCCCTGCAGCTCAGGCGTCACTCCAGAACAACGTGGCGTCCAACTTATACACACAAATCTGTTTTACTCAACACATGGCACTGGGTGTGTCCCGCACTCTCCATTGTGAGACGCAAACGATGAAGTTCAATGTACATTGTCTTCTTTTGTTTGTTTATGTAAATAAATATCCAAAAGGAAACTAGAACTCAGAAAGTGGGCCCAATCAGCTGGTAACGTTTAATCAATAGTAATATTTAATAACACAAACGGCTGTCGACGTTGGCAGGAAATTACGGGAATATGAAGCCTCAACTGTGATTAATCATTTTTCATGGTATTTAATTCAAGAGATCGGGTTGAAGAGGAAAAGGAAAGAAAGTATTTTTCTCTGGGCTGCGTGTACTTTGTTGATAGAACCCAGGAGACGCAACCGAACCAAACCAGGCCAGGCCAGGAGAAAGCAAATAGACTGAACTAAGCAGAACAATGGTGTGTAGAAGATTGGCATGTGTGACGAGTCTCTTTGTACACAAAAGTGTTTGCATATGTATATTGTATGTGTTTACTGTATGCATGGTTATATGTGTGTGTTTGTGTGTGCATACCTGGCTCTGTCAGTCTGAAAGTGTTTCCGTGTGTCAGTAATTATTATTCTGTAGGTGGTCACACACTGAGGCCAGAGGGGATGTTTGCCGTGTGTGTGTGTGTGGTGTGTGTGTGGGTGTGGGTGTGTGGATATGTGTGTGGGTGTCAGCTGGTCAGAGTTTTTCGTGCGTTTCTTTGTCTATAATTTTGTGTTTTTCTGAGTGTGTGTTTCAATGTTAGTTACTTGTGTGTTTGTACATGACTTTATATAACGTGTGTTTGTGGGTGTGTGTGTGTGTGTGTTTCCAGGCCAGGGAATGGTGTATAGGTACCTGGGGATCAGTGATCAACGTTATTGCTACCAGCAGCTATGGACAAACACTGGACCTATTCATACTGAACAAGGGCTGCATGCGTGAATGAGGTGTGATTTTACATTGTAACACATGCAGGTATTCCTGTGTATCCTGATGCAGTAATGCAGACACTGGAGACACATCAGGTCTCAAAGGTCACATTTCAATGTGGCACTTCATTTAAGCAGGTTTGGGATTGGGGTAATTTTGAAAAATGGGTTATGAAACTCATTTTGCCCTAACTTTACGTTTGCCTAGTTTATGCTCTCCTTTTTTCTCTCCTCACAGCAGCACACCTCATGTCCTTCTTAGGACTGAAGCAGCACAGACCCAATCCATCTTTAGTCACAAAGTGGTTTCTTCCGATTCAGAAAGCCAAAAGATTATCAGATCTGTGTCACATCTTTACTCTGAGTTGATCCAGGCGAAAGAGAAAAGCTGATTTTATCAGGTGGTCCTTTCATGGTGGCGAATGAAAGCTGGTCCGACTGAGCAGGTGGAGCAGCTGATGCTAGTTACATAACCACGTCGAGTGCTTTACACATCCTTTCCTTGGCGGTCGTCATAGCAACATGGATTTAGGTAGAGAGAAGCCCTCACATTTTAAATGATTTTACCATCCTGGGACCTCGGTGTGTGTGTGTGTGTGTGTGTGTGTGTGTGTGTGTGTGTGTGTGTGTGTGTGTGTGTGTGTGTGTGTGTGTGTGTGTCAGTAGGATTGATGATCCCCTGGTTTTCTTTCAGGCGGAAAGCAGCTTAAACGCTACAGCTGGAAATCTCCACTGTTCACTTGTTGATGAATGTTTCATGTGTATTTAATGTTTATTTAATTAACAAGAAGCTGTCAATGTTTATTTATGTCTTCCATTTTTCTTTCCTTTTCTCAGTTCTCTCTGTCTTTCTGTTTAGACTCCATTAATCACGTTTACTATTCATGTTCATTGTACCTTTGAGGTTTCTAATGTTTGTCAAACCAGCTGTTTTGTGGCGTTACAAAAACTTCAATTCTAAACAAAAAATTTTTAGCAGCAGCATTTTGAAAGAGCCCCTCCTTAGTCTGCACTAAAACTAATCCCAGAGCGTTTGATGGTGTGGTCATGAATCTGCTGCTTGTTTGTCCGAGTGGACGCTCCTATCAGAGGCATTAGTGAGATCTAAACATGCTCTCGCCACAGGGAGTTTTCCGCTGCTTTCTCAAAGGTCATTCTTGAGAACAGATTGGAGGGAAGTGTGCTCTTTATCGGAGGGGCAGGAGACGGTGACTCAGTGGACGCAGAGCTTTGATGAGCTCATAAAACCGAGAGCAAAATCTGTTGAAGATTACTCAGATGTATTAGGTTTAATTCATCTCTTTGGGTCACATCTTAGAGTTGGCACAAACGCACTGCTGAGGCTCAGGGTCCAAAATCAACTGACCACCCATAGAGAACAGTACATGCTTATCATAAGCATAAAATGCATCTATTTTTGACATTATCAGTGTCTCATCAGAGATTAGAAGAAACATGGTTTTGTATGTTTTAGTAATTGGTTGAGCTGGTGCAGGCAATGGGCAACATTATCTGGAGGTTTTAAGAGTTTGTGGACTAGCCCAGACATTTTAGTTTGAGCGTGTACTTGTTCATGATCAGAATGCTACAAAAAAAAAAAAAAAAAAGGAAATCTGTCTCCTACAAAATGATGTTCCAGTACAACTAAACTGCATTCTGAATTACATTTCGAGGCAAACATATTTTCTCCCGGATTACGGTCACACTTTTAAACAGTTTTAAACACGTGGTTAATGTTGTAAATTGAACAAAAAGCAACTTGAATTACAATATGCTGAAAAGTTATCATGGAATTATGACAAAAACATTCTACCTACCGCAGGTTGAAGTTCGATATTTGTTGACCCATCCACCACCCCGACCTCCTCCCTACACGGACTTCTGTGGACTATCATGACAAACGTATTTGCGATATGTCAAAAATAAAAGTGATCAGCAACTTCTTTCTGCTGTAGTTCTCTTAATACTGCAGCCTCTGTCTGGGTTTTATACTAGCCATGATGTTTAAAGTGCCACTTTTCCAGCCACACTTCTCACACTTCAAGCTCAACAACTCTTTAGATAGCTGCAACTTCCTCAATGATCCGGTCAATCATAAATTCAAGGTCACGATTTGGCTTACAGATTTCATGCACCACAGTCATATCCTCATCTCTGTAGCTGTTCATGTCCTCCTCCTTTTGTCTTGTCACAGGGGGTTTTAAAGAATGCAAGGTACTTCTAAATCATCTACTTAATGTGCGACACACTCCTTGAAGGTACAAAGAAAAGGGGGAATAATTTAACAAATGACTGAAAAGATAAAATTGAGCAGCAGCCTCCTGTAAAGCACGTTTACCCTCACCACATTTACCCAGATTGATGACGCTTACACCTCTCAAGGTGGATAGAGAGGGAGAAATTCAGATCATTTCTGAACGGGAAGGAGATAAAACCAGGTGACAAAGTGAAGTGAAAACATCGAGTGCATTTCTCTCAAACACGAGGGGATTCAGTTTGTATATTGAGAGATCAAACTAGACTTCGTTGTCAATATGCTTGTCAGTAAAACTTTATTTATTGCATGTCAACACTGCTTAACTCTCGGAGCTATAAACACAAGTCAATTTTCAGTTGCTCTGAAGTGGGATAGCTCAATCATTTTATGAGGAAATGTGATTATTGTTGCTATAATACATGCTTTGTACATATTGTTTAATTAGTGATGAATCATCAATCAAGAACAGAGTTGTGATTCAAAATCCGATTTTTTTTTTTTTTTTACATTTTTAAAAAAAAATAATCATCACCTCAAGTCTGATCCATTTCCTGTCTTCCTTTAACAAAACAGCTTCTCTCTGTCTATTTACATGTTTGCGGCCAAGCCTGAGCTACCAGCTATCCGCCACATAAAGAGAGAGGGGATTGTGGGAAATCCTGGAGTATTTCCTGTTTGTGGCATTCCCTCACATCAGCAGCCTCGGCGTCTGTCCTGTGAAGGCCTCTATGTACGTTCAGCGGATGCTTGATACAGTATGTGTGTGTTTGTGCCATACATGTGCACACTCTCATTATCTATATATGTGTATTTGCGTGGTTGTGGATATATGAGTGCTTGTGTGTATTTTATGGGTTTACTCTGCCTTTCATTTAGTGTTTGGCTGTTTCTCTCCTGTTGTAAAATCTATGCAGTAACTGGATACACATGTTATTGCGACTTTCTATAGGGAGCGAGAGAGCACCCAGCACAGCCCTTACACAACCTGGACCAACCACATCACAGCCAAAGAAAAAGAAAAGTACAGCAGTCGGACAGATTGGACATCTGCAAAAGAGGTAAACTAAAAGATCAGTACCAAGTACCAAAGTACCTGGGCAGACCAGCACTTCCTGCCACTGTGCTGTCTGTAAAAGACATACAAACAAAGCTAGGGCTGCAACAAATGAATATTTTCATTGTCGATTAATTAGTCGATTAGTTGTTTTGGTCAATTAATTGTCAGAAAATGGTGAAATATGCTGATCAGCGTTTCCCAAAGTCCAAGACGATGTCCTCAAATGTCTAGTTTTGACTGAAAGATATTCTGTTTACTGCCATAAAGGAGTAAGAAACAAGAAAATAATCACATTTAAGAAGCTGGAATCAGAGAGTTTTTACTCGTTTTCTTAAAAGACAACTCAAACCGATCGATCTGTTGTCAGAATTGTTGTTAATTGATTACTAGTTTAAACTGTTTTAACACTCGCACATTTGTATACATCAGTCGAAGATGTTTACAGCAAAAATTCATGAATAGCAAATGGCAGTAAGATCATCTGCTCGTAATAATTTGTTTGAAGTTGTATAATGTATGTAGTGTATACAGTATAGTTATCTGAAAACCATTTTTCTTTTCTTACATTCTAACCTTGTACAACATGATACATATGAACAAAGATGGAAAAAAGCGAGAAAGAAGATATAACCTCGAAGTGACATTTTTTCCTCGCTAAATCTCCTCTCCCTTCACTCTTAATCGCTTCATCTCTGTTACCCTTTATCTCCCCATTTCTTTTGCATTTCCTCCCCTCCCTCTTACTAGACTTGAGGAGCACTACATTGTCCTTTAATGTTGTACAGAAAGAAAGCCGGGTGGAGGGATGAAAGAGAGAAGATGTTCCATTCCTTTAGGATTATAGGCTGTTTTATCTTACAACACACACACACACACACACACACACACACACACACACACACACACACACACACACACACACACACACACAGACAGTCATGTATGTGTGTTGCCAGAAGTCATGAACAGAGTATCAGATGTGACGTGATTATTACTGGATAATCCTGCGTGTGTGCGTGCGCATGTTCATAGGTCTGTATGTATTTAAGTGTGTGGGTGTGTTAAACCATGTGTAAATGTCCAAAACCCTGCGGAAGATAGCACTAATCCCTCTAAAGAATTACATCGACCTTACTTTTCATCCTTCTTTTCAAGCGCATCATCCTTTCAACTCTCTATTATGCCCTCTTTCTGCTCCAAACCTCCTTCCGTGTCCTTCTTCCAGTTCCTGGTCACTCTTGTCCAAATCCACTTCCCTCTCAATGACTTGCCAGCATCAAACGATCTCAGGGTCGCTCTGGGCTCTGGCTGCAAAATCCCCTGTCACATTTGATGATTTCAAACAGCACATCTCCCTATCAGGAATACCACAGAACAACAGAAGCCCTTCCAAAAAAGTTTGAAGACACCCGTCTGAACCTTGGTTATGGACTAGGTATTAATGGACCCATGCTATCTGTCTCTCTTCCCCTGTCTCTGGTTGGTCATCTGAAGCACCCTGCCTAGATGCTGGTTATTATCTTTAGCCCAAAGGAGTATAAATAATGTTTAACCAAACTCAAATTGAATTTAAGTGTTTTCTCTACATCAGCGATTCACTGCTGGCATGCCAGTTGTGCATGCTCAGCTGTCCCTTGGGATTTTTGCTAAAATAAATATCCAACAAACACATTTTCAGTGCTTTTTTTTCCTCCCAGCTAGGCCAAGCACACTGAATATTCTGGTTCTCGATCAAGAAAACATTTATTTGTGCCTTCAGCTGTGGTATTTTGTGTGGAAGCTACTAGTTTGGATGGTTCGGTTTTATATGGTTTGCATTACAATTTCTACACCTCATCAATCTCTATATTTACTCTGTGGGTCTGTTTGCTTCCTGTTTTGGCGAGAAGGTCATACTGTGTGGCGTGAATGATTTTATGTGTGTGTGGTACCGATGACTTCACACCACATTGCTGAAACACTCCTCTCTTCACTACAGCTGGTCAAAGATTACAGAGCGTGCCCTCCACCAAAACACACATATACACAAACCCAATGCGCCCACTGACATCTGATGCACACTCACACACATTCACACTCTTCTTTCGAATGCGGCTCGGCGAGTGAAGGCTTTATTATTTAGCTCACGGGGAAGAGCTGAGGACACAAAGGTAGAGACAATCAGTGATGATCAAAGATCCTGCAACTGCAGGCGGGATGTTTAAACAGAGCTGATGAATAATTCATTTCGCAAGGTTGAGCTACAAAGCCACGGTTCTCCGTCTCGACTTCTTCAGATATGCTCTTTGTTATATTACTACTGTGAGATGTCTGACAAAAACCCTGTCAGGTAGAGAATGAGGCCACTTAGGAGAGGCTGTGGGGCAGGATTCTGAGAAACACCATGTCCACACAAATACGAATAAATCTGGACGTGCGGCTTATTTGTTGAAAAGATCCACACGTTTGTTCCTCCAGATCTTTCTTTAAAAGGTTGCCACCCTTACTGACAATGATTAGAGAGAGCTCAAGGCACTGCAGCTTGCGTAAGAAAATACAAGCAAATGGAAAGAAGACTCAGGGCTGACTTTTGATCAAAAAGAACAAGTTTGTATGACACGCTGTCCAATCACGTCAAGGCATGGAAAAAATATTTGCAGTTGTTCTGACCGGCCACACTGCAAAAAGTCATATGGACGAGATGCAATAATGGTTTAAACATGGGGACAAAGGTAATCAACATAGTGTTACACCTGTTCAAACACACAAACTAGTGACAGAAATAGTTGCACGAAATAATAAAAAAGAAGGCTTGAGAGAGAAGTTTAAGACCTGCTTACTTCCTCAACTCTGCGTAGATCACACTGTTGTCAATCACTATAGCTATACCTATGAAAATGAATGCACTGTAATTCAGATATCCATTCATTTGCAATCACTTATCCTGTTAGAGGTCGCAGGGGGGCTGGAGCTGATCCCAGCTGGCACTGGGTGAAGGTGGGGTACATTCTGGACAGGTCGGCAGTTCTTCGCAGGTCTGACAATAGAGACAGACGACCATTCCCACTCACATTCACACCTGCAGGCAATTTAGAGTCATCAATTAACCTAAACTGCATGTCTTTGGACTGTAATTCATTTATATCCCACAAAATCAATTAGTATGTAGTCTATGTGATTGTGAACCAGGGACTATAAAGAGGGATAAGCGCTGCATAGGGAGGAGGTCGGTGTGGATGGGTGGTTAAAAAAATGTAGGACATTCGCCCAGGAGATCGCCGTGAAACCACGAGTCAACGTTATCTCTCACGTAACTTACAGTACGTACTTCACGTAGTTATTTTAACCCAAACCATGATCATTTCGTAAACCTAAGTAGTCTTATTGCCTACACCTAATCAAGTTGTTTGCTCTGAAGAAGTTTATCTTAAAAATACTGCATGCATGTGATGAGGATTGACAAGTTGCTGGATATTCGCCATGTGTCGCCGGAAATTCGCAAGAAAACGCACAGAAAATGAGGAATAACTTTTTCGTAACATATACAAACTGTTGAGGATGCATAGATGGCTATAGATGGCATAAAATGGGTGTGATTTTTTTTTGCATTTTTTCAATTGGATACTTTCAAAATCTTTCTTACTGTTGCTGGTTTCTCCAGCGTTGCGTATCCCAGCTTTAAAACCCACCACTTCACATCATGCGTCTTCATTTCTAGTTAGTGGCATCACTTTGCCCATACCACAATTTGAGAGAAGTGTTTTCAAATGCATCCACTTTGGAGGGCATTTCACAAACTTCTTTGGAGTTTAGAGTAAAAATAAATTGTTCTCGATCACAACCAAACATCCCATTGGGTCCAAGTGTGCCAAATAACAAGCCAAACCAGCAGCACTTGGAAATGTAACCTCTTCTTTATTTATGAAGTTTCATCCAGGCAGCAGGCTTTGGGCCATCGCCTTTGTCGTGTTTTGCTTGTGTGCTTGTTCTCATTTCACAAAAGTGCCCGTTGTCCTGTTACTGTGTTGTTAGTATGTTAATGAGGCAGCCTTCCTGTGTTGTTGGCCTGTTGATAAGCTCAGCAATAGGTTAACAGCGTTTACTGCGGTTTTACCACAGTGTTTAGGTGTGTGTGTATGTGTGCATTTGTATGTGTGCATTTGTAAGTCTGGAGCCAAGGAAAGTTTCCCCCGGGGCGTCAGACTCCTCATTAACCTTCTCTTCATCTTTCCATTCCTCTCTTTCCTCTTTCTGCCCAATCCAACATTCCTCAGCACCTCCTCCTCTCCAAATGCCAGCATTCACATCAAAGAATACTCTGTGCACCAATTTACTCATTCATTAAAGATTTCTGCCTGCTACAGAGAGACTTTTAAAAACATATTTGCCGTTCTTCATCTGTGCTCAAGGACATTTCTCCCATTTGAAAAGATCCATATGCACACATACAGGATCATCACATACACTTACCTGTAGATGCATCATTATAGATAGAAAGATAAATGTTTTTCTGTAGAAATATCATTGTCTTTGGAAAAATGGCAACATTACCCTGATCGAAAATTTTCTTTTCATAGGGAAAATACTGGATAGCGAATGGGTCATGCACGGTTAAAAATCAGATTTTCTGTTGAAGAATCATCTTTTGACAGCCTGCCATCTTTAAAATGAAAAGCCAAATACCACATACTCACTGTGTGGAAAAAAAAATCCTTATATGTCAAGTACTTTGCATTCCAATGTTCTTTTTTCATTGAATTTATTATGTTTGCATTGTTTTTCCAAAGAAATCACCTTGAAAAATGCAAATGTTTAAATAATTAACGTGCGACTTCAGCAGAAATAAAACGTAAGTTTTGCCAGGGCAACTTTCCAAAACAGGGTTACAAGTGTAAAGAACAACTTTCTGATGTGTTTTCAGTCCATCAGTTTCCTTGTACAGATCGTCCCCTCAAGCAGAGTGGCTGTTACTGTAGCAATATCGCTGCTGTTGGGACGATAGAAGCGTCTTTAGTGTCTTTTATAGCGTTTTCTCTCTGTTTGTCCTTCTGTTCCTCACATGCTCCATTTATCTTTTTCTCTCTCTCTTTCTTTCTCTACTTCTCTCAGTCTCTCTCTCTCTTCCTGTTGCTGTCAGAGGGGAATGACGACCATCTGCAGCCCTCCTGCCCCCTGACATCTGGAGACGGGTTGAGACACAACGACAAGAACATACTCACACACAGTCTTTACTGTAGCGAACGATGTGCAGCAGAAAGGAGAAGGAATGAGGTATTGGGTGGATTAGAAGGGGCATGGAGATATAAGGCGAGGTCTAATGGCAATAACGCATTACGCTACTGTTGGACTATCATTCATATTCTCCTCAGGACAGAGAATAACGTGAACTATTACTGTTAGGCAGAGGGAACTGTTTTAATAAGAGCTCTGTATGGTCCTTATCTCAGCGTCTCACTTGTAGAACTACCTGTACATCTGTCAAAGAACCTTATCTATTTATTTGTTGTCAATAATTACATCTTGTTTATTCAGTAATCTCTCCTAATTTATTCACTGGCTTATGAAACAAGGCATAGCCGAGAGCAGAGTAATTAAATGAGCCAAAAGGCTGTTATATAGTCACCCCAAAAGAGGATCCAAAATGCAAACAGCCATTATAATAAGACGTGAGCATGCAGAACAATAACACAAGAGGAGGTTTGGTCTTTTTCCATTTTGATAATTGTCTCTGCTGCTGCCATATTTTATTTTGCCACTGGGATCATTACGATTGCATCTGTTCTTAGTTTTGAAATGTTTATCTTCAACTTTAAAGGTAACCATAATGATTTCCAGTGCTGTATCTTTGCTGTGAAAACGATCTAACCTCTGTTTCTTTGTTCAGGGATGATGTCATGTTTAAAAAGCTGCATATTCACATTCACTGAATCCATCCAGGATACTCCTACAGTGTATTTCCATTCATCAGAAATGCTCTTTTGGCAAACTCTGCTGTTTAACTGTGTGGCTGCAAAGATGTGTGCATAGTAAGTATTGTGGTGGACACTGACAGACTGAATTTAGTGTGTATATCTGAGACAGCTGTTATTTTATGGATTACTAGTGCCTTGCATATACTGTGCAGGTTGGAATGGTCTGTTTTGTATTTGAGGAACGTGAGTAATTTTATTTAATCAGTGAAAGTGAAATTACGAAGCTCAGCTTATTGAACTCATTGCCCCATTGCATTTGATACTGACTGTATAGTTAGTATGTCAAATCAAACTGTCCTACAACGTTTCTTAAGTGTGAGTAACAACACCTGCCTAACAATTCTTCTTCTTCTTCTTCTTCTTCTTCTTCTTCTTCTTCTCCTTCTCATTCTTCTTCTTCTTCTCAGGGTCCATGTGTGACATTAATGTTCTTCACGTTGAATACCATGACATCAGAAAGCATCTTCTACCTTGTCATGCAAAAACTGCTACCAGAAGGCCTACAGTCCCCGGTACGTCCTTACCTTTAAAACTTACACCTCCATTATCTTTTTGGCTACTTGAGCTGTAGCAGAAACAAGTTTTGAACACAACACTAACATTAAATCGCCTTTGAATGGTTACTTATTTACACATCCTCCAGATATGGAGCCTCCTTCATTTGTAGATGTGTTTACACCTAGCTACCTTGGTAGGCTACCTTGTGAATGTAAGTCCAATATTCACTCTCTTTTTAGCTCTGCTTTTGGTCTCCCCCCCAGTGGGCAGCTCTGGGGTCTGAGAAGTGAAGCCAGTGTGGAAATATCTTAAACTTGTGTTCTTTCTAATATCCAGCAGGGGGCGACTCCTCTGTTTGCAAAAAGATGTCTGATTCTATAGAAGTCTATGAGAAAATCCGACTTCTGACTTGATTTATTACCTCAGTAAACATTGTAAACATGAGTTTATGGTCTCAATCACTAGTTTCAAGTCTTCGTCAATACAGCATGATGTTCATTTATTAAATTATGGTCCCATTTAGAGTCAAATAGACCATAAAGAAGGGTATGATTTAGGGCGTGGCTACCTTGTGATTGACAGGTTTCTACCACAGCATTGTCTGGGAGTTGAGGAGTTGTTTTCATCTTAGATTATTAACCCTTTCACAGTGTGTTTTCATTCATTCTTGTAAAATTTTCATTGCCTAAAAATATTGTATTCAGTATTCGGTTGTACTTAGCTCCACCCTGTTGTGTTACATCTGGTTGCAAAAGACCAAGATGGTGACGGCCAAAATGCTGAACTCAAGGCTTCGTAACAGCAGTCCACAAACCAATGGGTGATGTCACTGTGACTATGTCCACTTTTTGTAAACAGTCTATGGTTTCCACCAACTCCTGAGGAAATTTTTTGGCTACACAAAATCAGCTTGCTGACTTTGTCTGTTTGATGTTTGGTGTTGAGCAGCAGTAGCCTATAGCTACCTACTGCTACTGGAATCAACATGGATAAGAGCGGCGAGACTGAACCAAAACATTAATGTTACAAGACAGAAAAACAAAACAATGACCTGAAAGATGCTGAAATGCTCACATACATATAGTAATTTGATCCATTGCTAGTATAAAAATATTGCTGATAGCAGCTTTAATTTCCCACAATTGGGTTTAAACTATGAAGAAGTGCTTCAGAGGTCAAGGACATTATGTGTAGACAAACCTATATATTTTAAGTGTATTTAGAAACAGTCCCATATCTTCAGACAGAGGCTGATAGATGCCCAACTTTTTTTTTTTTTTATCATCTACACTAATTAGAAATACCAACTTCTGAAGTGTATGAATGATAGTATTTCCACCAGAGTGGTTTTAATCAGCTTCCTTCATCTCAGTCTCACTTTGAGCTAATTCAAAGGACAAGATCTTGTAGGAGATGATGGATCATATTTCTATCAAAACAGAATTAAGTTCTCCAGCTCCCTAATGGCAGAAACGCCCTAGCAGTGTTTCAAAGTAATGAACTTTTTGCAAACCCTCAACGTGCACTGGAAGAACAAAGTCAAACCACCTTGACGTGTCTCCTATAAACTTAGTTAGTTAATTAATTAATTAGATGATCAGTGATGAAATGAAAAACACGATATTTAGCCATACTAGTGCTGTGACTTAAGGGATGGCAATGTCATTCTGTCGGCTTATCAGTTCACCAGTTTGGTCCACACTGTAAGATAAGATAAGATAAGATGAACCTTTATTAATCCCCGGAGGGAAATTACTATCTCAACCTTATTAGGTTTCCAAGAAATTTTGTGTAGACATTCACAGTGCCCAGAGGATGATTCCTACTGAGTTAAGTGATCCCCTGACTTTTCTGTTAGTGCCACCATGATGTCCACATTTGTGGTTTTGGGTGGATGGATTGCCATGAAATTTGGTAGTCAAATTTGTCCCCCCACCCCCTCAGGATGTATTGTAAGAACTTTGGTGATCCCTTAAAGGAAGAGTGTGTAACATTTAGGTGGATCTACTGGCAGAATGTAATGCAGTATTAAAAAGTATGCTTTCATTAGTGTATAATCACCTGAAAATAAGAGTTGTTGTGTTTTCATTACCTTAATGAGCCATTAATATCTACATAGGGAGCGGGTTCATGGAGTCCACCATGTTGCACCACCATGTTTCTACAGTAGCCCAGATTGGACAAACCAAACACTGTTAACTTTTCCTGTTTGGGCTAGAGTCAATAATGTTACTCACACCCGTCGCCGCTGCTTTCTCTCTCTCTTGCTTCACCACTCACTTCCCACGTACACACTGTAAGTACAACTCTTTCAACATCTGGCTCTAGAGAGGGCCATTCACATTTTCATGTCGGCCACCGTTGCACTTCTGCCCTTTTGGCACGTGGGAGTTGTTGTAATCTGCAACCTCACCGCTAGATACCACCAGATCCTTCACACTGTTCTTTTAACTTTTCATCTATAGTCATCTGGTCAAAAATTTAATTTGACCAATACTGTAGTTTATTGTCAGCATTGTCATTATGAGCATGTTTTAATTGGAAAACTGCAAAACTTGCTGCCCGATGACCTATCCTAACCTTAACCAGTCAAGGTCAATATCTAATCTTAACCATTCAGGGTCAATGCCTAACCTTAACTGTTCAAGGTCATTGCCAACCCTTACTATTCAAGGTCAATGCATAACCTTACCCATTTGAGGTCAGTGCCTAACTTTAAATATTCAAGGTCAATGCCTAATATTAACTGTCGAAGGTCAATGCCTAATTTTAACTATTCAAGGTTAATATCTAACCTTAACCATCTAGTTTTGCAATGTGACCCTGTTGTTACCCTCTAGACATGACGTTGCATTCTAGCATTAGCATTTAGCTCAGAGCAGTGCTGTGACTATGTAGCCTCACACGGCCACAGAGCAGTCACTTCCAGCACAGATACAGGACCGTAATACAGATCCTTCTTTCCTGCTCTGGTGTCGTTGTTCTGGTTGTGAGAAGTATGGCGGCTATGCCAGAAAACAACCTTTCAGTAGCAGCAGAGTATAATCAGTATGTTACATGCTCAGCACAGCATACCCACAGAGCTACAGCTTAATGAGGAGCCAGAGACTGGCAACTACTTTGTAACTGTGTGTGTAGTCTTGTTGTCATACAGTCTGTTAATGAAGTGAGCAGTTGTTCCCAATTTTGTGCTTTAATGCTGCTCAAATCCTGGTTATACTGGTAAATGTGTATAATAACAGGTTGTTATCTAAATCCTACAAATCCTTTTAATATGTGATATACATGACTGCAAAGGACAAGGCTAATTCTGCGACAACCATATAATTGTGTGGATGTTTGGAAAAATACAAGCACTGCATGATGCAGATGGTGAGCTGGAACATTTTCTAAAGATGAGGCAGAATGAAGACCAAACCATGGAGCAGAAGTCATGCTGTTACTCAGCGTGGCATCTCATTTGCCTCTTTATAAGTGTAGGATAAATACTACAGTGTAGTAATTATGCAATAAACCTAGTCAGGAGACTAATAGGTGAGCTACATGTATGTGACACTGTTTAATTAGCACTTTCAACACATTTCTAGCCATTACATAAGATGTTGTGGAGTTTTGTGTGAAGGTTCAATGCAAAAGTCAGAGTATTCCACTGAGATAATTACAGATTCTCTCTGTCTGACCTGCAGGCCAACACAGTGTCTCTGCTCTAGTGCTTTTGTGCATGTCCGCAAGCGCTGATGTGCATGTAAGTCCATTTCTAGAGAAAAGATAAAAAGATAAAAACTGCATCCCAACAGGAAACTGGTCTTGGGGGATGTGCATTTGTATGTAATTGTGAACTTGTGACAACTTCTTGTTTTTTTCATAAAACCCTCTGAAACTGAGAAACCGCTCCTTTACGTAGTCTGAGTCCAAATTAGTCCCTTCTCCAGAGGGCACATTTTCTCACCCTGCTGTCTGACACAGTATAATACCCCAATTAATCTTATATTCTATTATTATGCTATTTATGATGTTATCTTTCTATTCCAGCTGTCTGTGTCTGTCTCATAGTACAATGGAGCAGCTCAGAGACACTGTGCTCATATATAACCTATCCAAATCCTCTCTCCAGGCTGGGCGTCTGGTTGCCACTTTTAGCACTCTTAGGTAAACCAGTTAAATTACTGTGGCAAGCTGTGAAATGCCATTTCTCTCCTATTTAGAGAGGTGTCAACTCAGCCTTAAATTGTGTTTGTGTTTCAAGGCAGAATCTGTTTATTGGACAAGCTGTGACCTATGACTTTTGAGGCTGAGTTTAAAATATTAATTTTGTCCTTTTCAGAGTCCCCAAAATGAAACTTTCTGATTACATATCACTACTGTGACAACTCAATCTGTGTCCTATACTGTAGGCTTTGGTTTTCATTTCTATCACATTCTTACAAAGGCTGCAGCTCAGAGTCTGGATAGTGAACTGTTCGAGTGCCCTCAAACCACATGACCTGAGTTTATACCCCATGTCAGCAAACACCCACCCTGGCGCTAATGTTTAGCACTGCAAGGAGAGACTGCAGTTCGGATCCCTTCACATTCCCTTGGAGCATCATTAAAGTACCACATTTCTCCTTTTTCAGCAATTAAAAATTAGCAGTTTTTCTTTTATGGAGAAAAAACTTTTGGACATTGAAACGGACAAGATAACACAAGTCTGCACTATGTTTTATTTTAACCAGATTAGGCCCAATTATGGCATGCCAGTGGCAATTACAGTCAAAGTGACATTTCTGCGCTATAGTTTTTTTTCTTTGATGTTTTTCCAGTGTCTTAAATGTCAGTTTTATTAATTAGTTCAAAGAATCTTGCATTTCTATTGTAGCTTCAGGCTATGAGTACTCTGGGAAACAAGACCAGAGGGACACGAGGGAGCCGAAAAAACCTCTAAAAAAGCCTGAAATGTTTGAGCTGGTTAGCTCGACAGCTTACTCACACCTCCATGTGAATGTGCTTTATGGACCCGAATGCTGAGCAGCACCAGTCGGAATAATTGACTGTCTTAAGTAGCTGCAGCTAGGAGTCACCACAAAGTATTACATCATTTAAAAGACACACTTTAGTTTGTGCTTCAGACTGGGAGGTCCTCAATTGTTTCATGGCAAACTGAGAGAATTTGTAGCCTCACCCTGGGATCCAGATTCAATTAGAGAAATTACTGCTGTACTGCTCTCTGTGAGTGGCCACAGCCTCAAACAGGAGCTTAACTTCACAATCAAGTCCCAGATAAACATCCAAAATGCAACAGTGCACAGTTTTTTTTTTTTTTTTATTAAATCCCAATTTAGGTAGATTAAAATAAATAAACAAATAAACCAGAGCTGTCAATCGATTAAAATATTTAATCATGATTAATCGCATGATTGTCCATAGTTAATCACAATAAATCACACATTTTTTATCTGTTCAAAACGTGTCTTAAATGGAGATTGCATGCTTTATGCAAATGTGTATGTGTGTGTATACAGTATATGTACGTATGTGTGTGTGTGTCCAGAAACCCTCACAGGTACTGCATTTAGCATAAAAAATATGCTCAAATCATAACATGGCAAACTGCAACAACAGCTGTCAGTGTGTCAGTGTGCTGACTTGACTATGACTTGCCCCAAACTGTGTGTGATTATCATAAAGTGGTCTGTAAAGGAGAGACTGGTGGGTACCCACAGAACCCATTTTCTTTCACATGTCTTGAGGTCAGAGGTCAAGGGACCCCTTTGAAAATGGCCATGAGTTTTTCCTCACCAAAACTTATCGCAAGATTGGTCGTTTTTTTCATGTCAAGCTAGTATGACCTGGTTGGTATCAAAAGCTGAACCCGCTGCAACCTAAAAATTTAAGTTGTGTTAATGCTTTAAACAAAGTAGTGGCATTAAAACAAATTTGTGTTAACGCATGATTGTGACCTTAAGTTTGACAGATTTTAAATTTGATTTCACACATGACAGAGAAATCTTTGATTATATAAGAGGTGGGCATCATAATTGGTTGATTTGCGTGTTATATGATAATAGAAACACAAATCTAACTAGAAATGGTTTTATTAAAAAATATCTGCTGTTTATATATGGAAACATGAAAATACAGTGCGTAATTAAATCATTTTTCATCAGTAATTCATGGGTCTAACTAGAGTGAGTTAACACGGTATTGAGTCATTGATGTTGTTTGCGTTTCTATAATGAAATCATGTGTAACCCTGTTAATGAGCTGTCATCTCAGAAACAGTTAGAGAGAACAAGCACGAATCAATGACTGGATAAGGTCGTATTTGACTTGGAGCCAGAGAAAACCGGAGAGACGGGTGAAAGAGAGGTGTGATGGTAAAAAAAAGAAAAGGAATGTCCCACCTGAGCTTTTGTTATTGACATTTTCTATGTGACACTTTTGTGTGTGTTGGTGTTTCCTGCTGATTTAAAGCCCCTGTTATGAGGCGCATATGTAAAGGACGGCAGGCCGCCAGACGTCATGCCTCCAGGATCAGCAGCCCCCACCTCTCTTGACCACACACATATATTAACCACTTCTCAACCTTTGTCAACCTGCTCTGACCCCCTTCTGTCTCTGCTGTTCATCAGCTCTCTCCCTCCTTTGCTCTTACCAGCCCTGGGCCATCTTTTTAACCCCCTTGCCATAATTTCTATACCCATGTCCATATCTCTTTCTCCTGTTTTCTCTCTCCTCCTCTTAATTTTCTTTCTAACAGCGAGCCCTCTCTTCTCCCTGAAATCAGAGCCAGTTAACTCCAAGGACATGAAGACATGACCACAACCATAAAGACTGTTATGAGTCTTGCGTCTAATTTCTAACATTTGAAGGCCATTCTTTGCTTATCCGCAACTACAGTGCTGTGATTGATTTGTTCCAGTATGGGTGGTCCCATGGGAAATCAAACTCTTAACCCTTTCATTTTCACTTGAGATGTTACTTACAACCAAATAGGGCAACTGCAGCAAAAATCTGAAAACAACTGGTTTCCAGATCTTTCCTTATGTTTTCCGTCATCTAAAACATTAACATTTTCTTCCTGAGGGTGGAGTGGTGTTGCAGCAGCACTTTACTGTTGTCTCCCCGTGATAATATAATGGCTTCATCTGCAGATAATAGACCTCCAGCTCACTGATGGACCCCTCTTAACCTTCTCCCCTCCATCTTTCTCAAACCGCTCAATCTTTTCCCTCCTCTGTCTCCTCTGGCCTGAGGGTCAAAAGCTCAGGGGCGTTCTCTGGTCTCCATGTGTGAGATTTACTGTAAACAAGCTCTGTAGGTCATCCAGGAAAACACAACGGGGACATCTGAACCCGCTGTCTTTCAAGCACTTAGTTTCAAATTCCCTTTATTTTTCATGATGACATGAATAACTGCTTTACACCATAGTGATAATTCTTGCTATTAGTTTTTATATCCAAGAAGACGCCGTGCTGGGTGGCAGCCTGTTGCAGCAGCTCCCAGTGTGCGTTTAAATTTTTCGTCTTATCCCAAAGCAATAACTCTCAATAACAACACTTCACCTCTGTCTAACAGATAACTCTCAGCTTTATAGTTTCTATCACAACCACACTCCATTCAGTTTTAGCCCTATAATAATCTTGCATGTGTGAATTTGCACATTAGTTTACTACTTCATTTAGTTTTACTTTAAAGAAAAACTGTAACTTGCACACTTTACACACTACATATTTTATAGTCTAGTATCTATCGATCTATCTATCTATCTATCTATCTATCTATCTATCTATCTAGCAAATTAAGCTTATTTGCAGTGGTGGAATCTAAACAAGTTCATTTACTCAAGCACTGTACTTAAGTACAATTTTGAGGTACTGTACCTGAGTATTTCCATTTTCTACTATGTTATATGTCTGCTCCACTACATCTAAAAGGGAAGTATTTCACTTCACACTCCACTATCCACTACATTTATTTGACACTTTAGCTCCTAGTTACGTTTTACTTAAAATCATATGATATGCTTTGTGGTATGATGCAGTAATGTACTACTAACCTACCCAGTAGTATATAAAGTATGTAACTTGACTCCAGATTGAGAAAATACAGCATTAAAATGTATGTGTTAGTGATAAAAACAGAATGCTATAATATTATATGGGAATATAACACTTTAAAATGTGCTGTTCTACATAATGAGCAGTTTTACTTGATACTTCAAGTACATTTTTCTGACAATACTTCTGTACTACTACATTCTGAATTCAGGACTTTTACTTGTAATGGAGTATTTTTAGACTGTTGTATTTGTATTTTTACTTAAGTAAAGATCTGAGTGCTTCTTCCACCACTGCATTGTTACTGTTGAAATAGATTATGTAAATATTGCTATCTTAATATTATTGTGATTCAATGAAACTATATCCAGAGCTACATATGCTGTACAATAGATGGAGGTTGATTAATCTACGTATTGCATGACTGAGGATTAAACATGTTGCTGATTACAAAATGACTTTGACTATTCAACCTATAAAACTTCTTGCTCCCACCTGAGAAGGACGGAACAATAGGCTGCAACCGGGGACTGTCTTCATAACTGATTGATCTGGCAATTATTTTATAGATTAATCAATTAATTATTTGGTTTATAAAATGTCAGAAAATGGAATAAAATGTCAACCCCTGGCCCACAAAATCCAAGGCGATGTCTTTAAATGTCTTGTTTTGTCAGTCCAAAACCCAGAGACATTCTCTTTAATATAAAACAGAGAGAAGCGGGAAATATCCATATTTGAGAGGCTGAAAACAGCATTTTCTGCCATTTCTGCATGAAAAATATTTTTAACGATTGATCAACTGTCAAGGTAGTTGCCATCTATTATTCTATCAACCGACTGATGAGTTGACCAATCATTACAGATCGGAGCTCTGTTTTTTCCCCTGAATTGTTCATCACAGATTCCTTCAGGTGACCCCCAGACCATGACCAGTGACCACAGATGGATCTCCTTGTATGGCTGCAGCTCACTGTAGCTCACAGACTGCACACTGCTCAGCAGTGTCCAGACACAACTGAGAAAAAAATGAAAACTGAATTGAATTGTGAATTTTGGCAGTTTTTACTCACATATGTGCTGTGTGTGGTCTTCCATTTCAACCATGCCCTCCCTCTTTATAGCCCCCACAATTAGAACATACTTATCAAGCTTAAATATTAATATTTTATAATTTTAATATCACAGAACAGGGCAGAAGTAAAGCCAAGATGTGCTGTTTGCTTAGCATAACAGCTACAATGAGCACCCAGCCCTCTCCCAGCTAGCCATCTCAAACAACTTAGTTTCCAGCTGACAGTAAAGCTAACACACTACAAAAACAACAACAAAAAAACATAAGTAACAGTCCATGTGACCATCCAATCATCCGCTCAGTGGATCCCTGCCATGACTGCCTATCTGGCTGCTAAACTCCAGGCTCCAGGCAAGCCTTGACCTCATACGGGGCTGCAGCCCCGAATCAATAATAGACCACAAGGTCCTGGTCCTGGTGCCCCGGTGTGACCTTAGAGCAAGGTTAGCTGTCATGACAACCATGAATCTTAAAATGTTGTGTCTATGCAATACAATCAGCAATTAAAGCTATTAATTATTGCTTGGTAATACATACAGTGTGTAGTGAACGATTGTGGTTTCAGGGTAAATGTTAATGAAGTAAACACTCAGTCACTGTTAAGTTTTTCAATATTTGTACGCAATGATATTTCCCTAACCTGCCCAAGCTGTTGGAAAAACAAATTTAATATGTTTGGCTGTTTTTTTAGTATAAAAAAAAATTGTGACTAGGCAAATACATTTATTGAAATTGTTTAATTATTTGAAAAAAGGGTAATTCATTGTGTTTCTCTATGTATTTGTAACACATGTTCCTACGTACTGAGCTAGTTGAACTGAAAAATGAAAACTAGTACACTAGTAAGGGATAATGTACAGTGAGCCGGTCATTGTTTGTTGAGTCCTGATCGCCCTGTCAGGAGTCGCTGTACATTATCCTGCTTATTACCCGGCTACGTACTTAAGAAATCAACAACCTGACACAGAAATGGTCCTCCAGAGTCCGACAACAGAACTGCCCCCATAGCAGGGGAGTGTTCAGCAAAGCCGTGTAAAAATAATCTGTGCCACAACTTTCATTAAGAGTTTAGCATAAGGTACACCATGAGGTTAGAAATAATTCATCTTGTGCCATGCGTCAGGAAATTGACCATTTGAGAATGCTGATTATGGTCTGTGCAGGGCAACCTGTTCTTGCCTTTAAGCAGCACTTTATGAGCCCACAGCCTCGACCTGCTTGGAGCCATGAGGTCATGAAGAACGTAATTGAAGGTCTTGGTTTTTCTAAGGATAGCTCCTGGCTTCCTGCCTTTTCTGATCCCTCTATTCCAGTTTTCACTTTTTGAAATGACCTTGACGTAGAGGAGGGACGCTTGAAATGATTATATTTCTTTTTTGTCTTTTTGCAAGGTGCACCATGTGAACTCCAAGATACAAGTTACAGAAAGAAGACAGAAGACGGTGACAGTGGACTACCTCCGGACCTGAAAAGTGAAGCCAATGTGGAGGTGACTTAAACTTTCATTATATCTAATAGCCAGCAGGGGTGACTCATCTGGTTGTAAAAAGAAATGAATGTATAGAAGTCTATGAGAAAATGAGCCTACTTCTCACCTCATTTATTACCTCAGTAAACATTGTAAACATGAGTTTATGGTCTCAGTTGCTAATTTCAAGTCTTCTTCAATACAGCATGATGTTCTTTTAGTGAATTATGGTCCCATTTAGAGTCAAATAGACCATTAAGCAGGGTATGCTTACAACTTTAACCTTTTCAGTGTCTTTTTAGTTCATGAACGTTAATTATAACCTTTTTGGTTGCCTAGAAATGTCGGTTTTACTTAGCTCCACCCCTCTTGTATCACCTCTGGTAGCCTAAATCCACGGCCACTTCTTATATTCAGTCTATGGACGTTGATGACAAAATGATTATTGGTTTTAATATAGTTAAATATGCCCAGAGATCATGTAGTATCTCTGTGTCCTCTGTTCTCCCTCCACTATTTTCACTCTCAGCTTTTTCTGACACAATGAGAACAGATACAAAATGTATTGTGATTACAGAAAAGAGCCAGAATAGTAAAGAAAGAAACACACTGCAGTCAAGTTCAATAATGCAAATATGAGAGCTGTGAGACGACCATAACTTAATAGAATGCAATGATTTTTTTTTTTTGCCAGGATTTTAGAGAAAGAGTTTATTCACACATCAAAGCGGGATCAAGAAGAATACATAATGCACATGATTTGAAATTATGTATTAGCAAGCTGGTCTCCTCTCCCCACCGAGTTGTTTACTTCCTGAATTCATGACTCAGCACTCCATTGGTTGACCTAGATAACACCAAACTCCTGAGACAAAAAGATAGAGCACTGATGACCAGCGTACTTTTTAGAGTCTCAGTGGGGAGAGGCTGGCTGGCAGGCACCGAGAGCCAGACTGCAGTTTTACTTATTGTGCACTGTACGTTGTACAGTAAGACACAAGTGTAAGTGAGACTAAGTGAAGAGGCCGTAACCACATTGATTCATTTAGCTAGTCTGTCTATAAGATAAGTCTACAACATGCGGTAGTGTCCCTTTCCTTTCTCCCTTCCTCCTGTCTCCCTTCATTCATTAATTCAGTCGTTCGCCTCCACCAAAGTGCCATTGATATTACATTATGTCTTGGTTCCTTCTTTCCAGTCAGACGGACACTGATTCATTTATTACAGTCCAATACATTCCAATACAGTGATGATTATTGTAACCAAGTGAGTTGGGATTGGGCCTAATGCTTTTCACAGCCATATCACAGCTACAGAGAATCAGAGCAGCGTGAGAACGGTTCAGCCCTCATTGACAGCAGTGACAAGGGTTATAGGGTGGTGGAGACCGGGTCATCCGATGAAAATCACCAGAGAGGAATTTGCGTGTGAATGTACAGTAAAGCATCAAATTGCATCTTCAAAGATATGTATGGATGTTCACTTGTCGCTCGTCAAACTGGGAGGATAAACTGTCATTGAAGATTAATTTAACAATGCATTATTCAGGCAGCTGACGTGAGAATGCAGTGGTGACCTTATTCTCACATCTGCTGCTGCTCGCTCTTGCCCTGCTGCCCCCTGCCTGAACAGATTTAAACTGAGATTATTATTATTATGATGGTCAGCATGTCCCCAGCTCTTTCTTACGGGGAATTTGAAGCTTTTATTTCTATCTATGCTCTCATCAAAGCCACCAGACTAACAGATTAAAAAAACTTTAAAAAAATGTACCTCACAGAACATCGGGGCTGCCAGTCTATTGCTGCCCTTAGTTTGTTTGTGCTATTGTGTGACTTTGATGAAGCAACTCCCTTGTCCAATGAGGTAAAATTATAGTTTTTAGTGACTTTGATGAGAGCGCAGATGACTGCTCCAGCACCCCGTCGTAACAAAGACTGTATAGCTGTCTCACAACAAGGTATAACAGTTAAAGTTTTTTAAATATAGTGTACACTTAAACTGCTATTGATTGTTTTTAGGTGAGCCTTTCTGTTAGGTGGCTATCATACATTTTGCTGTCCACAGCAGCACATTGCTTTGTTTCCACGCTGTAACTGCTTCTCCAAGCTTGGAGTATGCCGACTGTCATCTACTGTAGGTAATACACTGACAACCCCACTTCAAAACACACAAACTCTCCCTTTAATGTGGATGTTAAAAACCTCTGTCTAAACAAAGCACCCCCTCACACACACACACACACACACATACAAAGGCAGGCTCTTAAAGGATGGTGGGTGGGGGGTTACTGCCTACAGGACACAACAGCTGAGGAGCATCAGTCTATTTTTGTTCTCCCTTCATTTACGTCTCTCAGAAGGAGGTGTGATCAATATGGGGTGCTTGAGAATCTGAGAGACTGTCCTTTATTTAGTTGGCCTCAGCCACATTTCAGGAGAACGGTCTGTGACTATACTGGATACTATTGTATAACTTCATTGACCCACACTGAATGGAGTCAACTGATGGGGATAGCTGGAGCCTTTAACAAACTAAACTAACTAAACTAAACTTGTCAGCCCTCGGCCCAACCCTTGTAAACAGAAACAGCACTAACTGGTGTTAGGTGGATGTTTTATCCAGAGGCCCTGTAGGACCATATAGCTACCATTCACGACACAGAGGTCATGTCCTCTGCATTATTTCTGGGAATTTGGATAGTTTAACAACCTGAGACGTGTAACAGAAAACTAAATCTGAAATTGTGTGTTTTTAATCAAGACATTTTTAATTAAATTCAGTTAAATCAAGGGATGGAATGTAGTATTTTATCCTAGCAGTGTGAAAAAAACAACACAGAAACAGCTTTTGGACATTAATGTAGAGACATAAAGTAGACAAATCTAATAATAAAGTTCAGTTTTTTTTGGAGGGTAGTCCAAAAAGTCCCGGAGTGGTGAGGTGGGAGTCTGGTGGAAGAGTTTTTCAAAAATCCTCGCCAAGGCTGCAGCTCCACTAAATGTAAAAGTGTTTATTGAAGGGCACTGATGATTCATTGTAAAATAGATGGAGATAGATCAGAGAAGGTATAATTTGTAGTACAACAGCTGATAATGTAAACGAGCTGCAGCTCATCAGGAAGATGTCCACCTCTGTGGCCTTCATCATGCTCTCTGTAAAGGTTTGAGCCTGGAGCGCAGTCGTCTAGAACTTGTTACCTCTGTTTCCAGAAAGCCCCTCCTTGGACAAACCCCTCAGCCTGAGCGTCACTCAAAGTTCACTTCAGTCCAGTCCCTTTTCCTGAGCTCAAATACACACTCACACACTCGCTGTCATCCACCCAAACGCGCACACACACTCACAGTCACACAGCGCCAGTTTGCGCATAGCCCGCCTGCCGCTTCGCTTCCAGCGCTACTTTTCCTCTCCGGAGACGCGCAAGAAGACCTGTAGGATGTTACACTGTGGAACTGTTGCGCGGAGTTGACTAAAAGTGTGACCACTTTTACCACGTTTTTCCTCCTCACTCTCTTTTCAGTGACATCTTAAGTGACAACTTTTTTTGGGACCTTCTCACTTCAACAATCTCGGAGTTTATTGGTTAATTTGCATATCAAATTTCCCGAACCGTGCTGTTGGATTAAAATCAGTATTTGATGTGCAAAATGAACAATTCCGTGAAATAACTCCAAAGGATTTCAAGGTATGCTCTTATCAACCATGGCTGTGTATTACAGTAATCTATTAATCTCGGATGCTTCTTGCTGTGCGTAATTTACTTTCATTTCAAGTTTATTACGCCTCTCGCAGCTCTCGCTCCACAGTTGGTTTTATGAGTTTGATGGTTTAAGTGCATTTGTGCACTGGTGTTAGATTAGATATGAGAGAGGTCTAATTTGACGTCTTTCCTTTCTTCCTCTATCAATGCGCTTTTTTAAAGTTATGTGGTGATACAGTAGATGGCATTCAGTTAACCTACTGAGCACGCACATGCGCATGGTGAGATAGCCCAAAGGTCTGTTTTGTCTCAGACAGGTGCAGTGTGTCAGCATGAAGGATAGAGAGTGTCATGTGTTGAACAGATTGCAAATCCCCTCGAGTCAAATGTTTGGGCTGTATGAATAAAATTGACTTGACTCATGTGTGTGTGTGTGTGTGTCAGAGTGTGTCAGAGAGAGAGAGAGAGAGAGAGAGAGAGAGAGAGACTCTCATCTGGATTTGGAGACTTGTCTCATCTGGATTTGGAGATTTGTCTGGTGCACTTTGCTGTCCTCCATCAGTCTTGACTTCCTGTCTCTCTTTCCCAGTGATAATCCCAGTGTTGCTTCTCCTCTTGCGGAGTGAAGATGTATCGACGTGTGTGTGCTTTGCTGACTCTACTGGTGCTGACTCTCGTGTTGCCCACGGGCCAGGCCTGTCCCAGGAGCTGTAACTGCTACCAGGCCAGCGAAGTCCACTGTACCTTTCGTTCCCTGCTCACTGTACCGTCTGGCCTGCCTCTGCACACACGCCGCATAAATTTAGGGTAAGGGGATACATGTAAGCACTTACACGAGATAAAGTGCTTTTATTTACCTTGCAAACACGCGCACAGTTTGTGTCAAACTGCAGTTAAATTTTGAGCTGATGTGGAAATAATAGTACTTACTGATGTCTCTGTTTGATGGAGCTGTTCCTGTGCCCCCCGTAGGTTCAACAGCATCAGCAGCATCCATGACAATTCCCTGGCCGGGTTAAAGAAGGTGGAGCTTCTGATGCTCCACAGCAACGACCTCCACCAGCTCCCAGATGCAGCGTTCAAAGATATGAAATCATTACAGGTAAACACATAGAAGCACAGCTTCATTTTGGTCTTAGTTGGCTAAAATGTCTTTAGTCGGTTTGTTAGTTTTTGGTTTTATCATGTTGAATGACTAATTTCTAAGAAACTTATGAGCAGATATCTGGTAAACACAATATTTAAAGTGGTGCTTTTTGTGATTCATCGTGGAGAAACCAGTCTTACAGCTGCTGATTAAATCAACTAATAAATTAGTTGACAATGTTAGACTAAAAATGTCTTTGTTCACGGGCAGCCCTAGAAAATCCATCCAAAACCAAAGTAGCAGTTTATTATTGGGAAGGATAGTTAACAAAATGATGACTAGCCAACATTTTGAGGTAGTGGAGGTGATTCTACTGAGGGTTCTTCTTCTTTATGGAACTACTCGACCTGTAAAAATATTGATGCTGGATTGTAAAAGGTACGGCTGTTAATGAGGAAAATAAATAACACACATATTTAACCTCTGACTCTTTGGAGATGAAGGTTTTTGCAGGGCATACTTGTGAAAATCAAACTTTGACCAAGTCTCCACAAAATGTACTTTAATCCCTCCCCAGCCTCAGGCAGCGGTGCCATACAGCAACACCTTTCAAATGCCGCCCGGTTGCATGAAAAGGCGTGTAAATGACACAATAATGCGCACGGTAAAAGCGTGTAATAAGAATGCTTTAAGCGTGTCATTTGTACACCATGTAGTCTGTGCTGACTGCAGCGTAAATGCATCTGCGTGAATATGCTATGCTCAGAGTTAGTGATGTAGAATAAAAAGTGAGAAAGACAGCAGGCAGGACGTGAAGTCAATCAGTCCAACAAACAGGACTTTCAACCAGGAGACTAGTGTTCGAGACTGGATTTTTGTTTTTTAAAGTTAAGTGATGTTTGTGACGTGTTTTCCGTACTTATGTTACGTTGTTTCAGTATGTATTTTACTTAGTTTACATACTTATTTTAAGCCCAACTATGATGTTTTTTCTAAACCTAACTAAGTACTGCACCTTCATACACGCATGTAATATTTACACCTTGGCGAGGCAAAACGTGACACTCAGCATGCCAGCCTCTGGTGGACGGGTTTATTACATGATTTGGGGTGATATTTTTTTTTTTTTTTGCAGAAAGTTCAGCTCCTAAACCTTCTACATGTGTAGTACTTTTCATAGTAGAGAGAGAGAAGAACAGATTTCAGTTTAATGCATGGGATTATCGAGATATATAACATTTGTCAAAACAGTTTAGTACAATTATGAGAGGACCCTACATTGATAAATATGCCTAAATGTTGCTGTCATACTGTTGATTAAAATGGATTAATAAAAGATTTTATTCTACATTTCATCTGTGAAACCAGCATGCAAATTAATACAACAGTTTACATGATTCTGTTCACATTTTTGTAATTTCTGTGCAACTAATACATATTTTATGAGCCATCATTCTTTTCACTGCTCAGTGACAGGAAGCACACTGGACATTTTAGCAGCAACCTAAGGGCAGAGTTAGCAGTCCGTGGGGAAGTGATATTACTCAACAAGCAATTGTTCCCTTCATCTCGCCGGCAGATGCTGATATATTTGCCATTGTGTGATAATAGGATCCATATTTCCATGTGCTGACATCATCATGTGGTAGAATTGTCAGCAGCTGGGGCTCTGCCAGCTAAGTAGCCTTCCTGCAGAGCAGATTTATCATAATCCTCGCAGAAACACAATTCCTCAACATGGTTTTCATGGTGGTCCTTCTTAAAATTTGGTGGAGTTCTCCACACATGGCTGGAATACCAATAGATCCCCCAGAGTCTTGTGCTGAGGATGAAGGGCTAAATTTCATATTTGAAAAGTTGAAGACCCCGCGAGTGCTAGAACATCCTTTTAGTCCTTTCTGTTTTGATTTGATAAGCCCACGGCATGAATACTGTATATCGTCTGAGTTATGTGCTGACGGCTATTTTCTTGATTTTTACATGTGAGGTCATGTGCTGCCTGGAGCTGCTTCCCCATATTTTTAAAATATACACAGACAGCATTCAGTCAATTTTGCTTACAAAGAGTTTTCATACAACTCCTCATTCTAATTCCCCTCACATCATTCATGATAATTTACAAGCATGTGGCGTCCAGTGCACATCACATCAGAGACTTGGTTCCTTCATCAGCACTGATGTCTATTATTTGATCGCTCTTCTGATCCCTCATTACTTCCGCTCACTCCATTCCTCTCGGTCCACCCACAGATACTAAAGCTGAGTTATAACAAGCTGCGAGAGATCTCTTCATCTCTGACCTTCTCTGGCCTGACCTCACTGCTGCGTCTCTACTTGGATCACAACCTCCTCCAGCACATCCACCCCCGGGCCCTGCTCCAGCTGACTAGCCTCAGGCTGCTGCGTCTGCAAGGGAACAGGCTGCATCAGCTGCACCCTCACACTCTGTGCACATTGTCCCTCCTGAATACATATTACTTCTCTACACTCAGGTGGGCCTTAAAGCAGATAATGTAATAATCATTGTTGGGGAAGTTAGAATATTTCTAAAGCTTAGTTTTAACACTCCTCAAAGAAAACAGAAAAGAAAACAAACTGATGAAAAAGGTAACCCTTCCATTGCTGATTATTACAGGTGTTTTAGACACCCAAGTTTCATCTCAGCCACCATAAAAATAATTATCAATCCGTCTGAGACTGCTGACATTACTGTTTTTAAGAAGCTGTAGCATACTCTGTCTTAATGTTGGTGAGGATATTGGTGTCAGATGAAACTAGAAAACCATCCAAGGTGGAAACCAGAAAGTCATCCATTGGTACCAACCTTGTCAGGAAGGAGGCTTAATGCTGCAAAGTTAGGCTAAATTGTGGTGAGGGAAAACTGGCTTGGCAATTTTCAAAGGGATCCCTTGATCTCTGACCTCCAGATATGTGAATGAAAATGAGTTCTATGGGTATCCACGAGTCTCCTCTTTACAGACATGTCTACTTAATGATAACCCCAGGCAGCTTTAGGCAAAAATCATACAGTTTATTGTGTTATTTGTGCCTATTCTAAAAATTGTTTTTTTAATATTTCTGCGTATTGGGGTCCCTAATCAGTCGTGGAATAACTGCATTGTATTCCATTATATTTTTGTTGATATTTTGAATCGTCACCTAGTGCGAATTTTGTGTTTTCGTTTACCATAAATGAAGACATTTCCATTATATTTTGATGCAGAAAAGGCAGAAATTTGTGCATAAAAATCACCAGAATGCAGGAAATTAAGTGTTCCCAATGTTGAAACAAAACTTATGCCCTTGACTGTACATGTCACATTTTCATTGGGGGCTCCCCCTGGATTAATGTAACACTACAGCTATAACATTGTCTCTTTATCCTTTTTTTCCACTTGCATTACTACTCAGTGGAATAACTTGGGTCTGAACATGAAGGGGATGATGAAAATGATAAGACATTATGGAGGATTTTCTCATCCCTAACCTGTCACCTCTCACTGCCCACTCCTTCACCAATTCCTCTACAATTTTGATTCAACCTCTGTGTTCCCACTCTTCCCCCTCTTCATCCAATCTCTTCTTTGCTCTGTTTTCCCCTCCTGTAGACACCTCGACCTGTCCAACAACAGTCTGACCACTCTGCCCAGAGAGACCTTGGCGACAGCACCTCTGCTGGAGACTCTTGCGCTGCAGGCTAATCCGTGGAGTTGTGACTGCAGGATGAACTGGTTCCTCACATGGAGTCTGGCTCATCCAGGTGACTGTCACATCTGAAATTTGATTTGTTTTCACTTGTTGTTTTGTCTCCCATGTGCACATCCATTTTATGGTTGTTATTGGTGGTGCCTCTGATGCAAAAGATGGAGATGCAAAAATGTGGTGGCTAATGCAACATGTAGGAATACACAGAAATCACATGGATGCTCCGGTGCTTGAGCACCCACCGAAAAGGTTGAGCACCCATAGGAAAGGATGATTAAAAAAATAAATGAATAAATAAAACAGCTTCTTTAAAAAAAATTAAGAAAAAAACTTTTGCTGGCATTTCCTCTGCTGTAACTGGCTTTATGTCAGCTTGGAAAGGCAGCTTAGTCTGGCCCTTGTCGTCAGCCCATTTCACCTGTCTAGTTCTTCATAGATCTAACCTCTTAATTTTGTTCTCAAAGGGCACCAAACTGATGTATTTAAGTTAAAATGTACAAAATTTCCACCGACCATAGTCTTAAAAAAATCCCATGGGAAACACTGATGTAGTCTGTTGTGATCTGTAGCAGAGCAGTGTCGTGTTTCGTTAATAATTTACAAAAGCAACTCAATAAAAAGTGATTCTGTGGCAATTATTACCTAGATGAGATTCACAACATTTTGGCATCCAAAACATAAAATCTGCGCCTATACATGTAGCTTGAGTGACTAAAGGAGAAGAAGGAGATAAGATGAGAAGGAACATGGGGAATGGATTTAGAAACAGAGGACTCATTTAATGATAATTTCAGTCTATAAACAGTCTAAAAACTGTAATGTCAACATGTCAAATCCAACCAGATTATAGTAATGATAAATGCACTTTCTAATACATCTGGTTTTGTTATCTCGGTACCTCTGACATCTCTCCACCTGCTTTTCATCACCCACTCTTCTGTATCTCTTCCAGTGTGTCTTGTGGCTGTTATTGAGATGTGAAAGAGGGCTGGACCGTGAAATGTGTCTCATTGATATGCCAGACTTAACCTGCCATGACTAATCCACGATGACAGCATTGATGTGTGCAGGCAGATGAAATATAGGCTAATGATTACTGTGTAATAATGAAGTGATGCATTTTTTTCTGATTTATGAGCAGATGAAGTAACCATACAGAATTAGTGAGAGATATAAAGGGTAATAGATGCTTAAGAAGAGCTGGCATGACTAATATATGACACCGCTAATGTGTGCAGATAGCTGAAATGTGCACTAATATGTTTGTATAGTTGCTATGCTGTTATGCACAGTTGATATGCCAGCTATTTTTCTCTGCCTCTCTCTTTCAATTAGGCTTAATGAAATGTCCCAGCGGCCCTCAGTGTCCAGTCTGCGCCTCGCCCAGTTCCCTTCAAGGTCGAGGCGTGCTCGACCAGACTGACCTGTTGTGCACCTCGCCTGTCATCCCATCACCAGGAAGAGAAACACCTTTGGATGCAGAACCCAGTGAAATCCAGTCAAGTGAATCCTTCCGAGAGCCTTTAGGTACTGTCTCTCTGGGTCTGTCTGACCAACAGGGGAACAGCGTTGATCTGGTTTGCAATATCACTCACTCCTCTGATTCCCAGGATATTGCTCCTCCTCCAGATCTCTCCATTTCTTCTTCTTCTCCTCTCCCCCTTGTTCTGTCGCTCTCCCTGGAGTGCCCTGTGGAGAGACAGAGCTATGAGAAACTGTGGAGGATCCTAGCTTACTACAGCGAGACTGCGGTTCGCCTGGAGAGGGAGATCATGCTGAGTAAAGCCCCGGCGTTGGCCTACCGCTTCAGGCAGACAGCTGAGACAGATGGATATTATCACACTGGAGTTAAAGCTTCTGTCAAAGCCAGACCACAATGGCTGCTGCAGCCAGCCATTAGCATACAGTTAAACAGAGCGCAGTCTAACGGGCACAAAGTTCAACTTATATACTCAACAAGAGTTGCTGCTCATCCTGACTCTGCTTCCTCAACATCCTCCCCTGCCTCTCATCCATGGGTGCTGATTTCAACTAATCATACCACCACAGCACTGGCAGCAGTAGCAGGCAGTAAAGTGGAGCTATCCTGCCCTGTTTTAAGTTCTGGTAACCTCAAAATACATTGGGTTCTCCCAGATGGATCCAAGCTCATCTCCCCGTCCAGCAGCCTAGATGGTAGACTCCAGGCTTCAACCTCTGGTTTACTTCTACAGAAAGTGCAGCTCTCAGATGCAGGGATCTACTACTGCATAGCCCAGGCAGGCAGGGATGTGGATGTTCTCCCCCTGCGCTTGGTGGTACAAGAGTCCTCTGTGCCGCCTTCAGGAGAGCAACTGGGACCTCCAGTCACCGGAGACGTTGGGGAGCCCATCAGTCTGTCCTGCACGGCATCTGGTTCACCAGCACCTCATATGAGCTGGGTGTTACCAGATGGAAACACAGTGCGTCGGGGATTAGCTGTATCAGGTGGGCTTACTATACAATCAAATGGGAGTCTTTATCTGGCTAACCCTTCTTTGAGGGATGCCGGTCATTACCGCTGTGTTGTGGTCAACCAGTACGGTAGTGACTCTCTGTCCATGCAGCTGGAGTTAAACTCACAAAATCCCCCTCCATTCAGGACTTTATATCCATCAGGGCCACAGTCAGCCGCTGGCCGGTCAACCAAGATACGAGCTCCATTACTGCTCGAGGAAGGATCGGGGGTTGAAGAGGAAGAAGAAGAGAGAACTCTTTTTGGCAGTAGGAGGAATCCAAGACCTCTCCAACCACCCCCAAACAGACGTTATCCAATCGGGAAACCCCGTAGACGTGGACCTATCAGAGAAGGCGCCCCGAGAAGAGGAGGAGGGCCTATATCATCGGCTGACAAGAGAAGAAACCGCTTTGAGAACAGACGTAGAGTTACCACAAACAAACAACGGATAGACCCTCAGAAATGGGCTGACCTCCTGGCCAAGATACGACAAAAGACCGTTCACACCAATAACAGCCAGCCCATCACAACAGAAAAGCCCACAGCTGAACCACTGGGAGGAGTCAAAGGTGGAGACACAGGAAGACATGATGATACAGAAAGAGGGAGAGCTGAGGGAGAAGGGGTGGAAGCAGAAACTGAAGGGTCATCTATTGATGATGCTGAACTCCAAGAGGAAGGCCTACAGCTCATTCACCCTGTTCAAACAGACGCTGAAACAGACACAGAGACAAAGAAAATGACAGAGACATCAACAGAAACACAGATAGAAAGAGAGAACGAGACGGAGAGAGGGACAGAGACAGCATCAAATCCAGAGGCACAGAAAGAACCAGTCACATCTAAGCCAACTTCAGGAACAAATGAAATTGTCCCAGAGCCAGGTGAAGGAGATGAGCCAGAAGCAAACACCAACCCCTCTAGAACCAGGCCTCAGAGCCCCCGGCAGGGACTCTTACCTAATTTGGTCCCAAACTCCCGGCCTCAGAGCCCTTGGAACTCTCGCAGGAGGATCGGACAGCGAAGACGAATCAGCAACAGGCCCAGGGGGCGCCCTTTGACCCCACCCCGACCTCTCCCTGACCCTGCGAACCCAAGGTCACAAACTGCGCCACCTGACACTACCACAGATCAAATTAATAGGTTGCTGCTGGCCTCAACAACCACATCTCCTGCTATTTTGTTGACACGGAGTGACCATATTCGGACTGATCCAAATGATGTGAATCTGTCTCCCCCTGTTTTTAACACTCCTGGTGTCTCCACTTCAAAATCTACCTCTCCCTCATTGACTCCCTATCTCGCCTCATTATCCCCCTCTCACTCAAAGATACATATAGACACTGTGACTCACTCAGCCAACATCCCAGACACTACAGAGTCCACTCTCTTCAACACACCGACACCTGCAGCACCCACTCACTCGGATACTGCGATCGCACAGACACATGCACATGGCATACAGACACACTCAAAAACACACACAGCCTTAGGCAAACATGTTGATAGACCCCCAGGCAAACACAATGAAGAGCTGGAGAGGAATTTATCAGGTGTACCACACGTGTCTCACACCTCCGCCTCTCTCTCGCCCACTCCTTCCGCCATTGTTTCCTCCACAGTCGCCAGCGCATATACAACTACTGCTTATAAAATCACAACTCCTTCTACTACTCTCACTACAAGTACATCTACGACTACACTTCCCACAACAACTACAAGTACTCCTATGATAACGAGTCCCATCATGTCTACCACAAGTACCATTATCCCAACATCTAGTACTACCAGAAGTACTACAACTGCTTCTACCTCTACTTCTACCACAACTCCCATTCTTACATCTACTACTCCCACTACCACTACTACTTTTTCAACTAGCCCTTCTACTACTACTTCTATTACCGCTACGAGCACTACAATCTCATTCAAAGCTATTCCGACGACTCCTAACCCCACTACTACTACTACAACGACTACCCCTATTAGTAGTACTAGAGCTGCCATGTTAGCCAAAACCTCTCCAACTACTACGACAGTTGCACCGAGTACATCCTCTTCTACTACCACAACAATGACATCAACAAGTACCACAGCTTCATCCAGAGAGAGGCCTAGCGTTGTCCAGGTCGATCCCAGAGGGAGGCCTGTTTCTGGGGGTCCAAACCAGCGTCAGCCCTCTACTGATTGGAGGAACCCTGGAACTAATTCTATTCCTGACTCACACAGCAGCAGGCCCGCCTCTCCTTCACTCCCCGCTGCTCCTGGGGTGAGTTCAAATTGACTTAAGTAACGCTATTTTGTGGATTCTTTTAACCCAAATGGGTCTTAAAGCAAGCACATACATTATTGCAAGAGCACAAGCCAAGCTAGGGTCACGATTGGTTCTTTATTTGTTAATTTATGTAGTGTTTCCCCATTTTCTGCTCCATCCTTTCAGTCATTCATTCATTCAATTAGTCACTTCTTTAAGTGCACTCTTAAATGTACTTTGCAGTTCATATACCATATATAAAGCTATTTTCTTTGTTGTCAGCCAAGTGGAACTCAAATTAACATTTCTTTTCTAAGTGAGTGCTGGCCCAGAAAATAATAACACACACATACTGTGCGCACAAACTCACTACACTCGAACTGTGCAAACCCTTGGGCAAAAGCTTAGCAGAAATGAAAACAATAGATCTGAAATAGTCTAATCTGTATCCACATGACCTGCTATTAAACCTGAGGGATGTTTATGACAATTCTTCAATTTCATGGATTTTCCAGAGCTCTGCCAGAGTCCCTGTCAGATCTAAAGAAGAGATGAAAAACACATGTTTCATAATCAGCAACATTACGTGTTTTGAGAGCCTAATCCCAAGGGATATAAGATAATCAATTGTTAATTAATTTCCAGAGCTCTTTTGGCAAGACTCAGCAGACCAAACCTCTGGGTCCACCACCAGTGATTCTAAATCTGGGATTACAGTAATAGTATATTAAATTTATGAACCTGAACAATGCTTCACAAATAGTCTTCACTGTTCAAAAAAAAGTAATTGCAGCTTAAAGAGTTTACAAATTGTCACTCTCTGTTTATAAGTTAGGTAAGTTTTTTGAATGAAGATTGTGGTAGTGATGTATGATGGTCATTATCCTTTTTTGAAAACTACAGCAATAAAAGACAAACAACAGCATCCACATAGAAAAAGCCTCTTAAACAAACAACAGTCACAACAGCATAAAACAAATGCATGTTACAGTAGGATAAGACATGTTTTGGACGTTTTAGATGAAACACAGTGACACAAACCAATCGGATACCTCGCACACCTCCATGCATACAGAGCATAGTAAATTACCCAGTGGTTGAAGAAGTACTCAGATCATTTACTAAAGTAAAAATAATAATACCACAGCATAGAAATACTCTACCACAAGTAAAAGTCCTGCATTCAATCTTTACTTAAAATACACTTCAAGTACTCATTATGCAGAATGGCTCATTTTAAAATTAGATTCTGTATGTTATATTATTGGATTATAATGATTGATGCATTAATGTGTTCATCACTTTAATGTTGCAGCTAGTAAAGGTGGAGCTTATTTTGATATGTTTAAACAGTATACTGTGTGGCTTAATCTATAATAATATATAATGTATTTGTTGCTTATATTTTTTATGAATAATCTAATCTGCAAAGTAAATAAACTCATCAGATAAATGGAGTGGAATAAAAATGTAAAGTAAAAGTACCAGTTCCCCTCTTTAACCAGTATTTCACTCACATAATTGTGTTCAGAAAAATACAAAATTGCCTCCAAAATATATGGCTGTTTAACCTGAACCATACATTTTATCATTTTTTTCCACTGTTTTCTCTTTTCCATTGTAAGGCAATGTGACATTTCTTTAAGCCGCAGGCCAATACTAGGCCTGTTCATGCTTTTCAAGCATTTTGATTCATCTGTCATTTTGGTTAAATGTATTTATTTCCTTGATTTTTTTTTTCTTTTTTTAAATAGAGACAGCACTTTGCTAAATGATCTGTTAATTACATCGTGGCAATTCTTATTTTTTATCCATTGCTGTACTGAAGTTGTTGTGCACTTGCAAATCCTCTAATCACATGCTATTTAGTTGAAAAATTAAAACTCCAAGACCAAAACAATGCTGCAGCTTTGCAAGAGGAACTTTCATTAGTGCTCACAGATGTCTTCTAGCTATAATCATAAATTCATTGTAATATTTTTTTTTTTTACTTTGCCACTATAATCTCTTTTCTAAAACTTTTCCACAGGCCCCAGTTGTGAGATCCAGACCGAGGATTGCAGACCCACACATCAGGACAGTATCGTTCCCAGCAGAGAGCACCGCCAAGCTGGCTTGTGAAGCTCAAGGAGAGCCGAAGCCCTCCATCACCTGGACCAAGGTCGCCACAGGTACCCACAGTGCAACAGTTATGCATACATTTATTTCTTAAATGTAAGTTAAAGGGAGATTTGTCAAGTATTTATTATCTTTATCAACATGGGAGTGGACAAATATGCTACTTTATGCAAATGTATGTATATATTTATTATTGGAAATCAACTATTAACACAAAACAATGACAAATATTGTCCAGAAACCCTCACAGGTACTGCAATTGGCATAAAAAAATATGCTCAAATCATAACTTGACAAACTCAAGCCCAACAGGCAACAACAGCTGTCAGTGTGTCAGAGTGCTGACTTGAATATGACTTGCCTCAAACTTCATGTGATTATCATAAAGTGGGCATGTCTGTGAAGGGGAGACTGGTGGGTACCCAGAGAACCCAATTTCAGGTCAAAGGACTGCTTTGAAACTGACCACACCATCTTTTTCTTGCCAAAATTTAGCGCAAGTTTGCAGCGTTTTTTAAGGATTATTTGCAACAAGCTAGTATGACATGGCTGGTACCAGTGAATTCCTCAGGTTTTCTAGTTTCATATGATGCCACTATCTAGCTTTAAAACTGAGCCCGCTACAAACTAAAAATCGCAAATTGTGTTAATGTGTTAAATAAATTAGGGGCGTTAAAACAAATTTTCATTTACACATGATTATCATGTAAGTACTGAGACTGACAGCTTACGTCAGTGTACCTGTCATTTTTATGGTGAAAAACTACAGACTGCACCTTTTAACACAGAATAAGTAAAGGTTTGTATTTACATCCTGAGGTCATAGATTTTACAGGAAAATCAGCCTCAGCTTTAGTATGTTCGGTAATGAAATGAATATGAACACATTTTACTCTGCTGAAATAACCCATTAACACCCGCACTGGCGTGCACACAATGGGCTTTTCTCTCGCTCGCCATGTGGGAAACACATATTGCAAGGAAGTAATGGAACATTTTGTGCGCTGCATCACTGCGTTTACTTCACACTGTGCCACACGGCATGTCCCTGATCCTCCTCCTTTCTGTCTCTTACTCACTCTCCAACTTTCTTTCCCAATTTGTTTTTCCCCACTCTGTGTCCTCACTGCTGCTCTCTCCCACTGTTTGTATGTCTGTCTCTCTCAGGTGCAGTGATGTCAATCCACTCCAGGGCTCAGCGTTTTGAGGTCTTGCCAAATGGCACCCTTGTTATCCAGAATGTTCAGCTGCAGGACAGGGGCACATATATCTGCAGTGCACACAGCTTTCTGGGGCGTGACAGGTGAGGCTACTGATACCAGTTAGGAATATTAATGCAGTGTACACCATTTAGTTAAAAATGACCATGGAAATAAATATTTTATGTAAATTGCCGACTGCAATTTAATTACTGAGTATTATGCATGTTGTTTTGTTAAGCAGCCTAAATGCAAATCTCTCTATATGACATCTGTTTATAAAATTAGTGTTTGAAATGCCAATATCTGTTTGTAACTCGAGTATTGTTTTTCCCATGTTTCTCTCCGGATGCCTGTTTGAATTGTGTATTTCCTAAATGTGTTGTATAATATTGATGTTTTGTTTTCATTTAGAATTTATATTTGAATTGTGTTCATGTATATCTATGTGTGTGCTTTACTCCTCCATGACAGATTGCTAACCACACTGGAAGTGTGGACCCGCCCCCCTCGGATGCAGCTGGCCAGCTACAGAGAAGCTACCATTCATCAAGGTGGAGAGGTGCGCTTGGAGTGCCGGGCGGATGGCGTTCCCAGCCCTCTGCTCTCTTGGGTTCTGCCTGATCGCTCTGTCCTGACCTCCGCCACACCCTCCACTGGTCGCATCACTATGGACATAAACGGGACGCTCCACATCTCAGTAACGTTACCTAGTGACAGAGGGGTGTATCGCTGCGTGGCCTCCAACTCAGCAGGTGCTGCCAGTGCATCGGCGCGTGTACACGTGTCCTCATTGCCCCCGGTGATACAACAACCCAGAGAGGAACACCTGCTCTTGTCTCCGGGAAGGCCTGTTTATGCTCACTGCTCTGCCCGAGGTGCCCCGCCACCGACTCTGCGCTGGCGAATCCCAGATGGGACTCTAGTTCGCCCATCTCAGTTTCTCCATGGCAACCTTTTCGTCTTGCCCAACGGGACGCTGCATATTCGAGGAGTTGGGCCTAAGGACTCAGGGAATTACGAGTGCACAGCAAGTAATGCTGTCGGAGCCGATAAGAGAACAGTGAGGGTGGAAATTGAAGGAGGAGCAGAGGGAGAAAGGAGACAAGGCGGAGCGAGAAATGAAGGAGCATCATCTCCTTCATCTTCACATCATAAAGACAGAACTTTGTCCATCCCCAGCCACCCCTCAAATCCATTCAGCTCTGCTAGACTCTCCCCTCCATCGGCCTTTGATAGAGCCAGGATCTTGCTGCTCACCCCCAGTTCTTCCACTAACTCACCTCTTAAAATCAATAAAACAGTCACTGCCTCCCCCACATACTTAACCAACATCAGCAAAACAAAACTCTTCCCTCTCACCCCACCCTCCACAGTGCCTACAACAAACACCAAAGTCTCTTCGGGCACTGTGAACAACACAAGAGTTACTTCTTCTTCCTCCTCTGACAAAAGCAGAGCCTCAGCTGCTTTGCATCCCTTACCCGTCTCCCCATTCAGTAAAGCCCGCATTGTCTCTACATCACCCTCTATCACCACTGTCCACTATGGGGGGGGTTTGCAGCTGCACTGCTCTGTAACTGGCAACCCATCGCCCATTATCATTTGGAGGACCCCCAACAGGAAGCTGGTGGACATGCACTTCAGGTACAGGGGAAATGGCATAATGGGGGAAGAGACTAAAATTGTGTTGGTTATATAATTATTAGGGCTGTCAAAGGTAATGTGATAACAACGCATTAATGCAAATTTGTTTTAATGCAACTCATTTCTTTAATTTCGCATTAACACAGTCTTTCAGAGGTTGTAGAGGGCTCAGTTTTAAAGTTAGAGTAAAGATACTGGCATTATATGGAACTAGAAAACCTAATGGATCTTTTGATATGTTGTCATGTCATCCTGTCTTAGGAGGAGGTTGCAAAGGAGGTTAAATAATGCTCCAAACAAAACTGTCATGGCCATTTTCAAAGGGGTCCCTTGACCTCTGACCTCAAGATATGTGAATGTAAATGGTTTCTATGGGTACCCACCAGTCTCCCCTTTACAGCCATGCCCACTTTATGATAATCACATACAGTTTAGGGCAAGTCATAGTCAAGTCAGCACACTGACAGCTGTTGTTGCCTGTTGGGCTGCAGTTTGCCATGTTGTGCTTTGAATATATTTCTTTATGTTAAATGCAGTACCTGTGAGAGTTTCTGGACATATATGCACTTGAATACAGCAGACATAGTTGCCCACTCCGATGTTGATAAGACTGTTATATACTTGACAAATCTTTTTAAGGTACATTTTGAAGAGAATGAATGAAAAAGTGTGAGATTAATTTGGGATTAATTGTAGACAATGATGCAATTTATAGTGATTAGCTATTTTAACCAGTTGACAGCCATAATAATTATATCTTGTGGCAATTCTATCAGTGTTGTATCTGATTCTATATATGTATTCTTTTGTGATTTGTGTGCATGTTCGTCCACATTTGAATTTTAGTTTTGACCGACGTCTGAAGGTGCACCCTAATGGCACCCTGTCAGTCCAGGCAGTAACAGAAAAGGATGCCGGAGACTACCTGTGCATCACACGCAACAAGGTCTCAGATGATTATCGCCTCCTGCGTGTCTCCGTGGCTACCAAGCCTGCCAAGATCGAGCCCAAGCAGCCCCTCAATCAGATGGTGTCATTTGGCAAGCCGCTGAAGGTGAGCTATCTGAAAAAAAGAACAGAATCATATTTCATCTCTGCCTTGCTCCCAGTAATGATGTTTATTCAGTAAACAAATAACAGAAATAACTGTATCACACACACCACTGATCCACTGTTGGAAACTTGCACTGAATCCTGCATAAATGTTAAAACAGTCCATCTCCCACACCTCCTCTGTTGAGCTTTCAGAGCCTTGTTTTTTGTTGAGGCAATGATGTGTGTTGGGTGTCTTCTATCGCTGGGCGTGGTGCCAAACATTTCTACAGCTTCAAGCTGTGTCTTTGTTTTTTTTATTTTTATTTTTTATCAAAAAGCACTTCATATTTTTTTACTCAAAAAGAGAAGAACGACCTGTCAGACTTGTTATGAAGCATCAGCAGTGGCCTTCAGGGGATACTACTTCACATATGAATATTTAACAGCTCAATGAAAAACAATGTCAAGCGGGGTGAAATGCAAGAAAGAGGACAACGTATTGTTGGAATTTGTTGGCCTTCATTTTTAATTTCATTTAAACTTTAATGAGCGTTTAATGTTTTTTTGAATGCATCTAAATTTTTGTTGCTCAACAGTGTTTTCTACTGTGAGTTTTGTTTTTTAAAGTCTTAACAGCCGTAATATACAGTTCAGTTTGCATCACTCAACAGCTCTCATAAGTTCAGCTTTCAACAAAATAAAAGCCACAAAAACTTTTAAATCATAGCAATAATGATCTTGCTCCTTGCAGATGGACTGCCTGGCATCAGGACTGCCTGACCCAGCTGTCCGTTGGAGCCTACCAGATGGAACCATGGTGAACAGCGTGTTGCAGGGAGAAGACAGAGGAGGGCGAGCACGGAGGTTAACTGTGTTTAACAACGGGACGCTGCTGGTTCCAGCAGTGGGTATGGGAGAAGAGGGAGAGTACACCTGTTACGCTGAGAATCAAGGAGGTCAAGACACTATGAAGGTAAGAAAGACGTTTTCCCCTGCAGAGGAATATTCATTTACTTTACTGAAGGAACAGCGTGTAGCATTTGGAGGGATCTATTGGTAGAAATGGAATATAATATTAATAAAAATGTTTTCTTTAGTGTATAGTCACCTAGAAACAAGAGTCGTTGAGTTTTCTCAAGAATGAGCCCTTCATATCTACACAAGGAGCTGGGGCCGTATTACAGAAACTTCTTAATTTGCACATCCTATTTTTAATGTTTGGTAACCATAGTAATTAAGGTTAGGACCTGATTTAGGAAAAAGCCATGACAGCTGAACAGTTTCTAAGTCAATGTTCCCATCCTAACTAAATATAGGAAAAGTACTGTACATTACATAAGCATCCTAATTTCACAAAATCATAAATAACCCCTCCTGACTTTAGGGTAACCGTTAAGCTGTCGTCACTTTCACTTTTCTTCTGCTCTCTGCACATAAGAGTTGCCCTCCTCTTCATATCACTTGTCAGTGTACGTATTTTCTTTCTGATAGCTACAACACTCCAATGGATGTGGGATACGCCAGAGACGACGTCTGCTATCTTAGCCCACTCTCTTTCTTTTATTTCCAGTTATCGATGTAAATTTCCCAAAAGGAACAACTTTAGATTTGTCTTCAGATGCTCATCTGTCTTTAAGTCAAGTGCCTGCCGTAGTCGTTGCTTTTTTTTTTTTTCATTTGCATGTACAATACAAAACAGGGCTTCATTGAGAAAAACAACACTTACAAAGTTGTTTCGCCAGCAAGATGAGGAAAGTAGTGTTGGTTAGTAGTTAACAGACAAACGTTGCGTTGTATCTTTAGGATTTCCTAACCTAAAATAAGATAAGAGAAGATAAGAGAAGGTAAGTGAAGTAAGATGAGATAGGATTCCTAAAGTTAGTTAACATTTGCTTCTGTAATATGTATGTAATAAATTGAGAAAAATCCTATCTTAGACTCTTCCTGGCTGAACTTAAGCTTGGAAGTTTCTGTACTACGGCCCCAGGTCCTCTTCATGAAACCAGTCGCCATGTTTCAACAGTAGCCCAGAAAAGACAAATCAAACACTGGCTCTAGATTGGGCCATTCATATTTTCCTGTTTTCGCATCGGCCACCATAGTGCTCCTTCACGATTGGCACACGGGAGAAGTTTCAGTTGGTTGCAATCTGCAACCTCACCACTAGATGCCGCTGAATCCTACATACCGCACTTTTAGAGAAGGTTTTCATATATACTTCAAAATCAAATCAAAATGTTGTTATCCTAGTCCGTAATTTAATTATATAAACTATAATTTCTTTATTCATAATCCACATAAAATTAACAAAAAATCATTCAGTCGTTAATTAGTTCCTTCATTCAAATTCAATCTTTAAAGGTCAAAGTAAAGGTCATGATGACATCTCCACCGACCTTCACTGATGACATAACCTACCACGTCATCACAGTACGTCAGGGGGGAACCGCCACAATTCGCTGCCAGGCCACGGGAGTTCCCGCCCCAACAGTGACCTGGTTTTCCCCGACACGCCGCATGATCCCACAAAGTTCAGCATCTGGTTTTTATTCTGAGCGGGTTGTCGTGGTTTCGGAAGGAACTCTGGAGGTGCGTCTGGCTCAAAAGATTGACACGGGAAACTATACATGTCGAGCAAGCAACTCAGCCGGGGAGAGGAGCATGGTGGTGGGCCTGGAGGTGGAGGCTCCGAGCCATGGACTGGGAGGAAGAGGTTGGAGTACCAGCAGTGGTCACACCAGTAGATCAGGGGACAGCATTAATAATACAAGAATAAACCAGTATGGATTTACCAATGGAGACACAAGCAAGCTTGGCAGCAACAATGGCTATAGTGATCATAATGGAAGGATAAGAAACTTTGTACCAAACACTGGTGCTAACAGAGCAACTAGTACCTTTAATCCTGCCCTCAGGAGTGAGAGTCAGGATGGACTGAACCGGCCTGTCAGTGGAGTCAGCGTCGGGGCGAGCGTGGCGAGGAATATAGGCATTAAAGCAGACAACACTGGAATAAATGGAAATGGACCTGGCGTTGTGAGTAGTAGTAATAGGGTGGGTAACCACAACACAGTTAGAGGAGATAGTGTAGAAAGGAATCCAGAGACTAATAATAATGAAGTCAATGCAGGAAAGGCTGGTAAAGATGCTAACACCGGTGGAGACAACGGCAGGATAAGTGGTATTTCTAGAGTTTTTAGCAGCAGTGTGTCTAATAATGGAGCTGGTACTAACACAGTAGTGGGTGTGGTAACGACAGTAAAGCAGCGAGCAGTGAAAGGCCAAACTGTTCTTTTGCCGTGCCCCTCCCAAGGCTCCCCTCCACCTCGTCTGGCCTGGCTTTTGCCTGGCAATGGTGTGCTGCCAGCCCCTTACTACGGCAGCCGACTCACCGTGCACCGAAACGGCTCCTTGGAGCTGAGAGGAGTGCGTGCGAGCGATGGTGGGACCTTGGTGTGTGTGGTTAGAGGTGAGAGAGGACAGACCAGGATAGAGGTGGAGCTGGACGTCTCTGAGCCACAGGAGGAGGCCAGATCTCCACACAGGGGACCAGCTGTGGAGAGGCCTGTGCAGGGAAGTCGTTTAATAGAGGCGCCTCGCTCAGGAGCCTCATTGGATTCAGCTCAATCCATGAGCTCAAGGCCAGTGTTGCCTGAGATGCATCATCCAAGAATCCCAGTTACTCAAAAGCCTCTACACAGAGCCCAGTCTTTACCTGCTGCACCACGTCCAGTTGGCCCTCCACCACGCTCAACTAAGCCCTTCTCAGCGCCGGCAGTGAGCACCAGAACAGCTCCCTTGGTCAGCATCATTAACGGAGAGACCCTTCGTCTGCCTTGCCCTGCTTCTCACACCTATGGATACACCCAGGGCTCTCTCTCATGGACCATGCCCAGTGGCAAGGCACTATCCCTGGGTGAGAGTGCTGACTCGGGCCGATACCTAGTCCAAGAGGATGGAACACTGACCGTGCAGCAGGCCTCCGTGTTTGACCGCGGCACCTACACCTGCAGATCCACCAGCGGTGACTCCTCCTCAGTTTCAGTCACAACTGTTCCCGTCATTGTCATCGCCTACCCCCCACGCATCACAACAGGCCCTTCCCCCGTGACCTACACACGCTCCGGGGTTGCCGTGGAGCTGCCGTGCTTGACAATAGCGACACCCCGGGCGACGGTTACCTGGGAAGCACCAGACCTGACACAGCTGAGGGTGATGGGTCAGGCTCGTATCTATGGCAACCGCTACCTTAGCCCTCAGGGCTCCCTGGTGATACAGAACCCGACAAGCAGGGATACAGGATTTTACAAATGCACCGCCAAAAATGTAATAGGAGTGGACACCAAGGCAACCTACCTGCATGTTATATAACGGGGTGAAGCAAACGCACGAACAAACATGCAGCTCAAGGACAGAGACACCACCAGTCTTCTGTACTGGTGGATGAACTCCTCTGCTGATAACACTGAATGTGCCCCACATGCCCAAAGGAACTGCAAGGCTCCGTTCTGGAGATACTGTTGAATCTCAGAAAAGACACTACTAATATACAGGTATACTCTATGTCTCATGTATGGATTTTTAATGTATGATTTTATGGTTTTTATATCAGGAGTTGTGGAATTCTCTGGGGATACAGTGACGTTATGCATTTTTCTTTGCATAAACAAATAATTAGTGTTTAAGGAGGTGGTACACCCTTAATCTGTTGCGTCTTATTGTCTGTCTCAGCGACCTAAAACCTATTTTAAAATGATGACCGAAGGAGTAAAATAAAACGCACCACATATTTAAGATTGCTGCACAACTTAAATGCCCAAATGGGTACCCTTTTAATGGGAAATGGAGCTAACTGTTTTTGTTTCTCTGCCTTGTGTTTAAATTTAGCTCTGGGCAATATGAACAAAAATGTTGTCTCACTCCAAAACATTTAAAACAGCAATTTTAAACATAGGTAATACTGAACCAACGATAAAATATGCTTTACTTGGCCCGATTGCTTTATTTCATTACTTTACTAACACTGAACCACAGTATAACCAACGCGTTCTCATCCCAACTCGTCTCATACCACCACTTCGTCACGCCCCTTAACGTCACTTTAGGTTTAGGAAAAAAACTACATGGTTTGGCTTAAAATGACTAAAATCATAAAAGTGAAAAGGAAACTGAACGTTGTGAACGCAGGACACAAACGAACAGCTGATTGTAATACGGGACACAAACAACAGTCTCCTGGATGAGAGCCCTGAGTTTGTTGGACCCATCCACCTCCTCTCCTGCCCGCCACTTTCCTTGAGCGCATACTTTTGCCACGGCTGGGTTTACATTGTAGATAATGTTAAGCCTGCTGCGTCTCATACAGGTGCTAAAGAGTCCCTTGCACATCGGTATCACACGCTGGTGGTCGTAACAAAGCGGCGGTATTTGATTTCCGGTGAATTACAACGGGATTTAACATACAGTATTTTTCTGACTGGGTTATTGAATATTGTAGACACAACACAGCATCACACAAAGAGGCTGTTTGTCCTTCACAAACATCCACAGACACAGTAATATTCAGTGTGATGCTATGTAATATAATCTTGTTTGATCTCGGTGTATATTTATAAAATATTAGATTTTTTTCAAATGTTGCAGATTGGGACTTCATTCATCAAATTACCATTTGGATTTATCAACTTGATATTTACCTTATTAACTATTGAAATTATTTTTGCATTTTTTAATTTATAAACTACATACCGTGTTAGTAAAAGGTTGCATTTTGTCGTGGTGCGTAGTACAGGATATCCTGTTGCAGACAGTAACCAATTGTCGGCCTTATTTGTATTATACAGCCTACATGTTAAAGTGAAAGTGTAACAGATGATGAGAGAAGGCTGTAGTATTATGATCCGCCTAAACACCAGCTGCTTCAGGACTTTTGAAGCTGTTAACTCCTGTCGTGACTTATTTGACTGGACAAATATTGTTCTATCGCCATTGAAGTTATCTCACATTCTCACAGCATTACTGTGGCAGAATGAGATATGGTACAAAGCATTCGTGTAAACACAATAGTCAGATCTTTGAAGAGTGATCTTCACGATTATTTTGATATTAAAGATTGTATAAATGTGTGTTAGCCTGCCCTAAGCTTCTGCACAAAGCCAGCAGCTCATAGTTATCACGTTTACCCTCTTCTTTGTTGTTTTCATTTTGTCTTTAAATTATTTGTCTTGTAAAGACGCCAGTGTTTTGTCATAAAGGGAGAAATTATTAAATATTATAAAGAATGCTTGATGTTTCACTAATTACAATGAACGCGTGCTATATTTTGATCAGCCTCATTTTATAAATAAAAGTGGAAAAGTATCTGAAAGTGTCTACTCCATGAAATGTCAACAGCTGAAGCACAGTTTTGTTCAGGAATATGCTAGTTACAGAGTGTGAGTAGAGGCAGAGTGAGAAAAGAAAACACCTAGTGTGAGCGAGGAAGGAAACTTATAACTTAGTATGTTATGAGAACAGAAACTCCTTATCCCCAGCTCAGCTGTCAAACCAGGAAATGAGGTCTTAACTGTAGATGAGACACATGTTGATGACATCATATGGCTCTCCCTGGGAAACGCAATAAAACTCGCAGCATCCGGCCTAGCGGCTCCGTGCACCACCCTGCGCTCACACCTGCCAAATGTTGTTTATATTCTGATCCCACTAAATACTAATACTAACTGTTCTGAGTGAGCACTGCCGCACGTCCACGCCGCAAAACACGTTTTGATAGTGTTGTTGATCGACACTATAGCAAAACAGAAACATACAAGCCGTTCACAGCTGGGAAAAGTGAAAGCAGTCTAAAAGCTGTGGTTTACAGCATGCATGGTGTGACGTATCTGCTAATAAATCCGTGGTGCAGTGGTTTTACCAGCTATTGCTGATGATTTGGAAGTGACATTTCCACACTGGTATTTTGCTTGGCGTCCATCGTTGCACACTTTGCATCATTTACTGTGGCTGGCGTTACATTCATTAATACTAATGGACAAAATAGTGCACCATCATAGTGAGCAGACATGCAACTAGGACAGAGCCCAGGACCTCAGCTCTTGAGGCTAAGACCAGTCACTTGGTTAGAGGTGCTCTATACAATGCCCAGAGTAGTAATATAGCAGCAAACAACTAAACATGCAAAGATATAGAGGAGTAAACTAAACATGCAAAGATATAGAGGAGTAATGTCTACCTGAGCAGAGAATGAAGTCGCCCATCATCCGTGTGTGTTGTAATCCGAGCTTTTCCGTGCTTTGTTGATATCACCAGGCAGGCGCATGCTTTAGGGCACGTTCATGCATGCGAGCCTACCCCACTGGCTAGCTCACAGCCGCCACTGTGTACTACTATTAAAACTGCTAACGCCATCCCGACCGACGGTGCGGTTGCGTAGCACCCACCCTCCGATTCCCCTCGGGTAAACACTGTTATCTCTGTCAGCCGTGTTGCCGTCACGTTCAGCGCTGTTAGCTCCGAGCTCTGCCATCGCCATGGTGACAGACGTGTGGAAGCAATAGAAATCTGGCATTTAGCTCAGCTTAGATCAGTCTAAACCCGTTGATATCATTAGTCAAACTGCGTAGAAAATGAGTTATTACTGAAATCTTAAAATCCAAAATCCCCCAAAAATGTGGTTTATTGATGTGAAGTTACTCACAGCTTAAAGGCAGTACTAATCAAAATCACTGCAATGCCCCACCCATTCAGTTTGGCACCAGTTTGGTTTGAGTATATAGTGGGAAACAACGCAGAGGAACAACATTAGAGTTCTGTTTGGTGCTCTGTGAGGCCAGTTTTCATGTTTTGAATTATCTCCTTTATAGGTTTGGAGCATTTCCATCCATTGTGGCACACCGATTTTATGGTTCCTTGTCTGTTATCCCTTTTGAGCAATAAGTTATTACTAACCCCCTTTTGTACAATTGCAAACAAGCATATAACTAACTAATGAATAGAATCGCATGGGAATTTTATTTGGTATCTATTTCATTTCCATTCCCAGCCACTGACATGAAGAGATTGCAGAATGGGTAAAATGATTGGATTGGCTATATAATATCCTACAAACACTGTGTGTACACATACCTTCTGTGTCATGCTAATCTGAAAAAGTCAACCAACCACAATTACTGCTGATGATCACAACTTATCAAACCTTTTCAGTTATACTAATGATCTACAATCCAGCAATAGTGCATCAGCCCTGTCACTGTCACCATTAATGATAATACTGTTATTTATGGTGATTGGCATGATTGTGATTGATAGTTAATCATGATTAATCACACATTTTTTATCTGTTCAAAATGTAACTTAATGTCAGATTTATCAAGTATTTAAAACTCTTATCAATGCAGGAGTGGACAAATATGTTTCCTTTTTGCAAATGTATGTATATATTTAAGAAGAAGAAGAAGAAGAAGATAGTCCTTTATTAGTCCCACGAGGGGAAATTCAATTTTTTCACTCTGTTGTTAACTTATACACGGTACATGCAGACCCGAACACACACATGCACAAACATGCAACAATGGAGAGATGTCAGAGTGATGGGGCTGCTCCTGACAAGCGCCCCGAGCAGTTGGGGGTTTTGTGCCTTGCTCAGGGGCACCTCGGCAGTGCCCAAGAGGTAAACTGGCACCTCTCCAGCTACCAGTTCACACTCAGTTCTTGGTCCATGGCGGGACTTGAACCGGTGACCCTCCGGTTCCCAAGCCAACTCCCTACAGACTGAGCTACTGCCGCCCCAATATTATTAAATATTATTTAATATCAATTTACAACATACATATTTAATAATCAATTTACAACACAAAGTAATGACAAATATTGCCCAGAAAACCCTCACAGGTACTGTATTTATCATAAAAAATATTCTTAATTCATAACATGACAAACTGCAGCCCAACAGGCAACAACAGCTGTCAGTGTGTCAGTGTGTTGACTTGACTATGACTTGCTCCAAACTGCATGTGATTATCATAAAGTGGACATGTCTGTAAAGGGGAGACTCGAGGGTACCCATAGAACCCATTTACATTCATATAGCTAGAGGTCAGAGGTGAAGGGACTCTTTTGAATATGGCCATGACAGTTATTAAGTTTGGAGCGTTATTAATCCTCCTTCTCAACCTTCTAAAAATCACAAGTTGCATTAATGCATTAAAGAAATTAGCGATGTTAAATCAAATTTGCATTAATGCATTATTATCGCAATAACTTTGACAGCCCTAGATATAAAACATTGGAACTTTGAAAAGCAAAATAATAAAAGGACTGTAGCCACTCACTTCAGAGAAATTATTAATACATCACTCCCGCTCTACCTGGAAACAGCAGACTGTAATACAAAGCATACATTGCTGCTACATCTGCTCACATTTTACATATTCACAATCAATGTCATCACGGTTTAGTCATGCCAACTAAATCTGGCATATCAACGAGACACATGTCACGGTCCACCCAGCTTTCATGTTTGCATCAGAGTGAAAAGACAGACAACAGCTTGTCATCTGGATTAGTGTGTGCTGATTTTTCTGTGTTTAAATAGAAAACAGGCAGTGCAGCCTCTTTTATTTTGCTGGGTAAACTGTTACTGGAGGCCTTTTCTTGCCAGGAAAGGAACTCGATTATACTTTGCAGTGAACCACCTGCGTTCAGGTAGAAGATTTATTTCGAAATGTACTCTGCTACTGATTATCTGCTAAAGTCATCATCAGTAATATAATCATTGCATTACTCAAGTTCAGTGATGTAATTTATACCGTGAAGTATTCCGCCGCCCACTGAGAGGCCTCAGATGGATTCATTGCTTTCATATCTTTAATGTTGCTTTAGAGCAACAATGCACGTTGGGGCGATAAAGACATTTTGCTTTGATGCCTCATTAGGTTCGCCCATCATGAATGTGTTTTTCCAGTGTATTTTTTATTATTTTGTTTCTCTAACGGAAATATTAATGATACGAAAATATGAAAAGGGTCTGAAGTCTTTCATTTCACAGTAATAATGATTATATAACTGGAAATAATTGGAAAATTATTCCTGCATGGAGGAGCACTTGGGAAACACACCGCTTTGCACATGACAACTTCACCTTATGGTTTCAGAATGGTTTATTTTTTTTATATTACATCAGCTCTAACTAATGTCATGTTAAAAGGGCAGATAGTTCAAACATATTTCACTCTATCTACACCTATTATCTGTTATTTCCCTTGTGCAAATTAGTGCCTGTCTATCGATAATAACATTCAAATATAGGTTCGCCCCTTGTAGGTATGAGTCATTTCCCCTTACATTCATCAAGACATTTCCCTTAGATGCTTATTACTAAAGATCAACCTGTGCAGTAATGAGCAGATGGAAAAAGAGAGCATTAAGCCGGCGTGTGAGAGGAGGTATACTGTAGTAATTTGGATCTCTATGTCGTAACCGAGGCTTCAGTCAGCGCTTGTCATATAGATTTCAGGGACGTGACTTAACGGGAACACAGATGGTGACGAGACGAGATGGAAGATGAGCCACATGTGTGCGCACGAATTAAGTACACACAGACTAATAAATGTGCGCCTACGAAAAACAAGCAACATGCAGACGATCCCACAAACACACAGCGTCATGTCTCTGTGGCTGGACACAGTAACAGCGTTTCACCAGCTGTTCAAAAATGTCTCTTAAAGACGAAAAAAAAAAGAAAGAAACGCTCAACGCAAACCATTTCTGTCAGCAGCATTCACTCAAAACACATCTCATCGCACATACCTCACGCAGTGATATCACCGCGCACAACAGGCTGTGTTTACACTGGCGCTTAAACCCATTAGCAGCTCATGTTAGCGTCAAAATAGACTTCATTCAAGCCTGGTTTCATTAGGACTGATCTAAGGAAAGATGGGCTTTGTGTTCAGTCCATATTTGACCTATTTTACCTGTTTATGCTTTATAATAGAGCAGAAAATCATGGTTAAGAATGTTCTGAGTGATTTATCTGGATCTATGTGAGGAAAAATTAATCCAGCCTAAGTGATCTACACTTATCACAACATTGATCCTCAGTGTTACTCAGCTCAGCCCAGTTTAATTCACACAAAGGCAAGATACAGTTTAGATTACATTTTAAATACTCACTGAAGAATGTTAAATGTTTGATGAGCTTGTCTCTTGATCTTTATTCTGCTATTACAAAACTTTTTTCAACATACTACTGATTTTTTTCGACATATGATATATGATTTTTTTAGATAAACTTCACTTGGACTTTTATTGACATACTATACTATGATTTTCTTTCTTTGCTCTTGTACTATGACATTTTTTGACATACAATACTATGACTGTTGATATACTACTGATTGTTTTGACAAAGTGTACTATGAATTTTTTTTGACAGACTGTACTATCACTGTTTTCGACATAATATACAATGGCTTTTTTTGACAAACTGTACTGACTTTTTTCGACATACTATACTATAACTTTTTTTTGTCATGCTATACTATGACTATACTATGAATTTTTTAGACATACTATACTGTGACTTTTTTTAATATATTATACTATGACTTTTTTTGGCCATACTATATTATGACTATTTTGGCACACTATATTATGACTTGTGTCGACATATTATACTACAACTTTTTTCGACATACTATACTATGACTTTTTTTGACGTAATATACTAGGACTTTTTCGACATACTATACTGTGGCTATTTTTGACACAAAACCGTGAATTTTTTTGGCCATAATATACTAGGACTTTTATCGACATACTATACTACAACTTTTTTCGACATGCTATACCATGACTTATTTCGACATACGATGACTTTTTATGACACACTATACTTTTTTTGACATACTATGCTCTGACTTTTGTTCAACATACTATACGATGACTTTTGTTCGACATGCTATGCTATGACTTTTTTTTTGTACATACTATAATATGACTTTTATTGACATACTATACTATGATTTTTTTCCAATATACTATACTATGACTTTTTTCACAAACTAGTGATTGTTTCGACATAGTATACTACGAATATTTCCATCATACTGTACTATGACTTTTTTTGAAATAATATACTGTCTTTTATCAAAATGGTATACTAGAACTTTTATCGACATGCTACACTGACTTTTTTTGACATGCTATACTATGAGTTCATTCGACATGCTATACTATGACTGTCGTTGGCATACTATTAATTTTGTCGACATACTACTGATTTTATCGACACACTACACTATGAATTTCGTCGACAGTCTATACTATGACTTTTTTTGACTTACTATTCTGAATTTTTTGCGACATGCTATACTATGACTTTTTCAAGACATGCTATACTATGACTATGTTATGACTATTTTCGACCTGCTATACTATGACTTTTTTCGATATGCTATACTGACTTTTTTTTGACGTAATATACTGACTTTTTTCAACATACTATGACTTTTTCGAAATCCTATACTATGACTTTTTTCGATATGCTATACTATGACTTTTTTTCGAGACACTATACTGTGACTTTTTTGACATACTATACTGTGAGTTTTGGAAACATACTATAATATGACTTCTATCTACATTCTATACTATGACTTTTTTCCAGCATAGTATACTATGACTTTTTTAACATACTACTGATTGTTTCGACATAGTATACTATGAATTTTTTTGACAGATTGTACTATGGCTTTTTTCAAAATGGTATACTAGAACTTTTTTCGACATGCTCGACTATGACTTTTTTCGACATACTATACTATGACTTTTTTCAACATACCATACTGTGACTTTTTGTCGACATACTATACTATGAATTTTTGTTGACATACTATGACTTGTTTTCGACATACTTAACAATGACTTTTTTTGACGTTATACTATAACTTTTTTCGACAAGCTATACAATAACTTTTTTCAAAATGCTATACTATGACTTTTTTGACATCCTATACTATGACATTTTATTGACATAATATACTGACTTTTTTTTGACTTCGTATACTATGACGTTTTCCGACATACTATACTATGACTTTTTTCGACATACTATACTATGACATTTTTTTTTTTCTAAAATTCGATAAAATGAATTTTCTTCCACCATAGATTCATTTTATATGCTATAATATGATTAATTTCATGAATTTTATCAACATACAAAAATTTGATGGTTCCCTCATGAAATTTTTGACATACTATGTTATGTTGTTTTTTTGTAAAATTTTGCAACATTTCACGAAATGATTTCCGTTCACCATAGAATCATTCTACATGCTATAGCACGACCGTTTTCATGGCTTTTTTCAACATCAAAAAAATTGGACGTTTTCGGCGAAAAATTTCGACATACTATACTATGGCGTTTTTTTTTTTTTGTAAAATTTCACAACATTTCACGAAATGACTTTTGCTCACCATGGAATCATTCTACATGCTATAACGACCGTTTTCATGGGTTTTTTCAACAACAAAAAAATTTGACGTTTTCATCAAAAAATTTCGACATAGTATACTATGGGTTTTTTTGTAAAATTTTACAACATCTCACAAAAAGAATTTTGCTCACATAGATCATTCTACATCTATAATATCACTGTTTTCATGGTTATTTCAACAACAAAAAAATTTGAAGTTTTTGGCAAAAATTTAAAAAAAATATAATATGTTTTTTGTAAAATTTTACATTTCATGAAATGACTTTTTCTCACCATAGAATAATTCTACATGATATAATATGACCGTTTTCATGGCTTTTTTCAACATCAAAAAAATTCTACGTTTTTGTCAAAAAATTTCGACATACTATACTATGGCATTTTTTTGTAAAATTTTACAACATTTCACGAAACGACTTTTGCTCATGATAGAATCAATCTACATGCTATAATACGACCGTTTTCATGGTTTATTTCAACAAAAAAAAAATTTGACTTTTTCGTAAAAAAGACATATATATATGTTTTTAATTTTAACATTTAAAATCGAAAAATTTCGACATACTATACTATGGCGTTTTTTGTAAAATTTTGTAATATTTTACAAAATACATTTCACGAAATGACTTTTGCTCACCATAGAATCATTCTACATGCTATAATACGACCGTTTTCATGATTTTTTTGAAAATCAAAAAAATTTGACGTTTTCATCGAATAATTTCGACATACTATACTATGGCGTTTTTTTTGTAAAATTTTACAACATTTCACGAAATGACTTTTGCTCACCATAGAATCATTCTAAATGCTATAATACGACTGTTTTCATGGTTTATGGGGGTTCATGGGGGCGGCAGTAGCTCAGTCTGTAGGGAGTTGGCTTGGGAACCGGAGGGTCACCGGTTCAAGTCCCGACATGGACCAAAAACTGAGTGTGAACTGGTAGCTGGAGAGGTGCCAGTTTACCTCTTGGGCACTGCCGAGGTGCCCCTGAGCAAGGCACCAAACCCCCAACTGCTCGGGGCGCTTCTCAGGAGCAGCCCCCTCACTCTGACATCTCTCCATTAATGCCTGTATGTGTGTTTCAGGTCTGCATGTACCATGTATTGAGTTTAACAGAGTGTAAATTGAATTTCCCCATTGTGGGACTAATAAAGGTAGATCTTCTTCTTCTTCTTATTTCAACAACAAAAAAATTTGACGTTTTTGTCCAGAAATTTCAACATACTATACTAAGGCGTTTTTTTTTGTAAGATTTTACAACATTTCACAAAATGACTTTTGCTCACCATAGAATCATTCTACATGCAATAATATGACCGTTTTCATGATTTTTTTTAAAATAAAAAAAAAACTGACGTTGACGTTTTCGTCAAAAAATTTCGAAATACTATACTACGGAGTTTTTTTTTGTAAAACTTTACAACATTTTACAAACAGACTTTGGCTCACCATAGAATCATTGTACATGCTATAATATGACCATTTTCATGTTTTTTTTGAAAATCAAAAAAATTTGACGTTTTCGTCAAAAACTTTCGACATACGGCGTTTTTTTGTAAAATTTTACAACATTTCACGAAATGACTTTTGCTCACCATTGAATCATTCTACATGCTATAATACGACCGTTTTCATTGCTTTTTTCAACATCAAAAAAATTTGACGTTTTCATCGAATAATTTCGACATACTATACTATGGCGTTTTTTTTGTAAAATTTTACAACATTTCACGAAATGACTTTTGCTCACCGTAGAATCATTCTACATGCTATAATACGACCGTTTTCATGTTTTTTTTAACTTTGAAAAAACTTGACATGTTCATCGAAAAATTTCGACATTCTATACTATGGCGTTTCTTTGTAAAATTTTTCATTTCACGAAATGACTTTTGCTCACCATAGAATCATTCTAAATGCTATAATACCACAGTTTTCATGTGTTTTTTCAACATCAAAAAAATTTGACGTTTTCATCGAAAAATTTCGACATACGGCTATGGCATTTTTTTGTTAAAATTTTAAAACATTTTACAAACAGACTTTTGCTCACCATAGAATCATTCTCCATGCTATAACGCGACCGTTTTGATGACTTTTTTCAACATCAAAAAAATTTGACGTTTTCGTCGAAAAAATTGGACATACTATACTATGGCGTTTTTTTTGTAAGATTTTACAACATTTCACAAAATGACTTTTGCTCACCATAGAATCATTCTACATGCTATAATACAACCGATTTCATGTGTTTTTTCAACATCAAAAAAATTTGACGTTTTCGTCAAAAAATTTCGACATACTATGCTATGGCGTTTTTTTTGTAAAATTTTACATTTTAATAAATGACTTTTGCTCACCCTAGAATCATTCTACATGCTATAATAAGACTGTTTTCATGGTTTATTTCAACAACAAAAAAATTTGACGTTTTGTTCGAAAAATTTCGACATACGAAACCATGGCGTTTTTTTTGTAATATTTTACAACATTTCACGAAATGACTTTTGCTCACCATAGAATCATTCTACATGCTATAATACGACCGATTTCATGTGTTTTTTTCAACATCAAAAAAATTTGACATTTTCATCGAAAAATTTCGACATACTATACTATGGCGTTTTTTTGTAAAATTTTGCAACATTTCTCGAAATGACTTTTTCTCACTATACAGTCCTTCTACATACTATAATATGCCCATTTTGATGGCTTTTTTCAACAACAAAAAAATTTGACGTTTTCTATACTAGGGAGTTTTTTTTTGTAAAACTTTACAACATTTTACAAACAGACTTTGGCTCACCATAGAATCATTGTACATGCTATAATATGACCATTTTCATGTTTTTTTTGAAAATCAAAAAAATTTGACGTTTTCATCGAATAATTTCGACATACTATACTTTGGCGCTTTTTTTGTAAAATTTTACAACATTTCACGAAATGACTTTTACTCACCATAGAATCGTTTTACATGCTATAATATCACCGTTTTCATGGTTTATTTCAACAACAAAAAAATTTGACGTTTTCGTCCAAAAATTTCGACATACTATACTATGGCGTTTTTTTTGTAAAACTTTACAACATTTTACAAACAGACTTTGGCTCACTATAGAATCATTGTACATGCTATAATATGACCATTTTCATGTTTTTTTTGAAAATCAAAAAAATTTGACGTTTTCATCGAATAATTTCGACATACTATACTATGGCGCTTTTTTTGTAAAGTTTCACATTTCACAAAATGACTTTTGCTCACCCTAGAATCATTCTACTTGCTATAATATCACCGTTTTCATGATTTATTTCAAAAACAAAAAAATTTGACGTTTTCGTCGAAAAATTTCGACATACTATACTATGGCGTTTGTTGTAAAATTTTGCAACATTTCTCAAAATGAGTTTTGCTCACCATAGAATCATTCTACATGTTATATAACGACCGTTTTCATTGAGTTTTTTCAACATCAAAAAAATTTGACGTTTTCATCGAAAAATTTCGACATACTATACTATGGCGTTTGTTTTGTAAAATTTTACATTTTACGAAATGACTCTTTCTCACCATAGAATCATTTTACGTACTACAATATCACCGTTTTCATGGTTTATTTCAACAAAAAAAAAAATTGGAGGTATTCGTCCAAAAATTTCGACATACTATACTATGGTGTTTTTTTGTAAAACTTCACAACATTTTACAAACAGACTTTGGCTCACCATAGAATCATTCTACATGCAAAAATATGACCGTTTTCATGATTTTTTTGAAAATAAAAAAAAAACTGACGACGTTTTCGTCAAAAAATTTCGACACACTATACTATGGCGTTTTTTTGTAAAATTTTACAACATTTCACGAAATGACTTTTGCTCACCATTGAATCATTCTACATGCTATAATACGACCGTTTTCATTGCTTTTTTCAACATCAAAAAATTTTGACATTTTCATCGAATAATTTTGACATACTATATTATGGCGTTTTTTTTTTGTAAAATTTTACATTTTACGAAATGACTTTTACTCACCATAGAATCGTTTTACATGCTATAATATCACCGTTTTCATGGTTTATTTCAACAACAAAAACATTTGACGTTTTGGGTCGAAAAATTTTGACATACGAAACCATGGTGGTTTTTTTGTAATATTTTACAACATTTCACGAAATGACTTTTGCTCATGATAGAATCAATCTACATGCTATAATATCACCGTTTTCATGGTTTATTTCAAAAACAAAAAAATTTGACGTTTTCGTCGAAAAATTTCGACATACTATACTAGGGAGTTTTTTTTTGTAAAACTTTACAACATTTTACAAACAGACTTTGGCTCACCATAGAATCATTGTACATGCTATAATATGACCATTTTCATGTTTTTTTTGAAAATCAAAAAAATTTGACGTTTTCATCGAATAATTTCGACATACTATACTTTGGCGCTTTTTTTGTAAAATTTTACAACATTTCACGAAATGACTTTTGCTCACCATTGAATCATTCTACATGCTATAATACAACCATTTTCACGTGTTTTTTCAACATCAAAAAATTTGACGTTTTCGTGGAAAACTTTCGACATACTATACTATGGCGTTTTTTTTGTAAAATTTTACATTTCACGAAATGACTTTTGCTCATGATAGAATCAATCTACATGCTATAATATCACCGTTTTCATGGTTTATTTCAAAAACAAAAAAATTTGACGTTTTCGTCCAAAAATTTCGACATACTATACTATGGCGATTTTTTTGCAAAATTTCACATTTCACGAAATGACTTTTGCTCACCATAGAATAATTCTACATGCTATAATATGACAGTTTTCATGATTTTTTTGAAAATCAAACAAAATTGACGTTTTCGTTAAAAAATTTCGACATACTATACTATGGCATTTTTTTTGCAAAACTTTGCAACATTTCACGAAATGACTTTTGCTCACCATTGAATCATTCTACATGCTATAATACAACCATTTTCACGTGTTTTTTCAACATCAAAAAATTTGACGTTTTCGTAGAAAACTTTCGACATACTATACTATGGTGTTTTTCTTGTAAAAGTTTACATTTCACGAAATGACTTTTGCTCACCATAGAATCATTCTACATGCTATAATACGACCGTTTTCATTGCTTTTTTCAACATCAAAAAAATTTGACGTTTTCATCGAATAATTTCGACATACTATACTATGGCGTTTTTTTTGTAAAATTTTACGACATTTCACGAAGTGACTTTTGCTCACCATAGAATCATTCTACATGGTATAATACGACCGTTTTCATGGTTTATTTCAACAACAAAAAAATTTGACGTTTTCGTCCAAAAATTTCGACATACTATACTAAGGCGTTTTTTTTGTAAAATTTTACATTTTACGAAATGACTTTTTCTCACCATAGAATCGTTTTACATGCTATAATATCACCGTTTTCATGGTTTATTTCAACAACAAAAAAATTTGACGTTTTCGTCCAAAAATTTCGACATACTATACTATGGCGGTTTTTTTGTAAAACTTTACAACATTTTACAAAAAGACTTTGGCTCACCATAGAATCATTGTACATGCTGTAATATGACCGTTTTCATGTTTTTTTTGAAAATCAAAAAAATTTGACGTTTTCATCGAATAATTTCGACATACTATACTATGGCGTTTTTTTTGTAAAATTTTACATTTCACGAAATGACTTTTGCTCACCATAGAATCATTCTACATGCTATAATATGACCGTTTTCATTGCTTTTTTCAACATCAAAAAAATTTGACGTTTTCATCGAATAATTTCGACATACTATACTATGGCGTTTTTTTTGTAAAATTTTACAACATTTCACAAATGACTTTTGCTCACCATAGAATCATTCTACATGCTATAATACGACCGTTTTCATGGTTTATTTCAACAACAAAAAAATTTGACGTTTTCGTCCAAAAATTTCGACATACTATACTATGGCGTTTTTTTTGTAAAACTTTACAACATTTTACAAAAAGACTTTGGCTCACCATAGAATCATTGTACATGCTATAATATGACCATTTTCATGTTTTTTTTGGAAATCAAAAAAATTTGACGTTTTCATCGAATAATTTCGACATACTATACTATGGCGTTTTTTTTGTAAAATTTTACATTTTACGAAATGACTTTTACTCACCATAGAATCGTTTTACATGCTATAATATCACCAATTTCATGGTTTATTTCAACAACAAAAAAATTTGACGTTTTCGTCCAAAAATTTCGACATACTATACTATGGCGTTTTTTTTGTAAGATTTTACAACATTTCACAAAATGACTTTTGCTCACCATAGAATCATTTTACATGCTATAATACGACTGTTTTCATGGTTTATTTCAACAACAAAAAAATTTGACGTTTTCGTCCAAAAATTTCGACATACTATACTATGGCGTTTTTTTTGTAAAACTTTACAACAATTTACAAACAGACTTTGGCTCACCATAGAATCATTCTACATGCAATAATATGACCGTTTTCATGATTTTTTTTGAAAATAAAAAAAAACTGACGTTTTCGTCAAAAACTTTTGACATAATATATTATGGTGTTTTTTTTGTGAAATTTTACAACATTTCACAAAATGACTTTTGCTCACCATACAATCATTCTACATGCTATAATACAACCGTTTTCATGTGTTTTTTCAACATCAAAAAAATTAGACGTTTTGGGTCGAAAAATTTCGACATACGAAACCATGGCGTTTTTTTTGTAATATTTTACAACATTTCACGAAATGGCTTTTGCTCATGATAGAATCAATCTACATGCTATAATATCACCGTTTTCATGGTTTATTTCAAAAACAAAAAAATTTGACGTTTTCGTCCAAAAATTTCGACATACTATACTATGGCGTTTGTTGTAAAATTTTATAACATTTCTCAAAATGAGTTTTGCTCACCATAGAACCATTCTCTATGCTATAATACCACCGTTTACATGCTTTTTTACAACATCAAAAAAATTTGACGTTTTCGTCGAAAAATTTCGACATACTATACTATGGCGTTTTTTTGCAAAATTTCACATTTCACGAAATGACTTTTGCTCACCATAGAATAATTCTACATGCTACAATATGACCGTTTTCATTGCTTTTTTCAACATCAAAAAAATTTGACGTTTTCATCGAATAATTTCGACATACTATACTATGGCGTTTTTTTTGTAAAATTTTACAACATTTCACAAATGACTTTTGCTCACCATAGAATCATTCTACATGCTATAATACGACCGTTTTCATGGTTTATTTCAACAACAAAAAAATTTGACGTTTTCGTCCAAAAATTTCGACATACTATACTATGGCGTTTTTTTTGTAAAACTTTACAACATTTTACAAACAGACTTTGGCTCACCATAGAATCATTGTACATGCTATAATATGACCATTTTCATGTTTTTTTTGGAAATCAAAAAAATTTGACGTTTTCGTCAAAAACTTTCGACATATGGCGTTTTTTTGTAAAATTTTACAACATTTCACGAAATGACTTTTGCTCACCATAGAATCATTCTACATGCTATAATACGACCGTTTTCATTGCTTTTTTCAACATCAAAAAAATTTGACGTTTTCATCGAACAATTTCGACATACTATACTATGGCGTTTTTTTTGTAAAATTTTACATTTTACGAAATGACTTTTACTCACCATAGAATCGTTTTACATGCTATAATATCACCGTTTTCATGGTTTATTTCAACAACAAAAAAATTTCGACATACTATACTATGGCGTTTTTTTTGTAAAACTTTACAACAATTTACAAACAGACTTTGGCTCACCATAGAATCATTCTACATGCAATAATATGACCGTTTTCATGATTTTTTTTGAAAAAAAAAAAAAACTAACGTTTTCGTCAAAAACTTTTGACATAATATATTATGGTGTTTTTTTTGTGAAATTTTACAACATTTCACAAAATGACTTTTGCTCACCATACAATCATTCTACATGCTATAATACAACCGTTTTCATGTGTTTTTTCAACATCAAAAAAATTAGACGTTTTGGGTCGAAAAATTTCGACATACGAAACCATGGCGTTTTTTTTGTAATATTTTACAACATTTCACGAAATGACTTTTGCTCATGATAGAATCAATCTACATGCTATAATATCACCGTTTTCATGGTTTATTTCAAAAACAAAAAAATTTGACGTTTTCGTCCAAAAATTTCGACATACTATACTATGGCGTTTGTTGCAAAATTTTATAACATTTCTCAAAATGAGTTTTGCTCACCATAGAACCATTCTCTATGCTATAATACCACCGTTTACATGCTTTTTTACAACATCAAAAAAATTTGACGTTTTCGTCGAAAAATTTCGACATACTATACTATGGCCTTTTTTATGTAAAATTTCACATTTCACAAAATGACTTTTGCTCACCATAGAATAATTCTACATGCTATAATATGACAGTTTTCATTATTTTTTTTGAAAATCAAACAAAATTGACGTCGTTAAAAAATTTCGAAATACTATACTATGGCATTTTTTTTGCAAAACTTTGCAACATTTCACGAAATGACTTTTGCTCACCATTGAATCATTCTACATGCTATAATACAACCATTTTCACGTGTTTTTTCAACATCAAAAAATTTGACGTTTTCGTAGAAAACTTTCGACATACTATACTATGGTGTTTTTTTTGTAAAAGTTTACATTTCACGAAATGACTTTTGCTCACCATAGAATCATTCTACATGCTATAATACGACCGTTTTCATTGCTTTTTTCAACACCAAAAAAATTTGACGTTTTCATCGAATAATTTCGACATACTATACTATGGCGTTTTTTTTGTAAAATTTTACGACATTTCACGAAGTGACTTTTGCTCACCGTAGAATCATTCTACATGGTATAATACGACCGTTTTCATGGTTTATTTCAACAACAAAAAAATTTGACGTTTTCGTCCAAAAATTTCGACATACTATACTAAGGCGTTTTTTTTGTAAAATTTTACATTTTACGAAATGACTTTTTCTCACCATAGAATCGTTTTACATGCTATAATATCACCGTTTTCATGGTTTATTTCAACAACAAAAAAATTTGACGTTTTCGTCCAAAAATTTCGACATACTATACTATGGCGGTTTTTTTTGTAAAACTTTACAACATTTTACAAAAAGACTTTGGCTCACCATAGAATCATTGTACATGCTATAATATGACCGTTTTCATGTTTTTTTTGAAAATCAAAAAAATTTGACGTTTTCATCGAATAATTTCGACATACTATACTATGGCGTTTTTTTTGTAAAATTTTACATTTCACGAAATGACTTTTGCTCACCATAGAATCATTCTACATGCTATAATATGACCGTTTTCATTGCTTTTTTCAACATCAAAAAAATTTGACGTTTTCATCGAATAATTTCGACATACTATACTATGGCGTTTTTTTTGTAAAATTTTACAACATTTCACAAATGACTTTTGCTCACCATAGAATCATTCTACATGCTATAATACAACCGTTTTCATGGTTTATTTCAACAACAAAAAAATTTGACGTTTTCGTCCAAAAATTTCGACATACTATACTATGGCGTTTTTTTTGTAAAACTTTACAACATTTTACAAACAGACTTTGGCTCACCATAGAATCATTGTACATGCTATAATATGACCATTTTCATGTTTTTTTTGGAAATCAAAAAAATTTGACGTTTTCGTCAAAAACTTTCGACATACTATACTATGGCGTTTTTTTGTAAAATTTTACAACATTTCACGAAATGACTTTTGCTCACCATAGAATCATTCTACATGCTATAATACGACCGTTTTCATTGCTTTTTTCAACATCAAAAAAATTTGACGTTTTCATCGAATAATTTCGACATACTATACTATGGCGTTTTTTTTGTAAAATTTTACAAGATTTCACGAAATGACTTTTGCTCACCATAGAATCATTCTACATGCTATAATACGACCGTTTTCATTGCTTTTTTCAACATCAAAAAAATTTGACGTTTTCATCGAATAATTTCGACATACTATACTATGGCGTTTTTTTTGTAAAATTTTACATTTTACGAAATGACTTTTACTCACCATAGAATCGTTTTACATGCTATAATATCACCGTTTTCATGGTTTATTTCAACAACAAAAAAATTTGACGTTTTCGTCCAAAAATTTCGACATACTATACTATGGCGTTTTTTTTGTAAAACTTTACAATAATTTACAAACAGACTTTGGCTCACCATAGAATCATTCTACATGCAATAATATGACCGTTTTCATGATTTTTTTTGAAAATAAAAAAAAACTGACGTTTTCGTCAAAAACTTTTGACATAATATATTATGGTGTTTTTTTTGTGAAATTTTACAACATTTCACAAAATGACTTTTGCTCACCATACAATCATTCTACATGCTATAATACAACCGTTTTCATGTGTTTTTTCAACATCAAAAAAATTAGACGTTTTGGGTCGAAAAATTTCGACATACGAAACCATGGCGTTTTTTTTGTAATATTTTACAACATTTCACGAAATGGCTTTTGCTCATGATAGAATCAATCTACATGCTATAATATCACCGTTTTCATGGTTTATTTCAAAAACAAAAAAATTTGACGTTTTCGTCCAAAAATTTCGACATACTATACTATGGCGTTTGTTGTAAAATTTTATAACATTTCTCAAAATGAGTTTTGCTCACCATAGAACCATTCTCTATGCTATAATACCACCGTTTACATGCTTTTTTACAACATCAAAAAAATTTGACGTTTTCGTCGAAAAATTTCGACATACTATAGTATTGCGTTTTTTTTGTAAAATTTTACGACATTTCACGAAGTGACTTTTGCTCACCATAGAATCATTCTACATGGTATAATACGACCGTTTTCATGGTTTATTTCAACAACAAAAAAATTTGACGTTTTCGTCCAAAAATTTCGACATACTATACTAAGGCGTTTTTTTTGTAAAATTTTACAACATTTCACAAATGACTTTTGCTCACCATAGAATCATTCTACATGCTATAATACGACCGTTTTCATGGTTTATTTCAACAACAAAAAAATTTGACGTTTTCGTCCAAAAATTTCGACATACTATACTATGGCGTTTTTTTTGTAAAACTTTACAACATTTTACAAACAGACTTTGGCTCACCATAGAATCATTGTACATGCTATAATATGACCATTTTCATGTTTTTTTTGGAAATCAAAAAAATTTGACGTTTTCGTCAAAAACTTTCGACATACTATACTATGGCGTTTTTTTGTAAAATTTTACAACATTTCACGAAATGACTTTTGCTCACCATAGAATCATTCTACATGCTATAATACGACCGTTTTCATTGCTTTTTTCAACATCAAAAAAATTTGACGTTTTCATCGAATAATTTCGACATACTATACTATGGCGTTTTTTTTGTAAAATTTTATATTTTACGAAATGACTTTTACTCACCATAGAATCGTTTTACATGCTATAATATCACCGTTTTCATGGTTTATTTCAACAACAAAAAAATTTGACGTTTTCGTCCAAAAATTTCGACATACTATACTATGGCGTTTTTTTTTTGTAAGATTTTACAACATTTCACAAAATGACTTTTGCTCACCATAGAATCATTTTACATGCTATAATATCACCGTTTTCATGGTTTATTTCAACAACAAAAAAATTTGACGTTTTCGTCCAAAAATTTCGACATACTATACTATGGCGTTTTTTTTGTAAAACTTTACAACATTTTACAAACAGACTTTGGCTCACCATAGAATCATTGTACATGCTATAATATGACCATTTTCATGTTTTTTTTGGAAATCAAAAAAATTTGACGTTTTCGTCAAAAACTTTCGACATACTATACTATGGCGTTTTTTTGTAAAATTTTACAACATTTCACGAAATGACTTTTGCTCACCATAGAATCATTCTACATGCTATAATACGACCGTTTTCATTGCTTTTTTCAACATCAAAAAAATTTGACGTTTTCATCGAATAATTTTGACATACTATACTATGGCGTTTTTTTTGTAAAATTTTACATTTTACGAAATGACTTTTACTCACCATAGAATCATTCTACATGCTATAATACAACCGATTTCATGTGTTTTTTCAACATCAAAAAAATTTGACGTTTTCGTCGCAAAATTTCGACATACTATACTATGGCGTTTTTTTGGTAAAATTTTACATTTTACGAAATGACTTTTTCTCACCATAGAATCATTTTACATGCTATAATATCACCGTTTTCATGGTTTATTTCAACAACAAAAAAATTTGAGGTTTTCGTCCAAAAATTTCGACATACTATACTATGGCTTTTTTTTGTAAAATTTTACAACATTTTACAAACAGACTTTGGCTCACCATAGAATCATTCTACATGCAATAATATGACCTTTTTCATGATTTTTTTTTAAAAAAAAAAAAAACTGACGTTGACGTTTTCGTCAAAAAATTTCGACATACTATACTACGGAGTTTTTTTTTGTAAAACTTTACAACATTTTACAAACAGACTTTGGCTCACCATAGAATCATTGTACATGCTATAATATGACCATTTTCATGTTTTTTTTGAAAATCAAAAAAATTTGACGTTTTCGTCAAAAACTTTCGACATACTATACTATGGCGTTTTTTTGTAAAATTTTACAACATTTCGCGAAATGACTTTTGCTCACCATAGAATCATTCTACATGCTATAATACGACCGTTTTCATGTGTTTTTTCAACATCAAAAAAATTTGACGTTTTCATCGAATAATTTCGACATACTATACTATGGCGGTTTTTTTTGTAAGATTTTACAACATTTCACAAAATGACTTTTGCTCACCATAGAATCATTTTACATGCTATAATATCACCGTTGTCATGGTTTATTTCAACAACAAAAAAATTTGACGTTTTCGTCCAAAAATTTCGACATACTATACTATGGCGTTTTTTTTGTAAAACTTTACAACATTTTACAAACAGACTTTGGCTCACCATAGAATCATTGTACATGCTGTAATATGACCATTTTCATGTTTTTTTTGGAAATCAAAAAAATTTGACGTTTTCGTCAAAAACTTTCCACATACTATACTATGGCGTTTTTTTTGTAAAATTTTACAACATTTCACGAAATGACTTTTGCTCACCATAGAATCATTCTACATGCTATAATACGACCGTTTTCATTGCTTTTTTCAACATCAAAAAAATTTGACGTTTTCGTCGAAAAATTTCGACATACTATACTATGGCGTTTTTTTTGTAAAATTTTATATTTTACGAAATGACTTTTACTCACCATAGAATCGTTTTACATGCTATAATATCACCGTTTTCATGGTTTATTTCAACAACAAAAAAATTTGACGTTTTCGTCCAAAAATTTCGACATACTATACTATGGCGTTTTTTTTGTAAAACTTTACAACAATTTACAAACAGACTTTGGCTCACCATAGAATCATTCTACATGCAATAATATGACCGTTTTCATGATTTTTTTTGAAAATAAAAAAAAACTGACGTTTTCGTCAAAAACTTTTGACATAATATATTATGGTGTTTTTTTTGTGAAATTTTACAACATTTCACAAAATGACTTTTGCTCACCATACAATCATTCTACATGCTATAATACAACCGTTTTCATGTGTTTTTTCAACATCAAAAAAATTAGACGTTTTGGGTCGAAAAATTTCGACATATGAAACCATGGCGTTTTTTTTGTAATATTTTACAACATTTCACGAAATGACTTTTGCTCATGATAGAATCAATCTACATGCTATAATATCACCGTTTTCATGGTTTATTTCAAAAACAAAAAAATTTGACGTTTTCGTCCAAAAATTTCGACATACTATACTATGGCGTTTGTTGTAAAATTTTATAACATTTCTCAAAATGAGTTTTGCTCACCATAGAACCATTCTCTATGCTATAATACCACCGTTTACATGCTTTTTTACAACATCAAAAAAATTTGACGTTTTCGTCGAAAAATTTCGACATACTATACTATGGCGTTTTTTTTGCAAAATTTCACATTTCACGAAATGACTTTTGCTCGCCATAGAATAATTCTACATGCTATAATATGACAGTTTTCATTATTTTTTTGAAAATCAAACAAAATTGACGTTGTCGTTAAAAAATTTCGAAATACTATACTATGGCATTTTTTTTGCAAAACTTTGCAACATTTCACGAAATGACTTTTGCTCACCATTGAATCATTCTACATGCTATAATACAACTATTTTCACGTGTTTTTTCAGCATCAAAAAAATTTGACGTTTTCGTAGAAAAACTTTCGACATACTATACTATGGTGTTTTTTTTTGTAAAAGTTTACATTTCACGAAATGACTTTTGCTCACCATAGAATCATTCTACATGCTATAATACGACCGTTTTCATTGCTTTTTTCAACATCAAAAAAATTTGACGTTTTCATCGAATAATTTCGACATACTATACTATGGCGTTTTTTTTGTAAAATTTTACGACATTTCACGAAGTGACTTTTGCTCACCATAGAATCATTCTACATGGTATAATACGACCGTTTTCATGGTTTATTTCAACAACAAAAAAAATTGACGTTTTCGTCCAAAAATTTCGACATACTATACTAAGGCGTTTTTTTTGTAAAATTTTACATTTTACAAAATGACTTTTTCTCACCATAGAATCGTTTTACATGCTATAATATCACCGTTTTCATGGTTTATTTCAACAACAAAAAAATTTGACGTTTTCGTCCAAAAATTTCGACATACTATACTATGGCGGTTTTTTTGTAAAACTTTACAACATTTTACAAAAAGACTTTGGCTCACCATAGAATCATTGTACATGCTATAATATGACCGTTTTCATGTTTTTTTTGAAAATCAAAAAAATTTGACGTTTTCATCGAATAATTTCGACATACTATACTATGGCGTTTTTTTTGTAAAATTTTACAACATTTCACAAATGACTTTTGCTCACCATAGAATCATTCTACATGCTATAATACGACCGTTTTCATGGTTTATTTCAACAACAAAAAAATTTGACGTTTTCGTCCAAAAATTTCGACATACTATACTATGGCGTTTTTTTTGTAAAACTTTACAACATTTTACAAACAGACTTTGGCTCACCATAGAATCATTGTACATGCTATAATATGACCATTTTCATGTTTTTTTTGGAAATCAAAAAAATTTGACGTTTTCGTCAAAAACTTTCGACATACTATACTATGGCGTTTTTTTGTAAAATTTTACAACATTTCACGAAATGACTTTTGCTCACCATAGAATCATTCTACATGCTATAATACGACCGTTTTCATTGCTTTTTTCAACATAAAAATAATTTGACGTTTTCATCGAATAATTTCGACATACTATACTATGGCGTTTTTTTTGTAAAATTTTACATTTTACGAAATGACTTTTACTCACCATAGAATCGTTTTACATGCTATAATATCACCGTTTTCATGGTTTATTTCAACAACAAAAAAATTTGACGTTTTCGTCCAAAAATTTCGACATACTATACTATGGCGGTTTTTTTTTGTAAGATTTTACAACATTTCACAAAATGACTTTTGCTCACCATAGAATCATTTTACATGCTATAATATCACCGTTTTCATGGTTTATTTCAACAACAAAAAAATTTGACGTTTTTCGTCCAAAAATTTCGACATACTATACTATGGCGTTTTTTTTGTAAAACTTTACAACATTTTACAAACAGACTTTGGCTCACCATAGAATCATTGTACATGCTATAATATGACCATTTTCATGTTTTTTTTGGAAATCAAAAAAATTTGACGTTTTCGTCAAAAACTTTCGACATACTATACTATGGCGTTTTTTTGTAAAATTTTACAACATTTCACGAAATGACTTTTGCTCACCATAGAATCATTCTACATGCTATAATACGACCGTTTTCATTGCTTTTTTCAACATCAAAAAAATTTGACGTTTTCATCGAATAATTTCGACATACTATACTATGGCGTTTTTTTTGTAAAATTTTACATTTTACGAAATGACTTTTACTCACCATAGAATCGTTTTACATGCTATAATATCACCGTTTTCATGGTTTATTTCAACAACAAAAAAATTTGACGTTTTCGTCCAAAAATTTCGACATACTATACTATGGCGTTTTTTTTGTAAAACTTTACAACAATTTACAAACAGACTTTGGCTCACCATAGAATCATTCTACATGCGATAATATGACCGTTTTCATGATTTTTTTTGAAAATAAAAAAAAAGTGACGTTTTCGTCAAAAACTTTCGACATAATATATTATGGTGTTTTTTTTGTGAAATTTTATAACATTTCACAAAATGACTTTTGCTCACCATAGAATCATTCTACATGCTATAATACAACCGTTTTCATGTGTTTTTTCAACATCAAAAAAATTAGACGTTTTGGGTCGAAAAATTTCGACATACGAAACCATGGCGTTTTTTTTGTAATATTTTACAACATTTCACGAAATGACTTTTGCTCATGATAGAATCAATCTACATGCTATAATATCACCGTTTTCATGGTTTATTTCAAAAACAAAAAAATTTGACGTTTTCGTCCAAAAATTTCGACATACTATACTATGGCGTTTGTTGTAAAATTTTATAACATTTCTCAAAATGAGTTTTGCTCACCATAGAACCATTCTCTATGCTATAATACCACCGTTTACATGCTTTTTTACAACATCAAAAAAATTTGACGTTTTCGTCGAAAAATTTCGACATACTATAGTATGGCGTTTTTTTTGTAAAATTTTACGACATTTCACGAAGTGACTTTTGCTCACCATAGAATCATTCTACATGGTATAATACGACCGTTTTCATGGTTTATTTCAACAACAAAAAAATTTGACGTTTTCGTCCAAAAATTTCGACATACTATACTAAGGCGTTTTTTTTGTAAAATTTTACAACATTTCACAAATGACTTTTGCTCACCATAGAATCATTCTACATGCTATAATACGACCGTTTTCATGGTTTATTTCAACAACAAAAAAATTTGACGTTTTCGTCCAAAAATTTCGACATACTATACTATGGCGTTTTTTTTGTAAAACTTTACAACATTTTACAAACAGACTTTGGCTCACCATAGAATCATTGTACATGCTATAATATGACCATTTTCATGTTTTTTTTGGAAATCAAAAAAATTTGACGTTTTCGTCAAAAACTTTCGACATACTATACTATGGCGTTTTTTTGTAAAATTTTACAACATTTCACGAAATGACTTTTGCTCACCATAGAATCATTCTACATGCTATAATACGACCGTTTTCATTGCTTTTTTCAACATCAAAAAAATTTGACGTTTTCATCGAATAATTTCGACATACTATACTATGGCGTTTTTTTTGTAAAATTTTACATTTTACGAAATGACTTTTACTCACCATAGAATCGTTTTACATGCTATAATATCACCGTTTTCATGGTTTATTTCAACAACAAAAAAATTTGACGTTTTCGTCCAAAAATTTCGACATACTATACTATGGCGTTTTTTTTTTGTAAGATTTTACAACATTTCACAAAATGACTTTTGCTCACCATAGAATCATTTTACATGCTATAATATCACCGTTTTCATGGTTTATTTCAACAACAAAAAAATTTGACGTTTTCGTCCAAAAATTTCGACATACTATACTATGGCGTTTTTTTTGTAAAACTTTACAACATTTTACAAACAGACTTTGGCTCACCATAGAATCATTGTACATGCTATAATATGACCATTTTCATGTTTTTTTTGGAAATCAAAAAAATGTGACGTTTTCGTCAAAAACTTTCGACATACTATACTATGGCGTTTTTTTTGTAAAATTTTACAACATTTCACGAAATGACTTTTGCTCACCATAGAATCATTCTACATGCTATAATACGACCGTTTTCATTGCTTTTTTCAACATCAAAAAAATTTGACGTTTTCATCGAATAATTTTGACATACTATACTATGGCGTTTTTTTTGTAAAATTTTACATTTTACGAAATGACTTTTGCTCACCATAGAATCATTCTACATGCTATAATACAACCGATTTCATGTGTTTTTTCAACATCAAAAAAATTTGACGTTTTCGTCGAAAAATTTCGACATACTATACTATGGCGTTTTTTTTGTAAAATTTTACATTTTACGAAATGACTTTTGCTCACCATAGAATCATTTTACATGCTATAATATCACCGTTTTCATGGTTTATTTCAACAACAAAAAAATTTGACGTTTTCGTCCAAAAATTTCGACATACTATACTATGGCGTTTTTTTTTTGTAAAATTTTACAACATTTTACAAACAGACTTTGGCTCACCATAGAATCATTCTACATGCAATAATATGACCTTTTTCATGATTTTTTTTAAAATAAAAAAAAAACTGACGTTGACGTTTTCGTCAAAAAATTTCGACATACTATACTACGGAGTTTTTTTTTTGTAAAACTTTACAACATTTTACAAACAGACTTTGGCTCACCATAGAATCATTGTACATGCTATAATATGACCATTTTCATGTTTTTTTTGAAAATCAAAAAAATTTGACGTTTTCGTCAAAAACTTTCGACATACTATACTATGGCGTTTTTTTGAAAAATTTTACAACATTTCGCGAAATGACTTTTGCTCACCATAGAATCATTCTACATGCTATAATACGACCGTTTTCATGTGTTTTTTCAACATCAAAAAAATTTGACGTTTTCATCGAATAATTTCGACATACTATACTATGGCGGTTTTTTTTGTAAGATTTTACAACATTTCACAAAATGACTTTTGCTCACCATAGAATCATTTTACATGCTATAATATCACCGTTGTCATGGTTTATTTCAACAACAAAAAAATTTGACGTTTTCGTCCAAAAATTTCGACATACTATACTATGGCGTTTTTTTTGTAAAACTTTACAACATTTTACAAACAGACTTTGGCTCACCATAGAATCATTGTACATGCTGTAATATGACCATTTTCATGTTTTTTTTGGAAATCAAAAAAATTTGACGTTTTCGTCAAAAACTTTCCACATACTATACTATGGCGTTTTTTTGTAAAATTTTACAACATTTCACGAAATGACTTTTGCTCACCATAGAATCATTCTACATGCTATAATACGACCGTTTTCATTGCTTTTTTCAACATCAAAAAAATTTGACGTTTTCGTCGAAAAATTTCGACATACTATACTATGGCGTTTTTTTTGTAAAATTTTATATTTTACGAAATGACTTTTACTCACCATAGAATCGTTTTACATGCTATAATATCACCGTTTTCATGGTTTATTTCAACAACAAAAAAATTTGACGTTTTCGTCCAAAAATTTCGACATACTATACTATGGCGTTTTTTTTGTAAAACTTTACAACAATTTACAAACAGACTTTGGCTCACCATAGAATCATTCTACATGCAATAATATGACCGTTTTCATGATTTTTTTTTGAAAATAAAAAAAAACTGACGTTTTCGTCAAAAACTTTTGACATAATATATTATGGTGTTTTTTTTGTGAAATTTTACAACATTTCACAAAATGACTTTTGCTCACCATAGAATCATTCTACATGCTATAATACAACCGTTTTCATGTGTTTTTTCAACATCAAAAAAATTAGACGTTTTGGGTCGAAAAATTTCGACATACGAAACCATGGCGTTTTTTTTGTAATATTTTACAACATTTCACGAAATGACTTTTGCTCATGATAGAATCAATCTACATGCTATAATATCACCGTTTTCATGGTTTATTTCAAAAACAAAAAAATTTGACGTTTTCGTCCAAAAATTTCGACATACTATACTATGGCGTTTGTTGTAAAATTTTATAACATTTCTCAAAATGAGTTTTGCTCACCATAGAACCATTCTCTATGCTATAATACCACCGTTTACATGCTTTTTTACAACATCAAAAAAATTTGACGTTTTCGTCGAAAAATTTCGACATACTATACTATGGCGTTTTTTTGCAAAATTTCACATTTCACGAAATGACTTTTGCTCGCCATAGAATAATTCTACATGCTATAATATGACAGTTTTCATTATTTTTTTGAAAATCAAACAAAATTGACGTTGTCGTTAAAAAATTTCGAAATACTATACTATGGCATTTTTTTTTGCAAAACTTTGCAACATTTCACGAAATGACTTTTGCTCACCATTGAATCATTCTACATGCTATAATACAACTATTTTCACGTGTTTTTTCAGCATCAAAAAAATTTGACGTTTTCGTAGAAAACTTTCGACATACTATACTATGGTGTTTTTTTTTGTAAAAGTTTACATTTCACGAAATGACTTTTGCTCACCATAGAATCATTCTACATGCTATAATACGACCGTTTTCATTGCTTTTTTCAACATCAAAAAAATTTGACGTTTTCATCGAATAATTTCGACATACTATACTATGGCGTTTTTTTTTGTAAAATTTTACGACATTTCACGAAATGACTTTTGCTCACCATAGAATCATTCTACATGGTATAATACGACCGTTTTCATGGTTTATTTCAACAACAAAAAAATTTGACGTTTTCGTCCAAAAATTTCGACATACTATACTATGGCGTTTTTTTTGTAAAATTTTACATTTTACAAAATGACTTTTTCTCACCATAGAATCGTTTTACATGCTATAATATCACCGTTTTCATGGTTTATTTCAACAACAAAAAAATTTGACGTTTTCGTCCAAAAATTTCGACATACTATACTATGGCGGTTTTTTTGTAAAACTTTACAACATTTTACAAAAAGACTTTGGCTCACCATAGAATCATTGTACATGCTATAATATGACCGTTTTCATGTTTTTTTTGAAAATCAAAAAAATTTGACGTTTTCATCGAATAATTTCGACATACTATACTATGGCGTTTTTTTTGTAAAATTTTACAACATTTCACAAATGACTTTTGCTCACCATAGAATCATTCTACATGCTATAATACGACCGTTTTCATGGTTTATTTCAACAACAAAAAAATTTGACGTTTTCGTCCAAAAATTTCGACATACTATACTATGGCGTTTTTTTTGTAAAACTTTACAACATTTTACAAACAGACTTTGGCTCACCATAGAATCATTGTACATGCTATAATATGACCATTTTCATGTTTTTTTTGGAAATCAAAAAAATTTGACGTTTTCGTCAAAAACTTTCGACATACTATACTATGGCGTTTTTTTGTAAAATTTTACAACATTTCACGAAATGACTTTTGCTCACCATAGAATCATTCTACATGCTATAATACGACCGTTTTCATTGCTTTTTTCAACATAAAAAAAATTTGACGTTTTCATCGAATAATTTCGACATACTATACTATGGCGTTTTTTTTGTAAAATTTTACATTTTACGAAATGACTTTTACTCACCATAGAATCGTTTTACATGCTATAATATCACCGTTTTCATGGTTTATTTCAACAACAAAAAAATTTGACGTTTTCGTCCAAAAATTTCGACATACTATACTATGGCGGTTTTTTTTTGTAAGATTTTACAACATTTCACAAAATGACTTTTGCTCACCATAGAATCATTTTACATGCTATAATATCACCGTTTTCATGGTTTATTTCAACAACAAAAAAATTTGACGTTTTCGTCCAAAAATTTCGACATACTATACTATGGCGTTTTTTTTTGTAAAACTTTACAACATTTTACAAACAGACTTTGGCTCACCATAGAATCATTGTACATGCGATAATATGACCATTTTCATGTTTTTTTTGGAAATCAAAAAAATTTGACGTTTTCGTCAAAAACTTTCGACATACTATACTATGGCGTTTTTTTGTAAAATTTTACAACATTTCACGAAATGACTTTTGCTCACCATAGAATCATTCTACATGCTATAATACGACTGTTTTCATTGCTTTTTTCAACATCAAAAAAATTTGACCTTTTCATCGAATAATTTCGACATACTATACTATGGCGTTTTTTTTGTAAAATTTTACATTTTACGAAATGACTTTTACTCACCATAGAATCGTTTTACATGCTATAATATCACCGTTTTCATGGTTTATTTCAACAACAAAAAAATTTGACGTTTTCGTCCAAAAATTTCGACATACTATATACTATGGCGTTTTTTTTGTAAAACTTTACAACATTTTACAAACAGACTTTGGCTCACCATAGAATCATTGTACATGCTATAATATGACCGTTTTCATGTTTTTTTTGGAAATCAAAAAAATTTGACGTTTTCATCGAATAATTTCGACATACTATACTATGGCGTTTTTTTTGTAAAATTTTACATTTCACGAAATGACTTTTGCTCACCATAGAATCATTCTACATGCTATAATATGACCGTTTTCATTGCTTTTTTCAACATCAAAAAAATTTGACGTTTTCATCGAATAATTTCGACATACTATACTATGGCGTTTTTTTTGTAAAATTTTACAACATTTCACAAATGACTTTTGCTCACCATAGAATCATTCTACATGCTATAATACGACCGTTTTCATGGTTTATTTCAACAACAAAAAAATTTGACGTTTTCGTCCAAAAATTTCGACATACTATACTATGGCGTTTTTTTTGTAAAACTTTACAACATTTTACAAACAGACTTTGGCTCACCATAGAATCATTGTACATGCTATAATATGACCATTTTCATGTTTTTTTTGGAAATCAAAAAAATTTGACGTTTTCGTCAAAAACTTTCGACATACTATACTATGGCGTTTTTTTGTAAAATTTTACAACATTTCACGAAATGACTTTTGCTCACCATAGAATCATTCTACATGCTATAATACGACCGTTTTCATTGCTTTTTTCAACATCAAAAAAATTTGACGTTTTCGTCGAAAAATTTCGACATACTATACTATGGCGTTTTTTTTGTAAAATTTTACATTTTACGAAATGACTTTTTCTCACCATAGAATCATTTTACATGCTATAATATCACCGTTTTCATGGTTTATTTCAACAACAAAAAAATTTGACGTTTTCGTCCAAAAATTTCGACATACTATACTATGGCTTTTTTTTTGTAAAATTTTACAACATTTTACAAAAAGACTTTTGCTCACCATAGAATCATTCTACATGCTATAATATGACCGTTTTCATGGTTTTTTTCAACAACAAAAAAACTTTGACGTTTTCGTCCAAAAATTTCGACATACTATACTACGGAGTTTTTTTTGTAAAACTTTACAACATTTTACAAACAGACTTTGGCTCACCATAGAATCATTGTACATGCTATAATATGACCATTTTCATGTTTTTTTTGAAAATCAAAAAAATTTGACGTTTTCGTCAAAAACTTTCGACATACTATACTATGGCGTTTTTTTGTAAAATTTTACAACATTTCACGAAATGACTTTTGCTCACCATAGAATCATTCTACATGCTATAATACGACCGTTTTCATGTGCTTTTTTCAACATCAAAAAAATTTGACGTTTTCATCGAATAATTTCGACATACTATACTATGGCGTTTTTTTTGTAAAATTTTACATTTTACGAAATGACTTTTGCTCACCATAGAATCATTCTACATGCTATAATACGACCGTTTTCATGGTTTATTTCAACAACAAAAAAATTTGACGTTTTCGTCGAAAAATTTCGACATACTATACTATGGCGTTTTTTTTTGTAAGATTTTACAACATTTCACAAAATGACTTTTGCTCACCATAGAATCATTTTACATGCTATAATATCACCGTTTTCATGGTTTATTTCAACAACAAAAAAATTTGACGTTTTCGTCCAAAAATTTCGACATACTATACTATGGCGTTTTTTTTGTAAAACTTTACAACATTTTACAAACAGACTTTGGCTCACCATAGAATCATTGTACATGCTATAATATGACCATTTTCATGTTTTTTTTGGAAATCAAAAAAATTTGACGTTTTCGTCAAAAACTTTCGACATACTATACTATGGCGTTTTTTTGTAAAATTTTACAACATTTCACGAAATGACTTTTGCTCACCATAGAATCATTCTACATGCTATAATACGACCGTTTTCATTGCTTTTTTCAACATCAAAAAAATTTGACGTTTTCATCGAATAATTTCGACATACTATACTATGGCGTTTTTTTTGTAAAATTTTACGACATTTCACGAAGTGACTTTTGCTCACCATAGAATCATTCTACATGGTATAATACGACCGTTTTCATGGTTTATTTCAACAACAAAAAAATTTGACGTTTTCGTCCAAAAATTTCGACATACTATACTAAGGCGTTTTTTTTGTAAAATTTTACATTTTACGAAATGACTTTTTCTCACCATAGAATCGTTTTACATGCTATAATATCACCGTTTTCATGGTTTATTTCAACAACAAAAAAATTTGACGTTTTCGTCCAAAAATTTCGACATACTATACTATGGCGGTTTTTTTGTAAAACTTTACAACATTTTACAAAAAGACTTTGGCTCACCATAGAATCATTGTACATGCTATAATATGACCGTTTTCATGTTTTTTTGGAAAATCAAAAAAATTTGACGTTTTCATCGAATAATTTCGACATACTATACTATGGCATTTTTTTTGTAAAATTTTACATTTCACGAAATGACTTTTGCTCACCATAGAATCATTCTACATGCTATAATACGACCGTTTTCATGGTTTATTTCAACAACAAAAAAATTTGACGTTTTCGTCCAAAAATTTCGACATACTATACTATGGCGTTTTTTTTGTAAAACTTTACAACATTTTACAAACAGACTTTGGCTCACCATAGAATCATTGTACATTCTATAATATGACCATTTTCATGTTTTTTTTGGAAATCAAAAAAATCTGACGTTTTCATCGAATAATTTCGACATACTATACTATGGCGTTTTTTTTGTAAAATTTTACATTTCACGAAATGACTTTTGCTCACCATAGAATCATTCTACATGCTATAATATGACCGTTTTCATTGCTTTTTTCAACATCAAAAAAATTTGACGTTTTCATCGAATAATTTCGACATACTATACTATGGCGTTTTTTTTGTAAAATTTTACAACATTTCACGAAATGACTTTTGCTCACCATAGAATCATTCTACATGCTATAATACGACCGTTTTCATGGTTTATTTCAACAACAAAAAAATTTGACGTTTTCGTCCAAAAATTTCGACATACTATACTATGGTGGTTTTTTTTTGTAAGATTTTACAACATTTCACAAAATGACTTTTGCTCACCATAGAATCATTTTACATGCTATAATATCACCGTTTTCATGGTTTATTTCAACAACAAAAAAATTTGACGTTTTCGTCCAAAAATTTCGACATACTATACTATGGCGTTTTTTTTGTAAAACTTTACAACATTTTACAAACAGACTTTGGCTCACCATAGAATCATTGTACATGCTATAATATGACCATTTTCATGTTTTTTTTGGAAATCAAAAAAATTTGACGTTTTCGTCAAAAACTTTCGACATACTATACTATGGCGTTTTTTTGTAAAATTTTACAACATTTCACGAAATGACTTTTGCTCACCATAGAATCATTCTACATGCTATAATACGACCGTTTTCATTGCTTTTTTCAACATCAAAAAAATTTGACGTTTTCATCGAATAATTTCGACATACTATACTATGGCGTTTTTTTTGTAAAATTTTACATTTTACGAAATGACTTTTACTCACCATAGAATCGTTTTACATGCTATAATATCACCGTTTTCATGGTTTATTTCAACAACAAAAAAATTTGACGTTTTCGTCCAAAAATTTCGACATACTATACTATGGCGTTTTTTTTGTAAAACTTTACAACAATTTACAAACAGACTTTGGCTCACCATAGAATCATTCTACATGCTATAATACGACCGTTTTCATGGTTTATTTCAACAACAAAAAAATTTGACGTTTTCGTCCAAAAATTTCGACATACTATACTATGGCGTTTTTTTTTGTAAGATTTTAACATTTCACAAAATGACTTTTGCTCACCATAGAATCATTCTACATGCTATAATACAACCGATTTCATGTGCTTTTTTCAACATCAAAAAAATTTGACGTTTTCGTCGAAAAATTTCGACATACTATACTATGGCGTTTTTTTTGTAAAATTTTACATTTTACGAAATGACTTTTTCTCACCATAGAATCATTTTACATGCTATAATATCACCGTTTTCATGGTTTATTTCAACAACAGAAAAATTTGACGTTTTCGTCCAAAAATTTCGACATACTATACTATGGCTTTTTTTTTGTAAAACTTTACAACATTTTACAAACAGACTTTGGCTCACCATAGAATCATTCTACATGCAATAATATGACCGTTTTCATGATTTTTTTTGAAAATAAAAAAAAACTGACGTTTTCGTCAAAAACTTTTGACATAATATATTATGGTGTTTTTTTTGTGAAATTTTACAACATTTCACAAAATGACTTTTGCTCACCATAGAATCATTCTACATGCTATAATACAACCGTTTTCATGTGTTTTTTCAACATCAAAAAAATTAGACGTTTTGGGTCGAAAAATTTCGACATACGAAACCATGGCGTTTTTTTTGTAATATTTTACAACATTTCACGAAATGACTTTTGCTCATGATAGAATCAATCTACATGCTATAATATCACCGTTTTCATGGTTTATTTCAAAAACAAAAAAATTTGACGTTTTCGTCCAAAAATTTCGACATACTATACTATGGCGTTTGTTGTAAAATTTTATAACATTTCTCAAAATGAGTTTTGCTCACCATAGAACCATTCTCTATGCTATAATACCACCGTTTACATGCTTTTTTACAACATCAAAAAAATTTGACGTTTTCGTCGAAAAATTTCGACATACTATACTATGGCGTTTTTTTTGTAAAATTTCACATTTCACGAAATGACTTTTGCTCGCCATAGAATAATTCTACATGCTATAATATGACAGTTTTCATTATTTTTTTTGAAAATCAAACAAAATTGACGTCGTTAAAAAATTTCGAAATACTATACTATGGCATTTTTTTTGCAAAACTTTGCAACATTTCACGAAATGACTTTTGCTCACCATTGAATCATTCTACATGCTATAATACAACCATTTTCACATGTTTTTTCAACATCAAAAAATTTGACGTTTTCGTAGAAAACTTTCGACATACTATACTATGGTGTTTTTTTTGTAAAATTTTACATTTCACGAAATGACTTTTGCTCACCATAGAATCATTCTACATGCTATAATACGACCGTTTTCATTGCTTTTTTCAACATCAAAAAAATTTGACGTTTTCATCGAATAATTTCGACATACTATACTATGGCGTTTTTTTTTGTAAAATTTTACAACATTTCACAAAATGACTTTTGCTCACCATAGAATCATTTTACATGCTATAATATCACCGTTTTCATGGTTTATTTCAACAACAAAAAAATTTGACGTTTTCGTCCAAAAATTTCGACATACTATACTAAGGCGTTTTTTTTGTAAAATTTTCAACATTTTACAAAATGACTTTTTCTCACCATAGAATCGTTTTACATGCTATAATATCACCGTTTTCATGGTTTATTTCAACAACAAAAAAATTTGACGTTTTCGTCCAAAAATTTCGACATACTATACTATGGCGGTTTTTTTTGTAAAACTTTACAACATTTTACAAAAAGACTTTGGCTCACCATAGAATCATTGTACATGCTATAATATGACCATTTTCATGTTTTTTTTGGAAATCAAAAAAATTTGACGTTTTCGTCAAAAACTTTCGACATACTATACTATGGCGTTTTTTTGTAAAATTTTACAACATTTCACGAAATGACTTTTGCTCACCATAGAATCACTCTACATGCTATAATACGACCGTTTTCATTGCTTTTTTCAACATCAAAAAAATTTGACGTTTTCATCGAATAATTTCGACATACTATATTATGGCGTTTTTTTTGTAAAATTTTACATTTTACGAAATGACTTTTACTCACCATAGAATCGTTTTACATGCTATAATATCACCGTTTTCATGGTTTATTTCAACAACAAAAAAATTTGACGTTTTCGTCCAAAAATTTCGACATACTATACTATGGCGTTTTTTTTTGTAAGATTTTACAACATTTCACAAAATGACTTTTGCTCACCATAGAATCATTTTACATGCTATAATATCACCGTTTTCATGGTTTATTTCAACAACAAAAAAATTTGACGTTTTCGTCCAAAAATTTCGACATACTATACTATGGCGTTTTTTTTGTAAAACTTTACAACAATTTACAAACAGACTTTGGCTCACCATAGAATCATTCTACATGCAATAATATGACCGTTTTCATGATTTTTTTTGAAAATAAAAAAAAAAGTGACGTTTTCGTCAAAAACTTTTGACATAATATATTATGGTGTTTTTTTTGTGAAATTTTATAACATTTCACAAAATGACTTTTGCTCACCATAGAATCATTCTACATGCTATAATACAACCGTTTTCATGTGTTTTTTCAACATCAAAAAAATTAGACGTTTTGGGTCGAAAAATTTCGACATACGAAACCATGGCGTTTTTTTTGTAATATTTTACAACATTTCACGAAATGACTTTTGCTCATGATAGAATCAATCTACATGCTATAATATCACCGTTTTCATGGTTTATTTCAAAAACAAAAAAATTTGACGTTTTCGTCCAAAAATTTCGACATACTATACTATGGCGTTTTTTTGTAAAATTTCACATTTCACAAAATGACTTTTGCTCACCATAGAATAATTCTACATGCTATAATACGACAGTTTTCATGATTTCTTTGAAAATCAAACAAATTTGACGTTTTCGTTAAAAAATTTCGACATACTATACTATGGCGTTTTTTTTGTAAAATTTTACAACATTTCACGAAATGACTTTTGCTCACCATTGAATCATTCTACATGCTATAATACAACCATTTTCACGTGTTTTTTCAACATCAAAAAATTTGACGTTTTGGTAGAAAAATTTCGACATACTATACTATGGCGTTTTTTTTGTAAAATTTTACATTTCACGAAATGACTTTTGCTCACCATAGAATCATTCTACATGCTATAATACGACCGTTTTCATTGCTTTTTTCAACATCAAAAAAATTTGACGTTTTCATCGAATAATTTCGACATACTATAGTATGGCGTTTTTTTTGTAAAATTTTACAAAATTTCACGAAATGACTTTTGCTCACCATAGAATCATTTTACATGCTATAATACAACCGATTTCATGTGTTTTTTCAACATCAAAAAAATTTGACGTTTTCATCGAATAATTTCGACATACTATACTATGGCGTTTTTTTTGTAAAATTTTACATTTTACGAAATGACTTTTACTCACCATAGAATCGTTTTACATGCTATAATATCACCGTTTTCATGGTTTATTTCAACAACAAAAAAATTTGACGTTTTCGTCCAAAAATTTCGACATACTATACTATGGCGTTTTTTTTGTAAAACTTTACAACATTTTACAAACAGACTTTGGCTCACCATAGAATCATTGTACATGCTATAATTTGACCATTTTCATGTTTTTTTTGGAAATCAAAAAAATTTGACGTTTTCATCGAATAATTTCGACATACTATACTATGGCGTTTTTTTTGTAAAATTTTACATTTCACGAAATGACTTTTGCTCACCATAGAATCATTCTACATGCTATAATATGACCGTTTTCATTGCTTTTTTCAACATCAAAAAAATTTGACGTTTTCATCGAATAATTTCGACATACTATACTATGGCGTTTTTTTTTTGTAAGATTTTACAACATTTCACGAAATGACTTTTGCTCACCATAGAATCATTCTACATGCTATAATATCACCGTTTTCATGGTTTATTTCAACAACAAAAAAATTTGACGTTTTCGTCCAAAAATTTCGACATACTATACTATGGCGTTTTTTTTGTAAAACTTTACAACATTTTACAAACAGACTTTGGCTCACCATAGAATCATTGTACATGCTATAATATGACCATTTTCATGTTTTTTTTGGAAATCAAAAAAATTTGACGTTTTCGTCAAAAACTTTCGACATACTATACTATGGCGTTTTTTTGTAAAATTTTACAACATTTCACGAAATGACTTTTGCTCACCATAGAATCATTCTACATGCTATAATACGACCGTTTTCATTGCTTTTTTCAACATCAAAAAAATTTGACGTTTTCATCGAATAATTTCGACATACTATACTATGGCGTTTTTTTTGTAAAATTTTACATTTTACGAAATGACTTTTACTCACCATAGATTCGTTTTACATGCTATAATATCACCGTTTTCATGGTTTATTTCAAAAACAAAAAAATTTGACGTTTTCGTCCAAAAATTTCGACATACTATACTATGGCGTTTTTTTTGTAAAACTTTACAACATTTTACAAACAGACTTTGGCTCACCATAGAATCATTGTACATGCTATAATATGACCATTTTCATGTTTTTTTTGGAAATCAAAAAAATTTGACGTTTTCATCGAATAATTTCGACATACTATACTATGGCGTTTTTTTTGTAAAATTTTACATTTCACGAAATGACTTTTGCTCACCATAGAATCATTCTACATGCTATAATATGACCGTTTTCATTGCTTTTTTCAACATCAAAAAAATTTGACGTTTTCATCGAATAATTTCGACATACTATACTATGGCGTTTTTTTTGTAAAATTTTACAACATTTCACGAAATGACTTTTGCTCACCATAGAATCATTCTACATGCTATAATACGACCGTTTTCATGGTTTATTTCAACAACAAAAAAATTTGACGTTTTCGTCCAAAAATTTCGACATACTATACTATGGTGGTTTTTTTTTGTAAGATTTTACAACATTTCACAAAATGACTTTTGCTCACCATAGAATCATTTTACATGCTATAATATCACCGTTTTCATGGTTTATTTCAACAACAAAAAAATTTGACGTTTTCGTCCAAAAATTTCGACATACTATACTATGGCGTTTTTTTTGTAAAACTTTACAACATTTTACAAACAGACTTTGGCTCACCATAGAATCATTGTACATGCTATAATATGACCATTTTCATGTTTTTTTTGGAAATCAAAAAAATTTGACGTTTTCGTCAAAAACTTTCGACATACTATACTATGGCGTTTTTTTGTAAAATTTTACAACATTTCACGAAATGACTTTTGCTCACCATAGAATCATTCTACATGCTATAATACGACCGTTTTCATTGCTTTTTTCAACATCAAAAAAATTTGACGTTTTCATCGAATAATTTCGACATACTATACTATGGCGTTTTTTTTGTAAAATTTTACATTTTACGAAATGACTTTTACTCACCATAGAATCGTTTTACATGCTATAATATCACCGTTTTCATGGTTTATTTCAACAACAAAAAAATTTGACGTTTTCGTCCAAAAATTTCGACATACTATACTATGGCGTTTTTTTTTGTAAGATTTTACAACATTTCACAAAATGACTTTTGCTCACCATAGAATCATTTTACATGCTATAATATCACCGTTTTCATGGTTTATTTCAACAACAAAAAAATTTGACGTTTTCGTCCAAAAATTTCGACATACTATACTATGGCGTTTTTTTTGTAAAACTTTACAACATTTTACAAACAGACTTTGGCTCACCATAGAATCATTGTACATGCTATAATATGACCATTTTCATGTTTTTTTTGGAAATCAAAAAAATTTGACGTTTTCGTCAAAAACTTTCGACATACTATACTATGGCGTTTTTTTGTAAAATTTTACAACATTTCACGAAATGACTTTTGCTCACCATAGAATCATTCTACATGCTATAATACGACCGTTTTCATTGCTTTTTTCAACATCAAAAAAATTTGACGTTTTCATCGAATAATTTCGACATACTATACTATGGCGTTTTTTTTGTAAAATTTTACATTTTACGAAATGACTTTTACTCACCATAGAATCGTTTTACATGCTATAATATCACCGTTTTCATGGTTTATTTCAACAACAAAAAAATTTGACGTTTTCGTCCAAAAATTTCGACATACTATACTATGGCGTTTTTTTTGTAAAACTTTACAACAATTTACAAACAGACTTTGGCTCACCATAGAATCATTCTACATGCAATAATATGACCGTTTTCATGATTTTTTTTGAAAATAAAAAAAAAGTGACGTTTTCGTCAAAAACTTTTGACATAATATATTATGGTGTTTTTTTTGTGAAATTTTATAACATTTCACAAAATGACTTTTGCTCACCATAGAATCATTCTACATGCTATAATACAACCGTTTTCATGTGTTTTTTCAACATCAAAAAAATTAGACGTTTTGGGTCGAAAAATTTCGACATACGAAACCATGGCGTTTTTTTTGTAATATTTTACAACATTTCACGAAATGACTTTTGCTCATGATAGAATCAATCTACATGCTATAATATCACCGTTTTCATGGTTTATTTCAAAAACAAAAAAATTTGACGTTTTCGTCCAAAAATTTCGACATACTATACTATGGCGTTTTTTTGTAAAATTTTACAACATTTCTCAAAATGAGTTTTGCTCACCATAGAACCATTCTCTATGCTATAATACCACCGTTTTCATTGCTTTTTTACAACATCAAAAAAATTTGACGTTTTCGTCGAAAAATTTCGACATACTATACTATGGCGTTTTTTTTGTAAAATTTCACATTTCACAAAATGACTTTTGCTCACCATAGAATAATTCTACATGCTATAATACGACAGTTTTCATGATTTCTTTGAAAATCAAACAAATTTGACGTTTTCGTTAAAAAATTTCGACATACTATACTATGGCGTTTTTTTTGTAAAATTTTACAACATTTCACGAAATGACTTTTGCTCACCATTGAATCATTCTACATGCTATAATACAACCATTTTCACGTGTTTTTTCAACATCAAAAAATTTGACGTTTTGGTAGAAAAATTTCGACATACTATACTATGGCGTTTTTTTTGTAAAATTTTACATTTCACGAAATGACTTTTGCTCACCATAGAATCATTCTACATGCTATAATACGACCGTTTTCATTGCTTTTTTCAACATCAAAAAAATTTGACGTTTTCATCGAATAATTTCGACATACTATACTATGGCGTTTTTTTTTTTTGTAAAATTTTACAAAATTTCACGAAATGACTTTTGCTCACCATAGAATCATTCTACATGCTATAATACAACCGATTTCATGTGTTTTTTCAACATCAAAAAAATTTGACGTTTTCATCGAATAATTTCGACATACTATACTATGGCGTTTTTTTTTGTAAAATTTTACAACATTTTACGAAATGACTTTTGCTCACCATAGAATCATTTTACATGCTATAATATCACCGTTTTCATGGTTTATTTCAACAACAAAAAAATTTGACGTTTTCGTCCAAAAATTTCGACATACTATACTATGGCGTTTTTTTTGTAAAACTTTACAACATTTTACAAACAGACTTTGGCTCACCATAGAATCATTGTACATGCTATAATATGACCATTTTCATGTTTTTTTTGGAAATCAAAAAAATTTGACGTTTTCATCAAATAATTTCGACATACTATACTATGGCGTTTTTTTTTGTAAAATTTTACAACATTTCACGAAATGACTTTTGCTCACCATAGAATCATTCTACATGCTATAATACGACCGTTTTCATTGGTTTATTTCAACAACAAAAAAATTTGACGTTTTCGTCGAAAAATTTCGACATACTATACTATGGCGTTTTTTTTTTGTAAAATTTTACAACATTTCACAAAATGACTTTTGCTCACCATAGAATCATTTTACATGCTATAATATCACCGTTTTCATGGTTTATTTCAACAACAAAAAAATTTGACGTTTTCGTCCAAAAATTTCGACATACTATACTATGGCGTTTTTTTTGTAAAACTTTACAACATTTTACAAACAGACTTTGGCTCACCATAGAATCATTGTACATGCTATAATATGACCATTTTCATGTTTTTTTTGAAAATCAAAAAAATTTGACGTTTTCGTCAAAAACTTTCGACATACTATACTATGGCGTTTTTTTTTGTAAAATTTTACAACATTTCACGAAATGACTTTTGCTCACCATAGAATCATTCTACATGCTATAATACAACCGTTTTCATGTGTTTTTTTCAACATCAAAAAAATTTGACGTTTTGGGACGAAAAATTTCGACATACGAAACCATGGCGTTTTTTTTTGTAATATTTTACAACATTTCACGAAATGACTTTTGCTCATGATAGAATCAATCTACATGCTATAATATCACCGTTTTCATGGTTTATTTCAAAAACAAAAAAATTTGACGTTTTCGTTAAAAAATTTCGACATGGCATACTATACTATGGCGTTTTTTTTTGTAAAACTTTACATTTTACAAACAGACTTTGGCTCACCATAGAATCATTGTACATGCTATAATATGACCATTTTCATGTTTTTTTTGGAAATCAAAAAAATTTGACGTTTTCATCGAATAATTTCGACATACTATACTATGGCGTTTTTTTTGTAAAATTTTACAACATTTCACGAAATGACTTTTGCTCACCATAGAATCATTCTACATGCTATAATACGACCGTTTTCATGGTTTATTTCAACAACAAAAAAATTTGACGTTTTCGTCCAAAAATTTCGACATACTATACTATGGTGGTTTTTTTTGTAAGATTTTACAACATTTCACAAAATGACTTTTGCTCACCATAGAATCATTTTACATGCTATAATATCACCGTTTTCATGGTTTATTTCAACAACAAAAAAATTTGACGTTTTCGTCCAAAAATTTCGACATACTATACTATGGCGTTTTTTTTTGTAAAACTTTACAACATTTTACAAACAGACTTTGGCTCACCATAGAATCATTGTACATGCTATAATATGACCATTTTCATGTTTTTTTTGGAAATCAAAAAAATTTGACGTTTTCGTCAAAAACTTTCGACATACTATACTATGGCGTTTTTTTGTAAAATTTTACAACATTTCACGAAATGACTTTTGCTCACCATAGAATCATTCTACATGCTATAATACGACCGTTTTCATTGCTTTTTTCAACATAAAAAAAATTTGACGTTTTCATCGAATAATTTCGACATACTATATTATGGCGTTTTTTTTGTAAAATTTTACATTTTACGAAATGACTTTTACTCACCATAGAATCATTTTACATGCTATAATATCACCGTTTTCATGGTTTATTTCAACAACAAAAAAATTTGACGTTTTCGTCCAAAAATTTCGACATACTATACTATGGCGTTTTTTTTTGTAAGATTTTACAACATTTCACAAAATGACTTTTGCTCACCATAGAATCATTTTACATGCTATAATATCACCGTTTTCATGGTTTATTTCAACAACAAAAAAATTTGACGTTTTCGTCCAAAAATTTCGACATACTATACTATGGCGTTTTTTTTGTAAAACTTTACAACATTTTACAAACAGACTTTGGCTCACCATAGAATCATTGTACATGCTATAATATGACCATTTTCATGTTTTTTTTGGAAATCAAAAAAATTTGACGTTTTCGTCAAAAACTTTCGACATACTATACTATGGCGTTTTTTTGTAAAATTTTACAACATTTCACGAAATGACTTTTGCTCACCATAGAATCATTCTACATGCTATAATACGACCGTTTTCATTGCTTTTTTCAACATCAAAAAAATTTGACGTTTTCATCGAATAATTTCGACATACTATACTATGGCGTTTTTTTTGTAAAATTTTACATTTTACGAAATGACTTTTACTCACCATAGAATCGTTTTACATGCTATAATATCACCGTTTTCATGGTTTATTTCAACAACAAAAAAATTTGACGTTTTCGTCCAAAAATTTCGACATACTATACTATGGCGTTTTTTTTGTAAAACTTTACAACAATTTACAAACAGACTTTGGCTCACCATAGAATCATTCTACATGCAATAATATGACCGTTTTCATGATTTTTTTTGAAAATAAAAAAAAAAGTGACGTTTTCGTCAAAAACTTTTGACATAATATATTATGGTGTTTTTTTTGTGAAATTTTATAACATTTCACAAAATGACTTTTGCTCACCATAGAATCATTCTACATGCTATAATACAACCGTTTTCATGTGTTTTTTCAACATCAAAAAAATTTGACGTTTTGGGTCGAAAAATTTCGACATACGAAACCATGGCGTTTTTTTTGTAATATTTTACAACATTTCACGAAATGACTTTTGCTCATGATAGAATCAATCTACATGCTATAATATCACCGTTTTCATGGTTTATTTCAAAAACAAAAAAATTTGACGTTTTCGTCCAAAAATTTCGACATACTATACTATGGCGTTTTTTTTTGTAAAATTTTACAAAATTTCACAAAATGACTTTTGCTCACCATAGAATCATTTTACATGCTATAATACGACCGATTTCATGTGTTTTTTCAACATCAAAAAAATTTGACGTTTTCATCGAATAATTTCGACATACTATACTATGGCGTTTTTTTTGTAAAATTTTACATTTTACGAAATGACTTTTACTCACCATAGATTCGTTTTACATGCTATAATATCACCGTTTTCATGGTTTATTTCAACAACAAAAAAATTTGACGTTTTCGTCCAAAAATTTCGACATACTATACTATGGCGTTTTTTTTTGTAAAACTTTACAACATTTTACAAACAGACTTTGGCTCACCATAGAATCATTGTACATGCTATAATATGACCATTTTCATGTTTTTTTTGGAAATCAAAAAAATTTGACGTTTTCATCGAATAATTTCGACATACTATACTATGGCGTTTTTTTTTGTAAAATTTTACATTTCACGAAATGACTTTTGCTCACCATAGAATCATTCTACATGCTATAATATGACCGTTTTCATGTGTTTTTTCAACATCAAAAAAATTTGACGTTTTCATCGAATAATTTCGACATACTATACTATGGCGTTTTTTTTTTGTAAGATTTTACAACATTTCACGAAATGACTTTTGCTCACCATAGAATCATTCTACATGCTATAATATCACCGTTTTCATGGTTTATTTCAACAACAAAAAAATTTGACGTTTTCGTCCAAAAATTTCGACATACTATACTATGGCGTTTTTTTTGTAAAACTTTACAACATTTTACAAACAGACTTTGGCTCACCATAGAATCATTGTACATGCTATAATATGACCATTTTCATGTTTTTTTTGGAAATCAAAAAAATTTGACGTTTTCGTCAAAAACTTTCGACATACTATACTATGGCGTTTTTTTGTAAAATTTTACAACATTTCACGAAATGACTTTTGCTCACCATAGAATCATTCTACATGCTATAATACGACCGTTTTCATTGCTTTTTTCAACATCAAAAAAATTTGACGTTTTCGTCGCAAAATTTCGACATACTATACTATGGCGTTTCTTTGGTAAAATTTTACATTTTACGAAATGACTTTTTCTCACCATAGAATCATTTTACATGCTATAATATCACCGTTTTCATGGTTTATTTCAACAACAAAAAAATTTGACGTTTTCGTCCAAAAATTTCGACATACTATACTATGGCTTTTTTTTTGTAAAACTTTACAACATTTTACAAACAGACTTTGGCTCACCATAGAATCATTCTACATGCAATAATATGACCGTTTTCATGATTTTTTTTAAAATAAAAAAAAAACTGACGTTGACGTTTTCGTCAAAAAATTTCGACATACTATACTACGGAGTTTTTTTTTGTAAAACTTTACAACATTTTACAAACAGACTTTGGCTCACCATAGAATCATTGTACATGCTATAATATGACCATTTTCATGTTTTTTTTGAAAATCAAAAAAATTTGACGTTTTCGTCAAAAACTTTCGACATACTATACTATGGCGTTTTTTTGAAAAATTTTACAACATTTCGCGAAATGACTTTTGCTCACCATAGAATCATTCTACATGCTATAATACGACCGTTTTCATGTGTTTTTTCAACATCAAAAAAATTTGACGTTTTCATCGAATAATTTCGACATACTATACTATGGCGTTTTTTTTGTAAAATTTTACATTTTACGAAATGACTTTTGCTCACCATAGAATCATTCTACATGCTATAATACGACCGTTTTCATGGTTTATTTCAACAACAAAAAAATTTGACGTTTTCGTCGAAAAATTTCGACATACTATACTATGGCGTTTTTTTTTGTAAGATTTTACAACATTTCACAAAATGACTTTTGCTCACCATAGAATCATTTTACATGCTATAATATCACCGTTTTCATGGTTTATTTCAACAACAAAAAAATTTGACGTTTTCGTCCAAAAATTTCGACATACTATACTATGGCGTTTTTTTTGTAAAACTTTACAACATTTTACAAACAGACTTTGGCTCACCATAGAATCATTGTACATGCTATAATATGACCATTTTCATGTTTTTTTTGGAAATCAAAAAAATTTGACGTTTTCGTCAAAAACTTTCGACATACTATACTATGGCGTTTTTTTGTAAAATTTTACAACATTTCACGAAATGACTTTTGCTCACCATAGAATCATTCTACATGCTATAATACGACCGTTTTCATTGCTTTTTTCAACATCAAAAAAATTTGACGTTTTCATCGAATAATTTCGACATACTATACTATGGCGTTTTTTTTGTAAAATTTTACATTTTACGAAATGACTTTTACTCACCATAGAATCGTTTTACATGCTATAATATCTCCATTTTCATGGTTTATTTCAACAACAAAAAAATTTGACGTTTTCGTCCAAAAATTTCGACATACTATACTATGGCGTTTTTTTTGTAAAATTTTACAACATTTCACGAAATGACTTTTGCTCACCATAGAATCATTCTACATGCAATAATATGACCGTTTTCATGATTTTTTTTGAAAATAAAAAAAAAACTGACGTTTTCGTCAAAAACTTTTGACATACTATATTATGGTGTTTTTTTTGTGAAATTTTACAACATTTCACAAAATGACTTTTGCTCACCATAGAATCATTCTACATGCTATAATAAGACTGTTTTCATGGTTTATTTCAACAACAAAAAAATTTGACGTTTTCGTCCAAATATTTCGACATACTATACTATGGCGGTTATTTTTGTAAGATTTTACAACATTGCTCGAAATGACTTTTGCTCACTATAGAGTCCTTCTACATAATATAGTATGACCATTTTGATGGCTTTTTTCAACAACCAAAAAATTTGACGTTTTCGTCGAAAAATTTCGACATACTATACTATGGTGTTTTTTTGTAAAATTTTACAACATTTCACGAAATGACTTTTGCTCACCATAGAATACCATAGGAAAATTGGAGTTTTCGTCCAAAAATTTCGACATACTATACTATGGCGTTTTTTTTGTAAAACTTTACAACATTTTACAAACAGACGTTGGCTCACCATAGAATCATTGTACATGCTATAATATGACCATTTTCATGTTTTTTTGAAAATCAAAAAAATTTGACCTTTTCGTCAAAGACTTTCGACATACTATACTATGGCGTTTTTTTGTAAAATTTTACAACATTTCACGAAATGACTTTTTCTCACCATAGAACCATTCTAAATGCTATAATACGACCGTTTTCATTGCTTTTTTTCAACATCAAAAAATATTTGACGTTTTCATCAAAAAATTTCGACATACTATACTATGGCGTTTTTTTTGTAAAATCTTACATTTTACGAAATGACTTTTTCTCACCATAGAATCGTTTTACATGCTATAATATCACCGTTTTCATGGTTTATTTCAACAACAAAAAAATTGGACGTTTTCGTCCAAAAATTTCGACATACTGTACCATGGCGTTTTTTTTGTAAAACTTTACAACATTTTACAAACAGACTTTGGCTCACCATAGAATCATTCTACATGCTATAATACGACCGTTTTCATTGCTTTTTTCAATATCAAAAAAATTTGACGTTTTCATCGAATAATTTCGACATTCTATACTATGGCTTTTTTTTTGTAAAGTTTTACGTTTCACGAAATGACTTTTTCTCACCATAGAATCATTTTACATGCTATATCACCGTTTTCATGGTTTATTTCAACAACAAAAAAATTTGACGTTTTCGTCCAAAAATTTCGACATACTATACTATGGCGTTTTTTTGTTAAAATTTTACAACATTTTACAAACAGACTTTTACTCACCATATTATCATTCTACGTGCTATAATACGACCGTTTTCATGTTTTTTTTCAACTTCAAAAAAATTTGACGTTTTCATCGAAAAATTTCGACATACTATACTATGGCGTTTTTTTTGTAAAATTTTACAACATTTCACAAAATGACTTTTGCTCACCCTAGAATCATTCTACATGCTATAATACGACTGTTTTCATGTTTTCATTGCTTTTTTCAACAACAAAAAAAATTTGACGTTTTGTTCGAAAAATTTCGACATACGAAACCATGGCGTTTTTTTTGTAATATTTTACAACATTTTACGAAATGACTTTTACTCACCATAGAATCGTTTTACATGCTATAATACCACCGTTTTCATGTTTTTATTTCAACAACAAAAAAATTTGACGTTTTCGTCCAAAAATTTCGACATACTATACTATGGCGTTTTTTTTGTAAAACTTTACAACATTTTACAAACAGACTTTTGCTCACCATAGAATCATTCTACATGCTATAATACGACCGTTTTCATTGTTTTTTTCAAAATCAAAAAAAATTTGACGTTTTCGTCAAAGAATTTCGACATACTATACTATGGCGTTTTTTTTGTAAAATTTTACAACATTTCACGAAATGACTTTTTCTCACCATAGAATCATTCTAAATGCTATAATACGACCGTTTTCATTGTTTTTTTTCAACATCAAAAAATATTTGACGTTTTCATCAAAAAATTTCGACATACTATACTATGGCGTTTTTTTTGTAAAATCTTACATTTTACGAAATGACTTTTTCTCACCATAGAATCGTTCTACATGCTATAATATCACCGTTTTCATGGTTTATTTGAACATAAAAAAAAAAAAAAGTTTTTTAAAAAAAATTATAAAAAATAACTATTGTGTTTTTTTTGTGAAATTTTACAACATTTGACAAAATGACTTTTCGTCCCATAGAATCATTCTACATGCTATAATACATCCGTTTTCGTGTTTTTTCAACATCAAAAAAATTTGACGTTTTGGGTCGAAAAACTTCGACATACTATACTATGGCGTTTTTTTGTAAAATTGCAAAATTTCACGAAATGACTTTTGCTCACCCTAGAATCATTCTACATGCTATAATAAGACTGTTTTCATGGTTTATTTCAACAATAAAAAAATTTGACTTTTTCGTCCAAAAATTTCGACATACTATACTATGGCGTTTTTTTTGTAATATTTTACAACATTTCACGAAATGAATTTTGCTCATGATAGAATCAATCGACATGCTATAATACGACCGTTTTCATGTTTTTTTTAACTTCAAAAAAATTTGACTTTTTCGTCGAAAAATTTCGACATACTATACTATGGCGTTTTTTTGTTAAAATTTTACAACATTTTACAAACAGACTTTTGCTCACCATAGAATCATTCTACGTGCTATAATACGACCGTTTTAATGTTTTTTTTAACTTCAAAAAAAATTTGACGTTTTCATCGAAAAATTTCGACATACTATACTATGGCGTTTTTTTTGTAAGATTTTAGAACATTTCACAAAATGACTTTTGCTCACCCTAGAATCATTCTACATGCTATAATAAGACTGTTTTCATGGTTTATTTCAACAACAAAAAAATTTGCCGTTTGGTTCGAAAAATTTCGACATACGAAACCATGGCGTTTTTTTTGTAATATTTTACAACATTTCACGAAATGACTTTTGCTCATGATAGAATCAATCTACATGCTATAATACAACCGTTTTCATGTTTTTTTTAACTTCAAAAAAATTTCACTTTTTCTCTCTTTTTTCACTGTTGTTCAAACAAAACCATTCTACATGCTATAATACGACCGTTTTCATGTTTCTTTTTTCAACATCTAAAAATTTGACATTTTCGTTGAAAAATTTCGACACACTATACTATGGCGTTTTTTTTTGTAAGATTTTACAACATTTCTCGAATTGACTTTTGCTCACCATAGAATCATTCTACATGCTATAATACGACCGTTTTCATTGCTTTTTTTTTAAACGTCAAAAAAATTTGACGTTTTCGTCCAAAAATTTCGACATACTATACTATGGCGGTTTTTTTGCAAAACTTTACAACATTTTACAAACAGACTTTGGCTCACCATAGAATCATTCTACATGCAATAATATGACCGTTTTCATGATTTTTTTGAAAATAAAAAAAAAACTGTGACGTTGACGTTTTCGTCAAAAAATTTCGACATACTATATTAGGGAGGTTTTTTTTTGTAAAACTTTACAACATTTTACAAACAGACTTTGGCTCACCATAGAATCATTGTACATGCTATAATATGACCATTTTCATGGTTTTTTTGAAAATCAAAAAAATTTGACCTTTTCGTCAAAAACTTTCGACATACTATACTATGGCGTTTTTTTGTGAAATTTTACAACATTTCACGAAATGACTTTTGCTCACCATAGAATCATTCTACATGCTATAATACGACCGTTTTCATTGCTTTTTTCAACATCAAAAAAATTTGACGTTTTCATCGAATAATTTCGACATACTATACTATGGCGTTTTTTTGTTAAAATTTTACAACATTTTACAAAATGACTTTTGCTCACCATAGAATCATTCTACATGCTATAATACGACCAATTTCATGTGTTTTTTCAACATCAAAAAAATTTGACGTTTTCATCGAAAAATTTCGACATACTATACTATGGCGTTTTTTTTGTAAAATTTTACATTTTACAAAATGACTTTTTCTCACCATAGAATCGTTTTACATGCTATAATATCACCGTTTTCATGGTTTATTTCAACAACAAAAAAATTGGACGTTTTCGTCCAAAAATTTCGACATACTATACTATGGCGTTTTTTTTGTAAAACTTTACAACATTTTACAAACAGACTTTTGCTCACCATAGAATCATTCTACATGCTATAATACGACCATTTTCATGTTTTTTTTAACTTCAAAAAAATTTGACTTTTTCGTCGAAAAATTTCGACATACTATACTATGGCGTTTTTTTTCTAAGATTTTACAACATTTCACAAAATGACTTTTGCTCACCCTAGAATCATTCTACATGCTATAATAAGACTGTTTTCATGGTTTATTTCAACAACAAAAAAATTTGCCGTTTGGTTCGAAAAATTTCGACATACGAAACCATGGCGTTTTTTTTTGTAATATTTTACAACATTTCACGAAATGACTTTTGCTCATGATAGAATCAATCTACATGCTATAATACAACCATTTTCATGTTTTTTTTAACTTCAAAAAAATTTCACTTTTTGTCTCTTTTTTCACTGTTGTTCACACAAAACCATTCTACATGCTATAATACGACCGTTTTTATGTTTCTTTTTTCAACATCTAAAAATTTGACGTTTTCGTTGAAAAATTTCGACACACTATACTATGGCGTTTTTTTTGTAAAATTTTACATTTTTTGAATGACTTTTTTCCCCAGAATTTTAAAAACTTTTGGTTTTTTTAAAAAAAAAAAAAATTTTTAAAATTTCTACATTTTATAATATGGCTTTTTTTTAAAACTTTAAACATTTTACAAACTGACTTTGGCTCACCATAGAATCATTCTACATGCAATAATATGACCGTTTTCATGATTTTTTTGAAAATAAAAAAAAACTGACGTTTTCGTCAAAAACTTTTGACATACTATACTATAGTGTTTTTTTTGTGAAATTTTACAACATTTCACAAAATGACTTTTGCTCACCCTAGAATCATTCTACATGCTATAATAAGACTGTTTTCATGGTTTATTTCAACAATGAAAAAATTTGACTTTTTCGTCCAAAAATTTCGACATACTATACTATGGCGTTTTTTTTGTAATATTTTACAACATTTTACGAAATGACTTTTGCTCATTATAGAATCAATCGACATGCTATAATACGACCGTTTTCATGTTTTTTTTAATTTCAAAAAAATTTGACTTTTTCGTCGAAAAATTTCGACATACTATACTATGGCGTTTTTTTTGTAAGATTTTACAACATTTCACAAAATGACTTTTGCTCACCATAGAATCATTCTACATGCTATAATACGACCGTTTTCATTGCTTTTTTCAACGTCAAAAAAATTTGACGTTTTCATCGAATAATTTCGACATACTATACTATGGCGTTTTTTTTGTAAAATTTTACAACATTTCACGAAATGACTTTTGCTCACCATAGAATCATTCTACATGCTATAATACGACCGTTTTCATTGCTTTTTTTTAAACATCAAAAAAATTTGACGTTTTCGTCCAAAAATTTCGACATACTATATTAGGGAGGTTTTTTTTGTAAAACTTTACAACATTTTACAAACAGACTTTGGCTCACCATAGAATCATTGTACATGATATAATATGACCATTTTCATGTTTTTTTTGAAAATCAAAAAAATTGACCTTTTCGTCAAAAACTTTCGACATACTATACTATGGCGTTTTTTTGTGAAATTTTACAACATTTCACGAAATGACTTTTGCTCACCATAGAATCATTCTACATGCTATAATACGACCGTTTTCATGGTTTATTTCAACAACAAAAAAATTTGACTTTTTCGTCGAAAAATTTCGACATACTATACTATGGCGTTTTTTTTGTAAGATTTTACAACATTTCACAAAATGACTTTTGCTCACCATAGAATCATTCTACATGCTATAATACGACCGATTTCATGTGTTTTTTCAACATCAAAAAAATTTGACGTTTTCGTCGAAAAATTTCGACATACTATACTATGGCGTTTTTTTGTAAAATTTTACTCAACATGTCTCAAAATGACTTTTGCTCACCCTAGAATCATTCTACATGCTATAATACGACCGTTTTCATTGCTTTTTTTCAACATCAAAAAATATTTGACGTTTTGTTCGAAAAATTTCGACATACGAAACCATGGCGTTTTTTTTGTAAGATTTTACAACATTTCACAAAATGACTTTTGCTCACCATAGAATCATTCTACATGCTATAATACAATGATTTCATGTGTTTTTTCAACATAAAAAAAAATTGACGTTTTCGTCCAAAAATTTCGACATACTATGGCGTTTTTTTCTAAAATTTTGCAACATTTCACTAAATGACTCTTGTTCACACAAAACCATTCTACATGCTATAATACGACCGTTTTCATGTTTCTTTTTTCAACATCTAAAAATTTGACGTTTTCGTTGAAAAATTTCGACACACTATACTATGGCGTTTTTTTTGTAAAATTTCACAACATTTCACGAAATGACTTTTGCTCACCATAGAATCATTCTACATGCTATAATACGACCGTTTTCATGGCTTTTTTCAACATTAAAAAATTTGACGTTTTCATCGAAAAATTTCAACATATGATACTACGGCGTTTTTTTGTAAAGTTTTACAACATTTCACGAAATGAGTTTTGCTCACCATAGAATCGTTCCACACCCTATAATATGACTGTTTTCATGTTTTCTTTAAATTCAAAAAATTTGACGTTTTCCTCGAAAAATTTCGACATAATATACTATGGCCTTTTTTTTTTTTTTTTTAATTTTCCAACATTTCATGAAATGGCTTTTGCTCACCATAGAATCACTCTACATGCTACAATACGACCGTTGTCATGGTTTTTTTCAACATCAAAAAAATTTGACGTTTTCGTCGAAAAATTTCGACACACTATGGCGTTTTTTTTGCAAAATTTTACAACATTTCACGAAATGACTTTTGCTCACCATAGAATCATTCTACATGCTATAGAACGACCGTTTTCATGAAATTTTCAACAAAATTCCACGTTTACATCGAAAAATTTCGACATACTATACCATGGCTTTTTTTTTTTAAAATTTTACAACATTTCACGAAATGACTTTTGCTCACCATAGAATCAATCGTTCTACATGCTATAATGCGACCGTTTTTCATGGTTTTTATCAACATCAAAAAAATTTGACGTTTTCGTTGAAAAATTTCGACATACTATACCAGGACGTTTTTTTTGTAAAATTTTACAACATTTCATGAACAGACTTTTGCTCACCATAGAATCATTCTATATGCTATAATACGACCGTTTTCATGTTTTTTTTAACTTCAACAAAATTTGAACTTTTCGTCGAAAAATTTCGACGTACTGTACTATGGCGATTTTTTTTTGTAAAATTTCCCAACATTTCATGAAATGGCTTTTGTTCACCACAAAATCATTCTACATGCTATAATACAACCATCTTCATAATTTTTTGTACAAAAAAATGCCATAATAAATTTGATGGTTTCATCATAATATTTTTGACATATATTTGTAAAATTTTTCAACATTCGTTAAAATGACTTATTTTCACCATAGAATCATTTTACATGCTATAATATGATTGTTTTCATGATATTTATCAACATACAAAAATTTGATAGTTTCATCATAAAATTTTCGGCATACTATACTATGACATTTTTTGTAAAATTTTTCAACATTCTTTAAAATAACTTTTTTTTTTTTACCATGGAATGATTTTACATGCTATAATATGATAGTTTTCATTGGGGAAGAAGACAAGGTGACGCTCTGACATTTGAAAAAATCTAATCTGTACTTCATCCAAAATCCTTCCCTGCTCGCACATGCTCCGCTCCCTTCACATGATCTGAAATATATTATTTTTTTCTACATCTTGACTCAAAAAGGATTGATTGCAGGTTGACTGGAGACGTTTTCATAGTACGTCGTATTGGTTTATTTTAGTCGATACCTTAAAGGTATCAAATACCCAGCCCAAGACCCGACCCCCAGATGGGGACACTACACAAACTAACTTCATTGTATAAGGCTGCTACATGGGCACTGATTCATGAAAATTAATAATTTAATAATATCAATTGCAGACCAAGTAATTTTACTTTTGATGCTTTAAGTACATTTTGATTCTAATACTTTTACTGAAGTATGAGTTTAAATGTATAATTTACTTGTAATGGTTGTACTTCATATTGTGGTTTTGGTACTTTTACTTAAATAAAAGATCTGAGGACTTCTCCCATCACTGCAAATAGCCCAATCGAAACTAAGAGCTAAGCTCAGTTCAGTATCACTGAGTTCAACACGGTTCATGTCAGCATTAATCTGAATTTGACTGAGAGTCAGTGACCTCAGCGCCACGTTTTTACACCAGGGGAGATAAACGGTTACAGTATCCATCACGAAATACTGCTGAGAGTGGACCTTGGGCGTGTTAAGGCAAAGGCAGCAGGTCAGCTGTGTGTGTGTGTGTGTGTGTGTGTGTGTGTGTGTGTGTGTGTGTGTGTGTGTGGCTTTATACTGTATGTGTTTGTGTATACTATATATGTGATAGAGCGTTTGTGTGTAATACAAAAATGTGCGTGAGTGTCCGCCTGGTTGGGTGTGTTGGTCAGCTGTTAATGATGCTGTCATGTCAGGGAGTCTCCTTTCTCGGGAGAAAAGGCTGACTCATGGGCTAACTGGCTGGCCTACTTTTACTGGGACTGGAAACTGGATCGCTGCAGGACACGCACACACACACACACACACACACAACATACGCACACACACGCCCACACACACACACACACACACACACACACACACACACACACACACACAGGGGCCCAGTTACTGTGCAATTCTTTGGACTTGCAAACCTTGCTCAGATGCAGAGAACAAAAGTCACAGTTAAACCATGGATTGACAGATGGTTAGTCATTGGGGGCAGTCACTCAGCTGGTTTGAACAAAGCTTAAACTGTAAGGTTTGTCACCACTGCATCCAAGAGGACATACAGTACATACTGTGTCTGTTTGACTTTATTGAGACTAGTGCAGTGCCTGATCAAAACATGCTTGTTTGGAACGAGCTGATTGCTTGGCCTCCAGTGATGCTGCTTACAGCTTTCTCAAAAATCAGTCACCCAAACAATTTTATTCGGTTCTGTACAGTGGTAAACTGTATTTATGGTACAGCAAGGAGGCTAATTTCAATTTCAATTTGAACAGCTTTTCATTTATTTATGGAACAAGTGCCATTGTGTTATTTTAAAATAATTAATAAATACAAAACAAATTGTAGGCTCAGGCCATGAACAAAAAGTGTGTCAGGACAGCCAGCACTAGACCTTTTTTAAAGAACAATAACATTTCCCTGATATTTAAAAAAAACTCCCTCGCTTGGCACAGGTGTACCTGAGACAGCAAGGTAACGTCATGCCAGCTTGGCAACTTATGTTTCATTGTTTTTCCACCAGGCAAGTGGATCTGCATCCACAGGAATGCAGCCTGTGGCCTTGTATGAAGCCAATGAGTGATGTCTCTGTAAATGATTCATCATATTGGAAGTATTGCTGCTAACATAACTCACACGTGGCACAGTGCTTACAAACAGTCAGTGTTTTATCCACCACTTTTTGTCCTGTCACTGTCATACATAACACCAAATCCGTAATGCTCCCACACAGCAGAGCAAAATGATGCTCATGGATCCTCTACCTGTACTTTATCGTGTTCACTCGACATTTCCTTAACAGACTCACAGCCGTTCTCTGCACTTCATCAATGTCTCTGAGAAGTTTGAGAAGGAAGGAGGCTGGCTCACACGTAATCAACGCTTTGTATCTTTGGTGGTACAACACATGCAGTAAAATCTGGTCGTCCCTTGCCAAAATTGAGCCAATAACAACGCACAAACTGAACCGTGACAAATGAAACGAACAGTCCGTTTTTTTTTTTATCCAAACCGTGCCCACTCCTAGCACATATCGACAGAGAGACTGCTTCCATTTTAGTAAGATATATTCAGCTACAAACACATCATCCCAAGGTACCGACAGCTTAGCTTCACTCCATCACCAAACTTGAAATGAGTTGCTTAATTTATTCTTTTAATTAATCATTGGTTTATTACTTTGCTCATACACCCCATTCCAGACTCCCAAAAGGCCAATGGATAAATAGAAACCTGACAAAAAGAGCTCAGAGAGCTATCAGATAATTATGAATCTGCTCAACAGAGAGCCATGGATTGTTTTCCACCCTCAAAGCTAATTCTGTGATACAAGCATATCGGTGTTATGCGTTGGCCCCAAAGACCAACTCAGAATTAACTGCATTATTTAATTGTCTTCAAACTTTAAAGTCTACTAATATGTACACAGCACATGCAAATAAAAAGACATAAACATGAAAAATATTTTCCTCCAAAGGAAACAAGACATACTCAGGGAAGTCCTAAAGCTGCACTATTCAAGATTTGTTATTAAGAATGTATTATAATACATCTTACAGTGATCTCTCAGCATGCAATATGAAATACAAAAACACCCCATTCTCCATTTGGAAATTTGTCCATTTGGTCTACGTTAATGTCAACAATATGTGGTATGCGGGCTGAATTTTAAAAGGTATTTTATGTGAACGATTAGGATGTATTATCATTGATTAATTCACCACAACAGCTCAAAACCAGGTGTTTTTTTCCCTAGATCTGGGCACAAAAAGGATTGATTGCAGGTGTTATTTGGCTGGAGATAGTATTTAGTACTGAGTTATTTCGGCTGATACCTTAAAAGGTATCAAGTACTGAGCCCTAGACCCACCCCTAGAATGGGAAGCACTGGACAAACTGACTACATTATATAAGTAACTATAACTTGGGCATTGATTCATCAGTATTAATAATTTGATAACATACATTTCATGTACTTCAAAAACAACAAATTTGGGAAATGCAGCTCCAAATCATTTAACACAGAAAGCTCAGTTCAACATGCATTTTTTTTGGCCACTGATCATCTATTTTCCTGTTAAATAATGAGAACAATCTGGTGACCAGGTGTGACTCTAGAGAGCAGTTAGTGTTCAAGCTTTGTTCAGTGAGTCATGTCGAGGTGGATTTGGGAAAACCCAGCCCTGTGAAAGACCTCAACAAAGTCATCCTGCAATAAACAACTGACTAAAGCAGATAGGAAGTCTTGGATTCATGGAGGGAAGGGTGCCTGGGAATATTGCAGAAGGGAGTGTTTCTATTGTCGTTATAGCTCAAAACTGAACTAAACTTCAAAGAGAAAGCCTCAAACTTTCACCAGATTGCATAAATTCAGTCAAACTAATGTGCTTGTGTTGTGTGAGAACCCTCTGATACAGGCCTGTAGATTCATGGCAATAGAACCGCAAATTTCAATTTATTGAAAGTGTCATATTTTGAAAATGTGTCTGAAACCCAGAGACACAAAAACATTCATGTGCGCACACACGCGCACGCACACACACACACACACACACACACACAATATGCCCCTTCCCACCCAAAAAAAACCCTAAAACAACATGCAGAGACACATAAATGCTCATGCACACTGACACACGCTCATCAGGTGGCAAAGATAATGAGACTCTCTCAACTATGTAGCAGGTGAGCTCGCCCTAGGTGATCTGGGATGGAAAAGATTAGCGGAGGATAACAGGGTCTAAAAAGAGGGAATGAAGGAATGCATGAATGAACAAACAAACACGAGGAGGATTAACAAAGCAATAAATAGGCAGATGTAAGTTTGCTGCATGCAAAATAAACACAGCAGATTTATGAGACTCTTAGGAGGATGGTCAGATGACTCTTGAGCAGAAAACAATAATTTTGGAAGAATCGAAATGGAAAGATGATGGATACGGGCAGATGGGTGTTGAGCGTATGTGCTTGCCTCTCTAAAGCAAAGAAACAGGGTCAATAATTCAATGGTTGAATGAATGAAAAACAAACCGAAAGAGTAAAGGGAGGAGGCTCAAGACGAATAAAGACTAAGTGTGGAGCCACAGTTGCAACAGTGACTTTAAGTGACAAACTAACTGCATTGATTTACGAGAGTGTTTGTTTGCTCGTGAATGGCGCTGGCTGACAAAGAGAGTCAAACAATGCTCGTCTGAGCACTTGGCCCTCTAGAAATCATTACAGTGCTGATGTTATCCCATCAAACGGAGAAAGAGACAACAAAAATGTGAGGATGTAGTCTACGAGACATCAAGGACCGAAACAAAGGAAGTAAGAAACGGGCAGAGGCAGAAATTAGTGCTGAGAATTGAAGGTATTGTGAGGATGAAGGAAGGAAAGGATAGAGAGGCGGAGGAGCAGGAAGGAGATAGAGGGAGGGAGGAGGGGACGGAGAGACATCTGTTTTGTGTCAGAGACAGGTTACAGGCTGATAGCGGGGCTTAGAGAGAGAAAGACTGAATGAGAACGAGCAGAGAGGGACAAGGGGGAATGGACAGACTAAAGAGGAAAAAGAGTGCAAGGAGTGTGAAAAACATCAGAGATAGAAGTGCCTAATTGGAAGAGACAGACATTATCATAAGCTGCAGAACTCCGAGGGCACCTCCGTCTCTGTCTATCTGTGCGTGCTGTAAGTGTAGGAGTTGTGTGGATGTGTGTGTTTTCATGTGTGTGAGCTGGTTCTAGATATTGGTGTATCTAATTAGAGAGGATATTTCTGCACCCAATTTGTTTTATGTGCATGTGTTTTGTGTGAGAAAGGGAGAGTGGGAGAGATGGAAAGAGATAAAAACAGACCGATAAGAGAAAGACTAAGAAAAGAATATCTACGAGGAGGAGAAACCATAATAAAAGATGAAAGAGAAAGCTTGATGTGGGAGCAATAAAAGACACCACGACAGAGAGAGAGAGAGAGATGGTTAGTATCAGGAAGCCATAACAATACAAAGTCTCAGGGAGGCAGAGGGCTTGTATCTGTTTGCGGTTTTACTGTCCCATTTCCCTGCAGAAACCTCCAGTCTCCAGTTCTGTTTTTTTTTTTTTTAGGAGAAACTCTTGAGAGGCATTCATTTTAAAATAAGGGTTAAAGAGTTTTTTTTTTTTTTTCTGAGGACACCCTTTGTTCCTCATGCTCCAGTTATGCTTCAGGACACTTAATCAGAGGGCTGTACCTTTTCTAAAGATAGTTACATACTATAACATGCCAAACACTTACACTAATACCTCTACAAATTAAGGTTTCCTGAAAACACAACTGTGCCATTTTCATTTTTAACTAAAGTGTGGCAGTGCTGCTGTGAAAATTAGGTGCCTTAAATCACAATAAGGGCTCAGGGACTCTGGCGAGAGCCCAGACACAGTAATTATGCTCCTCTCCTCTGAGAGACCAGAAAGGAGGTCTCACTAATATAATCTCAATTTTATCTTCTTTGGTGGCGCCGTGGGAGGCAATAAAAGGCAGAGAAACAGAAGGAAGGAATAAGAAAGAGTAGGGAAAGAGCATTGGCTATAGAGGAAGTGGAGGGCCATTTCAGACCCACAGTAAAGACAGGATCATATCAGTCCACAGTTATGCTGATGTCTTCTTATTCCCTGGTTTCTGTCGCATTTATATTAAAGTCACTGAAGCGACTCTTCTCTCTGCATAATGACTTATAGAGAGCATCAGATGTACTAAATATACCCTCATCCCCCTGTGTTCGCTCATAGCTTAAATGGTACAATACTTTTACATCTTTGGTACTAAGCAGACCGTCTCCTCTGCAGTGGTCACCTATATATCTTATTGTAACGGCAGCTTGTATCTGATTGGAGCTAAAGCCAGCGTATGATTTGCAGTGTAAATCTGTATATAGTGTACCGTCTGTCTGCACACTATATACAGTACATCATTGCAGAGGCTGAAGTGAATTACAAGTAATATTAACACTTTAATTAGTCTGAAAATAACAGAGATGGTTGAAATTGAAATGTTGAAAGTGATCTTTTGTGAGTAACATTTTTCTGAGCTTGATTAAAAATGCAGCATCCATGTCCTCCATGTCCCATACTCCACTGAATCTGTGATCTGTGTTTATTTTAACAAATGTGTTATGTGTATATTATTATACGATATGAAACCAATCTAAAACAATCTTCCGTTAGCCATACATGTGGGATCCTTTCCCAATTGTGTGCTAAGGAATTAATTTAATCTCTACACAAAAACACTCATGCTATCAAAACAGAACACATTATGTTCAAAATCACAGTTCATAGACTTTAGCCACTTTTAGCAAGCCCCGACTTCTTGCTGACCGGGCCGCGTGGCCTTCGCTTCACAAAGTCACACTGGCCTCTCAGATGCATCTGTCGGAACAGATACGCTCCTGTTTTAATCAATAGAGCTGTCTACACAGACCAGCTCACGTTTCCCTCGAGCTTTACAGGCATAATTGCAACCAGAAGCATTTTTTTTTTCAACTTTCTTTTGTTTTTGTGCACAACTATGGTGATTGCATATTGGGTTCTGAGCACTGCCAAAACGTGGGTGACCTACACACAATATTGTGCCTGAATGCATCAACCATAGACCCAAATGTAAGACTGCAGCTGCTACTGCGCTGCTAACATGCTGCTCCACTGGTTTAGTAGGTTCATCAGAATTGGACACATTGAAACTTTAACCTGATGGTGGTGAAAAGTTATGAAGTAATGAGTAATGCATGTCAAACTGCATGGCAATCCATCCTGTAGTTGTAGACATACCAACCCAACATCATGCAGTGGGTTAATAGACCCTCCGGTCCACCAGAGGATAGTGTGTCAGTGTCATGCCTTGCACTGTAGGTAGCCTACCAGCAGGGGGCAGTGAACCCACTCACTTAGGTTTAGGCAACAAAACCTCTTAGTTATGTTTAGGAAAAGCTGCAGTAGGTAAAAATGGAACAAATATGATTTAAAAAGTTAAAATGGTCACTATATCCTGACAGTAGTGCATGATACACATAATAGCTCTGCGTAATCTGGTGCTCCTAATGGCATCTGCAAGATTTCACAGACTGGAGGAAAACAACCAGTCTGCCGTCTCTGAGCTGTCTGTCAATCACTCACAAAATCCGATCAAAGTGCTGATCAAATATGAATCGTTATTCTGTTACTGAAATGCCTCTTTCTCATCTCAAATGTTTTCAGAATCAGACTGTGGTTACTGTTTAGCTGTAAAATGAGAAAGTTAGTGACCAGGAAATACCATGCACTGCTCACCAGCTGGAGCACAGCCAATAGGAACGCTCTCTCTCTGAAATGACCTGTGATTGGTCAAAGTCTCTTGGCACGTGCTAGATTTGTTAAAGTCTGAAAACATGAGGAGGAGCAGAGGTCTAGTTTTCTCTCAGAACACTTGAATTACAAAATGCTGAAATGTTATGGCATTTTTGCCCAATGATGCCAAAAACATACAGCAGGTTTAAAACATGTACAGAAACAAGGTGACATCAGTACAGAGAACCCATGACAGGCTTCACAATAAAACATGTGACAAACATCACCAACATAACTTGCAAAACAAAACACCAGTCTCAATCACTGTTTGAAAGTCTTGTGTTAGTTGGACTCATCCACCTCCCCTCTTGCCCGCCATAAGCAATTTTCCTCAATTTATATTCTACGTCACTAGCTCTGGGTGCTGCATATTCACGCGGATGCATTTGCACCGCAGTCACTACAGACTAAATGGCGTGAAAATGGCACGCCTAAAGCAAGATGAGCGTTCTTATTACACGCTTTTGCCTTGCATATTCACACACCTTTTCATGCAAGCCAGCTGGACACACTACAAATTAGTAATGCCAACCTCGTGGTGGAACTAGAGGAACATCAGGGAATCACCAAAGTCCATCCAATACTGTTTTTCTGTTTCAGGTGACTTCAGTCTGGGCCATGTGGTGGACCCAAAGACTCAAACAGTGCTACCCCTCGAGCCACACCACTACTGTAGCAGCTGACTAAAACCATTTAGAAGACTTACAAAAAGCACTAGATCTACATTAGATGGCCAAATTGGCCCACAATGTTGTCCACATTTGTATGAAAATTCTGCCCACTGCACTGTGGAAGTCAACGACATCATCAATGTGTTTTTGTTCGTTTTTGTGAGTGTGCATATATAGCAGTGTGTGCGCTTAATACGTAAGTGTGAGGGTGTATTCAAGCACGATTTATTATGTGTGTGCATGTCACTCTGTGATTGTGTTCATAGGGAGATTAATCTGGGCACATCTACATTTGCCCCATAGACCGTGTGTGTGTGTGTGTGTGTGTGTGTGTGTGTGTGTGTGTGTGTGTGTGTGTGTGTGTGTGTGTGTGTAGGCAATGCCATCTGAGATTTAACAAGAGAGGTTTTTGAGTCAGCAAACCTGAGGGGTTCTGACTCAACTCCTAACTGGTGGGTGGCGTTTTGTGTGTGTGTGTGTGTGTGTGTGTGTGTGTGTGTGTGTGTGTGTGTGTGTGTGTGTGTGTGTGTGTGTGATGTTTATGCATGCGTATGCAATCAGTGTGATGTTGTGTGTGAACACGTTTGAGTCCAACATGTGAATACGTGAAAGGGCAAAAGATGATAATGATGATTATGGTGCACAAGTGAACGTGTTAAATGACTTTCTCAGAATTTCTCATCTTTCGCACTCCAGACACACCATTCACAGTAAGACCTAATCTTAGTTATATAAATTCAGATGATTTTATATGAATCTGATACAAACCATATGTCCTCAGAAAGGTTCAGTGTATGATTATGACTTTCTGCCAAACTGTAATCATGAGCTAAACATTTCCATAAATTCAAACTAAATAAGTTACCGTAACCTAAACTACAGGAAATTTGCATTATGTTACAAATAAGATTGTCACGCCATGTCAAGATGCTTTTGCATGTCATCACATAGAAAACTATGCTTTTTGTCGAATTCAATAGCCTTTGTGAGAGCATCACACTCATGCAGTATAGACCAGAGAGATCAGGGACAGATGAGAAGAGGACAAAGAGAAGCTATGGAACAAAAGGGAGAAATCGACTTAAGAAAGGATCACTGAACAAACTAACAAACGAATGAACAACCAGCTGAGCGAAATCAACAAAGACAGAGAGTTAAAATGGGGAAGAGGGATGAGAGAGGGGCAATGATAGTGAGACCCATAAGACAAATAAGGAGGAGAAGAGGGGGAATATCGCCCTGAAGCGTTTGGCTCATATTTAGACAAACAGAAGAGTCAGCCTGCCGACTCTTCTTACCAAACTGATTCAGATTCACGGCTGCTGCCCACTTCAATATGCTGCACAGATCAAGAGTTCCTAAACATTTCAAGTTGGGAAAATTCAAAACATATACAGTTGCCTTAGGATGTGACACAGAATCAACTCTTTAACCTTTGACCGTGATTCCCAACATCGACTCTCGCTTCATGTGGTTTTACTAGAAATCTTGAAATAAGGCAGATTAGACCGCCAGTATTCTGATGCATATTTTGATGCAGCTAGTTGTAACAATGAGATACTATTACGCCTGACAAACAGAGAGAGCATGATGGCTTTTCTCTGAGTTATGTCACATCTCTGAGTTGCAACACAGCTGCACAGAGCTCTGTTGTTCACAATATTCCCCAGGCTGTTTCAGCAATCTGTTCTAGTGACAATTGAACAAAGGCAAAAAAAAAGAGGCCTCCCCTCTTCCCCAGTCTTGTGGCCCATTTTATAGGCCATCAATTCTTTTCAGCTGAAATATTAAAGTGAAATGAAAAGTAATCCAATCAGGCTTTTTCTTTATACATATTATTTGATCAACACACTAAAATGAGGATGGGATTGTGTGCTCAGGTGATGAAAAGAAACTTTAAGCTACTGTGTTATTAAGTGGTGCAGGGACTTTGTAGGAGGTGAAAAACAAAAATAAAGGAGGCAGAAAGGCTCACACAATCACTGCTAGGTCTCTCCTAGGACCAGTTGAATTAAGACCCTGACACACCAAGCCGAGGGTCAGCTGTCGGACAGTTTGGGGCCGTTGGTGAACGTCCGCCGGCTGAGTTTTTGCAGTGAGTCCGGCACCATCACCACGTCTGCCCATGTTGGGCATTTTTCATTCGCCACAGTGAGAGAAATCACTCTGATTGGCGGTTCAGCTTCAGTGCACAAGAGAAATGGAAGAGAGGAAAGCGAACAAGAAAAGTCAAGAGGAAAAACACCGAAGGCTTTTCTAATTTTTCATCATCATCTCATCTGATCATTCCAACACACAGATATTTTGACAGTGTAATGGCCTGGAATGAAGCTAAGTGGTGAGTGAGAGTGATGTGAAAATGGTCAGCAAACGCTGCTTTACTTCATGTACGTATCATAACAGCTTTAATATCCGCCATCCTCAATCTTCTCGTTTTCCTTTTTGAATGACGAATATGGACTACCCCGACTTGCTGGGGTTACTTCATCTCACACAGGCGCAGAAGATACGTGGTGGCAGTGCAACTTTTTGAGTGCAACTTTTTGACCAAGACAAAGACGACTCAATGGGTGGCCTTCATAGCCGCTAGTTCTTTGATTTCAGCTTGCCCAGCTTTACCTGTAGTAAATATATAATGTATATATGGGTGTATGTGTGTGGCCCAATCCTTACACTAAGGACAGATTTGTGTATTTTGATAAAACTCAAACTTATTAAAAAAATTTCAGATTTCAGTAAGTATTTTTTTGTGTGAGACCTAGAACTGGAGAGCTGAAAATAGTGCATTATGTTTATGAAATAAAATGCATAGGCGTTGTCTTATTTTGTTCAAACTTTGGCTAATTTGTATGTGGAAAATCACTGATCTTGAGATATATATATATATATATATATATATATATATATATATATATATATATATATATATATATATATATATATATATATATATATATATATATAAATTAATAACTCATTTTAAAAGGTGTTTATCAAATGATTTTCAAAACTAAGTCCTTATGTGTTGATCAGAGAGACAAAAGTTAGGGGTGAAGAGGTAAGGGTTAAGTCAAGGATTTCTTTCTGAGATAATGTTATCCGACATCATGTCAATATGACCACAACGTAAAATACTAGAGTGCATCATTTTTGTTTATTTCTACTCTTCAGATTACTGCAGATTTAAGTGACTTTGCATTAGGCTACATAACTTTGAAAGACAATCCAACATTGAATCTAAACCCTTCTGGCCACTCCCCGGTGATGCAATGAGGCAGCTGGAAATGGAAAAAACACCTGTGCCGACATCACCGGAGGAGTGTGAACTGAGGTGCAACATGCAGTTCACTGATGAATTGCATTTAAATTATATAAAAACAGCTAGTGTTTGTGTGTGTTGTATGTGAAATATTTATTTATTCTCACAGATGATACAATTTCACGTTTAGTAAGTACTGAACATACTAAGAAATATTTTACAATGGGAAAAAATGATCACAATATTCTTTTTGGGGGGAAAACACAGAGGTGGAGGCCTTTCAAGGGTGAAAGTGTCAAAATTGAATTTGGACTCCAACATGTCTCTGGAAATGCAATAACTTTACTGTAAGTGTTTTATGGTATATTTGTGTTTTATTAATTTCTTCCGGTCAGATGTTTCTTTTTTATTTCTAGTGCATTGCATCTAAATATTTTCCTGCAGTTACTCACAGCTAAGTGGGTGAGCACCATTGCCACACTCCACCCTGATGAAGTTTGGCTGGTTTGAATGAGGTTGACAGCTTACAGTGACACCACCCTTCTGTGCCCAACTTTTGGGCTTAAATTTCTCCATGCTGGTGTCAAGGGTGTCATAACTACCACGCTCTGTTAAATCATTTAAGACCATTGCTCTGATAATAATAATATCTGTAAGTTTGGCATAGAGCCCAGCTGTATACTGGCAAGAGAAGGATATGTAGGTCCAAGAGGGGGGCACACTGAAGTCAAGCGAATGCATGAATGACTGCTGAAACACAAGGCCCAGAGAAAGTCATGGATATCAGTGAATTGTTTCTTGGCCCACTGCTGCTGGTTTCTACACTGAGGCCATAGTGCAGGGGATCTTAGACTCTTACTCAAAGGTCCAGGTCTGATTTCTATTCAAGGTCAGAGGTCTGGAACAATTGGCAACAACAAAATAATATCATAACGTAGAGACGGGTATATTGTTAGGATTTCATCGATACTAGCCATACGACTCATTGATACTCGGTTTGGTTCTTGATTGATACTCTTATTGGTTCATTTTTGTTTTGTGGTCCTCGGTCCGGACTTAGAGAACTCCTGCCATAGTGGATTCATCTGTCAGCTTCACGCCCTCTCTGTAGTCACTGAAGTTGACTGTACTGTACATACCCTGTCCTGCTGCTGTAAACACTCACTAGCTCACTAAAAATATATGTATTCAATATACAGTATGCACATAATTATATATTTATATAATATAAATAGTCCCCAATAAATGCATGACTGATTTTTATGTGAGAAACATTTGTTAACAACTACACTGCCCAGCTTGTTTTCATGTAGGAAAATACCTTTATAAAAAAGCAATAAAGTATATATTCATGACCAGCTTTTAAAGATTTACATCTTCAGTAGGAATTAATGGACTTGGAGCTGAGAGAGCAGAGAAGTTGGAGAGTGTTTGCGCCAAAATGTAATCAATAAATCATCTGTAAATGTTTTTGGAACCGACAAGAATGGTGTCCTGTTGATAGGAGCATGAGATCAAAAACCGTTTGTTTGGAAGGAAACAACCTATTATGCTGTTTAGTTTGGAGGACCACAAAGCGCGCACTGGAGGCACATTCCAGCATGTCTTTATCAGCAAGAAACAGGTGTGCTTTAAGCCTAAAGGACAGGGAAAAAACGGGATGACCTACATATGTTTAATGATAGCAGCAGCATGACCTCACTCTAGGCACTCCCTCCATTCTCCACTCTTTTCTCTTTTTCCTCATTTTCTCTCTCTTGCTCCATCGTTTCCCCCGCTCCGCCCTTTATCTCTTCCCACCCGCTCCCGGCTGCCTCGCCCTCACTCATTACCACCATTTTCCTCCCAACGGAGTGACTCAGCATTTTCGTCTCCCTCACTCATGTTCTCTCTCCTTCCCTCTCTCTTTCTCCTTCTCCCTCCCAATATTGCTAAAGCATGTTGTGCACACAGTGTATGGATCTAATGACTTGAAAGAATATTAATGATAGGACGAGATCTATAATTCCCTCAGGCTCTGACATACTCTGACATATTGATTTTTTGTTTTATTTTGACTTATGTCTCCATATAAGCTGCAGCGCAGCAGGAAGTGTTGCTCTGTCTCTACATCCAGTTCCTGACATGTAGGGTTTTTTCTGAGGAGCCCTGATCTTGGTCTTCTCCTTGTTCGCAGTCGAGGCCAAGATCTGACAGAATATTTGCAGATGATGCCTTCATCTGATCGCGGTCTTTCTCAACTCTGCAGCCCTGTCTAACTTTACAACCATCTTTGGTCTGTGCCCGTCTCTTCTGACACACAGACAAATCACTCAGGTTTCTCAGTCTCGTCTTTCCATCCCTGCAGATTCCCTCATCTGGATTAAAAAACAATATGTTTGCTGCAAACTGGATCCCTCATGTTTCCTGCATCTTTACAGAACATCAAAGAAGTGCCTCTGTGCAGTGGACTCCATTTTCTCATCAGAGCTCAGCTCCTCTCTCCCTGTTTTCCCCACAACGTCTCTCCTCCCCCTCTCAGGCTCTCATCGTTTCTGTCCCTTCTTTGCTTCATCATCCCTTCCTCCGTTCAGAGCCACAGGCCCTCTCTCCATCCCGAACTGTCTCTCTTCATCTCTCTTCTCCCTCCTCACATCAATATCCCTCAACCTCTCCTCCTCCCCGTAAACAGAGTGACCCTTCAGCCTGCTGTCGCCTCTCCGCCTCCAGACTCTTCACCATCTCTCTCGCTCTCCCTCTCCTGTGGGTAAACATGACCCATGCTTCGATCATCCTCTTGTCATTTTGTCATTATTATGCCCCCCGAACCCCTCTCTATCTCTCTTCATGTGCCTTCTCCTCTCTGCCTCGCTCTCTCTCTCTCTCTCTCTCTCTCATCCCTCAGTTCATCTTACTCTCCTTTTCTCATCTCTCCAGTGGTGACAAATACTTCTATCAGTCTTCAGCCATCTCTCAAGAACACCGCCTCCTCTTCTCACTCCTTCAATCTTTCGTGTCATCTCTTTCTCCTTCAAGATGAGATGTCCCTCTCCAAACATCCATCCATTCTGTCTGACCTTTTATTTTCCTTACAGAATGACCAATGTAGCTAAACTACACAACAAAAAGTAAACGGACACCCGAAAATTACACCCATACAATATGTGCTTTTGGAACATCTCAGTCCAAAAACATGGGCACCAATATGCTGCTAACTGACAATCTGGGAAGGCTTTCTGCAGAGATTTGTTGGGCACTGATGTTGTTTCCAAAGGTCTTCGATAAGGATGAGATCAGGGCTCTGTGAAGCTAAGACATGTAACCTGGTCTCACGGGAAGGTGTATAAATAGCACGACATTACACAGACATTCCACGTGTCATGAGGACGCTTTTTAGGCTTTTTGGGTATCATTTGTACACCACTTTTCACGTGTCATTTTTTAACCAGGCAGCTATATAATAATATCCACAGTTCGGACTAGACAACAAAACCACTTAGTTAGTTAGTGCTCTTTCTAAAAGGCCTAGCACAAAATAGTTTGTGTTTTAGAAGTATTCAGAATATTTATTAAATTAAAAATATTAATACCACATACTAAAGTACTTATAGAATGGCCCAGCTCAGAATAATGTATTGTATTATTGGATTATATTTTCTGATGCATCAATACATAAATCACTTTAATGTAGCAGCTGGTAAAGGTGGGGTTCATTTTAATGACTTTATTACTTTATTACTGCTGGGTAGCTTGTGATCTTCCCCCTGGGCATCAATATGTCTTATCTTATTTTGACCAATGGTGATATATAGTTGTGGCTGCATGGTGGTGCAGTGGTTAGCACTCTCGCCTCACAGCAAGAGGGTTGCAGGTTCGAATCAGGCTCTTCTGTGTGGAGTTTGCATGTTTTCACCGTGTCTCCCCCACAGCCCCTAACGGGATAAGCGGTTGAAGATGGATGATAATAATTTTATTTAGTGTTATTATTCAGAATATGCAAAGTTGGCTATAATATTTCAAGTTATCAAATAAATGTAGTGAAAAGTACAATATTTGCCACTGAAATGTGGTGGAGTAGCAGAAAATGAAAATACTCAAATAAAGCATAAGCACCTCAAAATTTCTCTACCACTACTTTAGGAGCAGTAATAGGATAAATGTAATTAGTTACTTTCCACCGGTGGCCCAAATCATGAGAAAGAGTCCTAAAACTATATAGTAGTACAGAAAGGTATGTGAGGGGTATCCATACTTTTAGTCATATTGTTTGGTGCATCTTTGTATTTTTTTATTTTCACTTTGAGATGTCTCTTTTCCTCACCCTTATTTCTTGCTTCTCTATTGTCATTGTTATGGATACGATCACAAAAGTTTCTCTCTGCCTTTGGAGAGATTAACTTTCTTAGCACAACTCTCCAGCGGCGTCGTCTTCTCGCTGCTGTCATTGTGCTTTTTTTTCAGTCTTTTTTTTTTTTTATCTTCCACCCCTATAGTTAGACTCTTAAGGTTTAGATCAGCGTCTTGCAATTATTTTCTCTCACTTATTCATGCTCCAGCCTGTCTCTTCCTATTTTCTCCCCAATCATTAGTGTTTTTTTTCAGTTCCACCACCTGTTCATCTCTCTGTCAATATCCCTCTCATACAGTATGAAACAAGAATAATTCTGCTCCCTACGTTCCTCCTTCTTGCTCTCTCTCTTTCCTTTAGCTCTCCTCTTTTGTTCTATTTGTCATCAGCCAGTCTGTATCACGTTGGTCACACCTCAAGCACTTGTCCTATTGCTATGCCTCCATTCTATTCCCACTATCATTCGTTCCATCACTCCTCCTCCCTCCTTCACTGACCATCGCACCACGTTTCCATTATTCATTCCTGCTCTGCGTCCTGTCCCTCTGCTCCTCAGCAGCCTGGACCCTGTCATGATGAGTTATAGGGGGAATATCTGCTCCTGTGGTTGCGAATGCTTCAAACTGGTTTACATATTGTTGGCACAAAAGGTCTACATTTTAAATATTTTGTCAGGAATCGGATGCTTTAGCTGTTAGTTTTAAATTTCCTGTTGTATTGATTGAGCTTCCACCTCTTGACATAGGCAACATTAGTGTATTTGTGCGGTAAAGAACCTCTAATAGACTTAGATTAGATTACTTTGAAATGGTAATCTGGTTGCTATTTCCTCCTGCAGCTATACTTTCAGTGCCTCCTCTTTGTTTAACTTCTATAATTAAAATTTATTCTGTCTTCCTTAAGGGAGCTTGTGCGCCCTGAGTGTTAACTGAGTTTCCTTAATAATAATAATTAGTGTCACACATTTCCGAGTATTACTGTATGTATTTCCTGCGGTGAAATTCCCAATCTGGTGTATAGCTGGTTGGACTTCTTTTTTTTTTCTTCTCCCTTTCTCGTTCTGCAACATTTTCAGTGTTCAAACATGGAAAGCCACATGGATTTTGTTTTCATCAACAAAGAGCAGGGATGATGATTGCTTTTCATGTTCAGACTTTTGCGCTGCAATTCCTAAAAATTACAACAAGATTGCATTCAGTGAGCCACCAACCATGTGGTATGTCTTTACCTAATCTATGTCAGTCTAAACTGAGTGCCTCAACAAAGAAAATCTAAGACAATAAAATGAAAAGCCTGAAAGGCCATATGTGCAGTGTTCAGGTGGCCTATCATACACAGTTGGTGACCAGCATCACTGTAACATCTGTAGTCCAAATCGAAATAGACCCAGGAGTGTGTGTGCTTGTATAGGTCGAGGTGTCAGATGTGGGAGTGGGTCTCACTTTGAAAGCCAGTAATTCTCCTAAATTACATACACACCGACCGCTCTGACGCTCCAAACCAGGAGCAATTTAGCATTTTGCTGCAGTTGTTCTTTTTTCTTGCCCCTGAATCAAAGCGTGCCTCGGCCTCAAAACGCCTGAAAGCTGTTGCTTAAACTGAAAAACAGATGAGAGCGTTGGAGCCAAATTCAGTCATTCTAAGAGGACAGGAAGAGAGATTAAGCACAGTCCCTGTGTGTGTCTTGTGTGTGTGTGTGTGTGTGCGTGCGTGTGTGTGTCTGTGTGTGTGTGTGTGTGTGTGTGTGTGTGTGTGTGTGTGTAATAGGCAGCAATTGTGCCATTAGCCTAGTTATTTAGCTATCTGTTCCTCATCAAACCCCACCTCACTAAACACTTCCTGTCAGTAAAGAGGGGCTGGATGTTAAAGCTTGTGGGGGGTAGTGTGTCGGTTTGTGACTGGGAATGTGGAGAGTATTTATTTGTCTATGTAGTAATGACTGAATATGTCACTGTCAGGTACGTCCGCATTCGTGAGTAAATGTATGTGCATGGTCTTGTGCTTGTTTAAATTTTGTGCTTTGGTGTGTACAGGCAGCTATGTCTCCTACAAAAACAAGTTCCCATACAAATAAATGGGAAAAATAAATCAAGTCTTGAGGGAAACATATTTTCTCTTGGATTACATTGCAGTTTTAAGATAAGATAAGATAAGATATTCCTTTATTAGTCCCACAGTGGGGAAATTTTAAACATGTGGTTTAAGTTGTAAAAACACACAATGAAAACACAACAAAACTACTTAGGTTTGGTTAAAAAAAAAAAAAAAAATAGGGCTGTCAAAGTTCTAAAATTAAGGCATAAACGCAACTTGCAATATTTAGGTTAAATTCTTTAAATTCTAGAGTGAAGATACTGGTATCGTATGAAACTAGAAACTAGCGCGAGATCATGGCCATTTTCAAAGGGGTCCCTTGACCTCTGACCTCAAGATATGTGAATGTAAATGGGTTCTCTGGGTACCCACGAGTCTCCCCCTTACAGACATGCCCACTTTATGATAATTACATTAAGTTTGGGGCAAGTCATAGTCAAGTCAGCACACTGACAACTGTTGTTGCCTGTTGGGTTGGAGTCTGCCATGTTATGATTTGAGCATATTTTTTATGCTAAATTCAGTACCTCTGATTCCCAATAATAAATATATACAAACATTTGCATAAAGTAACTTATTTGTCCACTCCCATGTTGATAAGAGTATTAAACACTCAATGGATAATCATGCGATTAATCATAATTAAATATTTTAATCAACTGACAAAAAAACCCCATCATGGTTTGGCTTTAAATTGCAATTTGTGATTAAGCTATAGACAAATTAAAATAAGTGAACAATGACTTTAGTTTCACACAGGACACAAACCGCTGTCTCCTGGATTAAAGACCTGTGTTTGACTGACCTGTCCACCACCCTGAACTGGATTTCCGTGGACTATAATTCCAAACATATTTGTGATGTGTCAAAAACAAACGTAATCCATGACAAAATTTGTTTCCCTCAAAACGTAATTCACAGTGCTGTTTCGTTATATGGGAATGTAATTTTTAGCAGACAGGGCTGGCACAAGAATGCACGTGTGTTTGTGTGCATGAGCCTGAATGCCAGTCCAAATGCCCTCCTGCATGAAACTTTGTCCCCTGTGAGAGGTAATTTTGACCATATGGTACACAACATGACACATACTACACCACAGACAACTGCACCACATTAAACACACAAATACACAAAAACACAACGTGATCGGTGCAGTACAACTACCCCGCAGGTCTCAGGAATCAGAGTAAGATATACATTTAGATACAAGAGCTGAGTACAGACATGCAGAGATTGAGAAAAGCTTAGAGTCAGTTAGTGTGTGTGCATAGAGAAGGTTTCCCAGCAGAGATAACATTTCATCCCCTGGAGCCTATCTCACACTAACAGTTTGGCCCACTGCTGCTGGAATCATGCACACATATAATCTCACCAACTAATACACACATACACAAAAATCTGCCTCTGCTGCACCGACATTCAGGATATAAATAAGCATACGGCTGCAAATATATTCTCTTCTCTGTACTGTGTCCTTCCACATACACTGCATGCGCACACGCACCCACACATAGTAGTGTTTCAATGACTTCTGAGGACATTACATTGACTCGCATTCATTTCCTGGAGACCTACCCTAACCCTAAGTGTAACTGTTACATACCTAATCCTAGCCCTTACCCTAACCTCAATCTAAATCTAACCTAACCCTAAACCACGTTATGGGGACGGGCATTTTATCGCCAAAGGGAAGGCAAGTCCTCACAATGTGACAGTGTAAACAGATTCATGTCCCCACAACACATAGTAACACACACATACATACACACACACACACACACACACACACACACACACACACACACACACACACACACACACACACTAATAGCAGCACTAACTGCTCTGTCGTATTCTCTAAAAGCCTCATTCATTGACAAACCTGATTCTCTCTCTCTCTCTCTCTCAACCAAACACATTTTCCATGCCTCCTAATGTAATAGTGCTGTAATGGTGCCACAGCAATCTGTTGTGGAAGATGAGACCAAGTATATTACTCAAACAAGAAGAGAACTGGAGTGCTCGACTCAATTATCCTATCGGGCACCGACCTGAAAATCACAAAATTAGCAAATTAAGTCGACTGCACTCGCAAATAAGTACGTAACACAGCAGAACGAAACAGAGCCGTTTCAGCCCAGTGCATTTCTCCAAGTATATTAACCACCGTATATTAACTATTATCGAGGAAAGTTAAAGAATTTAGTAGACAGATTTGTTCTTTAGAAACTTCGCATATGTGAGTATTTCCCCCTTAATGCATCAACCCTTAAACATTGTGGTTTGTATTTCTCACCTAGTTCCCTGGTCATGTAGCCATGGGCCTTTCGACCCACTGCAGACAAGGTCAGCTTTAATTTTAAGGAAATAATACACAGCGTAAGAGGGCAAAGAGTTCACGCTGCGTTGGCCATGGACTGCAGATTGTAATGGTATGTGACGGCTTTACCACAGTGGTTAGTTGTGGTTCAAACAAAGCCTCAGCCGAGCAGAGCAGTAATATGGCCACTGACTGGCCATGCAGTCTCTGCCCTCATTTTCATGCATATAAATAGATTTTTTTTTTCTTCCCACACTTCCACAGCCAACAAACAACAACTGTTTGTAGGGCTCCAATTAACTTGTGAATCTGCTCACTGTGACACTACTGGGGATAAAAAAAAAAAAAGACACAACATGTACTATCAATGTTAGATGAGTTGGGAGTATTTCACCATTTTACTTTCTTATGCAGAGTTGGATGATATCTGTGTGATATGTACAGAGCTAGACCCAGGAGACGATTAGTCTAATTTAATGATAATAATAATAATAATAATAATAATAATAATCTTCATTTACAGTATATAGCACCTTTCATATAGGGGGAGTAGTTCAAAGTGCTTTACACTACTACTTGACGAAACAAGAGTATTAATAAAAACAGACATATTAAAACATGCAAATACTGCATATATGACAACAATAAAACATGTAAAAGATAAGTATAAAACTAAAGAGAAGAGCAACAGCCAGTTAAAGGCAATGTTGAATAAATAAATTTCCAATTGTTGTTTAAAAAATGTCCACAGGGCTTTAGTTTAAACGGAAAACAGCGAAACAGCTACTCTTTCTCTAAAGCTCACTATGCTGTATCTGTGTTTTAGAAATCCATACACAAACAGGAACTATTTGTGATGCCAAGAGTAACTATGGTGGCTTTGTTGGCAAAAATAAAAGTGACGCCAAGCGGTGGTATGTGGCAAGATGGGATGAGAATGTGTTGGCTTCACACTTACAGAGTGGTGTCAATCTTCTCACGTACCGGTAACCCTCAACAAAGAAAAGCAAGTACCTATTATTGACCTATTATTAGGCTGGAGTGCACACTTGAGGTAACTGCAACACAACGATTCAGAAGAAGTAATCAGTGCAGTGAGAAGGATGGGAAAAAAGATTACATTAGTTTGCTATCATTCAGAAATAGTCTACGGACTTTGACTGATAGAACAACTGTGGTGTATTTTACATTTAAATGGTCAGTATCAGAATGTGTTTTATCATTCCAACAACAACAAACATCTTCTGGACTTGACATCGTCAAACTTAAATGGCAGTGAAAACTAATTGCCAAGATGGAAAACAGATTTTCCACAACAAAGATATTCTGCCACAGTTGACTGACAATGTTAATTTTAAAAACGGTCTCTGCTCTTATAATGACTTCTATTCTTAGCATCACCCAAACTGTAGGCCCCAAACATGCAACTAAATCAAAACAATGCCAGAACAGCCCCTTAGCTATTACCCTTAGCTATTTGTGTAACCTGCTCAATACAAGAGAGTTATTTCCAGTGCGTTTTAGCAGCCGTGCAATATTCACATATTCTCAATGTGTGTTTATGTACGTCAGACAGAGGGTTGTTAAAATGCTTTATGGCATCTCCTGAAGCATTGACCTTTACGGAAAGCCACTGATCTGTTCAAAACAACATGATATACTGTGTGCATGTGTGTGCACTAGAAGCATGTTACTATACGGTTTCGTGTGCACATGGCTGTGTGTGTGTGTGTGTGTGTGTGTGTGTGTGTGTGTGTGTGTGTGTGTGAGACATGACGTATAGCCGGTAGCACTGAATCCCACCAACCATCATTAACTTTGACGTCCAGCCAAATGTCGTTATGTATGGTCGACTGCATGAGTTACTGTTAGAGATATAACGGAGTGGCTACTGTAATGAACTTGCTGAGTGTTTGATGTACAGGTCTCTGCTGGAGGGAGAGAAGTAAATACTACGACCGTGATGGCGACGATTACAGTGATGATGGTGATGAAATTCCCCTCCTCACTCGCAGATGAGTGGGTGAAATTTCTGGAGGGAGAGGAGCAGGAAGAAGGGAGGACAATCGGGAGGAGGAGATGAAGAAAGCAGTTTGAGGAGATGGAGGAAGAGGAAACGGAGAGGAGGGAAGGAAGGAGGACAATCGCACAATTTGATATCTTGACAGCCAGACACTGCTAGAGGGAGACGAGTGAGAGCGCTGATGATGATGTTAATCAGTAATGATGATGATGACACTAGAAGTTCTCACTGTCTTTTAAGTCTTTTACTGCTGCAGATCTGTGGAGCCACAGGGTGTCCTGGTGGTCAAACTACGACACCCTAGAGAACGACATCCACCCTGCCTCAGTGTGTCTGAGCGATGCTGTTCTGCAGCTGACCTTGTGCTTTCACATTACTGAAGGGGAGTGTGGAAAAGGAAAAGGTACAGTATATTGTATTCTATACAGTAAACTGAATATCTTCGAGTTGTGGACAAACCAATACATTTGAGGATGTCATCTTGGACTTTGGGAAACACTGATTGTCACCATTTTCTGACTTTTTATAGACCAAACATCCATCCATCCATTATCTGTAACCTGTATCCTATTCAGGGTCATGGGGGGTTAGAGCCAATCCCAGCCGACACTGGGCGAAGGCGGGGAGGAAGTATTGCCGGGCTGACATCTAGAGACCATTCATGCGTACTTTCACACCTATGGGCAAATTAGAGTCAACAATTAATCTGCATGTCTTTGGACTGTGGAAGGAAGCCGGAGAAGACCCACGCTAACACGGGGAGAACATGCAAACTCTACACAGAAGGTCCCAAAGCCGGATTTGAACCTGTGACCCACTAACCCCTGTGCAGCCCCCACAGACCAAACAACTAATTGATTGAGAAAACAATCAACAGATTAATCGATAATGTAAATAATCACTAGTTGCAACCCTAAAAGGGAGACTTTTAACCCTCATAATGTCCTGGGGTCAATCTGACCCCACATTTCATTTATTTTCTTAACTCCGAAAAGGGTATGCTTTCATGTAAATAAGGTCTATTGGCCCTAAATTCCAAAATGAAGGGAAAAATGTGTAGTAATGGGTTGGACTGAAGTAAGACTAAAGGTGTAACACAAAAATGAATGACAATTTATACTATATGCTTTAAAATAACAGTCAAACCAAGTGGGGTCATTTTGACCCCAGAGGACAAAAGGTGTATGGCAAACGGGAGGACATTATGAGGGAAAATCAAGAAAAGAAAAAGAAAATAAGATGCTACATTTCAAGGGACTATGCTTTCAATTAAAAGGAGGAGAAAGAAGGACAGCATGAGGAAAACAGCAGCAATGATGGATAATCAAGAGCAAAAAGGGATTACAAAGTTAAACCGACAAGTGTGTCGAATTTGGTGGCATCTATTGGTGTAGTGGCAGATTGCAAACAACTGACTCCGCTCGCTCCTCCCTATCCAAGAATGCAGTAACATGAGCCATCAAGTGTAAAACCGTGGTAAGGCCGTTTGCCTCCCCCAGAGGTCATCTTTACCATAGTAATACTAATTTTGAAACAACGCAAGCAGTTACACAAGCATGTCGGGGAACTATGGTGGCTTTGAAGAGCCGCAAAACCATAAAAAGCTCTATCTAGAGCCAGTGTTTAATTAGTCCATTCTGGGCTACTGTAGAAACATGGTGGAGCAACATGGGGTACTCAGTGAAGAGGACCTTCTCCGTTTGTAGACGAAGGGCTCATTCTAAGCTAACGAAAACGTGATTCTTAGTTTCAGGTGATTATACGCTAAAGAAAACACTTATTTAGTTGAATATTATATTCCATTCCTGCTAATAGATCCCCCCAAATGTTGCACATTGCTCCTTTTAAAGATGATCACTGGGAAGTATTTTCCTGATCATTAGGGCTAAAAACAAACCAGGGAAGGGATTTCCATTTCTAACCTCCAGCTAATCGCTACTGATGCAGCATTACACTTTTACAGCAATATAAAATTGTTATGTGTCTCACACGGTGCTCCCCCCCCCCTCTCTCTCTCTCTCTCTCTCTCTCTCTCTCTCTCTCTCTCTCTCTCTCTCTCTCTCTCTCTCTCTCTCTCTCTCTCTCTCTCTCTCTCTCTCTCTCTCTCTCTCTCTCTCTCTCTCTCTCTCTCTCTCTCTCTCTCTCTCTCTCTCTCTCTCTCTCTCTCTCTCTCTCTCTCTCTCTCTCTCTCTCTCTCTCATCCAAACACAGTCTGACTCTGCCCTCTAATGGCACACAGTCTAAACTACCTTCTTAACCTCCATTTTCAGTTCTACTTAACTGAAACATTTGACTGTCTTGAGCTAAATCAGAAAAACTCATAAACATAATGACAGATCTGATAATCTCACTATCAGCCTGGATGCAAGTACAGTCACTGTAACACTACTCATATAATACAGGAGGAAATAACTAAGATTAAAGTATGTATTCAATACAACAGAAATGCAGTTAAGGATTTTTTTTTTAATAACCCTTTTATTGTGTCGAACACTTCTAGCACAGATTTTATGTTCCTTACTTATAGTAAGAAACAAGAGCACCAACTGAATAGATCCTTCAAGAAAGATGCACATATAAAAAACAGTTTCCCTTCATGTATGCAAAGATGCATCTTGACTCTATTGCACTATGTTCAGTAATAACGCACTTATTGCAGGTATAGTGCAGTCACTGTATTGTACTTTGACTTGGCCTGGAACCTTGACATGGTGAAACAGGCCATTAACTGTTGTTGAAAAAAAAAAAAAAAAGTGAAAATCCTGCTGTAGATACTGGAGGAGCTACACCAAGCCCAAATGTACAGCTTTGTAAAAATGTTTTCCCTTATACTTTACACTCAAACTTTAAAACAGCCACCCCCTTAAAAAAGAGTTGTGTCCTCTTTGCATCCACAGAATGGAAAAGTCCCACAGCAGGGCTGAAGCCAGGGTCTCCACATGATTTTGTCTATTGTCATCTGACTTTGACAGCCGCCTGCATCAGCGTTAAGGTGTGAATGAGTATCATCAGACGCCTCCTTGTTTGTGAGGGTATTTTGATGTCTCTCCACAGCTTTAGCAGTCTGCTCGAGGACTTCAGCATATCGTGGCTCAGTATCACGGGTTAGTGGGCGGGACTCTGAGGGATCGTGGAACAGGTCGTACAGCAACGGTGGGTTGTGATGCGTCACGTGTTCACCGTGACATAGACAGATGGTAGTGTTGTAGCATCCAATAGCTCCAGGGGGAGAAAAGTTGGGAGTGAAAAAGTGCACCTTGAAGACTGAGTCACCTGGATGGAAACACACCAGATGTGAACGTGCACAAGTTTACGGTACAAACTGTGACAGGTTAAAGGACCAGTGTGTAGGGTTTAGCGACACCTAGCGGTAAAGCTGCAGATTGAAACTTCTCCTGTGCGCCAAGCGTGAAGTATTGCTATGGTGACCAGGATGAAAACATTAATAGTAGTGTAGGTCATTTGCAGAAGAGCAGAGCCAGAGCTTAGAGTGTGTGTGCATGTGAGAGGTGAGTGGTAAAGCAACAGAGAGAGAGAGAGCGTGGCAGTGCATCTGTGCGAGTGAACAAGTGAGCTGGTGGAGCAGAAGACAATTTAGCTACGAAAACATCTAGTGAGCGTACAGTGGAAGTGTGCAGAAATAAAAGCTGAAGCTCCTAAAGAACAAGAGAGGTTTCCCTTGTTATGTTTCCCAGTGGCTGAGTGGAGCAAGCTGCATTAATGTGTTAAAGAAAGCTAGAGTGAAGATACCGGCCTCACATAAAACTAGAGAACCTCAGGAATCCATTGGTACCAACCATGTCATACTAGCTGTTCATGAAGGATATGAAATAATGCTCCAAACTTGCTCTAAATTTTAGCGAGGAAAAACTACCGTAGTCATTTTCAAAGGGGTCCCTTGACCTCTGACCTCAAGATATGTGAATGAAAATGGGTTCTCTGGGTACCAACCAGTCTCCCCTTTACAGACATGCCCACTTTATGATAATCACATGCAGTTTGGGGCAAATCATAGTCAAGTCGGCACACTGACAGCTGTTGTTGCCTGTTGGGCTTGAGTTTCTATGTTATGATTTAAGCATATTTTTTACGCTAAATGCAGTACCTGTGATATATTTGTCATTGCTTTGTGTTGCTAATTGATTTCCAATAATAGATATATACATACATTTGCATAAAGCAAGCATATTTCCCCACTCCCATGTTGATTCAAGTATTAAATACTTGACAAATATCCCTTTAAGGGTACATTTTGAATACCGGTAGATAAAAGTGTGTGATTAATTCTGTTATCTATAACGACGGACAATAGTGATAAAATATTTGAATACTTTAAATACTTTTGATTAACAGCCTTAATATATATAAATAATCTGTTGGAAATAAAGGTGGCTGCTTTCAGCATATTTTTGGTATCGCTTTTTATCAAATAATATGCCAATAATTAGATTCGAGACTATAAGATAATAAGAACTGGAAATGATAAGCACTATAATGCTGCACTCATTCACACATATATTGTCATATGCAGTTTTCAATCTATATTAAACTAGTTTACTTGAGTACTAAAATTTTTGTTTATTTTAGCTTGATTCTGTGGTATTCCATTTGCGAATGCCTGAAGGTACAGTACAGTTTGATTTCAGTTTTCAGCAATTTCTGCAGAAACTAACTATAAATAAATACATGCTATATATATATATATATATATATATATATATATATATATATATATATATATATATATATATATATATATATATATATAAATATATCTATATATATATATATATATATATATATATATATATATATATATATATATATATATATATATATGCGATCAATAAAAATCAGACCATATAACAGTCAACAATATTTGTCTGTTAAATGATTGACTGCATGTGTCTACATGTGTGTGAACTTACTTCCAGGTGGGTGCCAGCGTGCTGCATTCAGGTACATTCCACAGTAGTGGAACATGAATTCATGCTCTGATCGCTCCACCTTCCCCTCCAACAGTGGCATGAGGTTATAGCCATCCGATTGTCTGGGAGAGAGACAGAGGGAAGAGGGGGATTTTTTAAAACCAAAACATACAGAGAGAGATTCTAGACATTAACTTTTGGATCCACATTGTAATCATCTGGCTACAGAACATATGAATAATTATGCTCCAGTTAAGAGTAAATGTATCTGTCTCCTTTTGTAACTGTAAACAGTGGTGTGATGTACTATTACATTCAACAAATACAGCAGCTTTTCAACCTTTCCAGGAATAAAACAAATATAACTGTGAATGAAAATAAAGTACATGCAATAGAAAGAAAGCACGCTACCTGTCTGGTTGTGTGTCCTTGGCCAAATATTTCAGTGTTGGGTACAGGTCCATGAGGCTAGTGGGTTCGTCCACTACTCTTCCAGCTGTCAGTCTGCCGGGCCAGCGGAAAATACCCGGCACTCTGATCCCCCCTCCCAGCCTCCCATCGCTTTCCCACCTACAGGGGAGTAATTAAGATCAATTACACAACCCAAATATATCTATTTTTGCAGTAAATACAGTATGTATTATTGCTATTATTATAATTATGTTCTTTAACCTTCGGTACTCTGTGATAGGGCTGCACAATTAATCAAACATTAATTGCGATTGCAATTTTGGCTTCCCACAATTAAATTAACATGAACAACTCCAATTCGTGCTCTGCTCATAGAAAACTCCACTGCATATCAAATAAAGCACTTCCTCAGCTACTACGCAGCCACCAGGGGGCGATCACTTTGGTTTCACTTTTGAGGAGCCATCATGCCACTGCACATGCACCCTAAACACTTTCTTAATGTTGCAGCTGTATCCACTGAATCCACTGAATTCAGATAAAGAAGGACCTTATTTTAAGTCTTATTTTGATGCAAAGATCTGTATATTAGCAGGAATGTTGCACAAGTGAAAGCAGAGATGTTTATTTAAATGTGACAGTGCAATCAATATATTTTCTCCCTTAAATCAATGAATAATAAAGTGATAAATAAAAGTGATCTTGATATTAATGAAAAATAATTGTGCAGTCCCACCTGGAGATTATTTTAACCCCAAATGGAGTCTTCCCCACTGCTTTTTGGTCAGTATGAATCAGTCATTAAACATACAACTTCCTATGCAGTTAATAATGTTTTATCAACTGTTAATCAATATTTTGAGACTTCAAATATTAGAGTAACATGTGGATGTCTGAATCAAAGATTGCAGTTAAAGTGACTGTCATTAAAAAACAGCGTAAGACGATGTCTACCTTTATAAATGCCGTTCCAGCCTCCTTTCTGGCCAATTATGGAGTCAGCATCCTCTAGGTGTCCACCATGGTCTGATGTAAAGTACATCAAAGTGTCGTTAGCTAGGCCGAGGGAGTCCACCGTCTCTGTAATTTTACCTAAAAAAACATATCAATAGATCAGAGATGGTCAGATACGGATTTAAAACTCCATCAAAAGATAGAAACAGTAGGATTGCTCTGAGTTTCCTGATGGGTAAAGGACAATTTTGTCTTATTTTTTGTTTTGCTTTGTAATTTCTTGTGGTTAGTATAAATCTGACACACACACAGAGCAGTATTATTTGTACAGAAGCCAGCGATGATGGGATGTTTCTTTGCCTTCTTGAAATGCTGCACTTGGTAGTTACCGGCCAATCAGACCGCCCTCAAACTAGAGGCCAGTATATAAAGTTTAACAATGCATGACAAAATACTCACCGATCATCCAGTCCATTTCTTCTACGTTGTCACCGTAGCAACCATGGCGACTTTTACCAGCAAAGGCGGGGTTTTTGAAGAGTGGCGTGTGGACATGGGCCAAAGAGAGGAAGAGGAGGAATGGACGATCAGCATTCCTGACGAGGAGAGAAGGTTTTAGGTTGAAGAGAGATAAAGAATTCATAGAGATTTACATAATTTTATTCATTTAAATATGTCTTTCACTGTTAGTTATTAATTTATTACTTTTCTTTATTTCCTTTGTCTTAAAATGCCTTGGTGCTGTGAACTTTTCGACCACTGATTGTGGTGCTCTCTTTGCATTACACAGGCATCAATAAAGTGATGAAACTAAAAACTCAATAAATTCCACAAACAGTGTTGCATGTGTAGCCAATCCGTGATAAAGCACTGATGTCCAAAAACAAACTACCTTCACTAACACACACATCTATGAGCCACAAATGACTTGTTTCTTTATAAAGATAAACATAAGCACTGTAGTTAATTTCCAGTCAATAACACATACATTGTGCTGGTGCTGTAAATACTTGGGGGTTCATGGTGATGAAGCTATTTTCTGATTCAGAAGTATTGTTAACAATTCACAGCATACCTCTTTATAAAGTTTTGTGCTTCTCCCAGCATCCTCTGGGGCAGTGTCTCCACTGTCATTGGCTGCTCGATCACTTCTTGGTTCCTCATGAGAATGCAGTTCCAAGTCTGCACGTGTTTAAAGGGTACGTACCACACAGCGGCTACAAGGACACTTAAAAGAAAAAGTGTTACCAGTAGCCACAGGCGGACTTCAAGGAGGCCACAGGCACGGACACACACCTGAAAACACAAAACACACACTCAGATCGCATAGAAACAAAGCACACACACTAAATGAAACCACTGCCATACAATGCACTGATAAAGTATGAATAACACTGCCTGGGTTCAGACACTTCAATGAAGTTAGTTAATGACTTAAAACTAGCGCTGGTTGATTATGGCAAAAATCATAATCACGATTATTTTGGTCAATATGGCTATTAAATACAATTATTTGTTGACTTTGTAAACATCATGCATTTAGAGAGAATATTTTAAAGTTAAGCACATCAATCTGTTGCACTCTGAGAACAAAATTAAGAGGCTGGAAGGCTGTGAATGACGCTGAGGTCTGTGTGAGGGATGCTGTAAAGTGCCACCTTCACCACACACAACACAAGACTAAACAAAAGCGTCATTACGAAATGGAATGTGGCACAATAATTATTGTATGTCAATCTTGTTTTCATAATCGTTGCAAGTCAAAATCATAATTGAAATTCAATTAATTGCCTAAATGAACAATAAAAAAAAAAAATACAAATAAATACACAGTGTACAGAAAAATTACAGCTGTCAAAGTTAACATAATGCGTTAACTTTGACAGCAGTTTAATGCATTTTCAGGTTGTGGCGGGCTAAGTTTTAAAGCTAATATCTTGTAGGAGATACAATATGATATGATACAAATCATGTCATACTACATCATCGCGAAGGAGGTTAAGTAACGCTCCAAACTTACGCCTAATTTTTTTTGAGGAAAAACTGTCATGGCCATATTCAAAGGGGTCTCTTGACCTCTGACCTCAAGATATGTGAATGAAAATGGGTTCTCTGGGTACCCACGAGTCTCCCCTTTACCGACATGCCCACTTTATGATAATCACATGCAGTTTGGGGCAAGTCATAGTCAAGTCAGCACACTGACACACTGACAGCTGTTGTTGCCTGTTGGGCTGCAGTTTACCATGTTATGATTTGAGCATATTTTTATGCTAAATGTAGTACCTGTGAGGGTTTCTGGACAATATTTATCAGTTTTGTGTTAACTGATTTCTAATAAAAAATACATACATTTGCAAAAAAGCAAATATATTTGCCCACTCCCATGTTGATAAGAGTATTAAATAGTTGACAAATCAATCAATTAATTACGATCAACTATGGACAACCATGTGATTGTGTTTGAATATTTTAATCAATTGGCAGCCTTAATGTTGGCAGCCAATTCACACTAAAACTGTAAACAGCTCTCTGCCAATGTCTCAACCAGTATCTGGCATGATATTCTCCACAATTACAGTACTTATGGCAGGGCTGTTGTACTGTATTGCACTACAGATGTAATATTGTGGTGCCATAATTTTGCCACTAGATGACACCACAAACCATTTAGAGAATTAGTAATTATGAGTGAAACAAGTGGAGCATTGTGTCCTTTGTTCATACATACTGCGCAGTAATTAAATGTAGATCTGAAAACAGTTTTATGGACTTCCGTTTTCCTGCTGAGCACTCTCCAGTTTTCTGTTACTCTTCTTTTCAAGCTTGTTTGTTTGCTGAACCTGTGGCACAGCTGGTTCCCATTCCTCCTGCAGGGACCTACCATCCAAGTCTTCACAGAGTTTCAGTTTCGACATCGCTTTGCTTTCCCCGAAAACAGGTTTCTGGCTGACGTGCCTGTGAATTTCACAATTGCAGCTTTTGTTCCTACTTTTTTTTTTTTTCCAACCCTGAGGCTCATTTCTAAGTGGTTACACATTAGATATTTTGCTTTGGGGTGAACGGCACAGCAACTTTGTGTTCTAATTTCTTCCTCTTAGCCTGGCAACCCAAATGTATCTCTGTTTTCTTTATTTTCGTTTTACCATTTTGGTGATTAGCTCAGCCATCTTCTTGTCTTTATTATGTGCCTCTATATGTCTATTTCAGAGGACCAAAATGCAAATTTACCAACTGACAAAATCATCCTTACCAGTGTGAGAAGTCCAACTCCAAGCAACATGGTCAGATTTTGGAGTGCGTGCTGGACGTGCACCATGACAAAAGTCCCCTCTCCGGGCACACAGTCATTGAACAGGGTGAACGGCAGGCCGTAGTAGTAGCTGAAGCCATGCTGGTTCGGATGGTGGCAGTGATCCCCTCTGTGTTCACAGTTCACACCCAAGTGCCACTTACCTGCAGAGACACAGAGAGAGAAACAGCCAATCAGATAACCTTTCACTGCAACATGAAAAATTGTTTCACTTCAACAGCCTACATACACGTGCGAATCTTTCTCTCACTAGCTCAAAACAGTGTCAGAGCCAAATGCAAAATCATACGTGCGCTGTCAATACTTGTTAAGTGTGAAAATGTTGATGTACCTAACTGTATCTAAAATTGCCTCCTTATGTGCAGGTGAGAAGAGATCTTATACTTTCTAAAATGCACACAAGCAGAGGACCAATTAGTTTAGTTTATCTGAGAAGAAACAGTGCAAGTTAATAAATACACATGCCATAAAAAAATAGCCAAAAGGTTATTTTTCTTCTATCGTCCATGGCTAAGGTGATACAAAATGCTTCCTAACATACAACAAAACAGGGAAAAAAAAACAAGGGATGCAGTTTAAAGGTTAGAACATGACACACAGGAGAAGACACAGTAGTAGCAGTAGAAACTGTAGTGACATATATACATATAAAACAACATTACAGACAAGCAGGACATACAGTATAGATAATGTCATGGCAGAAAATGTGTTTAAGATGCAGTAAACTCACCATCACTGTGTCTGGGAGATGCATCCTATTTTCTCCTTGATAATGCTACGTTGTGAACAACAAATCTGTGTTGAAATCAGCAAGATGAGACCTAGTTAAAGTTGGGTGTTTGCTCCACGCAGGGCTGTTCTGCTTACCGCCTGCTAACAGCTAACTAGCGCTCACAGTGCCAACTTCAACACGGGAGGTACTGTTGATTTGCATTAGGATGTGTTCGGGCTCTGTCAGTAAAAATGACTATTGGGCAATAAGGTAAATTCTCACATTATCATTTTGTGCTCAAATATAATCTTGAAAAATGTAGTTTTTGGAGAGAAACTTCAATAAATCCAGTTGCTTGAATGCGATGTTAAATAGATAATAGAAAGGGAATTATAGCCTGTTTCGTTATAGTTTTGCTTTTTACTGTGGTATCAAATTGGTATCAAGAAACATCGAATTTCACTCATACCGGTATCTACTAAATTTCAGGTATCGCAACATCCCTAATATAGATAGCAGCAGCAAAAAGAGTGCTTAGTACTTACATGTATATGTATTTACTACCAAAAGAAATAAGCATTTAGTTGTGTGTGAATAGTTGTATGAATTAAAATTATGATATACTCTCTTGAACCTCTTACAGACCAGGCTGACTGGCTAAAAGCACTTTTCATCAAGGGAATATCACTTTAAGTTCTCACCCACTAGGCCGGTGGTGTATCCTTGCTGCTGCAGCCTCTTAGCAAAGGTGGTCTCGCTAGGTGGCAGCCCCGCTGAACCTCCAAGGAACAGCAGCACCTGCATACCGCCTGGGCTGCCCAATCCTAGCCGACACACGGACAAAAATAAAACAAATTTGGAACATAACTGTCGACCAGGATGCTCTTTTTTTGCTCTGGCAAATAAGTTGAAGAGTATGCGTTACCTGAGCGGAGCGCGTAGCGCCCCGTGACAAAAGCGGCCCGGCTCGGGGTGCAGAGAGGAGCAGCTGAAATGTGCTGAGTCAGCTTTACCCCCTCAGAAGCAAGTCTGTCAATGTTAGGAGTCCTGCAAGGCCAGAGCAGATGTAATACGGTTAATAAGTAAGACATATATGTAGATAATGAAATAAATACATATTGAGACAAGATACACATATATTGACATACTACAGACATGATGTAAAAAACAGGCTGCAATGACGATAAAATAAAGTCAGATAATAGAGAGAACTGAAGCAGACAGTGAGTGAGCAAAAGAGCAAGAGACACACAGAAACCAGACTGGAACACGTTTGTTAGCACTAACCTGATGGTGTCGTTACCGTAGCATCCTAAATCACCGATGCCCATGTCGTCCACCATCATCAGAACAAAGTTGGGCTTCCTGTCTGCTTTCTCAGCTGTGACATCTCTTCCCACTGCCAGGAGGAGGGAGAGGAGAAGATGTGCCAACAGGGAGGACCTTAGGGTGAAGAGAGAGTCGTTCCATTACCAATACCAGTATCAGAAATGTACCCGATCATCAGCAAGTCTATGCCGATACCAACATTTTATTACCCCAGCAAAAAATCAACTTGTTTAACCGGATATCAATTCTTCTTCACTGCTCCAGAACAGTAGCCTTCACTGTGCTGTCACCTTGGATGAATCATGGTTACCACCATGGAGACTACTGTTTTAAAGCAGCGAAGAAGAACTGATTGTAGGTAGTTTGTCATGTGATGAAAGCAAACAACAACAGTACGATGCTAGTGGAGAGATAAATGGTGACGGTAGTCAAAGTGAGGAAAATGTAGTAGTGTAGTAAACAGCTGTTTAATCCTAATGATAACTATATATTTTTATGACACTGGTATTGGATCGGCTGCACAGTGGTGCAGTGGTTAGCACTGTCGCATCACAGCAAAAGGGTTGCAGGTTTGAATCCAGCTTGGGGTTCTTCTATGTGGAGTCTGCATGTTTACATTATCCCTGTGTAAGTGTGGGTTTTCTCCGGGTTCTCCGGTTTCCTCCCACAGTCAAAAGACAAGCAGGTTAGGTTAATTGATGACTGCGACCTGTTCAGAGTATACCCCACGTGGAATGGGCGCCAACCCACCCGTGACCCCTAACCGGATAAGCGGTTGCAGATGGATGGATGGATGGATGGATAGCTGGTATTGGATCGGTACTTGGTATTGGCCAGTACCACAAGTTCAGGTATCGGAAAGGAAAAAAATGGTAACATCTCTATTGAAAGATTAAGCGTGATATGGGCAATTCAATTTGACAACGTATGTGCTGCTGAAATTATAAATGAATTGATCGATCCTCAGAAAATTAAATCAGCAACACTTTTGAGTATCCCTTAAAGGAGACCTATTAGGCTCCATTTCCAGCTCTACATTTGAATTCTAGGACTCCACTAGAGGGGGTTGCATGATTCATGGTTTCAAAATAAGCCTTATTTATCTTGTACTGCCTGTTAATGCAAACCCTCAGTTCATCTTTTGTCAGAAACAGGCCGTTGTAGCTCATTGACCAAAGCAGCTCATAGCGCTTGTGAGCGTTGCCATGGCTGCGTGTCATCGCTGATTGCAGGTGCACTCGTACATATGGTGCCTTCAAACGGGGCCATTTGAACTTCACAGCTTAACCACTTAAGCAGTGAACACAACGCATGTCGTGTTCACTGCTTCCCATCTCGTAAACACAAGTTCATAAGTTCCACTTGAAGGCACCAAATGTCACAGCACCGGTACCGGCTTGGAGGTGAAGCATAATGAAACTGAAGGAAAAGAAAATTGCCCTCCACTGCCAAGAGAAAAAGAGTCATTCTTCTGTAATAGATGTCAGCGCGGGCAGTTTTTGTTGGATGCTGTCGCCGATGACAACCCAGAGAAAGATAGACATATATGCGTTACTATGCACGAAAGTTTTCCTCCTCACTTGGGCAGCGGTGTGCTGGAGTCCTCCAGGTTGCCGAAAATAAACTGGAAAAGACAACCCATTCGTTCTAACATTGAAAACGTGAACACGTGCCGATTTATTTTGTTTTTCCTTTTGTTTTACCTTAATGTGTGGAGTACAAAAGGGCACAAAAAGGTAAAACAGTGGATCCAAGGACGCCTTCTCTATTTCGTTTCCTGTCTGATGATGATTGTAAACTAGGTGTTGGTCTACTGATTACCAAACTTAAAAACGACCAAGGATGGCATGAAATAGCTCCACAATGCAGACATAATTCAAAACAAGGAGAAACAGTGCAAAGATCGATAACCGGGGAGAATAAATGTAAGCGATGCTGGTTTCCCGCTTCCTCATTTCTGCATTGAGGTGAAAAAAATGAACAAATAAAGCAAGAAAGGAGTACACTTTTCAACCCTAAAACGATCATTGTGATTAATGAAACTGAAGCAAAAGAAAATTGCCCTCCACTGCCAAGAGAAACAGAGTCATTTTTCTGTAATACATGTCAGTGCGGGCAGTTTTTGTTGGATGTTGTTGCCAACAACAACCCAGAGAGAGATGAGGGAGAGAGGTGTATATGCATTACTATGCACAAAAGTCGTCCTCCTCACTAGGACAGAGGTGTGCTGGAGTCTTCCAGGTTCCCGAATATGAACTGGAAAAGACAACCCATTCATTCTAACATCCAAAACACCATCCAGCTGATTTCCTTTGTTTTATATATCACTGCAGACTGTTGGCTAAGGCTACACAATTAATCGAATATTACTCGCAATCACAATTTTGGCTTCCCACAATTTTAGTTATAGATATTATCTATAAAACCAATGCATTTATGATTAAATTAAGAGCATAACACTGTTTATCTAGCTCTTACTGTTGCTAATTATGCTCTAGAAGTGCCCCAGATTGAAGCATTCACTTTAAAATTTAGCTAACCAAGAGTAGGGTGTATTTTCTCATATTGCAATATATATGGTATATAGAAGAAGAAGATATTGTAATTTCATTACTTTCCAACATTATGCAGCCCTAATTTGTAGATTAACAGCGTGTCTAGCATGGAAGAGAAAACAGTGTTTATTTTAATGTGAAAGTGCAAGAAAAATAGATTGCCACTAAAATCAATGAATAATCGCGATAAATGATCAAGATATCAATAGGGATTAAAATAATTGTGATTATCATTGTGGCCATAATTGTGCAGCCCGACGGTTAAACAACTGGCAGTTGCTCTTCACAAGCTACTTGCTTCCCCTCACTTAACCCGGTTGTTAATCATTATGGCAAAAAGTCATGAGTCTCAATAAACATGGCGTCTGGGCTTGTGGCCAAATGTTTTAATTAAGTCGTCTCCCGACATGGACTGTTGCCTCTAACCGCAGGAATGAACGGTGCTGTGACGGCTAATGCAGCACGTTACACTATTTAAGAAACTTCGGAGTAAACACTTGTTAAAAGCAAAGGTGCGAAGTGTGAGTACAGTTTGCAATGTCTTTAGTCAAAACCAACGACACTAGATGCATAATTTAGTTGTCGTTCTTAACTTTCATGTCACTCAGCTGCTTTTAGGTAATTCAGTCAAAAACATATTGCGGCTGCTGTTGTCTGAAAAACGTAAAACTGCCACGCGTGGACTCACCTCATACCTGTGCCATACACTGATGACTATCACTGTGACAAATTTCTCCCCCTCCTCTGCAGCAGCCACATCTCCGCCGGATTCCTCTTCCTCTGTTTCCTTTTATGTCGGTGACAACCAGCGTTAGGGCGCATTACCGCCACCTCCCGGACTCTACGGGACTGACCGTCTTACGAGCCCGCAACTACATTTACCGTCATGTGTGGAGTAAATGCGCACAAAAACAGTTCGAACCACGTTTACATGAATGTCTATGGTAAATGTGCACAAAAAGTTATACCTACAGTATGTGCATTCATGTGCGTAAATGCGCCCAAAAAGTTAGTACCACATTTACCTTAATGTGTGGAGTAAATGCACCCAAAAAGTCAGTACCACATTTACCTTAAAGTGTGGAGTAAATTCGCCCAAAAAGTTAGTACCACATTTACATTAATGTGTCAGATAAATGTGCTTAAAAAGCAAGGAGAAAAAAAGGAGATAAAAAAATGAACAAATTATAAAAGAGTACATTTTTCAACCCTGCAATGATCATTGTAATAAAACTGACTAAACACTTTTGAGCCAACAATATCAGGGACCAATTGTTTATTTATGTTACAATAAATACAGTTAGTTATGACAATAAAAATCTTAATTTCTATATTAATGTGGTGCAGTGGTTAGCACTGTCGCCTCACAGCATGAGGGCTGCAGGTTTGAATACGGTTTGCGCTCCCCTTCTGTGTGGAGTTTACATTATCCCTGTGTTAGCGTGGGTTTTCTCAGGGTTCTCCGGCTTCCTCCCACAGTCCAAAGACATGCATTAATTGACGACTCTAAAATTGCCCATAGGTGTGAATGTGAATATGAATGGTTGTCTGTCTCTATGTGTCAGCCCTGCGATGGACTGGCGAGCTATCCAGGGTGTACCTGGGCTGTGCAGATGGATGGATGGATGTCTGATGTGTATGTAAAGGACTAGAGCCCTGTGTATTAATTACTACAGATAGTGCATGCAAAGGGGAGCTAAATAAGTCCACGACGGTCCTTCATGTCCCTTATGGCTACGCATACATGTTCACTGGGCTTGCATAGTGCTAACAAAGCCATACATAATTAACAAATAAACATAAATAATATCATCAGGGATCATATGCATTATAATCATATAAATTATAAGGGGTGGTGGTAAAAAAAAATCGGCGATAGTTAATTGGCATTACACACCGATGGCAGTGCTTTCAGGAGCAATTTGGGGTTAAGTGCCTTGCTCAAGGACACATCGACATGTGACTGGTGACAAGGATCGAACCACCGACCTTCCGATTGGTGGACCCTCTGAGCCACAGCCACCCCGAATGTCTGGACTGGACTGGAGTCAGAAAGCTGCAGTGGTGAGGAAACACGTCTTTAGGCTAGTAACTGGATGCTTTTATTGTTATAGCCTACAGATGATGGAGTTGACGGAGTAATGAACGAGACTTGTGATTGGTGTAGAAGGTAATAATAGTATACTGTCGGTTCATGTGGAGTCAATGTGCAGAGCTACAGACTTCAGGACTGTGCATGTGAACAGTGTGTTGGCTGGAAAGTGAATGCTTGTGGTGTAAACTGTTGAAGAATAGGTGACCTTCTGAACAATGATGATACTACTAATGATGATGATGATGATGATGCACTCTTCAGCTGTATTATACAATACCAACCTTACCAGGCTATTACTGTATGAAAATTGTGCTTTATTAAATGTATTTTTTCGGGCTGTACAGTAAGTTGGCTTACTCAAGTACTTTCCTTAAGTACAGTTTGATATATTTTGTACCTTACTCATTTCTTCTCCAGCTCATTTTAAAGGCAGATTACTCCACTGTCTAACCAAAGAGAGATGTTTTCTTCTCATATTGGGTCATTTTATCATTTTTGGAGTTCTGACGAGTCAGAAGTCTCGAAGAAAAAGCCAAAGAGCCAACAAAACTAAACAAAATGTTATATTGTAGTTATGTTTTGTCTTGTGACCCTGTGGGGACCCAGCGACTGGTTTAAAGTGTACGCATTAAGGTCATTTTCAGGTGCATACTTGTATTTTGGGTTTCTATAAGAACGTATTTATATATGAAAAAAACACTTTATTTTTGGCATATTGGCTGTGCTGCAGCACCTCTTTTCACCCCGTCTGAGCTCCTGCCACCACCAAACCCAGTCTGCTCTGATTGGTCAGCTGGCCCACTCTGTTGCGATTGGTCAACCAAACCAAACTCTTCAGACTCTGCTTTGTTTGAGGACATGCCAAACTAGCAGCAATGCAGGTATTATGCAAATGTGTTACTTTGTGACATCACCACATTATAGAAGAAAAGGCGAGACTTAAAGCAAGACGTTTAAATTCAGGAGCTGTGTTTCTGTGGGGGAGAGTAACTCCCTTTGGTTTGGACTTTGGGATTTGTAAGTTTGCAGACCTTTTACATGTACAAAAAAATAAAAAAAAATACATTAAAAAAAACACACTAAAGGAAAGGTAAAAAGCACAGACGCGTCGGGTCCTTTAAACAACCAAAGAGTACAGTAATAGTTGGTTGACATAGATGCCACTCGGATCCAACATTAAAGTAAATCAATCATTTTGATACTGTGGAAGCATTCTTTATAACAACATCGCTTTTACTTGAAATGGAGTATTACACTACATAGTGTATAGCTGGTACTTTTACTTGAGTAAATTATCTAAATTCATCTTTCATCTCTGGTATTTTGAGTATCCCGCAGACACCAACACACTCCAGTTTTATTGTTTCAACCGTAAAAGATAATATAGTTTGATTTACTTGGAATCAAATCAACTCTATTACTGAGTCACTATCAAGGCGTCACAGCTGCTCTCAGGTTTAATTACAGTTGGTGTGGGTGTAACACCTGGTGGGTATGAAATTAATATGTGCATATGTATAGGAATAATGTGTCTTTTTGGCAAGAAAAAGCTGCCCAGGTTCCCACATTTTTACTCCTGAAAGCCTCAGGTGTATATCATTATTTACCTGTCACCATCAATCATTTGCTAAACTAGAAACTGTGTATATTACATTCTATAAACGCCTGACATAGCAAACATTTCAGGTCAAGTCCTGCTATGCCTGTTTGTTGCTTTGTTTCTCTGAGCTTTCTTCCAAACAGCTTGCAGGCACTAAAGAAAGTCACAGACAGAGAGAAGCGCTCACACAACTGCACATACTTTAAAGGGTTTTTTTGTTCAATGGACAAAAATCTACAAATTACTATGTATTATATACATCCTCCAATATTTAAATAGCATTCTTCAAGATCAGTGACGCATAAAGCGGTCCATTTGATGTAGACACACACACACACACACACACACACACACCAATCAAAGATAATTTGGCAGAGAAATAAAACACCAACACCCACGAAAACGGTTTAATTGACTCCTCAAACATTATTTACACAATTCCAGAAGAACACAAGTGCCAGATGACAAACAAATGAAGAAGGCAGTTCATAAAAACACAGTGTATTTAAATAAAAAGGAAGAGTCACTAGTCTAAATCAAAAAAACATGAATTGTCTAAATATGTTTAATGAATCAAGATGTATACAGGATAGGAAAGTGCTTCTCCCGTAGAGATTGTGTTATTAAAATCACCTGCAAAACATCTCTGCTTGTTTCACTTTCTGATGATAACGTTGTTCTTAGTTTTCCACGAGGCGGTATATAAGGCAGGACTGGTCAGCGCCATGATTGAGGCCTCAGCATGTTCTCTGGGAAGTGCACTTCAGGACCCAATAAGTCTACCATTTCCTTGGTTTTACATTCTGGTTTGGATGCTGTGCTCCAATAGTTTGTTTACAAGGAATGTGACTGCTTGGGACTAAATGTGGAGTGGACCATAATGCTCAAAACACAAGCATTCCTTGTGCCATTTTTAGGGATGTATTGTTGCTTCAGTCTCCTTAACATCAAATCAGTCCCAGTGAGGTTTCTGAATGTGCACTGCAGGACAGCAGAGTGCTTTTATTGATTCCTATTGCACTTATTGGAGTGCACAAAGGGGATGAGTACTGCATTAAATGGATTGAAAAGGATGTTTTGAAGGCATCGGTGGCTATATGTGAAAGCTTGTACTGTTATTTAGTGGGTATGTTGTGCATTATCACTCCATGCCATCGTACCAGATGCAGAAAGAGATTTCAGACACACTATCAACTTGGTTCCAATGTGTCAAGAGAAACTCAGTCGATCACAGATTACAGGATAAAAAGGCAATTCAAACAGAGCTTTGACCCGGCGTCCAGCCCGCAGTTTACACAGTAGGATTAATCGACGTGTGACATCACAGACTATTAATATCTCTCAGCTTGAGGCTAGGCTGTTAGCAACAGTCTCTGTCCTGTATTGCAGCTATACGGTGCTTTACGAGTAACACATTTTACATGAACTGCAGCACTATGCAACCTCTAATAACTCTATTTCAAAGTTTAAAGGGAGCAGAGCAAGTACAAAACTGCAAGGCAACGAAAAGACATTCAGAAGTTAATATTGTTTGTGCTACGGCTGCAAAAAAAAATGGTTTGGCTTTTTTTTTTTAATGCAATAGCGCTGCTTCTGAGGCATTTCACAACAATGAACCACTGCTAAATGTAAAATTCATATAAAAATCACAGGTGAATGGTGTTTGGAAATATTGAATGATACAAAACCACTGTGACAGCAACTGGCTTGCTCAAATAAAGAGACACACAATGAGGATAATTTACTGTTGAAATGTGAGGCTGTTAAAAGAGGCTGGAATGTAGTTAACAAAAGTACTGGAAGTAAAACAGCAAACAGCCCACTGTGAACAGATATACAGCAGCTGGCACAGTAATATTTCACGTACACAAGCAGGACTAGGTGAGGTTTTCAGCCATTAAAGTGATGATTTAATTAAGATCATACATTCCTCAATTGTCTGGTTTATCTTGATACATTCAACTACTATTTTGCCTGTTTTATTGTTCCAGCTCTCTTCGCTGTGTGTCTGTAGATTGGTCAAGCCAGGCTGTGTCAGTAAAAAGGCACTATAGAGGAGAAATTACTGCATCACAACTAGATTGACACATACTACATCAGAACAATGTCTAATACGTTACTACATTTTGAATTGCCCATGTCAGGTGAACATCGACAGAAACAGGATTGGACCAGAATTCACTTCTATTTTAAATGTTCATATTAACATGATCAAATAAAGTGATATGTTTTCTAAAAGTTTAATCAATTTGCAGTTTCAGATTTTCTGTGTAATTGGAAATTTCACTCTAATTTATTAAATTGACTGAGGAGAAGTGGTAGTCACCCAGCAGGATTTAAAATGAAGCCCCTTCACCAACAAACAAAAACACACACACAAACTCACATGTACATACAGTGACATCAGCGGCCCACCAAACACGCACTGGACCGCAACAGCATCCCCAGAATCCTAGCATTACAATCCTATACTAGTTTTAATCGCCAGAATCCAGGAAATACATTGGTAATTATTGAAGCCCCCTGTTATCCATCTACCCTGCATTTGTACTGCAGACAATTATACAAAAAAGAAAGAACATGTTTTACTAAGTGTTGTGGACTTTGAAAATCATATGGGTGGCTCAAACAATGACAGAAAAAATCCACTTGTAAGAATTCAGTACAAACGTCTACAACATCGATAACTGTCACTGGTTTATATTCACACTGAATTACTAGAACTGGATAGTAGCCATACAAATAAAATAAGAAAAGGGTATATAATCTAGCCATTTCATGGTTAATTTGAGATTTAATCTCTTTAATGTCCACTCAAGTAGAAAGTCTGTCCAATCATTTTAATAAATTCCTATGTCGTAACAATCATAAAACCCCTAAAGTTCACATATATTTACTCCCCACATATATGCACACACAAGAATGAACACACTCCCCACACACACACACACACACACACACACACACACACACACACACACACACACACACACACACACACACACACACACACACACACACACACACACAATCAAACAGACAGACAGAAACACACACACAGCCCTACTCTGGGGCCTCACAGTAATTTAGCTCTACAGAAGATAGAGCTCAACAGTGAGATTTGCCACTTTGCTTGCCCGTAGTTGGTTCAGGCAGTCATGTGATCATCACTGGCCTAGGAGGAGTTCAGCAGGTTGCTAAGGACTGTAAAAAGTAAAAAAAAAAAAAAAAAATAAAGGTCAAAACATTTCAGAGCATTGTATGCATGTTGATCTGTGTGCTTGTTTCATCTTAAAATGCATTTTGTATGTTGCAGGCTGTTCTAATACAACATTCGTATATATACCTATGAAAACTAATGCACTATAATTCGTATATGTCCCACAAAATCAAGTTGTGTGTAACTCACATAATCATGAACAACGGAGTATAAAAAGTGGCAAATGTGTAGAGAGGACACCAGGTTGGATGGGTGGGTCAAAAGTAAACAGACATTCACAGAGGGGACAAGTGTTTGTACATCATGTCAACCCAGAGATGAAGATTGATTTATTTTGGTGTTATTTTAACCCAAACCACAGTCTTTTCTTTAATTTCTTCTTTCTGAGTCCTTGCTGCACATAGGTGGCACATAGGACAAGGACTAAGGATCTCCACTCATCTCTGTTGTTTGCTTTCTTGTCAATGCTGTTCTAGCTCTATCCTCTCTCCTTCATCTCTCCTTCAGTGGTCGCCTCCAGGTTGTTTTGGCCTCCCTCTTTTGCCTTTTTCCCTCTGGTGTCCAACACAAGGCCACTTTTGTCATGTCATCAGATGGTCTCCTTAATACAGGTCCTGGCCATCTCCATCGTTCTTATCAATACTGTTTCCATGTTCAAGCACCCTGTTGTTTTGTGTAGTTCACGGTTTGTAATATTTTTAGGCCAGAATATCACCATGATCTTTCTGAGGCAGTTGTTGTGAAAGCTGGAAAGCTTGCCTCTGTCTTTTTCAGTCACTCTCCAGCACTCAGAACCATATAGGACAGATAGTACACAGCTGCTGTATAACTTTATCTTGGTTTCTCTAGCTAGATGTGTCTGCTTCCAGATGTTTCCAAGTCTTAAAAATGCTGTCCTTGCTTGAAAGATGATGTACATGTCAGTTGTTGTCCATTTAGCTCTACGACAGGTGGTTGTTTTGTGTTGAGGGGCATGACTTTTGTTTTCTTGATGCCAATCTTAAGTCCCAACATGCTAGCATTCTTCTGTAGTCTAGATGTTTTGTTTTTTCTTTAACTTAACCAGGTTGTTTCCAGTGAAGATGGAATTTTATTTTGAAAAGACTGGAGCGGTAATTGATGTTGGACATTCATAGGAAAGTGCACGAAAAATGAGGACTAACTTTTAGAAGATATTTGGGGGTGTGTGTGTGTGTGTGTGTGTGTGTGTGTGTTTCCTACCCTGGGGATCTGACTGAGCCTCTGCTGTGTCAGCTTTGCGTGCAGCCTCTGGATCCGCTTCTAATCACAGAGATAGACAAAGTCAGATAGATATAACAAAAGCAGACAGACAGATAAAATGAAGTCGACAAGTCGTCATATGACAGTTTGGATTTCACAAGGATTTAGATAACTGACCATAAATTAAGTGTGACAGTGAAGCATGAGCCAGGGGGGACTTTCTGAGGATGTTAATGTTTCTCCGCTTTAATTTCTAATTATCACCACCATGAAAATTCATTCATTCATTCATCGTCAACCGCTTATCTCGTTAGGGGTCACGGGGGGGCTGGAGCCGATCCCAGCTGGCATTGGGCGAAGGCAGGGTTCACCCTGGACAGGTCGCCAGTCCATCGCAGGGCACATAGAGACAGACAACATAGAGACAGACAACCATTCACGCTCACATCCACACCTACGGGCAATTTAGAGTCATCAATTAACCTAAATTGCATGTCTTTGGACGGTGGGAGGAAGCCCGAGTACCTGGAGCAAACCCACGCTTACACAGGGAGAACATACAAACTCCACACATAAGAGTCCCAAGCCGGAATCGAACCTGCGACCCTCTTGCTGTGAGGCGACAGCGCTAACCACTGCACCACCGTACAGCCCTCACCATGAAAATGTATTTCATTATTTTAGTTTTTTTTGTGGTTTAAAAGCTGAAAACTACTCATTTCTGTGCAACCGAGCCTTTCCATTTATTGTCTGCTGATTGCATTGCTATTTCCAATCCATATGCTCTACCGCTGATGGAGAATCATGTTCATGAATACTTATATATATACATATAATACTTTTATTCAAATTTGAAGCATAACATAAATAAATACATTCTAGCTATTAATAGTGAGAGTATAATCCTTATTCTGAATCTGACTTTTGCCCCACATTGCTTAAGCTGAATGGCCTATTGCTCATGTTGACTGTAAATTAAATCTTTGCTGAATTGGTAGTATTGGTGTGCAGGATGTGTGCGAGTCGACTATAATAGACAACACTGTCTAAGGGATAAAGCTGAGTCTGCTATGTCTCAAAGAGACTGCTGACCTCTAGAACTTGTGATATTTAGACAGAAAGTCACACACACTACCTGAGCCTGGCTAAAGCAATGTGTTACTAAAGATGCTGGCAACTTGATTAAAGGGTGAGATTCTGCTATGGTCAAAGTCTACCCTGCACCACACAGCAACAGAAAAACAACAAAATCTTGACTTGCAGTTCATTGTGGCATTGTTCTGTAATCGAGCAAACATTTAGTTACATCATTAGTCAGCAAGATAATTACCCTGTCTGTTTTTGAAGCACAGTTTCTTCTTCTGATAGGTGAAGTATGCAACGATGGCTCCCACTACAGCCACGGCAATTGCACTCACGATGCCTGCTAAAGAGCTGGAGCTGGCTTCTGTAGGTAACAAACAATCAAACAGCTGTAAATGTCAACTTTGTCAATATCATTTGAAAACACCTCTAAACATATTAGTCTGAGCATTTTTATGATACAAATGTGACTGCACTGTGTAATGTCAGTAACAACCTTTTGCAGTTGAAATAATGACAGTTCAGCAGTGAGGCTCAATGACATGACATACAGTAATGTGTGTGTGCTCGTGACAGAGATTCATCATCTTGTCGTAGCATTTCCTGATCCCATTTCACTCGCCTACCCAATAATTTAGACCCCTGAAAGCATTCACACTGACAGCGTACTGTATATCTGTCTGCACCTGTAACCCAGTTACTATGACAACCCCCATCTGAATAGTTTTCACGCTGTGTCATAGCAGACAGCAAATAGCTCTCTGTTAAAGGCATAAAAACCTACAATGCCATGACCATGAATTTTTCATTTATAAATCCTTGATGTAAAAGCCCTGCATCCATTTTTTATTTAAGTAAAAATAATGAGGTACAATCAACAAATTATAGTATAATGCACTTGTTTAATGTAACATAAGATGCTGATACTAGTGTGAAAGTTATTATATGACTGACTTTGTACATAAATTTAATTATTTGTTAGTAATTAACTGACTAAACAGATTTAATTGCAGTAACTTATACATACCCTATATAAATACCAACATACCCTACACTGTATATATACTAAGCAGAAATATCTAGTACATAATCTATACTGTATATGTAGTAAGCATAAATACCTAGTACATAATCTATACTGTATATGTAGTAAGCATAAATACCTAGTACATAATCTATACTGTACATGCACTGAGCAGAAATATCTAGTACGTAATCTATACTGCATATGTAATAAGCATAAATACCTAGTACATAACTTATATTGTATATGTACTAGATATTTCTACTTACTGATAAAATAAATGGTAGGTGTCTACACTATTTTACACTGCATGTACTTTGTGCAGTATTCAGGGTTTGATTTAAATGCACTGCCAGGCCATATGAGGCTATATATTTAATGGCTATATTATGCAGCTTAAGTCTTCTGAATTTACTATAAAGGAGGCAGGTAGAAATGAAGAGTACTCGCTAGATCATAAGGCAGTGCAAACTTTGTTGCCTAAATTAAATTTGTTACTTTCATTTGCAATTTCATTTGCAAACTAAAAATATGAGAAAACAATCAGACAGAAGGGATCGCATGCTGTAAAATTGTTCAGTATTATTGTTTTTCCCCACGGCATCTCCTCTAAAAACTAGCTCTTTATTGACCTTGCAGTGTCTTCAGTCAACATAGAGTAATAACGGCAGGAAAAGCTGAAGGGGCAATAGAGAGAAAGATGAATGGGAAAAATGATGCTGGGGTGCAATGGGTGGGTCAGCAACATAAGCACACAACAAAGAATGAAAGAGTTCAGTAAATCCAGAGGTAAACAAAGTTAAAAGGTGAAACAACATGGGAGCGGCATGAGTCAGAGAACTCTCGTGACTCAAGATTCATTTTTAGAGGGAATGAGTCAGTGGAATAACACGGAGAAAACAGTGAGTCAGTACAGGGAAGGAAAGGTGTGTATACAGACATGTGTGAACATGCATGTGGTGCACAAATGCAGAACACACGCCATGGACACACCAGTTTCTCTGGTGTAAAAAGGCTGCATGACACACACACACACACACACACACACACACACACACACACACACACACACACACACACACACACACACACACACACACACTGATAAAAAGACAAGATGCACCACGGAAACACAAATCTATGGGAACCGTATGCGGTCAGCAGCCACAACCCCTATGACATGACTGTGTGCTATAAGGCTGAGGTCAGAGGTCAGAGGAAAAACAACAGTAGTCAAAATAGCTAAAAGTTACACCTTTACAATTAGGGATGCACCGATACCGGATCGGATGTCAGGCTGAGAGTAGCTGGATCGGGAATTGGTGACAATGGAGCTGACCTATTCAATTCAGTTCTGTGTTAATATATGATTTTATACTGGAATTTTAATTCCTGTTTAAGTTTTGACCAATTTGCTACTGCTTTCAAAAAGTTTACGCTGCAATTGCAATTCCTGTTAATATTTTTACCAAGCTGCTGGTGTACAATTTATTATAACAATTAAGTAAATGTATATTTTCAGTACGTATTTATTTGTTAGGAAAGCAATGTTTAAGTCATGCCTGGTGTTGCCTTACTCATAAAAGAATGATCTCAGTCACTTCCACACAGTGAGGTGTACAGCTTATTAAATAGACACTGGTATGGGATCTGTACTTGGTATCAGCCAGTAACCAAAGCCCAGGTATCGGTATTGGGACTGAAAAAGTCGGATTGATGCATCTCTATTTACAATATGATGCCCTAGACAGACCGATCAATGACTTTTAATACCTTTAAAACAGATGCAGTGATAACACTTAAAATTTAGTTCTGACTATCATAAAATGCTTTGGTCCGTGTCTCCAAGCTTGACTAGCCTAGATTCAACACAAATATCATTACACATTTCAGCACTGGTGACTCAGACCTTTTAGTCATTGTCTTCTTTGCCTGGACTTGTCTTTCATTATCCTTAGATACTTAGTGAAGTTCAGAGGAAAGTTTTTTTTGGTGTGTTTTTTGGAACATGCAGCAACAACACACCTGCTCGGGGCTCTTTGCATGACACATGACAATAGGGGAATGCCTATGCTGCAGGTATGTTTGGGCCAGTGCATGGGTGCGTAGGTCAATGTATCCAAAACAAAAAAAAAAAGAGAAGGAGGATAACTCACCTTGGGCTTCTGGTTTGTCTGCTGTTTAGAACAGAGAACACACAAATACAGTTAGCAACGTGAAACTACACCATTTACAAACTGGTTTAACTCTAAATGGGAGATAATGGGACAAAAGCAACCATTTATTTAAACATGCACAGACATGCACCTGTCATTCTGCTGTGTCACTTTGACAATCAGGAACAGGAGTAGCACTTCCTACAGATGTAGCATGACTATCATGTGAGAATTCAAGGTGAAATACTCTCACAGAAGACCAGTTTCAAACATTGTTTGGACTAAAACAACAGGGGAGAGGCATTTTCCGCTGGGTATTGTATCCTGTTTTTATTGTCAGAAGCATGCCATTGATATCCTGCGCGCTTCACCAGTCACATGTAAGCTCTACTGCTGCTGCTGTGTCTGCAAAGCTATGTATCTAACTAGGATTTGTGCTATTTGTATTGAAGATGATGTGATGTGATTGTATATATTTTGACCATGCGCTCAAAAAAGTCTTACCATCTCCTGTGGCACCAGCGACATGCGCTAAAGAGAGAAAAGAAGAGAGACATCTGATTATCGAGGATGATGGCGAGGAAACATTATTATTCCAAGTTTAAATGTGTTAATGATGCATGCAAAGCACAGAAGGCAGGGAAGAAGAAGGGAGGAGCAAGAATAATCTCTTTGCGGTAGTTTACACCTCGGGGGCATTAAGAGGTCTAGAGTTTCTGTCCTAACCGGTCTGGAAACACACAAACACACACACAAATCTGCATGACATGTCCCCTCTGCACACTCACAGAGATGCCTTTATAATATCAAAGAGATAAAATATCTGAGGGAAACACACCCTCTGTCTTTCTCTCTTATCTCCGATTCATTCCATATGCAAAACAACCCTGTTATCTCCTTCTGCGTTGCCTGTCTGTATACGCCTGTGACATCATGGCTGCCCTCTACCTGCTTCGACATGACAAAGTCGCTAATAACAGAGCGCTAAAGACGGGCGCCTTTCACGAGATTATGATGATTAAACCGGCACAGATGAATCAGCTTTCAGACTCAGAATAAAGGGTGAACACTGCAGCGTTAAAAGTGTTGCTGTCAAATTGCTCCGTGGCTAGTGATTAAACTTTCTCGACCCAGGAGCTAAAACGAGTCAATTAGCTGTCTCTAGCCATGGGAACAGAGCTCATAAAATTAGAACAGCATTCTCGGAGTATATAGACCCCCGAGAGAAATGTCTGAAAGCCTTGTTTATGGGGCGCTGTCTTGACGCAGCCTCGTGCTACGAACCATTTAAAAAAGGTGTAAGTAATTTTGATGCCAGACTATAGCCAGTAGCTCTGGGTGCATAAAGATGGCTGCCTCGTGACTTCATGTCATTGCTGAATGTAATACGACTTGACTGCAGTTACAACAGAAAGGGCAATAACAAAAGCAGGAAGAACACAGAGCTAGAAAATGCTGAATGGTGAGTCTATTTAACTCAATGCACAAATATCTAATATAATAATAAATAAGGGTTTAATACGCTGCTTTGCTCAAATATAATGTATAAGTTAAAACCTCTCCAAAGAGGGCTTGATCTAAGTTATGTTGTTGTAATAACTATATTTATTACAGCAGTGTATGTATTGCTGCCACACCAAAAAATTATTATCATTATGATATTACAAATACATACATACAAACTTATCATGATATAATAAGACACTTTTCTTGTTATAACGTGATAACTTATACTGTCGTAACATAAAAAATATCTTGATATAACGTGAAACTTTTCATGTTATAACATAATTTATTGTTATAATATAAAATGTTTCACGTTATAATGTAATCAGCACTTACATTATTATAACATGAAATGTTTCACATTTTAACGTGATAAATTATATTGTTATAAGATCACATTATAACTATATACTATATTTTTATAACAAATAAAGCTTCTTGTTATAATGGGATAAGTATGTAAGCTGTATTAACTTGAAAATGTCTTGTTATAACATTAAACTTTTCATGTTATAACATGATACTGTTTTTTTTTTCTTTCTGGTGTGGCAACAATACGCTCCCATAATCATGTTCCTGATTTCAGCATTTACAAAGGAAATTACATATGTTATCACCACACTTGTTGTTCACGTGTAAACAGGAAGTTTATGGTAACTAGGCCAATGAATTAGAGAAGGTGTAATGTTATTCTCTAGAGCGGAGATGCTGCTGATCCCATTCAGTTACTACAGGGTTAATCTTACTGTTCTGCATAGATTCAAACTGCATGCAGAGCAATAAAAAGGGTAGCTAGGAATGACATTATAATCCCATCAAACTGAACTACCTCTTCACCAGTGCCTGTTTGTAATGCTAGCTGTGTGGTTCTTGTGTGCATCCCTACATCCCTCCTGGGTTATTGGCTACATCGATAATATCATTAGTACTTGCGATAAGTAGCTACTAACCCCCAGGTTCCCCCAAACTGCGGCTCTGTCCTGAGTTGTCCACTGCATTCCCTCCTGGCACCAGAGCATCTGCCAAGTCGAAGCCTAGATCTGAAAAAATAATTAGATATCATTGGTGACAGAAATGCAATATTAAAGTCCGTAGGGAAATTCACTTTTCACCGTCCCGCCAAAGAGGGATATCTTCCAGATGTTCACCAAAAAAGTCATCTCTAACACATTATTCTACACCGTTGCATGTTGATCTATTTACGTAATGATAATATCAGCCATCATGGAAGCACTCCCCACTTCAGTCCCTCATGGCCCCGAAAGTATAGTGAACACCCTGCAGAGGTGTCCTCGATGAGGACTCTGAAACACCAGCTGCTCGGAGGGTGTGACGGTGATCCCGTGAACTAGATTAAAGGATATTATCTGTCAAGAACAATACCATACCCTGAATCTATATTCACTGGGCGGAAAACCCCAAGTGACTTATACAACATGTGGGACTCGGCGTACAAAAACAGTTTTAGGGCAGACAGGGTGAGGTAGGATCGGTGAATTATTTTATATAGAACCTCAGGGGTATAATTATCCAGTGACTTATTCTTTCACTTTAAAAAAAAGATCTGACATTAACTCATAGTGAGTAAGAAGTGTGCTCCCATTGTAAAGCACCATTAGTCACACGTGACTGTTAAGTAATGAAACCATATTTTGAGCCAAGTTTCACTCCGTTACCCCCATTCTCAATCTACTGAGCCTCCTTTCTTCTTCTATACTTCTCATTAACTTCACCACCTTCTCCTCTCTACTCTTTCCCCCACGTCTCCCTTTATCTCTTTGCTTTTGTTTTTACACCTCGTGTTTCTTTAGCCACCACCCCTGTCCTTGTTCTCTTCTCCTGTCTCTCCTCTCATTTCTTTACCCTCCTTTCCATTTTCAACTATTTTCTTCTCGTCGCCGCCACGCAAGAATGTTCCCCTGCCAGTTATCACATGGACGAAACCTTCCATAGCAACTGTGTCCTTAACACCCAACGGCATCCCCCCACCCCCTTTCTTAGCTGTTACCGTGACTAAGAGAGGAGATAATGACCAGCCAAATATAAAATTACTATCCTTAACTGAGGGAAAGGAGGACGCCCTGCTATAACGCAGGTAAGGGCAAACAACATGACTACTGGGGAAGGGAAATGCTGAAATGAGCTGAGAGAATGGATAAGAGAATACTATTATAGGGTATCGATGTTAAATAATATAGTGTGACTGCGAGGCTTCCATACCACCTCTAATTTAGGAGGTAAAATTGTGCGGGCCAAAATCCCACCTCATAACCTTCCTAAGTGATTTGTGCTTTTTCGCAGAAAAGCACACATCTGTTTTTCATTAATTTGTTCAGAAAATGGTGAGTTGCAGGAAAATGATGCATGATATCTCATGAAAAGCACAACAGGACATGTACGGTGGATTTTTTTAAATGATTGATATCACAAAAATGCTACAACAACATCATCCAGGGGTCAAGTGGTGACACATTGGAGATCTATTATGTTTTGACATACTGTAGGTTCAGAGTTTGAGGGAAATACACGACAGGTATTCAGTCAGTTTAGCTCAAACACAATCCATACAGATATTAAAATGCTGCCATGTAGGAGCTGAACACTTTCACCAAGCATCTCTTGAATAGATCAGCATGTTTGTGGATTCATTGTTAACGTAGTTACTGAAATAAACAGGTTTTAATTGTGTTATTATGTTGTTGCTTAAGTGCTCTTGTATGATGAAAAGAGCTTCTGAGTCATGAGCAATTATTTGTGGTGTGCCTTTATAATTTGTTTAGCTGTGAGATTTGGCTCCAGAAATGTAGAGGTTTATGTATTGTGGCTTTGGAAAGTGTTCAAATGAAAGAGAGAATAATTCATTCTCTTATTCTACCTACCTACCCATGGACTATGGGTGGAAAATAAAACCTGGTACATAACATCTCTCATTGTTAAGGTTAATGTTCTTTGGGCATTGTCTCTGTTCAAATAAAGAAACGAAACAATGAAATATTTTTTTTTACCTGCATTCACCTCAGGAGCATCTTCGGCTTTAACTGTCGGCAAAGACAAAGAACAGAATCACACACAACTTAATTGCTCATATAACTACACACTACATCAAGTACACTGCATATTGTACATAGGCATCACACACTTGACATTGGCACAACATGACGTGCTAGTTAGACAGACCATGCCAGAAAAAAAGGGGCAGAAGAATGTGAAGTTTTACTAACAAGCTTGTACAGTTTCCTCATGTAAATGGCAGACTTTGCATCTACAGGATACACATGTTCAGCTTTCTCTACAACTCTACACTCCTTAACATGTAGCAATTTATAAGCTGTCACTCACTGTGTCAGGGTGCTGTACTGTACCAATATAATTTAGAAAAAAACATGAAAACAACCATGGATATTCTTGCTTTCATTAATTACAGTACATCAGTGGCACCGGGATCCTCTTTGCCATGTTTCCCTTACAAGAGTGTGCAAAATAAGCACCAGAGCCTCTGTATTCTTACTTGCAGGGACAACGACCTCAGGGACTTGTGGTTCTACTTTTCCGTCACTGGCTGGTTTTGTTGTTTCTGAATCAGCAGCTGGATCAGTTGGTGTTTCCTCTTTATCTGCTACAGCTGGATCTGCTGCTGATGTGGCCTCAGAGTCGCTCTGAAAAATATAGCATGTAGAAAGGACACGTTAACTTCTTATTATCACAGCAGCTCCTGTATAACATCTGTGATATACACAGCAGGTCAGAAATTAAACATAATTGTACTGTGGAAGTTTGTTAGACGACGGTATATTTGTGAGAGTAGGTGTGAATACAATGTTGTTTACTGCTGCTGACCTCCTCCTTAGCAGGTGTTGAACCACTGCTTGAGGTAGCGTCCTGCTCTCCATTAGCTGTTGGTTCCTCATTCTTTGGGTCGTTAACCTCTGGGACGGCTGCAGGCTCTGGACAGGAGAGAGAGATGTTATGACATGGGGTGTGCTGGCTTGTTTTACTGCATGTCGCAAAGCAAAACCAGACAGGTTGAAAGTGTTTTCTCACACTTTTGCACATTATTATGGTGAATGAAATGAGCAGGTAGCACCTGGAAAGAGGAAATTCAAGGGAAAAAACTGCAGAGATTGGAAGTGAAGGTGAAAGTGAAGTTGTACTATGATGAGGAAACACAGCAGACATTCTGTCAAAAGGTATAATCTGCATATAACAGCAACAGTGAATGAAAAATCATTTTGGGAGCAAAGAACAGTGTGTGGATTCTACTTTGTGACAATGGATTCACTTAAAGTAGGAAAAAGTAAGGAAATTTATAGTTTTTGTGTCAGAATAATCATCTGAAATGAGCACACAAACTGTTTCTTTCAATTTTCCTGTATTTCATTTTTCAGTGTGCCTATTTGAACACCTGTGAATCACCTTTTGTTGTTGCAGCTGCTTCTGCTCCTGCATCTGCTGCAGCAGGAGTCTCTGGTTCTGCCTCGTCAACCGTAGGAGTCTCTGGTTTTGGGTCTGCTGCAGCAGGAATCTCTGGTTCTGGGTCTGCTGCGGCAGGAGTCTCTGGTTCTGGGTCTGCTGCGGCAGGAGTCTCTGGTTCTGGGTCTGCTGCAGCAGGAGTCTCTGGTTCTGGGTCTGCTGCGGCAGGAGTCTCTGGTTCTGGGTCTGCTGCGGCAGGAGTCTCTGGTTTTGGGTCTGCTGCAGCAGGAGTCGCTGGTTCTGTGTCATCCTGTGCAGGAGTCACTGGTTCTGCGTCTTTAACAGTAGGAGTGTCTGGTTCGCTGGCTCCGGCTTCAGGCTCAGGATCACTCCCCGTTGTTGTTTTTTCCTATATTCATCACAAGATAAACATCAGCTGAAATTACACTCCCATACTGATCGAAAATTAAAAACCGAGTCTCTGGTCGGGGTGTTAAGATCGCTTCAGCGTATTTGTTAGTGGTTCGACATCTCTTTCTTGTACTGACAACTGATCTACAAACTGGATTTTTGCTGAAATACAAAACACAAAAGTCTGTCTGAAAAGGGCAGAGACACATAGCTGCCATTACGTCTCAAGCCAACAGCATTACACTCCATAAAACCTTCTATACCCAACTAAGAACTAACATGACACGTTTTCAGCTATTCGATACGTCTCAGCTTATCAAATAACTGCCTAAGGATTTAGAACCTGATTTCGAGCTTGACTATAGATGCAGGTCGCACGGAGGCACTGTTACCCAGAAACACTGAATAATTCAGGTGGCCCAGAGTTAGATAGGGTGTAAAGATATATGTATGTTTTCAGAGGGCCCAGCCCTTTGAGTTGTGCTCTCAGCTATGCAAGATAAGAGTTAGATTTTGGAGTGAGGACTGGTTCTAAAGACAAGAAAGTTGGCAATATTTTATTTATTAATTATTCAAACTGCACTTATGCCACAACGGCGTCAGTATATCCATGACGTAAGCAAAAGTGGTTGCTTTGAGGTTCATGATTTACCAGGAGACCTGTAAGACTGACTGATTTTGAAAAAATGAATCAAGCAGAAACCAACATACAATAATATTTTCATTCTTCACCTCGGTCGTAGGGTCAGTTGCCTCTTCAGCCTCGGCTTCTTTTTCGTCTGCTGCAGGAGCCGGGGTCGCATCAGCTGCTGCCTCCTCTGCTGCTGGGGGGGCATCATCTACAGAGATACGTGAAGAGAAAAAGTAATAGAGTAAGTATCGGCTATTGGGAAATATCAATTTGTCCTGAAACTGACATCACACAACTTATAGAAGCCTATCTATCATTTTCTTTTTTGAAAAGAAGAAATGAGACAGACATGGCAACGTAAAATTTGTTTCAGTGTCAAAGGGAGCTTCTTCTGCCTTTGAAGGCTTACAATATGACAATACAACACCCCTAAATTTGACCAAACTGGCCATTTTTTGTGCTCCATACTGTTCACAAACAAATATAAGTCTAACCTAGAATAGAAGCAACAGAGCATTAAACTGGTAGTGATCAGTGTAATTAAAAACAGCTTGCCTTTAATCCATCTGTTATCACTTAAAATCATTAAAATCATCTGTCTGAACGGTTGTTAAGATGTTGTGGATTCAACACATTCTCCAACTATCATCACTGCACACACACACACACACTCACACACATACATAGAGCCACGCCCTGCTCTGATTGGACCCTGATGTGGACGCTCCAGCAGCCGCAACTTGATGACATCGATCGATGGCGTCTCACCTGCTCCGCCATCATACGAAGACTGAACCTCAACACTGGCATTGCAGCTCTGTACTAATGAGAAAATACAAAGCGCATGTCTTTGTCACTCTGTGGTGTTTGTGTGTGTTTGAGGCAGCGCTGTGAGATTCCCCTGTTGCATGTGAGAAGCTGAAATGGCAAAACTGAGCTCTGACTTGAGCATTCTTTGCTGTGCTGATTTCAGCAGCGCCCTGATGCTGGTCCATCGGGGCAGTAGCTTCTTCCAAACACAGGTATTGTCCATTAACTAGAACCTTATGGTGTGAGCGATGCTGTGCTTTCTGCTGGCAAAACTTTATTAAAAATGGATTGAAAAAATGGAAAAATAAATGTACGGGAAGGCAGGACGGGTGCCAGACCACTAGAAATTGATGTATCATGAAGTAATAAGAGCCATCAGGGTTTTGCAGCACAGTATCACAACTGTCTTTGTAAATATGCTCACAGAGAAGAATTGTTCATCTTTTTCTAACAGCTGCTCTGGTTGCCAAGTGAGTTACCAATGAAGGGTCGCTGTGTTTGCCAAGCGAGATTGTATCAGAGTCACTGAAGCCTTGAGGGAGCGCGGCACGAACACATCTGAAGAATTTCCATCACACCATAAATTCTCTGGAGGTGTGCAGCGCTGGTGACACCTTGGCTCCCTTCACACACACACACACACACACACACACACACACACACACACACACACACACACACACACACACACACACACACACACAAGCATGACTAAACCAAATGCATTCATGCACAAAAACATAAATGTGAGACATCCACAGATGCTGACAGCAATAAAAAAACAAGTGCTCTTTGTTTCCTGTTAGTCCCTGTTTGAATGTCACTGTGCTAGCTTAGCATGAAACATAAACAATAATCAGAGGCCTAAATGGTTTATTAAGAATCAAACAGCATTCAGAGCTGGATGAGAAGGACTGCATGTATGAAAACATGTATGAGCAGGTGTGGTGTGCGTGTTTCTGTTTCACTATCTTTACTTGGAAATCGGTGTCCTTATCAAAGAAGTGCCGTGGCACGACATTTAACTTAAGATAAGTTTAGATGCCAGTCGAGTTGAGTATGTCGCCGCCAGTGTACAGACAGCTGGTGATAAAACATTAAATAAATCTGACAAAACTACAAACTTTCTGCTGACATTTTAGAATTAATTTGTCAAATCAGGATCTAAGTTGCTGTGTGTATGCTTGTTTTCCTATCTTAAGTTTTAACTTACAATAAATGTGGAAATTTGTGGGAACATTTTTTCGTGGCATTGTGCCTACATGCCCGTATGTGAGGTATGTGGCTCTCATGTAACATGTAATGTGTGTGTGTGTGTGTCTTTCAGTTGCCACTCCGTAGAACATTCTGTTCCCATCTATCAGTTTGCCACTTCCTCCTCTAACTACCTCTGCTGCAAACACCCCCCCACCCACGCCACCCACCAGCACACACACGCATGGGCAAACACACATGCATGGGCAAACACACATGCATGGGCAAACACACACGCATGGGCAAACACACACACACACACACACACACACACACACACACACACACACACACACACACACACAGAAATACATCTTCTCTTTCCCTTTTAGTCCAAACATACAAACAACCACATGTTCTCACACATGTAAAGTTCACATTCACTCTCACACTTTGAGTAAGAGGCGTCCTGTTTTGTATTAGCGCAGCAGCAGCAACAGCAGCAGCAACAGCAGTGAAACACACTGTTGCACATCCAAACCTCTCTCCCTCCTTTCTTTCTTTTTGTCTTTAAGACTGCTCCCCCCCCCTTTCCTCTCTCCCAAAGTCTTAACTCTCTTTGTTTCTCTGCCACTGCTTTCCCTGGAGGCTGATGAGTCATCTGTGTGTCTCTGACATGGCTGCACGCTATTGTAAGAAACTGTACAGCATGTGCAGCATTGAGATGCAGAGAGGTCCCTGAGGAAGACTCTTAAGTTAAACCAGTTTACACATGTGGGAAAAGATCATACTGTCAGTTACACTGTGCTCTTTTGGGAAACTGGTCATGCGGCTTCATAGATCAATAAATACAATCCATGAAAGTACAACTATACATCTAAAGCAATCCAATACAACAGCTCTGACACGTAGTCTATATTAAACATATCATTAAACTTATAGAGGAGCAAAGACCCGCCCCTTCCGGCTCACCACCATGGGACCTTATTTCTGAAAAAATGAACAGAAGTCAACGGCGACAGACAAATATGTTTCCATTTGAATTGCACCATGAATCACACATATGACGTTCGTTAACTCAAAATATAATTTTGCAAGTCAAGAAAGTCACAAAGCAGTTTGTTGTAAAACTGTTGAGGTATAAGACTGTTATATATAAATATGTAACTAGAAAGACTACACACCTAAAAGTCACATAAGTGACTTCTCTCTCGCTGAAGCTACGATTATTGCAGGTTTCATACTGGGATGTGCTCACACAAGCAGCAGGTCTCGTCATTCTTTCCCTTCCTGACTGATAAAAAAAGACCGCTGAATAAAACACATCAGGTAAGATAAATTTTCATTTGTAAGTGGAGCACAGCTAAGTTAGCTAGTGTTGGCGACGTATAATGTGCGAGACAAGAGATGTAGCTCACTGAGCAGTTTCACACAAAACTAAATGATATTATGACAAACAAATATTTGTTGTTCATTTTTTTTTCCAAAATAAGGTCCCATGGTGGTGAACCAGAGGGGGAGGGACTCTGTCTCTCAATACCTCTATAACACATGTCAATCAAAAGATGAACATTATTAAAGGTCAAATTCACAGGTGAGCTGATTTTAGTGTGGATATCTTTCTATTGAGATCACCATTTGAGATTGGACCTTCAAACGGACGAGCATGCAGCTAACCTGGAAACGTTTTTTTTTCATTTAATGAATGGTTCAAACATTTGGGAAATGAGCTGATTCACTTTCTTGCTGAGAGATTGATAAGACTGATACCTCTCGTGTTTGTAAAAGAAGCTAAAGCAGGAGCTATAATTATATCATCTCATCTTAGCATTAAAACTGAAAACAGGTTCAGCCTGGCTCTGTCCAAAGGTAACCTCTAGAACTCACTACTTAACATTTTTTAACTCACTTAAGCGGAATTTGTGCCAGAATATTTCTTGGCCGGACAGTAACTTTCTGTCGTCACTGCGACCTACTGGAAGCTACTAGTCCCGGCCAGGAAATGATCCAACACATAAACCTCTGTAAAACCAAATACTGTCATATTTTTGTCAGAATTAAACAAATGAGATCTTGAGAGGTGCCGGTAGGAGGAGGAACCAGGCTAGCTGTTGCCCCCTGTTTCCTGTCTTTGTGTTAAGCTACATTTTAAAGAGCGGAGCATGATGTTCTCCCTTCATTGAATGTACTGCACACGACCAGGCTGCAGCTTTAAAATATTTCTGTGACTGTGATTTTCCTTTTTTTGCTGAAACATTGAAAACACCCCTTATAATGCACATTACATAACATGTCCCTGTTCTTTAAGTTCCCGCAAGCAAGACTTTTATGTTATTCTTTTGTAAAAGTTGTTCCTGGCAAGTTACAACATGTTGGTGAGCTTCTATCTGTTATACTAACAGCCACTATAGTGTGAAAGCTGCACCTGAAGTATTAAACATCATGCTTCAGATGCTTCGCGGATGTTTTAGGGCTGAAGCATTGCTTGATGCAGGTGTTGTGATATCCGAAGGGTGGCTCATGATGGAACTGCTTACCTTGGCACCTGATAACGCTTTTTGGTAAGCTCGAACTGTAGCCTGAAATTCTTCTCATTTCCGTCATATTTGCTTTTTGTTTTGGAAATTACTGAAGACCAAAGGAGTCAATCTTGTTCTAAAGCACTGCACTTTAAATATGCAACACACGGTCCATGTGACATAAATTGGAGTGTGAAGTACATTATCAGTGCCAAAGGAAGAGGAACTTCATATTCAGACTCTTTGGTTCCTGTTGTGAGATTGTGTGTGTGATTGGATGACTAATACTGCATGTTTATACACTAATACCAGTAACAGTACACCAGAAACTGTGTGTTCATGTGCGTCAGGTGATACAAAAGCACCTCCACAGCGCATTGTTCTGGCAGGTATGGCTCTATTGTGTGTTTGTAGGACAGAAAGTGCCGTGTTTACCCCAATCATGCACACCTTGAAACTGCCCCCATGGGAGCAGAGAGAGGGTGTGTGTGAGTGCATGTGTGTGTGCCTTTCACTTATCCACCTAAAGAGTGATTTATGTGTTGGTAGTTGAGGGTATAAACACAGACAAGTCTGCACACACTATACACACACACCTGGCACACATCACGCCACTTTTTTAGCTTTCATCTGCCACTAAGACACACACATGCTCTATAGCTGACTCATACACACACACACACACACACACACACACACACACACACACACACACACACACATTAATGAAGTACTCCCACATGTTCTGTACATTAAAGTCATATCCCACGCCCACACACACATGCACACACACAGATGCAGAGGGCCCTGGGGGAGAGGAAGGCGCTGAAACTAGTTGTGTCGTTGGGTGTTGTCTACAGCTGGAGCTGGATCTGGTTACCGAGACACTCCCTATCCTTCACTTCTATAGCTTACACACACCGTGCACGGTGTGCACACATGCGACTGACCTAACAATCCATCTTTTTCGGTGTGCCTATGGACCACTTGCATGCAAGCGAGCAAAACACACCCATTTCCTGCGTCACCGCGCACCAGCATTGGGTTTATAGTTCAGCAACTGGAGAAAAGTGTGTGTGGGAAAGAGAAAGTGTGTGAGAGGGTGGTTCCTCTCTGGTGGTTTGTCTGTTAATAAAAAGTGAACCGGTAGAGTGAGATTACCAGATCACAACCATGTGCACCAACTGAAATATTGTTTGCACAACAGATGAATTTCACTGTTGTGCTCTCACTCTGTCCTTCCTTGTGTACGTCTCTGTTTTCCCTCTTTAATCACCTACAGCATTTCTCTTATCTTCTTCCAGCATCTCCCCTACTTTCCCTCCATCTTTCCCAGGGTCTGCATTTTCCTCAATGCTTCCTTTCTCTCTCCCTCTGAGTTTTATTGCTCGTTTTAACAATCTGAAATCATTGCTTGAATGCGCCGCGGGAAAGGGCAGGGGCCCATGGGCCAGCTGAAGAAGAAGAAAGTAGATCAAGAAGAAAGAAGCCATAGAGAGAAAAAATGAAGATGAGAGACTTCAAAGGTGACAGGGATCAAATAGATAGATTTTTAAAAAAAAAAAAAAAAAAGGAGGAAAGAGGGATGAAAGAGGGAAAAGGGAGGGAAATTTGTACAGTATTTAAGGACAGTGGGCCCACTACCACACCCCTGGCCAAAGCTCATGTCCAAAAAGATGTGGCCACATTACATGACACACCTATTTCACTGACAATGTCTGGGCTGCAGACAATCAGTATGGAGGAAGAGACGCTTTTATTCATTCAGTCAGAACAGATTAAAACAAGCGGATGGCAGCGAAAGGTGAATTGAATTGACATGCCGACAGGGAGGCAGACAGACTGACAATCAATGGCACTCTCTCACACAGACACGTATGGATGAGTAATGAGGCAGAATGGCAGAAAGGAGAGAAAGATAGGTGAGACTGAGCCAAAGGGAAATGGTGACCAACACACAGACACAAGGCAGACAGACATATATTAGATAGATAGAGAGATAGACAGATAGATAGATAGATAGATAGATAGATAGATAGATGCATAGATAGATACATAGATAGATAGATAATTAATTAATTTAATTATTAATTAATTGGAGAACAAATCATTACCTTGTGCCTTGGCGCTTGAAGCCAGCAGGCTTCCTAATAGCAGAATCCACAGGTATGACATCATGGGAACACGGTGTTCTGGCTGCGATTGAACCGGGGCTCACACTCCCTTTCCTCTGCCTTCCAACAGGACAATGAACCGGCTCGGTGGTTTCAGGTGGACCTGGAGGGGCGTGTGCGTATCGGTGTGCCCGGTGCGTTCTTGCGCGTCGGATCAAACCCGTGGCGTCTCCAAGGTGCTCAGATGCTCGGCTCAGTGCGCGCCGCCGCGGATCCGTCGTGCTGTCCTTTTGTCTGGATTGGAAGAGAGAAGGTCCGGTCTTTATTAAGGTGGGCGGGTCTCTTCTCCCAAATACAGGCAGGCAGGCGGACAGCTAGAGGGGCTGGGAGGGTATTACCTCCCCACTAATCACTAGTGTTTTACCATTACCATTCCAATGCTATGACTGTTACCAAACATTTACTCGGCTTTTTGAGCAAGATAGCTCTCAATTATCCAGAAACTCCTTATGAATCATATTCAAGTCGTCCTTTAGATACTGAGCAACACAAGCTGTTCCCCTACAGTGAGATACAGCAGTTACTTCAAATTATGAGCCGATATAAATATTGTCCCTTTAATTTTTAATAACACGTCCACTACTGACGAGATTCATCCATACTATCTGCTTTTAAAGCGCAGACAGACATTTTAGATATGATCTCTCCTATCAGCATTACTAGGCTTATAAACCATTTCCATATGAATTTCCTATGATTTAGGTAGTCTGTGTTACTGCCTTACAGTCTCATAAGTCTATCATTTCCTTGGTTTTATTAAAATATCAGGTTTCCGAAGAGAACACTGAATTACAGGATTTGGGAACGTTAAGCTTTGGTCTGTTTTTAATGTGAAATTAATGTTAGGTTTCCATTTGAGACAACCACACATGAGCTCATGCAAACCAGCCAGCCAGGAGGTGGATCTGAAAACTAAAGAGAGCACGTTGCTTTCCTCAGGCTCTTCTCCTTGTCATTACCACTTCGTTAAGTCGCCTGTGTGCCAAATTGAAATCCTACTACTGGTATTGATCGGCAGGTGGCGCCATTCATTCATCATTTCATAGTTCCATGTGTTCAAATCCCAATACACGTTACAATATTCTGGCTTTGTCTTGTCCTGCAGAACTGCCGTGAACAAATATGTAAAAGTCATTTTTGATAAGTTAAGATAATTGCATTTAAACCACTGTAGGTCAAATTCCCTTAGTTTTTCCCCTCAGTACGTTTAGGCCTATAGCTCAGCTGTTTTTCATACTGTACATGTTAAAGGGAGGGGTGCATCTATTAAGTCCCTTAATACCAGATAAAGCACATATTTACGTTGTATTGAATACCTCACTCAAGAATTTTTAATAACTTATGTTTTTGCCTCTCCAACAGCTGGAAATACAATGCCTTAATCATAACCATACTGTACATTAAAGCAATAACACCATAAATTAAAAAAATATGTATTTTTTCCCCATTATCTCATTATTCATACTTAAGCATTATGCATGTAGTGTTAGAAAATGATTGATAAAAAGTTGATGCATGCGTCTACCATGGAAGAAGAGCTACTGTTTTAAGAACCTAAACAAATAATTATTCCTGCGTGATTTGATAACTCATGCATGGTGGGACGACAGGCATCAATGCAACGTCACAAGTGTAAACACACATGCATTTGACTCATACTCCATCAAAACTGGTGTCATGGAAAAAAAAAAAACAAGTCTTGCATAGGGGTGAGGCTGTGTTACTTTGACACAGATCAACTGTGAGTCAGACCTTTAGAAAGTGCTCATTAAAAGACAGTTTGTTTAATTCTTTTAGGACAAGTAAAACACCATGTGACCAAGTTCCTGAAAAGTCAACAATATCCTGGCTCAGTAATGTGTAATCATGGTGTGAATCCAGCCGTGTCACATATTGTCCAACAGCTTTCAGTATCACCTTTGATTTTATTTGTAGATCATTTGTTATAAAAATTCAAAGAAAATGTTTGTTTTTTTTAAAAAGAAATATGTTTATTAGTGTCTTAGCACAATGATTACATCACCATAAAAACATTCTCTCATTGAACATGTTTATTATAAAAACATACATAAAGCCTCAATTTGGGATTATTTTAGTAAATTAATAGTTTATTCTGAAAGGATAGGGTTAGCCAACGGAAAGAAATCTCTGCACAACATTTACACCAATCTTTCCCCATCAGATGGACATCATTAAGGAAGCAAAATGTATTGTGTATGTATATCATATGTACTGAGCCAGAATCTGAGGATGCAACATATCTGTAGTTGAGGTTTTCCACTATTTGGTCAATGCTTTTCATAAACATTGACCTGAGGCATGCTTGGAGCTCATGTCTATTCTCATGTCAGTAACTCAGCATCAGAAAAATGGGTGAGGCACATTGACAGTGGGCAGAGAGGGTCAAACTTCCCTATTGTACAAAACCAATGTTCATATTAAGGCGATAAAGGTTGACAGAAAAGAAAAGTTGTGCTGTTTTTAATAACACTTATTGGTAGATAAGATATTTGTGGGGGGAGCCAAAAAAAACAATCTCCATTAAAAAGTTTGAGAAAAAGAGGCTCTACTGTAACCAAAATGCTGTGAGGCCTTCATGGCTTATCTTACTCATGGCTCTTTGCTTTTGGCACAAAACAAAACCAATCTCTGCTAAATACCAAAACTATCAACCCCTCACCTGTGATCTGTACTAAACAGACTAGTACTTGGTCATAAGCACTTTGGTTGGCTCTAGATCAATAACAGCATAAAGATTGACTTCAGCGTGAAGTGTATGAAATTATTTCAGGAAGAAGTAGAAAAAGGAAATGAATGCGTAGTGACTTCCTAAAGTGTGGTCCATGTTCCCTTGCCTTACAATCTGATCTTTATTAACTAGACTTTCAAAAGATTATGCTTCTTATTCGAGGTTGAGGTGAAGTAGTGGAGGAGGTATTCTTCTGGAAACAATTCCTGACAACAACTGATTGATTCCCCAACGTCTCCCCTTTTACTTCACTGCACATTTCTGCTACATTTGGGAAGCCCGGGACTAGTTTTATTGATGCTCTTACAGGGGGGGCAATTTGAATTTTTGCAGATTTAAGCATAGGTGACAAACAGGCCAATTATCCAGCTCAGTGGCATGAAAAGGTGTGTGAATGACATGATAATGTGCAAAGCGAAAAATTGTGTAATAAGAAAGTCGTTCTTGCTTTTGGTGTGTCATTTTAATGCCATGCAGTCTGTACTGACTGCAGTGTAAATTCACCCATGTGAATATGCAACACTCAGAGCTAGTGACGTAGAACAAAACTGGATGTTGGGCGTGAGGGGAGGTGGATGGGTCAAACAAACACTGGACTCTCAACCAGGAGCCCGGTGTTTTGTTTCGTAAGCTACATTAGTGACATTTGTGATGTGTTTTCCATACTTATATTAAGCCCAACCGCGACTTTTTTCCAAAACCTAACTAAGTGGTTTCGTTGCCCCTGCTGGTATAGCACCTGCATACCCGTATGTAATATTCACGCCTCAGCAAGGCAAAATGTGATATTGACACACTATCCTCTGGTGGACAAGCACATCAATTACACACCATGATATATTTGGTCGTATTATCCTTTATAGAGACAATTCATGTGTTTAAAAGTGTAAAAATGAAAACAAAGCAGCTTGATGCTATATAATTTTTTCCCACTCTGCCTCCTTTTAAAATATTGTCATCAAAGACAGTATAACCTGTAAAAGTGAAACACAGAAAGGCACAAAACTTCTCTAAAGGAGGGAACTCAAAATCGAGTCAAATAAACCACTGACTGAAATGTGCAGCTTCTTGTGATAAATTTTCCTTATGTTCAGGGTGAGAGAAGTGTAATAACCGAAATACGCACAGCCATTCCCAAAGTGCAACTATCATGCATTACTAGTGCAGGATTTTCCTCTTGGACATGCTGTTACCTGCACAACAAAGTACTGAAAATGTGGATCATCTGCTGAATGAAAGTTAAATCGACAGACTGCCAAGATAATGGTACTGTTAGGGCACTTGAATTTCAAAGGCTGAGATCCACTAACTGACTCGGGCTTGGAACCATTTTCAAAATAAATGTGCGTGTGTGCGAGAGATAAAGAGAGAGAATCATTTAGTGTGTAGCAGACAAAGTGAGGGCAGTATTTGGGCTCCCATGGTCCATCTCCATAAGACTGCAGCTCAGCAACTGTCTGATGGTCCCACTCTAACTATTGTTTTGGTGCAAGAAAGTGACTGGCTGGAAAGTGGCTCACATTTTGTTGAAACACTCCTTGGCGTTGGACCACACTTGGATTCCCTGAGACAGCGATGAAGAGAGAGAGAGAGAACAAGAGCAATTATTGAGGGAAAGACAGCAAAAACAACCATTTCTTTGAGGAAAAACAGATGGGAAGCAGTGCAGCTGAAAAATCAACATCACAAACCGCCTGGCATTTTTTAAGCAGGCAAGTAAACGAGAACAAATAGACTGAAGAAAATAGCCCCCATACCTTCTTACACATGCTGATCTGCATAATGGCATAGCTGATTAGTGCTTCACGCAAATCTCTGTCCTTCTGTTCCTTAAAGCGTTCAATGTCTTCCCAGGCTGTTCGCACAAACTCTCTGAAGACACAATCACAAACAAAAGCATGCTATTGTCATTTAGTGTGGAAGAGTAGAGGTGGGGGGGATAGAAGTTATGGCAGATGAAGAAGAGCTAAGAATCAGGTAGTTTTTGTATTCAGAATTACTATAGTAATATTACTGATGTATTTTTGTTTCAATAATGTGTCAATAATAAAGAAACAGTGACTGTGCAGGGAAAGGTCACAACACATCCATCTGTTCCCACAAAAAACAAATAAGCAGACAACCACAGCTGATAAGGTATCTTCTAAATTATGCATAAATGGATAAATTCAAATTATAGATAATACAGAGAAATATTTTTAACACATCTTAATAGTAACAGAAAAGGTAAGTTGAGAAATATAAGAAATAGAAACTTGACAAACAGGACAATAAAATTAAATTAAAAAAGATAAATCAAATAAATTAATAAAAATAAAAAATATTCACAATAATACTTTTTAAAAAGCTATTCAGACTGTAGTCTGATGTCTTTTTATACAGTATAATACTTGTGTAAAAGTAATCAGGTATCTGTTCTCCTGGTATTGATAATCCTGTCTCAATACCTGTAACCACCTATGTTCCAACACTGTGATGATACTTTCATATTTTTCTCCATGAGGGGCGAAACAACTCATTATGCAAATTGAGGCAAATTGTAGGGCTGTACCAAATGTCATTTTTTCAAATGAAGCTTTGAATGTCTGTCGTCATAAATGAATAATGAATAAAGTGATTCACTGGATTAAAGGAGCTCACATTTTTATTATATGAACTTCCCGAATTTCCCTCCGGGGATTAATAAAGGTTCATCTTATCTTATCTTATCTTATCTTTAAATGCTTCCAAACAGGCGATTTCTTCAACACGTTTTTTATGAGAGTTATGACTTCTTGATGGAGCGCCAAGCAAACGCAGATACATAATATCATCTTTTCTGTTGTTATCACAACTTAAGTTATATTTTCAATTATGTTGGCACTGAAATATTTTTTTGTTATTGTGGTTATATAAATGTAATTTATGGTGCTCCTAGATTGCTGCTAGACCTTTAAACACAAGTGCATGATCCCTTTGTGTGCGCTGTGGCAAGTGGGAGAGTAAACTGTCTTTGACCGTAGTGAAAATGTTTTTGTGAAAGGCTAAATGCCAACAAATATGAAACAATATTTCCTTAGACAAACAAATTTTATGAATTTCTGAAATGATTACATCTATCTTTTTTAATAAATTTTGACTTTAGGACTTTACAATGGCCTGGAAATGTCACACGAGTCGGAAATCCTGCCATGCAGCCAACACTGGATTCTAATTCTACAAATATTATAATACTAATAATATTAGCATCTCAAACAGAATGAATAGACATGCAAATATAAATTTAGAGGCATTGAGTACAGCCCTAGTAATTTCAGACAGGAGAAATGAGTGAGAGGAACAGATATCTAAGACAAATAGTGGAATACATTTAAAAGAAGTAACTTAGTAAAAGGTGGAGGATTGATTCACTGGTGAAAGAGCTTACTGGCACTCTGTATTCTTCTCCTTGAGATTTTCCTCTCCTTCCTGGATGCTCTGGTCCAGGGCTGCCAACCTGCTCTCCCTCTGCTCCTGGCTCTCTTGGCCGAACAGTTTACTGGTCATCCCCTTCAGAGAAAAGACACGTACTGTCTGTGCACACACACACAGACACACACAACACACACAGACACACACAGACACACACAGACACACAAATTAATTGATTCACTGATGTTTTCATCAAATCAGACCCCAGAAATGTTTTTATCTACATGCCAAATTCTGTTAATTCATATGGCCTCATGCACAATTTAGACAACTGACTTGATGCAGCACAGTGTATGTGCCTAGAATGTGTAGGAGAAAGAGAAAGATAATATGCAATTGCTTTACCCCAGTGACCAGCTCTTCCTTCTGTTGTTTCTTATGGACGAGGTCCTGAGCTACCATCTCCAGTTCATACTGGATCAACTCATGTTTCCTACATACTGACCTTAATTCACAAACACACACATACACACACAGAAATTGGCACAGTTTTAAAAAGTTGATTAAAATTTAAAGTCCTATTATATTGTTGCATCCTGACACTAATATTACAGTCAAAGAGAAATGATGCTTCCACTGCAACAAATAATACAGATATAGCTTATCTCCATCCAATCAAACATCAGTGCTTGTTGACAACTGCAGGTCTGCATTATAGGCTCTGTTGAAAGATGGTTTACATATGCTATGAAGCATTTGCATTAGCGCTGTTGCACGCTTCCTTGTTTTGAATAGAAAGATATAGAACAATAGCAACATGAGACGGAAGCACAACAAGCAAGTGTTGTGCCTTTGACAGGCACAAGCTCTGAAACACCCCGCCTCAGAAAACGAGTGAAAGTAAATGTGCATGAAACATTATTTCACTCTTTTTTACAGTGACTCTGTTAAACTCTGCTCATTGGGGAATGTTTTTATATAACGTTCAGGGATGTCCACCTGGAAAACTGATTTTATGATGTACAGGTATGTGAATGTTTAAGATGACTAGTAGCATAAGCATGGACACTGCACAGGGATAATTTGACCACTTTGAAGTTCAGGATTGGATGAGACTTTCACCAAATACAAAAATAAGAGCAGTATGGAGTGTGGAAAAGTGAGGGTCTTTATCAGCCACTCACATTACATTTGTCATTAACAATGACCAATACCCTGAACTAAGATGAGGCATATCTTTCAACTGTCCATCATATTAAGGCTGCAATAAGGATTATTTTCATTATCAATTAATCTGCAATTATTTTCATGATTCATCAATTAATTGTTTATCTACAAAACATCAAAAAACTGGCAAAATGTCTACTGCAGCCATCAAATGTTTGGCATGTTTGCACTACAACAAGTAATCCATTATCAAAACAGTTGGCGACTACTTTTTTCTATTGACAAATTAATTATTCAAATAATCATTGCAGCTCTAAATAAGTTAAGATCTCCTCCTCCTGAGCCTGATGTAATTTGAGCCCAGCCGTAAAAGTCAGAGTTAGCGACATAAGAGCCAAGAACACTCCAACACTACTGGATGATGCTTTAATGTCAATTCCACTTCAACACATATGGTAATATTTCATCAAACTAAATGGTAATAAAGTGTGCTGATCTATTCTGATTGTCTGTTAATACCGGTAAGAGCATACTGATAATATATGCCAGCTTCTTGTTTGGCCTGGCATACTTTAGATATGCCCCATTAAACACTTACCTGACAGCGTCAGTGTAGAAAAGGTATTCTTTCAGTTGGTCTGCATAGTGCTCTTCTTCCTCCAGAATGTCATCTATTGATGCTGCATACCTGTACACAAGTCACACTTATAAGGTTTCTACTCGCTAAAGGTGAGTTTTTCCTTGCCACTGTCGCATAATAATGCATGCTCATGTGGGATCTCGTTTGCTCACTAAATCATCAGTCTAGACCTGCTCTATATGAAAAGTGTCCTGAGATAACCTCTGTTATGATTTGACACAGTATAAAAATAAACTGAAATTGAAGTGAACCACTGCAAAAGAAAGGCATTATGTGTGAAAATGTGTTTAAGTCTATTACTGCTTTAGTAAACCCATTTAAGTGTAAGCTACAATTTGAATACCGTATATGAGAGAGTACACAAGCTGAAACTACATCTTTAGTCTACTTACGTGTCCATGTGGTGGCCGGCACTCTGTAGTCCGTCTCCCATCTCTTTTTCAATAGCACTCCACTCACTGGAGACACAACAAATTCAGGCATACTTAACTTGAACTGAAGTGCTTTGTGTGCTACCATTTGCTCATGAATGTCTGTCTCGAAGCTTCAAAACTCTTTAGCTAAGCATCTCACACATACAATTTCAGGTCAAAATAATACAGAAACAAAAGAAAATGGTGAAGACGAAACATGGGCATCTCCATGAATGAAGGAATTACCCTGCGGCCCCATTTAATATTAGATTCATCAGTATGTATACTACATGTGGAAGTGTACCTCTGTTTCTTTATGCCAAAAAATGCTAAATCCTTACAGACACAGGTGAAAAAGAAATTATGAAATTCAACCTGACGTAAAATATGATGTGGCTTATCTGTTTCTATAAGCAACTGTATAGATCAGAGGTATCTGGATACAGTATACACACCAACTGTTTTTTTAATTTGAACAAACAGCTTGTTGATGCTTTATTTTGTTTTAATGTAATGCCCTCTTTTAGGCAACAAAAATAGAACAGGTGTTTCTCACCTAAAGACTCTGCCGTAGTTACCGTGGACCTTGTAAACTCCATACAGCCTGTCTGCTACTTTCTAGAATAAAAACAATCAAATCAATCATTATTACATTATGGATAGTCAGAAAAATAAACCCAGAATAATTCTAGTTCATACAGTAATGTAGGCAGCACTCACAGAACAGGAGCCCGCACAAGCTGACTGTCTAACTGCCAAAATGGCTAATTGATGATGAAAGTAAACAATCTAGCGAGCTAAAGACCCAGATGATTCTCTGGAGCTAGTAGACTAAAGGTCAGTGAAATATGGATGCCCATGTAAACAATAGTATGCCAAAAAAATGTAAAACGCTGGTCAAACCTTAGCACAGTTAAAAATAGGTATAGGTGTGTGTGTGTTTTGCAAATGCCAAAACTCACCGCCCGCACCCTCAGTAACTGAGAGATGACGGTGTTCAGTTCATCACTGTAGTGTTTCAGTGCTGTGAATCGCCTGGAGAACACAACACATGGATCACAACTCAAACCGTGTTTAACCGTATCTAAGCAGTTCTTTGTTTTGCTCTAATGTGCGATGGTTTTCTAACGAGAAAATTATCATACTTCTTACTAGCTGTTTTGCCACTGGGATCATTATTTTTAATGAAGTCTACTCAACAACTCTTAAGAGGCTGTTTCATGATAATTCAATAATCTGACTAAATCTCCTGCTTTGTACAAGTCCTGTTAAAATGTGTCATAGGAAAACCAATGTAAAATATTTTTTCTGTCTGTTTCAGACCTACTTGTCAGGGTTCTTGACTCTGAACATGGCACTCAGAGACTTTAGTCTGGAGTCAGCCTGGTAGGGGACAGGATTACACATGTTAACAGAGTTAACAGATTTTCCATATAGCATACAGAAGAAACACTGACAATTTCACAACAAAATTCTCAGTCAAGTAATTCTGCAACAGAGGAACATGATGGATGTTTGTAAAACAGTTAGACGTGTACTATCCAACTAGTGTGGTGTGAAGGAGATAAAGTACGACTAACTCTATACCTTGTCTTGGAAACCGGTCTCCAAAACTGCCTCCCTCCATCCTTTCTCCTGAGGACAGATGATTGACAAATGACGGACACATTATAGACAGAATTATCAACCACTTTGTGTAAAAATGGGGCTTTCCAGCAGATATTTGCACGATAACACAACCTCACTAGGGGCTGCGCTGGATTGAGTACATTGCTACAGGCTACAGGGAGAACATAAAATACAAATCTGGAAGTTCAGTTAAAGTTATATGGGGCCATTATCTCAAAACTATTTGCAAAGGTGTGTGGACAATTGTGTAACTGTATCTCAATCCAGGTTTATCTAATCAGATTTGTGAATGTGTAAATGTGTATTCAAAATAGGGATGCTAATTTTGAAAAAAGAATTCAACCGAAAACCCCACCTCATTAACCGATTATTAACTGACAAGATTTGTGCCTCGCATGCAGCGGTGCGCCAGCTGCAGTATATGAGCACAATAGACAACAGAGGGCCCAGATCACCCATTCAGGAGCGTTACTGTAGCAGCCATGATGCTGCATGTAGTGACGCAGACATGCAGCCACATTAAAAAGTCAGCCACCACCACAGCATCATTTAATTTAGCTTAGCAGGCTGTTAGCTGTGTGTCTGTCCAGCGTAATGATGACATAATGACTATTGCCCAGCATAATGATAGCGAGTGTCTGACAAACAGTGTGTGTGTTTGTGCTATGTTAGCAGCTGCAAGCATTACTAAAGGCTTCATGCTCCCCATAGCCACACACATACCATAACTTTAGTGAGTTTCCAACAGACAGTGTGAGTGTGGGCATGTGGGTGGCATTACAGCTGTGAGTGTAGGTGTAGAGTTTATTTGTCAATGAATAAATGCTACAACTCCTCTGCTCTGTGCTCCTCTCAAGACTGGAGCCAACGTCTCAGACTCTCTTAAAGTGGACCAGCTTTTATCCTTAAAGTGACGAGCCACTTGAATTAATTGTTATTTCTTTTAATCATTTCACCAATAGCATCAATCAGTTAAAATGCTTAACGTTAATGGTTAAACGGTTAATTATTAACATCCCTAATTCAGAATCTGTGTGCATAATCAGATTTGATTTGTGTCGTGTGTGTGTGTGTGTGTGTGTGTGTGTGTGTGTGTGTGTGTGTGTATATATATATATATATATATATATAAATCTCCAAATCTGTATTCAAATTTCTAAGTGTATTGAGATTTGTAAATGTGTAAACAAATCTGTAAATGCCTACACAAGGCTTTCTTATTCATGTTAATGAGATCACTGTGTCGGTACAGCATGGGGTGTCATTATAGAGGGCTCCTACAAAAACAAATTTCAGCCTCCATTTTTTCCACTGCAGTCTGACATCCCTTCTGACTATAACTGCCCTTTCATACTTCTTCTTCTTTGTCTGTATCCTCTCACCAGCACAGCCTCGTGCATTGTTTTGCAACTGTGCTATTGTCAGATTGAAAACCCTGTGAGTGTGTTCCCTATCTGCATATGAACGGCAGAAGAATTCAGTGGGACACCATGTGAAACACAATGAGTAATGCTTAAGTGCTAACCTCTGTTAGAAAGAGGAAGAAGATTTTGTCATTGGAAAGAACAGGATGTGATGCAACACGCAGCAGGAAGTTTTCCAGACCGACTCTCCGTCTCTCAACAAAGTCTGGGTCGAGGTTGTCTGCTGACAGCTTGTGCCACACAAACTCTGCCTGCAAGAGGCACAATCCAGGGAGAAAAACAGAAGTGTGAATACCACCTCAAAAGACAAGGAAATAAACCGTCTTCTACCAGGAACGGAGAGCAATCTATGAAACAAAGACTAAATAAATGTCATTAACAAACTACAGATGAAGTAATTATATCACAAAAGTCTCTTTCCATCTACAGTACGCATCACTCACCCTTTTCTCTGGTAGTGGAGGGATGATAATGTAGGGATAGGTGACCAGGAGGTATGTCCTGAGCAACTCAAACTCACTGTAGCGTCTCCATAAAGTGTCAGGTGTAGCAGGCGTACCTCCCTCTGGAACAGTTTCAGCTGGCCTGCAGACAGAGGAATGGAAGTAAATAGTACTGTTACGAAGTGTCATCATAGAAGCAATAGAAGATATAGTGATAGGAGTGGTAGGACAGTTCAGCTACTGTTCTTGATCAAAGCAACTTGAGACACAGAATGAGCAACATTTCACGTCTAACTTTGACTTTGCCAGTGGCCTCTGCAGAGTAGGGGTGAGGGAAAATAATCTTGTGATTACCTTTTAAAAGATTCAGCACCTATGGACAAAGTTTCTTAATTGGAATTCAGAGAGCTCCCTAAGTGCCAGCTAAATAGTCAAGTAATGAGGACAAATTATTTTCAGAGAGTAAGGGGGGGGGTCTGGAAGGTAATGAAGTAATCAGTGCAAGCAATTCTGCTCCTTGATCTTGTTTCGTTTAACCAGCTTAATAAGCACAAAAGGCTAATTTCTCTTTTAGTAATCAAATGAAAACACCAGGAGCATTAAAATCCAATCAAATAACAAAATACCCAGAGATTCACAACCCTGTTAGAGGATGCCAAGCAGCATCCCCTTCGAGGAAGTATTTGACTTAATTACTCTGATGAAATAACATTGTGCAAGATAAAGCAAATATGTCCTGTGTACTTTTAATATTGATGAAATGTTAGAGTAAGCAATCCTACTCCACGGTTCTTGTCACTGCATTTTTTTTTTCCTGCATCACCAAGTTGTTTTGCATATGCTGTAACACAAATGTCACAACCAGGGTGAAGTAACTTAAAGTTGTTTATATATTGCACAAGTAGAAATACCATTAAATGGCAGCAGAAAGCCTAACAGTCTAGGTTATGACCTACCGTGTTTCTATGAGGTAGACTGTGTAGGTTTCCTGCATGTTAACCGTGTTCTTCCCTGTTCTTTTCTCCGCCTCTGACACATTTATCTCCATTTTTCTCAACAGAGCTGTCCCTCTTTCCACCATCTACACAGACAAGAACAAATAATGTGTAAGCATGAGGGGGAAAAGATAGCCAAAGAAAGGGACAACATTATATCAACATTAAAGGTATGTGGCAAACATAGGAGCATCAAAATATATATATATCAGCTGAACATACAGTAGTGGGCAAAATAAGTGTGATTCAAGCACTACAAATAAAACATGTTTCCACTATAGTGAACAATAAAGTTGTATTCTATTATAAATAGACTGACAGGTATGAGACCAGATGAATACAGAGTGATGGCAGGCTGTTTTGCATTTACACAAAACTTAATGTAACGTCAACGCGGTTCTTTAACTTCACAAAGGGTTATAACAGGCGTGTGATAGTCACAAGATCAGACAGGGCAATACTACCACCATGAAGCAGTAAAAGTCGTCGCTTCTGTGCCAGGAAACTGTCCTTTCTTACTAGAAACCACGGGAATTAAGACTGGACTTGCAGGACACAGACATAACTAATTTAAACTAAGCTAAACTTAAGGGTTAGCATTCAGACTAGTTAGCTAGCAAGCTAACATTAGGAGTAAAGTTTACAAAGTCACGTTAGCTTCCAACCACTGCTAGCAAGGGCAACTTTAGCTTTAGTTTATAACTTTAACGACACCTTGCACAGCTAGTGGCTAAATTTTAACGTTTTAAACAACAGCTTTTTGAAGAGTTAAGTCTCCGTAGCTTCATGTCACTGACGTTACCTCCACCTAGCTAACACTACGTTAGGCCTGTTTTTGGAAAGTTTTCACCGGTGAAAACAGGCTTTTAAACTTCAAAAATGTTTGTCACAGAGAATAACAATAAAAGCACGACCGTGTTTCTGAGGTTGTTCTCGGATTCTGTTGAAGTGATGTCGGTGTTACCAATCACAGCTACTTCTTCGTTACTTCCAGAGTCTGCCATCATCATCTGGCTGCCGAGGTGCTGCTGTTGTCAGCTGAGCTGGCAGACTGGTTCCTGTACACTGCGCATGCGCCTTTCACACTGAGGCCACTGATCACTAGCCTGTCATTTCTAAATGAATGGTATTAAATGATCAAGTCTATTAGATCATGAATGTCTTAACAGATAAAAACATAAGTAATAATAAAAAAAAAAATTACAAAAAATATTGAATAAATATTATTATCCACAAGAGTAAAACAACATAATATCAGAAAAGAAATCAGATATTAACTGTAGTGATATTGCTCCCACATTGCAAGTGATCATATATAGCCTCTGTTCAATAGATATGTAATTAACTTGTGTAAATTTGCAGGTCCTACAAAATGCATGGGATTAGCTAACACGATTATGGTTGTAACTGGTGCACATTTGAGGCAGATGATCAGTTGATGGTGTCTTTAAATGTCCATGCAGCTGTGCTGACTTGGTGAACCCAATGCCCTCATGTGGCATCATTTGCATCGTCTTTTGACGCCTTCCTTTGGCAAGGATGACATCTACTGGTGGGATTTTGGTTTGGGATTTGTTTATTTCCATTTTGTCCCCATAGCCTGTGCTTTTGTTCATGTAATTTGATTTCTTATTTTTTTGGAAAAAAATAATGCCCCATAGCCTAAATATTTCATAATGTCAAGGGTAAATGTTTTCCCCACTTAAAGATTATCAAGTAGTTACAGCAGGAAATTATAAGACACCCATCCTAACAGTGATCCGAGATAAATGCTTAAACATGCTATCAGATACCCTTTGTCATGAAGATTATGAGGGTTTTTTTTCATAGCAATAACTATTGGATATTACACAATAAATTGAAGAAATAACACATATTCAAATTGTTCTGACTTGTTATCATTGCTTTCATGAAGTTTGGAAACAAAATTCTGAAATAGGTGCCATAAGTGATGAATTTCTTCACTGTTGTGATATCAATTGGTCCCTTTCTGCCAGATGTGCATGAGAGGGATGCGGTATGCCTCAGGCTAGTAAACGGCACAGAAACACGGCCTTTTAGTTCCTGTGGTCACACTGTTGTGCAGCGTTTAATGTTTAAAGAGAAGGGTGGAGCAGCGTTTTGTAAGGAAGTATTTTATATAGATGCCACTGGGCATGGAGTGGGGTGTTGGGGTGTGGGATGAGGAGTGGATGAAAAAGAGATGCAAATGAATGCATACAAGAGGAAGAAAGGTATGAAGGTGAGATTAATTAACATTCATTCAGGATTCATGGCAAAATTATCCATGATACAGATGCTGCAGGTACTGTGTGGCGGATGGATGGAGCGATGGATGCGGTTTCAGGCTGCAGCGTGTCAGCAAAGCTTTGTGCTGTGACCAGTCGTAGTCACAGCAACAGCATAGTTACCATTCTTTCCTGCCACTGACCTCAAACCAGCCACTACCACTTCCTGTCCACACACACGGGCACGCACACACACATATATATGTACACACACACACCTCTAGCCCTATTTGGATGACTATAATCGGCCATTTGACAAGTTTTTAGAACCGTCTGACCAATGTTCTTGAACACTAAGCTACAATAAGCAATGTGTGTGTGTGTTTCTTCCTGTCTTGTCTATATTTGGCGAAGCTCTGGCCTAAAGCTGCTGAGTGACTATAATTCAGATGGATGTGTGTCTTATACACTGAGTCATGATATTCACGTCAATCTGCCTGGAGACAAACAACAATAATAACTATTGCTGATAATATTGATCAGCTGGACATTAAGATGCCAAAAGAACAAGAAAATAACAAATAAATTAAAATCACAAATGATTTTTAAACATACATTTTTTTCATGTACGTTGACCAGAAAAACTTTCACCTCATTGGTTTGATTTTCATCTGTTGTTCAATTGAATCTCTTCTTTCCTTCGTATACTTGATGTTTAGAGAAAATGATTACCGTTAATGTGTTGGTTGAATTTTGACTGTTGAACAGCAGAGGGCAGCAAAAATCCAGTAATGTTGATGAACAACAATCCTCAGAATCAGATTGCACAGCACTTCATTATGAGGTTGGACATACTGTAATATGACTCTGAATAAGTATAAAAGGTCTTGTCTTTGACTTGTCATAACAGGAAACGCACCTGTGTTGCTAATAGTATTAACAGTGGCTCCTCTCTAGTGTCCCAGTGACAGTGTGACACAAAGCCAGCATGCACGACAACAGGACACTTAAACTCATCAGTGATATTATCTACACCTGTGCTTTTCCTACTGAGACATGTCAGAATGTTTTCCATGAAATAGGCCTTTTACTATTATTTCTTATCACATGTTATTGACACAATTCAACAGTATCATACGTACATGTATGACATACCCTGAGTGTCAATATGTAAAACTGACATTACTGTGTATAAATATGAATATAGTGTATACACATCCCATGGCTGGATTCATAGTTCATATGCTATTTCTGAGTGGTCGACATTATTATTACTGAATATTACCGAGTATTATTACTATTTTACATGTGACTGCACTGTGTTTATTAGGATGTGTGTTTGTCTTCTCCAGGTCAATTCTACAACAGATTTTTTTTTTTGGAAAGACAAAATGTATGAAATATTTAAATTTCACCAGACCAGACCAGAGGTCGGACCAAGCCATTGTCTTGCAAGTCACAAGTAAGTTTCGAGTCTTTGCACACAAGTCCTGCGTCAAACAATGCACTCTTTCCCAAATGTAATGCCTTTTTAATAACAGAGTAATAATATATTAAATTTTCAAAAATCATTAAATGAAAGAAAGAGAAGTTGGTTAAAAAGTATGATTGAATTTAATCATTAACAAAAATGATGCTGACATTGTACTCATACTGAATCTTTTTGTGGCACTTTTTTAAAATAAATAAATGCCTTATCCTTTCTTTGTTGTTTGGTTTTCCTTTTTTTTTAGATTGGACTGAACATCATTTAAAATCATTTCATCATTGCTTTAGATGCATTCAAATGTGTTTTTATGTGCTTATAGGAAGTTTTAACAAGTTGCCCTTTACGTGCGTGTTTGTGCGTGCGTGAGAGTGCGTGCTGTACACAAGGCTGGTCACGAAGGTCATAAAGAGGAAGTCCTTGCGGTCAGTAGAAAGGAACACATGTTTTGCTTCATGTCATAGTCTGCATCCTTCATTTTCCTCTCCTTCATCCATCTATTCTTGCCTTGGACCGTGGTGGAAAACTCAGGCAGTGTGTCCAGCAGCGGGCCTGTGTTTGTGTGGGTGTGACTGTATAGTATATGCACATGTATAAAATGCCATAATGAAGTGAAGCCTCGCTGGCATTATGTTGTATATTTATACCTTTACCCAGACTTGACCTTCTGCACATGGGATTACTTTCAATTAAAGAAAACATTTGTATTTTTTCATATTATGCTGTTCAAATAGCCTCCTTTTTTCAGTTTTTACTGTTTTATTATGTAAGTGACCCTTATTAAGTTCAAGAATTTTTAATTATTATTTACACAAAATCATCATTCTAACCACCACCAACATCCAGATCAATTAAAAATTCCTATTATTTCAAATTAGTATTTGATGCCTTTTCATATTTCTACCCTTAGAGCAGCATTACACATTTGTAATATGTAAACAGGTCATATGTACCCAAACACATATATAATATGACAGATCATATGTCTTTTTTACCAGATTTACTTCTGTTTAAATACTTATTGCCAAATCAACAATGCTTTGAAAGTTATTTCCTTTACTTGTGTCTCTACTTTCCCATTTCTCCTACTCATTTAAAATATTCCTCTGGCTTTCTCTCCCATCCATCACCAGAGTGTTGACAAATTAAGACATGCAAGTCTCATTGAACGCTTCTCTGCATGACTGACGCTCCTGTCCAACAAGCTCACACATGCACTCTTGTACGCATTTACTGCATATGGCCACTTCACACACGCACGCACACACACACACACACACACACACACACACACACACATGCAGAGTGTGAGCCATGCAGTATAATAAGCAGCGTGGCAGCGATGTGGTCAGCTTTGCCCCATGTGCAATCGTTGAGAAGCCACATGAAGGCTTCTGGGTATTAAAGGACAAGCCTTGGTTGGCTGGGAGGGAATCTGTCATGCAACAAGAAAACTGTGTTTTTCACCCTTTTCTCCCTCTTTCATTTCTCCTCCATCCCTTTTTTTCTCCTTTACCCTTCTTCCCAAGTTCTGTCTTTCGCCAAATTCTCTGTCTCTGCCCACTTTTTTTTTCTTCATTTCTTTCATTCTGTGGCATATTAGACTCAGTTGTAATACTCTCCAGCTCAAAATGCTTAGACCACAGGAATGTTCCGTCAAAGAGGTGGGCGGACCCAGGGGGCGGGACAGACCAACACAACCAATTATGGAGGAGATTGAGGTAAGACGGACAGCTTCTAAATGGTGTAATAACAACCTACTAAAATGTAATTACAATGCAATAGCAATAGACACTTCTAATGACAGGATGTATATGCCAATGTGATTTCCTAACTATGGCCTTGGCATAATGGGTGACTGTTAACATGGCGTGGAGATTATAGAGAGGTGTCTGGATGCAGAGATGCAACCACAGGGACTTGTAGCAGTGATGGTTACTCAGAAGTCCTGCCAGGTATTGATCGAAACAGGTAGCATGTTTGAGACGGAGCCTGAGAGTGAATGAGTGAGTTTTAGATAGTTTGTCTGTTGAGCAAATGAATGGATCCAGTTGTCCGTCCAGTTTTCATCCATTCAGTCTTTTATATTTGTCTATCAAGACTACCTGTTAAGTCTGTTTTTTGCTTATTCTTTGACCAGCTGGTTCAACTTCATTCCTCACGAAGCAATCATGTCCGTCCACTGTCCATCTGTCTTCGTCTGTCCATATGTGATGCTGCCCCATCCATCCATCCGTCCATCCATCCATCCATCCATCTCCATCCCTCCATCCATCCTTCCATCTCTAACAAGAGGAGTGGATGGTGGCGTCCATTATTACAGAGCATCCCAGAATAGAGTCTCGTTTTATTACAAGTCCCTCTGGTCGCCGTGGCTACCCAAATTACAGGCCAGGCTTCTCACACATAAAAAAGGTTGCGCTGCCGAAAACCAGCCACCTCAATAAAGGATGGATTAGAAAATCCTTTGCTTTTTTCCCTTCCTTTCCTTTTTGAAAAGGTTTTCTGTACATTTTTTTCTCCTTCTGGTGTTTTGTTTTATGTTGGGGTGCAGCGGTCTTCTTCAGTGGTTTTGCTCCCCGACCCTGCGGCGGGAAAATACGCTCACTTGTGGGTTTCTGGGAAGGCAGCGGTGGACGAAACATCTGCTGGGAGCAAGATGTATGCAAGTGTGTGTGTGTGTGTGTGTGTGTGTGTGTGTGTGTGTGTGTGTGTGTGTGTGTGTGTGAGTGTGTGTGAGTGTGTGCATATAGGGACATTGCCCTGGCATAAGTTTACAGATGGGTTTGAATGATAGCAAAATTGTAGGAGATAGTTGGAAAAATATTCAATACAAGTATTGTTTTTTAGATTTGAAAGACAATTTTAAGGATCTGATGTAAAGTTTGGTTCTTTAATCAAGTAAAAAGTGATGAACTTTCAAAAAATATGTTTTTATCTGAATTCAATGAGTTTTCACCAAATGTTTTCAAGTTTAAATCCAGGACATAAGAAACATCCCTGAGACCGCCATGTTTAGCGTCAACCAAACATTACAAAATTGTATGGTAAATGCTCACATCTTCAGCAATTAGCCTTCTATTCATTTGTGATCCCCATCAATCGTCAACTGCTTATCCCGTTAGGGGTCACGGGGGGTCTGGAGCTGATCCCAGCTGGCATTGGGCGAAGGCAGGGTTCACCCTGGACAGGTCGCCAATCCATCGCAGGGCACATAGAGACAAACAACACATAGACAGACAACCATTCACGCTCACATCGACACCTACGGGCAATTTAGAGTAATCAATTAACCTAAACAGCATGTCTTTGGACTGTGGGAGGAAGCCGGAGTACCCGAAGAAAACCCACGCTGACACGGGGTGAACATGCAAACTCCACACAGAACAGAATATATATATATATATATATATATATATATATATATATATATATATATATATATATATATATATATATATATATATATATATATATATATATGCTGTACATTTCAATGTATGTCTACTATAAGTAAAAACAACAATTGCCACAATTTGAATGAAATGAACCTTTGTCCTTTATTAAAAATGTTCTTATATATATATATATTGTTGAGTGATATGATTTCAATCTACAAACACAAGATATTCCAAGATGCCTTTGACTTTATCAATATGAAATTACTGAGTTGTTCCAAAATAGGAGCAAAGACCTCAATGACATAATTCCTGTTAAGTAAGTTTTGACATGTTGGTAGACAAACGCATCTATTTGTATAGTAAGAAATTCTTTATACTGAAATACATTGCCATGTGGAAAAGTGCTCACTTCCCTCCTCCTTAAAGATCATTATCTTTAAGTGTATACTTCTGAGCAAAAATGCCAATGAAAGAAGTTTAAAATGAATCCTTCAGAGGTTCAGCTTGTCGAAGAAAATCTGCACCTCAAATAACAGATCAAACAGTTTCCAGATGCATTTGTTTCATTACAACTTACCTTCCTGGCAAGCTATATTAACATAATTTATTTCCATATTTACAGACTGCTGTAAATATTTACAAATGTATAGAATGAAAAGCTTTAACAGTCTCACGTTTGAATATGTTTAGTCTACTGCTGTCTCGAGGTCTGTTTCATCTACTCATCGAGTGGGGTTTGTCATCGCCTGAGTCAACTTCCACTATGGTGATTCAGAAACAGCTCGTCTTTGATTGAAAATGCTACCAGCTGATGGTTTACCAAAAAACGCCTGATGACTAACTACACCCTGAACAATTGAGAAATTGTGGAGTACCGTGTATAGCAATGATGCTGTGTATAGTACAGCAACACCCTACCAGGTGTAATGAATAGAGATGCAGTCATCTCCACGGTAACAGGTTGTGGTCATATCTTGGGAGAGACAGATTACAGAGAAGAAATTAAGGCTGGAGACTAGAGGTTTTTGATGGATAAAGGAAGGACGGAGGGGTTGGAGAGATCACTGAAAAAAAAGGATGTTTATGGCAGTTTCTTTCACATCCTCTGCCTTTAAAGCCAAAAGGAGAAATATAGCCAACCTCATTAAACAATATGAGGGCTCTTTATCATGTGGCAACCCACCGGAAGGAGGGCTGCGACCCATCTTGGGCTCCGTCCCATCGTTTAAGAAGCCAGGGTTTGACGGGAAGTGTGAATGTGGTCTGTGATGAAAGGATGGGATGAGGTGTGTGTGTGGATGTCTGTTTGTGTGTGTGTCTGCAGCGCACGCTATTATTATGTTGCTGCGGTTGTAATGATGTAAGATGCTCGCAAGGGCGTAAACAAGAGCAGCACGCTATCTACAAACAACATATGAAAACATCATGTTTCTGTGGGTCTCAAATAGATGATGGAAATATGGAGAGTTCAGACCCCATTTGTACCACAAAAAATAAGGATACATTCAATGTACTTTGGGGATTTTAGGCATTTCGGGGATGTAGTTGTTGCAATAAACCAAGTACAATTACAGATCTGTTTGCACATATACAGTTGATGTGATGCAGAAATTTTACTGGACTCTTCACTGTGTGATAAAAAAAGATTTTTAACTAGTTTCCCAAGTTGCAGCTCTGTTTCCTCTGTTTCCTAAGACAAACAAACATAGCAGCCAGTTGGTTACCTGGTTAGGAAACAGAGTTTAAAATACTTTTTATTGTGCAGTGGGTGGAATAGTTTTTCATAAATGGCTAGCAGAGTCTTGAGGATTCTGGAAATGCCTTCAGAAAAGTGGTAAGTGTGACGACCATCTAGATTTCTTAAAGACTGATGGAAAATTATCTTTCTTAGAAAAAGAGAGCAGTACCAGTTTATCAGGCATTACACAGGATCAGTAAATACTCAATAATTATATAAATCAACACTATATGAAATATACAGAATATATTAGAATACACAGAACTACTACAACTAACACATGAAATAAAAACACAGGATAGCATATCATATGCATTACTAAGGTGGAAAAATGTATTGCAGTTTTTTATATGAAAAAAAAAAATAAATGAGGTAGAGTAAGAATATAATGATGTGCAAATTCAACATGCATGTGCAAGAAATAGATGGTTACTATGGTGACTCAAATGTAATGCTGATACATGAGAGACAAACTGGGTTTAGGCCCAACCTGGCATCTATCAGGCCTAATACATACGGACACATTAGCTCTCAAATCTTCATTGAATTCACAATTTCCTGTTAAAATTACCCTTGATTTTCATTTTTAGTTAGAACTTGCAAATATGTTGAATGCATCCAAAAAAGTTTTCAAATATTTGGAAACCTGCATTCTTCTTCTCCACTAAGACTGGATCACTGCTCGGTCATGGCTCATTACTTCCTCCAGCTGTTGATTTTTGGAGTTGCAGCAAACAGAGGCACAGCACCGCCGTTCTCACCACAACTCGTCAAATACCAATGCTTTGCTTTGCTTTTATCAACCTTTTGGCGTCACTTTACGCTCACAGTGAACACGTGCTAAACATTGTGAATTCAAATAAAAACACTTGCTTATGTTTAGGTTAAAAAAATACATAGGTTTATGAAAAATAACACAGTGAACACAGGACACGAACAAACAGCTGACCATAAAGTGAAACATGGGTCTTGTGGATGAAAGCCTTGTGTTTGCTGGCGTGGCACTAGGGAGGCAATGGGAGGCTGGTCTGTCGGGGGGTCAGTACACACTTTGGTCCAGACTGGTAAGTATTAGAATAGAATATTGCCATGACATTTTTTAGAAACATTTATGGTTCCCAGTCTTTTCAACTAGTGCCACTAACAGGTCAAAGTCTCCAATTAATCTTTTAACTATATTAGACAACAATATATGACTAAAATTACAACATATTGTACAATATTAACTTATTATGCAACAAGAAATTAACTTCCATGGGCTCCACCATGTTGCACAATGTCAACAAACACGTCACAAATTGTGAACTTAGAGCTTTCAGAAACTTTCCACTTATGAGGGGCGTTCATATGGACCCAACTCATAAACATGGCAAACACAACCCCATTTGAAGGCACCAATCCTTGCCGTGCTCGTCCATGTCTCCCAAATAACCAGAATGCACACCAAAATTTACAAAACAATTTGCACGTGCATGAGTGATTAACAGCTGCTCAGAGATGGCAGGCTCCAGTTCTGCTCTGATTGGTTGTTTGCCTCCAGTCTGTGAAGTCTTGCAGAAGCCATTAGGAGCACCGGAGGACACCAAAGGAAACTGGAGGACACCGGAGGACACCGGAGGACACCGGAGGACACAGAGGCACATGATTTTTTTTTTTTTTTTTTTTTTTTTCAGATTACCTCTCTCATGCACTACTTTCAGGATATAGTAACAGTTTTATAAAAATCTTTTTAAAATCATATTTGCTCTATTTCTACCCACTGCAGCTTTAAATGGGTCGAGTAAGGCCAAAGTAGTGGGACAAGCAGGTCTATAAATGGTATCACTATAGTGTAGCAGAGACAGGAATAGCCCTGTAACCAGAAGTTTACATGAGGAATGAGAGAAACATAACTTTAATCTGTTTAAAGGAACCCAGTGTGAACATTAAGATTTTCTTGTCCAACCAAATAGCCAGATACTTACATGTATCAACAAACTCAACATCACTTCACCATCATCTCTATCAGCTCCTTCAAGAGTGTTGCTAGAGAAGGAAGGAACTTACTTTGGTGCAAATAATGGCAGCTGAAAAGTTGATTTAGTTACTAGATTTTTTATTTTTTATTTTTTTTGAGAGCTTTCAACCACATCTTCATCAGTGATATACGACTATCATCTTCGAGGATGGGGGGGGTTAATGTCTAGCTAGCACATGCTATCACATCATTGATTGATGCACGGACAGCACGCCACACCTGACCCAGCTTGATTCTCTGTTGGAGCATCATCAGATGATGGAGACTTGGAGATGCAGTTGAAAGCTCAGAGCAAACCTCATGACTTGATCTTTGACCTTCCTGAGGTCAAGAATGAACTTTCATGGTCAAGCCATTAAATCATTTATCACTGTTGCATTTCAAGTATGCTTGAAGACAGAAACACAACAAAGTTTGTATTGACTATATTAATTCATAACACAATCTTTTTAGCCCTCTCTGGCCGATCAATCACATACAGTAAACGCATTTATGTCGAAGTTCATGAACCCCATTCAACAAAAATCCAGAAATGTTCCCTTTCTGCTAAAATGAAAAACACTGACGCTCTCTCTGTTATTGCCTTATCCGCCCCCCACCACCACCCCCATCCACCCTTCTGCCTTGTCAATCAGTAGAAGGAGGAAAAAGTCATTAAATCTCTCTGTTGGCCATATATGTAATTACAGTCTGCCTGTATGTTGCTAAATACGCCCCGGCGCTAGTCTGGTCTCCCTGGTCATGTTTTTTCCTCCCACCGGTTGTGTTTAAAGCGCTTATAATTGGCAGAGGCCGCGTGTCAGGATTAGAAGCTGCTGGTTGGAAACCCCGACCCCCTCGCCTACTTGGCCCCCCCACCCCATGCAGACAACCACAACCTTAAACCCGAAACTCCCTCTTACCTCTCTTCATTATCCTTGTAGTGGGTTTAATGAGGGAATTACAGTCTAATAAATGCAGAATTTTAGTCAATAGGTTGAGATAGTTCACTGCTGAGTACAGAGCTCAGCCTCCATGTGTTAACCTGTCTTATTAGCATATTTTACAACAGCATTTCCCTCGATTTTAATGTACCATTCTGACTTTTGTGACTCATCAACACCAAATTTTAATATTTTTTCAATCAACATGACTCAGTAACATACCCCCACTGTAGTATTATCTAACTTACATTCCATAACCCTCCATGTTTGTTCAAAACATATATCTGTAACTCCATAGACCTGTGCATCCTTACGTCTCCATCCACGTATAGCATTGCATTATATATGAAACCTATCATGGATCACATTGTCAGCCTTGTTAAGGGTTTCCACAAGTGTTAATTAAGTCAGTGTATATTTGACTGGTGCCTGCAGGACGCCTGTGGTCACTTGTCTACCTCTCTCATCTCACACTACAGTCCTCTTATTCACAACGCCGCTTTCCGTGTTGGCAAAATACAGACACGTTTTTTAATCTTTAAGAGATACCAAACTAATCATTTAAGCTGGCCAATGTTTACACCTTGAAATTGATATTTTGCAGTGCACTGAAATGATTTGGCTTAATAACCTTTAATGTTTTTAGATGTTGCATGAACCTTTTTCACAGGGCTACAGGGCTACCCCTGTCTCACTGGCAGTAGTAAAAGCCTTGTGGGTTCAGACAAATGAAGGTTGTTTGGGCCATCAAAGCTTTTAAAGTTGAAATGATGGAGCTGATGGTCAGTGATGTCAGCAGAGATGTTGACTTTGTCTGAGTCAGAGCAGTTTCTGGTCAGTAGAGCCCCTAATTTCTCGGTCTGTCCGTCGCTGTCTCCCTGTTCCTGTCTCTCTCTTTTAACCTCTCACATCATCTCACTCTGTTCTCTCTCTCACACATCCAAAAACTGCTGCCGTCTCATCCAGGTCACTGTGCTGACCTGAGCCAAAAGTGTAGGCATTCACAAATCTCAACATTTACGCTAAATGATATGCATTATGCATTTTATAGCGTGATTTGTGTCTACTGCAAGCTCAATTTCCATCACTAACTAGGGGCAGCTTTCTCTTTTCTATTATTCATTTTCTTCCATCTCTCATAAGTTTGACAATGAACTTTACAAATGAGCAATTATTTATTCTTCAAGATGTATCCATGGTTGATTTACAACCTTGGAAGGTTACTCTGTTTTTTTCCTAACATTTTACAAACGTTTTAATGACAAAATCATAATTCAAAACATGACAAAATGAATCTAAATGATTATTTCTGCAGGCTACATCAGGAGAATGTTTCTTTTTGAATTGAATGTTAAAAGTTCCCGTTACTGACCATGAACTAGGAGGCTTTTTGGTTCACTGCAGCAGCTATACTAATTATTTCTCCGTTTTGGGCCAAACACGCGTTGGCGGCGCACGTTACACTGCTGTGACTGTACTTTGTCTGATCAGACAAAAATTGGACCAAAAGCAGGGTTCCCAAGGTTTCTTAGAACTGTGCTATATTTATGCTGCAATAAACTCGCTATTTAAAGTAACACTGAAACACAAGGAAATCTATCATTTCCAGGTGTCCGCATGATCAAAATCTAATATGATATAGACGTGTTGGATGTTGTGCTCATTGACAACGTAATCATAATGCTGAGTTGCTTGATGGAAATGAAGAGCAGATGTTGTTGTCGGGGAATGGAGGCTGGTTGAGGTATAATTATGGGAAGGTAAAATGAGGCTGTCGATGGTGAATGAAGTCAAATGAAGACGTTGTTGACTGGGGTGTTATTTTCAGTGAGGCCTCAGTATGTGTGCGACGCAGACGCAGGGTGAGTGGTACATGTATGTGTGCTACACGACATGAACACATTCATTTGACAGATGTATTTATAAAAGGGCATGCACACTGAAACAGAGGAGACCTGGGTGACATATTTTGAGTTCATGAGGTGTCCTTGTTAGAGCCCAAATAGGGAAATCTGACTGTCTTCTGTATTCTACACATATATATGCAAAAATGAAAGAAATCCATCAGATGTTTTAAGCACCTCTGCACACACACATACAGGTCAAATATATTTCAGAATTATACCACTGGCTCACTGAGTAAACATGCAGTATACGCACACTTGACACATCCAACAAACCCCAACAATCTCCCATCAGCAAATTTCACACTGATGTTGTATCCTTCTTACTTCATTTGACAAGACCATAATGATAAAACTAATCTGTAATGTGTGTAGAAAATTTGTAAACAGTTTGTTGTCAAGTTGAATTTAAGTGTGAAGTGTGAAGGGAGTTATTGATATGAAAGTTAAAGGAACTGTGTGTAGGATTGATAGATATCTTGCGGAGGTTGCAGAGTTTGACAAGGATGTAGAAGGATTACGATGGCCAATGTGAAAACATGAATGGCCCTATCCATGCTGTAAGAGTACCGTCGGTCATTTGGAGAATAGCAGAGTCAGTGTGAGTGTGTTTGTACGTGGGAAGTGAGTGGTGAAGTAAGAGAGAAAGAGTGGTGGCAATTCTGTCTGAGTGAACAAGTGAGCTAGTGGAAGACAGAGTAAGTTTAGTTCTGAGACTATCAAGTGAATGTACAATAGAAGTTGCAGTTTGTGCCGAAGTAAATGCTGCGGCTGCTCAAGACCAGCACAGATTTCCTGTGTCTTGTTTCCTGGCGGCGAGTAACGTTATCCACTCTGGCCCACGCAGGAAAAGTTAACACAGTGGTTTGTCCTTTCTGGACTAGTATAGAAACATGGTGGCTCTGTAAACAGAGGACCCGCTCCCTATGTAGATAAGGTGACTAAAGAAAATAGACTTAGTAACATTATATTTCCTTTCTGCTGATAGTTCCCATATAGTGTTACACACTTTTCCTTAAATGTAATGATTTCTGATTGGTGAAAAACGTCACGAGACACGGCAGGCGACACGTGACCAGGAATTTACCTCAAGCTTTTGGTAGTTTTTGCTTCTCTGTGCCACTGACACAGTTTAGTCAGTGCTAAAAAACTAGTATGATCTGATAATCAGACTTCTATGTGGGATCAATACCAGTGGCAACTTGGGAGGAAAACTAGAACTGTGGATCAAACCTGGAAGTTTTTTTTTTTTTGCATACATAAAGTGTATTGTTAGGAAATCGCCTGTATTAGCATACTATGCCAACAAGAATATGGTTGTGTGAACAGCACAAAAAATATTTATATCCATGTTAAGAGACCTTGCTAATGCCTCAGTGGCCTTTTCACCCTCGTTGCCATGTTCTAGATGGCACGTAGTCTCTTGCTACTGTTTTGAATGGATTGTATGAAAACCATTGTAACTGTACAAACAATAGTGAAGTATCAAAAGGGGACTCTGAATGGGAAAGTCTTCATTCAATAAACAGCTGAACAATAAAACACCATAGCTTCTGTTTTCCATAGAGTAAATATTTCTCTGCCAATACACAAGTTAGTCTTTGGGCGGGAGTAGTGGTGCCAATAAAATAAGATTTATTTGTTATTTATGATCTCTATTTCTGCTGTTTTGTAGTAATATGAATTGTTATCAGCTATTAATTTTTTTGTTTAATTTTTCATTGAAATCTGTCACTAATTCTTCCTTTCCCATTTGTTTCTCATCTTTCTCTCAGTGCATTGACTGGGTTTCCTCTTCCTTCATCTACTATACGTCTCTGTTAAATGCCTGTCCCTCAATCTTTCCACTTGTTCTCTGTTACCCTGCATACCCCCCCACCCGCCACCCTGCCCAGTGGCCAACGCCCCCCACCCCCACCCCCACCCCCACCCCAGACAGCTGTCTCACCGCAGCACAGAGCTACGATGTGACACCGTGCTATAAATATGAGTACACATAGACACACACAAACACGCTCACACACACACTATAAATACCATCTCTGTGCAAAACACACTGCTGCTGCAGTATAAATATTTAAGTATAAATGTGTAATGAATTTATTGATATGTTGCCCATGCCAGCAGGCACTGTTTTGAGCCGCAGAGTGGTGAACCAGTGTGGTGGGATTGAAGTGGTGCTGAGGGATTGTGGGAACGCATGTTCCGAGTTAGGCAGCTGACCAATCGGTGGGCTGGAAGCTGGAAGCCGCATCACAGAGAGAGCTACTGATCAGTACCAGTCTTCAGAGCCATCCATCTCTCTCGTTTGCTCTTTCTCGCCCTCTTTCACTTTCTTGCTTTCTTTATCTCCCTTCTTTCTTGCTCTCTTTTGGTATCAGCTCTGATTCTTCCTGTGTCTTTCATTTTAATCACTTATTCAATTCCTTTTCTCCTTCTCCATTCCGCCATATGCTCCTTTTTTGTGCTCCATGTTTTTGTCACTTATTTTTTCTGTCATTGACAGCCTCTCTGTCTTTACTCCTCAGTCACTCTTTTATCTTGACACATCCTCAGGCTGAAATTTTGTAATTTATAGTTGCAGACAAGCTCTGCAAGCATGGGTCTGATTTGTGAATGTATGTGCAAATATGTGCAAAATGGGAGAAAATCATCTCAATATAGCAGATTTTCCCCACAACTGCACCCAGACAGATTTTCTGGTAAGCAAGCAACAAGTGACTCAATATGTTAGTCTGTATGGACATCAGTTGATGAATGTTATCAGACTAGACGTCAATGCCTTACAGTTCAAGTAAATGTATTAATCAGGTGAACAAATAACAAAGACAGGTCTTGTGTATGAATAGCTGCTGAAGGAGCTTATTGCTGATGGACTGACAATGATAGAAACTGTTCAGTTATTACGTTACTAATCTCTAAATTACAACAGATGAACACATTCACACACAATTTTTCTGTTGTGCATATGCAGATGCAAAAAAAGTGAGGTAAAAAGTAACAAAACCGGCTCTGACTCTATACACTGTGGCTATTGTGGTCTTAGTTTTATTGGGAGTCGCCAGGATGACTTCCTTCCGATAACAATCTCAATTAACCCTGCTGTTTGCTCAATCAAATTGTTCCAATGTCCCAATTTCCTTCCTCAGTAGTAGCTGTTCCACTCTGGTAGCTATTTGCCTCATGGGAAAGTGAATCCGATCTCTATAAATACCTTTCTGTGCAACAAGTGCTGTGAAAAGTTTTAGTTTTACTGCTATATCTAAGTTAGCAAAAGTTCTGAATGTGAAAGTCCACTATTTATGCATTGACTTTTATTTTGCTAGATCTTTTTCAGTCGCAGACAGGGCATCAAGAGTTACAAACAGAACACAACTTTAATGTTTCTTCAAAGGAAACCACGGCAGATGTGTTTTCTCCCCAGAATAACAAGTTGATGGCAACAGATGTTAACATATTCTATCTGGAGGCTTTGTGAGATTGTTATCCACTGGATGGTCTTTGAATCAGCAGAGATACATTTACTGATATGAAATGTTCCTCATAAATCTTCGATTGTGTGTAGATTGGATGTAATCATAAGCCACATGGTTCTCATGACCATCACCACTCTAATTCTGGGTTCTTGTTGTAGGTGATGTTGGCATTAGCATCAGCAGCTGGACACTAAAAGGGTTGCTGATTAGTTTCTGGTTCCTGTGTGGGTAGGTGAGAGGTTTGGTGGCTAACAGCTAGAACGATTGTTTTATTTGGATCAGATTGATGATAGAAGAATTTAGGAAAGTAGGAAACCTTCTAGACCCTCAACTGTTTGGATTCGAGGCAGGCCACCTACCCACGATAATGCTCTCTGTGGTGTCACACTACTAACGCAAACTCATTCTGTATCCTCATACCTCTGGGCCTGTCTGTTGCGTTAATGACATGGTTAACCACTAGATCCTCCTCTCTACTCCTGAAGGGTTAGCTGTCTCAAGCTCTGATGAGTTGCTCCTACCACATAGAAAGCTTCAGTGTCAGAAAGATGCAGCCTAGGCCTCATCTTCTCTCTCTACACAAGGATACTTGAGCTGTGTCTCCACTGGTATGGTTCTGCTCGACTTGACTCACTTGGTACCAGGTCCTTTTCTCTAGGTGTGCTTCCACTGCAGATAGTATCCCCTCAGCATAGGAAGGATTCTCATCTTCAACAGGACACTCATTGAATCCTTTTAACGGCAACAAAACAGAGAAACAACGGCACTTTGTTAGTTGTGTGGTATATCGTATGGCTTTTTTTTGTGAGCTTTTTTAAAATCTGGGATGAGTGAAATAAAAATTGCGGTCACTCTTGACGATATTTAAAAACTGCAGGTTTGTGCAGGATGTCTCACTAGTGACGATTCTCTCTGACCAATCAGTAGTCTGCAGTGTTTTAACTCCACTCTCTAATATTGGTTCAGCTTGCTTGGAATCTACACCAAGGTGGTACCGAAAGTGGTTCTATTGGTACCATCCGCAACTTTTGCTGATGGAAACGCAAAATAATCATTCTGATGTGTAGTGAACTGAACTGAACTGAACTGTACTGGACTGAACTGCATGGTGGAAACATGCCATTAGTTCTGCCATACACACATAGGCTTCTCCTACCATGCTATGCTGATGACATCCAGCTATTCCTATCATTTCACCATCTGGCAGTCAGGTGAAGACATGCATCACTGCTTGCCTTGTAAACATGTTAAGACCGAGTATATGTTTCTTCAAGAGAAGGGAATGAAGAGATCTGTCCATTACTATCACCACCATACTAGGGGCAGACTCCAAACTGCAGTCAGGACAGCAGAGTTAATGCCTCATTTCTTAGAAAATAAAACTCAAAGCACTTCTACTGTAGCTCTGAACACAGTCTTGGCTTTTGGTCCTGTGGCGGCTGAATACAACTATTGCAAATTGCTTTGGACAAGAGCAAATTCATATAATGTAATGTAATAGAAACAGCTTACAAATGAACCTTAGCGATAGAGTAAGAGGAGAAACAGTGAGGACATTTTCTGATTATTTACATATCTCCATATACAATTATTTGGGCCTCTATGCTCCTCTCTTTATTCTCTCTCACATTCTTCACCCCTTTCCGTTGTGTTTACTTCCTTTCCCTCTACTCAACCAAATCTTCCTGACATCCCACTTACCCTCCCCTGACCTCCTGCGTCCTCATCTGTGGACGTTCTCCCTCTCTACATCCCTCCCTACGTTCTTTCAAAGCCACGTTCCTCTGTCCGTCCTCCAGCTCCACTCATCAGAGGTCACTGTTGTTTTTGTTCTGATTCCGGTTAGCATGTCTGTGTGTATGTGCATGTGTATGTGTGTGCACACTGAGTGTGTCTGTGTGTAAGAGTAAATTGACTCAACAATGTTTTCGTATCCCTTCTTCGTTAGTCCATTTCTGTGTTTACCTTTGAGCACCCAGGGTAATCATATTGTCACAGCCTATTTCAGGGAGCCCACTCAACCTCTCTGTCCACCTCTCCGCCTCACTTGTGCTTTTCCATCCACTCTTTTACTCTTTACTCCACTTAACTGAGTTCTCCCCACTCTTAATTTACCTGTCTGTCTTTGTCCATCATCTTTTCTGTTCTGCTTGTTGTTTGCCTCTCTCCATTTCTCTCCATCTTTCGTTCCTCTCTTTCTCACTTGCCCTCCTCCCCTTTCGCCTTCTCTCCCTCTTTCTGCCCAAAGTTCTGCAGCCCAGCTGGCATGGTTTTCTAGTGGTGTAGTAAAATATAAATATAATAAGGACGTTTTTGAGCTGGTGAATCCATTCTGAGCAGAGAAACATCACCACAGAGCCCACAGATGTGGCACACACTCAGGAGAGAGAGAGGGATGGAGAGAGGGAGGAGAAAAGATCCCTCATTTGACATGGAGAGAGTACAGCAGGAGCACTGACTGCATTATTGTTGGCATTACCCAACTACCGGACTTGTTATTAGGACACTTCATACAAATTTGAGTCAACTTTGTCAACAATCTTCAAGCAAGTCTCCAATCTTTTGAGCTTATTTTAAGACTAGCCCTTTAAAGAAACTTTTGAAAAACTATCCACATGTAATTAATAAACGTGCCAAAAGGGGAAATTATGAGGAACGTCAATGACTCTCTGAGATATAAATTTGATTTCTCAGTTGCAGCTGCATCAGGAACCTGCAACCTCAGAGTCTGAAAAGGGAAGTCAATATTGAAGTGCCTTAAACTTGCTTCCTTTCTAACAGCCAGCAGGGGGCGACTCCACTGGTTGCAAAAAGAAGCCTGATTGTATGGAAGTCTATGAGAAAATGAGCCTACTTCTCACTTGATTTATTACCTTAGAAAACATTGTAAACATGAGTTTATGGTCTCAATTATTAGTTTCAAGTCTTATTCAATACGGCATAATGTTCATTTAGTAAATTATGGTCCCATTTACGATCAGATAGACCATAAGCAGGGTCTGCTTTAGGGCGTGACTATTTTGTGATTGACAGATCACTACCACAGCGTTTTCCAGTCAGGGAGTTGTCCATGTTTTCGTCTTACAACTTTAACCCTTTCACAGTGTATTTTTATTTCATGAAATAAATAATTATAATTATAACCTTTTTGGTCACCTAAAAATGAAATCTTATTCAGACTTTGGTTGTACTTAGCACCACCTTCTCGTGTCACTTCTGGCTGCAACAAAACAATATGATGACAATATGATGGGGGGCGGCAGTAGCTCAGTCCGTAAGGACTTGGGTTCAGGCGCGGAGGACGCCGGTTCAAGTTCCCCATGGACCAAGACCAACTGGTTGCTGGAGAGGTGCCAGTTTACCTCTTGGGCACTGCCGAGGTGCCCCTGAGCAAGGCACCAAACCCCCAACTGCTCTGGGCGCTTGTCAGGAGCAGCCCCCTCACTCTGACATCTCTCCATTGACATGTATATGTACTGTGTGAACAACAGAGTGTAAAACTGAATTTCCCCACTGTGGGACTAATAAAGGACTATCTTCTTCTTCTTCAAAAAAAAAAAACAAAAACCAAAATGGCGACAGCCAAGATCCCAAACTTGAGGCTTCAAAAGTGCAGTCCGCAAACCAATCGGTGATGTCACGGTGACTACATCCACCTCTTAAATACAGCCTACGAGCTGCATGTAGACCATCACATCGGGGTCAGTATTCAATCGTGGTCAGCAAAATGAAATCCTCTTCTTTTCTTTTCAAATCAAAAAGTTTATTCGTCATAGCTGAAGGCCCAAATACTTCCACAATGACCGTACCATGAAAACAACTGATGAAACCCATCTTAATGTATTCTGTTTTATTCTTTTCTGTTCTATGATGGACAGAAATATAGAAGCAGTGTGTGTCTGTGTGGTTGAATAAGACTGTAATAACATCATTTTACAAGTTAAATGTTGCATGTGTGACAACCCATGGCTGTAACTACCTGTGTATTGTTTATTCTGATGTGTATGTGCATGCGTGTGTGCTTCCATCTCTCCATCCATGATATGTGTTTAGTGTCAGAGCACAGCGTACTTCAGTCCCTGGGCAGCTCTTTGTTTGCTTTAGCCATGCGGTGGCTAGCCTAGCCCGCTAACTCCAAGACACATTTAGCCCGTGCTCCACTTTTATATCACCCTGCTTTTTATTTTCCTTCTGTCTGCTCTCTGACCAAACACGCTGCACCGAGCCGGCCTTTAGCGAGACTAGTATCAGTGCCACTCTCAACCATTGATAGACAGTTTTGGTCTTTGTGGTTTTCACTGGCTGCCGTGTGAGCTCCGGCTTTGCTCCTAAACTGCTCGCACCAGCCAAGTGGCACTCCCTGCCAAAAATGTATGTCAAAATGTGTCAAGGCTACAGTTAAGTGCTGCACATCCAGGAAGTTTTATCTCCTTGTCTTGGAAGATTAAGGCTTACAAGGTTTCAGAGAGAACCACTCTGATGCTTAGAAGCCTATGGAGACATAGCGTTAGGTGTTTATTGTGGTCTGGGGTTGGACGCTGGAGTGTGTGGAGGGACAGAAAGAGGAGGAGAAGGAGGAAGAGGGATGGCGGTTTCAGCCGCCAGCTGTTGTTACCTTGAGCATAACGTCCTTTAACCCCCATTACAGCGAATCACCACAAGCCACAAACACGCTAGCTTCCACTGACTGCAAAACAACCAAAACTCACTTGTTTACCAGCCAATGTGCCATGTATCCACTCTTTCTTACTCATTCAACCCCTCTCCCATATTTCTCTTTCTTTTATCAACATCTTGCGCCCTCATTTCCCATCACGTTCTCCTCAACCCCTTTGTACAACTTTCTCACCCTCTCTCATTATCTCTCTGCCTGTCTGTATCATCCTTTTTCACATGCTCTCCATTTCTCTTCATCTCCCATCAGCATTTGCTTTCATCTGGGTCTTCCTCCTTTTTGCCCCACTCAGAGCCTTTGTTGGTTAAGGCACCGGGTATGCGTGGGTAACCCCGATGCCCAATGTAAAGGCCCTTAGCTGTGGACTCATGGAGCCCCAGTGCCAGTAGATGAAAGCGGAGAGAGATTCTGGGGCTGGCACCCATCTCCCACTGTCCTGCCACCGTGGCCTCTTATTTCACAGAGAAAATTAATAACTTTAACAAACATCAATGAGCGAGGGCCTGATGCTCGGTTGGCTTGTCGGCTGGCCTGGTGTATGTGTGTGAGTGTGTGCTGCACACATATGTCTGGATATGTGTTTTTGCTTGTGCGTTTGTGGGCCTGCACGTGTGTGTGTGTGTTTGAGCTCATACCTTAAATTATGTGAACCATTGCAGTAATGCAGAAATAGGCTTAGAGAAATTGTGTAAGAACTTGACAGGTTGATGAAAGAAGATTTTTTTGGTGGGGGGTGTCAGGCTCCTCTCTGCTTGAAAAGGCCATGGTGTCCTTTCTTGAGGCAAAGAGGAACTGAAAGACGGACGGATGAAGGGAGGGATGGATGGATGGATGGATGGGAGAATGTGACCACTTCTGAAGCATTGTCGACAGCCACGCTGAATAGGCAGCGGGCCGGCCTGGAGCCACGCCCGTATTTATGATCTTCAAAGGAAGGATGACACACACACTCACGCACAGCCACAAAATGTTGATAGTTACAGGAAAACATATGCTTGGCACAAACATGGATACACAAAATTTGCATATAGATTTCTGCTCATGCATGCACAGACACAAAAACAAGAACTTACACTGTGTACACATGTAGAAGTATCACATAATGTATGGGATTGGTCACAGCAGCTCTGCAGTTATGTCACTAAACTGAAATGCTTTCTGCATAGTGGTTAGATAGTAAATGGTAAATGACCTGCACCTATGCAGCATCTTTACCGGAGAGTTAATGAGAAAATGCCTTACATACACCAGCGTCCATATGCCAACTGTGGGGGAGCTGCCGTGCAAGACGCTGGGGCTCAGTGTCTTGCTCAAGCGCACTTATTGTAGACAGGCATGAGTAGCCAGAAATTGAACCACCAACTCTTACCAAAATAGTTTGTTAGTTTGAAAAATATAGATGAGAAGATCAATACCACTCTCGGTCTGTACAGTAAATATGAAGCTACTGCCAGCAGCTCGTTAGCTTAGCTTAGCATAAAGACTGGAAATGCCTGCCTATGAATTAATTTATATGTTATATCAAGTTGTCCGTCTAGAGGGGAATGCCCAAATTGTGAAAACTTGCAAAAACTTGCAAAAAATTGTGTGAGACTCAACAACCTATCCTAGCCTTAACCATTCAAAGTCAGTGCCAACCTAAGCCATTGTGCAAGAGTTTCACAATTTTTATGTTATCTTCTAGACATGACCATCTTTTTTTATAGGGGGGTCACATGACGGACTATTTCTTGGCTAAGACCAGTGACTTCCTGAAGTACAGTCCGAAAGTTTCATAGGCAGGAAACCAACGGAAAAACTCCAAGCAATAGTCCGGCACCTTGCCTCCTTAAAAACAGCAACTATATACAAATCAGTGTTTGTATGGATTAAACAACACTGTCACCTCACAGTCAGAGGATCCTGAGTTTGATTCCCAGTCTGGGCAGGGCCTTTCCATGTGTAGTTTGCATGTTCTCCCTTTGCTAACATGGGTTTTCTCGGGGTTATCCCAAATGGGATGAATGGTTATAGGTTATGGATGTATGGATGATCCAACCCCCAAAGAGAGCAGCTGAAAGACAAACACCAACATACATGCTGGTAAGTGGATTTGCTAACTTTAGGCAGTGCAAGGCTAGCTGTTTCCCCCTGCTTCACGTTACTACAGTCCCAATCTTTCACCTGGGATCAATAAAGTATTTCTGATTCTGATTTTGATTGTGCTAAGCTAACCAGCTGCTGGCTGTAGCCTTATACTTACTGGACAGTGCTGTATTGATCTTCTCATTTAACTCTCGACAAGAAAGCAAATAAGCATACCCATTTTTCCCAAAAGGCAAAAGTTTAATAGACACCATGATCTGCCACCTGAGGCACTGCCACCCATGATCTGCAAGGTAACATTTTAGCTGTAAGATTTCACAAAAGGTGGCCGATGCCTCTTCCAGTAATGGATTGGGACTTCTGTAGCTCTTCTTTACAAATTTACAAGTATAAGTAAAAAAACTGAAACAGAAGGGGAGAAATACCCCTACTACAACGAGGTGATACTTCCTCATCATCATTACCACCTTACAAAGCTAAAAACAAAATTCAGTATAACACTGACACCTCTATATGACACATTTTGATTTCTTTTCACTGGCACCACCAGGAATGAGTTCTAATGAATTTACACAAGTCTCAGTTGATGTTCTATTTCAGCTAAAGGGTAAACACGGCTATAGATGGCTGTTTACTGTGTGTGAATCCCTCTCTTTGCTTTTCTCTGTTCCATCAAGAGACATGAAACGCGGCTGTGCAGCAGAAATACTTTATGGTGTTTACACTCACAAATAATAAAACATAAATTGTGGAAACCCTCGACCTTATACAGTTCAGTTCATTCAAAGGAGCCTGCCCTGGGAAACAGGGGTGAGACCACTGATTTTCTGCAGGCAAATATTTGAAGAGCTAATTTGGAGGGGCTGGGTTTGTGTGTGTGTGTGTGTGTGTGTGTGTGTGTGTGTGTGTCAGCCACACACAGCCTGCAGCCGGGGAGTCAGACAGCCAAAAGTTAAATTAAAGATGCAATTTGCCCATTTTAGGAAACTGGCAGGAAGTTCTGAATCTTGTTTATTAATTAGGACAATTGTGTAGACTAATTGGCACTGCTTTAAGTCATGAAGCCGGCCAATCATAGAGTTAGTCAGCTAGTCATACAATCTGTGTGACTGTCAGTCAGTCAACGCTTCAGCTAGCCCACCTGATAAACATCCAGGAAATTTGTATTTCTCGTAAATTATCCCATTAATAGTCAGTCAACCAAACACTAGCTAGCCAGTCAACCAGTGACCCTTGACCTTATTTGATACTGGAATGCAGCCCGGGGAAAAAGCATTGGTGGCTGCATACTCCAGGAAATTGATTGGTTTAATTGATTGTGATTGCCTGTTGTTTACAGTCTAAAACAAAAAATAGCATGCAGAGCTGTCAAGGGCACAGACAGACAAAGACTGGAAATGTGAAGTGGCAGCAATAAAGGGCAAAGCTTGCGTTTGCTGCCTGCCAGCAGAGTGTGGACAGGACTCTCCAGTGTGCCCAGGAGGGGCGGGGTGGGTGGCAGAGTAGGGACAGAGGGAGAGAGGGAGAGCAGAGAGGAGGGCAGGACTGGCAGGGTGCGGTCTGAAGTGGCAACAGATCGTTTTGGATCACTCAAATCTCTTCAATTCAACTGGAAAGCTGCAGCTTGTTGCGCGCCGGCCGCATATGGAGAGAGGAGAAGCTTTCAATCCAGAGAGAGGGCACCAACCAAGCGGCGGGCGAAGAAAGTGGCTGATGTTGTGACAGTTTCCCAGAGCAAAAGAAAGAGAGGGAGAGAAACCACAACACTGCAACTTGGATATCAGTTAGTAACCGCTCTCTCTCTTTAACTCTCTCACCCACCAAATCGACTTTGAACCTGTTTGTTTAAATACACGGACTTTACAGCCTGCACACTTACTGTTGATTCTGTGAGGCGGAGGGAGCGAAGTTTCTCAATTTTGGTCCTTTTTATTTGGAGCTGCTAAAAACTTTTTGGTGTCCTGATGGTGCCTGGAGCTGCCGAGGTGAGCTGCTTTTACCCGAGCTTTTCGGACGTGATATTGCGATTGTCACGGACGATGGAGTCGGGAACTGAGCCGGGGAGGTACTGAAGACACCTCTCTCCCCCGGGAGAGTCCTCCCTCCCCCCGGGGCGATGCGGATCTCCTTCCTCCTTCTCACCGCCTCTCTGTGTGCCTTGGTCCTCCTCCTCGCACCTGCCTCGGAGGGCTGCGGGCCGGGGAGGGGGTACGGCAAGAGACGGCTCCCGAAGAAGCTCATCCCGCTCGCCTACAAGCAGTTCAGCCCCAACGTAGCCGAGAAGACCCTGGGAGCCAGCGGGAGACCCGAGGGCAAAATAACGCGCAACTCCGAGCGCTTTAAAGAACTGACGCCGAATTACAACACAGATATCATCTTCAAGGATGAAGAGGACACCGGAGCCGACAGGCTCATGACCCAGGTAAGGAGGAAAGATGAATGGGAGGGCATGGAGACAAAACATCTGGCACACATGCGCAAATATGGACCATTGTTCCAAGTGCCAATGCCTGATATTTGACGTTGTACTGTCCATTAGCTATAATATATAAGGAAACAGAATTTACAGTATTTTATTTGATTAATCCCGAGATGACTGCAGCAGACGTATTCCATGTAGTTGAGGCCAGATTATCCACTCTGCCTCCTGAATGTTTGCTGTCAGTTAAATGTTTAAACCGAAAGGATTGATTTCATTGACTCTCTTCCGGATTTTGCTACCTGACATTCTTAGCTGCTGATATTGCCTTGAAGAACTGCTTTCACTCCAAACATAAGCCTTCATTATTTTGTGCGTTTTGAATAGTTTCAATCATCGTCAGTCTTTCCATCAGGCTACACATATGGATGTGCGTAATTGCGCAAAGCCAAAATTTAATGTTAGACAGTCTGTACGGGGTACATTTAACCAACCAATACGGTCATCTTAATCTTAATTTCATATCATAGTCTTAATGATGATTTGGCCAATAAAGGAGGCACGTCTCTTTCATAAGTAAGTGTAACATCTAGAACAGTGGCTCCTTTACACAGTGCCCCAAATCTTTTTTTTGTAAATTTGGTGACAATACCTCAAACTAGCAACTCAATTCAGTATTCATTCAGTGATAGAAATTGACATTAATCACACTGCCAATTCATTGCTTCAAATCAGCTTCATTACATTTGAGAAAAGAGTTCTCCAGACCTGCTGAGAGGTATCTTGACCTCCAGCCTTTTATGTAAGTAACTGGAAAATGCTAAATCATCCCAAGCAAGTGCACATGGATAACTGTGTGTACTTTGACCATTCACCTGTGACACAACTGTAATAGAGTTATTGTCTCCATTTCTTTGGTGTTTTGAGTGTGTGTTAAGAGGTCCTCACTTCTGACTGGCATGCCATTTGCTTTTTAGTCACTCTCTCGTCTACGCTCTACCCTCTCCCCGCCTTAATGTGATGACACTAATGTCTCTGACTATCTGCTCCACCATACAAACCCACACTGTCCACATATGTGTTTTTTCCTCTAAACTAGGGTATTTTTTGTTGACCACATGGCTGTAACCATCATCACACCCAACTCTTCTCACAATGTCCCTCTTTTCTCCCTTACAGTTGATCATTCCCTATTCTCTCAGCATTATTTGGACAAGTTCATTTTGTTTCTAACTCCTGCCTTCCTTTCCCCTCCCTGTGCCTCCCTCTTATAGCGTTGTAAAGACAAGTTGAACTCTCTGGCCATCTCGGTGATGAACATGTGGCCGGGCGTTAAGCTGAGAGTGACGGAGGGCTGGGACGAGGATGGTCATCACTCAGAGGACTCGCTGCACTATGAGGGACGAGCTGTCGACATCACCACCTCAGACAGGTACAGTAGGCACACAATGCAGCACATTATGTGGGGTAAATAGGCCAGACATAAGACAATCCATAAGTCACTCAGTCAGTAAACTTATCAGTAATGTGATGAGTCAGCCAGTTAGTCAGCAGTGTTTGTTTTTGCTGACTCAAATTGGATGCAGAATGTTCAGATCCGAGTTTTAGTGTGTGGCCAAATTCCTCCTGTAGTTACAATATTTTAAGTTAATTTAATTCTTCAAATAAATGTTCATGTTTGGAAATATATGCAGTCAAACTCTGAATCACATGCACATTTCTATTACCTTTTTAAAGGGACAGAAATAAGTACGCCATGTTGGCCCGGCTAGCCGTAGAAGCTGGATTTGACTGGGTCTACTATGAGTCCAAAGCCCACATTCACTGTAGCGTCAAGTCAGGTAAGAGATGGATATGAGCTGTGTGTGTGTGTGTGTGTCTGTGTGCATTATCTGTATGTTTGTGGCCAGCTGTCATTACCACTAATGAGGTAGATGTCTTTGTAGGTGATTCACTAATGGTTTACCTCACCTTTCAGTGCACTATTATCAGTCTGTATGTGTGTGTTTGTGTGTGTTTGGCCTATTGGGAGCCAATCAAAGCAGGGTGGTGCACCTGTGCTCTGCTGTATTCAGTCTCACTTCTTGATCGCATCATAAAGTGATAATTCTTTGTCATCATAGAATATTTAGCCCTAAAACTACCATCTTTGACATGTGGGCTGTACTATGTTTAGTGATGGGACAGTGCAAAAGCTAGTATGACATCTGACTCTCCTTCCTGCATTCCTACGATAAAGTGTTGAATATTTTTTTTCAAATTTTATCGCAAATCAGATACAGTCCTTACGCAAACAATACTTGACCGCATTCCACCTCGAGCCGTTCTAACTTTTTGAGACATTTTAGAAACCCATTTACCCATGTCTGGTACCACCAGTTATTCGATGCCAAACTGCATTCTAGCAGTCCACTGAGGTTAGTAAGCTGTGAGATGATTAACTCTCCCTTTGTTTTGCTGTTGCTTCTCCTTCAGTAGGTTTCTCTCAGATCTCTTATCTAAGTCTTATCACCTCCTCCCGGTCACAGCCCTCCCTCCTTTTCTGCAAAACCTCTGGCTTAGTAGACACACACACCTTGGACAAATATTTGGCTGCCTTAAGACTGCTTTAACACAACCCTCCCCCACACACACACACACACACACACACACACACACACACACACACACACACACACACACACACACACACACACACACACACATTTACACTGATGAATTTCTTATTTCAGACTGATTTTCCTTCATTTTTCAGTGCCTTCCCAGTTTCATTAAGTCATAACTCATTAACAGAGTTCATTGTTCGAAATCAAGTTCATTACAATGTGCCAGTGGCCTTTCCTTGTGTGGAACCACTGAGCATGGGTATGTGGCTGAGTTTAAATCACAAACTGTGCTGTAATCCAAACAATATCTCAACCCAGGTCTGAGTCTGTGTACTTTCCTGTTTCTCTGACCCCAGGCCGTGCTCTGACTGCAGTGATACAATCAGCTGGTTATCCATTAGCTCTCGCCGACTACCTCTTCTTGCCACCTCGTCTCACTGCGTCTTAAAGGGCCACCTTATTCAGAAATTCCCCAACAAGAGGCCTACATCCTGTGGCATCTTGGGCAGGCTAAATTAACGACAATATGTGAACAGAGGAGAAGCAGACATGCTTTTCTAATAATGTTGTATTACTTGCGTCATACTGATGTCACCATGTGTAGTAGAGTAGCAAAATAGGCATATATGCCATGGCAAAGTAACTTTACAGCTATATTATATGAAAAATAGCAGGAAAGCTGCTCTTTTGCCAATTGTTAGTTTTTAAAAACACATTTCTTTTACCCCACCATGTAATTGGCAAACCTCAGAAAGAAAATAGTATTTCTGGAAACCCTGTAATGGATTTCAAGTCACATTCACAGGCCTTAGAATTGCAGAATGCAGTTAGCCACACAAACCTGTTGAAAGAAAAATAAATCACTAATATAGTTTAGAAAACTATATGATCAACCTTTGATGAGGTTAGAAATCAATGATGTTTCTGTATGTGAATGAGTTCTGAGAGCCAGATGCAGAGAGAAAAGACAACGCTTCAACATGAGTCACATTATATACACGTGTTAACAATCTCCCGCTGAGCCACTGAGATAAAGTCTTCTTTGAGTCAGTGTCAAAGTCTCACCCGTTTTATAGATCGCTCAGTGACCTAGAACAATCTGCAGATGCAACATGCGCTGCTCTCTCTTCATATTTTGACTTGTCATTGCGTCATAAAAGTAAAATCAAATCAATCTTATTTCTCTTTCTTTCATCTCTCCAGAACATTCTGTTGCAGCCAAAACTGGCGGCTGTTTCCCTGGCGATGCTCAGGTCATCCTCGAGGGTGGGGCTACTAAACAGATGTGTGACCTTCACCCTGGTGACCGCGTTTTGGCCTCTTCAACAACAGACGGTCACGGCCCCCTTCTCTACAGCCCGGTCTTGTCCTTTCTGGACCGCCAGCCCAACGTCACAAAGATCTTCTACATCATTGGCACCAACGCGGGACTTAATATTACTCTCACTGCTGCTCACCTGATCTTTGTCACAGACTGCACTGGTGGGTTGAGACAGCCAACATGGGAAGAAGAGCCACTTTTGAGTTCCATACGGGAGGGCAGGCCTAACTGGAAAACAGGTCTGGGGACAGTTTTTGCCAGTGAAGTCCAGCCAGGACAGTGCGTACTTACGTCACAAGGGAAAGTGGGGTCACTTTCAGTCGTGACCTTTGTAGAAGAACAGAGGAGCGCAGGGTTGTACGCCCCGCTAACCCGGCATGGCTCCATAGTGGTGAATGGCGTGTTGGCGTCCTGCTACGCTGCTGTGGACAATCACCATTTGGCCCACTGGGTTCTGGCCCCGCTGAGGTTCTTCTACAGCCTGATGGGACCCTCAGAAGCACAGACCGACGGCCTGCACTGGTACCCTCGTTTTCTACAGAAGCTGGGGCAAACGCTGTTGGACGCTGGACACTTCCACCCCTGGGGGGTCGAGCATACATAGATATATTGATAGATAGGAGCCATAGAGACATGTTTCACACTGACATTTACTTACCTGTATTCAGGATCACCAAAGCACAGATTGAGGGATCACCAAAGACAATTGATTTTATAGTGAAAATATGTTTTTATCCAACTTGCCTGTATTTGCTGTACTTCAACAAACTCCTTTTTATAGTAAAAGTGTGTAAAATACAAAGAGAAGAGACTTAGAAGATTAGTTTTATAGATTTAGAGGACTGGAAAGACAATCAAAGACAGTTTTGTAAGTGTTTGATAGAATATTAAACTTGAATATCAACAGATATACTGACATTAATATCTCCCATGTTCAATATAAGAGGCGAACATCCACATCGATGTGTTTAAGTTCCGCTCAGAGCACCTCAGAGATCAAAAACAGGGACTGTGATTCAAAACGACAGCTTTCAGGAAAAGTAGGACGTGAAGACAGTCATCATTCCTTTGTACTGTATTTACTGTAATGTGTCAACCTTTTGTGCAGCTTGACATCACGCTGGAGCTTACTGATAAAGGTAGAGGAAATTTAAACGTACAAGGACACTTTTTGGGACACGTTTTCGGACCGTCAGAATTCAGAGAAAAGGTTAAGGTGAAAACAAGAAGGAAATGATGGAGGAGGAAGGAAGAAAAGACAGAATAGCATGAAGAAAACTGAACAAGGTGTGATTTGAAGCTCTATATGTACATAGGTATTTATGTTTAAAAGGAAAGCTAACTTTACTGTTAGAATCATCACTCATTCTTTATAGAGCCTATACTGTATATTAGGATAAATTTACCAAACATTATTAACTGGACTACGGGAGGATGACGTTCTGTTTATTTACTGAATGCAATGTAGCAGTTTACTAGTGTTGCATTGTAGCTTCACATCTGAAAAGGGCTTTAATGGAAAACTATTGAATGATGATGGACACTGTGTGTATATGTAAGTACTGAGGTGTTTTTCCAAGTACGTCATCTGCTTTCAGTCAACTTGATTGTCTCAAACTGATTCCTATGGTTCATATATACATCTTCATGTTATTTTATTTAAAAGGTGTTTTTTCATGACATGTTTTCTAATTGTTTGGGGTTTTCAATTTTCAGGTCAGTAGTATCTAGTTAAGGTATGCACAACACTCAGGCTGTATTCAACTACTGTATTAAGCAACAGCTATGGATCATATTAAATAACACAGTCTCTTTCATTTTTAACAGTAACTTACTTTGCATGGTCTTCTTTTTGTATTCCATCTATCACCCTTAAGACCTAGATTGGCAGAGGTACAAACATATGGTTATTTAACACTATGGGAAGCAGGTGTGATAAACGTGTAGTTCATAATACCCAAAGTGTTCTTCCAGTCGTCACTTATTGAGTATGAAGACTCCGAGGCATTATTCTCTATGCCTTCTAAAAGATGTGTCACATATGTATATTAAGCTATTGTTGGAGAGACTATTTAAAGATCTATTTTTAGAAAATAATGTAAACTATTATTATTTTTCGGCAACTCTGTGCATACAGTTTGTATTTGAAACATAAAGTTGTTGTTTTTAAACCCAAACTACTCTGTGTTTTATTTTGTAGTAGCGAATTTAGGAAAGATCACACTACTAATCTCTATTATATACTGTTTACTCCTTGTAATAAAGTTTTTTATTGACATCATGCTTGGTCTGATAGAGAGGCCCCGGCTTCTTTAATTCAGAAACACAAAGGTCCATCTTATCTTATCTTATCTTATCTTATGAGAGCTAGAAGCTCAGATTCAAACATGCTGATAATCATCTGTTACATTTTGTGATACATAAACAGCCATAAAAAGGGAGTGACTGCTGTGCATGGTGATGCATCACAATGAGAGAGCAGCATGAATGGCTGTGGTTACAGGGTGGGCTGCTGGTTGGTTTCAGTACCACGGACAGCAGCACACAGCAATGGCTCCTCTTTCCTCCTTGTGATGCCTGAATGCGTCTTTTCTTTTCTCGTCCAGGATGGAGAGTTAGTCCTTGAAGGCAGCACACCCTGCTGGATGCCTCAGTATTTGCAGTGAAGACATCAAGAGAACAAAACTGCATATTAAACCTACAGTAGCTAGAATGTTTTTGGCATCATTTGGCAGAAATCTCAACAATAACCTTACAGCATTTTGTAATTCAAGTGCTCTGAGATAAAACTGGACTTCTGCTCCTCCTCATGGCTCTGTTTTCAGGCTTTAAAAAAATCTAGACTTTGACCAATCACAGGTCATTTCAGTTTTCCTATTGGCTGTTCATTCAACAGAGGCAGCTATCAATCACTTAAACTCCGATCAATCGGTCAAACTAGGCAGCAATATGAGAAAGTTTGTTCCAGGTGGTGGGTGGTGCTTGATATTTCCTCAACTGATCTCAACATGGCTGTCAGGTCACAAACGTTTTCATTTTACAGCTAAACAGTAACTACAAGATGTTTCTGAGAACATTTGAGGTGAGAAATAGGCATTACAGTAACAAAATATTGATTCATATTTGATCGTTTGATCGGAGTTCGTGAGTGATTGACAGCTGCTCAGAGACGGTAGGCTCCAGCTCTGCTCTGATTGGTTGTTTTCTTCCAGTCTGTGAAATCTTGCAGGTGCTGTTAGGAGCACCGGAGGACACAGAGGCACATGATTTTTTTTCAGAGTACCTGTCTCATACACTCCTGTCAGGATATAGTGACCGTTCTATAAAAAATAACTTGTTTTTAATATTTGCTCCATTTCTACCCACTGCAGCTTAACAGAATTCAGACACTTAAGCAATGAACGAAAGCAGATTCTACATAATCTTTATTATTATTGGTCAGTTAGGTTACAGGAAAAACCTTTTTGTCGTATCCCATAGCTCATTACAGGAGACAGCATCGAGAACCAGACCCAGGTGAAAACACTCACCAAGTTACATGTGTTTAAAAATAAAAAAATATGATTAATTTACATAAATGTGCAGGTGATGTTCTCACATGTGAGGTTTTTAAAATACATATGAAATAATCATGCACATCTCAAGTGGTTAAAATACTGAAAACCATTACAAAAAAATTTGTCCACCTGAGTCTGGTGGTTTGAAGCTTTTTCTCTGTGTCCCGTCTCTTTGTAATCATGTTTAAGTCTGTTTGGACCACGATACCCCGGCAACATCTGAGGCAACACTGATGGACAACCAGCAATTATAAGGACTTATTTATTACTAACTGCCCACCACCCCTTTTACTAAGATTAACAAAAGAAATAATACAAAATAAAAAAATTGCCTGTTTCAGCTGCCTCAAAAGTGACCCAGGCATCATTGTCTTTAAAATTAAGGGTGTTCACACAACAACACATGGGAAGTCAGCATGCTCACAGTTAACTCACATACAGATATGAATGTCTTTATAGAATATGTATCTGTCATCACAGCTTGGCAAAATTACACTTATACACAACAAATGCACAATAACACCTGGAACCATAATACCAGCCAGTGGAAAAAAAAGACCCAAATATACATTTGAGTTGTCCAGTCAGAAAAAAACCTCCTCATCCCCTGGTAGGTGGTGGTGATATTGTCCAATAACGATAGCCTACAGATAAAGAATTTATGTTTCCAAACACACATACACACACACGCACACACAACCATTTTCTCACACACTTATTACATGTTGATAACATCATGTGAAGTCTCTTCTGAGCCAGTAGCTGAATGGACGATGACCTACAGTAAGCGGCTATGTTGAGAGCAAAAAACCTGACAGAAGTACAAAACACTCCGTAACATCCTACAGTAAGTTGGCAATAATGTCGACACAGTTACATTAGGCTATATTATGTAATCATTGCTTGGCAGCATACAAAAATAAAAGAAGTTGCTCTGGTGCATATTCGGAGTCATCTGCATTTGAGTTAAGTCATCATCTCTATGCAAACGGAAGGAATTGTTTTCGGCACATTTTTTTTTTTTTTCCCAAAAAACCAATGAGGCTGGCTCAGTTATTGTATGTTTGATTAGCATTAACCATATCTGCCTAACTATTATACTACCAGTAGCAGCGTCTCATTGTTGTAGTTTAGCGAGCCCAGCTAAATGCATATTTGGAATCCCTTGTGAATCATAAATAAATAAATAAATCCATGAAAAGATTTTTCACATGCCCACTCCACACAACGTCACACAAATTTAAACAACAAGGAATACAAAAGATGACTGTCGAAGATGAATATAGTCGTGTTTGTCAGTATTTTTCTATTGAATTCCTGTTGTAAACTTGTTTGGTGTCAGATGACCAGTTAAATTTGGATTTAAACAACAGGTTCATACTATTTAAACCACTATTGGATCTAAACTAATACAACAACCAGGGGCCCATGTTTCAATGTCTCACAAGTAGGTAATTAAAGTAGGAATTAAAGATGGTCTGGACGTGTCGATTGTGGATCAGTAAATAGCAAATACTGGCGCAGAAACTGCAGTTTTTAATCTTTACTGATACACCCCAGCCAGGCAAACATCAAAAATAAGCAAATGGCCACAAGTGAAGAAACCTGCACACCCAAGAACAAAATGACACTTGATGGCTACACATGTGGCTAAAACAGACTATTGCCAAAAATAGAGATTTGTTTCAGCAACCCGCTTCAGCATGAGAAGACGGCGATGTGCCCTCAGCAACATTAGTGAGTAGGTGGTTAGATGCTGATTCTGCACCTCTTGTGTTCAAGGGTCTTTTTGACTTACGGGGAAGTTGCCAGCTGGGAGTCAGATCTACTTTTTGAGTGTTACTCCGCTGGGTGAATGTCTCTTAACATAGAGGACTCTACTCACTTTGCGTGGCTTTAGTAAATACACCCCATCCTTTATAAAAACAGATTTTAGGGCTTTGTCCTCTATGTGTGGAAGGGATGCTCTACTACACTTTGTGATAACTATTTCACACTGTTCGCAGTCTCTCAGTATCAGATGAACAAAAGCAGGTCTCAAAAGACATGTTCTGTTATGATGGTGGTATATGCCTTGGCAAGTTTAGATGAGAAATGGCTAAGAATAAAATGCAATTACAGCAGTAGCTATTTGCAGAGGCACTCATCCCCGAAGCTATCATGTATGATCATCTCTAATCAATTCTTCTGGTGTGGAGCAGCAACATTAGCACAATAAAGAGTGAGACCTGTGAAATGGCTACAGCTGTAACTGTAAATGTCGGCAGAAATCCACAGAAATGCCAAGATCCACTTTTAGCACAGTGTAGCAGACCTTAGAAATGCATGATTTCAGCCAGGGCTGTGACAGCTCTGCTTCTATGGCCAAAGTCCTAGTAAAGATACAGTATCAGGGCAAGACAGGGAAAGAAGGAAGGGTCGAGGCAAGAGAAAGAGAGACATGAAGAAGGGAGCTGGAATGACGTCCTGTCCTCCTCTTTCACATCCTCTGGGTGAAGTTTTCAGGAAATACTCCTTTAGTTGCGTTTTCTTTGTTCTGCAGCCAGTCGTCCTGCTTCATTCCCATCAGCCAGCCTTCGTCCTAAAACACAAAGACATGCAAGACACATTCACCTCACTGTCACTGTGACACCACGGTGCATAACTGTGTGTGTGTGTGTGTGTGTGTGTGTGTGTGTGTGTGTGTGTGTGTGTGTGTGTGTGTGCGTACCTGTTCCTCTGGGTTGTCAAAGGGGATTACCAGCACCACATCACCAGCCTTCATCTCCAATTCGTCTGTGTCGTTGGCAGCATAATCGTGCATCACCTGGAGCTACACATCAAATAAATACCAACATGAAAGCTGTCCATATATATGCAGTACAAGATATGTTTGGGTTAAGAAGTCAGCCAATTCAATTGTTGTCAGGCTATTAAATAAGCATTATCAGTTGCTAAAAGCCCCATAGATGTGGGTCAGTAGGGGCATACTCAACCCACTAGTAGGATTTATCACTTTTTCACATGGTTGATCACAAAAAAACGTATAAAATAACACGACCGGAACCTCTAGTGACCATAGTAATTATGACAGGAGCAGAAATGGAGGTCAAGTGCTGTTGTACAGACACAGGGTTTTCATCCAGGAGGCTGGGGATCACATCCTGGGTAAAACCAACAAGCTCACAAGCATTAAGTTTCACTTTTGCTTTTGAAATTTAGTTATTTTAAGCTAAAACATTTTTTTTCCATAAACATAACTAAGTGGTTTTGCCTAAACCTAAAAGAAACCATTTTGTGTTCAAAACTTAAAATTACACTGTTTGAATGTGTTGCTTTTAAGTTTCACTTTCATGTAGTAGGTGTAATAAGCCCCTAATGACCCACATCTGTGGTAATCAGGTGCAGCAGTAGATGCTCAGCACCACTGAGATGTTTTTATGCTGTAACCTGTTTTACCTTGAACAAGAAGCCAGGCGGCATTTCCACAGACTCTGACGCTGCTTCTGTTGATTCTGCTGCTACTTCAGGCTTCTAGAAAAACAGAGGTTTCATTTACTGACATGTAGTTCCCACTGAAAAACTTTTTTTATCTATAAAAGTGACATAATTGAGCTCTGAGAGTCTTTTCTAAAAACATCCATTTGCATTGGAAACTGCATGATTCACATGCTTTCAGTTGATTATAATGTAATATGTTTTTTTTGTTCTTGTTTGTTCTGTTGTTGTTTTTTTTAACATATTATAGGCAAAATTAGGTGTTGATGGTGTAGGTGGATTTTTTTGCACATAAATGAGAAGAGACATACGCCATAATGTAACTTAGAACATGATAATGAAACATTTATGGGCGGTGTAAACACTTGACAATGGGGATAATATTACAATATTATATATACTGTAGATACAATGTTACATCATTATATTGATATCTGTTATATTGCAATAAAAAGCACATTATAACAGTTACTGTATGTTCTAGCTGTTGCTCTGTTACGTACCTCCTCTGTTGGTGCTTCTTCCTCTGGTGCTGCAGCAGCTGCTGCAGACTCGCCCTGGGAGCAAAGACACATAGAAGAATAACAGAGAATGAGACGGAAGAAAGATTGAAATACGGAGGGGAAAAGAATGAAAGAAAGAAGGACAGACAGACAAGACAAAGACAGACAAGCTGCACAGCCTAAACAGCAAAGTTATGGCTAATACAGGCAATTATGTTGCAATACTAATGCACAGTTGCCATATAGGTAAAGCTTTTGCACAGCATAATATGTGAGAGGATTTGTTATTAGTGACTGGGATTAGTTGTGTGTATTAAGAAGCAGATAGCAGTCTATACTCTTCTCTTTCCATTCACTTGCCCTCTGTGTCACAGTTAATGCATCCATGCTGCTGGACCAGATGCATCCTAAATCTTTCCATCTCAAGATTTCTCCATCTTTCTAACTTTCATTCACAACCTATTTCTCTATCGTCTTTTTCTTTCCAGCACCCAATGCTCAAAACCATCGCCTCAAAAAAACGATGCATCCACCGTTTTCGTCCAGATGCATCTCCCCATTTTTTTTCTCTCCTCGGTTACCTGACCCTCTTCATCATCCAGCGCAGCAGCAGCTGGTGCGGCTTCTTCCTCATCAGCTGGAGTCTCGGCTGCAGGTGTTTCATCCTCCGGGACGGTCACCTCCGGGTCGGGCACCTCTGTGACCGGCTGGTCCCCGTCATCGCCCCAGTCCTCCTGGGCTTCAGCCACGGGATCGTAATGAACCTGCTCATCATCCCCCCTCCCTCCTGAGCTGGAGCCACAGGGTCATAGCGAACTGGTTGGGTCCCGTCATCCCCCCAGCCCTCTGTGGCCGCTGCTATGGGGTCATAGCGGACGGGCAGCGAACCATCATCCCCCCAGGCGTCTGCAGCAGCAGCCACAGGGTCATAGTGCTGCTGGGGGTCCGCTTCCTGGGCACCATTGTCCTCATGCTGAGGGGCAAGGGTCAGGTTTCAAGGGGTCAGAGGTCAACAGAGATACTTAACCTTATGGGTATTATAAGGGGTTCATAAATCAAATAGTTGGGGGAATATAAGGGATGTAAGGGATATTTAAGGCTAGATTTAAGGGTTAAGAATTTCAGTGGGAAAGGGTTTGTAAATTAGCAGTACCAGGAGAATAAATGATTTATGTTTGGGGTTATGTTTCAGTATGAACAAAAAGTGTGCTAAGGAACAAAATAAAATATTTTTGATGGATAAGGGATTAAGAAATTGATAGCGATATTAAAGGGACACTAATGGGGTGCATACAGGCTGTATTATCAGAGTGGCAGGTAAGGTATTCAAAGATTAAGGGAGTTCAAAAATTAAAAGACCATATAAGTGATTATATATGTTTTAGCCCGTTAACTAAAACATGGATTTGCTGTATCTTATGCTAACCATCCATCATACCACATTTTTAGCCACACAACCACCATGACTCTAGAGATGGCAATAACAGTCGGTCAGTAGGCTGCTTTGGTCCAGGCTATAATATCTCAATAACTGTAGGATGGATTGTCATGCTTGGTAAAGACACTGTAATAGCTTTGGTGATCATCTGACCTTTCCTCTAGCACAATCATCATGTCAGAATTTTATTTTGGTTTATGACTGACAACCTGCAAAACGACATACCCATCAGCCTCAACTGTGGTTTGTGTTTAGTGCCAAATGTTAGCATGCTAATGTGCTAAACCAAGACCGTGAACACCATAAGCATTAAACCTGCATGTTAGTACTGTCATTGTGAGCATGTTAGCATGGTGTTAGCATTTCACTCAAAGCACCACCGCAGCTTGTTGAACATGGTTGATTAGTAAAAGGGCTAAAACCTGCCATATTACAAGGATGGATTTTTAAGGGATTTGAACATGGATGAGGGTTTGAGGAGTTGGCATCAAGCTTGATTCAGATTAAACTTATTTGTAATATTTAAGGGGAAATGGAACACTAGAAATAAGGGATATGAAAGATGCCATGGGCATCAATGGGAGGAGTTCAGCAGCAAGTCATCATCACCACCAACATCATCATCATCATAAGACCCAAGAAGATTGATGTAGAAGGAAAAATTTTTACAGGGAAGGTCTAGATTAAATTAAAAGACAGATGAAGATAAGGAAGGGTGGCAGCAGAAGGCAGAAACGCAAAAACTTTCAGCCTTTTCCCATCAGAAAATAGATGTTGGATCTTCTGCTTGTACGTGGTTTATATTCCCACGGCTATGTTCAGATGGAGAAAGAGGAGGGAGGCTTTGTAAGAGTAGAAGTGTCCTTCCTTTCTGAGCTATCACTGTTTTGCCCCAAGCTCTCATTGAGACACATCTCTCTTACAGTGATAAGGATGAACAAAAAGATTTGTTGATGGTCAGAATGCCAAGTTACAAGCAAGGCTTTGTGAAGTTGCCCACTAGCTCTCATTAGTTCACCAGTCTCATTCCCATGAGACAATCCACTGACAACATGAGCAACTTCACTTAACTTTCACAACAAAACTGTTCCCTGTGTGTCACATGGAGCTAACATGTAGACGCTACATCAGTGCAACATGTGAACATACAGGGACGAGAGGGGAAACAGAAAGAAAGGAGGTCGATTCAGTTACAAACCATTTCACAAAGATTTTTAATTTACATTTATCATCAAATTCATGCCAAAAGGGTGTGTGAGTTTGTCTTCTTTTATGGATACTAGTGGTGTCTTACAATCAGTCCTTTTTACCATTAGTGGTTTCCAACCTGGGGGGACCAGAGATCACAGGGGGTGTACCAGGATTTGTTGCTCTGAGGTTGCCAAAATTTGATTTGCACATGTATAACTAAAATCATAATAACGCACTTACTGGATAAGGTCTGTATATAAAACAACGTAAAAAAATGTAAAAATATAGTTTTTCGCTACTTACAGGCCACATTCTGTTTAAACACAGTATTTCTGCACAGTTGCAGATTACGCTACACTTATATTATTAGTATTATACTAGATCCATGGTGGCTGTGTAGGATTTTTTTCTGACTCTTGTGATCCAAACATTTCCAATAACTTCAGATAGATAGATGTAATTATTTAAAAAAATCACAACATGTTTTTATCGAACAAAATATTATGCTTTAATCCATATTTGTTGCCGTTTAGCCTTTCACTGCAGTCAAAAAGCTATTTGCTCTCCTGCTTGACACAGACAAAGGGAGGCACACACCTGTATTAAAAGGGCGACCTAGTAGCAATTTAGCTGCAACATAAAATAAATGTATTACTATTTGGGCCCTAGTACTATTAAAGTAAATTAACTGAGCTGTTTAAAATAAATATCATATTATGTATCTGCATTCGTTCAGCAAATTCATCAAGATGTCATCACTTTATTAATGTTGACAAAACTGACGAGTTCTACTCATTAAATGTAGTTGATTTAATACAAAAAAGAGTCATTTCAGTCATTTAATACACTTATTCACATTGAGGATTTTTTTTTAGCCCTGCGATGGACTGGCGACCTGTCCAGGGTGAACCCTGCCTTCACCCTATGCCAGCTGGGATCGGCTCCAGCCCCCTCGCGACCCCTAACGGGAAAAGCGGTTGACGATGGATGGATGGATGGATGGATTTTTTTTAGGATTTGTAATATATTTTTAGGGGGTTGGCATCAGAAAATGTGTCACTTAGATACAAGTAGAAGGGGCTTGGAGAACAGGTTGGGAACCACTACTTTATAGGTTTTAGGTCTACAGTATCATCAGCATAGTGTGCATCCTGCTTCTGTACTGTAGAGGAGATAAGGCTCTTAAGAGAGGAATATACTTCAGACATTTATATTGATTCAATATATTTTAAATGGGAGTGTAAAATGTCAATTTGAAACTGAACTGACCCGCGCTCCCAACTTCTATTTGTGCTGTACAACAATCTCTTCAGTGTTTAGTGTTACCACATCAAGCACTGCAGACACAAAGACAACGCACAAACAGATTTGGGACAGACAAATGAAAGAGATCCGTTTATGGAAAATAAGCAGTAATGGCCATTATAGAAGTCCCTGCCCAGCATGATGAGAGTGGCTTGTATAATGGCTACAGAAGTAGTAAATGATGAACTGATGGTTGCTATGAACACAAATAAGAATATGCTGATGAGGATGATGATCATGATGATAATTACGTATTTTTGCACATTAAAAGTGAGGATGATATACTTACCCAAGAGTCCCAGTTTGCAGGCTGTGGAAAACAGAGGAAGCAACAGAATGAGAAGACGGGACTAAACTCTTTACAAAGTTTTTGTCCGTTGCATTCAATACAAACTTTCCAGTGCAGATCCCTTCATGCTCTAAACCTATAAGCCCATTGCAGAAGATCTCCAGCAGAAGAAGATGACAGGCAACAAGTCTCAAGTACTAAGTGATGCAAGTCTGAAGAGGTGGCCAGTGTTTATTAGTTCACCCACAGAGAGGTGAAAGGGTGCACAGCAAAACACACATTTTCATTCTAATGACTAATTTGCAATCACTTTCAAATGATAAGTTAATAAAATGTCATTCCAGATCCACACAACCCCCACTAACAATGAAAAATATCACTTGATTCAGAGTATCTTGATATAAATGATGTCGAGAAAATCCTTGCGAGTGAGGCAAATGACTATAGACCTTTTTCACAGTATACATTTTGACTTGTGTCACAGCCTGGCTCTAAAAACAGGAGAAACATTGTGCTACTGAACAAATAAAATTAATTATTATCCAAAAACTATATAAAAAGTAAAATGTGCTGCATGGGTGTTGTGCTGTAAAAAGCAAGGCCTATTGAAAGAGGCTGGGACACGGCTCATAGGGTGTGGGGTATAACATGTGCAGTGTAACTGGAGCTGTGGTCCTGCGTTGCGATTGGCTCAATTTTGGTGAATGCAGGCCAGATTTTACTGTGCGTGTGTTGTACCCCAATGATATGATGCCTTTAGGACGCATGACCTCTACTCTTTCACCCTCCTTGGTAAAAAGGAAGCAAAAAAAAACCCCACAGACCACAGACTGCTGCCTGCTCTGGCTTTTAAGCATGGAGCACAGGGCCCAGGTGTGTCCCATACTGCTGATTACACTCATCAGGCCTGCAGGCCTAGAGAGAGAAAGCAAACACAGCAGAGGATCCAGACACAGAGGACCCATCACAATTGCCATAATGGGAAAAGCACAGGTGAAATTGATATCATTCACAATGGCTCAGTTCCACTAGGTGTCTCAGTTAAGTTATTAAAGTGAGTCAGCATCCGAAATACTCATAAGTGGAGCGCAGCTATCATTAAAGTTATTAAATACACCTGTGCTTTTCCTATTATAACATGTCAAAATGTCTGCTGTGAAAAAGGTTTATTGGACCTGTACTGACAAAGTCATCCCAAAGCTCCAGGTAACATAATCTGTGACAAGACTGCAGTAAATTATTAACATTTTAGTGGGTACTAACTGAATTATAGCTACTCTAAGGAATCATGTTCTGGTAATATGAATCATTAGCATTACTGACTGTTGTAATTTTGAAGCCCTATGACCACGAACACCTGAAATGTATAATCACATTAAAGGGGCAATCTGTAGCACTGACAGCTAGCGTTTTAAAATGGGTAACAGCAGGCTAAATTCAAAACACTGGAGCCATGGCCCATCCCATGTATATTACTAATCCCCCAGGCCTCCTGACTGCCTCTAAAAAAAGTGTGAATGACAAAACAGTGAATGTTTTATGTTAGTGTTGTAATGCTATAGATTGTCTGGTAACTCCAATGACTCACACTAAACTATGTCCTCATTTCCCTGCATTTTCTGCCATGATTGGGGCCAGTTTGCTTTGTTCTGGTATACTCATTATATGAGTCAAGGTATAGATTACATGCCATGTTGTGCTGAGTAACAGACCTGCATCTGATTACATTTTGAATGAGAGAAAACCCACAAGGTTTATGCATTTTATCTCACCTTCTAAATAACGTGAGCAACCTTTAGCTTACCCAGGTGCACGCTCACATAAAGTAAGTACAACTCATCATTTCAGTATCTAAAACCGCATTCGGCTTTATAGCTCAGAAGAGAAAGAAGTAAGAGCAGAGTAGGGCTTTAGACTACAGTCCATGCCATGAGTGATCTGTGGATAGCACTGAAGCAGGAGGAAGTGGTCACTAAAAGCAGGTTTCTACAGATCATCATGCCATCATCCACCTTTTGTTTGGTACATTGGAAAGAAGCAGAGCAGGTAACACCTCAAACTATGCCAAGCTTACCAGGTGATTTCATCTTGTTTCCAGAATTATCAAAGCTTGTTTTAATATACTTAAAGTCAAACAAGAGTACTGGCAACTGGAAATGTTATTACTGCTGTTCCCCAGCACTACACATGGATGGCAACGTTGTATTGAAGTTATGCAGAATTAAATCAATTGAAAATATTTCTGAATAAAATATGAAATCTCTTGTGAAGCTTGACATTTCTTGCAACGGAGGGTCTCTCTGTGATCTACAGTATATGTTCATGCCGTGAATCATCCACCTGTGTGACAGAGGAGGCTTTGGTTGCTGCACTGAATGAGTCCAGGTCCATGTCCAACAGGCTGCTCACTGCAGGACTGTCAAACTGATAACAACAGGAACAGGAGGGCTCATTGGCTGACAATAAACCCTCTACATTGCATTCAGGAAAAGGACAGAAGAGACAGCAGGATAGACTAGAAGAGAATAGGATGGATAGACTGGAAGAAGGAGGAGGAGGAGGAGGAGGAGGAAGGGCAGGCCAGATGAAGGAATACTTCAAGGCTCTAACCTGCGCAGGAGAGTGGAAAGTTAAAGGTCTGTATGGCTGTTTGTGGACAGCAGCTGCTCACTAACCTCTGTAGGGGAAGTGACGCTGATATCAGGAGTAGCCGCAGCATCAAACAGGCCGATGATGTTCTCTGTTTTCAGCTCCTTAGATGGGGTCACCTTGGGTGGAGGAGGAACTGCAGGCCTTAGCTACAACAGAGAAAGAAACACAGTGATACATGAAGTTGTGCCACAAGACAAGTGAACATAAATTCAAAACTGGAATTAATATGAGCATTATGCTTTCAGCTTGTATTTAATTTGAGTGTATTTATTTCAAACTTGTTTTTCAAAATTATTTTTAAAAAAGTGTAAAATGTACTGCTGTGTTAATAGATGGAGAACTCAAACTAAGATGAGAAAATACTTATTTTTACCAGCAGACACCGCTAGGCCCACATGCATCATGGGCACCAAGTGCCAGACGGGAAACACACAGACTGGCCATAACACTGCTGTTTGCCAATGAGATGTCATGGACCTCGCAGTAAAGACAGCTCAAATTTGGAGCAATATTTATAATATATAATAGTTAAAATTATGTCTTGAGCACCAAATTGGTCAGAACCAGCACTGCACAGATGTAAGTGATTACACTAAAGATGGCAGACCACAATCAGTGTTATTAGTGACACCTGTGTGGAGACATGACTCTGAACAAAGGGACGGCCTGATAGTGTGTGTTCACCTTGGATGGAGATTTGGGGATCGGCGGTGGTCCTCCTGGCCTGAGAGTGTGGTTAGATGCTTCTTTTCCACTTGCAATGAGTGAATGAGAAAGAGAGACAGGTAGAGGGCAAAATGGAGAACACAGACAGATTATAGAGAAACTAACAAGGTGTTCAAACAATGTGAGAGAAAGGCCAAGCAAGGGTTAAAAAGTGCAGCTGAAAGCTAACACGACTTGAGGTGTTACAAGGCATGCTCTACAAGAGTCCAAGGCATGCAAGAAAAGTGGGCCTCCCTTCCTTCCCTCCATTCCTCTCCTCTTCCTCTCTTGATCCCATGCAAACAGGCTCTGTCTGTGCCTCCAGTACATCCTCCCAAACGAGCAGTGGTAGAGGCATTTGGTGTCATAGAGAAGATATGCTAAAGCTGACAGAAACAGTACCAGATCTGTAGATATATGAAGGGCTGGAAAACCTGCAGTTTATTGCTGGACCAGGAAATGTACATTAGTGGCTTCATATGGCAGAAAGATGTTGAAAACTTAAGCACTACGTTACCAAATCGGAAAGTGGGAGGGGGCCAAAAGCTCCAGGCTTATTGTGTATTTGTAAATTTGTTCAGGAATATGCAGCACTAAAGCAATCAACTGACTTGATATGGGCCCTACGGTAGGAAAACTGTACACACAGACAAGGGGCGTAACGGGGTTAATAGGGGCCCAGCCTCCCCTAGTCAAGTCTTCCAGCCATGTACATTACCTCACTATGTACTTTGCATTTGGGCTGTATTGATACTTTACAATCTTGCCTGGTGGAGCGTAAACTTGCAGTTTTGCTCAACTCTTATATAGCTGCAGCTCTGGGAGCACAGCTCTCATTCTCCCTTAAAGTTCCCAAGCCTGCAGACTGACTAACAGACAGACAGCTGGACAGACAGGTCAGCTGGACAGACAGGTCAGCTGGACAGACAGACAAGAGTTGTGTCACCATGGTTACCACAGTTGCTGCCGGTTACCTCGTATTTGCTCCTGACGATGAGGCGCCGCGGATACCTGTCTTTCTGAAATGGGGGGTTCAGGGGTGGCTCCAGGTTAATGCATGCCATTTGGTTTGTCTGTTCCTGTAGCTTAACATGTTTTGGTGAACAGTGTTTTAAAGAGTACCTATTATGCTTTGTGCTTTTTTCCCTTTTCTTTAGTGTGTTACATAGTTTGTATGCTTGTAAAAGGTCTGAAAAGTTACAAAGTCCAGTCCAAAGGGAGATACTCTCCCCCACAGAAACACTGCTCCCGAACTGCCTGAAACGCCTTGAGTTATGACTTTTTTCTGTGATGATAACTGTGTAGCGGCTAGGTTGGTACGCCCTCAAACAAAGCTAGCTGGAGCGAAGTCCCAAGAGTTTGGTTTGGTTGACCAATCACAGCGGTAGGTGTGATGTTTTTTGTTTTTTGAAGATTAAAGCAAATAAACATACTCGAATAGAAACCCAAAATACAAGTTCAGTCCATGTGTTTCATATTTGTGAGTTTTTTCTCTTCGCAAACTCACAGGGATATGAAATGACTTTATTGAAAAGAACCTCAGCAGTTAATTTACTGCTATTTTAAATTTTGATGCAGCATACGAAATTCATGAAGAACAATATGTTTTGTGCTCTCAGAAGGTTCAGGCATTTGCAAAAGATATAATATGTCATAGATATAAAACATAGTAAGTACTTTCTGTGCTGGTTAAAATGACCAGCCACAGTGATTGACTGATGGGGTTCAGCACTCTAAAACGATTCCCAGATGTTTTCAGGTAGAAAGGATAACCTTGAGTACTGAATAGCATCACTGTTACCTGTTGGTGTTTTTCTGTATTATTTAAATGAATAGATTTCAGTAGATGCCTATATACTAATATATATATATATATTGTGGCATTTAATTCTGTGAATCTCTTCAGAATCGAAGTCCTTGACGTTATAAAGAATTTGCAGTGAAACTAACCTGCTTGCTTGCTGCGTGTCTGTTCTCTCCAATTTCTCCAGGACGTCATACAAATCCTGATCCAACTGCAGAAGGAGAGAGACGAGGTGTTAGATATCATACCTAACACCAACTGCATTGCACTATCACACTCTTGCACTGCTGCGGCACAATCGATGCACATTCTATGACAAAAATCATTACACTGTGTTTTGTGGTCCTCCTGCTCTGCTGCAGAGGGCGTCTGTCTGCTTCAGCTTGTTTGCATCATCATGTCCAAATTCAGCTAGAAAGTATTTACAACTCTAAAGCTGAGGCAGTAATACAGAGGATAATCTCTCTGCAGTCACTTAAACCTCAAATGTCCCACTGTTGTTTTACAGGGGAATCAAATGAATGGCAGCACACTGCTTTTTAGATTTAATTGTTGATGTAGTCAAAACTGACACTGTGGATTTTTTCCATAATTTTCCATCAACTGTTATCTAACACACAATGTCAGTTTGTGTTGTCTGGTCTGTATCTAAATTCAGCATTAATGGAGGCCTATACATGAGACTCACCCGGCTGATTTCCTTGTGAAACTTCTCCTCAAAACCAGCCAAACTCTGGAAGGTGCTGACGTAAAACCCAACACGACTAGAAAGGGCAGAGAAGAGACAGAGAGTATTGACTGCATTACTGGCTTGACTTAATTTAACATCCAGTAGGGGCAAGCGATGTAGCAGCACAGATGTAAGTGAAATGTAATCACAGCGTCCATCCATCAACAGGAGAATCAGTTTCCACAGACGCTCACACGCACATTACACACCTGTTCCACAGTGAAGGTAATTCCTCTTGCAAGTCAATATTAATCTCCTCAAACACCTTCTGGGCTCTCTCCAACTCTTCCTCAGCCTAAAACACACATGCACACACAATGTGTTGGCACAGTGCATTGGCATTTTTTAATAAATTATGTGCCGTATGTATGTGTGTGTAACATCCCCTGACACTTTCATTATGCTTCAAAATGGTCTGTCTACAGTTGTTGTCATTTTCGATTAGCTCTTAGATATTTGACAGTATATCAACTAACAGAGAGAAACATGGGCAGGGAAGAAGAGCGATGAAACGCAACAAGTTGAAACCAGGGTTATCCCAGTAAACTAAGTAGTAAACTAAACAAAAATAAGCAGTGAAACATTTTTAGTAAACTGAAATGAAATAAAAATTAAATCCTCTCAGAAAAAAACTATATTGCCTGCTTAAAAACTAATGAAAATATGATAAATATTAATGTAGATTCATTTCGGTTTTAGTTTTATTTTAAGCAATAATATATTACAACCAAAAAAGAGGAGACAGCCTGAATTTCCATCAAGTCTTGTGATACTCAGTTAGAAACTGAACGGACCATTCTGGGAAACGCCGAAATTGCTTCAATAAAAAAGTGCGAAAATTAAATATCTATGTTCAGTTCTCCAACCATGTATTTTGTATGTATATTGCTACTCACTTCTGAGACATTATAGCTGGTCCCAAAAAAAATAAAGCTCTGTAAACCTAAAACTAGATATATAAAAATTAAAACTAATCCTTTCTGAAAAACTGAGACTAAACTAAAATGGCAAACACAATCTGAAAACTAAAATAAAATCAAAAAATCAAGTGAAAAGCAAGTGAAAATTTAAAACTATTATAACCTTGGTTAAAGCCTGCGTGTCTTTACCGCTCGGTTACCAGGACTGCCCTTATCATTGTTTCATAGTCAACAGATGTTGCAGGAAGTGCAGTAAAGTTACTGTACTGTACCTGGCTCCTGGACAGACTGCTCTGAGCAACATTATGTGCAGACAAGATTCCCTGAGCCCAACCTGGAGTGGCCCTCTCCAACAAAGAGGAGGGCTGGAGGAGAGAGCAAACACAGCACAGCAAATAAAACATTATTTTTACATAAATTATCATCGTCAGAGTGCCACTAGCTTTTGTATCAAAATCTATTGAATTTGGTTTACCTTGGTAATTTTTATGCCCCCGTCCTTTTTCTTGGTCTTGTGTGTGGCGGCATAGTTGTGCCTGGCGCTGTCGTAATCCACCAGCTTCCTGTCCCTCTTAGCTATACGTGCCTGAACAAAAAGAAGTATTTGTGTTATTCGGTGTTTACACCTGCGAGGAAGAGCTCTGTTTTCATCTTACAAACATAAACTTGTTGTTCAGTAGTGTATGATTATTAAAGGGGAACTACGCCCATTTTCCAAATCTATACATGCTATTCCTTTGGACTAAGACAGTCCACAAATATCAGTAAATGTGAACAACAAAAACAAGTGTGCTAATACTCAAATTTGTGATGTCAACAAGTAAAAAGATGCTATACCCGATGACATCAGAAGTTTGAGACTTATTTCTCTGGTTTCTGGCTTTGAGAGAGAGCAGCTCATGTTCACAAATATTGAGTGAACTTTACTAGGCCATGGAAATAACATATTGTAATTCCTAATTTAGGTGGTGTTCCCCTTTCAAACTTCAGTAATATCACAATATGCAGTACGATGTGGAGGAGGAGGACTGTACTAGATGTAGGAGCATCTAGAGTTCATGCTGTGGTTGTTTGGCTGAATGATGCTAATAGATACTGACAGATGCTAATCGTTTTTGGTTCAGCTTACCTTGATATCAGGGAACTGGCCCAGGTAAGTATCCATGGAAATGAGCGCATGATCGACCAACTTTTGGTGGTAGTCGGTCCACAGCACATCGCAGTCCTGCAGCATGGATGAGCCAAACACCGTAACATTGTTTTATTGCAATAGTTTTGCTTTATTGCAATGCTTTTGAGTTAATTCCAGCAGTTCTGTTGCTATGTCTTGGCTTGTGATCTTGTATCAAAATTCAATTTCAGCTGATTTCAGCATTTTCTTGTAGTAATTTTGTCACATAGGTACCATTAAGCTAAGACTAATTTCAAGAGTAATGTACTTAATGGAGTCGGAGGAAATTCTACTGCTCAACATCCCTCACAAGAGATGTTAATGTATAATTTTGTCAGTTCTGCCAAGAATCACACCCAGCTGTGTGGACCCAAGGAATAATATCTGCTGTGATGCATAAACTAACCAGGAGCCAAGCACACACACTCAATCGAGTAATATACTATACAATAAAGAGGTTCTGACCTCTATATGGAAACCAGCTTGTTCTCACACTCCCACACAAGACGGCCATCTCTGTATTTTAAACACACTGATTAAAAGTGTTTCTGACCTCCACAATGGAATCCACCTCATTCTTGCCGTACCACTCCGGTTCGTACATGTCAGCCAAACACGCCTGCACGTTCTTGGAGGACTCGTGCATAGCTGAGGACAAACACGCATTATTCTACATTAGTGGAACGCCGGTGGATACTTGTGGTGTGTATTTGTACATCCCTGATTGTGTGTCTTCATGTACAAGTCGGTACATTTGAGTGTGAATCTACGCAGGCTTGTGTGTGTCACCTTTCACTGCCTCCAGGTATGCCCTCAGGTCCCTTTGCAGTTTGCTGCCTTCAGCCTGGGGGGTGAAACACAAAACAAAGCAGTGTGAGGAGGAGACACGTTCACAGCCTGTTTGGCTTGTATATATACCAGCCTTAGCAAGTGCAAAATTCAGCTTCAGCAGAGGGTACAGATGAGACTAAATACTCTGGAACAATATAGCTTATTGTAAGTCTGCAATAATTGGTCATGTATTGATCTCTGGGAAAATTAGAAATATGACTCTGTCATGCAATACAGTGCCATTCATTCACTTTACTCACATATTGTTTGTTGAAGTTGATCACTCCCTCCTCAAAAGCAACATCTTTGGTTTCGTCGGCTTTGCCAAGCTTCTGGAGAACCTGGAGTCATTTAACCACATGACAACATCAGTAACAATGCCTAGGGGGAGATTAGCAAATGGGACATGTTCCCAAAAAGATATGGCACATTTGAACATTCACCTGTTTGCTTGTCTTGGTTTCTTTGCATTCATGAGTAAAATGAATGGGTTGCAGAAGCAATATATGACACAACATACAGTATACAGTACAGGTATTGTTAAAAGGGCAACACATTAACCCATATGTACCAGCAACTTAATTTTTTTTTTATTTCCTTTGGTAGAAATATTCTCTGAGCTTGCCTCAGCACAAATGTGAAGAGAGTTTCAAAATTGTTTGGCCAAAAAGTGAGGTTTTTTTTTGTTTTTTTAATCATACTATGTCTAGTCTTGGGCTGCATGGTGGTGCAGTGGTTAGCACTGTCACCTCACAGCAAGAGGGTTGCAGGTTTGAATCCGGCTTGAGGCCTTTCTGTGTGGAGTTTGCATCTATGTGCCCTGAGATGGACTGGCGACCTGTCCAGGGGGTACCCCAACTTCACCCAATGCCAGCTGGGATCAGCTCGAGCCCCCATGCAACCCCTAAAGGGATAAGCGTTTGCAGATGGATGGATGGATGGATGGATGGATGGATGGATGTCTAGTCTTTGGGCACATGAGACTACTTGTGATCTAAAAAATTAAAAGTTGCACTGTCAGATACTTACCCTGAGTATGACTGTACCAGACTTTTGACCCATAAGAACAATGGTAATGTGGCATTTTTCCTTATCACACTGAATATAGTCTTTGGGCACAAACAAATACTAATCTAATCATAAGCAAACGAATAACAGAGATAAGTCACATCATATATAAATGCATGTTTGCATTATATACATTATTTCCATATAAAATCATATACATATTGTCAGCACAGTGACATTCACGCATACTGTATATAACACACACACTTGGTGCTTGATGCATTATGACAGGCAAATAGCGCCCCCTGCTATTTATTCAGTGTACAACGCGCAGGTGCCTGAACGCATAGACTAGGCCTCATATCTACCACCTATACATATTGCAGTATAGGTAATAATTATCATCACAGTGCTGGTAAAATGTAAGAGAGTCTTTGCAGTTACAATTATTGTGACAAACACTCACTGGGGTGATTTTAAAAAGCCAGACACACACCAGCCGTGGGTTAAATTATGAGAGGGCTCACAGTATATATCTCACTGCAATATGCACGTGCCCGCTATCTGACATTGCCCACAGTAAAGGTGTGTTTCAAGTGGACATCCCCAAACACAGCCTCCCTGCCATTAATATTATCATGTCGTGATGCGACACTGCGCCTCGGTGGAGGATGGATGCGGCACTGCTGCTCCGCGGCTCGTATAGGCCTGAGCATTAATACACCCCCCATACATTAACGCGTTAGTGAGCAGCTCTTACCTTCTCTTGGGCTCTCGTTAGCTTTTTCTGAACGTTGCTGGCCACTTTCCCCGCGGTCAGCCCCTTCCCCAAATTCAACTCAGCCATCTTGTAGCGTAGATGAGTCTCTGGCTGATGCGAGAAGGAAGGAAGGAAGAGAATAAGAGCAATAACGATCGGATGGACCGCTACGGCGACCGCAGAGGCAAAGTCATCAATGTCCAGTGGAGAAATAATGCCGATAAATTGTTAATTGTTATGATGTATCTTCAGGAGGATGTGTGTAAGTGTGCATGTGTGTGTGTGTGTGTGCGTGTGTGTGTGTTCGGAGCTTAACTGTATTCTCAAATGTTGAGCTGGTGTGTGTGCGCGTCCGTGACAGAGGAGGAGGATGCTGTCAGAGATGCTCTTAAAGGCGCAGATGCTGCTGCTGCGCGTCCACACGGGAATATAACGTAAATCTATGAGACCGAAAACACTAAACTAATACTACTAAATGCTAATGCTGTAAACATAATGAGCTGTTTTGAATACATTTTGCTCTTATGATTCTTAAAAAAAATGCTCTTTGTTGATTTTTGTAATCTTAATATGTACCTTAGAATTGACCTCATACCTTATGATTATGTAGCAAAGTCTTAATGATCAGTGTCTCATTTTCATGGTTATGTGGTGAATTTCCTACAGCATATTCACAAATAAGCAAAAACGCATTGCAAACAACGGTAAGAACCAGCCAGGCTGCCTCCAAGCATGCGTTTGTTCATGCTTTAAAGACCCATCTGTCTTAATCTGATATTATATCGTTACGTAACACGTGAAGTGACATAGTGTCACTGAAGAGCAGCCCACAAGTCAAGTGACTCAATGAATAAACACTTTTTAGGCACTCTTAAAGGTCTAATTGACAATATTTTATGATATTTTATTGTTAAAAATATATAATAATGATGACTAAATTAAATTAAAAATACATCAACAGAGCTTTTATATATATAAAATATATATGTCACTGTAGAAGATATCTGATGTTCGGTACTTCTAACAAGGCTTCTGAGCCAATAGTAAAACAATATTGTATCTCTGGGTCTTCAGTTATTGTGGGAAAAAAGAATAATGGCTGAAATTGATGGAAAGTGCCTGGCAATGACTTGTTTTGAAGTAAATGCAATAGAGCAGGGGAGGGAGAATGCGACATCTAGTGGCTGAATGTTGTGTATGTTTTAAATAATAAAGATTTAGATTAAAACGACCCATCAATCAGTTGTATAAGATGCCATATGGTACTTGTCGAGCACGGCTGTACTTGACCAAAAGATTTTTCAGTCAAACTCACGATTTTGTCAACAAATTTGTAGTTTCTCCACCAAGAATCACACAAAAGCTTTAAATCACGTGTTGACCAGAGATGTGCTCATAAGTTCCTTGGAAATAAATTTATTGACTAATTGAGTAAATGGATGAGCTTCTTGGAAGGAGTGTTCAAGCTTAAAGTGTGTCTCAGACCTTGATTATACACGGTAACATGAATCAGCACATCAGTCAGCTGAACCCGGACCAACACCTCAGTGGCTTAGCCTCTACATATAGTAAGTCATTCACCATGAACAAGCCTTAAAAAACGATGGATCGACCAAAGAAATCTTATTCGATTAAGACCAAAATGACCGATTAGTCGACTAATCGACTAAGAGGCAAGTACCAGCTCTGAACTACTGTATATCTCCCACTATAGGCCACCACAGGTTTTATGTAGTACAAAAAAAAAGTGTTTAGGTTCCACTAGGAGCTCTCCAGGAGATGGCGCCATTGGCCCATATCACATCCACACACAAACAGCATGTTCAGAGCTCTGAGTGAGTTATTCCACTTTTTAAAAAATTGGGCTGTTTTTGGCTGCAGAAGTCTGACAGAGGATCTGAGGCTCTGCAGACTTTCTGTACAGAGAGGAGTCTGCCAACAGCGCACAGACCAGGCTGTTCTCACAGATGTTATCAGTGAATTCATAGTCTTAACTACAAGTTGGTTACACGTGATGAATCCCCTTCTCCTGGTGAACATCAACTCATAAAATATACTTAAAATAAATCAGGTTTTATGGTAGAAATGAACCACAGCTCTTTATTGACACTGCAGGTGGCTGGTTGCAGGCCGGGAGCTCTCCAGGGTCCTGAACCAACACTGTGCTGCTACTGAGGGAAGCAGAACAAAAGGCTCTCTGAAGACTATAGGCGGTACTTATGGTTTGTTTTTCCCCCACCAAACATTACACTGGATGTAATTATATCTCTGTTGCATAATCTAGTAGCATGAGAGCATGCTTACCAGAATTGCATGTGAGAGGTTTAGTGTGCTGGAGGGTGTGATTACAGTTTGGTCGTAATCTGCCAAGAAAATGTGAAATAAGGCATGTTGTTTTGCACATACCATTTGTTTTGTTTTTTTTTTATAAATCACGTGTCACATTTGCAATAGTTTACAGTAAAGCCTTGCATCCTTACCCCCTCTTTTTTTTTTTTTTTCTCTCTCCCACTCTCTCACCCTCTTCCTTCCTTATCCTCCATCTCCCCCCTGTCTCTTTATCCCTGACAACAACAACATTTGGCCACGAGTCACCAAGCCCATTCGTTCCCATACATCCCCATGAATAGCACCCCCCCCCCCCCCCCCCCCCGCCCTCCTGGAGCAGCGGGAATGGTTTAACCCACAGCCAGCGAGACACGGAGAGCACAAAGGAAGCAGCGCATACGCACCGCTCGATTAAAGGAGGGATATGATAGGAAACGCGTGATGTAAACACGGAATAAAAACCGCAAGGCAGCGTTTCCATTTCTCGTCGCACCGCTCCATTATCGGTGTTCAATATTACATGAGGTACCCGGCGAACAACGGCGCGTCTGTCTGGACACCGAGAGGCGGGCAGCAAGTGGAGGAGTTGAGCATTGTTTCATCTTCGCTCCTTCAGGCTTCTCTGGAGTTGCTTTTTTTGGTCACTGACACCATTATGTTGGCGTTTTCAAGCACACAACTGGATATTGTTTTCTTCGTCTTCTTTTAAAGAAAAAGCTGTTTTTGCTCTTTCGGAGTCGGGGATGGTGACAAAGGAAACACGCTAATATGTTGCATTTCTGAGGTGAGTTTTCTTTGTTCACGTCTAAATTACTGTCATGTTATGCTAGCGCGGGTTATTATTGAGTCTGAGTGTAACGTTTTGTCCTGTTTCTCCACCCAGCACCCTCAAAGAGACACATTTAACACTGTTGGCTAATTATGTAGCACACAGACCTCATGCCCAATCACTGTAATTGCCTTTGGACATTAGACACATGGAGGACCATCTCCGCTCCTATTGTTTTCACTCTATTGTTTTCAAACCGTTGCATTTGGTGCTCTAACACAAGGCGCCAGCACCTCCGGGGCTCTCAGTGGTCGCCTATCAGTGACAGCCAGATGAATCCTTCATGATGTGTTGGAATTAATAATTGAAAAGACTAAACTCTGAATTTGATACCCGTGGCCATAATTGGGTTGGACAGGGTGTAAACAGTGGGAGCCAAATTGATTTGCTCGAGTAGAAAAGTCACGTGCACCCACATCCCATCCATATCTCTCTATCTATCTCTCTATCTATCTCTCTGTCTATCTCTCTATCTATCTATCTGGATAAACTCCTACTAGACATGTCTATTAGGAGTTTATCCATGAACAAAACAGAAACAGGAAAACATGTTCTTTCTCTCACTGGATTCCTCTCTCCACCTACTCCTCTTCGTGTTACAGCAATAGCACATGAAACATCTTCATAATTAGCAGTTTGCTGTAGCAAAAAAGAAGTAATTATAGGCAGCCAGCCTGCTGAGCTAAGTGTGCAGGCATTTTCTTCTTTTTTTTTTTTAATCTTTATTTCTTTTGTTAAACATGCAAATGTCGTCTGTGCTGAAAAAAGAGCACAGCTCGAACTTGTGTGTTCTTTCTTTCTCCCACTTCTGCAGTTCAAGATAACGTTCGTCATAAAACTAAACCATTTGACATAAATTAATCATATTTTGTGGGGCTAATAATGTGTGTTTGTGCAGAGCTGTGCATGTGGTGCAAGGAGGAAACCAACAAAAGAAAATACTTGTTACATACTGGACATTTGATATTAAAGCAAACGGTGAGAAATGTAAAGATGCCAGCAGTATGATTATACTCTTATTTAGCTGGCTTTAGATTTACAGATCATAAAGACTAGTTTGGCCTTCTTCAGGTGCAGCCTATTAGAAAAGGTATCTCTGAGCTGGAGACCTCTTGAGATGTAATGATTCATTTGAAGGTTGTGCAGTATGTGAATAGAGGATGCGGAGGAAAAAAAATGCCATGAATAAGATGGAGTGTGTAATAGTGATAGGAAACCACTGTGCAGCCAGTTACTGACTGTGTGCTTTCTTTCGACTGGGTGATGCATCGGAGAGTGCACTGATGTCAACCCACAGAGTTTCTTGCTTTGTAGCGCTGTTAAATCTTTTAATAAGGCTCTCCTTCAGATTGTGGTTCATTTCCTGGGCTGAACTTTGAAGCTCTGGTCTTGGTTTGGGGAATTAAATAGCTTAATGAACCTGTAGATCTTTATCATATTTTTTTAACCACCATTTATGAGATAAAATTTAGCTAAGCGTGCATTTTAAGAAACGTATATTTGCATTCAACTCCAAGCTTTCTGTGCTGCTCCACTGGAGCACTTGGGGGTCACCAAGAAGGGCGCTGTTTATAGGAGGTTTTGAGCAAAATGAAAGTGTTTAACATAAACTTTCATTTCCGATGATGTCCAAATGGTCCAGTTGGCAGATTTCCAGTCAGAACCCATTCATCTAAGTCTCAGTGCTCTGGATGTCAGGTGTTATTTTCTTGCACTGTGCTCTTCCTACACTGATTCCTTGATGTTTGATGAATGACAGCTCTTGACATCACATTAAATCTCAGCATCATTTAATGATTGGTTTGTTTTAGATAAGATGATGAGGAGATCCAGTAGCGAGGACATAGAGGGGCTGATGGGTGACAAAGCCAATTAAAAATAGTTTGAATGAAGCCCCCCGTATGTCGCCTGGCTGATAGTTATGTCACCATAACCGAGAGCCAAGCAGTCCTAAGACTTAGGACTTCAGCCAAAGCGACAGACTGAGCTGATGAGAAGTCTGGCCAGACAGAAGTCACAAATTCTGTCTCTTTCATAGCATTTTATCTTTCTCTTCAGCCGACACAAGTTAGACAAATATGGTGATGGTTAGGATTCAAACAGCCATAACAACATCTTCCTTATTAACTAGAAAAGCACCAATTGCAAAATTTTGGGCGATACTGATGTTTTAAACAAAAATTTGGCCTATAGCTAGTACCAATGGTTTTTTTGTTGTTTATTCTGCTAATTATTCCCCCTTTGGCACCAGAGAAACAGACATTTTCATTATAAAAAAATAACTTAATAACTTCACTCTTTAAGTCATTCAGTCTTTCATTCATACCTTGAATGAGAAAATATTAAATCATACAAATTTATGAAACAAGCTTCAATATAACCTTCTTTGATAACTGCTTCAAAGGCCCCTTTAGCTTTTTAATTAACCATTAATATTTCTTTTAACCGTTTAACCAATAGCGTTAATCGGTTAAAATCCTTAATGCTGGTTATCTGTTAGACGATTAATTATTAACATCCCTAGTGGAGGGGAAAGCCTTCAACGTCACAAATTTTGTTTCAAGTAACTGTAAAAAATGGTCCTGCCACCTATCAGGAGTTTAGATAGAGCTAAGATTTTTTGCTAGATGCCAGTGTTGAGCTTAGGATGGCTACCAGAGAGACTTTACCATTCATGTAATTCATGGATTGCCTGTGTTGCCGCGTACTGCACCGCGCTTTGATGCCTTGGTTATGTAAGTACAGTGAACATGAGCCAAAAACAGTCAGACTCAAGACGCACAAAACGTCTACAGGGGCTTCTCTGTTGGACAGAGATAGTCTGCAACATGCCTCAGTGTTTCTGTTATATATTAAAGAGAGAGACAGATGGAAGGTTTAAGAGAGAGGATGGACTGTGAGCATTATTAGAGCAATAGATACTAAGAGTAAGAAAGAAGGTAGGAGGAAAAGGGTAGAAGGGGTAGGGTTATGACTTATGAAAAGTGGGAACTGAGATGAATACAAACAGTAATAATTACTATACAATAAGGAAAATGGACTTTAGGAAGAATAAGCAGGGTGGAGAAAGAGATGGGGAAGAGCAGTTAGAAGGGAAAGGATGAGGGGAAGAGAAAGGGTAAAGTCGATCCTAATCCCATTAATACACACCACAGTGCTGTCCTTCCCACTGGCGTATTCACATGCACACACTACACACACACAGGTCATATGTTGCTGTTTGTTGTGCAGCTCACCAGTATGCTGTCTGGATGTCCATTTAATGATTTGAGCACTATATACTCTAAATGTGCATACATTAGTCTGGTCGGGGTCAGTGTAATGAGGACAGTGTCAGGTTGGGAGACACTAGTTTCAACCAGATCTGACTCACAGCGTGCAAGAGCCCTCAGGCAATGTGGCGTGTGTGTGTGTGTGTGTGTGTGTGTGTGTGTGTGTGTGTGTGTGTGTGTGTGTGTGTCTCTGGCTGTCATGTTGGTTTGCAGCTAAAAGAGTCTGTCCATACCGTCTAGACACATCTGCTGCATATGCCTGCGTTTATGTTTTAGATGCATTTAATGTGTGAAAAATGTGTGTGGGAGCATGCATGTGCAGATGCAGAACGTTTTGAATGTGTTGTGTGTACATATACTGTATGAGCATGTGAACTTTGGAAGAGGAAATACTGGTTTGTTTTCACAAGAAATGCAGCTGATATTTAACTCAAGTGTGGTAAAGGAAATGGTGAGGTCATTGGATAGTCTTCATTACTACATACTAATGCTGATTGTGTGTGGATGTGTTTGCCAACACAGGCAAATATCATCAAATAAATGGAGCAAATTAAGCCAACAGAACTACAACTGAATGCAGTAAACCAGGATGGGTCTACAGAGAGAGAGAGAGAGAGAGAGCTGTGAGCAGCATGGCTAGTAGAAACAGTGACAGATAGAAGGATTTATACAGTGAAACTGTGATGCTGTATGTGCCTCAGCCTCTTGTCCTGTTTTCACACAATCACAGACACTGGAGGAAAGGAACCAAGTATACTTGCTCAAGTCCTCTTAGGCTTATTTTACAATTCCTATGTATAAACTTTGATTGAATATTTTTACTTTTTATTTATTTTTTTACTTAATACTTCTCTTCTAAAATGTGCTCCCCCACATTTTAGAGGCAAATATTGGCATTTTTGTTCCCACACATATATTTAAGAGTTATGGTTACAAGCGACTTTGCAAATTGTGATTTTAAAAACCTATAGGCCCATATGGATTTTTATGCAGTACATAAAACTACCCAACAGTGAATCATGTTTTGCTGTTTACTTGTTGATGCATTATTCATAATAATCCATTATTATAGAAGAATATAACACTGACAGTTGCCTTTGAGTATTTCTCTGTGAGCAACCTCCAGGTCTGAAAAGTGAGGCCAGAGTTCAGGGTCAGGGTCAGGGTAAACTTTATGGTCCCATTAGGGAAATTTGTCTTGGGCGTCGTGCTACATTATTGCTTCACAGAACAACGACAGAAAATCATAAACAAGTGTCTTAAACTTGCGTTCTTTGTAATTTCCAGCAGGGGGCGACTCCACTGGTTGCAAAAAGTCTGATTGCATAGAGGTCAATCAGAAAATGTGCCTATGTCTCACTTGATTATTACCTTGGTAAACACTAAACATGAGTTTATGGTCTCAGTCACTAATTTCAAGTCTTCTTCAGTACAGCATGATGTTCATGTAGTAAGTTAATGTCCCATTTAGAGTCAAATAGACCATAAAGCAGGGGATGCTTTAGGGCGTGGCTACCTTGTGATTGACAGGGTGCTATCATGATGTTGTCCAGTTTGGGTATTGTCTGATTTTTTTTTCTTTTTTTGTTTTACAACTTTCATACAACTACAACTAACCCTTTCATAGTGTGTTTTCTGTTCATGAAAGTTGATTATAACATTTTGTTCGCCTAGAAATCTTTTATTCAGCCTTCGGATGTACTTAGCACCGCCCCACCCCCCATAACGGCAGACCATAAACCAATGAGTGACGTCACAGTGACTGTGTCCACTTCTTATGTACAGCCTCATTGTGGAATTGATACTTTTACTAAAGTAAATTCCTTCTTTGACCTCAGGTATTTGTGCTATTACTCACAGAAAGAAGAAAATGTTTTTCCTTTACTGCTCACTGAAAGCAGAAACGGCATAATAACGCAGCATGAGGATGATTATGTAGGAAATGGACGTATAATGGTTTTGAAAGAAATGGCAAATGTGTTTATGCTGCTAGAAACATTATGTATTCAGCTGTGCGTCAAATAGATTGACCTGAATACCTGTAAAAAGATATTGCTCTGAAAGTTGTTCATTTCATGCAGTTTGGGTGTTATTTTGATGTGCAGTCACAGAGTTCTGAACAGCCACCATCAGCTCATGGGGGACATTCGGAAAAGAGACAAATGGATCCAAGTGGGATTGAAGACAAATTTAACGCTGTGGCTTAAAGTAGGTCTAGTGTTCAGCAAAGAGGAAAAAAAGAGAGAGAGAAGTGGTTGAAAGCAGCAGCAGTGAGATAAATGATGCTGGGAAGAGAGCCGGTGAAAGACAGAGAATGAGCTGTAATCTGATTAAAGCCTCTTTACTCCCCTGTCACCTCACCTTCAGGCCATAAGCAATGACCACGGCTTAGAGGGGGATCAATGCTGAGGCCACCAGCATGCAGGCGAAAACACACGCTCACTACAGATCACGTCACTTAAGTGCTCCAAGGCTGCCCACGGTACACATGCAACATCTGAGGATACGCCTGAGATCACTGCACAGCAAAGCAGTTTCTATTCATACTTGTTGCACTTTATGTGTAGTTTGCTAAAAGACTGGGTGAGAGAACGATCAGCTAGAGATGAGGACATTACGTGTTGAATGGTGGACAGACTTTTCTTTTTCGTTTTTCTGTGTGGGCGCATTGGGGTCAACAGGTCACTCAGACATCTCAATAGGCTTGCAGCTCAAAGAGAGAGAGGGAGAGTGTGAGGAGAAAATTAACAGCTCCAATACAAATCACCCTTCTGCATTTAAAGCTAATGACCCGCGCAACCAAATGACCCGGGCCGAGGCAGCTTCACTGTGAGTTTCCTCTAGTTTAGTTTTATTTCAGAGACAAAAAAAGGCAAATGAAATGCATGTATGCATGATGGAGGGGGCTGAGACCTCAAAGAGCTTATCTGGAAGCAGATAAGGAAGTGATGAACTAAAGACTGTTAGCAGTGAAAGGCTTTCAAACTGTTTAAATTGTCACCAAATTTGTTTGTGTTAATTGCTTCCCACCAACTTAATTCCACTCAGTTTGGCAATGAAATGGTCTTGAATGGCTCTTGATGACACAGATGTGGATAAAAGTGCTATAAACATTTCTTGCATCTACTTATCTACGAATGTTAGCGCTTTATTTATCTTTATAAAGACCTGTATTTTGTTAGGAATGTGCCTATTACTATATATTGCCTTTCGTAAGTGGTGTCTTTACTGGCGCTAACATTTTCTCTGTGCTTATGCAACATATTTATTTTTTAACCAAGCACCACAGACTGTTAGATGTGATCAAGACATGATTAAAATTCAAAAAGAAGGAGATGCACAGAAAGGAAATTGATTTGGAAGCAGAGAGAAGCTATGAAGAGAGGCGAGGGTAATCTCAACTAAGACTTGTAAAGCTAAATTACAGTAAGATAAGGACGCTGCTGGTATACTGTCTCTCAGCTAAGCAGTCCAGTTAATCAAAGATGCAACAGTGGAGGAATTTCCAATAAAACAAGGCTATCTGTGCTTTTCTGGTTGCTATGCCAACTGACCAGGAAGCGGTGTAACTGCACAGTTTGGCCCACTAAGAAATACTGTAGGCCTGAAACAAACAATTACCTAACTTATCAACAAATGTTTTAATGAATGAATTCATCTTTTACTCTATAAAGTGTCAGAAATTATGAGTGCCTTATCAACCAGTTCTGCCTGTGCCTTTTCAGTCACTACTTAATACAAAGACCGTTGACTCTGTTAATACTGTTCATAGTTACTGTATTACGTGTGATGACGATAAAATACTACTACTAAAAATACTACTACAAAAACAACTTGGAAGATTAACTTCATAGTTTTCATTCATTTGTAAGTGTTTGCTGACATTAATAAAGCACTTCAAAGATTTGGGTAGCATTTCAAACAGCACACGTTGGTAACCGTTGTAGGAAACAGTGGTACACATGCTGTACACATCCCTATCATACCTATTTATCGCAGTAAGGAACATCTCCTGTATAACAAAGGTCACCAGTGTACATGTACTGCAAATATAGAGCTATACACATCATATCACTCATTGAAGTAAAGAGCATTTGAAATAATGATAGAAGTGAGATTATATTATGTGACATCTCAGTGGTCTGTGGAATAACAGTAATTATGATGAATGAATCCTTTGCTGTATTTATGCTGCAGCGGATGAGCGTGAGAACAGATGCCCAATAGATAGCACTGTTTTCTTATGTTTGTCTCATGTCAGGTCTGTCTGGAATCTTAAGCAGATTTGAACTCTCCAATTCTGCTTTCCCGTCAACACCCTCCTTTCACCCACACACACACACACACACACACACACACACACACACACACACACACACACACACACACACACACACACACACACACACACACAGTAGTAGTCTCCCCAGTGACAGATGGGCTAGATGGATACACAGTCATCCTGTTAGTAACCATGACATCAGCAACACTCACTGTCACATGCACATGAATGCTCTTCCTCTCTCTTTCTCCAAACTGGATGGTCTTTCATCGAGGATACGGAGTAGCCAGCCGGTGGGACGAAACAGTCAGCTAGCAGGGTACCGGGCATAAAAAGTAAAAAGGTAAAGATAGATAAAAAGTTGTCCATAAAAGCCCACATTTGGTTCCTCTGGCACATTGTAATGCCACTTTTCCATCTGATCTTAATTATTTCATATTTTAAAGAGTTTGGCTGCCTGATTGTAAACATGTAGTGAATGAATGTAAAGGAGAATTAGGTGTCTTGTGTGCAAATAGCTATTAATATTTAAAACCATGCCTATTTCTGACTGATCAGAACCTTTGTAATTAAGAATCATTAGGCCTTTTCTTCTCTATTGATATACTCCACACCTGTAGGGCAGTAAGCAGGTACGATTTTAAGAATCGACATTCACTTTGTTACACACAAAGCAGGAAAAAATTACTCAATGAGAGTATGACCAAATATGTAAACCATCAATAAAATGTATGAACTTTACATTTTAAAACATGATCTTGGGCCTCTGGCATTACATTAGTTTGCATAACTGGTCAATGGCAAAAAATACAGAAGTGTTCTAGGACATTTTAAACTGTCTCTCTATTTCCTGATACTTAAATAATAATGAAAAAAAACACAGAGGCTAAGGCCACCAATATAAAGTGCAGCATAAACCAAACGTACAGTGATTCAAAACAACACTGCTCTGTTGGCTCTGTTTTCATGTTGATGAAGAGGAGTTTGTCCACATTCAGTCCTGGATGTCCATCTGTCTGTAGTCAGAGCTACGTGGTCTGTGTTGGACACTTCTTTCACAATTCCTCGTCCTGTCTGTTCATACAGTTTGGGAATTACTGTGTAGCTTATGTGTCTGTGAGACGGCCTATTACAGCGCAGCTCAAGTACTCTAATCATTGTGCTTTCCTCCCTGACTCTCTCCTCCTTGAATCATTTACGGAGACATCACTCCGGTGTGTCCGTTAAGAGTATATCATATTGGAAGTTTTGCCGCTAGCATAAGCCACACATGTCGCACAGTGCTTACACACAATTGACATTTTATCCACCACTTGATGGATGGTCAGACAGAAAGATAAAGGATAAAAAGCCAAACAGACAATAAAGGAAGCCTGATACGTACATTTAGAATGTGAGTCAGACAAATACAAGGACTGTAAATGTCAGACAATTCCAGTCTATTGATGACATGTCAGCTACTCAGAAACACTGATGCAGTCCTGTCCAAATTATGTGGCCATGTTTCCTGTAAAATATTAAAATGTGAAAGCAATTCATAGAGAAAAGGTTGCTCTCTCTACAATCCATGGATCATGTCTGTAGTATCGTGTTAACCTTGCTAGGGGTAAAAGGCTTGATATCTCAGTAATAGCTTTAGTGGTTTTAACAGGTTTACCTCAAACATTTCACCTTAGAGTAACCCAGGCTAAACCTCCATCCTGCTTTAGCCTACTGAACTATAACCCAGTGAACTCCTTTCCCCACACTGGAGGTTGTATTGTAATTTAACCTTACACAGGTTATCTGATGCTCAAACAATTATGTCATTAGTTACAGTCATGATCTAATATTTAGTCTAATGTGCTGAACTAAGTACACTTACGTAGGTGCATTTAAAAATCAATATCACTGCTTCATACCAGAGTTAAACCCTCATAGAGTATGTAGACGGTATTATAAATAGATAGATAGATAGATAGATAGATAGATATCCAATACAAAAACATTGAATGGATTTTTGTTTGTGTTACTTGTAGCATCGAAAAAAACAACACAACAAATATCCAATAACATCACTTTTCAGAACAAGCTGTTTCTATTACTTTCAACATTTCACAGAACACACTGTCAGTTTTCTGGGGTTCATTTCTTCAGTTGAAAGTTGTTCCAGTGAAAACTCTTCAGAGCGCGGTCTGTTTATTATCCAGAGTAATGACACCAATGTTTCTTGAAAGACTTACTGCTGTTGTGAGAAAAGTCACTTCACAGCTGTTGTAGAAATCTCTGAGACAAATGTCTCGAATCCTAGACGAATGGAGCTGAAACCATGAACTAAAACTGTGCGTTCTCATACTGGAGCTTTATAGGAATCATTGTCGGATGTTTAAAGAAGACGTATTATGGTGCATACTTGTATTTTGGGTTTCTGCTAGAACATGTTTTTATGCTTTAACGTTAAAAAAAACACTTCTCATACTGTAGTGCTGCAGCACTACTTTTCACTCCCCATGAAAACACAGTCTATTCTGATTGGTTGACCAAACCAAACTCTTCAGACTCAGCTCCGCTCTAACTACCTTTGTTTGAGCGTGTACCAAACTAGGCAGGTCTTATGTAAATGTGTAACTTGGTGATACCACCACGTTACGGAAGAAAAGGCGAGACCTCAAGAAAGGAGTTTCAGGACGTTCAGGAGCAGTGTTTCTGTGGGAGAGTAACTCCCTTTGTTGTGGACTTTGGGCTTTGTAAACCTGCAGACTTTCTACACGGATAAAAAATGATACAACACTTCAGGAAAGGGGAATAGCACAAAAGCATAATAGGTTCTTTGTAACTTTCATAAGTTAGAGAAAAAAACATGTTGATTTTATGATGCTGATGATGAACACTTTCAAGGAGATTCATTTCGCTCAATGCCAGCACACAGTCCCAGCATAGAGTGAACTATACGTTAGCCTCCAGGGCTTTAACTTCCCATCACTTTTGTTGTGTTGTCATGTTTTCTAGGCACAGGAACTAGACTGGTTTTGTTGAGGATAACACTCTGCCTTTACAAACATTGAAAACGGAAGCCAACCTTTAAAACTGCCAGGAGGATAAAAAGACATACTTTGATTTTTTTTTTTTTTTTTTTGTCAAGTCAGACTTTGAGGAAGCATTCATTTTAACTTTGTTGTTCCCTGCAAACCCACTTTTGAAAAGAGGACGCTCCTAACCTGCAGAGACTTTTTAATCCTTTTTAATCGTCTTCCTGTTTTTTCTGTTTGCGAAACATGTTTGTGTCCAAACGGTGCTGCTGATCTGTCTTGTTCTCTTCTCTGTGCCTTTCTTCCCTTCTGTCTCTCTCTCTCTCTCTCTCTCTCTCTCTCTCTCTCTCCATGTCCATGTCTTCCAGTCCTCACCCTGGAGAGCAGTGTGTCCTCGTTCTGACGATGCTCTGTTGCCACCACTCAGTGTGAGGCCTCTGAAATATTCATGCCGACACACATAGGCACACACACCTAGAGACACACACAGGCACAAACACTTTCAATCCCTTCATCTTTTTCCCTCCCTGTCAGTTTGCCCATATCAGTAGAAGATTAGAAAATACAGTATAATTTATCTCGCAGTAGGTTTGGGGAGAAAAACTTTTGCACACTTCACGGTAAAGTCACTCCTCTTCACATTCCTCTGGATTTCTGCAGAACACAGTTTGTCTTTAGTGTTCAAGTGCACAATTGGGTATTTAGTCATTCAGGGAGAGCAGCATTTTTCATCTCAACTATTTATATACCAGTTCATAGATCTGTAAAAGTCAGCAGCACGCTCGTAGAGGTGAAGAAGGTCAAGTCACACTACACTGTGAACATATACAAGCTGGTATACAGCAGCAGAAGAAATCATAAATCCCTTATTACAGTGCCAGCAGTGTTAAGATTTGATCTGTGACCTCAGACTGTCGACTCATCTGAGGAGAAGAGGAGCAGAAGCAAACTCCAGCAGAGAGCACATCAGCACGCAGAAAGGTTATTACCCTGCCAGTCGTTTTGATATGTAACCTAACATTATTGGGCTGTCGGGGCTGATGGGAGGCGTGCAGGCAAGGATACGGCTGAGCAAATCATCATGTGAGCCGTGATTTGTGTCAGAGGTGCTGTGATGTGATTCAGCGCTCCCCGTTTGTCAGCATGCAGGGCGGAGAAGCGAAACAGCATTCAGATGTTGGTCTCATTGCAGAGTTTACAGATGAGCTCTCAAGTGGAAAATGAAACCCTGTGCTGCTGTGCAAAGCTGCATCGCTACAGTATGATTATTTAGATTCCCCTGCATCGTCTTAATTTACCTCGGACAGGAAAAACAATGTAAATTGACACGAGTGTTGTCACATGTGCCAACTTCAAAGTGCATTTTATGAAAGCGGTGTAATAATTGGATCCACAGTTCAGTCTCTATGGGAACATACAACAAATAATGTTTGTGCACCAAACCACAAATGTGTATTATCACACAGAGAAATCAACTGTAATATAGAGCTGCTTCCTGGGTTCATATTAATTTATTGTGTGATGTCTCTCCCAACATGTTTTCTATAATCCCATGATAATTTTGAATTAGTACAAGCATCAGTCACACATGCAAGAAGGAGCACACAGCAGTCTCATCATAGCAGCAGCTTTTTCAGAAATGAAAGTGCAAATTATTACTGTTCGGTGTGAAAAATATTCAGTAACACTTCATTTCACAGGTCAAATTTCGTAGTAATTAGGTGATAATTAGCAAGTAACCTATTTGAAATCTCTTTGGATTTACTGCCAAATGACCCCAGTATTTTTGGCGGTCTTGACTTGGAACTTGTCGCTGGACTTTTATTATTATTATTTTATATTTATTAGAAACGTTATTTAATAATTATACTCCACTATTTCCTAGTGAGCAGTAATAAATAGCTGGTAATTTATTTAATACAATTACAGGAAAATAATGCAAAGTTAATTGATATGCTTTATTTCCATGTCTGCTGGCAAATAGATAATAATCAACAAATAACTTCCTTGAAATTATTTTTTGAAACTCCCTGAATCATGACATTAGGTTAGATTTGTGTTGACATTAAGTGACACAGTGGTGAGATGGTTTGATCAGAAGAGTCCTCTATTAGTTTTTGTTTTTCACCTCTAATGAAGAGCAGCCTCTCAAGCTTAAGGGCCCAATTATGAAATTATATTTATTTAAAGTAGTTTTCAATCATTTTTGGGGTATAATAAATATTGGGGTATTTTGGCAGTAATTACAAAGAAATGTCAAATAGCTTACTTGCTAATTATCACCTGATTACAAAATTTACAGATGTGTAAAATGAAGAGTTGTCAGATAGTCCAATATAATCATTTTATAAACCTAAACCTCACTGTAAGTTACTGTAGACTTTATATTTTGATCCATCAAAGGTTTTGGGCTGGTTACCGTTTAAAATTATACATCAAGGATGGGACTGTTTTTTCCCATAATGCACTCAGTTCAGTGGATCCCTTAATATGTTGGTGAATTATATAGAGGCACTAGCTGAATGGGGTCAGAGGTCAGGGCCGTCTGCTGCCAGGAGCCTCAAAGAAACCATCACGACTTAGCTCTTAACGTGCACATTCCCATGGAGACGAGCCCCATTTCCCATTTGCAGGGTCCTTGTGCCGCTGCTGGTTGTTATAGCAACAGACAGGACGTGACATTGTTGCATAATATGCTGTTTTTCCTTCTTCCTTGTTCTGACCTTATTGGTGGGCTGTTTTCTAATCATATCATCTTCTCTGTGGGTGTAACAGAGGCAGTGACAGGTCAGGATGGGAACTGACAAAACTGAAAAATCCTCATACTGTGGATCTCTAAAATTCTGATCACCAATGTGTAGTTTATTAAATTACTAGAATCAAACTAATTGTGCCTCACGTCCTTTTTTGACTGTGTGGCAATGGTTGCAAGCATAGCACGTAGCTAGCTTGTTAGCGAGCATTGTAACCAAGCAACCAACCACTTTCTCAGTTATTTATGTATTGCCCCTGTAAGCCCCCGACCCAAGCGTCAAGGCTGCGTCTTTGAATATTCTGCAAATGACACCATCACTCAATTTTATGTAAATTTATTTATTTACTGCCGGGTCTTATGCTGTCTTGTGATGTTATAATGGACTACATGCCAGTAGAAGAACAATCCACTCAGCACTTTTTTATTACTGCCACTGAAGATGCATAATTGTTGTCGTGTGTGTATGTTGTGTATGGTTGTGTATGGATCATATTGTTTGTATGTCAGCGGCAAATCTAATGGACTATTAAGTAATCTGATTTGACTTTGTGTTACAAAGAAATGCATTTTTATTCTGTGTGATTTTTGGATGCAAGGGACATTCAAAAGTAGAAGAAGAGGAAACAGAAATTGTCATAATAAGCATTTTGCCATGCCTGGTAAAGACTAATCTTCTAAGTCACTGCAGAGCTAGCAATTAAAAATGTTATAATCCCTGAGAAGTGCAAAAAAGTCCTTTGTGACTCGAAATGTCTCGACTTAATATTTATTGTAAATAAAATAAAAAGATTAAAGGTAGCTTTAGAGACCAAAACATGTGAGCATACTTTCACTCGCCATGATTCATTTTGGCAGTGCAGTTGCGTCCCTTGTCGTGTGCTCTCAGTTCGATCATCCTCCTGAGTCAGGACGCCTATGGTGGAACTAAGCTGCCGTCTTCACGATCTGTTTCACCCTTCGGAGTCTCCGTCTCTCTAAGACAGCCAATTATGGACTGGAATTCCTCCAATTACGTTTTGGAGGATTTTGACCGCTGTACATGCAGTAGAAAGTAGAGCAGACTTGTTGTTTGAAGCTGCTGATTTGGATGCAGGTGCCTATCCAGTATTTTTTAGATTTCTGAACTTCCTCATCGTCTTTTTTTTTTTTTTTAAGCCATTTGCCTTTGAACCTATCTATATTTTTTTAATTTAGGGGATTGTGCAGCATTGGCAAAGGTAGTGCTCTCTTAAAGGTACATTGCGTAGGATTTGGTGGGTCACTCCTTCTTTTTAAACCTGCAGTGACGTGAGCCAGCAAGGGCAAAACTGTGCTTTCTCTGAGGCCATCCTTAGCACAATAACACTACTTTAGGAGCAACATAAGTTAGATGGCAGCTGGCGATACCGAAGTTTTGCACTATGCGGCAAACGTTACCACAGTTTCACAAGCATGTCAGACAACGAATGGTGGCCTTCAGGTAATGAAAAAACACAAAAGGCTCTCGCTAGAGCCAGTGGGCCGTCTCTAGATGGTAACCCCCAAGTTGCGAAACTCTCGCAAGATGGTTTAGGTTAGGAGAGCTTGTCGAGCGAGAATTTTTCCACATTTTCCTCAACATGGGGGTTACCTTCTAGACACGATTGAGTGTGTGGCTGGGCTACTGTAGAAACATGGTGGAGCAACATGGCGGACTCCGTGAAGAGGATCTGCTCCCTAAGCAGATATGAAAACACGATTCTTAGTTTCAGGTGATTGTGCATTGATGAAAACATATATTCGGTTTCTGCTGATAAATCCCCTGGCATGTTACACAATGTTCCTTTAAATAATAATACCTTTAAATGTAGGGGATTGTGCAGTCTTGGCAGTTTCTAATGCTGTGAAAAGTGAAGTCGTTTCCTCACCTTAGAGTTTTTGTTAAAGTTTGACCATTTCTGCAGCAACTTATAATGAAAATTAGCTGTCTGCCAGGCAGCAGGATGGTGTGATGCGTAGGATCGCTCAATGAACCAGACAGCTGGGTTTCTCCTGTCGATGAGCATCTACTCAGCTGAAGTTTCCTGCTCTCGGTGTGCTACTGTGCACCTGTGAGAGGAACTTCAGAAATCAATACAGCATTATCTTCACAGCTGTTATTGTTGTACTTGACACGGCCGTATAGTGCACATTCTGTAGCTAGCATAGTTGCCACTGAAGACATTCAAACCCCCGTATTAATGCTAATCAGCTTTCGTTTACTCTGAGTCATGCACCCCTGACTTCCCCCACAGGGAGCATCGTTTACACCCTATCATTAAAATGTTCTAATACTAGCTTATAGTTCATCTTAATCTATGCTAATGCTTTTAATTCCATATTAGTGGTGACAGGGAAGCCCTGAGGCACAGACTCAGATAGGTGTTGCTGACATAGGGAAGGATCTGATGAAAGGTACTGTGGCAAGGGGCTTAGAAGCAATTATAGCAGCTGACATTTGGTAGACGTCTTAATGACACCTGGGAAGGTTGAGCAATTATTTATTGAGACATTGTAGACTCTTCATTTCATTTGGCTCATCCCTCTCCACACTTCCATCATTGTTATACAAGTGTTTTTTGCAGATGAATGCTGCTAGACTTTGATTTATGTTGTGTGTACAATTGGAGACATTCTCCCTTTCTTTTCTGCAGTAATGATGGTGTGCTTGTTGCAAACAATAAAGCTACACGTTAAACCACTGAGTTCTTCCTACTCTAGCTATGCACAGTATGACGGTCAGTGCATTTTGATTTTATGTCTCTTTGACTTATCTTGACTAGGGATGCACTTTTTTAGCCCTGATAGTGAAACCTAGGCCTTGGATATCCGGCGATACAGAGTACCGATCTGATACCAGTGTTGAGTTAATAATCGAGATGCCTCACTGTGTGGAAGTGACTGGAATCATTATTTTATGTGTAAAGAAATATCAGGCTTGGCTGAAAAATTGCTGTCTAACTTTAGAAAACAAAATTAGATTCTGATTGGCCAGTCACGGCCTTCTACGGTCTGTTATTTGTTTATAACAGACCGTTGCTATATAACAAATTCAGATTCTGATGTCGCACTCTGGTGGACCATTTTTGTGCCAAATGATTTCTTAAGTAAGTAGCCGAGTAATAAGTGGGGTAATATACAGCTAGCGGGTCATTTTTTTTTTTGAATAAACCCCTGTGTGATGCCACATGGTGGACCTCAACACAAAGCACAACAATGACTGGCTCACTGTACATTATTGTTATTTATTATTAAAATAATACTACTCGGTACTACTATACAGGGTAGTACAATTCAAGTATAAACCTTTTATGTAGCAACAAACTGGTCAAAACTTAAACAGGATACCGATACATGATCCAGCTATTTCAGTCAGTATCAGCCCGATATCTGAGCTGGTCTCAGTTTCGGTGCATCCCTAATCTTGACCACTGTAAAACTTGAGTTTTAGCAAAAATGCATAATTTCCTTTCAAAAGCTCATCTAGAATTGGTTAATATTGCATTACGATTTCATCTTGAATCCCACTTCTGTGTGGTTTTGTTTTTTCCTAAGCACACGTGTCATGCTGAAACAATAATCGATCCTGAGTTTGACTGTTCACTGCTCCAGAGGTGGCTGCTCGTGTGTGTGTCGCAGTGCATCAGCTTCTACTAAGTCGATAAGGATTACCTCCCCTGTGCAACCAGGCAGGCAATGTGTGTACAGTTTGTATGTTTGTGCACGTGTGCATGCAGAAGAGGGAGCGAGAGAGAGAGATTATTTGAGTGTGTCATCTGTACTCTGACATGACAAGTGCGGTGACCTGAAAGTGAAAAGGTAATGGATCCAGAGTATCAGAACACAACCTGTAACCTGCAGAGGCTGTTAGAGAGCATTTCTGTAAGTGCAGTAGAGGAAGGTGATATGCTTTGGGGGTAGCAGTACTACACGTAGGCCAATGACAATTTTTTACATCAGTAAACCCTCACTTTCATGATTTCATGTTCATTCTGAAGTCTGGTGCTTTACTAGAAGATAGAGGATAGGAGTAAAGAAGATGAGAACAGGGTCAGATCACACTTAGCTAATGGAAACGGTAGAAAAGGAAAGACTCGAAGTGCGTGTGCACACTCACACCTTTGCACAAAATATTGCAATTGGCTGCACAAAAAAATGTAGTATGGTGCTTGTTTTGAGAAATAATGATGATGCAGGGTAAAACACTGCAGTTTATGCCACTCCGAGGAAGCCCCCATTTAAAGGTTTCCACCACTGAGTGAGTCTATACTCTTAGTAGGTCTTAATTTGTCTCAGCTGGAAATGAAACCATTGGGATTTGGTGCTGAATGAGTTTGGAGCTGTGTGTGGTTAACAGTAAGAGTCTATTACACTGCTTTACTTAAAATGTGCTTTTAGAATTTACTTGAATGCAGTTTTGCAAGTAAAACTGCATCCTGCTATTACATGTATGTTAGGGGAAAGCGTGACAGTGATTGACTGAATTTGCCCTCGGCTGCCTTCACACAAAATATGTGAAACACAGCCGACTTTGATCACTTTTATTAGCTGATGGCACAGATACTACCAAAGTGGAAGCCCCAGGCATATTTCCATCCTCAACAAGAAACAGGAAACACTTGAAATTTCCAAGCGGCGTGTCTGTAGCTGACACCACACCTAATTGATCTGCTGGTCTTTTGTTGGCCCTAAGGACAAGAGGAGATCAATTAAGAATGAAAATATCAATACAGAGCTATACCATGTAACTGTATATCTCTACATAACATTTCATTAGATGAAAGGTTATAATATAGGTTGCACACTTCATACAAAAAATAATAATTATGAAACCAGTAACTGCTCATTTAACCAGCAACCAATGTTATAGAGAAAACTGCCCAATGGCATCATTTACCCATTAGAGTCAGTGGAGTCTAATTATATGCACACACACACACACACACACACACACACACACACACTTCTACACACAACAACCAGCGATACCATCTGAGAATAAATGTTCATTATTATTATTATTGACATTATTGTTATTAATATTACATACTAATATAAAAACAAAGCATTCAAATGGTGTTTTGGAAGTTGACCACGATGGCAGTGGTCAAAGCTTTGAGACATTCAGGTCAGCCCCGGCAAAGGGGGATGACAAAGTGGCTGTATGTGCGAGTTGGGATGAGACTGAGTTTTGGTTCCTGGTTTCCTGCTAAAAGTCAAAATCGGCTGTTTGGTTGCTCATGTTTTTATCTTTACATTGCAGTAGTATCTCCTTTACTTTGCTAAACTTAAGTATAATCTTGAAAAATGGTCTACCACCAAAAAAATCCTTGCTGCCTTGCTCATGTTATAAGATCTCTACCATATTTTATTTTTTTGCTATATAAAGTTGCAGTTGGCCTGATTGTTTGGTCTTATTTATCAAAAATCAAGCATACGGTGCTCAAACCACCCCAGTGTAATACTCTATGTTCAGGTGACCTAATTGGAATAATGTTCTTCCCCTCCAACCGCCGTATGTACTGTATACTGCGTTCCTCAGTAGTATGTAGTAGATATTTTTTTTTTTTTTTTGTAGTACGCAAGGCCGAGTTTTAGTTTGGGGATTTGGAAAACAGAAATAAACACCACGAATGTGACCATTCCAGCGCTTTGCATTGTGGGATACAGTAGGCGAGGTAGACTTGTCCGATGCATACTGGAGATTTTCTCCAAATCAGTATGACATCCAGGTATTTTTGGCATACTGCACATTTTGCTTTTGTTTGCATACTGCATACTACATACTACATAGTACATTTTGGCCAAATCAATATGTATTTCTAGTATAACATGCGGTTTTGAAAACAGCCCCAGTCATAGGAGCACTGTGCCTCGTTGCTTCCAGGCAGTACAGGTGAACCAGTGGCTCCTCCCAGTGCTCATCAGTACCATGACAGACAGATGAGACTTCCAACACACCAAATTCATCATTTGCAGCATGAACAGTCAATACTTGTAAAGCTCTGGTATTCCTATTCCCAATGAGTGTTTCACAACAATAGTGAAACATGATCCACGGTCAATACTGCAGCACTATTTTGTAACGTATAAAGTTATGACAGAGCAGTCTTTCAGCGAGGCGATACAATAGCAGTGAGTGAGTGTTTGCTGAGGTATTATTTCAAGTGGGCGAATAGAGCAGCGACAGATCAGGACTAAGTAGAGACGCAAATATTTAAAGAGTTTTAAGCTTTGTGGTGCAAATAAAAAACTAAACTTCCCAAGACATGCAAATTTATGCGAATAGTTGATGTTGATCTTTCCATGGCAACTGTTATGTGTGTGCTGCAGTCGGCAGTTGTTGGCAACAATTTGTTGCAACCTTTTTCCTGTATATGCAAGCGAATGATGATGGCTGAATTGCTATTTTTTAGTATGCAGTTATTTCCATCTGCAGCAATAGTTGTTAGAGTGGCCATGCTGTGCTGAGATGTTTCTTATTTTCTGAATTGCAATGTATGCTTACTGCTCTGTCAGCACTCACAGCTGAGTACTTAAAATGAGCAATCAATAATAACTCTCTCCTGTCTCTCATTCATTCTCACTCCCTCCCACTCTCTCTCGCCTCCATCGCCTTCTTTCTATGCCTCCAGTTGGCAGGTAGACTTACGTCTCAATGGGTGAGGCCCACTGATCCGGTCGTACCTACACCACCCCTCCACCCCTGCTCTCCTCTGTTCCCCCCTTCGCTGCAGTCACCATGAGTTCCACCGCCCAGCTGCTGGGTTTGGCTGAGGTGGGGCTGAAATGTGACCAGGAGATTGAGAGGAGATATGAGATCGTTCCCTCAGTGGTCTGCTCCATGTGCTGCCTCTTTGGGATCATCTACTGCTTCTTTGGTAAGTGATGATGTAGTCAAAGCTTTGCTCATAAGGTCTGAGCTGGGACTCACTAAAATATATCTAAAATGTTCTCATGCATTAAATGGGATCACTGAAAAATGTGATTTCAGAAAAAGCTTGAAACGGCTTTTACCATGTTCTAGTATTATTTCAGAGCCACTTCTTTGATGATTCCACTCTCATGTCTGCACTTGAAATATAAAGCAACCATCAGCAGCCAGTTAGCTTAGCTTAGTACCATGACTGGAAGCAAGGGAAAACAGTTAGCCCAGGTCTGTGCAAAGGAAACAAAACCAACCAGCCAACATATCCTCATGCAACAGTTTGTATAATATCTTACAAAAAGTTATTCCTCATTTTTCATTTAGGGACAGATTGATTTTGTTGGGTTTGGTAAGCTAAATTACTTAGTTAGGTTTAGGAAACGTTTGTGACTTGGGTTAAAAGAACTCCAGAAGTGGCACAACTACTAAAGTATGTAAGTTAAAGAAAAATAATTCTACGCCGACGTCTGTTTTCACAGGGGAAACTAACACTGGTCTCCTGGGTGAAAGTCTGTTGTCTTCTGACGCACCCATCCTCCCCAACCTTCACTCTGTGTGTCGTTTGTCATTCTTCATACTTTCTGGTTCAGGATTAATTGGAATACATACAAATCATACAAACTGATTTTGTGGGATATGTACAAATTACAGTGCATTACTTTTCCTAGGTATAGCTATAAACAGTGTATACGAACAGCCTGAAAATCTCATTAATTAACATGTTGCATCTTGGTTATTTAATCCATACAAGTGTAGAAAAGGACATGTCCAAGTTACGGTGCCCAGCTTGGTGCAATTTACCCCAATAGCTCCCCGTAAAACTACAACGATTTCTTTTTACACTTTGGTTTTTGAACTTATTATAACAAACAAGAAATAGCATGTAAATTAGTGAGCTTTAGAGGTGCTAGTCGACCAATTTTGTTACCCTAGCACAGAGCCAGACTCAACAAGAAAGTAAATAAGTGTATTATCCAGCATCTTGAACTATTCCTTTAACATTAGTTTGACATCAGCCAGTAGCATTAATGACAGACACAATGGAAACACTAGTGACATGCAGCTGATATATACTTCCTATACAGTACGTGTAAGTGCCAGGAAATAATTGGAAAGTGCTACAACATGTAGCCAAAGAGCCTTGAAATCTAGTTCATTCTGCTCTGCTGGTGTATGATATTATTGATTTAAGAGCAGTGCAGAGAGTTTGTCTTGTTTCTGGCTATGTGAATCAATTTGGAAATCTCATTCCCACAGACATTGTGGCATTGCAACATGTTCATATGTTTTCATAAAACTGCATCATGTCTTTGAATATCCAATACCCCTAAACCCTATCCCAAATTGCTGTCATCAGCAGACATACTAAAAAAGATTGGACTGCCTGCTGTCTTTTAAAGAAAAAAAAAAGCATCTTTTGCTGCTTATTCAAAGGCATGTTCCCATTTCTTTCAACTAAGTGTTGCAGCAGCACAGCGGAAAGAAAAAAGAAGCAGTTTTGCTATTAATCAAAAATACCAAACCTAACTGGCAGTGGACCCCTGCTGCTGTTGTTTAATTTTGTGTTCGCCTGTGCTATCAAACACTCGGACTCATGCGTCATGGGTCAATTCATATGTTAATTCATTAATTCCTAACTCAAATTCATAAAAAGTCCTTAATTGAGACTTTATTTTGTGCCCAGTGGGCTACTGCATTGTATGTATTAAGGGCTCATCCTAATGTGTTTGGATGTAAAGTCATTACAGGAATGTGTAATCAATAAATAATTAGAGAGCTGCTGTAATGGTTACAGACGTCTTACATTAAGAGTTGTTTTTGTTGCAGCAAAAAAAATTTTAGATTACAAATTGTATTTCCACTTGCACAGGAACTGGCTAAATCACATAAAACTGCTCAAATAATGACATTCAGAATGACTTTTGCATTTTTGTACAAAGGTACAATTAATTTTAGTTTATTGCCTTGGGTTGGCTTATGGGCCCGTGTAATCATTCTCTGCAGCTATATTGTTGTTAAAGAGGCAGTGGCAGGGATTTTCATTTTGTTGTGGTTGTGTCAATTAATTACAATTCTGCAAAGACTGTAGGAATGCAGGCACACAAGATCGGATGAATATAGGTTTTTAATGTTATTCTTACCTTTACGGGACAGTAGAAGGTATATAAAGACTTGAGCTCTCTTCCAGTGACATGGTATGCATCAGTCATCACTTGACTACAAATGATATATGAGTCAATTTACATGCCATGTTTTTGACATTTTGATTTCCAAGTTGCAAGTTTTAAATGATCTCCCAGAAGCAGGTAGAAATGTGTATAATTAATTGTCAATACAAAACACAATGCATTGAATTTTCAGCTTGTACGTATGAATGTCAACGTTAACGCAATAATAAGGCGTAATGTAATACCACTGTTTTCTTAAATGCATTAACACAATCAATCTTTCGGAGGTTGTAGTGGGCTCAAGATACTGGCAAGACATGAAACTAGAAAACCTAATGAAGCCATGTCATACTCGCTTGTTGCAAAGAAGAATAAATAATGTTTCAAAATTTTTTGGTGAGGAAAATCTGGCATGGCCATTTTCAAAGGGATCCCTAGACCTCTGACCTCCAGATGTGTGAATGTAAATAGGTTCTATGGGTACCCATGAGTCTCCCCTTTACAGACAGAATTTGCGATTAATCATGGGAAAATTATGCAATTAATCAAATCAAATCACTTCTTACTTGACAGCGCTAATGTATTGTCTTGTGATCAATCATTCTTTGTTACATTACTTGGCCACTAAAATCACAACATTCACAACTCAGATCATTAACCTGCAGACCCATACAGGGATGTTAATATCTGTACTGCCAGTGACAAAATACTGTAAGATGAAAACGTCCAAGAAAGTTAATGTTTCATGTAACAGAAATACAGAATTGTGTTGTTTAGAAACCATATAGATCTATAGTTTTGGGAAACAGTTTTTGGATGAATATTGATGTATGTTGAAGCTCCAAGCAGATGCGTTGCATACAAACTGAAAAGAGAGAGATTCACTGAAGCGTACACAGGACATTAACATTCGCTGTACATGTCTTGGTAAAGCATCAGCAGCGTCAGGCCCTGCATTACAAACAGGCTAACCAACAACTTTATTTTACAAAGTAGTGGCTCGCAGCCCTGACATCGGATTGTTGGATGGATAAAAGACGAAGGGAATGTTGCTATTCGTAGATCCTCACACTAGTGGGGCAGAAAATGTCAAGTATACCCTCAGGGTGGTGCCAGACAAAAGGCCATGTTGTAGACCACTTTAAATGTATTTTATGAGTTTCAGTTGTACTTTGAGCAGACTACTAGCATTGAAATCATTGCATTTAACAAGATGAATGTTATGTTAATGTTTTCTGTATCTGTGCTGAAAGTCTCTACTTGACAAAAACTTCAGTTTAGAGAATCACACTGATTAAAAAGGTTGTTTTATACATGCTTCCAAACATCAGCAGCAAAGCATTGTGTTACAAGATGGAATAGCATCATTTTACTTCAAATAGTTGCTCAGTCCTTCACCATCTGTTGTCTATGTGTTTCTCTGTTTGCTATACAGTATACTCTGTGAAAAAAGAGAAGATAAAGAGGTGCATTTTCACCCTCAATGCCAGATCTCGCACTAAACAAAGTCACTGTTCTGCAAATGAGTCACAATACATATTGTTGACGTTCCTCAGAAGCCCCACAGTCACATTTGAAATGGCATTTCTGCAGTATGAAAACTGAATCTCCCTACTGATGGATGTCTCTCGCAGCTGTAGAATCTGGTTTGGTTCCAAGGTCTCGAGGAGAAAAGGTTAGCAGTCATTTATTTGATCCCAAAAACAACAACAACAAAGTTGCAGCAGAAATGATGAGTGATGTTATAGGCACAAGATGGATGAGATGAAGGAAAAAAGAGAGGAAGGGAGGAGGACGAGAGCTGAGTAAGCCAGAGTGAACAGATGGGATGGAGGGTTTGATGGCTGGAGGAAAAGTAAGAGAAGCAATGAGGAACAAAAGAGGGAGTAGGAGGGGTAGGGGAGATAAAGGACCGAGCAAAGGATGGGTCAGAGGAAAGTGAACCCAGGATTAGGAGCAGTGAAGGAGAGGCATGATATTCCAAAATGCATTCATTGATTGATGGAGATTATCTGATATGGAAGAGCAGTTTGTGATGGCTGACCATAGCCAAACGAATGTTCAGGTGGCTGTAGATGCTTTGGAAACGCTCCAGTTACTCCATGTCGGACTGTTCACTCAGGGACTCTGTTACAGAAGACAGAAAAGAGCTGTAAAAATACAGAGGAAAACACACAGGATTGAGTGGAAGGAAGTAAAGAAAGCTAGAAGAAGTGCATGAAATATGAGGTATGGTCACGAGGGAGGAGCATGGATGGTGGGTTGGATGAAGGGAGGAGTATTGTTTGGCTCAGCTGTGCAATGCCTGATTACACACAGATAATCTGACGCTGGTTCCCCTCGAGACAGACGGAGAACGGAGGAGATATACAGCAAATAGAAAGAGAGATGCAAACATTAATAAACATGGAAGCAAGGGCCAAGGAGATTGTAACTGCTGATAATTTGAGCTTTTAATGCGTTGTTGCAATAAAGCACATTAAAATGAAGATAAACTGGTAGGAGATAAAAAAAGAGAGAGAAAGCCAAAGACAGGGGGGACCATACGATGGGGAAAAAAAACAAGTAGAAGGAGAGCAGCTGTTCTATTCAACCGGCTGTTGACTAATGAATGTGGATGACCTTTTGTAATATAGTGATTATCATATTTTAAAGCAGTTTCATGAGGGTTTATAGAGACCATTTATCTGCTCATAATGAAGAAATGTGCCATTCAAAAGTACTGCTTGTTGTGCGTGTGTGTTTAAAGAGAGTCATACACACACAAGTACAGCATGTACCAGTGTTTTCATGATTATGACAAGCTCACAGTGATCTGTTTCCCTTCTCTCCTCCAGGCTATCGGTGCTTCAAGGCCGTGTTGTTCCTCACCGGCCTCATGTTTGGCTCCGTGGTCATCTTCATGCTGTGCTACAAGGAGAGGGTGATGGACACTCAGCTGAGCGTCGAGGCGTCAGTGGGCATCGGCCTGGGCATCGGGACCCTTTGTGGCCTGGTGACCATGTTGGTCCGCAGTGTGGGACTGTTTATGGTGGGCCTGCTGCTGGGCCTGCTGGTCGGAGTGGCTTCACTGGTGGTAAGGAGACACATTCGACCCAACAGTATTTAGATATTTAAATCGGCCACACATAAATCGGCCAGCCGCAGATTCCTGAATGGGAAGAACCAAAAGCTAGCTGGCTTTCTATTTAGCTTGTCATTTTGGGTGTTCAAAAAAAAATACAAATCAGCACATCAGTATTTAAAACATCTAAAGTAATATCGTAACTGACTGCAAACCACACCACAAGGCAGGCCTGCTGGTCTGCCCTTTCAGAAGAAGATGGTGACTATAAGCCATGGTGTCAATTTGCATGTCAAAGTTCACCCTTAAAATAAAACCCTTAAAGCTGAAGTAGGCAAGACTGGAGCAAATCTGATTTTAAGCAAGTTATTTTCATAAAACGGTTGTAATATCCTGACAGTAGTACACGAAAAAGGCAGTCTGAATGTGCCTCTGCGTCCTCTGTATCCACCTCCAGTGTCCTCCGGTGCTCCTAATAGCATCTGCAAGATTTCACAGACCAGAGGAAAACAACCAATCAGAGCCAAGCTGGAGCCTGCTGTCTCTGAGCAGCTGTCAATCACTAGTGAACTCTGATCAAACAGTCGACCTATGTCGATCTGATCAAATATAAATCAATATTCTGTTACTGTAATGACCATTTCTCTCCTCTAATATGTTCAGAAACATCTTGTAGTTACTGTTTAGCTGTAAAATGAAAATCTTTGTGACCCGGCAGCCATGTTGAGATCGCTTGAGGGAATACCAAGTACTCCTCACATGGCTGGAGCCCAGCCAATAGGAATGCTCTCTCTCTCTCTGAAATGACCTGTGATTGGTCAAAGTGTTGCATCACAGGCTAGATTTGAAAACAGAGCCATGAGGAGGTGCCGAAGTCTAGTTTTCTCTAGGAACACTTTAATTACAATATGCTGAAAGGTTATTATGGATTTTTTGTCCAGTGATGCCAAAACATTGTTGCCTACTGAAGCTTTAACTCTCCCCTCTCTCTCCAAGGTCATGGAGGAGTTCTACCACCCAAAAACAGTGTGGGTTCCTCTGGGTATCCTCCTGGGTTCTGGGACGTTATTTGCCGTCCTCACTCTTCAGTGGCAGCGCTGCTTCGTCACCCTCTCCACCGCCACGTTCGGCTCTGCCATCATCACTGTCACCGTGGACTACTTTATAGAGCTGTTCGCCTTAGTACACTATGTCTACGAGAGACTCAGGGTAGGCTTGTTTGTGTGTTTCTGTACAAACTGTTGGCAGGGAGAAAGAAATGCTACCTCGAGGCATGTTTTTCTCTGTGTGAGTAATCTATATGTTTGAGGGTAGTCATGTGTGATAGGGAGGTCTGTGTATTCGATGTGTGTGAAATATAAGCATGGATAATAAATCTTCAATGAGAGTGTATGTAATTTTATGTTGTCGTAGTAGTATATACAGTCTGCTGCATGCAAATTCAATTGAAAAGCCATTTGTATATAAAACACCTAAATGGAAATGTCTGTTTTTGAGCTCAGTGAATGAAAAAGCTGACAACACTAATGCACAAACCCTGTAAATCCAATATTGCCGTTAAACAGTCCTGCATACTGGTTTAATCCAAAATCTGTTCCATTAGTTGATGTTTGATGATGTTTGTGGAGAGTGCACATCCATCCACAGTCTCCCACAGGTGTCCAGCTGGGTTGTGATCTGGCAACCAAATGGCCACAGTATATTAATCACTTCATTGTCACATATTTCAATGATCCCTCGTTCTCCTTATGGAAGCATCTGAATTAGGGATGATAATAATTAACCGTTTAAGCATTTTAACCGATTCATGCTATTGGTTAAAGGGTTAAAAGAAATTTTAATAATGAATAGAAAAGCTGAGAAAAACGCAGAGGAGCAGTTTGTCATTTTAAGGAGAAAAGCTGGTCCACCTTAAGAGAGAGCTGGTGCAGATACAGGGAGTTGGCTCTGGACTTCCTGCTGAGGAGTTGTAGCTTGTAACTCGTTGCATTTATTCACCAACAAATAAACTATATACACACTCTCTGCTACACCTGTACGTACATTCAGAGCTATAACGCCACCAACAAACCCACACTCGCCGCTGCCACACACACGTAGTCTGTTGGAAACTCACTGACGTTACGCTGCATCATGCACAAAGCCACCAGCAACACACACTGTTTGTCAGACAATCACTGCTGTTAATCTGGGCAGACACACAGCTGACAACCTACTAAACTAAACTAAATGTGTGGTGGTGGTAGCAGATTTTTACTGGGAATTAGCATTAGCATCCCTAATCTGAGTGTCTCCAATCATTTATTTAGGTCTTTCCTTCAATTTGTCACTGTTTGTATTTGTTTTTTAGCCCCAAAGTTAATCTAATTTTCAACCATTATCTAATGATTTTACTTGAAGTGAAAGTAAAAAACAAAAAAACTAAAAGTTTTACTTGACTTACTTGATCAAACCATTACGTTTAAAATTCGTATTGGTATTTCAGTGTGATTTTGTGTGCAGAATAATATTCACCGTTTCTAGGTGACAATAACAGTTGTGACTGTTTTGAAAGCGGCAACTGAGGTCAAGTTTGAAGTATTTTGAACTTTGAGCGCAACGCTCAGTGGCAATTTCAAGCAGTGCAACACACCAAGGGTAGCACTTCCACCTAGTCGGGCAGCACTGCTCTTAGGAAAACAATGGTACAGCCAGCACAGAGTGGTTTTACCACTGATAACGTATGGGCGGCTTAAAGAGGTTTTGAGAAAGTGACAAATTTAGTTTTAGTTTAGTTTAATTTAGTTTTTTTTTTAGGAATTAATTATTTTGCATAAATTAACAACTGTGACTCACTCAAATGAAATTATTCATCTAAATGTAATGTTTGCAGGTGGCGCCAAAGAGGCCAGTGTGCTGGTTTACATGGGTCATCATGGGGGTGTGGCCGGTCCTGGCGCTTCTTGGAGTGCTGATCCAATGGAAAGTCACCGCAGAGGGATTTTCTCACACAGAAGGTGAGTGATGCTGATTCGCACACAGCTCCATTTTGCCATTGATTTGCTGCTTTTTGGCAGTAAGAGGTACTAGTTTTGATTTTAAGAATGCAAATGTGAAGGAAATCTTTTTTATTGGGCAGAACAGGTGGAGAAGACAGGAATTGTTTACAGTATTTTTTAAAAATGGTTTAGGGGTCATGTGTTGGACTACAACAGTGTTTCTAAAGCCAGAAAAAGCATATCTTATAAGTTGTTTCTTCCAGGGGATGGAGGGAGTAACACAATTTTACCCAGGAATGAGAGGGACACCAACCAAACACCAACTCAAAACTACTTTCCCTAAAAGAAACTTGAACCCACCACTCAAAAGTTAACAAAATACGTTATATTCACAATGAGAAAAAAACTGCTGATGCCAACAAACACTCCAACCTCAGACGTAACCACACACAATCTCAATACTGCTGTTTGGCCGTTCTCCTCTCTCCTGGTCTTTTATCCGCCCCACCCTGATTGCTGATTAGACACAGCCATGTGCTCACATCCACTGCAGCTGCACAGCGGGGGAGGGCGACACCTGAGGAGGCACAGCAGAGGGAATGATGTGATTGTTGCAGTACTGAGGGCAGAGGACACTTGTTGGCAGAGCAGGTTGAATAAAGGAGTTTCTTGTCAAAAACAGGCTTACTCAGCAATATGAGGTCAGTCCAGACAAGCAAGCAAAGCCAAGAGGGGTCAAAGGCAGCAGGTCCAGACACAGGCAGCAGATTACAGGCAGATTTACAGACACATGCAGGGGGAAATGGATAAAGGGCTGCTGAGGAGCTGTTGAGGGAATTGGGAGCTGGTTTGCAGTGTGGAGGTCAGGTGATATAGAAAGGTGGGAATACACCAGGGACATTTTCTGGACTAAAGGGATGGCAGCTTTGGAAAACTCCATAAAATTTCAGTACCTGGGGGAAATGAGAACATTTGAGGCTATGCTATGTTTGAGGCTATGTGTCATCTTCATGACATGTCAGAAAACCGTAGCCAAGACTGATCTTTTCTGTAAAGAATTTTAATTAAAGCGCCATAAAAGCTGTAACAATTTCAAGAAAGTGCACAAACACACATCTTGTGATTTACTGCTGAAATAAAGCTACAGTCTGACACAGCTTCTGCCCAGAAACGGCTGATTCAAGAGAGGTGGTGCTCACTTCACTGTGTCCGCTCTAGCTTTATGGCGATGCAGGCCACAGCCACAAGCTTCAGGCAAGGCTATTGCAGACCTCTTGAAATACATGTTGTGTATAGTGCAGCTTTAAATTCTTATTCACAGCATTTACCACAATATCACCCATGACAGTGACTATAAAGGACTCAAAGAAAAAGCCCCTAAGCAATGTGATCAAGTCTGTATCCTAATATAAATAATTATGATTCTTAATTATTGATTCTCTTTTAAGTCTTACATTGACTAACTTGTGAAGAATTTGAAGCTGAAGCTGGGTTATTTCAGTATTTAAGTCTTGCTTTTCTTTTGATGCAAAAGAGAGAGTTGTTGCTGCTACTTTTATCGGTGTTTTATATATGCATGCATCTTCTCATTGCCTTCCCTCTTTAGCTACTGTACACCATGGAGCACTGAGACTCATTACAAATCTTAAGACCCACTGTTGCATGCATTGTCTATCCGTAGACTTAATCACAGGCATGTCCTTATTCAAAAGGCTTCTTAATTTGCCTCTTTCATATCTATTTAAAGTTATCCATCTGAAATATGCTGGAAGCTAGCGTTTCTGCTCTGTGAGATATTGTCTGTCCCCAGCGTCTGTCTTGAAATTGGAAAAGGGGCTTTTAAGCTGCTCCTGTTACAGATTGATTTTGGTCTTGGGGAGCTGGATCTCTTTAAGGGTTTTCAAAAGTAGATTGAAGGAGTTGGAGGAAGGTAAATCAGGTTGGAGATCCTTTGACTTTGATGTTCCAATACCATTTTTTTCTTCCCGATACCAATTCTGATACCTGAACTTGCGGTTTTGGCCAATACCAAATGCAAGTCCGATACCATACACCGCACAAACTGTACTTTGGCTTCAAATGTTCCTTTATCCCACATTTCTGACGACCAGTCTGATCATCCAGAGCACTCAATTCCACAATTTTCTTTGCTATCTTTGTTGATTTTGGGTTATCTTTTTGGAAATTCAGCGTTGAAATGTGGTTTCCAAAGTTTGCTGCTGCAGTTCATCCCCCAGTTCATCGCTCTGACTACCGTTACACTCTCCACTAGCTGTTGCTCCACACTGTTGTTTTTGCTATTGTCACGTGATAAACTACCTGCAGTCAGTTCTTCTTTGCTGCTCTTACAGTAGTTGCCAGTGGCAGCCATGATGCACCCAGGGCGTTAGCACAGTGTAGGCTACTGTTTTGAAGCGGCAAAGAAGAATTGATTTCCGGTTAAGCAAGTTGATTTTTTTCAGGGTGAATAAATTATGGTATCAGATTGGCGCATAGACTGGCGTACTTGCCAATACTCGATACCAAATTCTGGGAATTATCAGGACACATTTCCAATACTGGTATTGGAAAAACTCTACATTGATTGAGCTAATTGCCCATATGTGATCCAGGATATGATGAGTCTTATTTTGGTATACTTCTGCTGTGATCTGAAATTTTATTGTCTGTAACTGTGATGTTGTGTCTGAAACAGTGTTCAATCTGCTGCTGCTTGTCTTGGGCACAACAGTCTCGCAAAGGAGATTTTTAATCACAGTGAGGCTCTCCCTGGTTAAATTTAAACTTCAAAATTTAAAAAAGAGCATTGCTGCTGCTATCGAACGGTGTACTTGCATACGTTGAATGTTGAAGTTTGGATGTTTAATTAAGCATGCACTCAATCCAGTTTCATGCAATAAATGTGCAACCAAGTATGCCAAAGTACACAGAAAGACGATGAGGTTTGTTTCAGTATCGACTTCACAAAGGCCACCACAGGCTTGTGCCATTTTATCAAGACTGACAGATCTATCCTAATGTTATAAAATAGGCAGTTTTATTGGCAATTTAAGAAATCACAACCACTGTGGGAACACTGTCTGTGGGGGGTGTGTGTGTGTGTGTGTGTGTGTGTGTGTGTGTGTGTGTGTTGTCAACAGAATGTGTTATTGATGGAGACAGCCTTAATCTGTTCGGAAAGCCGCCACAACACAGATGGCAAGATCACTCTCTCTCTCTCTCTCTCTCTCTCTCTCTCTCTCTCTCTCTCTCACACACACACACACACACACCCACACCCACACACACAAACACATTGTGTAGTTAATGCAGCACGCAATCACAATGCACACAACTCACAACATAAAAAGAGCCTCAGACAGAGACAGAAATATAAATACTGGTCCATACATAGTCTGTCACTCAGTCATACACTAACTATTCATTCATACAGTCTCTCTCTCTCTCTCACACACACACACACACACACACACACACACACACACACACACACACACACACACACACACACAAACTCTTCCATTTGATCTTTGCTGGCATGTGACATACAGAGTTAAACAGTGTCTTAGAAGAAGTCACACATGGCCTCAAATAATGGGATTAAACAGCAGGCTGTCCTGCTTCCAGTCAGAGGGTGTAGGCCAAGAGATAGAGGAAGCTTTTCTAGTCTTATTTTGAAAAAGTAAATATGCAGTTGAGTTTGGAGGAAGAGACCTAGAAAGAGGCAGAGACATGAAGGAAGTACGTATTGGCTGTCTATAAGAGAAGGAATTGATTCTCCAAAAAAAAAAAAATCAACACACAGGGCTCTGTTAAAGTGCAAAAAGTTGTCTTTATTTCTTATCATGTGGTGACTATATGATTAAGATGTCTATCTTACTGTTAAACAGTTACAGACACAAAGATCTCAGTCAAATAGGTAAGGGTGAGATTTATTTGGCAAGTAAAGGGCCCCAAAGAAGGAGGCATAAAAGGAAAGAAAAATGGCAAACAATAATGCTGAAGTAATAAAGAATAGTGATGAAAATAGACAAAAATAACAAGAACACAAAAAGAAGAAAGCACTGCATGTGTGTTTGTTGAGTGTTTGTTGCCATAAATACAGTCAATGATTGGGAAGAAGAATGAAGAGGCGGCTGTTACCATGGTTACTGCTGCTTTGTGATAAGAGCCAGGTCAGTAAGGGTCATTATTGTTATTTACTGTAGAAACCCCTTTAAACCTACCTATACAGCATATTAAAATATAACTTAAAAAAAAACCTTATATGCAGTTGCCAGAGTTTGTCTGTCCCTTTTATGATGACAAGCACTGTATTGACGGGAAAAGTAGACAAGGTAATTTTATTTTAAGGGCACATTTCAACAACAAGGCAATTCAAAGTGCTTTACATAAAACATTAAAACTAGGGCTGTCAGTCAATTAAAATATTCAGCATGATTATTCACATAATTTTCCATAGTTAATTGTTATTAATCACAAATTAATTTCACATTTTTTAACTATTCAAAATTTACATTAAAGGGAGATTTGTCATGTATTTAACACTGTTATCAACATGGAAGTGGGCAAATATGTTGCTTTATCCAAGTGTATATAAAGTATATATTTATTATTGGAAATTAATTAACAACACAAAACAATGACAGATATTGTCCAGAAACCCTCACAGGTACTGCATTTAGCATAAAAATATGCTCAAATCATACCATGTCAAACTGCAGCCCAACAGGCAACAACAGCTGTCAGTGTGTCAGTGTGCTGACTTGACTATGACTTGATCCAAACTGCATGTGATTATCATAAAGTGGGCATGTCTGTAAAGGGGAGAATCGTGGGTACCCACAGAACCCATTTACATTCATGTATCTTGAGGTCAGATGTTGAGTGACTACTTAAAATGACCATGATAGTTTTTCCTTGCAAAAATTTAACATACGTTTGGAGCATTTTTAGCCTCCTTTGCGACAAGCTGATGTGACATCGCGGTTTTCCAGTTTCACATGATGGCAGTATCTTCACTCTAGCTTTAAAATTGAGCCCGCAAAAACCTAAAATTTTCAAGTTTTAATGCATTAAAGAAATTAGTGGTATTAAAATTAATTTGCATTAACATGTTATCACATTAACTTTGGCAGCCCTACTTAAAACACATTATAAAAGATAAATTTAGTGACCCATACAATCTGCTAAACAGCAAACTGTGGGTTCCTCACTCTACATCATGAGGATGGGGTAAAGGAGACGGGGAAACCAGGGAGCAGGTGTACTGGGGGAAGGGCAGGGGAGGGTAATAAACTGGGGCACAATGGGTAAGCAAGGCACCCAAGTGGAGCAGTAAGGGAAATCATCTGTCTGTCAGCTGACTGAATAGCGTGCAAGACACAGGCATGAATGAATTAGCTTGCACATGATCACACACTGACGCTTTTCTTTTTTGTCTACATCGCTCCCAGCAAGTTTAATTGTTCAGCGTTTCCATCTAACACAGATCCTCATAATCAAATCACCATCACAAAGCAAAGCAGATAAAGATAAACACCAACACATTTATCACTCAGGCGATTGTGATCTGCATGATGGAGAACCAAGCTACACTCAAGGTGGCCAGTCAGAGCGGAGCTGAACGACAACGTCTGATACCCCCGCATTGGGGCACAGAGCAAGAACTAATACAGCAAGATTAATAGTAAACAAGCATATATTAAATAATACACATCAAAAATTAAGTCACATATACACAAATTATGTCAATCATCTTTACAGAAATGTTTCAATATTGTAGAAATAATAGTAGATCATTAGTAATATATTAATGGCCAAAAAGAAAAAGACAATAATAAGTAAGGATAATATACAGCGAGTTGGTCATTGTTGTGAAATAAAACCTGACAAGGTGATGTGGCATCCTGACGTAAAGCAGAAGGGTGGACTTTGACGCAAATCGCTGTGGTCTTGAAGGGGTTTATTTCACAACTATGACCAACTCACTGTACATTATCCTGCTTATTACACTGCTACTTACTTAAGAAATCAATAATTTGACACAAAAACGGCCCACCAGGGTCTGCACCCATAGCAACGTCAACTAAAAAGAAATAACAGACTGTAGAATGCTTGACCAATCAGAATCAGATATTCATCAAAGCTTTGTAATAAATAAATCTAATCAATTCCCAAGCCCCTATCATGAATCATCATAACTGATTTCTTAACTCTAACCCTTTAGCCTAATGTGAACCTAAAATCTCAAACAGGCTGTTTTAAGGATGTGGGGAGTGGACAAAATGTCCTCCCTCACATGGCCTAAATCAAATTATTGGTCCTCACAAAGACAGATGTAAAACACACACACACACACACACACACACACACACACACACACACACAGACACTAGCATGTAGCCAGAGGGGCCTAAGGTGGGGTGAGCTGAGGAAAAGAAAAGGGGGGTATCATTAAGCAGTTTCCCTGGCAGATGGTGCCTCGTTAGCTGTCCGCCCGCACAAAGAAACAATAGACCTCATAACACTTCCACACCCGCCCACACACACATGTTATCTGTGACGCACGCAGCACATCTTGTCCCGATGAAGTTCAGCGGTTGTCGCTGTACTCACGGCAACATTTTGACCCCACATAACGAACATGAAACGGTACTGCTGCCGAACTAAGGTGCTTACTAACGCAGTATATTCATATTTGTGATAAATGGACAGTGAGACAGAATGGGTTGTGGACATCCTTTGCTGGGGAGGGTGTGAAAATAACACAAACACAGTCACCCACTCACAATATGTCAGGAGACTGAGCATCTCAGTACGAGTACATGCAGCGAGGAGAATTATCCGTCTGCCAACGCACTGTGAATAGAATGAAGGAAATGAAATCAGTGGGTTTTTCTTTTTGGAGACTGTACTTACAATAACCCCTGAGGGATGGCTCACCGTCAGCATTTCAAAGATAATTTGAAGATTCAAAAAAATCAGATTGAAGGTTTCTCCTGTGTTTTTTGTCGGTCTGAGTTATTTTGAATATGTCCTTTCCTCTTAATCAGTTACTTTTGTTTCTGTATAAAAGCTGTATTGTTCTTTCTTTATCATGCTCTCGCCCTCACAATTATCTATCGCTCTCTCTCTCTCTCTCTCTCTCTGTCTCTCTCTCTCTCTCCACACATTATATCATCTCTGGTCTCCAGTGGTTTTGAGTAGACAGCAACGGAGGGTCCAGCTCATGCGGATCCGGCAGCGGGAAGAGAGGCTGAAAAAGGAGAAGGAGAACAAAAAGAAGAAAAAACGAGACAACCAGAAGACCAACCACAAGCAGAAAGCCCACACCCATCACCACCACCACCAGCAGTACCATCACCCAGCGGCGTCCCACCCTCATCATCAAGCCCAGAGTTCCCAGCCTCCTAAAGTCCCTCCGCCTCAGACTGAACCAGGCTACCATCGCAAGGCCAACCCTAAAAGGCGTTTTGATGGAGACGTGCTGTCGCCGGTAAGATGTCATTGCCTCCTTATTCTTAAGATGAAATCAAGTTGAGATTCTGGTTATATGGGTCAAAATGTCATGCTTTCAAAAATATTTAAAGAAATAATAAAATGATGTTTCATTTGTTAATTTACTTAAAACAAAGATAAAAAAAAAAAAAAAAAAAACATGGGGCTCTCCCCTGAAAGGCACATGTTGTATGCAAAACATCTCGTCTGTAGGTTTTTTGCAACCAAAATACACAAGAGGTATGTACTTATTGAATATTACACCTTTAAAGAATAGTTTACCAGTTTGGGAAATATGCTGGTGTGCTCTATTTGCCAAGAGTTTGATAAGAAGATTGATGCCACTCGTGAAGAAACTGAAACTGAAGCCAGCAGCCATTAGTTTAGCTTAGTTAACATGACAATTGGAGACAGCTAGCCTAGCCTGGCTACGTTCAACGGTAACAAAATCTCCTACTGGGGGCATTGTGAGGTGACGAGAAGCAGTGACTTCCTGAAGTCTTGTTATCTCAGTGAGGTTCCCCTGCAAACAGTTGGGACTTCAGGTGCTCCTGGCCAAGAAATAGTTCTGGAAATAACCACAAAAAAACATTTTTGTTTTTATATTATACTGTTTTTGCACACAATAAAATGAGGTACAACAGGGTACTTACTGAGCTTTAGGGGTGCTGATAGGCAGATGTTGTTACCTTTGGGCAGCACCAGGCTAGCTGAAAGTGTACTTTCCAAAATGCCAAAAACTTTCTGCAACAATGTGTAGTAATCATCCATTTTCTGAGGATTTGTGTCTTCATTTTCTTTTGTGACACATTTTTTTTCACATTTATTTTGGCTGATTCCTGAGGTAATTAACAAAAGATAGAGTGATAGTTGGGAGCAGCTGGATTCATCTTCCCCTTAGCCAGTTAGGTTGTGACGACGCCCTTCTTGAAGGCAAATAAAATGGGAGACCCGGGACTTTCTGAATTTGGTAAAGACCAGTGCAGACCTCAAATTCACTCTTACAATGAAACAAGGCTGGGGAAATAGGGCTGTCTGCTCCACTGGGAAGTTGCCAAAAGCCAGGAAAGCTTGTTGCTATGTTGTGCAATCATTATCTTTTGACCAACAATAACAGCACCCGCAGGCTGTGATTACTTCATTTTCATTTTTGCACACCAGTATTTTTTGAAACTGAAACAATATTTAAGTTTCTTTATTAAGATTGAAGAGGTGTTGGTTTATTAAAAACAAGGTGGCATCTTGTTCATGATTACCTCCAAATCTGTTTTTGTCTTTGTATTTTTATGTGGCTGGGTTCTCAATCTTTTCACCTTGGGCTGAATTCTGGGAAATCCGTACTACCACAGATGGTTGTACATAAGTGTGCGCTTTTACGACTGCTGTTTGTGCAGCCATTATGTTTTATCTATCACAGCCTGTGCACCATACATTCCCTCCCCAACCCTGTATCATCCGTTTGTCCACAGAGCTACATCAGGAGTTTCAGGGACAGACAAACAGACAGACGAGCATATTCCCACAGTCGAATGATGAGCCGATCCCGCATGGCCGAACTCGACTACGACTGCGGCTCCCGAGTGCCCCTCACGGCTCCCAGTGGACCCCCAGCTCGCATCTGAAACGGGGACATGAACATGCATACCCCCAACCACACACACAATCACACAAGGCTACTTCAAACCTCTTTGTCACAGCCGGGGACAGAAAACCTAACCCTAATGTGCCAACCCAACAGGACCTCAATATGTCCCAGTAAGGTGGTGAGTCCCACACTGGTTTTCTCCTCATAGACCTATTAAAAGTTATATTTATTTGGCCTGTTTGGTCCTGTTTTGTTCGTTATGAATGTCAGAACACAAGAGCAGAGCCTCTTTTTTTTGGATGGAGCAAGAACTGATTGCTTGGTTACATCTCAAACACGAGTCATCACATCATGTATTCGACTTCCTATGTTGCTGTACTCATCTGGAGGACACTGGAAATAATAGACCTGTCTGATGGGGAGTTGAAGAAATAACTCTGTTGAACATTTGATTTAAGTCATAAGAAATCATTCCCAGTGAGACTGCAGTGGAGGAAACAATCAAAACATTAGTTTCTCCACAGGAGGGCTGCACCATTTCAGATAAAAATGCATCACATGGCTTCCATGGAGTCAAGGTAGCACAACCTTCAGTAAACCTTCCTCAGCATTTTTCAGTTCAGGGGAAATTAAGGAGGGATTGCTTCAAGGACTCCATTAAGAGCTCTCGGAGGAAAACGACAAAAAACACCAACACTGAAACAGAACGGCAGCTCTTCTTCATCATTTTCTTCACTGAAAGGTCACTGTGTGAAGAGAGGTGAACATGAAGTCAGCCTGTTATCTCCACTGACAGCCTGTGAATCCAGACATGTCTTCTGCTGCTTCACAATGCAGAACAGAGACTGCTTCTGGGATCAAAGACTTAACACCGAAGACAATTTTTGTGTTATTTCACCCACGAAAACTCCCATGTGTCATCACCTACACTGATGCCATGTTCCAGGGGGAATGTGCTTGTACTCTCCTTTTGCCCTCGATCGCCAGCTGTTTTAACCACGGACTTCCCCTTTTCCTTCCTCTAGCCACTGAATTTAAAACATTTTTTGTAAGTTACTGTATGTAATTATCTTTGTTGACATTTCTAAGTGCTATGTCCTTTTTTGTCCTCTTATCCTAAAGAAAAAACTAAAGTCTCAAATATGCTGTTAAGGCACAAGGACAAGAAACTGCTATCTGACACTGGGCATCCAGAAATTTCAAAACTGTTTGGAGGGGACAATACATGGCAGTGATAATTTAAAATAGAGTGTGTTTGTATGTGTGAGTGGACACAGAAACCCTGTGGGAAGTGATGGATTGCACCACATACTGGCCCAGTAGAGGGGGAGTCACTGTAATGTATGTAAAACATGCTGTGTTGTTTTTCCTCCTTTTTTAATGTCAATATACGGGTTAAAAAAGGAGTGAATATTATGGTTTGGATGAAGAGCTACATGATAAAACAGGAGGAGGAGAAGGATGCTGTAAATGATGATAAAAAAAGATGAAATCATTTGCAAATGATGCCCTCTAATGTTTACTACTGGACCTTTCTGTTTTCTAGACTCGCTGTTTACGTGTTCACAATGTTCGTGTGTCACATGCATTTGCGTGTTAGTTGCTTTTACATTCAAATACGCTCCGAACATCAGTGATGTATTGTACATCCAGAGAGGTGAAGGATTTGTACAGGAAATATTTTCAGGACAAAGGAACTATTTTTGTTTTATTTGAACCTCCTGAGATAGTGGAGTTCCCCTCTGAGACTAAATGTTACTGTAGACACATTATGTCCACTTGGATTGTTTTTTTATATCTTTTTTTTTTTTTTGGAGGATTTTACTTTATAAGGTTTAGATGAACAAAACAATTCCACAGTACTGTGCTTAGATACTAAATACTTGCTGGGATGTGGTGGGTTTGGCACTGGAGGACCAATCATTCTCACCGTAACCTATACTGCATGAGAATTTGTGTGTAACTGTTTCCAGTGTGTCGATGTTTCAGCGTGTCACCGTCGTCGTGTTAAAACCTCAGATTTCCGTTTTGAGTTTGTTGGTCCTAGCGTGCACAAAACACAATCTGCATCTGAAGCGTTTCGATATCAACAGTGTACAGACAAGAAACATCGTAATCTCATTGTTTTCAGTGACCTCAGTGCAGCGTTTTAATTAAGAAACTCATCTATAGCAGAACATTCGTGAATGTTGAAAGGACCAACCGTAGCCTATTCTGCCTCAGTGAATAGTTTCTCTCCTCACATCTCTTTTTTCTAGTCTACACTCCAGGTTAAAGGGCTTTGAAAAAGGCATTTCCCTCCTCTTGACATGCATTGTGCTGAGTCTCTTTTTATTCTGCTGTATTATTGTTATGCCAATCATGTTTTGCAGTAGCTGTTCAAGTGTTATTTGCTGTTTTGCTTACACTTCTGTTCTGTTTGGCTCTTTTTTGTGTTTTTACTGTTGTCATCACTGTCTTTACATTTTAGGAAAAACAAATGGTAAGCCCTGTTTGGGTACAAAATTAATTATTACAATTAAATTGTCATTTTTTTGGGGGGGTATTTTTGTTTCTATTATTTTCTGTGCCCATCACTGCTGAATATACGTTGGGGAAATTCTTCTTGTAGATATTGAACTGTAAATAATTTCTTAAATGTACAAATGTGTTTTCTTTCATTTTCATGATCACTTATGTCATTTATCCAGCTGATTGGATGAGACCTGTTTTATATTGCGTTGCTACTGTACTGTATGTCCAGTCAGTTTGATTTGGCTGGGTGGTGGATGCACTTGTATCGTTCTTGTCCTGCTGTTGAAAATCAGCCAACAAACTGAGCCTTGACTCTGATTATCAGCAGCCATCAGTAATCCAATAATTATTCCATATTTCGAGAAGAAATGGCAATTAATTTCCCTACCACCCTGTTCAAATGTGTATTATTATTATTATTATTATTATTATTATTATTGATAGCATGAATTTATATGGACCTAAAATATGATAAACATTGTGATCAATACAGTCTAATGGTCTTCTGTGTCTCTCCTGTTCCTATATAGTGATCATGTATATAGTTCATGTGTACAAATACCAAATATTCAGAGGCACACACACATTCACGTTTTTGTCACTTTAGAGGACATTGCATTGAGTTAAATTGATTTACTGGAGACTTACCTTAACCATAACTTCTACTTGCCTAATCCTAATCCTAACTTTAACCTAAACTTAAACCAAGTCCTCATCTTAAAATGTAATGATTTAAGTTTTGGGGATGTGCATTTTGTACCCAGAAGGAAGACGAGTCCCCACAATGTGACTGTGTTAACAGATTTATGTCCCCACAATATATAGTAATACAGAACGCCTCACACACACACACACACACACACACACACGCACTAATATACACATTTTACATAACCGTCAGTGTTTAGAGAACAAAATAAATTGTGTTTGGTCAGTGATGCTCAAGCCAGCTACAGTAAAACACATAATTAGACATAATCAACATATTTTGTCTACCAGAGAGCACTGACTAGGTTATTAGTGTAAAATGTCCCACTCAGTATGTCTCCGTCCATATATTATCTGTAACCGCTTATCCTATTCAGGGTCACGGGGGGATGGGACAGCTGAGAGGGTGCTGGAGCCAATCCCTGCTGACATTGTGCAAAGGCGGGGTACACCGTTGACAGGTCGCAAGTTGCTGTGAGGCACTCAGTATGTATGTTGGTCGCAATAAAAAAAATTAAACATTTCATTTCTGTTATGTGTTCATGTAAAAGATAGATAGATAGATAGATAGATAGATAGATATTATTGACTGATATATCATTGTTAGATTGTTTTAAACTCAAATATCAGTCATGTTCAGGCTTTACAATATATCCTTATTTATGCAGTACTTCTCTGCCATGATGAATAGCTATGGAGTTACATAAGACATAGAGAAACTACTCATCTGATTGGCTGTTCGAGTCCATCTTCATGATGCCTCTCTTCCACTAATAGACTGAACTGGTTTGACAGTAGGTTTCAGGCTACATTTGCTTCATATAAGCAATAATAAAGTACAGTGCAGCAGTTATGGAACAGGGTATGTAAGTTATGGTATGACTTGTTATACACTAACTCAGTCAAATAGAAATCTACTCTATAAAAAAAAAGCTTTAAGCGGCACAAAAAAGGAGCCACACGTGACATTTTCTTTACGTCTGAATGCCTCAACATGCTCAGAAGCCAACTGACTTCATCTGAAGGAAATCAAAGAGGAAAATGCTGCTTCTATTCATAATGACTGGGAAGCTGTTGGCATTGGAGGAAACCGTGATGTTCTGATCAACGTTGCTCAAAAGTCTCTCACTTTCTGTCTCTCTGTGCCTCTTCTATCTTTGTTCTGCCTCGACCCTTTTTCTCAATGTCTCTGAATAACCTTTTGATTATATTTGTAAGCTCTCTCTTTGTTTTCTCCCCGTACCACCCTCCCGGCCTCGCTCTCTTCCTTGGCACTCTCGGTTATTCACTGCCTTCACTGTATCTTTCTTTTTTTTTTTTTTTTTATCTCTGCTGACATTTTCAGTTGAGTGACTTCAGACACAAACCGCACACACTATATACTAGCTGCTGTGCTAATCTGCTTTCCCGTGGAAACAAAGAACGGCCGAGGCCAGCTCATTAACAAGCCATTGTTCACTTTCCCTGCACCGAGATCAGTCCTGTTAGTGATTATTTCAACAGGGCGGCAACTCCTATTCTCTTTATAAAAGTGAATTAAATGTTAACAGAGGCTGGTTCTGCTTGGCTGGGAGAGCCAGTATCATTTTAGAAGGCTAACACAGGCCACATCAGATGATGAATGCAGCGGGTAGAAGTAGTTCATAAAGGAACCAATGCAAAGGCAGGAGCGCTATCTGAGGAATGCTAATGAGTTTTAAAAGGAGACTGTCTCTCTCAATACACGCTATACAGACAAAAAAAAACATCAAGAAGAACAACAAGAAAGCGGATGACTCAAGTGACAAACAGTGATAACAAATGTCTTTATTTGAGTTTTTGGCCACAGTGAAGCAGCATATCATGGTCACTCATACTCCATACAACCAAACAGCTAGCACAGAGCTCAAACTTCACACATGACCGAGTTCCTTTTTCATTATTAGATGTTTGTGGTTCTGACACAACATCCCACTTTCCTTAAATCAGTTATATACTGTAAAGCCCTTCTTAATCAAGCCATATACTTGTACATTTGCACAGAGAGACTTGGAATATCTGCTATGAAAAGTACAGTTAAAATATCATTTTTGACCATGTTGTTTCAGGCCCGTTGCAAACCTCTCTGTGGATCCTGGGCCAGTAAAGCTACACAAAGCCTTTAAAACTCTAGTCTTGCATTGGATTGTTTTTGCAGACAAGATATGACATATTCAGGTGTTTTTAGAGAGAAGGAAAGTAACATGAATAAAGCATAATTCCTGGAATGACCTTTATTTAAAACCAGGCTAAAGGCAGTGCACCCTGCCACCATACTGCATCTCTCCTGTTCATGATATACACTGGTTGCATCCACTTATATGATTTTATGTTTCATTTTGAATCAGCTGAAATGATCTGTTCTCTAAAAAATAGGCTCAGCTTTTGAATCATGGTAGGAAAATGTCCATTTTTGTGTTTTTTAAAATTAATTTATTATATATAGTGTTTCTAACATTGCCGCCTCCGGTTTACATGATGTCTTGCTGATGCTGTGTGGACTCGCTGACAACCTGAGGAGAAACATAAAAAAAAAAAACATTAATTATCTACGTTAAGGACTGTAGAGTGTTGCAGATAATGCCTGCGAGTATTTTAACATCAGCAGTGAGGCAGGTATTGTCTAGAGTGAAGTGCAAGTGAGGAACAGATGCTGCTGACAGTGAAGCTGCTTCGTGGAAGCCAGTGAGGTTCACTTATAAGTGTATACAAAGGGTCGATGCAAACTACAAGATCTCAGGGAACAGATAGAAATGCTTTTGCTGCTATAATTTAAACACAGATTGCTTTATACTCGGATCCATGGTGTCATAGCCACATGCATCTTCAGCCTATTTTAGATGTGAAATCTGGTAGTTTGCTTCAGTGAACAGATAATAAAAGGTAGGTGGGATATTGGAACCAGACTTACAGACTGGGCACTAGCGCCCTGGCTCATAGAATACATCATCTGGATAACAATATAACAATGAAAAGGATTCAGTCAGGAGACAAGTCTAAAATAAATAGGTGCAAAAATGTTTTCACATATATGAGGTTTTTGGAAACAAGGACCACGCCTCAAATACATCCCATTTCCAAACAAAAGTATTGAAGCACACCTGATTTGTTTACTTCCTCTTTGACTCCATTTTTACCGCCCTCCTCCCAAACCCTGTTTTGTGTTTCTTGCTCTTTTCTCTCCCTCTCTCAATTTTGAATACAGGAGCCACATCAGAGCTTGCAAAGAGACTCTCCAACTCCCTAACTAAGTCTTAACTCCCCCTGTTCTCTCATCCCTCCAGACGACACCGGTCCAACATCACTTTCCTCCACCCATTCAGCCCAGTCCCTGATTATTCCTGTCATACCTCTTTTTCTTACCCCTCCACCCCTCAACCAACAATCCTTTATCCCCTAATCGCTTCGATCCTCATCCTTTCATCCCTCGATCCTCATCCCTTCATTCCTTACCCTTCATCCCTTCATCCCTTCATCTGGACCCTGATTCCATCCTTCCTACATCATCATGGCTCCACCATCTTCTATATTGTTATTGGTGTGGTCTTTGTAAGTGAAAAGGGGCTATGGGTGTGATGGAGCTGAATGTGCATTGTATGTATACACACAATTTCCCCACTGTGGGACTAATAAAGGAATATCTTATCTTATCACATCTAAATACACAGTATACTTGTGTGTGTGTGTGTGTGTGTGTGTGTGTGTGTGTGTGTGTGTTCTCACACCTCTCCATCGCGGGTCTCGATGGTCTTGATGAGAACAGTCTTCTTGGAGTGAACCTCTGACGAGCGCTGATGCTGGGACTCAGGGCTGGTCTCTGTAACAGTACATTTATTCATCAGCTCTTATATAAACTCACACAGTGAGCTTTGCTACAGTTACACAGAGTATGAAGACATTAGTTTACTTTGCTACTTGTAAATGAATTGGCTCTGAACAACATGATGACATAACTTGCACATAAAGGGGACAGCCATGAAACCATCAGCAGCACAAGTACAACTGCCACTTCGATCTGAACTAATGAATCGTGGCTGCACCTAATACATCACCTTTAATTACTGCGCACTGTTTTCATTTAACCAGCCACAAAGTGGTCACAAGGGTGAAGCATATTGGCAAAGATTAATTACACATTTGGACTGTTAATACATCAAGCAAATGGGCTACGATGTGTGATTGTTGATGTGCGGCTTGTTGGTGATTGCCCCTGTGCATCAAAACGCCATGAGGGTTTTTGGCATGTCATATGTCGCCACACAGTGGTCAGAATATATCACTGCAGGTGTGCAACATAATAGACTCAGAATAGCACCTTCCATATACAGTCACAAGCTATAATTAGGCTTTTTTGTATCCCCTTGTTGACTCATCTGGAATGTGAAATAGATTTTATGGGTATTTATGTGTGAATGGAAGAATGTGTGCTGTTCTCCTACCCTACCTCTGAATCCAATAGAGGAATAAGCAGACTGGACAGGCGCATTGGTAGTGATCCTGGAGGAGGAGACACAATATTTAGCATTATAAACTGGGCATAGGAGGGAAATACAAAACAAAATTACATATCTCAGTGAACAGGACACGCACCTGCTCTCCTCTCCCTCCAGCAGCTTGCGGTAGGTGGCGATTTCAATATCGAGGGCCATCTTCACATTGAGGAGGTCTTGGTACTCTCTCAGGTGACGAGCCATATCATCCTTTAAACCAATACATAACAAGTTTTATTGTCTGTGTGAATAAACTTCACACCAAGCACAAACTCATCTGGCGAAACTGCAATATAGGGTCCAAAGTATATCTGTAAATTTATTGTATTCCCATTGGAGGTTTCAGCAGCGCTCAAGTTTGGTGTCAGTTAATTTTTCATCATCAGTGGTAAATCTATGATCTTGTCACAGTTTGGCACTGTGTCCAGATGCTCTCAGATTTTTTGTAGACTAGAGTAGTTTTCTATGGCTACGTTCCAAAAAATAGACTTTTTGTTTTCACTTTTAGTACATACTGCAGCTGCCCTAACAAAGTATGTACAGTATGCATACAACTGGGTCATACAGCACCGCTTTGTCATAACATTGCATCTTGAACTTTTACCCTCTTGCTCATTTAACCAATGCACTGAGGATTTTGGGTCAGAAAAAAAGCACGCTGGCTTGTACACTGCAAAATGCAACCAGATGCAGTAGGACATCCTAATATTTCTGTAATACTGTATTTAATCTACTATGTACTGGCACATACTGCATGTTTTGTGTTTTCTGTGCCTACCTTCCTGTATTGTATCTACACACCTGCTCTGAATCAGCTTTATTAGATCCTCCCAACCAATCAGCTCCTTTCCTGCTCCCAGTGTTTACCCCCAGCCAATCAGCCCCCCCCCCCATTGTCCTGCCTAATCACCTCACTCCCCTCACCTGGGCCCAGATTAGTTTGTATTTAAGTCCTGGTTTTCGATTCAGTCTTTGTTGGATCCTTGATTTTGTTGTGAGATGTTCATTGAACCTGGAATTAAAATTATCTCTTCAAGTTCATGTTGCCCCTAATCTCCTGTGTTTGGGTTCACCTGATCCACTCATGTCTCGTCAATGACTATCACCAGAGGGAAAAATAGTCTGAATTCTGCACTAGTTTGATGCTACTTTCTATAATCTGGTGGATTCATGGACTGAAGAGTCTGTGTGTAATCATTAAGCTAATTACCTTCATCTTAGCAATGTCTTCCTCCAGCCGTGCGATAGTATCCTGGTAACCAGTGGCCTCGCGGGCCATGCGGTCCTCCATGTCTCTCATCTGGCGCAGCAGAGACTCGTTCTACAGAGGAGCAGGGATATGAAGTTAGGCATGGAACATAGTGGCTGAACACAGAAAGATGGAGATAAAGGGTGTGTGTGTTGACAGAAAGTGAATGCTTATTAAGAGGCTGAAGATAAAACAGAAAATAAAACAGAGAGATGCAGCAGTCGACACTTACGGTGCCCTTGAGTGAGTCGATCTCACAGGTGTAGGACTGGATCTGGTGCCTGTACTCCATGGTTTCCTGCTTGGACTGACGCAGCGCATCATTGTTCTTATTCACAGCCTGGTTCAGATCAGACACCTGAGGAGACAGAGAGGGGGGATGATGATAAGGTTTTTGCAGTCAACACTCAGGAACGCTGCGCTCAACATTGTCACATTCACAGTAAAAGCTGGACTACAAGACCTCTTCCCACCAGACTTAACCAAACCTCTCTATCTGATTCCTCATTGTTTGTATCACAGTATATAACGAATCACTGAAACAAAGTCTCACATCTTGAATGGCCAATGTACATACCAAGGGATGAACATCATGACAGAACAGTTGACTTCATAGTAAAGGACATAAACTGTTTTCCACCCTCAGGGAAAATATACCAACATTCCCGTGGCAAACCTTTGACTACTCCTAAATACCATCTCAGAGCTGGGTCATAGGTGCAGACTACTTGTTGTCACATTCTGCTGTTTACAGTATATGCTTGAGGACATGGTAGGCCGACTATGTTTTCTATTGTTAAGACCTCACTGGTCCATGATTTTCTAAATGTATTCAACAGCACCTTTAACAGTTTTGTCCTTGTGTCATTCCTCTCTGTGCCGATGTATATAAATTATACCTTAGACTTGTACCAGTCTTCAGCCTCTGCAATGTTCTTGGCAGCGATGCCCTCGTACTGCATGCGGATGTCCCTCAGAGCGGCGGTCAGGTCGGGTTTGGACATGTCCATCTGGATCTGGATCTGAGTGTCCTGCATCTGGCTCTGCAGCTCACGGATCTCCTGCAAGATGAATTGTTTAAACATTAATAAATAAATAAAATCCAGATAGGGCATTTGACAGGTATGACATTTACATATTAATACAGAGGAATGTAAAAATACAGACCATAAATTTGCCCAGTGGCACATTATTAAAATAGTATTAGAAATCAAGACTAGTACAAGCCTGGTTTAACATTGTAAAACTTGGAAGCTTTGGTCCCACCCAGCTGTCTACTTGTTGGACCAAAAGATATAAAAAGCTTTGCATCTGTTCACATGCACACATGCCTCACAGACACGCACAACAGCTGATATGCTCTTCTACCAATCGGCAGTTCAGCATTTCTGAGGGGTCAAAGTTGAGGTAGAGATGACAAAATGACAGGAAGGGACCTCAACTGTGCTGGCATGTGTCCGACTGTGTGGCTCGGTATGTCCTCTGATGTTAGGGTTAGGCTTAGGGAGCTGTTATACGATTAAATACACACCATCCTACTGACTGATGTATAGCACATCGACATACTGCAGGTTTGGTGGCCTGGCAGCAAAATTTATAAACATATCAACAGACCTCTTCATGGATCTTCTTGAGGAAGGCAATCTCCTCCTGCAGGCTCTCAATGCGTCTCTCCAGGTCCAGCCTGGCCAGAGTGGCATTGTCAACATCCTGGATACGAACACAGGAACAGAAAAATTACAACTGCAACAAAGAGAAAAGGTCAAAAGGTGCAGACAGGACAAGAAATTGAATGGTTGATGAGAGAGTAAAGAGGGGAAGTTGTGCTAGCATGGAGTGTTTCACTTTTTACTTCAGGCTTTGAGGATAAAATGAGATATGAAGGTATGATATTATGGAAATACAAACAGCTCTGAAGGCAGAAAGGTTGTTCTCAGCCTCTTCTTTCTGGTGGATCTCCTCCTGCAGTCTGGGGAGAGCAAGAGAGAGGTAAGTAGAAACATTATTGAATACAAACACGACAAGTGTGTCGGAGAGCACTGCTTCTTCCCCTGAGATAAATATTACACAGACTAGTTCCACCTCTCATTCCTGCAGCCTTCTGCTCGCTGCTCTGTTGGGCTTATAATAGAACTGACTAGACGAGGACATATCATAGTCTAACTTTTATTGGCAACCATATCCACACACAGTTGTGTATTTCTATCTTTGTGAGGACACTCATTGACATAATGCATTCCTTAGCCCCTTAGCTTAACCTTAACCATCACAACTAAATTCCTGACCCGAAACCTTACCCTTACCCTAACTTAAACCTTATTCTAATCTGAACCTTTAAACTATGTCCGAACACTCAAACAGACCTTCAAAGTCTGTCTGAAGGTGAGGGCCAAACTGACCTCACTTTCCTAAAATGTCCCCGCTGTGAAGGTCTAAAACTCAAACTGGTCCTCACAAAGATAGCTGTACAAACACACACACACACACACACACACACACACACACACACACACACACACACACACACACACACTTTGCCTTCGCTTGTGGAGTCCTAAAGCTGTGGTGCAGCTGCTGTCATGCTGTCACAGTCAGAGGGGTAACAATGAGAAGGAACAGTCTGCCCTTGACTGGTACTGTTTCCAAAATTAGCATTTCACTTCGCCCCCTGAACAACTAGGGAAAAAAAAATGTAGAAAATGCATGCATGTAATGTGCAACTGCAGTGTCATTAAATGCATCACCAGTCACCAGTATTCTACAATTTTCAAATGTTAATTCAATGCAGTATCTTGTTTTTGTTGCTGTTGTCTGTGCAGCAAATATATTTTATTTTTCACTCCGGGGTACAGCTGGAAAAATATTTTTGAGATAAATGTGTTTTTATACTATATAATTTGGCTGCTGATGCTAACCTCAACGTCTGCAGACATGTGCGTGTGTGCCTGTGTGTGTGTGTGTGTGTGTGTGTGTGTGTGTGTGTGTGTGTGTGTGTGTGTGTGTATTGTATCTGTTGGCAGGCAGGGGGTCTGTGTGCGTATTTTGATCTCGTTGAGAGCAGCAGGTGCTTTGGCGAGCTTCACTCAATGCTGATGGAAAGAGTGAAAAGTGAATGTTTGTTGCGTTTGTGTGTGTGTGTGTGTGTGTTTCTATATACACTTAAATTTAAGTGATGCTGCTTTGCTGTTGCAGTGACAGAAATATAAAAATGAAAGAGCTGACCTGGTAGCTACAAATAGACTGCTCCGAGAGATACACCCACATCACAGATCTCTCTGTCTGTCACACACAACAAGCAATGGTTATTTGGACGGCTGTTTTTTTTTTTGTTTTTTTGGCTTTTTATAATGTTTGCTCTGTTTTCTTAGTTTTATCCTCACTATGAATTCACAAACATAACCAACTACGTGTTCATCTGTTCATTTTTGTCTCTTTCTGCCCGGCTGAAACTTTATCTGACAACTTCTCCAGTCTCTCTCTCTCTCTTTCTTCATTTTCCTCTGCAATGTCTCTTGTGAACAAATTAGAAAACAAAGCTGGTAGACCGTAACACTCACTGAAGTGTAGATTTTCTCACATCTCTCCTTTGTTACTGTTGTTTCCCTTTTTTCAAGAAGAGAAGAGGAGAGAAGAGACGCCCTTTGGAAATGAGCCAGTTGTCTTGGCTGCCACTTGCTGATGGGCATTCACTTCTTTCACTGTATTAACTATCACTTTCTCCCTGCTTTCTATTTCTCTCCACTGTCTCTTCCTCCAAGTATCAAGCAATGAGTTGCTCTGTTTTTCTGATGGAGACATGTAGTTAAGGAAAAAGAGTTTCATGAGAAGGGGACATTACTCTTTGGTTAAACTGCTCACAACTGCCTATTAAACCTGTGACAGGGTTTGCGAGTAGAAATTGCTTTACTTTAAAGGGTCACACCAAGCCAAAAGGTTTGGGAACCCCTGATGAAAAAGAGATTTGTGCTACTCAATGATAGAAGTGCAATGTGACTGAGACCCTTTCTAAAGCCAGCTGGTTCATTCATTGACAGTCTTAATGGTGAATCCATTCAGCTGTCCTCTAACCTACCTGAGCTTCAGTTTCTGCAGGTCATCAGCCAGGTTGTCTCTCTCCACCTCCACACGGGCGCGCTGGTTGGACAGGGCTTCTATTTGCCTCCGCAGCTCCCTCATTTCATCCTCATACATCTCAGCAACGCGGCCGGGCCCCTCGCGGCCCCTCAGCTTCTCGATCTCTACCGTCAGCGCCGCATTCTGCTGCTCCAGGAAACGAACCTTCTCGATGTAGCTGGCAAAGCGGTCGTTGAGGTGCTGGAGCTCGGCCTTCTCGTTGGTCCTTGTGTTGAGAAAGTCCTGGTTCATGGCATCGGCCAGGTTGAAGTCGAGTTTCTCACCAGAGAAGGTGCGCACGGCCGAAGAGGAGCCGAACCCTGCACCCCCAGCACCGGAGGACACCCGGTAGCTGGAGAAGGAGGGGATAGCAGTATTCCTAACCTCATAGACTCTGGAGGACATGTGGCTTGTGGAGGCGCTGCGGCCACCTCCTCCAGAGGAGAAGAGGGAGGACATTGGGGTTGACCCAACGCCGGAGCCAAAGGTGCGACGGTATGAGGAGGCTGTCTGGGCTGAGGAGGAATACTTGCTCATGGCTGGTTGACTGGTCGGTTGTCTTGTGGTTTGGATGGAGGTGCTGAGACCCAACTGTCCCACTGGGCAACTGGGAGAGACGGAGTGAAGAAGTGCCAGACACTCGGCGCAGCTATTTGTAGATCTACCACACCCACACCCACCCCAACCCCTCCTCTCCGTCTGTCCTGTCTCCATTCACTCCGTCTCTACTCCCACTACCTCCTACTCCACTGCACCTCCCATTCTCCTTTAATTGATCACTTTGCCAGCATTTCAAATCCCGGCTGAGGACAGATCACCATGGACCCATTTTGGATGATGAGTTAAAATTGGGAAAACACCATAGACATAGTTGCATTTGTCTAATCATCTTAAATCTGTAAATGAACATGATTGGTGTCGTTTTGTGGCAACTATGAGGGCAAAAACACCCTGACCACGCCCACGTAGGAGACAGGAAGTGTATACCCTTTCAAACCAATGGTGGAGCTTGAAATGAGTCACCTTTTTATCATAGAGCATTGTTGCTTTTAGTGATGTAACTTTTCAACTGTATCAATAATATTTCATAATAAATGACTACCTTTTAAAGAAAAGTAATATTAATATTATATTTATTTACTATTTTGTCAGTATCTAGATGAGTCATCTATTATTCTACAGGCCTTTCATCCATATCTCCTCCCCCTCTTTCTTCTCATTCCTCTTAACATGTGCCTGCTGTGAGCCCTTGATTCAGCTGTCAAAGGGTTCTGGTTTCAAGTGTTGGAAAGGGCGGTGGCCTTCTGTGTGTGTGTGTGTGTGTGTGTGTGTGTGTGTGTGTGTGTGTGTGTGTGTGTTCTTGGATGGATGCATGATTGAGTGAGTAATTGAGTGAGTCAGTCTCTGCAGTTGTCATAAAGAAAGGGCTTGCTAAGACTATCTATATTCCACGTCCAGAAGAATGAATCCACTGGGGAGCTACAGTCTATATGTCAATAGATTAAAATAGATCACATCCACTTTTAAGTCGGGTTTAAATAGCTTTATGTTTGAAATAGCCAATACACTCACTGCCATTCAGGATATGCAAGATCAATGGTGCTAAAGAAACTGAATCATAAAAGCATCTCTTTCTGTTGAGATATACAACCTCATTTTGATCAATGCATGACACGTTAATGACCGTATTCATAAAATCCCTTCACTCATATAAAACGGAGTTTTAGTAGTGTCCTAATGCTGCACAATTGACTCTATCTTATATAATTTGTGAGTTAGTACCCTGCCAGTAGCGATTGAGCTGGAGTTATGCGTTTACCCTTGGTTGCAAAAGAAGCAGTGCAGTTTGACTGATAGAGCTGCTGTTGGGAAGGTCACTTACTCTCTCCATTCTGGCATAAGTGCTCTCCACTTGACTCACATACTGTCAGTGTGGGTGAACCAATCTCTGCAGATCAATGCACTACTGGTTAAATTCTGTGTTCTACCATATAGGAATATGGATTTACAGTTTGTGCTTTGGTGAAATTTGGAATGACGACCAGGTTAAAGTTTAATTAATAGCATATTATCACCTTATAAAGTTGTTATGGCTAACATGTATCAGCCCAATTATACATCCAGCAGACATGCTGAAACATTAGCACTGTGTTTCATCTAGTCTATTTTAATTGACTTATTTTGCTGTTATTTTCACTTAATGCTTAATTGGAGCTTGTTTGGTTACTGGAAACCATGTTGAGCAGCTCAGAGTCAGCCCTAATAGGAAACCAAAACGAATATGGTGAAATAGGCCAGAAAGCTCCACAGAGTTGCAGAATTGGGTGATAATTATCATGCAGCCCTTTCACATTATTTGATTCCATGTTAACATTATAAAACATTGGTCAGCAGGCGGTAAGATTAAAGATTGTGTGTTGGATTGGTGGCAGCTAGTGGTAACACTGTTTGTCTCGCTCAGAGGCCATTCCTTACCATAATAACACTACTTTAGGAGCAACAAAAGTCAGACGGTGCTACCATGGTTTTGCACTCTGCAACGGTACTGTAATTTCACAAGCATGGTGGCTTTCTTGTAATGTGAAAGTCTCTCTCTAGAGCCGGTGTTTGGTTTGCCCGTTATGGGCTACTGTAGAAATATGGTGGAGCAACATGGTGACTCCACGAAGAGGCCCCTTCCCTATGTAGAGATGAAGGACTCATTAAGCTAATGAAAACACAACTCCTGGTTTCAGGTGATTATACACTAATGAAAACATAGTTGTGAATATTATATTACATTTTTTTCACACTAAGGTAACCCTCCAGGAAATTACTGTATTTAAGTACAAGGTCTTTTGCAGCACATGCTTGTGTATATGTGAGACAGTATCTGAATGCTGTTGGTCTTTAACAGAAGGACATTGCTCATGTCAGACACTCAGGGCTGCGCAGCTGAAAGCCAGCCCAGACTCGAGAGGCATCTCTGCTGTGCCCTGTGTTAAGGACACTACTGTGTGTGAATGTGTTGGTGGAAATGATAATTATAATGATGATGGCGATGATGGCAACTCTAGTTCTGCAAAATGTTAAACATTCCTCTGAGAGCTGAACAGAGGCATAACATTAGCTTGACTTCCTACACACTTCATACATGTAAAGGTCCTGTACAATTGCTGTCTGTGAACCAATGATAAGTTACATTGTCCTGCCCAAAAGGTGCAACAAAATTAATGGGAGCGTAAGGGAGAAGTCAGTCAAGTGCAGTTTGTACACATGGTGCATTCAAATGAAACTTGTGAGGTCCTGTTTACAACATGGGAAGTCATCAGAACACTAAGCAACAGCAATATTAACGTTACTGTTGGCATCTAGAAGCCACAGAGGTTAACAGTAGCAAGCTAGCGAGTGGGTAACATAACGAAGGAAATGAAAAGGCATAATGACAGAGGAGAAAGAGGAGACTATTGGGAATATCAACATTTTCCTCAGACATATTATACAATTATGAAGAAAAGCAATATATGCCTACAATTACAATATATTAATTATGTGCATCTCTGTCCTTTCTGACAACAGCAACAAACACGTCACAACTTGTAAAGTCAGAGCTTTCAGAAACTTTCCACTTCCGAGGTTGTAGATACCACAAGAGGGAGACTCTTCCCGTAAACATAGTAAACAGGATCCCCATTTGAAGGCACCAACAGTCCTGAGAAGAGATTTTATCAGGCAACATAAGTGAAATCACCTGTCTGGTTGGACAATTGGTGTATGGAGGCTTTTCAGACTTCTTCTCTAGTCTCACACTATCTAAACAACAGGGTATGACCTATGACATATCAAAGCTTTCTGCAGAATCTGCTGTCACCCCCAGTGTAAAGATCTAAGCAATTTGAATGTGTAACACTAGAATGACTCAGTAGTTTGCTGCCTCTAAAGCACTCAAATGTAATCCAGCGTTCCAGTCAAGGAGCTTTAAATAATGAACTAAGGCATATTACATATCAGACTGTTCAGCTACACCGGCTGACACAACAAGTCACTTGCAGTTTGATAGAAGTTTTTGTCTCTGTAATGCATGCACACACATCCCTACACACAACCACACAGGCTTTGTTTAAGCTGGACGTAAAAAGGGGATTCAGAAGGGGAGGCAATGCACAATTAATGACGCAAGCAGGCATGAAATGATGCAAGTTTGCTTTAGGTGGTGCAAATTGTGCATCTGTGTGAGCTGGAAATGTTTTGCAGTAACTTGAGCAAAAATCATTTGTGTTCATCCTGAAGAAATGAATTTACAGACACCAGCAGTGTGAATGAGTGTCCCATGTTCTGTGTGGGTGTAGAGTTTGGGGGTTGGGAGAGTTTGTGTGTGGTCGTTCATGTGTTTGAGTTTCCCAGAGCAGCGTGTGTGTGTCAGCTGCTGGTGTCAGCTCTATTTTTAGCGTTTGAACTCTGTTGTCCAGCCGCTTTCCCAAAGGATCATGGGACTGAAGACAGAAACAGACACCGTCAACAAAAATAAGAATAAAGATGCAGCTTTTACTGACATGTCCTGGGATAAGTAGAACTGCTGACAAGCAAACACTGATGTCAAATATCAAATGCAAAATAAAAAAGTTGGTGTCTAAGCACAATTGCAAAGTATTATTAAAGGACTTGTAGAATCAGTATATAATATGGAGTTCATACCCATAATAAAAAAAACTTTTCAGCAATACTTTTGATTTGCCTCATATACATCTTTTGAAGTAAACCTTACTAACTTTGTAGTGGTCCAAATTAAATTGAGACACTGACTTTTTGGTAACACAGGTCTGACATTTCATTAGGTGTAATTAGGTGATAATTAGTAAATAACCTACTTATTCTGGTATTTCCCAATAGCTGCTAATTTATTTGATACATTTCCAGGAAAATAATACAAAGTTAACTGATATGCTTTGTTCCCATGTCTGCTGATAAATAGATAATAATTATCAAATAACTTATTTGAAATTACTTCTCTCCCTGAATCATGACATTAGCTACCAGGTTGCATTTGTGAGATTTGTGCCTGATCAGAAGTGTCTTCTATTAGTTTTCGCTAATGGCGCTAATGGCGGTAAGGGCCCCATTTTAACCATTATATGCTATTTTAGCATATAATTATTAAATAATGCTCATAATAAAGTATTTTTCAATACATTTTGAGGTAAATATTGGGGTAATTTGGCAATAATTCTAAAGAAACTTCTAAAGGTGACTTGCTAATTATCATCTAATACCAATTACCATTTGCGGACCTGTAAAATGAAGCTGTCGTTCCCAAACTACCCCTCACCTTGGACGGACACACCTTGTCCTACAAACAGACAAACTTTGCCTTAGCATACTGTGTTGGGAAAATTGTGATTGGGTGGGGGAGGCTGAGTTGATCCCTTTTTGTCTAACTCACCTGTCTTGAATGTTGTGGTCACTGCACATGCCCTGCAAGCATTTGCCATAGTGACCATTTACTACCTGTGTGAGATTTTGTTTGTTTGTTGTATGTGATTTTTTTTTTCCCTGTTTTTGAATTCGGGCCATACCCTTATGTGTCCACATGCTGCCTTATTTCTCCTTCAGTCAAATCAAAATGATTGTTTTTATTTTTTGGCATTTGTTTATTAAAAAATGAAGAGACATTTGTCAAAGCTGCAGTGGGATTGCAGCAAATGTGATTAAAAAAAGTTATTTTTATAAAACGATCTTTATATCAGTAGTGTATAAGACCAGTAATCTGAAAAAAATCATGTGTGCTCCTAATGGCATCTGTAAGATTTCAGACTGGAGGAAAACAGCCAATCAGAGCTAGAGTTCAAATGGTCAAACTCTGCAGCACTGATCAAATACGAATCAATATTATGTTACTGTAATGACTATTTCTTGCTTCCAATGTTTTCAGAAACATCTTGTAGTTACTGTTTATCTATAAAATGAGAATGTTGTGGCCTGGCAGCCATGTTGAGATCAGCACCGCCCTCCAGCTGGAGCACAGCCAATAGGAACGCCCTCTCTCTGAAATGACCTGTGATTGGCCAAAGTGTCCCGTCATGGGCTAGATTTTTTAAAGCCTGAAAACAGAGCCAAGAGGAGGTGCAGAAGTCTAGTTTTCTCTCAGAAAACTTGAATTACAATATGCTGAAAGGTTATTATTTTTTTGCCCAGTGATGCCAAAAAACATTCTGCCTACTGTAGGTTTCAGATTTAAAAGGCATTCATTTAATAAAATTGAGACATTTTTTTTCATTAAGAAATGTTCCAGTTACATATGGATTAAGTAAATTTGATTTATTTTGTGTAGTTTGAAAAAAGAGCAATCAGGCACCTCTTCCTGGTTCAGGTCATATACTTTAGCTCCAGCACCCTACGCTGCTATCCACAAATATTTTTTGATGCACAACTGAATACCTTCCTCATCATCAGATAGTCTTTCTGTCCTTTGTGGCTTTGGGAACCCAGGACTCACTAGGCCCCCTTCCAGGACCATGACTTTGCTTGTTCCAGTGCCAGAGGCCCATATAGGCTGGGTAAGCTCCCTGAATAGAAGAGGGCTCAGTCTGAAAAAAGTGGGATGCAGACGCTCCAAAAAAAAATATTTCACCTCTAAAGGTTATTTATAGTGATGTGTTGAAACTGTTACCAGAAATGATGTAGGGGCTTTTCCCCTCCACAGATGATGTGAAATGACCTGATATGAGCATGATGTGACTTTATATTCTGAAATGACTTGAGCAGTCATCCTGGAGTTTCCCAGTTGAAGATCATCAGAAAATGAGCTATACCTACGGTACGAGTTGCCTCACAACCCCAGACACAGGAGCAATACCTGACCTGTAGCCTAGAAAAAGACTCTTAAATTAGCATCCAGATCCTGACACGGCTGGGAAAATACTTATCACACACAGACGCACGCAAGTCTGAGAATATCAACAGTACATACTGTAGCAGCCAAACCCCTCTCAGCCATGCCGTATTTCTATTTTGGGAATAATGCAATATATATAAATAGCAGCAGTAAGTTCCCGAACTTTACATTACGATGTTACAGATCTGTATGCGATTGCTTTGTCTGGATTCTTTAAAACAGGAGAGAATGAATTATTTTCACTATTATTAAGCTCTTACTGAGCAACTGTAACCTCAAAACAAAAAATCTGGTCTTCTATCTATGTTCTATGGTGGAGAGGAGGTTGTGTTGCTCTGGCTCTGTCTATTTGATGTAGAGAGGAGGTTGTGTTGCTCTGGCTCTATTTGGCATGGAGAGGAGGTTGTGTTGCTCTGGCTGTATTTGGATGGAGAGGGGGTTGTTCGGCTCTATCTGTTTGGTAAAGCCAGGAAGCTGGTTGCTCCTGGAGCCACCTTCTCACACATGTTCACATTACATGTATCCGTGTTTGTCATGTGGATTATCTAGGTTGTATTTTTTTTCATTATATTGTTACTTTATTCACATGACATCTATTGCATGTCTATTCAACCCTGGAAGGGGGACTTTCATTTTCATTTGATTTTAAAACCCTCCTTTTCACAATGAGATATTATCGCTGACATTTCTTGAACTAAAATGAGAGACATAAATGTCATCTTTACATTACTTATTCACAGTGTCCCAGTGGTGGGGTATTTTGGGTAGGGTGAGGGCCCTCTGGCCTGTGGAATGCAGTCAGGAGCCAAGCAGTGTGGATGACATGACGGGAAAATGTTTGAGGATCCTTTTTGAACCACTGGACATTAGAAACTAAGATAACACAGACAAAATGACAAAGATGCCTTCATGTGAATTTGTGTTAAGGTGAATAAACAGCTGGTGGTATATTAGATATGGCAGTTGCAGGATGTGATAATAGTGGACATACTTTATAACAGAATGACAGAATGCAGAGTGATAAATGGTGAAAATCCCACGATGTTTTAATATGATTTAAATAGTGTGTATAGGTGATGGGAGTTCAGCTGGTTTCATCCTTCATAGACACTGAATGCAAGTTGCCAGGCAACCAACCAAACACCCATACACACATGCCAATGAGTTGAGCTGTTGCACAAGAGTGACAGATGAGAGCAAAGGAGAAGAAGACAGAGAGATAGACGCAGCCTGTGTGTGTGTGTGTGTGTGTGTGTGTGTGTGTGTGTGTGTTTAAACATCGGTGATTGCATGCAAGCGTGTAACATGGAAACAAGAACATCTTTATAGACATATTTTACGGGGAGGCAGATCTATTTTTGGTCTATCTCAGTAGAGATATGATAGCATAAGCCAGCGACAACACAATGTGCCAACAATTTGCCATCAAATCAAACCATGTGACTCATGATAGAAAGGCTACTTCCTCGTCTACCACAGTCCAGCTGAGCACTGAAATTGAGCTCTGTTTCACGAGAGGACAATGCACAACTTAACATTCAGTACAAGTAATGATCTCGTGACATTATCAGACATTCACAGGATGCTGCCTACGGTAATAGGGATGACGATAGGATCACTGTGTGAATAGCAGGGCCAAAGCCGACTCTCTGCTTCTTCATTGGGCAGTCTGTACATCTCTTAGTTTGAAAAGTTTAAAAAATTGAGTGCATTGTTGGTAAAGCTCCAGAGCTATTTTTTTCTTTCAAATTGTATTTTTCATTCTTTTACAAGTTCAGAATAGTTTCCTAATTTATATTATTAATAAATAGTAGCATCTTTTAGTCCCATGTTTCTCTTATAATGTAAATACAATTTGCTATTATTATTATGATTATTATTATAATTATTATTATTATTATTATTATTATGATTATTATCATTATTATTAGTTCGAATGAATAGTCAAATACCGGTTGTCAGGTAGATCCCTGAACATAGATAAAAGATCATGTGTGAATGTACAGGCTGCCTATAAAATATTAATAATAATAAATAATAATAAATTGCATAACATTAAAAATGTGCAACCTGGAGTAGTTTTGGGCATAAACATTTTGGACATTGTAGCCTCCTTCCACTTTATGCCCAGCATGTGAGTAGATATTTTCATTCATTATTGAGTATTTTATTCATGGATATACAGAAAGTTACAGCATGGTAGTTCTGTTTGTGTACTGAGAGACACAAGAGGGAGCAAGAGGACAGCAGGACAGCAGAGCTGCTATGACACAGCTTCAGTGGAGATGTGGCTCTGCCGTTTTCAATACTCAGGATCAGTTATGATAAATAATAGAGTATCTTCAATCTTCAATATTCCCAAAGTGCTAGACTGAGACACAAATATGTACAATGACAACAGTAATGATACATGTGCCTGCAAGTTATCACATTTGTCAGGGCACTGGGAATATGTTGTAAACAGGATCACAAGTGTTCTTTCTGATAAAATGTCGTGTTTTAGTTTCCACATATCAGATGTTGGCACGCTATTACCTGACTGTTACCTTACCTGGCCTGAAGTGAACTGAAGAAACTATTCTGCATGTGTAAGCCTGGTCTTTTGAGACAGCTCTTGCTCCCATCATTCCTTCCATTCATATTACAGGAGGAAACAGTTCAAGCTCATTTTACAAAAATGCGAAACCAACCAATCATCATCAAATAAACACCAAGTTCCCAGTGTTCATGTCCAAACAAAGATATAAGATATCAGACATGGATGTATATAGGCCAACCTGCACACCTGTAAGCTGTCTGATGCATTTGTTTATGTGCATGCATGCAAATTTATTAATATTAGGCTACTTTACTGAGTATTTACATGCAACTTCATACTACTGTACTTCATGGCACTAGCAGGCATTTTATTATTATTATTATTATTAGCAGTAGTAGTAGTAGTAGTAGTAGTAGTAGTAATAATAATGCCACTATTTTAACCTCAGTTAAACGTGGCAGCTGTATACTGTATGAATTGTGGACGGATATGGAAACCTTTAGTAATAAAGTTTAACAGAGATGAACATTAAATTGTTAATGATGAACATGAAAAGGGAATATGTATGTGAAATTATATCAAGGTATTAAACTGTGATGATAAGATGTGCTGTCCCAATCACCACTGTAGGTGGCATATACACCTTCATATGTTATCTGTGACGACTAGCAGCAGGTGGATCCCTGCTGGTCTACGTTATTTCCGCAGCTCCAGTCGTGCGGTGGAGTCCACGCTACGCTGCGTGTCCACATCCTCCTCCCCGTCCTCACGCCCCGCCTTTCCACGGAGGAATTACTTTTTTTCATCCATCCGTTTCTGTTCGTCCGTCACATGGATCCTCTGGGTGCAATGTGAGCTGTCGACAGTACTGGCTGCGGCTCGTTTGAACGAGATGGGGATTTAAAAAGAGGAACCAAAGCAAAGGGACTGAAGCATCTTTCTCTCTGCATCTCCTCCTCCTCCTCATCCTCCTCCTGCTCCTCCTGCTGCTGCTGGGAGGATTCAGAGGATCATGCAACACCTTAAGCCATGGCGAGCTCTGCTCCTTTTAACCGCGCTGTGCCAACCGGGGATCTCAGATAAATACGGTAAGATGATGGAGATGATGGCACGGTTCTTATCAGAAACGCACGGTCATATTGCTGTAATGTTCCCTCAGGTACATGATGTGTCTGAGTAGCTAATGATCTCATCCGGCTGTAGGGTACTTCATCCCCTGTGGCATCGCTATCGTAGTCCTATAGGCTAATAATCCTCTAGATACTACATTTAGAGATATCTGTATTTATGTGTCATCCTACCAAAATAAAGTGTGCAAACTGACCTGTGAATGATTAGTCATGGAGAGATGGGCTATGTGGGTAAATGTGGAGGATAATGAGATTAAACTGAGGCGGAGGAGAGATGGAGGATGCAAAGGTTGATGGAAAGAAGAGAAAACCTCTAGAGTCCAGTGAGGGTTTTATTTCTTTTTCTTGCCTTGGTCCATTTTAAAGAATTATGATCCATGTCATACCACCAACACTAATGCTGTTATTGACATTGTGTTATCATCTGTAGTCTTTTCTATTAAGGGAGTCAGATAAATAAATAAAACCCAGACTAACATACACCGATCAGCCAAAACATTATGACCACCTGCCTAAAATTGAGCAGGTCCCTCTAGTACATGATTTTTTTAAAGAAAGGTAGACTGTAGAATTATGTTTTAAACATAAAATAAGAGACAAACGTTATGTGGCACAAAATTTTGTCTGAAGATTAGATTAGAATAGATTGCTTTTACATGCAGGTTGCATATTCTATATTGAATAAAACATAAATAAAAAAAACTTGTTTCCTACATTTTAAAAATGTGTTTACTGATGTCTGAGCAGTCTCGACCTCACATTTCACTGAGAGACAGTAGCAGACATAGCTGTAGCTGTTTTCAATGGCAGCTGTAGTAATTTTAGCTTATTGAATATTGCTGAAGAAGTTTGATTTAGTTATTTTCTTTTTATATATATATATATATATATATATATAGATTGATGCATTAAACTGGCATCATTTGTTATGAATGCACCGATGCAACAAGTGAATTGTCACACCCCATACACAGTACTGTTCCCAAAGGTTATTGTTTTTTTTCCCCACATTTTTGCAGACAAAAAAGGAGTATCTGACATGTGTAGGTGGAGTTTTTGAAGTATGGAGTGAAAAGGCCAAATGTTATTTTCTCCTGACAATAACAAGCGAGCATGATTTGGTTCTCACAGGGGCTGCCACCCCCATCATTTCCCCTCCACCATGTACTGCATAAATATCTAACGTCATTTGAACCATATGTTTTATTACTTCAGTTTTATCATTTAAGTGCAATCACCCAAATGTGATGCATTAAGCTGCTTGGAAATAATTGATTATTTTAAACATCTAAAGCAGATGATGTCAAGGGAGCCATAATGTACTTACAATTGATCGGCTATAAAAACAAGAAAAAGTGAAGACAAAAATGCTGGTCAAATATTTGTCTTTCTGTGGCATTAAAAAAATATATTGAGAAGAACAATGGACAATGGACAGCTCAGTGGGAAGCCATTCTGCAAGTGTGTGAGATTTCAGCACCATGGAGAGAAACCACCGTTGCTTCCCTCTGTCTGTTCATCCATTAACGCCTCTCTGCTTCCATCTCCGTTCTTTCACACAAGCATCCATCCATCTGTTCATCTGATTAGCCATCCGACCATCATGTCCGACTGTCCGCCCTCACGCAGTATGATGTTTATATTAGAGCTGACATTTATTTCAGGGAGGATGTCCTGTTGCTATGACAAACACTACATAATAGTGCTCACAAAACTTGTACAATTCATTGAAACCTTTGTGCTTTTTTTTTTTACTATGCTAGTTTTTTTCCATTTTAAATGACTATAATTGCTCTAAAATATAATATAAAATATTGTGCATGCTGTACCTTGGGAGGATGCTTGTCTGTGTCAATAGTGTACAGGAAATTAATACAAGATGCCAAAATGGAAAAAAAGTTTTAAACACTTGAAAATAAATAGAGTTGAAGTATTTTTGCAATTTGCATCTTTGTTTTAGCTCCATGCAGCTTTATTGGCCCAACACTACCAGGTGTCTTGTCACCACTGTGGTGATTTGTGTGTGAGTCAGTCCCTCTGCAAGCCCCTGTGTGCTATAATTACTCAGCTACACCATTATTTCAGCCCAGGTTTCAAAGTTCAAAGTTTGAGAGGGTGTCAAAGAAATACTAGATACTTACTTGCGCTGTGTGTGCACTATGTGTGCATTTATTCTTCAATGGAAGTAGAAGTGAGTCACTGAAACTGCTGTTCACTTCTGCGTCACTTCATCTAAAGGTTGAGGAAATAGGTCTCAAGCTTCTCTGTCCATGTTTGTGTTCAGGTAAACGTTCAATTCACATTCAATCTGCAATTGCAATTCATTTGGGATACAGCTGTCATTTCCTCGCACACTGTACACACAGATTTCCTACCATTTATTTCTGTCTTATATGCAAACAGCAATAGTAGTGTGGAGCAAAAAGAGAGCTGTAATATGAAAGAGAAAGACAGACAGACAAAATAATCCATGCATGTCGCTATCTGCCGTCAGCCACCTGCTCCTTCCCACAGTGCCGTACCCTCCGAGGTCTTACTCACCACCCTAAAATAAGAAGCAGTGGAACAGCTAAAAACGAAATGCAAAGGGATTACCAAAAATATTAGCAACGACACTGTTCAATTACAAACCACCTAATAAATCAACATAACAATGTAGCCCCAAAATAATCGCAAAAATCAGTGTTTCACATCCACAAAATGCTTCAGCGAATTATGTAGAAACAGCCTGTTCAAGCTGTAATACGTTTTGATGATGTCTATATGTCTATGCAGGAGCAAAATTGTCTAGGTGAAAATAATATTAGATTTTCAGAGGTTGTAGGTTTTATGCTAATGAACGATCCCACTTGAGGACTGAGGAGGCTTTTAAAACGTCATGTACAATAATATAAAAGTCTTCTAAATGGTAAGTGCCGCGTAGGTGGCTTCAACAATGGTGGCATTTCAATTTGAAAGACAGGGTGTGTGTGTTTTAGTAACCATCGTGTGTAGTACATTTGAAGCTGATTATAATGACTAAGCCAAGGTTAAGCTCACTTTGTTGTGTTCTCATTTCAACCCTCTAAATGTGAATTAAAGCAGTCCTTACCATGGAAATTGATGTGAAAGATTTTTATTCTAGACCAACTTGCTTGCCCCCTCTGTCTTTCTACCTCAGGTTGCCTGTTTGAGAGAAAACTGTGTGCAAGGGATCAGTTCTGCTCAGATGGTGAGTACGACACACCACACACTCACACACACACACACACACACACACACACACACACACACACACTCACACTCACACACACACAAACATAATCTCCCTTTTTGAACTTGTACGTTAAACTTTTAAAAGAATGTACTTTCTTGATCCTGTCTACCTCTGCAGCATATTAAATTATTAACCCTGCAGCTGGATACACACACACACACACACACACACACACACACACACACCCTGTGTATGTCACTAGAAGCGCACCAACACAAAGCCTCTGTGTGAAATACATGTCAAGGATTTTTCCTCTCTCAGCCCCATGTGTCTATCTGTACCTCTCACCGTCACCTGCCCCTCTCCCTTTTCCTCATCTTTATCTAAGCCCCTCCCCTGCTCCACTGTCTCCATAGCAACACTGACATCATCGTGAGGTCGACACCCCCACAGTTGTTGTGGCAATACAGCAATGAGTCACTGACGCACACTTACGCACTTGGACTGTGGAAATTGCACTTACGCACATGAACAGACATTGAGCGGAATACAAAATGGATCAGCGTATCCTTGCAGCTCAGGAGCAAACACAAGGCTGTGGTTATGCACATCTGTCGGTCTGAGAGACAAATAACGACTACTCAGAGGTTTTTAGTCTGATTGGTTGAGATGAGCCCTTTGTCTCTCTGACTCTGTGTCTCTTCAAGAGCCCAACAATTTGTTAGACACCAACTAATTGACCTATTTTTTTTATCTCGTGGGAGGAAAATATCAAAGTCCACAGACAGCGTAACTAACCACCACAGTCTCCATAGATACACAAAGGTCTCTCTTTGACTAAACAATATGCAGCTACTGTGTTGAGTTTAGATGAAAAGGAGTTTGACTGCATGAGACAACCAGGAGCAACAGTACAATCAACAGAAAACATTCAGACTCTTTTGTGTCTTCATTAACTGCAGCATCTCATCCTAATGATTATACCTTCTGTCTGTGTTCAGTCTCATCTCCTTGAACCAAGTATTTTACTGCCAATGCATCACTGTAAACTGTCTGATTTTACTTGTTGGATGACACTTTTGACGGCCAAGGGCATCAACGATGTTGTGAAATAATCTAATACTGATAGCATGTTTGCTAAATTATCTAAAGCAACAACAAAAATGTAACAATAGCTAAAATGTTTGCTGAGCTATTTCCCAATCTGCTCACATATGCAGCAGACATGCTTATTGAAAACACACAGCAGTTATTGTTAATGTTTCTTTTTGCTGTAAATTTATCCACTGTGGGACAAATAAAGGAATATCTTATCTTATCTTATCTTATCTTAATCTTTTCAGATGCAAATTCAGTAGTAAGTCTATTACATTACGGCGACTGCTTCAATACTGCTACAGTTTTTTTAATGCAGGCTTGTTCGCTGACGCACCAGGAGTTGAATGGGAGTATCAATGTCAATTTCGTCTATCTGTGTTGACTGATGTAGAGACTCATCAGGTACACAGGACAGCTACAGCAGCCTCGGCCAGAAAAGGAGCACTCCTTCTAGCTTAGCTTAGAAGTAATGTTTCCACCGCACACTAATGACAGAGATGCCAGCATCCTCTAAGGTTTTATGAAGGCAGTGGTGCATTCACAATCAGCCTTTGAGGAATAATTTGTCTAGATGTCTAAGGTTTCTTGCGGTTCAAGGCCTTTTCTCTCTGGTTGTCACTGGTGAAAGGAAAGATGGATTGTGTCCTGCCTTGGTGTGATATATATGCAAGTCATCCTTTAGAAGCCTTGAGTAGTTGTTTGTTTGTGTCTCTGACAGGATGTGTGGCCCTTATAGACATGGATGCATGCCAGGCAGATTAGATCACATTACACATACATTAGGTAGAAGCAGTGGAGTGTGAAGTATTGGACACTGTAATTTTTCCTTTTTTTTCACCCCTTTCATCGAGGTGGAGGCGTTGGTTGTTGTGGTACCTTGTAGGGTCACGGTTATGGTGTGGCTGTAGGCATTTCCTCTATAAAACCTAGCATCTGTTAGAGCATGAGGCCTGTATTAAACAGAATGAGGTCATACAGTTTCACCCAGGTGCATAGGTGTATAGCTCCCTGACCTTGTCAACTGGCTGCTCCTTGAGGTGCTGACTCTGTGGATACCAGGTTGATGTACAACAGGTGTCTGGGCAGCCCACCAGGGAAGTTTTGGTGTTGTAACTGGCCATAGCAGCAGGTGCAAATTATGTCAGTAAATTATGTCAGTAAATTATGGTCCCATTTAGAGTCAAATAGACCACAAACCAGGGTATGCTTTAGGGCGTGGTTACCTTACAATTGACAGGTTGCTACCACGGTGTCCAGTCTGGATGTTGCCTGTGTTCTTGTCTTACAAATTTAACCCTTTCACAGTGTGTTTTCAGTTCATGGAAGTTAATAGTAACATTTTGGGTTAAAAATGTCTTTTCAGCATTCAGTTGTACTTAGCTCCACCCTCTCGTGTCACTTCTGGTTGTAAAAAACAAGATGGTGACAGCCCAAATGTTGAACTCAAGGCTTCAAAATCATAGTCCACAAACCAATGGGTGACGTCACGGTGAGTATGTCCATTTTTGTAAAGACACAGTCAATGGTTGGCATGACTTTACTGTGAATACACACCTGCTGACACAACCTTCACCTCCTGCATAATGTAGCACTGATGCTTCTCATCACAATTAATTTGATAATAATTATTTAGAGCATTTTTTTGAATTGTGTAAGTTGAGCCAAACGTTGCCTTTCTTTCACATGTAACAGCTATCCCCTGTTCGACGCTGGATACTACAGTATGTTCCCTGCACAAAAGTGATAGTGACAGAAATAACCCAAGCTCCATAAATAGTCCCAATCCAATCAAGCCATGCAGTTTGCTGTTTTCACTCCATTCATCTTCCATTCCTCCTCCTCACGTTCCTCTTCTCTCTGTCATCAGTCAATTCACCACCAGGGATAAAAGCTCCTGTATTTCTGCCCTACCAGTGCAATTCCTAGCCTGGATTCAATATCTTTTGTCATATCACATCATTATCAACATCAACTATGTGTAATTTGATTATGGATTTCACTGCCTGGGATGGAAAATAGTGGGGGAAGATGCACACATTTGTATCTGTATCAATATTCTGGAGGCCTATCTCTTGTCAGACTAAGGATCAGCTTGGTTTTATCATAACACCAACACAAAGCTAATACCTAATTTACCTGTTGTATACCCACCATGGACTGTATAAGAAGTGGATTTAGTCACTGTCACGTCATCATTGGTTTGTGGATTGCCGTTTTGAAGCCTGAAGTTCTGCATTCTGCCCATCGCTATCTTGGTTTTTGGCCGTTGCCATGTTGGTTTTTAGCAACCAGAAGTGACACGAGAGGATAGAGGTGAGTGCACCCGAACGCTGAATAAGACATTTTTAGGTGACTGAAAACGTTATAATTAACTTTCATGAACTGAAAACACACTGTGTTAAAGTTGACTGGACAACACTGTGGTAACAACCGGTCAATCACAAGTTAGCCACGCCCTAAAGCATTATGGTCTATTTGACTCTAAATGGGACCATAATTTACTAAATGAACATCATGCTGTACTGAAGACTTGAAACTAGTGATTGAGACCATAATGTTTACAATGTTTACTGAGGTAATACATTTTCTCATAGAATTCTATGCAATCAGACATTTTGCAACCAGAGGAGTGAAAAGAATGTGAGTTTAAGGCACTTACACATTGGCTTCACTTTTCAGGAGCCCACTTGATACCCACCCACTTAAAAACGTCAGTACATATTGTATATATATACTGTACAAAAATGTATCATTTCTTATAACATTTTGTGGCTCTATAAACACATTAATCCTCACTAATCTGTTAGGCCTACCATTTCACTGTGGCAGGGTGGGTTGTGTGAGGTTTAGCCAGTGTAGTGAAAGACTGGTGACTCATCAGTGCACCAGATAATACGTAGTCTGCGCCGCTTTGTCTTCATCCCATCACATTGCAGTCTGACTCTTTTTCTTCAGCTATATCCTCATTTTTACTCACTTTCAGAAGACAGCCCTTATGTGATATTAATAATGAGAGCTCTACATGAAGTACATTTCAGATTCTCAGTATCTGATTCACTTGTTTAACCTACACACTTTGTGGTGGATGATTTCGTGAATCCTGTACCTGATGCTGAAGCTGGTCACTAAGTAGGTCAGGCCTCTACTTATAGCCCCTTTTCATTGTGCCTTATGTCCTAAAATGATAATCATTTATATGATTTAGAAGGGATGAACCGTCGAAATGATATACATGGGAATGATGCATCAGGTTGTGTCTGGCTGCAGAGTGGATGTATGAAATTGCGTGTCCTAAGCCTGAGACAATGTACGTTTCTTCATGTGCTGTATGTGTTCAAAATATGGATTCATTTATGATCATATGAGAACATTTCACAGAACAATACTGAGCAAATGCTATCATTATTTCTGTCGCCATGGGGCTACCTGCAGTCTAGCAGCTATTTCAAAGGACATTTTCTAAAGCACACGCTGACAGTAGCAGAATCTCTTCAAAAGCAGTGACAAGCAGTGTAAGTGTGTGGGCTGTACTTCAATACTATGACTCACTGTGTGGGCTACATACGAATTATGGGTCTTATTACAAAGTATTGTACCTCAAGGGCAGCTTCACTGAAATACCTGTGGGAAAATGTGTACAGTTTTAGCTAAAAATCTAAGGAAATATAATATATATGTTACTGTAATGCCTTGTTACATTGGTTATTAGTGACTGTATTTTCTATAGGCCTTTTGCTCAGCAGGTGTTTTGATTTGTCACAGTAGGAAACACACAGGTGTTACTAATCACATTAACCATGGTGTTCATCCCAGATGGGCTGTTTGGTCAGTGTCATAGCTCGAAGCAGGACCTGGTCCAGTACCAGGTGTCCGTTCCTGTTCTGAAGAGGATGCAGGAGGTCCTTAAACAGCTCATGCTACAAGGTGAGATGATAAAATCGTCACTTTATTCCTTGACAAAGCTAAAACTGTTGTGCATATTTAAGCATGTTTAACTTACTCCTTCTAAGAAGGTTTAGGCAATGTCACATTATGTGTGTGTGATTTTGTCTCTTTTGAGGGTCATTTAAACTTTTTCTGTGAATTGTACCTAGAATTCACTCAGACACAGCCGTGAGCTAAATGCTAACATCAGCATGCTAACATGCGCAAAGTGGCAATGCTAGCATGCTGACGTTTAGCAGGCATATATGGTGCCTTCAAATGGTTATAAGTCACGAAGAACACCGCTGCTAAGCAACAGCAATATTAACGTTACTGTCTGAGTCTAGAAGCCACAGAGGAGAGAGAGGAGAGAGAACGATTTAGCAAGCTAGGAAGTGGGTAACAATGCAGGAAATGCAAATACAGAGGAGAAAGATGTGGTCATTGAGAATATCAACATTTTCATCAGACATATTATAAAATTACCAAGAAAAACATTATATGACTAAAATTACAATATACTGTACAATATTAACTTATTATGCACCGATAAATGAACTTCCATGGGCTCCACCATTTCTCACAACGCCAACAAACAAATCACAAGTCGTGAACTCAGAGCTTACAGAAACTTTCCATGTATTCATATGGGCCCAACTCGTAAACACAGTAAACAGGACCCCATTTGAAGGCACCAAGACAATTGACAATATTCACCATCTTCGTTTAGCATGCTAGCACTAAACACAAAGTAGCACAGTACAGTAAAATGTACAGGCAGTACATTCATTATACAAGTACTTGAACATAGCTCTTGCTTTAATACAAAATAGAACATTTTTAAACAAAACTAAGAGTCTACAGTCATGCTAGCGCCACACTGTGCTTTGAGCTAAATGCTAACGTATAATGTTTTCAAAATGCTAATGTTAACATGCTGATGTTTAGCAGGTATAATTTTCTCCATGTTCACCATCTTGGTTTAGCATGTTAGCATGCTAGCAATCAACACAAAGTAGTACAGTAAATTACAATGTACAGGCAGAAATCCATTATAAGCTCTTCAAGACAAATCCTGTTTTAACATAAAATAAAACATTTTTAAACAATACTAGGCATCTACAGCCATGCTTACAGCTCTGTGAGGCTATACTTAAACACAGCTGTGCTTTGAGCTAAATGCTAATGTCAGCATGCTAATAATTCAAAATGCTAATGCTAACATGCTGATGTTTAGCAGGTGTTATGGTCTTCATTAACGTGTTAGCATGCTAGCAATCAACACAAACTAGGACAGTAGAGTACAATGTATGGGCAGAAATCCATTCATTATACAAGCTCTTCAACACAACTCCGATAGGCAACAGTATTGATTTCAGAGAGTTTCTCTTTCTTGTGTGTGTCTTGTGTGTGTGCAGGTCTTTCCTGGCAAGACGACATCACCCAGTATATTTTATCAAAGGAGCTGAAGAGAGTTCCTCATACCACCCACCCATCTAAGCCAAACTCCTCTTCCTCCTCTTTTCATTCATCTCAGTGAGTACTCTCCAGTTACAGTGATACTCAGCGAGGAATGTACATTTTACACAATACACTGAGTCAAAGGACAGACTCAAAGCTATCCATTCATTTCACCCTGAGTCACCATTTATTTCCTTCTGGATGTATTCCTTTATCCATCCCTCCTTTCAACCCCTATGTATCCAGCCTAATCCACTCTTTGTTTCTCTCTGGGTTGCCAGGTCCAAACAGAACATCCCCCACCACCACAGTTCTAAGTCAGGGTCCACACCTCCTGGAGGCAACTATGTGGACTACATGATTGTCGAGCCTCCTCAGTCCCCACTACGCATGCAGACAGCCTCCATGGACCCATACACATACCACCAGGTACACATACTGTACACACACATCATGACCATCCAAAAGCAGGTGTGTGTGTCAAACACCAAAACTAGCCCCAGGAATAAGTGTAGTCACAATAGAATCACAGTTCATATAGGCTAATATTAGTACAACATATTTTATATCGTCTTAGAACATTACAATAGGGGTAAATGTGTTTATGAAAAAATAAAAATCTTAGCTATCATACACATGTTTTAAACACAATACTAATTCAGTGTAATACCTCTCCTGATTCCAGCATAGATATCAAGATGATGTGGAGAGATCACTCATCGGAGCAGGAGCCGGTTATGCCCGCCCCTCTTCAAGGGCCCAGGCCAGTCAAAGAGAGCGTGAGCGTGACAGGCAGCTGCTACAGGAAGCCTTGTCTCTCTACCTGGCGTCCGCACAGCCCTCTTATCGCCACCGAGGAGCCGCTTCCATGGCTCCTGCAGGTAAACAACTTTCTATTTTCCAAAATAAAACACACAACAACAAACTGTCAAATCGGGTTTTTATAAACAATTTTGTTAAACAGTAATAAACACATTACAATAATTCTCTTTACCATAACCTGTAATGCTATGAGCAGGTCTGCCTTATTATGAGGACTTGGAACTGGAGATACCAGTGGACTATGTGGAGGACTACACCATAGAGGAGAGACTTGGTACTACTGGCAGACAACAAACGCTGCAGAATAAAAAAGTTCCTCAGGACATCAGTGCTCTGTCTGGAAACAATGGTGAGGAAAAGGGACTTTATTTTACTCATATTTGATTTACATGATGTGTTACATCATTTCTTGGGCATACACAGCGTGTATTAGCCTACAGAACATCCATACAATTTCTAAATTGGAAAGTGCTAACTCTTTGCTATCCTGTATTAGATGGCCTTCTCCAGAGGATGTCAGAAGTCTTGAAGAGGTACGGAGTCGACCCCAGAGAGCTCAGTCAAGAGCAGCTTTACAAGCTAGCCCTCATTCTGCAGCTGATGCAGGCCCAAGACAAAGCAGGTAGTCTTTTAGTTATTTCAAATCGACAACTAATAGGAATACTGAGTCCCCTGTCCCTTCTTTTAAACATAAACACAGGATTATGAAGCGCTATATAAATACACCTTGGTAGCTGACACTGAAAACATATTAGACTTTATTGTACTATTTGTGTAAAAACATTTTGCCTGTCTGAACACAGATCCTATTGAGAAAGACCTCATCACCCTCAAGGAGGTATGTCAGCATTTATTGCCAGCAGTGTCCACATGAAGCAGTCATGCACTTTTTTCACTGACAGGTCTTCTATCATTCCCCTGTAGATGCAGTTGTTAAAAGCAGACAGTGTGTCCCATAAGCCTGAGAAACCTGCACCTGTTCCCGGTCCGCCAGATTCCCCTCCTGCCCCGTCCTCCGCCTCAGTCCCAGCTACACTTCTAGCCAAGAGCGCTGGCATATCCTCTTCTACCTCCCAGTCTCCACTGGCCGCTCCCGCCGAAGCTGGACAAGGCTTGAAGGATCAGGGGCCACCACTGGTTGAGGGTACTGGAGCCAAGGAGGAGTATGGGTACATTGTCACCAATCAGAGGTCAGCACTCAATCAAATTCAGCTTTCAGCTGTTCTGTTTCTTTTCTAAAACATGAAGCACGTCTCTTCCTGTGGAGCCAAATTTTTTTTATCAGGAAAGACCTACTTCACTCTGAGTGTGTAGAATAAATTGCAAAAAGTAAATATTAAACAAGATGTTTACAAGGAGGATAATGGTGTTTTTCATTTGTAGTCCTCTGAGTTTATATGATGGAGTGAAGCTGTTGGAGCTGCTGGCTGATAAGATACACCTGACAACCAGCAGCTTCATCAACATCAGGTAACACCACTGTCACTGTGTGAGAGAGTTGTCATTTTCTCAATTTTACTCCAAACAATAACAGACAGACAGTATTTTTCCCAGTTTTGAAGCATCCAACTTGTGTGTCCCTGTGGTTTTGTGTTGCCAGTGTGGTGGGCCCCGCGCTGACGTTCCGCATCCGCCAGAATGAACACAACATGACGGCTGCAGAGGTGGCTGCTAAAGCTGGTGAGGCTCAAAGATACAGACAGACACACTAACACCTACCTACTCATACATACGCACAAGCATAAAGTGGAAAATATGTGGGAACACTGTACTGTTTGCTTTCACTGTTTTAAAATGTTTGTTGTTTTTTTTCACCCAAACAGTATCTGAAAAGACCTTCCTGGAGTCTGAGACAGGCCTGAAGATTGTACAGACTGGTGTGGGAGAGGTACTTGATACACACATACAGTACTGTACACAAAAACGTCACTTCAGTCTCTGAGAAAAAAATTTCCTTCGTAACCCCTACTCAGTCAGAAACATATGGAGCAGTTGTCAAGGCAACAGTTTAATCACTCCTCTGTATTCCTTACCATTTCACTTAAATATATTCATTTATGGACCCTGGCTTGACAGACTTAATGTCAAATTAGACCCCCGACAAACCACCAGCTCGTTGTTGTATTTTTTGTATGGATCTACGACCTTACTTCATTTGTGTCTGTCTTTACAGAGTGACTTGATTTGTCTCTTAGTCCAGCGATGTTAACTGATTTGAATCAGGCCATATTACTGGTACTTTGAAATGGCTTGTGAAATGGATACACAGTTAGGTGTGTTCGTGTTGAGGAAACCCTACAGTACAAATCACGTAACATGATGCACAGGATGATGGACTGATTCAGATATGGTGTGTTTGCAAACATAGAGGATATATTTAATCTTGGAATATCATCAAATACCATCAAAAGAAGGTGTTGATGAAGAAAAAACACTAAACTTTTTTGTAAGAAAACTGACTTTATGAGCACAGACAGTGTATACTGTACTGTGACGCACTGCATCCATCTCAGTTCTAGAGCTATAGCTAGAGTTTCCACATCCACCTCTATGCTTACTGTGCTGTAATATTGTGTGTGGGTGTTTGTGTGAGTAAACCCGGCTGTGAGTGTGTACCACCTGGAGGGCAAGTGGTGGCCAGGACAAATCAGTCTTCACCTCATAAAACCATCACTTCACTTGTTGCCATGGTGCTCCATCGCTCCAACCCCCACCCCCTACTTACGCTCCCAGATTCCAGGTGCTATGGCAACAGTCACAGGTGTCATTGACCTCATTATTCGCTATTCACACAAACAGCCTAATTCCAGGCCTCTGAATCATCGCCTTCATCTTGAACTTCGGGTATAATGGATCGATAACGAAATGCCAATTTAGACTGAATATTAAGATAACACACACACACACACACACACACACTAACACACTAACACACACTAATTGACTTCAGGGCGGCAGATAACATTGAAAGTTCCCTGCCAATACAACAATGGAATATGTGTCAATTCTGGTAAATTACTTCAGAAATGTCATTATTTTTTTCAATTAATTCATTTCAAATGAAAGCATGATTTGTATACTGATTTATTTGACCAATGAGAGAGAGAGAGACACACACATGCAATGTGAAATGAAAACTGCAAATGAATGACACAGTATGTCAATCTGAAACTTGCTGCATGGATGAGTGGCATGTACCGTACCATGGTTCACTGATCTCCATGGAGCCTCTGCTGTCCTTTTAACGGGTTGCTGGTTCATCCTACCTAGAGTTCTCAGACCTCTGTCTTTTAAACTCAACATCAGCCTCTCAGCACACCGTGCTGTCACATACAGTTACATACAAAGTGCAACCTTTGAATTCCAGTCATCGATTCCCTTTGGTAGCTTAGCTTGGATTGACTACACTCAAAACGCGAGAATATGCACGTCAACAAATGGAGACGGCACTCTGGTTACATAATAATATGTTTTCTTTGTGTTCTTGCCCTCCTGCCCATATCTCACTCACCACTCGTTATGACGTCTTTTTCCCAGAGGACAGACGCACGGGGTCTCCCCCAGGTAACCAGGGTTTCCCAGGGCTCCAGTGGCACAGTCATCACCCTTGTTTCCATGGCAGTCGTAGGAGGCGTGCTGGTATTGGCCATGGCCGTAGCTTGTCTCAGGCACTACGCTCAGCAAGTGGCTAATGGCAAGCTTGGACTGGGGCCAGAGGGAGGAGCAGAAACACACTTTGACTACCAGGTAAGTAGCATTAGAAGATTCAGAATGGACGAAAGGCCATTGCATGATTTACCAGAGGTTTTGTGTGTTTGTTTTTACCTTGGTGTCAATATCCCATTGGTATAATGGATTGGAAAAGTGTAAGAAACCACATTATGTTATGCTCAGTACCAAACAGTTAGTGGTTACGGCTCCATAAAAGACAATTATTTTAATGCATTTGTCATAGTCTTTCATATTTAGCACAAAATTATACCTTAACTGATAATTCAATTAATAAGTGATAACTGATAATAATGACTAGTTGCAGCCTTGTTATTAATTAAGTTATTATTTTTCTGCCATTATACCGCTCCCTCCCTCTCCTTACTTTCCACTCAGGAGCTATGTCGGCAGCACATGGCATCCAAATCCTCCCTGTGCCGCCAGGACTGTGTGGGCGGGGTGAGCAGCACCATGGCGGGGTCCGCCATAGGCACGGGTGCCGGCGGTCGAAGGGGTACGGACACGTCCCGAGTCAGCAGCGTTTCCTCCCAGTTCAGCGACGGCCCCCAGCACAGCCCGTCCTCCACCCACAGCTCCACCCCATCCTGGAGCGAAGAGCCCGCCCAGTCTAACATGGACATCTCTACTGGTCACATGATACTGGTGAGTTCATCAGAGCTGGTGTAGCAAAGGAACCTGCTGCTGTTCAAGTCATCCTTTTTCTTGTGAAGCAGATATTAACCTCCTACATTTTATTTGCCTGTCATCTCTCCATCAGGCTTATATGGAGGATCACCTGCGTAATAAGGACCGCCTTCAGAGGGAGTGGGAGGCCTTGTGCTCCTACCAGGCTGAACCCAGTTCAGTAGCTGTGGCCCAACTGCCGAGCAACATGGACAAAAACAGACACGCTGAATCTCTCCCCTGTTAGTTCATCAATGTGTCACTGCGATCATTTCTGCCCGTCTCTGTGATGGTGTCATGTATATATCAGTCAGAGATCACCTCCTTAGCCATTCATTCTTTCAGCGAATCATTTTCTTTTACAGATGATCACTCTCGGGTGAAGCTGAAGACTGATGTAAACCCCAACAAACAAGACTACATCAACGCCAGCATCATTGTAAGAATTCTTCAAACTAAAATATTTTCAGTAGTGGTTTGTTATATGGCGATTTATCCCTTAATACATTTTATTACCAAAGACTGGGTCAAGGCCCACAGGTGCATTGTAGGAGATTTTATTAAAGTCGCCAAATAAATTAGCAGAATTTCTTCTGCAGTCTTTTCACATTTATATCTGTAGTACACCTTTGAGCCACATGAGAGAGCTTGAATGTTCATATTGTTCTGATAATTGCAGCATATGTATAATATTAATTAAATCTAACATGAAATTCTATTAAAACAATAAGATATCCTTAACTAAAAGTTATCAAACATATATCTCTGTGAGATGGCTTATTTACCTGTTCAAGATAATATAAGATGCAGAAATGGCAGTAAAAATGGTCAGGAATGTTCATTTATACACAGATTTGCTTTTCTCAAGATTTTGAGATACATAAGGCCTATTGTGAATTGGGTCATTTTTAAAAAGTGGGTCACCAGAAAGAAAGTTTGGGAAACACTGCCTTAATATAATATGAGGATTTGAATAAACAACCAGTATGTAGGTATCTATTTGAATCAAGTATATACTATATACTGTACTGCTGATACATTGTCATTGTAGATGAGTTCAGAAGGAAATTAATTCTTTGTTACAACAGAAAGAAAATACATGAACTGTGAATTTTCAGCTACCTTGATGTGTCTTACAGTTATATTCAAAGCCTGTCTCTCTATCAGAGTACCAACACTTAAACCTGATTCAAGTCTAATCTGTAAAATTCAGTCCATGCCCAAGAGCCCAAAGAAAGGATTTTGAAGCTTCTTGTCTCATGTATTTATAACCATGTTACTGTATAAGGTTATATTGCTCCCCTGCTGTGATTCATATCTATCTGAGAATCCTTTGCTGGAAAAACCTAAGAAACTCTGCTCTCTCTCTCTTTTCTTTTAAAACGCATAGTTTGATCATGACCCTCGCCAGCCAGCTTATATTGCCACACAGGGACCACTGGCTCACACTGTCGCTGACTTCTGGCAGGTCAGTGCAATCCTCCCTCTGTTGTTTTTCTGTCTTACTCCCAATGAGTAGGATTTACTTGCTGTTCAGTGACAAATTGGACCGTTCAGCCCATCTGCACGAAATCTGCCTTGTTACCCACAGATTTATTTTAATGTGACAGTCAGGTCTGTGAGTGCGTATATACATCCATGTGTGTGTGTGTGTGTTCTCTCCGACCGACAGATGGTGTGGGAGAACGGCTGCACAGTGATAGTGATGATGACAGCTCTGGTGGAAGACGGAGAGAAACAGTGCGAGCGATACTGGCCCGATGAGGGCTCATCACTCTACCACATCTACGAGGTTCATTTCCTGTCGTAACTCACAGCCTTTAATTTCACATTTATTAGCACAGTGTCTTTTTATAATGTTCTTCTGGTAATGGTGCAATAGGTCTAGTTTCCCTGCATTAGACCTATTGTCAAAATGGTTTTGTTCAAAACATAAAGTGGCAGGGTTATGTTTAAGATTAAGTTCAGTCCATTTTCATCTTAAAAAAATCATCTGTCTGTTAAAAGTGTCAAACCATGGTAATGGTAGCCATGATAAAATGCTGCTGCGCAGTGCAGTCAAGTCAAGGTTCAGTGCAAATTAAGCACATTTTTTGCACTTGGAACAAAGGAAAATTTAAACCTATTGGTTTATTAGTTTTTACCCTGCAGGACCAGTATGTCCACTCAGATTGGAGAAGAATAAATGAATCCAAGACTGATCTCAGTGTTAAACTCAGATCTGAAATTAAATACAGGATTTTAATGTCATTCTGTAATTCTGATTTAAGTCAGAATTTCTTTATAAAAACAGTAAACAAAAAAATGGAAATTCCCCCCAAACTGAGGTCACTTACAGTTTTGTATCTGTAATTACATTAAGGCATTTTTCTTGTTTTTTAAAAATGAAAGCACAAGACAAAAATGTACTACATATGCACTCTATATGTTATGACCAACGGAACTAGATCACGGGTACCAGTGACAGGAGGGTAGCTGGCATCTCCCTTAGAGATATGGTGAGAAGCTCAGCTCTCCGTTAGAGATTCGGATGAGAGCCGCTGCTCCTTTGCGCTGAAAGGAGCCAGCTTAGGTGGTTCGGGCATTTGTTAAGAATGCCACGTGGGTACCTCCCTTGGGGGTGGTGGGGGACGGCTAGGCATGGCTAGCTGGGAGGAGGCCCTGGGGAAGACCCAGCACAAGGTGGAGAGATTATATCTCCACACTGGGCTGGGAATGCCTCGGGATCCCCCAGTCAGAGCTGCTTAATGTGGCCCGGGAAAGGGAACTTTGGGGTTCCCTGCTGGAGCTGTTGTCCCCACAACCCGATCCTGGATAAACAGTTGACAATGAGCAAGTGAGTGAGTGAGTGAGTGAGTACACTGTGCTGGCTATGCTACAGTCCGTTTTTAGTTGGGTTTTATATGTCAAGTCAAGTTAGACTTCATTGTATAGCAGATTAAAAACAACCACATTTGAGCAAAGTGCTGAACATATCCATAATAAAATACAAAGCAGAGCAGAGTAAAAACAATAACCATAATGTGCACATAACAGCAGTAAAAGAGTAGCAGCACAACAGAAAATAAACTAAATAAAGAGAGGTGAGTCTCCAGCAACGACTTAAATGATTCTACAGTCTGAGCAGTTTTAATATGGAGAGGTAAGCTGCTCCAGAGAGTTTCTGAATCTAGTTCTGGGGACATCCAGGAGCATCTGATTGGTCCACCTCAGTGCTCTGACTGGAGTATGAAGTATTTGTTCTTGGATAATAAAACACTGAGGGAACATGGGTGTTATTATTATTCTTACTGAGTGGAGCTGTCAGTGTTTGTCTATAATACACAGCTTGCTTCAGGTTCACATTGATGTTTGCCTGACAAAGACCTGAGATGTTGCATCATTCCAGTCACATTCCTTGTCCTTATCGTCATTCCTCCCTCTCTTTCCTCCCCTCTCTGTCTCTTTGTGTTTATTAGGTGAACCTGGTGTCGGAGCACATCTGGTGTAAGGACTTCCTGGTGCGCAGCTTCTACCTGAAAAACGTCCAGACGCAGGAGACCAGAACCCTGACTCAGTTCCACCTGCTGAGTTGGCCGGCTGACGGCATCCCCACCTCCACGCGACCCTTGCTCGACTTCCGCAGGTATGAAACAGCACAATTATTCCCACATGTGCCCTTGATTTCAACAGGTGCCACAAGATTCAGTAATTCTCAATAAGTAAATGGAGCATTGCAGTGCGTGTGTCCTGTTGTGGTGACTCACATTAGTGGGTTTAAATCCTCCTCATCACCTTCATCACATCCATCTTTTTTCTCTGTTTCCAGTCTCCCCTGGCATTTCATACATCAGTCATCAGCTCAGCTCTGTCTCTCTCCCTCTCTCCCAGTGTGCAGGTTGATAGGTTTGTATTTTAACATCTCCCAGTGTCATTTTTGTGGTTTGCAGCTAGTACTCTGGCTCCAGTTGCATAGTCACAAAAATGAGCATTGGCAGGTGTGACTGGCTACTGCAAGAGGGACAGTGAATCTGTGGCTTCCTCTTCACATCTTCTTTCCTGTTTTACCATGTCACCTCATACAATTTCTATTTTACTCCTGCCCTGACATTGGGTACCTCATTTCTTATCTGTTTCCATCTGTCTTTTTACTGTCCATCCTTTGTTCTTCCTACTTGGTCACATTCTGTTTTCCTCTCATTGCCTGCAATAGAGACATTAATAGTTGTGTTGTATGCATTTATTAATGTCTTGATTAGTTTACTGACTGGAGGACTTAATGTGTATTTCACTGAATATGTGAACGAGGTTAGTTGGATAGCACTTCATTTTACAGGTCTGCAAATTTCATGGTAATTAGGTGATAATTAGCAACTACCGTATTTGAAATTTCTGTGGAAATAGTACCAGATTACCCCAATATTAACCTCAAAATAACAGGAAAAAAAAAAAAAAAAAAAAAAAATATATATATATATATATATATATATATATATATATATATATATATATATATATATATATAGATATTTTACTTTATTATAACCAGCTTGCGGCTCTTCTGTGTGGAGTTTGCATGTTCTCCCCGTGTAAGCGTGGGTTCTCTCCGGGTACTCCGGCTTCCTCCCACCGTCCAAAGACATGCTGTTTAGGTTAATTGATTACTCTAAATTGCCCGTAGGTGTGGATGTGAGCGTGAATGGTTGTTTGTCTCTATGTTGTCTTTCTCTATGTGCCCTGCGATGGACTGGCGACCTGTCCAGGGTGTACCCCGCCTTCGCCCAATGCCAGCTGGGATTGGCTCCAGCCCCCCCGCGACCCCTAACGGGATAAGCGGTTGACGATGGATGGATGGATGGACTTTATTATAAACATTATTTAGGGGGCTGCATGGTGCTGCAGTGGTTAGCATGAATGGTTGTCTGTCTCTATGTGCCCTGTGATGGACTAGCCAGTTGGGATCGGCTCCAACCCCCCACGACCCCTAATGAGAAAAGCTGTTGAAGATGGATGGATGGATAAACATTATTTAGTCATTATATGCTATAATAACATATAATGGTTAAAATAGAGTCTTAGGCTTGAAAAGTGGCTGCACAATCATGATCAGGCACAAATCTCACCATTGTGAGTTATTGTCTACACAAATGTAAGCTGGTAGCTGATGTCATGATTCAAGGAGTTTTTAAGAACTTTCAAAGAAGCTGAATGCTAATTATCATATATTTACCAGCAGACATGGAAATAAAGCAATCAATTAACTTTGTACTCTTTTCCTGGATATGTATTAAATAAATTACCAGCTATTTATTACCGCTTATTGGGAAATACCAGATCATAATTATTAAATAATGTTTATAATAGATATATAGTAAAATAACAATAATAATACAAGTCCAGAATCAAGTCTCTAGACAGCCAAACAAAGTAATTTTTTATCAATTTTGAGGTAAATATTGGGGTAATTCCTTGCTAATTATCACTTAATTACCATGAAATTTGCAAAATTAAATTTGTAAAAGTGTTACCATTAGTTACGATTATAATGTTTATAAAAAATAATTTATAATAAAGCCTTTTTTCTGTTCTTTGTTCTCCTTCCTGTCTCTGCTGTCCCTTGTTCCTGCTTTTCAGGAAGGTGAATAAATGCTACAGAGGTCGCTCCTGCCCAATCATCGTTCACTGCGGGTAAAAAAAAAAAAAACGATAATAATAAAACTAATGATTTCTTTTGGCCGAATCATACAACAGTGTGAATATGTGTTTGGAAAGCAGATTTAGGTTTAAAAAAACGCCTTAGAGAATTACCATAGATTGCACTGACAGCATCCTTTTTATGTGTCACTCTCCCAGCGATGGCACTAGCCGGACTGGCGCGTACATCCTCATTGACATGGTGTTGAACCGCATGGCCAAGGGTGAGTCCCTCCACACACACACACACACACACACATAGGGTATAACTCAGTACCTAAACATTCTGACATGGACAACAAGGTCAACATTTGGGGTGAGGATGAAATTATGTCAAGGTTTGTTCATTGTGTACACTGATGTGTTACCTATTGTGGACAGCAGAGGGAGCTATTGTCACAATTTAGTTCAATAACCCTGCTTATGTGAGATTTGACTTATTATTCAACACTAAGGTATGGGTAAATAATATATTATGGAGGTTGTTCAATAAAGTTGCCTTGTAGGGCAAGTTAGACTATATTTGTCTGTTGTTTAATGTTTTTTGTTTCTGTAAGTTTCAACATGCATTACCAAATCTACAATCTTCACACTGTAGATTTATTTAATGTGTCAAGCTAATATCAATAGGCTAGCATAATATCTTTCTTAGTTGTCAGGATAACTTTGTAATCCTATTTATCTTTTTATAAGAAGGCTTAAAGAGAAGGCTCTTATCTTCTGTGGCACCAGAACACTGACGGTCTACATCAAAAACTATGGTAGTGATGCTTTTACTGTTCCCGTTGTTGTTAGGAGTGAAGGAGATCGACATTGCAGCCTCCCTGGAGCACATCAGAGACCAGAGACCCGGCTTGGTCCGCACCAAGGTACCATAAATCTGTGTCTGAACTGTTTGAGCACTTTAAGGTGTACCTCAATCATAATCCAGTTGTCTCCCTCTCTCCTTTCTCTAACCACACACCTCTCACTCTTCCATTACCCGCCTCTCGTCCTGATCAGGACCAGTTTGAGTTTGCGCTGACAGCAGTAGCCGAGGAGGTGAACGCCATCTTGAAAGCCCTGCCGCAGTGAGCTGAGGACGCAGTGAGGACAGACATCCACAGGAACACACTCGTACGATCCAGTCATGTATGTCTGGCCTTCACTGTAAATAAGAATTTGCTCGACCACACCTGGAGCAGTGACTGCTCTTGTTTCCAGCATGCAGTATTTTACCATCTACTCATTCTCTGGGTTTTTAAAACTTTTTGGAACATAATTAAATGCTCTTTGGCAGGATGTAAATATGGACAGGAGATCGACTCTCTTCACCAATATGGCACAAATTTGATCTTTGCTCCCTTGAAGTTTCTACGTAATTCAACAACAATGAGATGTGAACTACAAAGAGTAAAAAGTTGCATCTACTGTGCCCTTTCCATGTTAATGTTTTCAGAGCACTGACAGGAGACACTTCTGTTGACATATCTTACTGCCATCTGATTCCATCTTTTATTGGACATGATTACCTCAAATGATTACTCAACATCAGCAGATGATTTACCACCAACACCAGGGTTTGTTTGGCTGTTGTGTTGAACAGTACAATTTTCTTGGACTAATGCTGAAATAAAGTTAAATCCTAAACAAACAAAACATCCACCTGGCTGATACACAACAAGGTTTCAGTCCATTTGAACTCTCTGAGTGTGTCGTAACTGTATGCTACTGTCTCGTGTGCGTTGATTTCCAGCAAGTTTTTATTTGTGAGACCTGTCTTTGCCATGACAACATGATTGTTTGCTTCAAGCTCTGGTCCTTTTGTAACGGATGCTGTACGTTGACCACAGAGTGCACCTCTCTTCCTCTCTGCACACACAGTGACGATGTTTCTGTTCTTTTATTGTCTTACTCTGTGTACAACCTTGTGATTTATGTAAATAATTCATCCTGATGATTGTGTTTATTTCATGTAGCAGACAGACAGAAAATATCTATAAAAATGTATTTTTGACTTGACTTGAATAAATTTGTGACGTGATGCAGCAAAACACAAAGAAAATGCCTCAAGCTTCATTTTCACAAGTGGGTGTTTTATAAAAGCTAAATGGCACATTTAAAACAGGTTCCTCTGTCTCATGTATTTTATCAACTGATTTGAAATGCATACATTTCCAATCCGGCTTGGGACTTTTCTGTGTGGAGTTTGCATGTTCTCCTCGTGCAAGCGTGGGTTTTCTCCGGGTACTCTGGCTTCCTCCCACAGTCCAAAGACTGTGTTTAGGTTAACTGATCACTCTAAATTGCCCTTAGGTGTGGATGTGAGTGCGAATGGTTGTCTGTCTCTATGTGCCCTGCGATGGACTGGCAACCTGTCCAGGGTGAACCCCGCCTTTGCCCAATGCCAGGTGGGATCGGCTCCAGCCCCCCCGCGACCCCTAATGGCATAAGCGGTTGACGATGGATGGATGGACATTATTCAAAGGTGCGTCAGAGTTACACAGCGCTCCCTGCTGCACAAGGGAGGAACAGCCAGAAACAATTGTACTGCAATCTGTCACCTCACAGCAGGAGAGTTGCAGGTTCAAACCCGGCATGCATGTTCTCCCCGTGTTAGCGTTGGTTTTCTCTGCGTTCTCCGACTTCCTCCCACAGTCCAAAGATGTGCAGGTTAACTGTTGACTCTAAATTTCCCATAGGCCTGATTGCAAGCATGAATGGTTGTCTGTCTCTATGTGCCCTGCGATGGACTGGCGAACAGTCCAGGGTGAACCCTGCCTTCACCCAATGCCAGCTGGGATCGGCTCCAGCCCCTTCACGACTCCTGACGGGATAAGTGCTTGCAGATGGATGGATGGATATTATTCAAAAGTGCATCAATAATTTTACAGACAGCGCTCACTGTTGTACGAGAGGAACGGCCAAAAACAAATGTTTTGTAATATTCCATCCATCCATTATCTGTAACTGCTTTTCAGACATGCAAACTCCACAGAAGTTTGCATGTTCTCTCCATGTTAGTGTGGGATTTATCCAGGTTCTCCGGTTTTCTCCCACAGTCCATAGGTGTGAATGTGATCATGAATGGTTGTCTGTCTCTGTGACAGTCCTGGCGACCCCGAAAGTGTACCCCACCTTCGCCCAATGACCCCGCAACCCTTAACAGGATAAGTGGTTACAGATAATGGATGGGTCTTCAATTCTTTGATATTAACCTTGATAAAGATAAACTAACATGGACTGATACAGAGTAGTCAGCAAGCAAAAAATGCTTTATTTTCTCCGCTTTATATGTTTTGAAACATTTTTCTGTTTCTGTTATCACTCAGTTTCCAGTTGCAGGCATACTTCAGATGAAATGAAACATGCTAGTTAATGCTCTATGGTTAATGCAGAGATGATTAGAACTACTTCCATGGGTTTCAAAATACAAACTTTCCAGTCTTTCACTCCACAACGAGCTATGTACACACACACACATACATAGAAAAACACACATTTGTGTCTTTTTATTAAGTGTCATTCAGCAGGTCGGAGCCATGGTGGGCAGAGAGAGACAAGTGCATCAAGGGGAATTGACCTTTGACCTGTAGGAATAGACGTACAAGGACATGTTACACTTTTATCAGTAATGCATATACTGCAGGCATCACCTGATAAAAATATGATGGGACCATCATCTACACGGGGCTTATGAGGTAACTTTCAGGGTGCGTCAGGTTCACACTGATGTTTACCTCAGGGCAGCGTGACGGCAGCACAGCACGAGCCAGGTTAGCTTGTGAAGGCCTCGAAGTCTGAGTCTGAAACAGGAAGCAGGAGGCAGGAAGTGTAAGACAAACAACAACTCAAGTCCCAACAATGCGGTACAATAAAGCGTGTTTGTCGCATTACAAATTTTTAAAAAAAAGTTGAATCCTTTGCTGTCACAGTGAGATCTCTTAGCTCATAACATGACATGCAAGGTGATACCAATATATTGTTAAATTTAAGCAGAAGAGATGAGCAGAAAATATGATGTATGATAAAATGTGAGATAAAATAATGTTATTTCAAATTTGTGATGATTAGTGCAAGATAGCTCTAAATGGACATCTACATGGCAGTTTTTGATTTGGTTTTGATGAGAAATTGAGAAAACAACATTTTGAATAATTAATTGTCTTCTTAACACGACTTAGTTTGTACTGATAAGCAGGTCAAATTCTGTTGCACTAAATAAGGTTTAGACCTTCATGGGTGAGCGGAGAGATGAGATGAAGAGATGAGAAACAAGCAGACTTATAATGATCAACATACAGCTTTGAGGTAAAGACTCAATAAGTAAAGTAAATTTGGACACACTGGTTTGGACAATATACTGAGTGGAATCTACTGTAAGCATAGTGATCAAGTACCATTATTGTCTTTTAAAATTAAATCATATGCACTCATTTCAATCATATCAACATTTTTTTAAAGACCCAGGAGGAATCATTCAGAATAAATGAGAGGGGAAGCAGCATGGCAGTTCATTCCTTGTATTGTAGTTGTAGTATTAGTAATGGTAGTACTAGTATAGCATGAATTCAATGACAATTAGTGAATAAAAAAGAAGTATTACTGCCATATTCTGGAAAGAAAAATCAAATATTCCAAATATCCTCTTCGGCTCAATCTTTATTTGTTATTTCCCTTTTAACAATCTGAAAATAAAAATAAAACATGTCAGTTCAATGTAGTACAAATAATACAGGCCTCTCTCTCATTCCCTCTCTACACGCAGTAACAGTTTGGAGAGGACATAAACAACTCAGAAACAACAATTACTTGATTTTTTTAAACTGATGATCTCATAGCTGCTTGATTTTTGCCAGTGATGATAGTTATCCTTCGGAACGCCGTGCAATGCAAAATAAATTAAGCATGAACGCTATATGACAACCTGTGCTCTATAAGCAGCGTAGAAGCAGTGCAGGGAGAGGGACACTGCCTGTAATAAGGTGCATATTGTATTAAAACATACAGTACACTGCATACTGTATGCTTAACATATTACTGGCTCTAGTAATTACTTTTAACACTTTTGTGTTTTGGCACCAACAGTACTTTCTGTTACTTTCAGCATTATTTGACAGATACAGCAACAATCACATTTAAAATTCTTATATTAGTATTCTACTATGAGTGTGTGTGTACTTATTTTAACTATGTTAAAATGTTATTTCAGCAGTGAACAGTCACTGTGCTCACTAAGCAGCTCATCCCCAGTGTTTTGCTTCAGGTGGCACTCAATCAGCAGATGTTGAAAGAAGGAAAACACAGCGACGGCCCCTCCCCTACCTGGACAGTTCAAACCAGCCCAAGGGAAATCAAACCCAGTGTTCCCAAAGCACTTAAAGTCAACTTCTCTCATTCCTAATCACTAATGTATAGCTTTGACATTGGCTTTGCTTTAAATACATTCTTTTTTTTCTTGGCACATTTGCAGTGGCAATGTAGTGAACACAGTAAATTAGTTAAAACATGCAAAGGCACCAAAAGGATCAAATATCAGAGATCTATATCATAGTTATTGTAACTCTGTTTTACATTCAATCATAATGCTGTACACATTGTAAACTGTGCTTTGCCTCCCTCCCCCAAATCTACAATCTGACCAAATACGGTTGTTAGACACAGTTTCTCATCTGCCATCATCCTGATGAGCTCAGAGAGGAGCCGCCTGTGATGTTCAGAGACAACAAGGCACAGGTGAGCTCAATCAGTGCTCCTATAAATAGGAGGGGAAGAGGAGGAACTGATGTGTCTGACAAACAACACCGGAGGAGCTCAACCGGGGAGTCATCTAGATAAAGCCTTTTATGGTGGAATCTCCTGGCTCACCGTCCCTCATGTTCGAATGTCCCTAGTCTCTAGCCCTCGCAGATTTGGTCACCTAAACACTGCTCATGATATTTTAGTAAAAGTATATTGTATTGTACTTGCATTCAATGATACATTCGCTCCTTACTATTGCAGCTTGGCAACAGTGCCGAATCTGGGCTAATGGTTTGTTAGTAATTGTGACTGGGAAGCTGGTATGTGTTTACAAAGTGTACTAGCAAAGTGTGTGCATCGACTACTTTTTGCTATCATATATTCTGGAAATTATTAGTTTAGTAGTTCTGTGGCCTGCTTTGGGTTTTGACCTATTGTTTCAGACTGGATGCGTGACACAGTGCAGACTACATTTCCTTTGCCAGTTAGTCAGCATGAGAAACTTCTATGGCTGATCCACACACACACACACACACACACACACACACACACACACACACAGAAACTACTAACTTGGCCACATCTAAATCTCTCTTAATCCCACTCTTTTCAGTCTGTAAATATTTGGCAAATTTACATATTGCTGATGATAGCTGTATTGTCAAATATATGGAAATGTCTGGATTGTCACAGTTGACACACTCTCTCTTTTAGAGGTGTTAAGATGGCATTACAGCGTTGTGACCAGCTGAGGCCCTGCCTCTGATTAAGAGCCTGACCATCACGTAACATTAGAGTTTGGCTATGGGCAGAACACTGTGGTAATTATTAAAAATAAGGCATCCCAAAAACACACATACTCACACTGCATTAGCACACAACACACCCGCACTTCTTTTTCTTTTTCGAACTGCCATCACTACTTTTCGTGGCAGGTTCAAACTGCTCTGCACTGCTCTGGCTTTGTGGCGTAGTGGTGGTAGTTGTGGATGACTCAGGAGAGACATCTGCTTCCCTGGTTCCCTCCCCCACCTTTTCCCAGCCATCTCCAGGCCCTGAGCCCATTTTAAACTCCTGCTCTTCATGTCTCTCCTCTTCGACAACATTTTTATTAACAGTCACATTAAAATGTGCAGTCTTAAAAACCTTGTCTCCTTTAAGGTTACCACTTTGGTCATTCATGGCTTTGCCCAAACTCACAGCACCTGATATGATGTCGGTAACAGCTGCTCTCTGCTGGGCGTCCATTTCGGACAGGCTGCATGCCAAAGCCATCTGCAGGTCTTCGTCGTCTTCGTCGTCATCGCTGTCGCCCGCAACCCCGTAGTTGTAGAAGGGGGCGGAGCTAAATGAACGGCGTGTGGATAAAGAGTGAGATCTGTCGGAATCAGCAGGTGATCTGTTTGGGATTTGTGGCTTCTGAGGCTGTCCCTCTCGTCGGCTCAGCTCCAGCGCCAGGGCCATTTCATCCTCCACACCTGGGGACAACACACGCAACAACAACACAGGTGTGCACAAGCAACATGGAGTAGCATATGCACCAACATGCAGAAATACATAACTACAGTAAGAGAAGCTACATTTTCTACATTCTCTAGGGATCAATATCTAACACAATAGTTTAAATTTTCCAACATTTGACTTGAACACTTCTTGATAAGCAAGAGGTTCCTGTCTTTGTTAGATCTGTTGGATTCAGTTTAAGATATTTCTGTTTGAGGTCTTTAGTGGAAGCACTAAAATTCACTGAAGCCGTTGAACTTTTGTTGACAAAACTAGCCTGAAGAAAGTGAAGGGATACCAAATGTTACAAGACCTATAGTAAGTTTATTTGTGACGCCATTCTGTTCTTTGGTCTTACCATTAATTAGGACGCTCTTTAACACCCCGTCCTCCTCGATCTCTGTTCTTTCTTGCCCATTCTCCTTTATCCTGTAAGCAAGACAAAATCATAGATAAAAGTAAAAGTAAATGTGTGTGTGTGTGTGTGTGTGTGTGTGTGTGTGTGTGTGCCACTGTGTTCGGTGCTTTTTCTGATCAAACATAAATACAGACTTCGTCTTGTAAAAGTCACCTGTATACTAACTTATTAGGGCTACAATGGTGACTCTACAGTCATATTTTGTAGTTATTTTCAAGACAACTCGCATATCCAGTTGCATTCAAATAAAATTCAAAACACAATGATGGCGCACTTTTTTGATATCCTCAGTTTTGCGTTTATGTAACATTTGCATACAAAATGCCATCACATCCTAGGCAAGATAAAAAACTACAAAATGTAGGAATACTTTCCTGATCAGAAAGTGTTTCAACCTAGTTTCAGTGGCGTTTGTTACATTAAAAGAATTTAGAAAGTGTAAGAAAATTAAACTGTACATAATTATTATTAATTTCAAATAATTTCCAAAAATATTTCACTACCATGCCTTTTATTCTTGTTGGAATAAAAAAAATCATAAAATATTTGAGAAAATATATATTTCCCAGACTGGGATGGCGTTACATACTTCTTAGTGGTGGTGCGTTTGCCATTTACGATGCGAGTGGAGGTAGACACTGATTTGAAGTTGCCCATCCCTCCGCCCATGCTGTCCATCCCATCCAGACCTCCCATGGAAGAGGAGAAGGAGGTAAAATTAACTGAAGGAGGACAGATGATCAGGAAGAGAAGACAGACTCATTAATTTTGATGTATCATTGCAGAATCTCTGTCTGTGCAAAGATAATACAAATCCTGTGTTATTGTCACAGAAAGTGTGGGTAGAAATGCACAGTGAGGTGTCCCAATATGTGAAAATAAGAAGAGAGAGGTGAGTTACCAGTGTAGTTTGGATCATAATAATTGCTGCTATGATTATAGTATTGCTTTAAAAACATGTTAAACTTTTGACTATACCTGTATGTGTAAGTGACTATGTTTGAGGTGTAAATTTTAACTGAAAACAGTATTTTCAAAGTTACAGGGGGTTACAAAGTCTGAAAAAAGAAGGATTGCATGCTGACAAATATAAAAACACACTTTCCTCATATTTCAGCAGTTGTTCAGCAGCAGTGCTTTTGATATTGTGGTCACAATACGATATGCCATGTCTTAACTGACAGCTACAGTACAGGATAATGTAGTCGCCATGCAACTTTTGCAACAGTTGAAATGTAACTGTTTACCTGCAGCTGAAGGAAAAGAAAAGAAGCGACTGGGGCCGAAGTGAGATGACGAGCCTCCAAAGGATGGGAAGTCATCTGGATGAGAGAAGGAGAAAGAGAGACTTATAATTACGCAAATACTGTACTGTTATGTATGGTGTAATATTGCTTTAGTTTTTTTCTGATATTAACTGAAGAAGTTATACTTCACTCAAACAATGGAATCTTGTGACTGAATACAAAGAGGTGGTTTTCCCAAAATACAATAAGCAAGTAATGAACAGGTGCCCAGATGGGATCCATCAAGTAAGAACTTGTATAACCCCACATGAATATTGTGTATGACTTACCAAAGAAGTTAGCGAAGGGATCCTGGCCGCTAAAAAACTCTCTGAACACTTCATCTGGGTTGCGGAATGTGTAGGTGAATCCTGGGTAATCTGATGCAAAGTTTGAGCTGCTGGGGAAACCTGGAAAATGAAGTCGTTGGGGTCAGATGGGCGAGGAGCAACCAAGTGGGCGAAAGAGTAAAGTCGGCGTAGTAGTGGAGGAAATAAAATTAAATGGAGGGTGCAGGAAATGTATGGAAGGGAATGAGGAGAGATGCAATAGTGAAGAGAGAGAGGAGGGAAGAAGGAAACCGTAATGATGCAATAATATCTCAGTATCTCATTGTTTATGTTTACCTGTGTGTCGCGTTTCATAGCTGTCATATGCATCGCGTTTACTCTCTGTAGTAGAGAAACAGAGTACAATTTAATGATGGGATAAAAACCCATAGACCCCAACACGTCTCTTTTTCTCATACAAACACCCAACACATACATTAAATCAAAACTACAACTACTATGTTATGAATGAAGTCCCTCCCTGAAGAGCCTGACATCATCACACAGAGATTCATGACTCACAGCATCAATACAGATCAAGCCCCAACAGCCACTTGACAGCACACACATATGTCCTGACTTACTGTCAGATAGGACTTCATAGGCCTCAGACAGTTCTTTGAATTTTTTCTCTGCTTCCTCTTTGTTGTCTGGATTTTTGTCTGGGTGCCATTTCAGCGCCAGTTTCCTGTACCTGAACTCACAACACAAACACAAACATTGGCTTCGTCCAAAATCACAATCCATGCACTACATACCCAATACGTGTACTATCGTTCCACATACTTTTGTGTGAATAAACAGTAACGTGTATCTTTTCGTCGTCACTTCCTGAGAGCCTCTTTGCTGGTTGGAGACGTGTAACCATGGTAACACGTACCAACCTCAGGTGACCAAAATGACGGTTTGTGGGAGTCAAATTCTGAATTATTTAAAAAAAAAATATATTATGCCTAGCAAAGGGAAATCTTATACTTAAAACATTACTGATATTATAGAGCTGTCTGTCGATGTCCATTATGAATATTGCCGTCACTGCCGCATTGCATTGTGGGATATTTATGCAGCTGTAGTCTCCAAAAACATCATGCAATGTGCATACTCTTGTTTTCATACCAATACTCTCATACAAATATATATATATATATATATATATATATATATATATATATATATATATATATATATATAGAGAGAGAGAGAGAGAGAGAGAGAGAGAGAGAGAGAGAGAGAGAGACATGTACTAGTACTAACAAACAATGCACTATGGAGAGCCCTAGAGACAAAAGACACCAGACCACTGAGGTCCATTCCATGTCTTTGAGGACTCTGTATTTTTCATACTAGTGGTTCTCAAACCTCTATTTATGGGTTTAGTTACAATGCATAATGAGATGTATTTTTAGTGTTTTGACATTTTATCCCACATGTTCAGAGTACTTTTGTTTGAAACCTAATTCAAATGTGCTCTGAAGTTTATAAAATCCAGACACATAAAACTAAAACTCCAAGGCTATTTTCCAAGGCTTACATAACCCAGCAATGTTACAGTAAGAAGATAAACTCCAAATATATTTTCATTGACTGCATTTTATATTCAAGTGAGATGTTACTTTATTGTTTATGGATTGTGTGAAGTGAGCCCTAATGCTTGAGAGATACTTACGCCTTCTTGATGTCATCCTGAGAGGCTGTTTTGGACACTCCCAGGACGTTATAGTAATCCACCATGTTGCCTCCTGTCACTCCTCACCACACCACCTCCTAAAAGGAAAGTTTTCTTTTTAATACAGAATATACTCAACTCTGACTGGACATACACAGTCCTGTATTTTATCAAACTCTTTGTATCTCTGGTACTTCCTAAAATCTAAAAAAAAAGGAAAAGAAACAGCTCTATCTATGCTCTTTATTTCTTTAATTTGCAGACAAGTGGTCAACCATGTAATGACCTTTTTTCTAAGTAGCTCATTCAGTTTTGCACGTTTAGACCTTTTTTTAGGACTATCTTGTTTGTTTTACTACAACTGTTATGTCAGGACACCTTTTACTATTCATACATGTTCTTTAATGTCATCATGTTATTCCCAGCAGACTTTCCCCAGTTTTTAACCTGAGCAGAGCTGCAGTAATTGAAAAAAACAATGTGATGGGTGTTACTTAGTGTTTATACGACAATAATATGTTTCTTTTCATTTCACAGTAAATGAAATTCACCTCAACAGATGTTTGGCCTGCTGAAAAGCTCCAGTGATATACTGTAAATCTGAATCTCAATCTGAATTTCATTAAAGTCACATCGAGTTCAACATGTGATTGAAGTGTTGACTGTCATTTTGATTTAGACTATAATCAATACAGTGATCTAAGCCTCACATCTACAGTACGGTGTATGGCCATAATTTAAAAACAGTTAGTGTGGGGGTTAGGGATCATAACATAACGGTTAACATTGTTTTCATGTTTATCCATGAAAAGACCACTGACTTATCTGGTACATGCATGAAAAGACTGAATTTTTATGGATGGACTAAGCTGACTTTTTCAGCCCACTGATACCTGGGCTTTGGGTATTGGCTGATACCAAGTACTGATCCGATACTAGTGTTAAATTAATAAGCTGTATGCCTCGCTGTGTGGAAGTGATTGAGATCATACTTTTACGTGTAGAGAAACATCAGGCTGGACTTAAACATTGCTTTCCTAACTTTAAAAGACAAAATGTAACAGGTAAATACATATATGTAGATATTCATAGATTGAATTGTTGTTTATTATTAAAATAATAACTTGTACATGTGCAAACTTGATAAAAAAATCTTCAAGATTAATAGGAAATATAATTCAAGTGTAAATCTTTTTAATGCAGCAAAATTTAAAAAGGAATCAAAATTACAGCATATAATGTATATAGTATATAAACATAGAATTGAATAGGGTAGTCAGTCCCATTGTCACAGATATGTGATAAGTTATTTGAGTCAGTATCAGTGCATTCCTGTTCATTTTTAACCTAAATATGATGCATATTGTGGACTATTGTACTTAACTGTTTTTAAAATTTGTCATTGCGATTTATGAAATGATTTTGACTCGATAACTACAAGGTTCTTGTTAATTTGACAACTTTATCTATACATAGAGATCAGTTAATTTCACTGAATCACTAATGACATGTTTCTAATGTTACACACTGAATAAATGAAGGACTTCACAATGTCCTGCACAGGCTAAATTAGCTGCATGCACATATATTATGTTATAAATGTTTTTCTTTTAACCTTTTTAAAATAAAATTGCATTTTTTCAGTCATCATTAACACTTGAGAGTGTGCCCTTGAGATGAGAAGACCTCAGTCAGTAGTCTGTTATAGCTACACAGTCAGACTCAGCATGCAAACCAGCATGTCAGTCCCATTAGTGGACTGCATCAGTCTGAGGGCAGCAGGGGACTTCCAAACTGAGGTAAAATAACTAAACTTAACTTTCTCTGCCCTCTTGGGACCAGCCATGTGCTCACACGATTATTATTACTATGTTATTTCTAGCGTCATGGCATCCGACAACTGCTGCTGACATGACAGCAGGCCTATACAAACTTACATAGTCACAGGGCTGCGTGTAGCATATGGGCTAACTACATTAGCATTCATATTAAGGCTAAGTTATTTGACCTAATACGGTAAAGTTGGACGTCCAGAGCCTGATAAACTGTTGAAGGTAGCCTACATGGCGTAGAGTATCGTTGGTAGCCACAACTTAAGACGACTAGCTAAAGCTACATGGACCTACCGTGAAACTACATGGACCTACCGTGAGACTATATGGACCTACCGTGAGACTATATGGACCCACCGTGAGACTATATGGACCTACCGTCAGTCTATATGGACCTACCGTGAGACTATATGGACCTACCGTGAGTCTTTCGGCCTACTTAGAGTACAGTTTAGCCGCCTGTCCACCGGTTTGGACCGACAATGAATTAGTTCTGACAGCCGTGCCTCCGGTATGCGCTCCCCCTCTCTTCTTCGTGACAGCAGCCGCCTCCTTCGGTCCCTCTCACCGCCGCCCCGACACAAACACTTTCCTCTAAAACCACAATATGTCCGCAGTGTTACCGTTACACCGGATCTACTAACGGTCCTCGCCGGATAAACAAGCGGACAGTTTGGCCCCGTTCGCCTCGTGCGCTGTTCTAAAGCTGCACGCGCTACGTCACTATCAGCTGAGTGAGAAAAATAGAGCGACGCGTCTGGAACGTGCGAGTGATCGGTGGAAACGACGGTGGCGAGACCCGCCCTGCCCCGACCACCGCCTGTTGCTCGGTGCTAATGTGGTTTAACCAATAAAACAGCTTCTGATGGTAGCCATGGAAACAGAACTCCTAATGCCAACCATTCAGGTTAGACGTAAGCTAATGAAACAGGGGAGACCGGGGCCAACTGTGTCATTCTTTGGTTTTAGTGTCACTACTCAAAAACCTCTTGAACTATTTGGATAAAATTTGTATGTAACTTGCATTTGTGTTCTACTTGTTGTCACAATATTGATTGAAACACTGAAAGTCAAATGTTACATCTGCCCCCATGTGCAGGCATAATCACTACCCTTGATACCTCAGAAATAGGGAGGGGGGTGTCCGGCATCCTCACCCAGACATTTCCCCATAGACTTACATTGAGAAAGAGATCTCTGTAACTTAGTGGATAATTTCTTTGAGGAAAATCAACTCTACAGTTCGAACACTCAAACAGGATAAGCGATTGCAGATGGATTGATGAATGGATGGATGGTCCTAAAATCATAAAACACACATAAATTTTCTCCACTGTGGGACTAATAAAGGAATATCTTATCTCTTTTCTTATCTTAGCTGAATCCAGATTTATTTCCCTTCCTCCGTCTATGTCTATGGGGACCCAGATTGTGACGGTAGCGCAAGCCATGGCAACGGTGGGACCCTGTGGCCGAGTCATGTGACCGAGTGGACGTTATTGAGCATATTGGACATACACAGTAGGGCCCAATAAGACCCGGAAGACCCCAGAAGACCCAGGTGCTGTTCCACAGGGAAGTTGGTCCATTTTGGCTTCATGTACCATATTGAATAAAGACAACTACCTGTAATTAATTAATAAGCTGTATGCCTCACTGTGCAGAAGTGACTTCTTTTACACATTACATTCTCAACTTTATAAAACAATACTGAATTATTATTTATCACCAAAATAATAAGTCCATACACCAGCAACTTGGTAAAACAATCTTCAAAGTTAACTGGTACCGTTAAAACCTTAACAAGCCCTTTTAATGCAGCAACAAACTGGTGAAAACTTAAACAGGAATTAAAATTCCACTCTATATTATGTATAAGATATAAACATAGAAGTGAATTAACTAGATCAGCCCCATTGTCACTGATACCTGATTCAACTGTCTGAGTCAGAATCGGCGCAATATCAGATCCTATATCAATACTGGTACATCCCTATTATTTTCTTGATTAATTGATTAGTTGTTTGGTCTATAAAGCCCAGGATGACATCCTCAAATGTCTTTGTCCACAACTCAAAGGTTACCAGTTTACTGTCACAGAGGAGTAAAGAATTTTGACTTTTTTTTCTCCTTTAAAAAATACTCAAACCATCAATCGATGATCAAAATAGTTGTTGAATAATTTAATAATTGACAACTAATTGATTAATCAATTCATTGTTACAGCTGTTTGGATTAAAACATAAGGCCCAGTTTATAAAACGTGATTCACTGTTATATAATCGAAGCACCCAAGGATAAGTGGAAAAAATTTGGTCAGCATCAATGAGGTAACGCCTTAATGTTTCAAACACATTAATTATTATAAGTAATAATTATCCAACAACAGGCTCTAACATGCAGGCCAATAATAATGCCATTCTCACATTCTTCTGCACAATGAGTACTTCACACACATTTTACTGATTTTTTTTTTTTTTTTTACAGCAGCCATTTTGATAAGTTATTGCAGGGTAAACAGGTGTAATTAATGATATTATTTATGGCCCTGTTCCATTTAGGTGGGCCAGGGCTCTGTTATTGTTCATGCTGGCTCACTGGAATGGCTGTAACACTGAATACAATGGGTCCATGTAATCAGTTACACTTGTGTTTACCCTGCAATTACATGTCAAAATGTTCATTTGATATGAGCCTCTAGTTCTGTTCTTAAGATTTAAATACATAACCTTTGATTGTAAAATGAGTATTTTTACACTGTGGTACTACTGTACTACTTTTATTTAGGTAAAGTGTTGACTGGAACTACAGAAAAGTGTGTCCATATAGAGGAGCAGAATGTGGTCATAGAGGAGAATTATCCCTTTATAAACTCATCATTGAGTGAGAGCACAGTATATACATTTACGTCAGAGAAGTGGAGCTAACCACAGAGTAGGCTTTCAGTTTAATGTGTGACTCATTACGATCACATGATGAGTTCATGGACTGGTCAGTCATGTCTAAATGACTGAACCTATTTATATACAGCCCCAGTAGGAGTAAACCAACTCACTCAATTTTATTATCCAGTCGAATTGCTTCCATCTGGTGGCACAGTGCATGTACTACATGCACAAGGCCGGCCCAGCCCAGTGTTTACTTTGTGACTAATCAAAAGGCAGGAAACTGGCAAAGGTAGAGATACTGGAATTTTCTTTTGTAAATGAATGGGAGCTTCATGTAAAGAGACAATCTGAAATCTGCTGGAAACTGCCGGAGAAGTCCACTCTATTAATAGCAAATATAACAAAATGTATAGTGTATAATGTTTTTAGTCAGTGTTTACTCTGATGAAAACATTTCTTTGAGCATTGCTAATGATTTTGTTCTGGTCCAGGTATAATCTGTAACACTTGTAAAAGCTGTATTAGTCTAGCGAACAATGTGTTTGACTATTTTTGTCGTAGTAATTTACAATAAAATAATTGCTTAATGGACTGCCGAGCTATGGATGAGTTCTGGAATGAACACAATTCATCATTTAAAAGGTTCATGAGAACATTTTATTGATAATACTGATATTGATCACCACCACAGGTTACCAGAGTGTTGTTGGGAATGTGTCGCATTCATGCTAACGTTTGGAATATGTGGTAAAGCCCCGATGATGTTAGGCCCTTCAATACTCCTCGCCCTCTTCATCCTCCTCTCCCATGCTGTCAGTGCCGACCTCTTCATAATCCTTCTCCAGGGCAGCCATGTCTTCTCTGGCCTCTGAGAACTCTCCCTCCTCCATACCCTCCCCAACATACCAGTGGACAAAGGCTCTCTTGGCGTACATGAGGTCGAACTTGTGGTCGAGACGGGCCCAGGCCTCAGCGATGGCGGTGGTGTTGCTCAGCATGCACACAGCCCTCTGCACCTTGGCCAGATCTCCTCCAGGAACCACCGTTGGAGGCTGATAGTTGATGCCCACCTTGAAGCCTGTGGGGCACCAGTCCACAAACTGGATGGTGCGTTTGGTCTTGATGGCGGCGATGGCGGAGTTGACGTCTTTGGGAACCACATCGCCACGATACAGCAGACAGCAGGCCATGTATTTACCATGACGAGGATCACACTTCACCATCTGATTGGCTGGCTCGAAGCAAGCATTGGTAATGTCAGCAACTGACAGTTGCTCGTGGTAGGCTTTCTCTGCAGAGATGACTGGAGCATAGGTAGCCAAAGGGAAGTGAATGCGAGGGTAGGGCACCAAGTTGGTCTGGAACTCTGTCAGGTCAACATTCAGGGCTCCGTCAAAGCGAAGTGAGGCTGTGATTGAAGACACAATCTGGCCAATGAGCCTGTTCAAGTTGGTGTATGTCGGCCTGTCGATATCGAGGTTCCTGCGGCAGATGTCATAGATGGCCTCGTTGTCCACCATGAAGGCACAGTCAGAGTGCTCCAGGGTGGTGTGGGTGGTCAGGATGGAGTTGTAAGGCTCCACCACTGCGGTGGAGACCTGGGGGGCTGGGTAGACAGCAAATTCAAGTTTTGATTTCTTTCCATAATCAACAGATAGTCTCTCCATCAGGAGGGAGGTGAAACCTGAGCCAGTGCCTCCACCAAAGGAGTGGAAGATGAGGAATCCCTGCAGCCCAGTGCACTGATCCGCCTGAAAGGAAAATTTGCCTTGAATTGCACAATATCAAAAAAGTATGAAGTCACATGAAAATTCACCAAAATGCTAAACTTATCCAGCAAGTTAACTGAACTCTCACCAATTTACGAGTCCTATCCAGAACCAGGTCAATGATCTCCTTGCCGATGGTGTAGTGTCCACGGGCGTAGTTGTTGGCAGCATCTTCCTTTCCTGTAATCAGCTGCTCAGGATGAAACAGCTGCCGGTAGGTTCCTGTACGCACCTCATCTATGAAAGGGAAAAAAAAAAAAACAAGAGTAAGAGCTAACATCCATGGGGTATGAATGTTTTAAACATAGTATAGAGTATCATCAGCATACAGTATATCTTATCTTTTACAAATTAGTCATTGTGAAGTCAAGTACATATGTACGTTCACATTTATTTGCAAACTATTGACACATTACATACCAATGACAGTGGGTTCCAGATCGACAAAAATGGCTCTGGGAACATGCTTTCCTGCCCCTGTCTCACTGAAGAAAGTGTTGAAGGAGTCATCTCCTCCTCCAATAGTCTTGTCACTGGGCATCTGTCCGTCAGGCTGGATCCCATGTTCCAGACAGTACAGCTCCCAGCATGCATTGCCCATCTGGGCTCCGGCTTGGCCGACGTGCATTGAAATACACTCACGCTGAATGAAAGTAGGGAGAGAAGTTGGTTAAAGGAGCCTGCCTATTAATACATTATGAGCCAAATGCATGTATTACTGCATTTGCATTAAAGTTGCAGTGTGTAGGATTTGATAGATAGGTAGATACTTTATTGATCCCAAGTTGGGAAATTGTGGAAAGTTGGGAAATTTAGCGTCATTTAGCAGTGACGTTGCAGATTGCAACCAACTGAAACTCCTCCCATTTGCCAAGAGCGTAGGAAAACTACACTGGCACAAAAACGTGATTAAGCAAAAACGTGAATAGCCCAATCTAGAGCCAGTGTTTGGTTTGTCTGCTCAGGGCTACTGTAGAAACATGGTGACTGGCTCTGTGAAGACGACCTGCTTTGTATGTAGTTATAAACAGCTCATTCTAAGGTCATGAAACAAGCTAAAGAAAACACACTTTTTCTATATCTACCAATAGATCCCCCTAAATGCTACACATTGTTCCTTTAACTATTTCCTTATCCAACACTAACTGCTTCCAAGTAACTGGGGAGTTTGTCAGGTCAGCTCACAAGTACATTCAGTTGAGTGGCTTCATGCCTCACATTTGATATAAAAAAGGCAAAAGAAACAAAGAACATCTGTTGTATGTCATTCCTACTCTATGGTGCGCGTGGTCCTTCGTTGAACTGGAATACTTGGTATGTCTGCACTCAGTTTGGAGAGGAAACAGCTTAGCTGGCAAAGAAATGTTGACTGCTGAGTACTGTGTGCCAGAGCAGAACGCTGAAGCTTTCATCTGCTCAAAGTGCATGTGAGTGAGCCAACATTTAAATGAAAGCAGCTATTAGATTGTCCAGAGTCTGCACTCTTAAGATTGTTATGGGAGAATCCAGCAAACGTGGGCAGGAAAGGTAGTTACAGATGAAATGCAGTTTTAAAAGCTCAAAGTACCTATTTTATGGAGTTTTCCCCCTAAAAAGTAGAAACTACAGTCGTAGCGGCAGACAGGAAGACCATGCCTCCCCCCACTTCTCCATCATGTACCTCCTCCCTTTCCTCATCCCCTCCCCTTTTCTGTCTCTCTCCTCCCCCATCCTGTCCAGCTGCATAGTGCTATGTAGCAGTCAGGGATGTCTCCCTCTCTCTCTCCCTCTCTCCACATCTCTCTCCAACCAAAAACTCCTAACAGCTGCAAAATGGCTGCCAACTAACCCATACTGCCCAGGCCAGACCACTCCTCTTTTCCCTGTTCTTTCTATCCATCCCCCCACTGCCACGATTACCCCGATCACGCCTTCTTAGTCAGGATTACTTTAAATCCTCGACAAACACACAACACTCTGGTATTTCCTTTTCCTTTATGTTTCCTGCTTTATGACTAGCTGTAGTACATCAAACAAAAAATGACAAAGCACACTCATAAAGTATCTGTTATCTGACCTAGACTGAGTGCAGAAATGACTCATGGGATAGGCCTATATCCACATGTAACTATCACATGGCACTCTTCTCCCTGAATTCTCACCAGACATGGCCCTAAAAAGTTTCATTACATAAACTCAGCTCAAAACTGTCACTTAATAGGATAAAGCTGCTTTTGTATCAGTAACCTTAAACTCCACAGCAGAGGCCTCACAGGCATTAAAGAGGCCTAGCTGTTTAATCCATCTAAAGCTAAGAAGCAGAAACAAAGGGAGGCTGAAGGGAACAGAGAGAGTGGAAATTTCAAGGCAACGTCATCATCATCCAAGCTGTTACTCACCATTTTGTCTGCTTGTCCTTCGACTGACGTTGAGGATTCAGATACAAGGCAGAAGTGCGGAGGAGAGGGAGAGTCGGGGCTTATATAGGCAAGGATGTGGAGGGGGCAGGCAGGAAACCACAGCAAGCAGCTGCAGAGCTCGCTGGCGGGAGGGAGCAGCAGTTTAAAAAAAAAAAAAAAAAAAAAAGGGAAGTCCCTAATACTCTCTGTCATGTTATCCGCCCTTACAGTTACATTTATCTGCTTTGTCTGTCAGTTTGAGATTAGACACTTTCATTTTCTTTACAATCACTTTGCCCATATTTTCTTATGTCATGTGTGTGAGAGTTTAGTTAAGATAAGATAAGATATTCCTTTATTAGTCCCACAGTGGAGAAATTTACAAAGCTGAAATGAGTTGGAGAATTTGCCCATAGCATGCACAATGTTCACCCCTGAAGATTTCTCAATAGATCATACAGTATATTATGCTTATTTTATGCATGCATCTGCACCCACACACTCACCAGCGCACACATACTGTACACTCATTGTCTGTATTAAATCATCAAACGAATAACCACACAAACTGGAAAAAAAAAGAAAAGTCTATGAAGTTGTTCTTTAAGCGAACCTATCACACTAATTTTCAGGTGCATACTTGCATTTTTGGTTTGCCGTGAACTCTTCAGACTCTCCACCCTAACTAGCTTTGTTTTAGGGCGTGCCAAACTAACCGCTAGGCAGGTATTATGCAAATGTGTTACATGGTGACATCACTAAGTTACGGAAGAAAAGACAGGACTTCAAGTGAGGCATTTCAGGCCGTTCAGGAACAGAGTTTCTGTAGGGGAGAGTAACTCCTTTTGACGTAGACTGTAGGCTTTAAAACTTTACAGATGTTTTACATACACAAAAAAAAACTATATAACACTAAAGGAAAGCAAAAAAGCATAATAGGTCCTCTTTAATAATCAAATGTAGGCAACCTGCTTTATTGGTAGGAAAAGTAAATGGTCAGCAGTAATGTGAGATGACACAAAAGACATAGCAGTATACAGTGTTTCAGTTTATTCAGCTTAGTCAAAATACACAAAATAACATCACATTGCATAATTACCACACCACTGCAATGTAAATGATTAAAGTCAAGCAAAGCTCCCTGCTTGTCCTTGGAACAACTTTTCAGCAGCCCTCTTAGTATCACAGAGTAGTGATTCACACATGCTGTAACTGGGATGCTATTGTTGCTGCAGGCCACTGTCTGAGTATGAGCAACACAAACAACACCAGCCAGTGAGTTAGTCAGTAGTTTTCTCTCCCTCCCGCTCTCACACAGTCACAGCTGAATGGCATATAGAAACAGACATAGGAGCCCTTTCATAACTTACATTCCACATGGGAGAGGATAGTGGGGGGAGGTGCACAAAAGAGTGGGTTTGGTCTAAGTTTCTCAGTCTGACACGGTAGAAAGAAAAGATCTTTAAAGGCCCAAAACAAGATATGTCTGACCATGATGGTAACCTTAATAATAGGGATTGTTCAAATGTGTTACATTTGTTGGTTTATTCATACATTTGACCTACATTTGTCTTCACTACAAAAAAAAACTTAATTCCCCATTTTAAAACCAGGATTACATATCAATTTACTTTGGTTTAAATGCAGCCCTGAAGGAAGTCAGTATTCCTCTCCTTCATCCTCCTCCTCTGTGTTGTCAGTGCCGACCTCTTCATAATCCTTCTCCAGGGCAGCCATGTCTTCTCTGGCCTCTGAGAACTCTCCCTCCTCCATGCCCTCCCCAACATACCAGTGGACAAAGGCTCTCTTGGCATACATGAGGTCAAACTTGTGGTCGAGGCGGGCCCAGGCCTCAGCGATGGCGGTGGTGTTGCTCAGCATGCACACAGCCCTCTGCACCTTGGCCAGATCTCCTCCAGGAACCACCGTTGGAGGCTGATAGTTGATGCCCACCTTGAAGCCTGTGGGGCACCAGTCTACAAACTGGATGGTGCGTTTGGTCTTGATGGCGGCGATGGCAGAGTTGACGTCTTTGGGAACCACATCGCCACGATACAGCAGACAGCAGGCCATGTATTTACCATGACGAGGATCACACTTCACCATCTGATTGGCTGGCTCGAAGCAGGTGTTGGTGATGTCTGCAACAGACAGCTGCTCATGGTAGGCTTTCTCTGCAGAGATGACTGGAGCATAGGTAGCCAGAGGGAAGTGGATGCGAGGGTAGGGCACCAAGTTGGTCTGGAACTCTGTCAGGTCAACATTCAGGGCTCCGTCAAAGCGAAGTGAGGCTGTGATTGAAGATACAATCTGGCCAATGAGCCTGTTCAAGTTGGTGTAAGTCGGCCTCTCGATATCGAGGTTCCTGCGGCAGATGTCGTAGATGGCCTCATTGTCCACCATGAAGGCACAGTCGGAGTGCTCCAGGGTGGTATGAGTGGTCAGGATGGAGTTGTAAGGTTCCACCACTGCGGTGGAGACCTGGGGGGCTGGGTAGATTGCAAACTCAAGCTTAGACTTTTTGCCATAGTCAACAGAGAGTCTCTCCATCAGGAGGGAGGTGAAACCTGAGCCGGTGCCTCCACCAAAGGAGTGGAAGATGAGGAATCCCTGCAGGCCAGTGCACTGATCTGCCTGTAATAGAATGTAAAAAGCAGTTCAAATGTCATTTGGTCTAACAAAAGACAAGTTTAATATAGTAGAAACATGCGCCCTCAGCACTCTTGATTGTCTCACCAGTTTACGAGTCCTGTCCAGAACCAGGTCAATGATCTCCTTGCCGATGGTGTAGTGTCCACGGGCGTAGTTGTTGGCAGCATCTTCCTTTCCTGTAATCAGCTGTTCAGGATGAAACAGCTGCCGGTAGGTTCCTGTACGCACCTCATCTGGAGACAGACAAATGATGGACAAACAGACTTATAAATTTAGTGATCCTAAAGTTGAATCAGGAGCTTCATACTACAATGGTTCTACAATGCCAAAAAGAGTATCATCTGCATAAATGTTATTTTTTTTGGGGGGTAAAATGAAAATCATAATTACTGTATGCAATCCTTGTGTTTTATTTCCCCTTAAAATATTCACATGTATGCATTTATTGTAAAGAACTGATTGAGATGTTGCAGTGGACATCCTTGTGTTTGACATTTTAACAATGTTGTTACATTAAATTGTTAATGTAAGGAATTGCAAATTTCTGCAGAAAAATGCAAAACGCCTCAACCCAATGTTCATTCTCTAATACACATATAGCTTTGTTAATAATAAAACAACATAAATACATAAAAACATCCATTCTATGTAATATATCATAACAGGCACTAACCAATAACAGTGGGCTCCAGGTCGACATAGATGGCTCTGGGAACATGCTTTCCTGCCCCTGTCTCGCTGAAGAAGGTGTTGAAGGAGTCATCTCCTCCTCCAGTAATCTTGTCACTGGGCATCTGTCCGTCGGGCTGGATCCCATGTTCCAGACAGTACAGCTCCCAGCATGCATTGCCAATCTGAGCCCCAGCTTGGCCCACATGAACAGATATACATTCACGCTGCAGAGAGAGCGCAACACTATTCAATTACAAGATGCATCTGTTTACTTTCCACATTTCTGCGAGAATTTTATCTAACTGCTAAAATCCAGTTATCATATCTCCTCCTTGTCATAGGCTGATGCAGATTTTAAAAATATCATATCTCACACACACATAAACAAAAACTATAGATCTATTTTTTAAATACAGCACTTGCAGCAAATTTCACACTAGCAAACCACACCTTACCATAGTTTGTCTCTTCTCCAATGTCCAGGTATCGGTAAGAAGATGTTGTGCTGGAGCCAGCTGTGCTACTCAGCTATTTTATACCTGCAGCTTAAGGTGAACAGTGATTTGATCTGAGCTGTAATCAGAGAACCTACTGATGAGACCAGGATAAGATCATCCGCTTGACAGGCATACACACAATGCAAAAGGAGGTCACCACCCTGTTCATTGTGTGAGTCTGTGACTGCTGGTGTGTATATTTGCACCTCATATTTCAGAAAGTAGAAGCAGATGAGGGAAAAGTAACCTAATGTAGTTTCACTTGGCAGTTTCTAATATATAACTTAATTGGCTTATGACAGGATAAAAAAAACACCCCTGTTGCTTTTTTTTGCATAACATTGATGCAACAGAGTCAGAAAGACTCATGGCTGTCAATTAAAGTGTACCCTATGTAATTTGGAAAATTTGGGATTGAGGTATGGTGGAAACAGTGCAGTTATTGATTGACTTTTTTAATGCGTGTCAAATTGTTATACTGTGTGACTTTTATGTATCTATATGTGGACACCTGAATTTGATGTTTAATGCATGTATTTGAACACAGAATTTGCAAAAATTAAAGTAGGTGTATTATTATTCTTTTTTTTTTCTGAAGATCTGTTTTGAAACTTGCATACAATACAGACTAAAAACATAGGATAAGATGTAAATTGCATTTATCTCCAAACATGTAACATCTTTTCTGAATCACAGTGGTACCTTTAACAAGCTAAAATGTACATTTTTATTGAAAGGATATACCTTCTTTGTCAAACATACCATTTTCCCACAGTCTTTAGCTGAAATGACCTGTCAGTCTTTATGAAGCAAAACAATATATATGAAACCTGCTCCTCCTTCCCTAGTTCTGCTATCCCTTGGGAGAGCAGAGAAACTGAATACATGTGAACGCCTCATAAGGCGTCAGCTGACTGAGTGGAGTAAACAGCAACTGCCTGCCAGATTGGTTTCACTATACGCAACATGAAAGTCAGCCACAGAAACTGCGCATAAACGAGAGGGGAAAAAAAAGGACTAAATCATGGTTATTTAAGTCTTCGTATCCAATAGGCTGTTTAGCTCACATGTTCACACTTCTACTCAACATGAGTTTCAGTTGGCCAGCAATGCAGCAACTGCATGTTTCACTTGGCTGGAATAACCTAATTTGGTGATACGATGCCATGACTCAAAGGCAGAGCGCTCTGCTCTGTTTTATCTTAAACAAGTCAAACCACTTTCAAGACTAGCGGGCATCCACTGTATTATGAGAATGTTGATTCATTATAATCTAGTGTTTTGAGATACACCACTTTGACAATGTGTGGCTTCATTGTTCACAAACATCATGCAGACTTCCTCCTTGCTGTCACGAGATGAGAGTTATTTTCACCACAAAAAAGCGATGGATGTCAGTCAGAAGTCTGCTGGTTGTGAACATATTTGTGAGTGACCACTACTCATTATAAGTGTCTCTGCTGAGGCTGTGAGACTCGTCTGTAACAAATAACACAATTTATCTCAGTTTGACATGACCTCAAAGCTCATAAAGCACTAAGGTGTAAACAAAAATGCTTTGTCAAACTGAAACATGTTGGTGCTTGACACATGTACCCGCGTTGTGTTTTATTACCTTACAGAGAAGCCTGAGATGATAATACGGTACAACACAAAATATAGCAATTATGAACACTTTTCTACCAAATCTTTAGGTCATGTTCTATGAGCTGCACCTCTCTGTTGTCTTCTTTCTTTCTTTGCACTCATAGGTTCCCTGAATCATAAAGCTATGTCCCACTTCCATTATTTGAGTCTCAAACAACGCCCCGCAATTAAGTCTTTTCACTGATAGCTCATAATAATGCCTGTGCTGGCAAGAATAAAAGAGACTCAACAAAAACAACAAAATGTGAAATGAAGAGGTAATTTACACATTTTTGAGGTCATGATACAGAAATGTTTAATTATTTTTTAAATATATTTGCAATCTTTTTAAGCATTAGAAATCAGAATATTGTAATGCCAATTTATACAGAAAGCAGAAGGTTGTCTTAAATACAAAAACACTTTGCAGGACCTGCTGGAGTGGTGAAAAAAGACAGCTTTTCTAAGATGTCACACTGTCTGCCAGACTCTTTGACTCATTGAGTGACTCATGGTGAAGCAACTACGACCTCTAGCTTTCAAATGGTTACAATGACAGCACATCCAGTAAAATGGCAGTCTGAGGAGGGCTGCTGTTACAGATCAGTTTGCAGGACGTTCGTCCCACCCTCAAGATAACTAACTGTAGGCATGGCCCTTACATAGCTTACACAGAACTTACAAGTGGCAAGAAGGTCAGTTAATATATGCTGTTTTGAAAATAATCATTAGGGCAATGGTAGAGAGAAGTTTGCTGGACATACAGGTTTTTGCTGCAAATAGCAGAGCCATATATCTGAGTCAGAATAAAATATTAACTTTATTGAGATTTACAACTAGTTATCATTTTTACAGGGTGGGTCCAGGACTAAGTGGGGACAATTTCTTTCTCACTAGCTACTCTCCTACTGCCATACATTTCCCCCTCTCTAACCTGTAGCCTGTAGCCCAATCCGTCAGAAAAAACAGCTTAAATAACTATCCCAAATTAACCAGGGTCAGCTCCTCAATCACAAGGCTTAGATGCATATGGTCTCCTCTGTAAGTATAAGTGTAATTACCATGGAGATGACAATGGAGATGCAATAAAAGAAAAAAATATATATTTCTATCCTTGCCTAGTATAAAATCTTAAGTGCAAAGGCAATATCATCAGTAGATCCCAGATCAGTATATGCAACTGAATGTATTCAACTACTCTTTACTGCAACTGGGACAGTAGATTTGCTGAAAATCCACAAAAATACACTGTTTATGATGCAATGTATAACGATATACTCAGTCACTTTCTATGTTTTGGACATAATGTTCACATGTTAACTGTTTACTGCAGTTTTACTTCAGAACACTATTTATTTGCATACAGCCATGTTACTCAAAACATGATTAGAAAAATTATTATTTTTTAAACAGTCACTATATCTTGACAGTACATGAAACAGGAAATCTGAAAAAAAATAAATCATGTGACTCTGTGTCCTCTGGTGCTACTAAAGGCATCTGCAAGATTTCACAGACCGGAGGAAAACAACCTGATCTGATCTGGAGTCTGTCGTCTCTGAGAAGCTGTCAGCTATGATCAAAATGATCAAACTAGGCAGCGCTGATCAAATATGAATCAATATTCTGTTACTGTATATTCTAATTCCTCAAATGTTTTCAGAAACATCTTGTAGTGTTCACATCTGTTTAGATGTGAAATAAGAAAATTAGTGACCATTGTTATATTAGGAGAACTGAATACAGCGTTGGAGGTGGGGCTCTGTTCATTCTTATGAAAGTTGCGCAGTGGCGCACAAAGTCAATGGGTAGTCAACGACAGTACTGGAAAAGTACTGGTTCTTCCAAGCCTCACTGGGCCCTTGTGCGCAACAGAGGAAGGAAATAACTCTGGACTGGGCTATTAGAGCATTGTACAACTTTTAGGACCTAATGAATTAAATAAAAGCTATTAGTGTTCGTACCGGGGAGTTGATTCACCTCAAAAACAAATATCAGCTGAGTTATAGATGTCTCTTTCTCAATGTAAGTCCATGGGAAAAAGTCTTTTTGGGCCCAGTGACATCACATGACAGACAGAGATGTTGCAGTTGTCACTATGGCCACGTTGGGAGCTCGTTTGTGATGTTGAGATCAGTTGAGGAAATATCAAGAACCACCCACCAGCCGGAGCACAGCCAATAGGAACTCTTGCTCTCTCTCTGAAATGACCTGTGATTGGCCAAACTCTTCAGTCAAAGGCTAGATTTGTTAAAGCATGAAAACAGGGGAGGTGCAGAAGTCTAGTTTTCACTCAGAACACTTGAATTACAATATGCTGAAAGGTTATTATGGGATTTTTGCCCCATGAAGACAAAATCATTGCCCACTGAAGATGAATACTGATACGAGAGAAGAGCAAATAAATGGAGAATAGAAGGTCCCACAGTTATTGACGATCACATCGACACCTAAGGGCAATTTAGAGTCATCAATTAACCTAAATTGCATGTCTTTGGACTGTGGGAGGAAGCCGGAGTACCCCGAGAAAACCCACGCTAACACGGGGAGAACATGCAAACTCCACACAGAAGAGTCCCAAGCGGGATTCAAACCTGCGACCCTCTTACTGTAAGGCGAGAGTGCTCCCGAATTTCCATCCAGGGATTAATAAAGGTTCATCTTATCGTATCTTATCTTATCTTATCTTAACCACAGTTGTCCGATATATACACAGAAATATTATTTTGAATTTTGAAAACTTCTCAGCGATTGTTTCGAAATGAATGATTTCTGATATTCTGTTAACACACACGATGCCTGCAATACATAAAGTGGCCTGCGCGCCCACAGTGCGCGTCCCCGTCAGAGAGACAGGTGGGAGTGGTTTGCAGTTGCATATAGCGCGGCAGCTCCTCGCCCACCTGGCAGGAATCACTCACTCGGACCACATAGACGGCCGCTGTGAGGAGAAGCCACCGATCAAACAGACTGCGAGTTGCTCTTCTCTCAGAGGACAATCTGCCAAGAAGAAACCATGGTATGTAGTCCTCATTTTCAGCTTTGGTTGGAGAGTAAATTTCCACTCCAAAGTTCCGTTTATCTTCTCAAACTGACACAATATCTCTGAAGCACATCCGTTTTGTGCGTCAGTGAAGCTTTCAGCATTTACAAGCGCTTTAAAAATGTGCAGATTGAAGGAGAGGTGTAGCAGCAGTGTGTCCTCCTGCAGCAGGACTGTGTCAGAAATAGACTCGTGAGTGGCAGTAAAGCTGAGCTGGCTGCTGGTGTGGATGGATGAGCAGGTGGTGATGATCACTCCACTTCAGCACATCAGGACAGCAACAACATATTACACACAGATGATACATGTGACCTCTACAGTGTGTTTGCTTTTTGCATTTAGTTTAGCAATAATCAAACATTTTTTTTTAGATTAGGTAAAAGAGATATTCTTAAATATCATTTTATGATATTCATAATGCTTTATTTTAGGCTACTAGGGTGGTTAAGTGTGTTTTTATGTACCCATGCGTAAGGAAGGAATTTAGGTGTGTCTCCTCATACATCTATCAACAAGTCAGCTATGTTACTGCAGGCCAAAAATCCTTTCCCGCCAAATTCAGACAGCTGTAGTGAAGTTTTAACTGGCTTCCTCAGCTTCAACAGCAGGTAGAAAGTTGCTTCCATACAGTATGAAGCAAAGGCGGTTGTTGTTCATAGTACAATGGGGCAAATGAAGCAGAGACAACCTTAAAGTCTCTGTGAATGGCAAGTTACTGGTGAAGTTGATTGCATCACTTTTTGACCTGCACAGTGGTGGAAGAAGTACTCGGAAACTTTACTTGAGTAAAAGTAGCAATGCCACAGTGCGGAAATACTCTGGTGCAATTAAAAGTACTGTAAAAGTGTCAGCATCAAAATATGCTTTAAGTACAAAAAAGTACTCATTATGCAGAATGCGCCATTTCAGATAATCAATATTATATTACTGAATTATAAGAAGAAGAAGAAGATCAACCTTTATTAGTCCCACAATGGGGAAATTCAATTTACACTCTGTTAAACTCGTACATGGTACATGCAGACCTGAAACACACATACATGCATTAATGGAGAGATGTCAGAGTGAGGGGGCTGCTCCTGACAAGCGCCCCGAGCAGTTGGGGGTTTGGTGCCTTGCTCAGGGGCACCTCGGCAGTGCCCAAGAGGTAAACTGGCACCTCTCCAGCTACCAGTTCACACTCAGTTCTTGGTCCATGTCGGGACTTAAACCGGTGACCCTCCGGTTCCCAAGCCAACTCCCTACAGACTGAGCTACTGCCGCCCCCATAATCATGGATGCATGCATGTGTTCATCTGTTTACTATTGCAGCTGGTGGAAAAAAGCTGTATTTCTATCCTGTCGGGTAGATTATGAATTTCACCAAGAGATCAATAATATCTTTATCTATAATAATACATCACCATTTATTTGTTGATTATATTTTGTATCAATAATCTGAATCTCCAAAGTAACTAAAGCTGTCAAATAAATATAGTGGAGTAAGAAGTACAATATTTTTTATCTGAGATGTAGCACAGTACTTGACTAGGCCTAAATGTACTTTCCAGCCCCGGATCTGTATCATGGTTAGTCTTGTGTCTGTCAGGAGTTGAACACACTCACACATACAACCTTTGTGTTCTGTTTGCACAGTGTAGTATAAACACAGCTTGTCCGCGTTGTCAGTACTGATTATGAAAAACAAATGGTATAATTGTGTACTGTGTACACTACCCACCCTGATCAAATAGTCCTGATCCATAAAATGTAGTTCAGGTGTTGTTAATGTTATTTCTAAAATTCAATTCAAAGCTAAACTGAATGTATGGTATGGAGCTATACAGCAGTTATTTAACGCTAAATAACAATGTATGCATAAAAGAAAGGTTTAAAATGAAATGCAACATGAATCACAAGTGAATCAACATGGCTACCCCACCCGCTGTGCAATGTGTGTTTTTGTATAATTGACATAATAATCCATGCTTGTAGTACAAAAGTTAATTTCAGAGTGACGCATCAGAACATGTCGTTATCTCGGCAGCACGAAGGTGCTCAGCAGCTGTCATGACAGTCAATCGGTTACTGTGTATTACATGTAATGGTAGTGCAAGTGTTGTCCTGACCTAGCTGCTAATAACACAATTAAGCTTTTTAACTGTCATTACCGTCTTTAGCATGTTCCTTTCTAGCTAGTTGGACCACATTTTTTTCATGTTCAAACACTGCAGAGACCTGAAGGGTAACTCATGAGCACTCATCAGGTTGGTCCACATCAACTGAGTAACACTGGGGCATCACCACGAGAAAGACCTACAGTAGGGTTTATCTAGTATTCATCAGTATCAATAGCAATTATCCTTCACTGTGAACATCCATAGCGAGGTGCCGACCAATGTGAGCTTCAATGCAAGTCCATGACAATTACAACACATCAAACACACCGTGCTTTATTCACAGTTTTTGACACACATTCAAGAGATGTCTTTGGCCTTGGGGTTGCAACCAACCAAAGGTCAAAAATCATCACAGCAGTCTTGAATATCCACAATGAAAAAATAAAAAAATAATAATTTATGCCAATTCACCAGTTTGATCCACAGGTGACAAAGGTCTCCAAAATCACTACAACTCTTCCTCAAAGTGTCATAAATATCCATACCAAATATAATATCAATCCAGCCTGCATGTCAACACACACTGGTCTAGACTGAAGGTGTTAGACTGAATGAAAAAAGAAATAAACTGTCAGCATTCAAACAACATTTAAACAGACAAAATGTGAAGACACAAAAATGTAATTGTTGTTAACTGCTTCTGAAGCATTGTCTCATACGGATCATTATAAACTAAATGGATGGAAGTGTGGGTCTGAAAAAGACTCCCTTTAATCATCATCTATCTTCACCTTGTGTTTATGGTGCATTATGTCTATTTTCCTGTTATAAAGGCAGTTAGTGCTGTGGTGAAGTGGTATTAAGGGATCTAGTTATTATAACTGCTGACATGAAAAAGCTTTTAACAAATTGATTACCCATTTTCTATTTTGTTCACTCTTCCTCTCCCTCGCTCTCTTACAATATCTCTCTTATTAGTTTTAATCACCAACAAAACTGGAATCTCAAGTCCATGTGGACTCAGACATGCCCTTGTTTGTGTGATAGACAGACACACCCTTACAGGTTCTAGGGACAGGAGACGTTTGAGACTTTCTTATTTATGTGTGTTGTGATGAGAAATTATATCCCAGCATTCAAGTAACAGCATCATTTTGACAGAAAATATCTGAAGCTTTTACGCTTATGTTCAACTTTAACTTTGAAGAAATTGTTTTCAGATTGAAGCAAACTGTTAGTTGTAAGTTCGACCTGGCAGTGGCCACTATTTTGGGGACTGGCAGTCAGTGTTTACTGACACAGTGAGCCTTTGCTGTGAGGTATCAGGTTAGCAGGAGGAACCTAAAATAGCTGCTGCTCAGAGCTCCGCTAACCTGGAAACCAGCGTGGGGAGGGTCTCCTTTTCTTTTGGCAGTGTCTGGTGATGGAGGTGTTGAATATATCCAAAAAACCCTTGTTGAGCAATATGGATTTAGTGAGATTTGACTGATTCTTATAGCATACAGGCCCCTGACTGTCTGATCGCTGAGAAGGGAAAGTTTGGGGGGGCATAAAAATAGCAGCGTGACATGAAACAAGGTGGGAAATCTATATGTCAAAGGTTGTCACTGTTGTGACAGTGGAATAAAGTAATGGGAAGACAGGTTTTATGATGTTTTCTTGTATCTTTTTGAATGCAAAGATTTGCGTGATTCATATTGTTAATTGAACATTTTGAATTTTAGCAATTTTCAGACCTCACTTCAGGCTTCAAGGTAACTTGTGCGAGACATCTGTGAATATTTTTTTAACATTCTGAACTAGGAGTGGGTGATAGGGATAAAACCTTTATGTAATTTTATAGTATTCTGGGAAATCAGTTGACAACATTTGGGTGAATATACTAACCAGACAGGAATGTATCGTTTTTAGCAAATCTATGTTTGTCATCACATTGACTCAAAAATAATTTAAAAATCCAGTATTGTAATAAAATGTCCCATTGATTTGCAACATTGCCAGCAGCAATCCCATGCTACTGGAAATGATAAAGCTATAGTATATGATATGTATAAATGGTATAGTAAAATTTATTTAATCTCAGGAAATATATTGTCAGATTGCCCCAAACCTAATCTGAACCTCAGTCGGCTCCAGATCTGTTGTGCCCAGCAATATCCAAGTGCAAGTGAAATAAACTGTCTTTGACTGTAATCTTTTTTTACTGCAATTTAGTTTACCAGCAAAGCTTTTTATAGATTATCTGACAGCAGAGTACCTTATTGTAACATAAAGACAACATCAGATAAGCATGAACCAGCTAAGTACATACTTGTTTACATGTCTCGCTCACAGTCTGTTGTGTTTTATCAGTCTGTTTTTGTGTTATCAGGGTTTCCCAAAGCCCAAGATGACGTCTTCAAATGTCTTGTTTTGTCCACATTTCAGATACTCAGTTTACTGTCATAGAGGAGGAAGGAAACCAGAAAATATTCACATTTGGCCTTTTTTTTTAATTACTGACATCAATTATCAAAGATCAGTTCTATAGCTGACAACTTACTGATTAATCATTGCAGCTCTAAATGCAAAGTAATGCATGTGAAGTGTAATAAAATCCTTACTTGTATAGATGACCTGGCTAAGATTCAATAAGTGTGTTTCAGGTGATCAGATTGTTGAATGAATGTGTGTCTGTACTGCAGGGCCTCCTAAATCATCCAGCGCTGTATTTGGAAGATCTTTATAATACTGCAATCCTTATTTGTCTGTAAAATAAACCAATACTTTCAAAATAGTGGGCAAACACACCTACACAGCGTGTGCATGTACAGTATTGTCTAATTGCCATTCCACTAGTGGTGTTTTTTTATATTATTATTCTTAGTCTGGCTCTCATGTAGTGTTTTACAATTTTAAGTGGTTTTATTATTTATACTATTTTATTCTGTTCTACTCATTTTGTTTTATAAACATTTTATGAATTTGAGTAACTTGAGCATTATGACATTGGTCAGTTTATTTTTTCAGTTGCTTGTAAAGCACTTTGAAGTGCATTTGATTTGTTGGAAAGAAGCTATATAAATAAAGTTTGATTGAATGATTTGGGTCCAGAAGTGCAACAATTGGCCAACTAATTTTTGAGCTGCTCACCGGAAAGATTATTGCCAGTTATTTTGATAATCAGTTAATAGTAAAGGTAATTTTTTTATGCAGTAATGGCAGAAAATGCTGCTTTCAGCCACTCAAATATGGACATTTCCTGCTTTTCTCTGTTGTATATCATATTAAACTGAATACCTTGGGGTTGTTGCTGAAAAAACAAGACTTTTGAAAACATCACCTTGGATTTAGAGAATTTAGGATGGCCTTTTTCCACAGTTTTTTTCTGACATCGTCTAGACCAAACTGCTAATTAGCAATAATAATAATTAATAATGGTTCATCTATTATAATTGATTAATCTAGAAAATAATCTGCAAATTAAATGATAATGAAAATAATCATTAGTTGCCGCCCTATATGTGTCGTCTTCATAGTATGAATGTTAATTGCAGTTGTGCTCTGAACTCGATCACTATTTCAGCTCATGAGTCCGACTCACAGTCACATGAGAGCCAGGAACAGCTGCAGCAGATCTGTTTGCTTGCTCTTTCAGCTTCAACCTTCTTTCTCCCATATTTATCTCTTTGCTTCCGCCTAGTGGCTGAATTTCTACATGACGCCATTAGGTTGTGAAAAATTTGCCATTCATAATCAACATCCTACGCTATGTTTAAAGCTCAATGGAAAAGAACGGTACAGTTGCTTAGTATGCAGTCCTTTCCCTTCCCTGTGTTGCCTCTTTATCTTCCCTCCTCTGTATTTCCCTCCAGTCATTTTCAACTTCTTCTCTTCTTCACTTCCAGCGTGAATGCATCTCTGTGCACGTGGGCCAGGCTGGGATCCAGATGGGGAACACCTGCTGGGAGCTCTACTGTCTGGAACACGGCATCCAGCCGGACGGCCAAATGCCCGACTGCCAGCCTGTGGGAGGCCACGACGACTCCTTCACTACTTTCTTCAGTGAGACCGGGGCTGGGAAGTATGTCCCCAGAGCCATCTTTGTTGACCTGGAGCCCACTGTCATTGGTCAGTAATGTTATGATGTGGAGGTTTTAAGGTATCAGGATTCTTTTGTGGCTGCTGCAAGACACTTCATGTGAAAATTGAGCGAAGTTATTCTAATAATCCCTCAGTCTGCATAGACCTTGTCCATCCAGTTCCTACACAACATAGTTATATTGAACTATGTTGAGAATGAAGGCATTTTACCTTTTCATATCTTTAACCAAACCACACAAATATCCATCTGCATGATGCGATAGCTCAAAGAATGAGGTGTCTTACTGAGTCTGTGAAGTAATTTATCTACTATTTCCACGTTCTGTAAGAATGAAGAATCAGTTTTCTCAACTGTCTCTTTTGTCTTTTAATTTCCCAGATGAGGTGCGCATGGGAACGTACCGTCAACTGTTTCACCCCGAACAGCTGATCTCGGGAAAGGAAGATGCAGCCAACAACTACGCCCGTGGACACTACACCATCGGCAAAGAGATCATTGACTCTGTCCTCGACAGAATCCGCAAACTGGTAAGGCACTTCAGCAGTAGTTTTTAATTCACATTCACACTCGGCTTCATGCAGTTAACAGCTCATTTTCATTGAAAAAAATCGTTCGGATTACCTGCACACAGAATAGAAGCTTATACTGCCAAAATGTGCAAGAAAAATCTGTCTGAAAATAAAGGGACTGTCACTTTCATGTTTGTGGAACTTGACTGCAGATTGGTCAAGATACTGTTGATGAAAAAGCCATTAGCTTTCACTATTGGGGTTTACAGAGGGAGGGTTGTAATGCTGCGCAACCTTCAGTGCCATTTCACCTATTGGTATACACCTTAGACTGTATGTGAAGATGAATGACATGACAGCTCCCCAAAAGTGAAGCCAAAACATCTTCATCGCCCCCTGGTGGCTGTCTGCAGTATAGGTCATTAGTCCCAAGGCCAAGTACATGTTAAATAAATTTCACCCAAAGACGGTTTCTGTCATTTTAGGGAGATCTGATCACACTGATGTATGTTCAAATGCTCATTTTTCTGATAATTACTTATTTGATGCTATAAAAAGGGGGTGAGATGTCATAATTGGCAGCTGTGATTGCTTTTCATGAAGTAGCTGCTTTCCATAATTGTCATAAGTCTGTGTAATAGACCTTGTCAATTTGATCAGAAATGTAGATATAAGGATATTTTGGTTTGTAGGTGTGTCTTTTTAGCCAAACTGCTACTGTGGTGCAAGCGTAGCAGCTAGGTGGCTCCTGTTAGCAATCTGTGACCGTACTCTGGTTGTGATTGGCTCGGGGGAGTGTGAACCTAAATGCCACAGCTCCAGCCCCTGATCACCGCTGTGCAGACACTGGCTCCAAATGGTGTCAAAATCTCAAGTAATGGGGATATTTTGGCTTTACTTTGTGCAGTGGGAGGAAGTGGAGACGTGTCAGATTGATATTGTAATCTCTTATGTTTACAACAGTGACAATTAGAAAACAATATAAAGCAGTGTAAAGCCATGATATTATGTTTTTTCAGTCTTGCTAATTGTTTCTTTTTTATCTGTAGGCTGATCAGTGCACAGGTCTGCAAGGCTTCCTGGTCTTCCACTCCTTTGGTGGAGGCACCGGCTCAGGTTTCACCTCCCTGCTGATGGAGAGACTATCTGTTGACTATGGCAAAAAGTCTAAGCTTGAGTTTGCCATCTACCCAGCCCCCCAGGTCTCCACCGCAGTGGTGGAGCCTTATAACTCCATCCTGACCACTCATACCACCCTGGAGCACTCCGACTGTGCCTTCATGGTGGACAATGAGGCCATCTACGACATCTGCCGCAGGAACCTCGATATTGAACGCCCGTCGTACACCAACCTGAACAGGCTCATCAGCCAGATTGTGTCTTCAATCACAGCCTCACTTCGCTTTGACGGAGCCCTGAATGTTGACCTGACAGAGTTCCAGACCAACTTGGTGCCCTACCCTCGTATCCACTTCCCTCTGGCTACTTATGCTCCAGTCATCTCTGCAGAGAAAGCCTACCACGAGCAGCTGTCTGTTGCGGAGATCACAAACGCCTGCTTCGAGCCAGCCAATCAGATGGTGAAGTGTGATCCTCGTCATGGTAAATACATGGCCTGTTGTCTGCTGTATCGTGGCGATGTCATGCCCAAAGACGTCAACTCCGCCATCGCCGCCATCAAGACCAAACGCACCATCCAGTTTGTGGACTGGTGCCCCACAGGCTTCAAGGTGGGCATCAACTATCAGCCTCCAACAGTGGTTCCTGGAGGAGACCTGGCCAAGGTGCAGAGGGCTGTGTGCATGCTGAGCAACACCACCGCCATCGCTGAGGCCTGGGCCCGCCTCGACCACAAGTTTGACCTCATGTACGCCAAGAGAGCCTTTGTCCACTGGTATGTTGGGGAGGGTATGGAGGAGGGAGAGTTCTCAGAGGCCAGAGAAGACATGGCTGCCCTGGAGAAGGATTATGAAGAGGTCGGGATCGACTCCTTTGAAGAAGAGGAAGGAGAGGAATATTAGACAGGCTTAGCTGCCGTTTGCCAGTTATTTTCAGGGATAAACTAGTCTATTTATTAAATAGGCCATATTTAAGAAATACAGCAAGGTTACATATTTGTTTTAAATTTCGAAATTTTCATTTGTTTGTATTTACCTTTTAAAATTAAACATGTAGCTACATGTAAAGGTTCTTTGTTATGCCATCAAAATTAGCTTTTGTGTCAGTTTGTACCTGTTTACTTGTTTTAGCAAAAAGACAGAACATTGTTCAGTAACCTGATTTTTATAAGTTTGAAACCTGTGTTGTTGTTCAATAAATCTTTACCCAAAACATATTGTTTATTAGTATATTATTATAATTTATTTGTTGACTTTGAAAAAAATATTGTCGTTATTTATTCGAAATATTTTGATGATGATGTCATGTTTCGCACCCACTAAAATCCATTATATCTTTTTGTACCACTTAGTCCTACTTACAGTGTTGAGCAAGTGCCATTGCTCAAAGAGGAGCTATTATGCTTATTTTCAGGTGTGAAAACATGTTTACATGCTTTAATGTTCAAAAAACCCTTTTTCCTTTCTCATACCGGCTCTGCTGTAGCACCTCGTTTCACCCTTGCTTTATTTGAGAGTGAACTAACCAATATGCAAACTTGTTGCTTGGTGACATCAAGATGTTAAGAAGAAAAGGCGCAGCTTGAATCAAGGTGTAACAGGCAGTTCAGGAGCAGTGTTTCTGTGGGGGAGAGTAATGCCTTTTGGCCTGGACTTTGGGCTTTGCAGACCTTTTTTATATGTGGAAAAAAACTACATAACACATTAAAGGAAACGTGAAAAAAACACAATAGGTCATCTTTCAGTAACGTAATTTTGTTGGTAGTTTTACAGCTCAACCACTAGGGGTCAGTGAAATCCAGCATAAGAAACCCCTTCTATTGACAGGACTGTCAGCCAGTTGACCTTATATCAGTCTGGAGGACTTTGTCATCTCAGTCTCTCATAGAAACACAAGTTTAACACATTTCTGAATTCTTTTTGGCATATTAGTGAGTACCAAATATTTTATTAAAGCCAAGCAATAGCAAATGTTTTCTTTGAAGCATACACATACAGTTACAATAATCCTCTGTGTACTTATTTTACTGTCCTACCTTTGTTTTGCGCATGCTCTGGTGCTGAGATGGCATCTCTGCCCCTCCCTTCGTGCATGCTGGGTAGCTTTTCTACAACCCTAGAACAGCTTTTTACACAGTCCATAAGCCATCAAGCTCTTCAATATGTCTGTGATTCATCATGTACAGACCTTCAACACAGGTCTTATATCTGGATACACTGGGGGCATCTCATGTACTGTGGAGGCGCGCCCCCTGGTGGAGGCTGTCGAGGCTGCAGAGGCTGGTGTGACATTTTCCAGTCATTTCAACGAGATCAACCAGAGATCAACACGTCGCGCAGTCTGCTGGGTTGTGTAGGCTAATCAATACTATGGCTGTAGCAATGCCAACCCGCTGGGGGATATGCAGCGCAGGCAAAATCAGTCACGACTTCTCGGTCGCTTTACGGACTCTGACTCCGGAAGACCACGAGGTAACTAACTTCAGACGGTCGGCTTATATATCAGCTGATGTAACGTTACAGGCCTACCAAAACGTTGCATAAAGTGGAAATCGTGCCTATTTGGGTTGTTGTTTGGAAAAAAAAATATAAACAGTCCAACAAATAGAAATATGAGCAGCTTTTCCCATCAGTCTAACCGTGTGTTATTTTACCCTAGTAACCTCTGCCTGCAGCTGCCAGAAAGTTAGTCTTTGCACACTTCTCAGTAGGTTTCTACAAAACTGTGTCACCATACAAGGAAGGGGAAATGTATAAAAAACTCCTCACACCCACTCTTTAAAAGCAATTAAAGATTATTTTGTTGCAACACCACACCCAGTATATTTTTATCAGTATCACTGAGCAGTAAATAACCTACAGGTCTATTGCTTTACTCATTTGTTCCTTTAAGGTTGCCCCTGCATTTCATTAGTTGACAGATTTCTGCTCACATTCTCATTTCTATTTCAGTTTTGGTAAATTCTCATTCAGTATGAATCAGTGCACATCAACACTGCATTACTAAAACTGTGGTCATCCTCAGATAGTGGCTGTGGCAGCGAGGGACCTGCATCTCGCTGAGGAGTTTGCCAAAAAGCACAACATCCCTCGAGCATATGGAAGTTATGATGAGCTGGCAAAAGATCCAGACGTCGGTGGGTTCTTCTGTCAGCATATGGCACCACGTTTTGGACTAAATTGCATCAACAAATTCAACTCAGCTCTCGTGTCTTCAGGCCTATCACTGAGTCTCAGCCAGCTCCAAGACTGCTGCCAGTCTGTAGTGCATTACATACATCCCCTACTCCTCTTTTTTTCTCTCTTTCTCTCTAGATGTGGTGTACGTCGGCACCATCCATCCTTACCACCTGACTACTGGCAAGCTCTTCATGAAGTACAAAAAGAATGTGCTGATTGAGAAACCTCTGGCCATGAATTCGAGGGAGGTGCAGGAACTCATCACTGCAGCCCAAGACAACAGGGTCTTTCTGATGGAGGTAACTATTTATATATTCAAACCAAAATCACATTCACCATTTATCCGTTCAAACCTTCCATGTCTCCATTCAGGCAGTTTGGACACGTTTCTTCCCTGTATCCCTTGAAGTGAGGAGACTGTTAGGCCAGGGGGAAGTGGGTGATGTTCAGATGGTGCGGGCTGATCTGGGGGCTCCGCTCACCCACATCCCCCGCCTGGCTGAGAAGAAGCTGGGAGGGGGGGCACTACTGGACCTGGGCATCTATTGTCTGCAGTTTGTCCTCATGGTGTTTAATGGCGAGAGGCCCGAGTCCATCCAAGCCACGGGGCATTGTATAGACACAGGTGACTGCCTCAAGGAAAGCAATTTACCAAGCAAATATTTTAGTAAATGACAGCTTATATTCTCTGGAATATTCATAAAAACTCTGATCATTTGTCCAGGTGTTGATGGAACAGCAGTTTTGGTCCTGAAGTTCTCGGGAAACAGACTGGCCGTTTGCACTTGCTCAATCACCATGATGCTGACCTGTGATGCTGTTATCACTGGGACCAAAGGCACCATTAAGGTAACAGCAATAACATAAATTTTGTTAACACACAATTTTTAAATGCTAATATTAGCTTATGTTAACTACAGTAATGTTTCTATTTACAGGCCTTTAACTTCACTTTAACACTTACATTTAACATTTAACTTAACATAAACATTTACATTTCCTTCTTTCGTTGCTGCAGCTTTGTAAAAAGTCTGTTCTACTTTTTAGCTAGCAGCCCCTCGGCCGTCCTCTCTTTCTCATCTCCAGACAGGTTTCTGTATTTTTCTGCATGTTTTGTCTCAAAGTGGCAATTTAAGTTTTGTTCTTTGAATGCAGCCATGTTTGTAGCACACAACTTTACCGGCAACCTCCGCAACCTTAGCAGTCCATGACTTATTATAGACGGTGACACTACCACACTCATGTTCCAGCCTGCAGACCATATAATAATAACCAAGTTTAGCACAGTGGTGTAGTGGTTAGCGCTGTCGCCTCACAGCAAGAGGGTCGCAGGTTCGATTCCAGCTTGCGGCTCTTCTGTGTGGAGTTTGCATGTTCTCCCTGTGTAAGCGTGGGTTCTCTCCGGGTACTCCGGCTTCCTCCCACCGTCCAAAGACATGCTGTTTAGGTTAATTGATGACTCTAAATTGCCCGTAGGTGTGAATGTGAGTGTGAATGGTTGTCTGTCTATATGTCGTCTGTCTCTATGTGCCCTGCGATGGACTGGCGACCTGTCCAGGGTGTACCCTGCCTTCGCCCAATGCCAGCTGGGATCGGCTCCAGCACCCCCGCGACCCCTAACGGGATAAGCGGTTGACGATGGATGGATGGATGGTTTAGACTGATACAAACAGTTCAGTTTGTCAGGTGCATGGTGCAACATTTATGTTTTTTTGACAGCGTTTGTCAGTCTGTCTGCTTGACTGATGATCCCATTTTGCTGTAATAAAAGTGTAAAAAACTGCATCTCACTAGATAGAGATAACAGATATTGACAAGCCACATAATTTGCAGTTCAACAAAAGTAAATCAAAATAAATAACAATCTATCACAATATATTTTATTCCAAAATATTTATAAATGCAGTTAGATCATATCGTCACCACCCCTACACTTAGTATACTGTTGTATAGTTTGCTAGATTGTTAATAGGATTTTACTTAGACTCGTAAATTTAACCCAACATAAGAACTGGACAAACATGGTACAACATGATGGACCTGGTGAAATACCAGTGTTATCTAACACTGGCTCAACTGCATCAACTGTATAAGTTTACTTGATTTACATGTTGTAGCTACTAACCAGTCAAAAGTGAGGTTCATTACTGTGGCTGTTTGTCTGCATTAAATGCTTCACAATTAAAATACAGACTCAGTGAACACCAGCAAACAAAGTATAGCGCAAAATATTTACAAATATTTACAAATATTTCATCGTTTGTATGAATGACACTGATTTCAACATCAGGTACCCAACCATATGTGGTGTCCCACAACCTTGGAGGTGAATGGGAAGCAGATGCAGTTCTCCCTGCCAGAGGCTGGCATGCCACTAAACTTCACCAACAGCACAGGTCTAAGATATGAAGCTGAGGAGGTGCACCGCTGCCTGCTGAAAGGTCAGACGCTCTAATGCATAAAAATAGAGAAGCTGTAGCATTTAGTGTTGATTGATCTGATCAGTTGTTTTGTTTTTTTTTACATTTTCAGTCATTCGTTATATCCGAGTGTGAATCTAAGGCTTTTGTCTCGATCGCTGGTTCTCCTCTAGGACTGAAGGAGAGTCCAGGGATGCCGTGGGCTCACTCCAGCCTGTTGGCAGAAATTATAGATGAGGCCAGAAGACAACTGGGAGTGACATATGACCAGGACAACATCCAGTGATCTCAGCGACAGCTCAGGAAACAGACTCGTACCTCAGCATGCAGATTGACAGAATCTGAATCAAGTTTCCACTTGAATTCAGGCCACATGGGATCATCGTAGATGTTTTGATGAAGCTTGACCTATTTTGTTTGTGTGCATGTATGTGAGTGTAATACAGTAACATTAACAATGGCTTTATCCTATTCCAGTGGTCTTAGCAAGCCATGATAGGTTAGAACAAATGCAAGCTGCCAGATGAAATCACGCCATCATTAATTGTATTATTTGCATCTGTGCCATTCATCTGTACAAAATGTGGAAAGAAAATCTATTAAGATTGTAATAGTAATCAATTTCACCTAATACTTTAATATCCATAAACTATTTTTTAATCTCTAGGTTTCTCAGGCAAATAAACTCAAGTGAAAATCATTGTTTGGCTCTCATTGATTAAAATATATTGGAATTAAGGAATAAAAAGCTAGTAATTAATGAAAGTAGTGTTATTTGTAGGTGCTGTTAAAGCTTTGCAACGTCTCAACAAAATGAGAAAAACACTCTTTATTTTACATTAATAATAATAATAATAATAATAATAATAATTAATGCTTGGGTTTCCATTCATTTAGCATGCACATAACAGGCATGCCACTACTGGTTGCTCGGCAACTGTACCGACGCTTTTCCCCCTTCCGGAAATGCGTGGCTGTGAGGAAATATGGCGCACAGGGCAGTGCATATACCACTGGTATTCATTGCTTCCACCTATTCGTTTACCGCACTGTGTCTCTCTCTTTTCGTCGCTTTTGCAGCTTTTGAAACAATAAACGGCGACAATGCGTTCAGCGCCAGTCACACGGCTACCGGACCCATCGCTGCCGCTCGGGATCTACGGTGAGTTTCCTGACATGTTAAGTTACTGTTAGCTAGCTACGTTATGCTAACGTCAGAGTTGAAACAGTTATTAATGTTTGTTCAGCTGTGATAGCCATGTTCATCTGTAGGGCAACCATAGGTTCAGGTTACACTCTTGTCCTTTAAAGGCTGTATTTCTATTCCCGTTTGCCAGACTTGACCGCTTGTGTGGATAAACTCTGCAGTGTTGACGTGAGGTAAAGGTGCAGCTAACGTGACCTGACTCCATTCAAAAAGTTGCCACTTTAATGACTTCTTGCGTATTACAACCTTACGCTCTTTGCAGATCTATCATATAATACAATTTATAAAACACTATTGTGTTGTGGAGATTTCGGCGTAAAAGTGGTCCATTAAGTAACAGCTGAATCTTTTATTTTCCGTCCTTTACAGGATAAAAGTAACTGTGGTAGAAGGACGTTGCTGACTGAGCATTGGGGCTCATCTGTGTTTTGTAAAGGTGATTTTTTTTAACTGACTAACCCGAATACAGCTGCCAATAAATGATGGCTCATGTAGATTAGATTGATGCTATGAGGATGTTGCTGAAAATACCTCAATGGTCTTGTCACTAGTGCAAGTGAAATGTTTGTGGCTGCAGGAGTCAACATGCAACAAGCTGTTCTTTGAAATCTGTACAGATTTATTTGCCGAATTAAAGACTGACAGCGTAATCCTCTTGGCTTTATCAAACATAAGGTTTAGCATTACAGGCTACCAATCACAGCTGTGGAGACACTGATAAAATATGTAGCACACTGATTTCTCTTTTGTTTTTACTCTGCTTTTGTATGTAATTTAATAGGCTATATTCAATATCTTGTCTTGTCTGGATTCTATGTCTGTAATAAAGTTTGATTGATTGATGGACCAAATTTATGTTGAAATTTCTAAAATAATTTAGCAATAGTTCAAGGATGTGATATGTTCATGTGACAAGAAATAATATCTGATGTCACTGTCTAAGATAAGATAAGATATTCCTTTATTAGTCCCACAGTGGGGAAATTCACAATAGTAATAGGGTTTTGAGGTTTGTTGACATGAGGTGGTGTGAATTGCTTACTGCTAGTTTTACCTGTGCATGTGCATTTGTTTGCAGCATGGTTGTACTGTTCATACTGATCCAGCAACTTGCAGTAGTGGAGCTCTCCATGTCATAAAGGTGTATTAAATCTTCATCAAGAATCTGCACTATGGATATTTTTCAGTATAAATTTTCCACAGCATATGATTTTAACCTTTTACAACATAATACAACTTTTATTGTAATGCTGATGCTTGACTCTCCTCTGTGACATCTCCACATATGTCATGGCACTATTTTGATTGTGGAATCATTTTAATGAAGCTAATATTTCCTGTTGGGTAGTTGCCATTGTCTAGTTCCATCAGCAAACCAACACTTAAATGTTGGCACAGGATGTGAATTGCCTGGATAGTTCCAGGCTAGATTACTTAAACTACTTAGATTAAAGGAATATATTTCTAAAAAGCTTTACTGAAGGTCCTAGACAAAACATAATTTGAATGGTATCAGCTGCAATATGACAAGTATAGCCTAGGGCTGGTCAATATATTGATATTATGTTGATATTGTGATATGAGACTAGATTCATCTTAGATTTTGGATATTGAAATATCGTAAAATTGCATATTTAGGTAAATTTAGTCAAAAATATTGTGTAGTCTAGTAAAGCCCTGCTTTTGTTATACAGATGGTGCTTGACCTTTTAAACTGGATCAAAGTTGCTTTATTTCTGAACATGGTAGGTTTGATGTAGACGGTTAACCTTCACTCTTCCATCCTTCAAACTCCACCATCTTTTGTCCTTTCTTGTCTGCTCAGGTACCTTTTGTATGACGTGAACCCCCCGGAGGGTTTCAATCTGCGGAGAGATGTCTACATCCGCATGGCCTCGCTGGTGAAGACTTTGAGGAAGGAAGGGGATGACTGGGTGTTGGTGCTTCCTCCATGGGGTCGCCTCTACCACTGGCAGAGCTCCAACGTTCACCAGATTCGCATCCCGTGGGGGGAGTTCTTCAGCCTCACCAGCCTGCAGGCTAATGTGCCGGTCATTGAGTATGAGGAATTCATTGCTGGTGAGCTTTAGTTGTGGTGATCCACACTAAAGTAAGATTTGAAACCTCATTGTCTGTATATGGTTTCTAAATAAAGTGTTTTTCATAATGCATAGTCACCTCTTTTTAATCAGCTGTTAAAACAGAGCACTCAGTTTTTTTCCTTTCTTGGATCTAGAGAATGGAGGCCCCTTCATAGACCAGGTTCTGGTACTGCAAAACTATGCCGAGGGATGGACTGATGGGAAATGGGAGGAAAAAGTTGATGAGCGGCCGTGCATTGACAAGTTGATGTACTCCAAAGATAAACAAGGCTACTACAGGTAAAGCAACACAATGTGCACAACCCCACAATTTAAAACACAAAGTAGGAAAAGATAAACCCAACAAATTTGCAGTAGCAGTGTAATGAGTAACATTCTTGTAGCACAGTGAAAAGTTTGAGTATGGAGTTCATGTGGTGGCTGTGTGAATAGATTGAGTTTGAATGTGTTTATCCTGTTTTGACAGATGTAGTATTTACCCATGGCTACCATCTTTTCTAAACCATCCAGTTGTCATGATGCTGATGTTTTCTGAATCCTTTTTCTGTCCTGTCCTGAAGCATTTTTTGTTGTTTGTTATTCCCACATGAAAGAGATTTATTAAGCTTAAATGCCAAAGAAAATTAATTGTGATTAGAATAACTCAGTAGAGCCTCTTGAGACAGTGATGGATCACATCCAGTGTTTCTGTATTAATGACATCCATCTCTACCTTCCTGCTTGCACGTCTCTCTCCTTTTGTCTCCATCCATCACCGGCTGTCTCATTTATCTTGTTGTGTTTCCAAGGGGCTGGTTTTGGGGCTACGAGGAGACGAGAGCTCGAAATGTAACATGCATATCAGCCCAAGGCCATGCCTCCATCATGGCCCCAGTCCTCTTGAACAACATCACAGCAACGTGAGTCTACAGAACAACATGCTGATATATAATGTACAGACATGCACGGTGTGCTGACATGCTGTCAATCACAATGTCTGGTAAAATGTGTCTGAGGCAGATAAATCAATATGATCATTAGTTTCTGGCTTTAACTAGCACTACTATTTCAGGAAAGCTATTAAGGTTAAGTTTAATTTGGAGCTCTTAACCATTACTAATCGCATTGTGTGTGCACATTAGATTGGTTATTCCAAAGACTGGGTTGGGACCTGCAGGTGGGTCGTGGGAGATTTTATTAGGGTCGCCAAATAAATTTGCAGAATTACTTCCATGTTCTTTTTATTTAAAGTCTTCATGAAATGGAAGTTAGAGCGCCTCAAACATGATGTATTGATGTATTAAGAGAATTGGATACAGCATTGGAGGCGGGGCCCTGTTCATTCCTAAACTGATGCCAAGTGACTAGATAATAAGTGAGTTAACAAACTACCAAGATGAAACTATTGAGACACAAAAGTGACGATATGTGTTCAAAGCCGACATGAATCCTCTATACGACAGCTGAGCCTTTTATTCATATTTTTGTAAGTAGCTGCAAGATGATCTGACCTCATTGTTATTTAACTGTGGTGTTGCTTACAATGTAAACTCTTCGATCTTGGTGACACTGACATGGATAAACTCGTTTGCAGATCAGTTATGCTCGACCGAGCCGAGACACTCCTCCACGATCACTATGCTGGGAAGGATTACTGGGATGTAAGTCAATAATATCAATATCAATAATATAATGTATTTTTTAGTAATGTTGGTGTTAGATGGTATATTTTGTCATATATTTTATTCCATAAGCTGATGTAGGAGGCTCTGCAATTGTCTGTGTTTTTGATGTAGACCCGCCGCAGTATGGTTTTTGCCAAGCACCTGCGACTCATAGGAGATGACTTCAGAGCAAAGCACCTGAACTCTACAGATGACAGAGACCGCACCGTTTACAGCGAGGACTGGACTCGCATGAAAGTGAGTCAGTGTATCCGACTGTGGCATGATTATGTAATTGTTCATGTGTAATAGAGCTGTGGAAATGTCCAGTTTTTACCATGTGGGTGTATTTAATGTCATTTACGATCTGGCTCTTTTGAATTTAAAATATTTTTTGAGCTAATCATGTCAATTCATGTCAGTCAATCACACCCTTTACTTCTCAGTGTACCAGTTTGGTGTCAGCTTTCACTATGGTTTTGAACACTTGATAAAAATATTGAATTAAATAAATCATTTCTTTGACAGCTGTTAATAACAAAACTTAACATCTTAGCTGCAGTAGAATTTTCACCTTCTTGTAGTGCTGTAGTTTGGAAAAAACTGCCATAAACTGCCACTGAATCGTTTGTGTTTGTGTGTGTATGTTCTGTTTGAGTCTAAATTTCTTTGATTTTGCATTTTAAGCAATAATTAAACAGTAGTTCATTGTTTTCTTTTTGCTCCTCAGGCCAAGCTGGGCTCAGCTAAAGGTGGTCCGTATCTGGGGGTCCACCTCCGCAGGAAGGACTTTATCTGGGGTCACAGAGAGGATGTACCAAGCCTTAAGGGGGCAGTAAAAAAAATGCGCAGCTTGATGAAGAAGCATAAACTCGACTATGTGTTTGTTGCGACAGATGCAGATGAGGAAGGTAATGATACACTGGCACATTCAGACACTGTTTACAATTTATTGTTCATTTAAATGGCCCAAGGACATGGATAAATGTATTCATTTGTAATACTGACAGTGTTTCAGTATTTGCAGCTTTGAAATAGTGTTATGAAGGTTGATACTCTTGTATTTTGTGATCTATTTTTTTTTTAAATTTGGGGGAATATTGTGGTTTAAAACCATTTCAAATGGCTTTGACACTAATATAAAAATCAGTGTATTATAATGACAATGAGACTGTAATAAGAAGACCTAGTAATACTAGTAAGTAATAGCAATCAATAATAGTCCCGTTTAATCTGTGTTATTTTGTAGAACTGAAGGAGCTGAAAAAGTTGTTGCCAGACATGGTGCGGTTTGAGCCATCCAGAGAGGACCTGGAGCTCTTTAAAGATGGAGGGGTGGCCATCATTGACCAGTGGATATGTGCACATGCAAGGTAAATTAGTTTTCTTTGTTTTGTCACATGTATGACCAAATATGACCAAATACCTGCAAAACTAATGACACTCCCATCAGCCTCAGCTGTACTTTGTGTTTGGTGCTAATTAGCAAATGTTAGCAGCATGCTGCTAACACAATAAGCATAAGCATAAGCACAGTAAGCATGGATTATTATATAATAACCAAGCATGGACTATATATATATATATAATATATATATATATATATATATATATATATATATATATATATATATATATATATATAATTAATCATGTCGGAGTATTATGTGTAGATTAATTAAAAGCATAGTGAGAAGGATTTGGCGGCATCTAGTGGGGTACCCCTCCGCTCACTCCTCCCTCTCCAAGACTATAGTAATGTGAGCCACAGAATGCAAAACTCGCACAGAGGCATTCCTTATCCTAATATCAGTACTTTAGGAGCAACGGGAGTCAGATGGCGGCTGGCGGTACCAGGCTTATTCTAAGCTAATGAAAACACAAAACAATTCTTAGTTTCAGTTTATTATACGCTAATGAAAACATAGTTCTGAATATTATATTCTATTGCTGCTAATAGAGCCCCTACATTTTTTTACACATGCTTCCTTTAAACTTTAAAACCTTCATCAACAACAGGTCTCAGTGTGCTAAAGTTAAGTGCTTTTTTTTTCTGAAGGCATCATATAATAATATAAAATGTGTAGAATTTAGGTGTTTAGACTTTGTTTGCCCCATGTGTTATTGCTGATTTTTGTTTTATTAAATTTTTAGGATCATTATTGAGGACTAACGCTAGGCACTGAATTTTACCCTATGTCCCATTTGGAAGCAAAGATAATAGCAGCCCGGTCTTTGTTATACATACCCATGGAAAATATTTCAACTTGAAAAACTAGTTGGTTACTATACACTGCTCTCACTGCATGTCAGAGGCTCATGCAACTCTCTAAGGTACACGTGTCTTGCATCACTGTCTGTTATTTCAGATTCTTCATAGGAACATCAGTGTCTACCTTCTCTTTCCGGATCCATGAAGAGAGGGAGATCTTGGGTTTTGACCCCAGAGCTACATACAATCGTTTCTGTGGGGACACTGAGAAAGAATGTGAACAGCCCACGCACTGGAAAATAGTTTATTGATGTGACCACTCAATTTCCTGACACACACACACGCAAGTGCCAAAAGTAGTGTTAAAAGTGACATTATTTGTATGGAATATACAATATATTTTAACAGTTTTATGGTGTATATTTTACTTTTTTATGCTTTCAGAGTTCAGGTCTGTGGTGACCACTGTGACTGAACCTTATGCTCAAAGGCCACGACTGGGCTGCCAAACAAGTATTACTGTAATGTTCAACAAGTAAATCTGTTGGGATGTTTGTTGAATGTGGATGTTTCATGACAGCTGGGTGTTTTACATAATTTCTGATATTTATTACCAGAACCACTGGTGAGGAATTAGTGTCTTACAATGACTGCAGCAGAAAGTTTATGAGATTCAAAGAAGTTGAAGATTTAAATGTTAAAGTTGGTAAATTTGAAATTCAGAGCTTTAATATAGCGGCAAATAACTATTTGCTAGCATGTTCTCCCCGTGTTAGGTGGGTCTTCCTCCCACAGTCCAAAGACATGCAGGTTAATTGATGACACTAGTGTGCCCGTAGGTGTGAATGGGAGCATGAATGGTTGTCTGTCTCAAAGTGCCCTGCAATGGACTGGCGACCTGTCCAGGATGTACCTCGCCTTCACCCAATGCCAGCTGGGATGGGATCCAGCCCCCCCATGGCCTAACGAGATTAGCGGTTGCAGATGGATGGATGGATGGACTATTTACAATGTTAAGATATACAGGAGCGATGGCATCCTGAGCAGAGAATGAAGTCTCTCTCCCTCTGTGTGTGCTGTAATCCGAGTTTCTCTGTACTTTGTTTACATATCTGATCTACCTGCACATGCATCTTAGTGCATGTGAGTCCCAATGAATGAGCCCCACTGGCTAGCTAATAGCTGCTGCACTGCACTGGACTCATACGGTGGTTATCATTGTTGTGGAAGCAAACGCCCACCCTGCGGTCCTCCCCCCAGTCAACACTGTTTGCGCTGCCATTGTTTGCATTGTTTGTGCTGTTTGCACTGTTAGCTGCTAGCTGTCAACTCAGGCATCGCCATGTTGTGATCCTTATTGAATCAATCAATCCCTCCATCTTAGAAATGCTCTGAATTTTGAATTTAACGCCTTTAACTCTTCTATTTTTTTATTTTGTTTTTCAGTATTAACACCACACAAGTATGAAGGAGCATCTGGAGATCTTGAGCACAGTATGAAGATAATTCATTTTTAATCAAAGGTACCCAGTGGAGTTTTCTTGTAAACACATTAAGATGTGTTGACAGGCATTAAGGTCTCAACAATGTGACGAATGCATTTCCTTCCTCAGAAAACTTATTTCTCAAGTACTCTGAACCATGCAATATTTTCAGTAATGTTTGGTAGCAGTCTTCTTCTTCGCTGCCATTTTTTTTTTTTTTTTTTTTTTAGTCCATTACTGTTTCTTAGTGTTTTGGTGCCACTGACTGTTGGTAAGTGGAGTAGCGTTAAACTGATGACAGCACAGTGTATTGCATCGCCAGGCTCTAAAGCACACACATCCATGTGCCCTTGCACGAGATACAAACAAAAAGGGCACTTGCTCACAAAAGCACTGCTCCACAGCGTCACTTAGTGGTCAAGAGCTCCACAGGGTGCCTTTAAAACGGAAGGCCAGAAAGAATCTAACAGCTCACATTTTGTCAAAACGAGGTACATTTTACTTCTGCTTCCACCGTGTGTCAGTGTTTGAGTGAAATAAATTTCCTCCCTTATTTCATATTTTTATGCAGTGCCAGTATTAACATTTGTTACATGGGATTACAATATCACTGATGTTGCAAAGGCAGGAAATATGAGAGATCATAAATAACAATGTCATGATAAATTTCTTTCAGCTTTTTCTTTTTTCATTTGGCATTGACCATAATAGTTTTATTGCGAACGATACTACCGTTGAAAGGACCTGAAATGCCACGAAGGAGCCACAGCATCCTGTAAACACAAGCCAGCCTTGAAACAGTTGCAACACACCCTGTTTTTTTCTATTCCTGATGATGCCCTTATTATCTGTCTATTATGGGCAATGACTCATGACTTGCTTTGTACAGTAGTTGTAATTTTGTTGTTGAATAAAGCTTTTTAGCAGAGTTCAAACATCGCAGAAAGCAGATTTGTGAAAATGAAAAAAAGCTTTTTTGCTGTTTACATTTTTGTACCTGTACATCTTAGTCGCTAGATTATCATGTAAATCTCATTGCATAAGAAATTATATCTTAGTCAGGTTTGTTAAATTTATGTACTCAGAATACCAAAGAGGATGCTTTAAAATAATTATGAATTTACATCAATTTTGGTTGTATGTACATAAAAAAAACATTAAGATATTTCCTCAAATTTATAATTATTATTGAGCATGTACTCACTAAACAGTAGGTCAAAAGAAGTCAAGTCAAAATGAATAAGTGTGCTTGCGGCTTTTCACATAATTTGTATAATTTGGACCCCAGACAACATTAAGATGTAGTCTTTGGGAACAGCAGCAGAGATTTCTGGTATTACTTGGCATGTCTTTGTATGCTAAATGTGTGTAATAGTGTAATACATCCTCGTTCATTTGTTTTTGTGTCCTCTTCTGGTGCTGAGAAACGTACAATATAAGCCCCTACAGTCGCTCCAGAGCCCTGCTGGTTTTTAGAGCTCTTTTGGAAATCTATACCTGACTTTAGATCAGCTTCTGCAGCCTGATGAAATGATTCAAGTCTGAGGAGTTGTTCCTCCCGAGGCATCATGTTTACTGCATCATGTTTACTGCCAGCTCTCATGCTATTTTCACACATATTTTTTAATCAAGATAAAAAACCAGTAGGACTACGTCTATGGTGGAACTCCCATTGATACTTAACAATAATAAGTTCATATATCACCTGCCCTTGTTTGACCCAACCTGTGGCTTCCTGTTGTTGTTTTAACCTTTAATTGTGTTTTAATGGAATACATCAGTTAAATGGAAAATACTGTCATGTTAAGAGTGATGGAGAAAATGACATTAACTTCTGCTTCTACTTATGTGTGGGGTGAAGTGATTGAAAAAATATAAAAATGTTGGTAACACTAGTATATTATATTCATGCAGCCAGTCAGAGATATAGGCATTTCGGTCCATCAGTTTAACACTCCTTCACTTTGTCTACCAAGGGGTCATCCTCCTCAGGGCTGATTTAACCCCCAGGTATGTAAATTTGTTCAAAAACATTAATCCTGACCTTGTGTTGTGTTTGTTACTGTGAGAATTTTCTTTACCCTCGCAAAATAGTCCTAAAATATGCGATGTGCTCCTTCTAGAGACTTCCCTGCATTGCTTTTACATGTCCCTGTGGATCTCCCACATGGTATCAGTGTGATTTGTCCCTGTGGAGATCCTTCCCAACAACACCTTATAAAACTGGGTAATTGAGTGTAACACGATTCTTGGCATTGCCCTGACCCATTTAAACCAATGCTCTGCCTTGTCGAACAAAATGTCAGTTTTTTTTTTTTGTAACCTTTTAGCATGACATAGACTTTTTGATTGATTGATCTGTCCATTAGTTACTTTATCCCAGAAGCTATACCTGAATAAAAACGATACACTACCACTTCAGTTCAAAAAGTAACCTACCTTTTTCCTTAAGGGACCCCTTTTCCAACACTGAGTAAACTGAAGACCCATGGGTAAGTGACATATTTTATGGATAGTTCATATTATATTCAATGCGTAACAATAACAGCACACAACAGCTGATAGTGAATGTAATAACTGCTGGAAGTTTGTGTAAAACTTGAGATTTGGATGAATTTTGATCAGATTATTTCCTGTGAAAACTGCATCAGAGATGAGCTTTGCTGTAATTTTTAGGAACTTTCAAAACATTTTTTTTCTCCCTGACATGGCCATTGTTCTATTAACTCTGGTTGTTTGCATACTGTTCTAAATTTTAAGTTTATAGTTTAAATAATAATTCAAACTTAATAATAATAATGATAATAAAATACACACCCACACGACCCCTCGTGCAACTTTGGTGACCCCTATTGGGAACCAGTGGCGTAGCCTATGTGACAAACTCCTACAGTGATCAAGTGTTGCAATGGTGGGTAATTACAAAGAAACATTTTGGTTATACTATAAAAGATGAAAATGTTTGGATGCATCAGGTGGGCCTAAATTAAACTAAGATTAAAACTGAAATGTGTCTAGTGGGTTAAGACTGTAAAAGAATTCATTTTCAAAACCGCTTTCATAGACCTTTTAACCTACTTTAGACATGCTATTGAATGCTTTCCAGGTCAATGACGATGACTAGCCTAAAATGTCATTATAAAGTAGGCTTCTAATTAAATGGGCATGCCCTGTCATGTCCCGTCATTTGTGTTACACCATAACTGTGACTGCAGAGAGCCAGCAACACCAGATCACCATTTCTGATGGCTGTTGTCAGAACATGTGTCCCTACTGCACCTATCGTTTACTTTTCTTTTACAGTTTTGTGAATTATATCTTTTATTTTTTATCACTTATTTTTTATTGCAACAGAGATAGATAATAGAGATAGACATATAGACAAACAGCAGGTTGCCTATTACATTTTGAACATTTCACCCAGTTAACCCTCTTGCTGATGACAGTTCCAGGCAAGGTCCAAAGAGCTCTGAAATCAGTGAATATTTGAAATATGAGGAGGTTTCCAACGCTGGACTACAACCTTTTTAGCTGCAGTTTGGCCTATTAAGGCCTATCAGCTGGACTTTGTGCATTTTGTCCTTAAGGGAAAGGCAGGAATCATCATTTAACAGCAGGGTCCATTGGGAGTTGCACCTCGTTAGTTCTGCAAGGGCACCAGTAACCTTCCCCCAAAAATCAAAAACCCATGGACATTCCCATACAACATATAGAAAAGAGCCAACACCTCCTTTAGTACTAAATGAGCAACATGGGTCAAGTACCAAGACCTATTTGGTGTCTAATTCTCAATGTTAGATATGTGCTATGACAAAGTTTCTTGTTTTTTTTTTTTTTTTTTTTGAGGCACTGATACCCTATCCCGAGCTTTCACTTCTGATATGTGAGTTTAACTTGGGAATGTATCTTTAAATTAAAATGATTGAAATACATTTAACTTTTTTTAACAGCTTAGTTCTGTGTGTTGTCTGTCACGTTTGCCTCATATATTACACAGGTACAGTGGGGTTACGTTTTCTGAGGGCAGCCCTCCTGTTCTGGCTCCTTTGCGGTCACAGATTTCAGTGGTCACAGATTTGTGCGTAACACCAGTTGGGGATAGTGGATCCCAGAAGGCGCCTCTCCTTTGTTGTGGGCAGGGAGGTTACAGGCAGTACACGCCCTTCCTCACAGATTTACCTCGTCTCACACACACAGGTGGAGCTGCTCCCATTAGAGCCAGACAGGTGAAGGCTGTTGTTACGTTTATCCTCTGCACTGACTGCGGTGTCATTTTGTCTCTGTGTGTTTTGTTTTCCTTTCGTTTTGTTTTTGTTTTTTTTAGCGTGAATTTACTCAGTTTTAGTCCGTTAACCAGCCAATGGAGAGGGCTTCCCTGTGCTAGGGGCCAGCTAGCCATGTCCTTCCTTAGCCTGAGAGCTACAGTCAGATAACACATCATTGGATCAATTAAGAGGACAGACGCAACCAGGTAGGTCCCACCGTTTATTAGTCCGTCATCACTTTATTATTATTATTTCATCAACAAGTTATTTTTCTGCCATTCACACACATTTGTATTTGTATTTGCCATGAGCTTTCGTATGTTGTCCTGTTTAATTACCTGCAATTAGTATAGTAGTTTGATGAAAATTATTAATATATCTGTTCTTTATCTGTTATTATATCTTAGGCTTTATAGTATAACAGTCAAACTTTATCTGTTATTATATCTGCATATATTATAACAGTAGACGTAAAAAAATGAAAATTTTTACATTTCTCTATCTATATATATTATAAAAGTATCTTTATCTGTTATATCTGTATATATTATAACAGTGGACATTAATGTTATATATGTATATATTATATCAGTAGAGCTTTATCTGTTATTATATCTGCATATATTATAACAGTAGACGTTTACATTTTATATCTATATATATTATAAAAGTCTGTCTTTATCTGTTATATCTGTATATATTATAACAGTAGACATTTATAAGTCTGTGAATGTTCTCATTCATCCAGGTCATATTCATTCTGGCAACAGTTGAATCGAAGGCAACTGGACTTAGATTTGGACAAATCTACGTCCAGTTGCCTTCGATTCAACTGTTGCCAGAAAGTAGACATTTATGTTATATATGTATATATTATATCAGTAGATCTTTATCTGTCATATCTGTATATATTATATATTAACAGTAGACATTTACATTTTATATCTATATATTATAAAAGTATATCGTTATCTGTTATATCTGTATATATTAAAACAGTAGACATTTATGTTATATCTGTATATATTATAACAGTAGATCTTTATCTGTTATACCTGAAAAGTCAGACTGCTGTGAACAACACTACCCTATACCCTACTAAGGACCCAGCTTGGGCTAATCTTACCACAAGGCAGTGATAGAAAGTAACTAAGTACATTTACTTAAGTATTGTCCTTAAGTACATTTTGAAGTACTTATACTTATCAACTTGTGTATTTATATTTTATTCTACTTTATACTTTTTCTCCACTCCATCTCAGAGGAAAATATTGTACTTTTTACTCCATCACGTTTATCTGAGAGCTTTAGTTTTTGGTTACTTTGACGATTCAGGATAGTAATAAAAAAGATAACCGACAGATTAATTATGGTGTATTGTTATAGGTTAAGTTATGTGGAAGGATATAAATTTGTCCAACTTTACCAGCTGCAACATTAAAGTGATGAATACATGAATTCATCAATCATTATAACCCAGTAATACACAACAGTTTTATTTTGAAATGGGCCATTCTGTATACTTTTAGTACTTTAATTATATTTTGATGCTGATACTTTTGTACCTCTACCTGTAAGAGAGCATTGGTACACTGTGGTATTGCTACATCTACTTAAGTAAAATATTTGAATACTTTTTCCACCACTTCCACAAGGTCTCTCAGTTACGTAGTTGTTACGGAAATGTTCACATTTTCATTCCTTTGACGAGTTTAAAGAGCTTGTTCACGTTGGCTTAAATAGGAAACTCTAAATCTCAACTACAGTATATGCATAATTTATATAACATAACCATGTTAGAGTCAGATAACACGTCATTGGATCAATTAAGAGGACAGACGCAACCAGGTAGGTCCCACCGTTTATTAGTCCGTCATCACTTTATTATTATTATTTCATCATTTCAAGTCATTTTTCTGCCATTCACACACATTTGTATTTGTATTTGCCATGAGCTTTCATATGTTGTCATGTTTAATTAACTACAATTAATATAGTAGTTTGATGAAAATTAGTAATATATCTGTTCTAACCATGTAACCATGTTGATACACAGCAGGTATACACAAGGCTTTCTAATGGTTGGGTGAACGGATGATTCTCATATATTATGTCGTCATTTCAGCCTCCTCTGATGGCCTTCTTCCGGCAGCTGAAGCTTCTTCTCTGGAAGAATGGGCTGACAGTCCTCAGACAGCCAGTGAGTATAACTTTATTTCCATATAAACACACAGATCCTTAAAGGGGACATATTATGTCATGAAAAACTCCCTTTTTCAGTGTTTGTGCACATATACACTCCTGATCAAAATCTTAAGACCAATTAAAAAATTGCAAGAATTTACATTTTGCACTGTTGTATCTTAAGAAGGTTCTAAGTAGTTTCAAAATGCAAAAAGAAGAAATGAGAGCAAGAGACTAAATGTTTTGAGCAGGCAATTTATTGAAAAGAACAATTTAACTAAAATAGGCTGTTCATCAGCTGATCAAAAGTTTAAGACCATAGCTCAAAAAAAACCCTAAAACAGAAATTAAAGTCTCAAAAACAGACTCAGTAATGAGTAGCTCCACCATTATTGTTGATCACTTCAAAAATTCGTGTTGGCATGCTTGATGCGAGTGTTTCCAAAAGGCTTGTAGGAATGTTGCTCCAAGTGGTGAAGATGGCTTCACGAAGGGCATCCACTGTCTGGAACTGATGTCCATTTTTGTAAACTTCCCTTGCCATCCATCCCCAAATGTTCTCAATTGGATTTAGATCAGGGGAACATGCAGGATGATCCAAAAGAGTGATGTTATTCTCCTGAAAAAAATCCTTTGTCAGACAGGCATTGTGAATTGCAGCATTGTCTTGCTGAAAAACCCAGTCATCACCACACAGACGAGGGCCCTCAGTCATGAGGGATGCCCGCTGCAACATCTCCACGTAGCCAGCTGCTGTTTGACGCCCCTGCACAACCTGGACTCCATTGTTCCATTGAAGGAAAAAGCACCCCAGATCATGATGGCGCCCCCTCCGCTGTGCCGTGTTGAAAAAAATCTCAGGTGGCATCTCCTTGTCATGCCAGTAGCGTTGGAAGCCATCAGGACCATCAAGGTTAAATTTTTTCTCATCAGAGAATAAAACTTTCTTCCAACTTTGAACGTCCCATGTTTGGTGCTCCCTTGCAAAGGCCAAACGGGCAATTTTGTGGCGTTGAAGGAGACGTGGCCTTTGAAGACGTTTTTTGTTTTTGAAGCCGTTCCTTTGCAGATGCCGTCTGATGGTTATTGGGCTGCAGTCAGCACCAGTAATGGCCTTAATTTGGGATGAGGATCGTCCCGTGTCTTGACAGACAGCCATGCGGATCCTCCGGCTCAGTGCCGGTGAAATTTTTTTGGGTCTACCACTTGATTTTTTTGTTCCATAAACCTCAGGATCTTTTAAGAAATGCAAAATGACTGTCTTACTGCGTCCAACCTCAGCAGCGATGGCACGCTGTGAGAGGCCTTGTCTATGCAGCTCAACAATCCTGCCACGTTCGAAGGCAGTGAGTTTTTCTGCTTTTCCCATCAAGAGGTCTTGACAGTGTGATTACTTGACAGAAAATGACATGGAATCCAAATTTTTGCACAGATTTGGGCTTTTAAAGGATGTGGTCTTAAACTTTTGATCAGCTGATGAACAGCCTATTTCAGTTAAATTGTTCTTTTCAATAAATTGCCTGCTCAAAACATTTGGTCTCTTGTTCCCATTTCTTCTTTTTGCATTTTGAAACTCTACTTAGAACCTTCTTAAGATACAACAGTGCAAAATGCAAATTCTTGCAATTTTTTAACTGGTCTTAAGATTTTGATCAGGAGTGTATTTGGGTGTCTGGTGTGCCTACCAGCCCTCAAATAGGGCTGCACAATTTTGCGTGATTTTGAGGAATGATTTTTTTTACATCACTATTCTCATTTTCACTGAAAACATTAAAATGATGATGTTGTTATTTTTGTGGGGATCTATACCAAAGATGTTTTCTTAAGTCTGTAGAATATGATGTGTAGGTCAGGACATCTCTGCAGCGTCAAAATAACTAATTTAAAATGGTATTTTTACACACTTTTCACCTTTAACAAATACTGCACCTCCTGCGATTTAAAAATTGCAGTATGCCATATTGCGATTTTGATAAAATTTTGATTAATTGTGTAGCCCTACCCACAGACTGTGAAGTGAGATAACCCAGTCAATTTTTTTGTCAATCTCGGACCCCATCAGCTATTGATCTGATGATGGATAAGCCTCTGGGGACAAGGGGCTATATTTCTTGGGCTCAGGAAATATCTATGCCAAGACTTCCTTTTGCACGTGCTGCTTATTGTTTATGGTACAATTAGCAACTTAACATGCGCGACTGGAGTTGGAGTTAAGAGACAATGTGTTTGTTTCACAAGTAGCCAGTTTACAAGCTAATGTTGAGCCAAAAAAAAGCTAAATCATCATCAGACGAGAGTCGGTGGGTTCCCAGGTTACATTTCAGCCAATCTTGTCCTGTTGCCAACAGATACTACAGGTGAATGCAGAATCTGTTTATAGGGATTATTTTCTTTTCTGTGATTCAACAAGCCATTTGGATCCCCTTGTTATGTCACATGCAGGTTCATTAGAATATATTGCCCACTGCTGGACACCTCTTCCTAACTGGACGCGATGCAAACAAGGAAACATCAGATTGTTTCAGTCTTTCCCAATAAAGATAACCTAACCTGCTCTGTGAGTCAGCGGACAGGCAAACCAACATGGTGCCTGTTTGAAAAACCACTCGCCCTGGCTCTATTCATGCAGAGTTTCTCGCACCTCCGACTTATTTTCACTGGTCAAAATCGACACTGTCAGGAACTGCCAGTTAATCAATATCTGTATTACATAGAGACCGATGTCGTTCGCACTATTTCTCCACAGTTTTTCTTGCTCCATTCGAAATGCTCGGTCGCTGTATGTTTGGAAGAAGTGTGAGAACTACTTTTGTAAAGGCGCACAGTGTTTTTCTCGCAAGCCAATCTGAGCAGACTGGGCTTTTTCAGGAGGGCGTCTTAAATAGACAGGCGCTAAAACAGAGAATTTCAGACAGAGGGTGAATACAGGTGTATTCAGACAGACATTGTCAGAATATAATGTGTTTTTTGAAAATTAAAGCATGTAAACATGTTCTAATAGAAACCCAAAATACAAGTATGACCCTGGAAATGAGCATGACATGTCCTCCGAATGAAAGATTGTGGGGATAAATCACATAAATAACAACACCTTTACAGATGGGACACTCTATATTTCAGAAATATTGAACCATGGATCACTAAAAATGTACAGTATATATTTGCTGTATCATTTGTGAAATGAATGCTTCATAAATTGCTGTATGATATCTTGTGTTATAGCTGTGGTCCCTGACTCTGATCGCCTGGCCTGTGCTCATCTTCACCATCATCGCTGTGACCCGCAAACAGTTTCCTCCGATAGAAAAAGATGCATGTAAGTGTAAAACTGCACAGAAAACCAGTGCTGTGATCTACATGTAGGTCCATGTTTTGTTACTGATATACATACATATGCACATGATCAATTGCAAACAAGATGATGCTGTACAAACTAAATAAATCGTCTGAAAATCTTGTTAAGCCTATAAACTGCCCTGGCACTACTGAAGAATTACATCTTAATACCTATAGCTACAATGTGTTTTCAGAGTATTAAACTAAAGATTTTTTGGCCGCCATCCGCCATTAAATGAGTCTGACGGTATCTTAGACTAGAAGCAAAATCTGAAACTAGCAAACCAAAGGGAAAGGTCCAGTTGGCTAAAGTTTAACACAGTGTTGACTTGACGTGGCCCGCAGGGTGTTTGTTTGGCATCTAAAGGATGGCAGCTGAACACTTGGAAATTCCAGTTTCACAATCAAAGTAGACAAGTGGAAAGTTCAACCGCAACATGAGTAGTCCTTAAGATATGGGCCTTTCCCCTCACTGCTGACATGGTGTTTGTACTCCCTTTACTTTTTAAGCCCAGCTGACTGAGAGCCCATTAATACATCTTAAATGAATGTGGGTAAAGGTGCATAAGGAGGGAGTGTTATATACTGCGTGTGTTTCTGCCTTTGTGTGGCCATCTACGAGCGCAGATGAGTAGTTGGTTAGAGAGGGCAGGGCAAAAATTGCAACCAGCTGGTATGAGTAAACATACCACAAACCTTTCACTTACCAGTAAACCTGTTTTTTTAGCAAATAAGCTTCAAACTCACAAAAGGACATTTGATAACAGCATCATTTTAAGAGAACTGCATCCTCCAATGCTGCTTGTTAGTATGTGTATATTTTTTGCATCATGTACAACATCAGTAAAACGAACAACATAATAACAACCACATTACTTAGTTCTGGTATTCATTAACTTTTGTCAGTTCAGTCTTTTTTGATAGATAAGATTCTGTGGTTGCAGATCTTCACATTCACATGTAATTTAATAACCCCAGTGTATCTGAACAATAGGGCCTCTCCTCCCCTGCTGTTTATTCAGGCTGGTGGTTTTGTTTTGGGCCACACCCAGGACAGAATAGGTAGTGTTGCAAACTATGAACATAATGTCCCTCACAGAACTATTCAGTGCTATTATGTCATGCCTTGTGATTATTAAAAAAAGTATGATAACTATAAGATAGACCTTGTTGTATTTGGAGGCATGTGCTAAAGAGACATATATGCAGACTCCAAATGATTTGCTTTTGGTAGTAATGCTCTTAACTCCTGAAAAACAAGCACCATTATTAAATTTGTGCCTCTCACAGTTTCATTTTGAATGTATGTTTTTTTCCCTTTGTTGAATGCTAGTTTAAATATTGTTTATCGTGTTTATTTTTTTGAATAAGACCTCGTAATACATACTGAATCCGCACCCAATTATCATGATAGTTTCAAATCGGGAGATAGGTGAATCATCCCAGTGCTACTGTTTCTCTCTGGATATGTAAATTTTTCTTTAATTCTGGAGGCGTTGACCCTGAAGTCTGGTGTTAATTCAGTTTCTCAATTAGTTTATATGCCCTTAGGTTTCATAATGTCTTCCACCAATACATTACTAAGCGTAGTCAAACACTGTTTGCTCGGCTGTTATTCTCTTTCAGAGCAATGTTTTGTGTTTGGTTGCACTCTGAGATAATAATGATAATGAATACCAGCATGGCGTTGAACCATGCAGTCAGCCTAGTCACAGTGGCTTGACTGAAACTTGATCTTCACATCTCTTTTTCTTTGCTGTGAATTAAAGCAATTGCTGAGATTGTTTTCATTCATTGGCAGCGATACAGACAAATGGAAATGAGCTCAGGCTCCTGATGTTGTGGTCAGATATCCCAACAAGGCAACAACTTGTCTAACAGAAATGAATAACAACTTGGGCCAATATGTAAAAAAGCATTTTGAGCCAAAACGCAGCTCTAAAAAAAACAGTGAATTCATCCAAAATGCAAACTTTCAGCGAGTTTCTGATGCATGTGTTACCTTTTTAACCTCCCTGCAACATTGTTGAACAGTATGCAGTAATTATGATTTGTCTACTATAACTACTATATATGCAGTAGTTAATGATATGACATTGGCTTGTAATCTAACTATAAGTCACTTCAAGTAGTTTTAGAATTTTGTTTGACAGTTCATCGGTCAAACCAACGTTGTCATCTTGTCTCCTCCAGGTTTTGTGGGACCCAGAAACCTACCCAGCGCAGGCTTCTTCCCTTTCCTGCAGACCCTCATGTGCAACACAGACAGCACCTGTCGCAACACATCTGTGTCACTGGACTCGGAGGCATTCAAGTCAACTAAGAGAGCCAAAGGGGGTGAAAGGTACCCCACTTTCAGCACTACGATATATATATATATATATATATATATATATATATATATATATATATATATATATATATATATATATATATATATATATATATATATATATATTTAAATATAAAACTTTGTTGTGTTAAACATAGTGAATGTCTCTAGTGGCTCTATTGGTGTCATATGATATTAAAAAAAATGTTGTATATTGAGTCACAAAGGAGGGACACACCCCAGCTTGACAGCATCTCATGGGATGATTAATGAGTATACAGTATGTACCAACAGAAACATCTTCCTGTGGAGGATGGGAAGTGAAGAAGCTGAATATTATTAATTAATATTTTTTTAAGGTAGCTCTGCTTTTTGGCTATTTTTCTGTTATTTGTTATAAAGATGTATGACTGATGGCTCATAACTTGTTTCTTTTAAAACAACTCTGTCAACTCAACAGGCACCTTTGTGTATTAAAACCGGTATACACTGTGTTAACTAGTGCAGTGTGTGGAAATGGCTTCGAAATGTTTTCTCTACTTTTATCTACTGTTATCTAAGCTGTTGCATCACGGAAATATAAATTCCAGCCGACATAAGAATGAAGGCAGCTGGTAGAAAACCTGTTTGTGTAACCCTTAACATACTGATGAGTGATGCCCAGCTGCTGTCTATGGAAAAAAACTGTCAAGACAGACTGTTGTTTAAGGTCACATTCATTTGGCTGGTCATATTTTAATCGCCTCTTTGACTCTGTGTGACAGGCCGCACTCGTATCGAGAGACAAATGTTTTTAACTTCGCTGTCCTCAAGAACTACAGAAGAGATTCAGAAGCACTGATTGAGACTTTGAGCAACATTTTGGGTATGTTATCCTCAATCACAGACCCTCCTTGCTATGTTCAATGACAAAATCACATTTTCATGTTTTCATGTTATGGCACAGACAACCATCTGATGATGTTTTGTAGCTGAGACCTATTATAGACTAGCTACGCTCTGTACATTAGGAAGACTAAATCAATTTCTTGAAGATTAGCCTTAATGTTATGAAACAAACAAGAATCTTATTGAACTTCTTAAAGGAATAGTTTGACATTTTTGGAAATACACTTATTCACTTCCTTGCTGAGTGTTAGATGAGAAGGTCAGTATCTATCTGCTCAACTAGCCAACCCGGTCTCGCTCCCAACTCGTCAATTACCTCCGATTGGACAGCGCCCATCAGCATTGGAAACTGAGGTGACCTTTAGAGACAGTACATGATGAACCGGGCTTTGAGCTTAAACCTACTTGCAGCATTATTTATTGGAGCAAGTGATGTAGTATTATTAGCATTAAGCACTAAGGACGGGCGGAAGGTGTGGTGGCTGGATTAAACAAAGACTTTCAACCAGGAGACCTGTGTTCATGTCCCCTGTGAAGCTAAAAGTTATCTTGACTTATTTTGCCACATTAGTTGTTAGTCAGGTGACTCAATCGTCATTAGAGTCATTACTTGTGACTTATTATTGCCACATGAGTCACATGAGTCGGAAGTCACGTAGGTGTCCTGTTTCCTAACCCTACTTAGGTGATTGTGTTGCCTAGACCTAACATATCATAAAGTTATTTTGAAAGGACAATAGGCATGTAATCAACACATATTGACGAGCTGGGAGTGAGAATGTGTTGATGAGACAAATAGCTCATCATAAAGACTAAACCAGTTAGCCTTTGGTTAACCATTTTGGTTTTGTACTTTTAGATTAAACAGACAAGATGTGTCGTAGTTAGTTTTAGAGGTGCTGCTAGGCAGATTTAATTTATTTATTCTACCTTGGAAACAAAGTGAAGCCAGCTGTTTTCCCTCTACCACCAGTCTTTAGGTTAAGCTAAGTTAACTGTCTACTGTTAGCTTCATATTTAACGGACAGATATGAGAGGGGTTATGACATGTACCTCTAATCAGTGGTGGAGGAAGTATTTAGATCCTTAAGTAAAATACCACACTTTAATAATATTCTGTTACAAGTAAAGGTCCTGCATTGCAAATGTTACTTAAGTAAAAGTATGTAAGTTTTATCAGGAAAGGGAAAATACTTAAAGAATTATAAGTAAGTACTTGATGCCGAAAAAAATGCCTTGTGACTGTTATACTAATATATGTCATATCATTAGATTATTATTACTTATACATTAATGTAAAAGCAGGATTTTATTGCAACTAATAATTATGTTCATTATGGATTAATCGGCTGATTATTTTCTCCATTAATTGATTGATTGGTTGATTTGTAAAAATCTGAATATAGCCAACCGACAGTCCAAACACTGATGTTAGTACTAATATGTTACAATTATTAACATTATTAAAAGGAAAAGCAGCAAATCCCCATATCTGAGAAGCTGAAACCATGAAACATTTCATGCATTTCACTCTTCTAGAGTAGTTTAATATTTTGCAAAAAAAAAAAAATTTAAAATCCTTCAAATGTTTTTAATGTTAAAACTTTGTAAAGTAACTAAAGCTAGCATCAATGTAGTGGAGCAAAAACATAATTTTTCCCTCTGAAATGTAGTAAATAGAATTAGAAAGTACCATTAAAAAGAAAGTAAAGAATAAATATACTTAGTTATGGTCCTCCAGTGTTTCTAATTCTGCGAGAAAGTAATAAAACATATTTTCCAAAATGTTGAAATATTACTTTAAGAACCAGACTTTTCTAAAATTTGGTCCTAAAAATGTTCAAGCCCATCCTCATGTTTGTGTTATAAGGTGACTGATATCAGGTACTACTTTTTAAACTTATTTTGTGTTCTTGTTTTAAAGGTCCATCTCAACAAAAAAGCTCTCATAATGTCTCTCACATGAACCCCATGAACACTACATTTCTGGGAGATCAGGTGGGTATTAATATAATAGGAGCAACACAACTGCTGAGAATAAAGAACAGCCTGTTTACTTAATCAAGTCAATCACAGGATAAAAAGCTTGTTTGGTCTCTTCTGTAAAGGTCATTGTTAACAATGAGGCCTTATCCTCTGACAAAAAAGGGCTTATAGGCGTGCCTGAAGGGTTTATTTAAAATATAAATGTGTCTATATTATATTTATTTATATTATACATTTATCAGTGGTATAACATTATGTTTGAGCAGAATGGGGAACGTGTTCTAGCAGCAGTAGCCAATAAAGATTTGGAGAGTAGTACAGATTTAATTAAATTTAATCCCTCCAGTATTTAAACCACTCATTAAAGCATTGTGAAATGACAACACCAGCAGTGATAAGCCATATAATCAAAGAAAAGCAGTATTTTAAACTAATAACTTGCAATATATACTATTTACAAAGTGAATAATGACATCACTGTGGTATACGGTAGATTGCCTTGGTAACACCTCAAAATAATCATCATTAATAAATGGTAAATTCATAGTTTATTAGAGAGATAATATTTACTGTGTTTTACTGTTAATCAATGAAATGGTAATTAAAATAATATAATTATATATAATATATGTATATATATAAATATATATAATATATATATATATATATAATAATTTATATTATTAAAGAAATGTTGCAACACATAACATTTGATATACTATATTAAGGATTTGTTAATGATTACCAAGTGATTTGTAAACATTTAAAAAAAATGTTTGTAAAACAGCTATAAACATAACAGAGATAGATATTTTTAACACTTAATGGTTGTGTTATGTTAATGGTTAATAAATCACCTATAAACATTATTTGAATGGGTATTATAAAGTTGCAACTGCTGATTACTATACCTTGTTGAATGGTTAAAAAATACATTGTAAAGCATCTATAAACAGTTTCTTAAAGGTTTAAAACCATTTCGTAATCATTAAGAAACACTTATGTTAGGTGTGCAACAATAAACTGCCAATAAATTGTTTTTAATGTAATCAGAATGTAATTGATATCATTTCTTATCAGCTGTGATACAGTGTAGAATTAATTATTTATATTATTAATTATAATTAATAATATAAAGTAGAGTTTAGTTAGCTATCAGTTCATCATTTAGAAATGGTTATTATAAAGTGTTAGTAAACAATGTGATTTGAAGGTACAATCAGCATTTGTGTTCTAATCTAACAATACTGTATGACTTTGGGGATCCCTCCGGGGATTAATAAAGGTTCATCTTATGTTATCTTATCTTTGCCCTTTGAATGAATAACTTCATTTAATGTGTATCTGAAATCATCTGAATACCTTCAGTAATGCATAACTAATAAACTGAATCCAGGAGGCCTTGAACTTGATGCTGGAGTCAATGAACCAGCTGAAAAGATCCATCTGCACCATGACGCTTCCCATGATCAACACAACTTCACACAGCTCGCTCTCCTACGCTATGGTCACTTTCTGCAAGTCCAACAACACTGTGTTTGAAGTCTCGCTCAACACACTCAACCAGGTGAGTGTTTGCTTGCATTCATGTTTCAGCTAATTATGTCTTTTAAATCTGTTTTATGTGGAAAAAAGCATATACGTTTGTTTTGTTGACTCTGAAATGACCTCTGGTTGTCAGATACTGACGGAGCTGATGCAGACAAAACCAAATGAGACAATGATGGTCGCTGGGGCCGCGGTGACGGTGTTCAATCAGCTGCAAAATCAGACCTCACTGTGGGAAAGCCTCCTGGCTATTCCCCAGCTCTTCTCCGGTTCTGTTGACCAAGTGCTGGCCAGGGCAGCGGCCCTACTCACCAACATACAGGGGTAATGTACTTTCTAAGACGGAGCGATTTAAAATGAATGAAAAATAGAATAAAATGACAGGGATAGATGAAGTATGCTGGTATGTGGTAGGGCTGGGAGATATGGCCAAAATCTTCTGTCACAATATAAGTAATTTCATATTTCAATAACAATATATATCATGATATCGCATGTTTTCTGGTAATTCAATAAATAAATAGTCTATATGAAATATCCACATGCTGAAACTTATTTTTGTATACTGTGTGAATTAAATACTTGACAAATGAAAAATAAAAAAAGATCATACAACAAATAACAGTTGTAACCCGAAATTATAGAGAAAAAATTATATAGATCTAGCCTATATTGTGATCAAATTAATATAGAAATATATATAGACATTTTTATATAATTTTGACGATATATATCATGATATTGCCCAGCCCTATTTTGTGTCATACTGAATATTTAATAAAGGCAACGGCACATTGTTTATTGGTGTTATGGTGGAGTTCACAGTTAGCATAGTTCCTTTAAACAGATTATAAATTCAGTTTTTGCTTCATATTTTATGAGCTCATAATTTCTACAAATAGTTTCAAGTGAATGGGTGAAGTGAACCACCTGACATTAAAGGACTGTTAGACAACAGTTTTAGCTTCATACCATACCATTTATGTATGTGTGAAAAAGAAAAATACTGGCTGTTTTGGCATAAATAGATACCAGTTTAGATACACGGAGGTGTACTCTGTTGGTACTGGCTTTCAAACACTAGATCCAGCCCTGTTTGCAACCCACAGTATCTGAGACTTTTTTAAGGTTGAGAACAGCAGAGTGTGTTTGTCCAGTCATTAGGTCTGTCAAGTGTTTGCTGCTGGTTCTGTCTTGTTTTGAGCACTAAATGTTTTTGGTCTCTCTAGCGCTATGAATGTCATCCAAAGCCATTTTCCTGAAGTCGGTGCCTCACTTTCCACGGTGCATCCACTCCTTGCTGGAGGCATCAACGTAATCCGCTACACTCAAAACTGGCCTGGCAGAGGTAGGCACAGCTGTACTGTACAAACCATATGTCAGCCACAAATATTTGGATGTTAATTAAACCACTGATTAAGCTACTTGTTATATCTTTATGATACAGTACAATTTCTTAAAATGCTTTATCACATTGAAGGCAGGCAGTCTTGCTGCTTTTATAAAGCCACACTATAAACACAATTCACCTTCGTCATGAGAAACAGACACCAACACAGAAAAATGTTGTCAGTCAAGTTTTGTTGACTGACGTCTCACCTCGTCATTTGTTTCTGCTCAGATGTGTCTATTTCCCTCGGAGATGTTGTCACGTTGCAGAATGACTCACTAAGTGAGATGGTGAGCCGTGTTCTACGAGAGGTGAAAATACCACTGGATAAGGTACGTGTTGGCCAAGAAATCAGATCTGAAACAGGATAGTCAAGTTGAACTCAAAATTAGAAATTCAGATTATAAGAATAGATCAGTGTTTTAGAAAGTACCCCAATTCACTTTCTTGCTGAGAGTTAGATGAGAAGTGCGATATCTCTCTCATGCCTGTACACCAAATATGAAACTACAGCCAGCAACCTATTGGCTTAGCTGAGCATAAAGACTGGAAACAAAGGGAAAGAGCTAGCCTTTCTCTGTTTAAAGGTAACAAAACCCTCATGCCCATACATTTTGTACCTTTAGCCAGAGCCAGTTAGCTGCTGTACCTGTTTCCAGTCTTAATGCTTTGCTAAGCTAAACATCTTGTTGCTGTAGCTTCAAATTTAAAGGACCAATGTGAGAGTGTTATCTACAACAGCACAAATGTTCCCAAAACTTATCATTTCACGCAACACTCCTTTACTACTGTTTGACTATTTGTGGTGTTAGTTATTCCATAAGTGAGTCACCACTTTATTAAGAGCCTGAACACAGTTTTTTTTTTTTTCAAGTATTATAAGTATATATTTAATTTGTATTTATATTATTCCAGCATTTTAACACACTTAATAGATCCCATTTTTCAGCTTTTAGTCATTTAGACTGTGTTATATATTATGTGTTTGATGCACATACTTATATTTATCTATGTATATTGTGTTATATGTTGTACAATGATGTACATGATATTCATGTTACATACTCTTGTTTCTGTTTTTTTATAGTTCTTTATGCTTTATACAGTATAAGAGCAACCATAATGTCCCAATATCCCCCTGAGGACCAATGATGTATTTCTGATTATATTTGCTGTAATGCTGTTCTGCTCTCTCTAGGCCATCGGCCTGACGTTGGACAGAGACATGGTGCGTTCCCACTTGTGTGAGAACAGCAGTAACCCATTGTGGCTGACAGCAGCATGCATGACAGGCACCGTGGACATGCTTCTGGGCTGGATCAGCCCTGATAAGGTGGCAAAGCAGGTAGCTTACAATGATCTGAATGTTATCATCATCAAGATGACAGAAAATCACAGACATCAGAAATGAATCAGCATCTTGGTGGCATTTTTTTTCCCTCACTGTTTTGTGTTGCTTGTCTGTGTTCTTCTGTCCTCGCTCTTAATTTGCATTCTCAAGTGCCACCTTCGCTTCTGATTAGATTTACAGAGTGCCAAATAGTCTACGGCCTCAAGAAAGCTGTTGGCCATAGCAACAAGCCACTGTGACTCCCAGGTCGCACCTGGGGAACAGAGGTCTCAAAGACATCCAATTAGCACTGCCACTATGGTAGACGTGTTTTGATGAGATAATTCCCAATCAGAAGCTGTTAGTTAACACTGTCATCACGCAATGCAGCCGCTCAAACAGCCAACCGGACATTAATTAGCAATCTAATGCTGTTGATCATCAGGTTTATTGCCAAGTAGGTTATAACATACAAGGAATTTGCCTTGGTTTCTTAGTGCATGACCATACATACAGTAAGAGAAAATAAAGGACAAAAAGGAAGTACTGCAACAGTAAAGAAACATGAAATAATTACAATAAAAATATTAGAGACAGACAGAATGAGACAGCAGGAAAAGACTGACTTATTGTACACGTGTAGATAAAATGTTATGTCACCTGCATTATTCCCAGGTTCTCCTGGTATGGAGCAAGCGTGTTGCTCCACATGATGTGTCCTTTGCCAAAGGGCTGCTGCACAGCCTGATGGGAGGTCCCTCCCCAGGAGGATGGCAAGGCGTCAGCATCGAGAGGACCCGGCGTAGCGTAGAAACACAACCACAAAACATCGAGGAGGAGCTGTAAGTACAGTACCGTACATTTCCAGTAAGACATTAAGGCAATCCCTCAGAGGCTATACTTTTTTTTTTAATACTGCAAAAAATTGTAAAGCAAATTGGATTGAAGCAAGTGGATGGGCTTTCTGAGTGTCACACAGATATCCAGACAAGGGGAAGGAGTTTTTAAAAAATAGTTATTATCAGGCAGGATTTTATTTTTGTTTGTTCAGAAACAGCGAAGTTGGCTAAAAATGCAATTTCTTATAGCATTCTTTTGCGTCACCTTATCAAAATAAAGATTCATATGCTATTGTACATGAAAGAATCAGTTTTCTGAGAAGTTATTTGGGAAGTGTATTTTATAAATTTCAGGATTTTGAAAGCCATTTTATACCAGTCCTTTAGCATTTGTTGTAAGTTTGTTTTAGCCCACTCAGCCTTTCTGTTTCAATACCTTAGACTTAAAAGAACAAACTGAAAACCTTACCTTTCACTGTCTTCCTCACATTGTGCTTTCTGCCAGTCTGAAGTTAGACAGCTTATTTTTGTTTTTTAGTTGCAGTTTGTTTTATCATTATTTAAAATTCTCCTTGCTCAAATCAGGCTAAAGATCAGAGACCTCTACACACAGTCTGGCATCCACCGTAATGTCAACAGTTTGTACTTTATCTCAAGGCTGGCCTTGTGCTTTGGCAGGTTTTTGGAGGTCGGTAAAGTGGTGATGGAGATTATAAAAATTGTGCCGGAGCTGGATATGGTTGTCCAGTACATCCTTAGAACTGGTTTTCAGTCCATGCAGTCAACGACACTTGGCCTGTATACTGTACAAGGTAAGACTACAAAACATCATACTCTCAGTGAAACATATTTAATTTTCACCACTACTAAAAGGAGATCAATTATTCCTACCGGTTTAACTGAACTAAGACAGTCAGCCCTTAACAGTGAAAGAGAAGTGAGACAATCTGAAAGTTAACATAGTGTGGTATAGCTTGCTGTACTTTTTGTTAAATACTGCCAAAGTCACTATTGTTCTCTCTACCTGAATGTACTGTGTACCAGAGGTGAAAGAAACAGGTTCACACCCTTCCTCAGGGGACAGAAAGCTGTTGAACCAAAGTAGGACTGGAGGAGTTACCGTGCGGGAAACGGATACGCACACAATAAGGAAAATTACAACACTTAATTAAAACAACAACCCTCTGGATGTATTGCACAACAGAAATTGTGTGATAAGTGGGTAACTTAACAGTGTCTGAAAATGGATTTCTTAAATTGTGTCGAAAATGTACTTTTGTTTTATAGCATATTACTGAGTGCAGTCAGCTGATCTGGCTTTGTTGTATATTTGTTGTCTGTACTCTCCCTGGTTTGTAGAAATTATGGAAAATGTCCTGAAAGATGCTGATCAACTCCAAATGACGTATCTAACGTTGCTGACAAACCAGACTGCAGCAAGCATTTGGATTACTCGTATCCTGGACAGCGTGATGGGAATTATACCACAGGTATGCTTGTAGTATTGTAACTGATCGTACTGTACCCCATTGGCTATTAATCTCTTAAAGAGCAATGATGTTATTTCACAGCCTTTATCTTAACAGCTTAGTCGCCAGTGTCATTGCTTAGATGTAGGGAGGCAGTAAGACACAGAGCGCACATTTTGGCAACTAAACAAGCAGTCTGACGGGTTTGAAGACAGGTTGAGGCAGTTTCCAACCTCTAGTGCTTTGCCATAGTTGTGCATGTACTCAGATTGAAAGTGTGACTGATTGATATTGACCTTCATTTTCACTTCCATGTAAGTGGTTGTAAAGTAGTAAGCGCCAGCTGCTAATGATAATGTGACGTGTACAGTCAGGGATCCTGACTCCCCCGTAACAAATTAAATGGGGGATCTAGGGGTTCCCAGGAAATTTTGTGCGTCAAACTACATTTCCTGCATTGTGGTGAATTTAAAACCTTTTTCTGCCTTTTCAACATTAAGTTATGGTGGAAATGTCTTTATATCTTGAGGTGAGAGGTCAAGAGACCACTTTGAAAATCGCCATTCCAGCTTATCCTCATCAAAATGTAGCCCAACTTTGGGGTTTTATTTAGTCACTGTCCAGAACTACCATGGCATGATACCAATGGATTCCTTAGGTTTTCTAGTTTCATATGATGCTAAGACCGTATATCACCTTAGCTTTGAAAAGCTGAGCCCACGACAGCCTGTTACAGTAATGTTGGTTGGGATTGCCATCTGATAATTCATTTTTTAGGGGTGCTGAGATGAAATTTAGATGTGCTTGAACACCCATAGAAAGAGTCTAAAATTGCCAGTGCCCTAGCAACCATTCTCAGCAATGAAATTGATATGTAAATTATTACCTTCAATAAGAAGAGAAAGCTAAAACTGCACAAACCAGACCCAGGTTGCAAAAAAATAACAAAATTTGACTTCAGGCTGCAGTTGGCTCATTTGCATTACATTGTTTCAAGGACATGTTGAGCAACCAAGCATTATTCAGATAGCTTTATCATGAAACTATATGCAAAAAGTCTTACTGAAGATGACTTACTGAACACCTGTATGCCATAATTTATTTAATCACAGTCATATTTAACACCTTGATTTCCAGAATGACATGTTTGAGGTTTTTGATACAGCATGGAAAATGATTAAGGTAGCAAATGAGTGAAATCAATTTTATTTGTATAGCCCAAAATCACAAATCACAGTTTTGCCAGTCTATACAGGATATGACACCATCTGTCCTTTACAGTGCGACCCTCTCATCAGATAAGGAAAAACTCCTCAATCAAAAAAAACCAACAGAGAACAGAGAAAAAAGAAAAATGAAAGAAACTTCAGGAAGAGCAACAGAGGAGGGATCCCCGTTCCTGGATGGACAGATGTGCAATAGATGTAGAGTAGTAACATAATGAAAATACAACATAGGCAATCCATTATGACAAAAATTAATACATATAATGTGAACGGAAAATGTGTGAGAAGGTCGATCCAGGATAATGTCAATCAGCTTCCCGGCATCGCCAAACAGATCAGAGCAGCACGACCTCCTCTCCACCACAGAACCTTGTACCTTATCTTATTGAACACTTATCAGTTGTTGCTTTTTGTCTTTGTTTTACTAGACTCAGTCGAATCAGTCTTTAACATGCGAGGGTGTCTTGCGTCCCTTTGAGTGGCTCTTGAACACAGAGAGCGTGAAGATCGAGGTGTGGAGATCCGCTATCTGTCAGAACAGCTCCGCTCTACAGCAAGTGCTACTGATGGACTGGCTACCATTGGTTCAGAAGGTAAAAGCTACTCAATTGCATTTGAAGAGTTATTACAATTAATGAGTTCTCCTCCAACTTTAAATGACACTCTTTAAGTTTCTTTATTGTTTTGGAAGTATTTTGTTCTGGAACAAATTTCTTCATGTTAATGTTTCCACAGGTCCAAAACCAAGTGCAACACATCCTCTCAGGCCAAGGAAAAGACAACGTGACACTTCCAATGATTCTCTCTGAGTGGCACAAGCTTTACAATAAAAGTGTGCAGATCGTGATGCTTTCGAACAGATTGGCCACACAGCTGACTGGAACATACTGGATGAACTGGATTCCAGACACCAGCACTCATAATGTTACTGGGACTCTTCAACAAAGGTCTTGATGAAGACATATGATTTAAGTCAGACAAAACTGTGCAAATAGTCCATTTCAGTTAATTTAGTAGAAAGAAAAACTGATATTTTTTTAGGTAATGAGCACAATGTCTCATTTCATGCTGTTTGCTGTCATTTCACTGACTCAACAGTGTTGTGCTTTGCTTTGCTTGCAGTGTTTTCTTGTTCACTGTGAATCTTGGAGAACGGATTGAGAAGAGTCAACTGTGGCTCGAGGTAAAGGATTATTTCCACATACTCAACTGGATTCTGAACTACAGGCCCGGTGTCACAACTCAGCCAGCAAACTGTAAGAACAATTTCCTCTTTTCTCAGCTAGCAAATGTATACATCAAGGCAAACCAGGGCACAAATGAGGCCTAAAAATCGTAATTTGATATTATTGTCAAAATGTATTCAATTAATAAGCAAGATATGAAGACTGATACACACATTTTTCCGTGTGCCAAGGTGTATTTAATTAGCATGCAGTACTGTTTTCCTTTGTTGTCTTAGTCCCGAGGACAGCTTGTCATCATCCACACAAAAAGGCTTTTTATTATTTACTTTTCAAGAAAAACTTTTGTCTGTGGAATTTTGTGTTTCTCTTTGTAAACACAAAAAACAGTTGAAAGTATGAATTCATAGTGAATTTCCAGTAAACCATTACCAACAAAAAGAGATGGCAAAATGTGCTTTTTTTTCCCTACATATTCCTACAACATGCAGCATGAATATGTGGAGTAGATATTTCTCTAAATGGTACATTTGTATAATGGTACAATGGTACATCTAAATGGGGGCGGCAGTAGCTCAGTCCGTAAGGACTTGGGTTAGGATGTGGAGGACCCGGGTTCAAATCCCCCATGGACCAAGACCAACTGGTTGCTGGAGAGGTGCCAGTTTACCTCTTGGGCACTGCCGAGGTGCCCCTGAGCAAGGCACCAAACCCCCAACTGCTCTGGGCGCTTGTCAGGAGCAGCCCCCTCACTCTGACATCTCTCCATTGACATGTATATGTACTATGTGAACAACAGAGTGTAAAACTGAATTTCCCCACTGTGGGACTAATAAAGGAATATCTTTCTTTCTTTCTTTCTTACATTTATACACAAAGTGCCAAAACAAGTTTGCCCAAAACCAAGTAATAATCTATTTAACATAGTAGAATAAATACAACCAATTATTGCATGTATTTAATGTGTTTACCTCCCTCTTTAGGTTCTATTAACATCAACACCTTATCCATTCATTGCAACACTGGTTTGAAATGGCCCCAGTTTGTTCAAGCAATGACTCAGGCTCTGATGTCACCAAGCCAAGGCGTCCTGGTGAAGTAAGTGCTTGTACTTGTTAGTTTTAATGAAGTATTTAATATCTTTTTGATTGTGGAGACAATGCATGTATTATATGCTCTGGAACTGAATTTTCTGTTCTGTTATTGACTTTCTATGTCGTATGATAATATATATAGATGATAAGAAGATCAATACCAGTCTTTTATCTGATAGAGTTGCAACGATTAATTGATTAGTTGTCAACTATTAAAGTAGTCGCCTACAATTAATCAGTTTGACTAATTTTTTAAAGACGTAGAAGTCAAATGATTCCAGCTTCTTAAATGTGAATATTTTTTGGTTTCTTTACTCCTTTATGACAGTAAACTAAATATCTTTGAGCTGTTGACAAAATAAGACATTTGAAGATGTCATCTTGGGCTTTAGGAAACACTGATTGATATTTTTCACTATTTTCTGACTTTTTATAGACCAAACAACTATCGATTAATCAATAAAATAATCAACAATTGTTACTGAAAATAATTATTAGTTGCAACCCAAATTTGTTATACTTGAAACTACAGGCAGCAGCTGGTTATCTTAGCTTAGCATCTTCCAACTAGCAGTTTTAAAACTATGTATTGGATTTGGTTGTTTCTTGGTTGCCTGGCAACCTCACAGTGATGGCAGAACTCCAGGAAGTAACTGAGCCCAGCCAAGAAATAATTCTGCACATAATCCCCAATAATACTACAAGTTATCATTATTACGCTTCATCTTTGGACAGATTAAAAAATGAGCTTAGTGAGTTTTAGAGGTAGTTGACTGAGCCAGGCTAGCCGTTTCCCCATGTTATAAGTGTTTGTGCTAAGCTAAGCTAACCGACTGTTGGCTCCAGCTTGATACTCAGTGGACAGGGATGAGAGTGATATCAATATTCTCATCTAACAAAGAAAAAACAAGTTTATCTCCCAAAATGTCAAACTACTCATTTAATTAAATGAGTAACATGAACTGATTGCTTTTGTTACTGATTTGTAATATGATAAAACAGGCAGCTTCTTCACCATAACAGACAGAGTTATGTTTATACTCTATATTATATTAAGTATTATTTATTGTTGTTACTGTTTTACCCACATTACTAATTGCATTTCCTTTTTCTCCTCTGTAGTTGTCTCAAAGGAACTGTGAATCTGTTGCAGCATGTGTACGGTGACTTCTATAAACAACTGGTTGGAACAAATCTGAAACAAGAAATCAAAGGTGGAGATGCACTCTCTGCCTTCCTGATAAACCTGATGAAAAACCTGGATGGCTTTGTCAACCAGATCACCATGCTTCCTGACCAAAGCATCACGAACCCTAATGTCACAATTCCCCTCATCGGTAGCCTGTTAGAGTCCACAGGTTTGAGCCCACTGCTGCCTCTGCTCCTCAGCGACCGTCCCCTCAATCTCTCCGCACTGCTCGATGTTGCCTCGAAGCTTGGCCGGAACAACCAGCACATTTTTACCTTCAATGAGACAGACCCAACGATGCCTGAACTGGAACGGTTGATAATGCTGTTTCTCTCCTTGGAGGGTAACCTCACCATGTCTCTTTCCCACATGATGGGACACACTGTGCTTACCTATTCAGACTACTTTCACCCTGACTATGTGGCTCGTCTCAGAGAAGCCATCCGCCCTTTTACCAACCAGACCTCAGCAGGCTTTGTAGAAGCCATCCTCAGTGCCATGGAGCTACTAAAGAAGATACTGGATGCACCAAATGGTGACCCAACTAACATCATTCTTGAGTACGTACGACAGCTTCAAGAATTCCTGAAGTCTCTGTATAGACTGCGGAAAATTCAGCATCTCCCGTTACCAAATGGCCAGCTAGGCCCAGCACAAGTCACAGACCTCCACTTACTTTCCAAGGACTTTCTTAACCTTCTCAGCCCAGAAGTCCTTCAGAACCTGACCCAGGCTGGACCAGACGTTGCCCAGACGATTGTCGCACAGAAACTAGTAGCATTCCTACCGACTGAGGTCCGACAGGAAGCGACTCGCTTCCTCCAGGATTTCAAAGCTCTGCAGAGTGAGATAGCTAAATGTGAATCAGGTGAAAACTGTTTGGCAGGAATCTCAGGGATCTTCACATTCCTGGATCAGATATTAGAGCTGATGCTCTCAGCCAACGGTAATGTCACCATCACATTAGCTACAACCAACCTGGTTCTGGAGGGACGGGTATATGAGGAAATTGCATCCTTTTTCTTCCCACTTCTTCTGTCCTCTAATGATGCTTCTTATGTGGAAACATTCAAACAGACTCTTCATTTCATCAGATTGATCATCGCTACACCAAATATTACTGTGTCGGACATCCAGAACGCTCTGCAACAGTCAAACCTAACCCTCATGGAGCTGAACAACATTACAGCACTAGCTGGAGCTGCCAACATCAGTGACCTGATTGGAAATATAATGCAGATTATCAGTGCTCGCCAGTGTTTTGAACTGCAGCATAACCCGATGGGGGCAGATCAGTGTGTTAAGGGATTGATAAGCGGTGTCAGCCGTTTCCTGTCACGCTTACCTGCTCTCCGTAATGACACAGCCATCTTGTCCCTCATACCATTAATCGTCAATAACACTATCAGTGATGCCGTCCAAGTTAACTTCAGCTCCAATCCTAACGTGGCTCTCGCACACATCCTTAACAGAACCCTGGCCAATATCAAAATGAACCTCCAGCTGAACAACCTGTACACTCCAGAGATCATGAAGGAACTCAGAGTGGTAGAGGATCTAATACGACTGATCGCCAACTCGGACGCATTTAACAATTTGAATGCCACCCTGCTGATGAACCCCATGTATGCTCAGAAAATATATCTGGAGATTGCACAGTGGTACTTAAAAAGACTGGAAAATATCACAAGTACAAGCTCGGTCTCCTCGCTCCTCGCTCCCTTTTACTACCTCACACAAATGCAAGTGACGTTACAGCTGGCACAAATGGATTTAAATTTGTTTATCAGTAAGCAGGTTGAGTTCCTGATTAATACCCTCCAGTACCCAATAGATGGTGCAGGGGTGAGAAAAATTGGCCTGACAACAGTTGAGATTCTCCGGCATCTATTTGATGTCATTAATTTCAACCTAAAGGCTCAGAATAACATCCCAGGATCACCCCCGGTATTCAACACATCCGTTCTGCATGACATTGAGATCCAAGTGCAGCTATACCTCAATATCACAGAGAAGTGGATGAAACAACCCAATGTCCCATCGCTCCTCAGTAGCATGCTCCAATGGGGAAACTCCTCCATAAATGCCTCCACCCCTGTGACAGACATCCAGCACCTTCTGGGGACGATGGTTAATGTTCTCAGTGACGATCAACAGGTCTACCTCTCCCTCATTGCCAATATCACCGAGTCCCTGAGCAAAGCCCTTAAGGTGGCAGAGCAACCAGGTGGCCTACAGAGTGACCACTTCTTGGTCGCTGTCTTGGAAGCTGTCCAAAGAGCTATGCAGATCCTGACTGCAGCCAAAGTCCCCCTGCCGCTCTCTGTACAGCAGAACATCCTGGAAATTGTGCAGGACTCAGTTAAACTCATCGTCCATCCAAACATAAGTTTTGCCTCATCACGTAACATGTCCCTCCTCATCCTCAAGAGGGCTGAGAGCATCGTCCAACAGACACTACCAGAAATCGCTGAATATGTGGTTCCAGCACTCAAAGTAGCAGCCATATATTTTGAGAGCATCTCCACAGCCAGTGGACCAAACATGAGGAGTCAGTTGTGAGTGATGTTGCTCTTTTCCTAAAAATTCATTGGACCAAATGAGTACATTGCTGTAGAAAAAGGCTTTAAAATTAGCCACCAACACAAGTGGATACAAACTGGATGTGGCATAGAAAAAAAACCAATATGAAATTCATAATATTTATCAAACAAAATAATTAAAATATGCTACCCACTGATGGAAGAAGTACCCAGATCTTTTACAAAAGTAAAAGTAAAAATACCAGTCTAAAAATATTCCATTGCAACTAAAAGTCCTTTTGTTAAAGTTACTTTTGTAAAAGCACAGAAGTATTATAAGCAATTTAAGTATCAAAAGTAAATATACTTATTAAGCAGAATGTCTCATTTTAAAGTGTTAATTTGTTATAGAATATTATATTATTCTACTTTTATCACTAACACAAACATTTAATGTTGCAGTTCTTCAATTTAGATACTTTATATACTACTGGGTAGATTAGTAATACATTACAGCATCATATCACAAAAGTATATCATGTTTTTATGTAAAAATAACTAGTAGCAGGATGTCACGTTAGCTCACCTGGTGGAGCAGGTTCCCCATGTACTAATGCTGAGTCCTTACTGCAGTGGCCCAGGGTTTGAATCTGAGCTGTGGCCCTTTGCTGCATGTCGTCCCGTCTCTCTCTCCCCTTTCCTTACTGTCACCTTCACTATCTATTAAAGGCAAAAGCCCAAAAAATAATCTTTAAAAAAATAAAAATTAGCAGTTGCTAAAGTGTCAAGTAAGGGTAGTAGAATAAAAAGTACATTTCCCTATGAGATGTAGTGAAGTACAAGTATAAAGCTACAGAAAATGGACATACTCAAGTAAAGTACAAGTACCTCAAAAGTGTACTGACGTACAATATTTGAGTAAATGTACCTGTTTACATTCCACCACTGATACTACCATCACTATAAAATCACTACACACACACCAGATACCTTTGATGCAGTATTCTAGTTATAGCCTATAAGCAGTATGCTAAATATGGTAAATCTGGCACATGCTGACGTTTTGTAGGAACACTGTATTTGTTTGGGTCTTGGGTTCAAATATCAAAAATCTTTCTCCAGGATTGCAGACTCCCCTTTAATGGAAATGAATTGTATTCATATTGCATGTCAGAAAAATAGTCCCTCTGTGGACACAAATAATTACCAACCACTGATCAGATGGATAATTGAAAGCAAACAGAAAAGATGGAGCTCATGTCGTCCTGCAATCCTTTGATAAAATGTGTTGAGACATGATGACCTTTTGATGAGACATGTTCAGATGTGAAATATTGATGTGCTTTGTTTCTTCAGGATCCTGGATGAGATGCGAGCAGTCCAGAGTCTCCTGCCTCAGGCCTACTTCTCCTTCCTCTTTAACATCACTCAGTTTATCTTGGAGTCTGGCCAAGGCAAGTCAGCTTCTCCGTGTCACTGTAGGTGGACAAGATGTTGAATCATGATGAACTCTGATGGAGCGGAGGTCACTTTGTGCTCTTCATTACTCGAGCATTGGCGCCAGACAGCCTAAAAGCTGTGGATCAAAGTAGCACAATGTTTTTGTTGTTTGTGAGAAGAAGCTTATGTTTGACATTGACATCGAGGTTCATTTTGTGAACGTTTCTTGTGATTTCAGGCAACATGAGTCTCTGGGAAAGTTTTGACACTGCACCGGTAGAAAATTTGGTAAGGCTTAAAACACTCACATGCAGCTGTGAGAAGTTCATTATGTTTGTTTGTTTTTTCAATTAAGTTTAGTGTGAATTAATTTCAAAAGTCAGCAAGTTAAACATTACTTTACTTTAAAAATAAAATGCTGATAAAACATCTCAGGCCATTTCTTTGCTACTGAAACTATTAGCCAATAGCTAGTTGCAAACCACACACATCTACAAAAACAAACAAAACAAAAAACATGATCATATCATTTATTAGAAACTCATTGTTGTGAGAATTTTTCATGGATCAAAGGGCACATGAACCCCACCTGTAATTGAGGTTTTGCATCCATAAAATGGGCTGCAGGTGGTGTAGTGGTTAGGCTGTCGCCTCACAGAAGAGGGTCGCAGGTTGATTCCAGCTTGCGGCTCTTTGGGGAGTTTCATTTCCCCGAAAGGGGGTTTTTCCGGGTACTCCCTCCCCCCCCCAAAAAAAAAAAAAAAAAAATTAAAAAGGGGGAAAAAAGGGGGACCCAGGGCCCCCCAAAAGAGGATTCCCATAAAATCTTTGTCTGAAAAATGTAACTTATTTTTCCCCCCTACTTTTTACAGAACGTCCACTTCTTAGCCGGCATCATCCAAAGTACCATTCAGGCCCTGACCGGTGACACAACCCCCCTGCCGCTCTCTGTACAGCAGAACATCCTGGAAATTGTGCGGGACTCACTGAAGCTCCTTCAACCAAACATAAGTTTTGCCTCATCACGTAACATCTCCCTCCTCATCCTCAAGAGGGTTGAGAGCGTCATTCAACAGACACTACCAGACATCACTGAATACCTGCTTCCTGTAATCAAAGTAGTAACCAAGTACTTTGAGAGTATCTCCGCAGCCAGTGGACCAAACATCTGGAATCAGTTGTGAGTGATCTCATTATTTTCTTAAAACTTCATTGGACTAGATGAAAAGTGCATGAACAAATCAGTTGTGGCAGAGTTACCCAGGACATTTTTGACTGCATTTTTTCACCGATGTTAAAGAGGCCAAATCGTGGTCCTTGGTATTCGAGGCGCTTTTGTTTGTCCTGTCCTACTAACTACCTAAAGGTGGAGTTTGCAAAAAATAGTCCTTCAGCAGATACAAATAATTACCAACCAGTAGTCAGATGGATAATTGAAAGCAAACAGAAAGATGGAGCTCATGTTCTCCTGCAATCTTTTGATAAAATGTGTTGAGACATGATGACCTTTTGATGAGACATGTTCAGATGTGAAATATTGATGTGCTTTGTTTCTTCAGGATCCTGGATGAGATGAAAACAATCCAGAGCCTCCTGCCTCCAAACAGCTCAGCTCAGGTCTACGTCTCCGTCCTCATTAACATCACTTACTTCATCTTGGACTCTGGCCAAGGCAAGTCAGCTTCTCCGTGTCACTGTAGGTGGACAAGATGTTGAATCATGATGAACTCTGATGGAGCGGAGGTCACATTGTGCACTTCATTATTCAATCGTTGACGCCAGACAGCCTAAGTTTTGTAGATCAAAGTAGCACAGTGCTTTTGTTGTTTGTGAGAAGAAGCTTATGTTTGACATTGACATCGAGGTTCATTTTTGTGAACAATGTTTCTTGTGATTTCAGGCAACATGAGTCTCTGGGAAAGTTTTGACACTGCACAGGTAGAAAATTTGGTAAGGCTTAAAACACTCACATGCAGCTGTGAGAAGTTCATTATGTTTGTTTGTTTTTTTCAGTTAAGTTTAGTGTAAATTAATTTGAAAGGTCAGCAAGTTAAACATTACTTAACTTTAAAAATAAAATGCTGATAAAACATCACAAGCCATTTCTTTGCTACTGAGACTATTAGCCAATAGCTAGTTGCAAACCACACACATCTACAAAAACAAACAAAACAAAAAACATGATCATATCATTTATTAGTAATGTGTCCAAAACTCATTGTTGTGATAATATTTCATGGATCAAAGGGCACATGAACCACACCTGTAATTGAGGCTTTGTATTGAGTCCCATAAAATCTATGTCTGAAACATCTAACCTATTTTTCCCCCTACTTTTTACAGAACGTCCACTTCTTAGCCGGCATCATCCAAAATGCTGTTCAGGACCTGACCGGAGACACAACCCCCCTGCCGCTCTCTGTGCAGCAGAACATCCTGGAAATTGTGCAGGACTCACTGAAGCTCCTTCAACCAAACATAAGTTTTGCCTCATCACGTAACATCTCCCTCCTCATCCTCAAGAGGGTTGAGAGCGTCATTCAACAGACACTACCAGACATCACTGAATACCTGCTTCCTGTAATCAAAGTAGTAACCAAGTACTTTGAGAGTATCTCCGCAGCCAGTGGACCAAACATCTGGAATCAGTTGTGAGTGATGTCGCTATTTTCTTAAAACTTCATTGGACCAAATGAAAAGTGCATGAACAAATCAGTTGTGGCAGAGTTACACAGGACATTTTAGAGAGTTTGCAAAAAATAGTCCCTTAGTGGATACAAATAATTACTAACCAGTGGTCAGAAGGATAATTGAAAGCAAACAGAAAGATGGAGCTCATGTCGTCCTGCAATCTTTTGATAAAATGTGTTGAGACATGATGACCTTTTGATAAGACATGTTAAGATGTGAAATATTGATGTGCTTTGTTTCTTCAGGATCCTGGATGAGATGAAAACAATCCAGAGCCTCCTGCCTCCAAACAGCTCAGCTCAGGTCTACGTCTCCGTCCTCATTAACATCACTTACTTCATCTTGGACTCTGGCCAAGGCAAGTCAGCTTCTCCGTGTCACTGTAGGTGGACAAGATGTTGAATCATGATGAACTCTGATGAAGTGGAGGTCACATTGTGCGCTTCATTATTCAAGCATTGACACCAGACAGTCTAAGAGCTGTGGATCAAAGTAGCACAGTGCTTTTGTTTTGTTTGATACTGATTTTGAGGGTCACATTGTGACAATATTTCTTGTGATTTCAGGCAACATGAGTCTCTGGGCAAGTTTTGAGAATGCATCAGTAGAAAATCTGCCCATGATTTTCGGCCAGGTAAGGCTTAAAACACTATCACATGCGTCATTCAACAGTTATGTTTCCTGAAGTCAGTGTTCTCATAATATTTCGTGGATCAAAAGGGCACATGAACGTTTGAGGTTTTGCATTGAATCACATAAATTTGTTTAAACCCCCCCCCCCCCAACTTTTCTCCTTTTTCATTGTCAGACCGGTAAACTCTTGAGTATGCTTTGGCCACTCATCATGGGAGGCCCAGATTCACCTACAGGTGCTCCATCGCTGGGGGTTTTTGCTCATCTTGCTCCAGTCTTGGAGGAGGTGATGACTGGGAAGGCAAACCAACATACGTGGTACAAGTAAGTTTAATGACCACTTGTAATGGCAACACCCCAAACAAGTGTTGATGTTGGATAGACAGTGGGTTAATATTGAACTGCATTACTTGTATGTCTGTATGAGATGATTAAAAAACTGCTGTTCATTTACTTCTGATTGCACTAAACCAAATGCCATGTGTGTTGTGACAGACTTGAAAAGATACTAGAGGCCCTACTGTCAACCCTGAAAGGAACACAGCAATGGGACCCATCTGTTATCCCACTGTTGGAGAAAATCATAGGAAGTTTTGTGAACAACATAAAAGCACAGAACGGTGAGGAAACTACTTAACAGCAAAGCTGTTGTCTAAATTTGTGTGGCCAAGACAGAGATAGACTATTTTACTGATCTACAGTCATCACTGTTTCACAGTAGGAAGGAGCAAGACTCATAAATCAAAAAAAAATGTCCTGTGTTCAACACCTGTAAAATATTACATCCCTGTTATGTTCCCATACAGCTAAACTGCATTCTCAATTACGTTCGGGAGGCAACATATTTTGTCGTGAATTATGTTTGACTTTGGCATATCTCATACACCTGCTGTAATATTAGTATGGACGGCCGCACCAAGTGACGTAGTGCATCGAGCGACACGCAGAGCAGGAGTCGTAGTATATTGCGCAACAGTTACTGAAAGTAACGTGGCATAAAACTATTATTGAATGTTACATGGTATAAAAATGATTGTAACAGACGAGAAAGTCCAATATGGGTAGGTGGAGTGGTGGTGGATGTGTCCAACAAACACAGGACTTTACCACGGGAGACCACTCTATGTGTCTTATATGAAACATAGTCATTCATTCATTATCCGTAACCACTTATCCTATTCAGAGTATCGGGGGAGCTGGAGCCCATCCCAGCTTCCATTGGGTGAAGGCAGAGTACACCCTGCACAGGTCGCCAGACTATCACAGGACTGACACACGGAGACAGTCAACCACTCACTCACATTCACACCCAGTTTAGAGTCAGCAATTAACCTGCATGTCTTTGGACTGTGGGAGGAAACCACAGTATCCAAAGAAAGCCCACGCTAACACAGGGAGAATATTTTGCACCATGACACACCTAAACATACCTGAAACAGCTGTTCAAAAGTCTCGTCTGCATCATGTCATAATAAACAGTTTTCTTATCTATACCTAGCTTTTTTTGTGAAGCCATTTATATTGGTTAAACCATCTCTGTCTTTTCTTTCTCCCAGCATTGTTACTCAGCCTTCAGACACCCCTGGTGGCCCTGATCAGAGAAATTGCATTGTCTGTGAACAGCAGTCATTTTAACCTGTCTGAAGTCTCGGAAAGAATGCAGCATGCCATTGAACGGACGCTGAAGGCAGCTGAACAGGTTAGACTGCTACTTTTCTCTTTTTTGTGGACATGTTTGCGTGTGAGTGAAAGAGTGAAGTGTGAGTGTATCAAAGCATCAGTCTTCATGCATTATTGCAGTTAACAATACCTATCTCTCATCTTGGTGTGCTGCCTAATTTATCTATAATTTTCAAACACTTATGTAAGAGTATGGTGTGGGGGATGTTTTTCTTTGGAATGTGTCTGTTCCACCTACGTGCATGCATTTGTTTGTTTACCCATTTTTAAAGGGTTTTCACAGACAACATCCAGATACCAGGGCACACAACATGAGGGTTAGCATTTTGAACGATCAGGAAGGAGCTGTTAACTGGATGTTGGCTGGGATTTTGTGTGTCTAGCATTTAGGGGGATTTACTGGCAGAAATGTAATGTAATATTAATATTGATATGTTTTCTTTAGTGTATAACCACCTGAAAATAAGAATTGTTGTGTTTGCGGGTCCTCTTTATGTTGAGCCACCATGTTTCTACAGTAGCCCACAACAGACAAACCACTGTGTTAACTTTACACACTTGGGAGTCGATAATGTTACTCACTCCGGAGTTAACCCCATCACTCCACTTAGCCGTCGGGAAACAAGACCTGGGAAAGCTCTGTTGGTCTTGAAGAGCTCTTCTCTTTATATTCTCAAAACTAAACTGTCTTCTGCTCCACTAGCTCACTTGTTCGCTCATACACATTCACCGCCACTCTGTCTCTCTTGCTTCACCTCACCTCACTTGACTCACTCAAGTGTACTCACGTATACACACCCTCTACGCACTGACAGATAATCTCCAAATGACCTACGCTGCTCTTACAACAGCTCTAGAGAGAGACGCTCACGTTTTCACGTCGGCCACCGTAGTTCTTCTACATGCTTGGCACACGCAATTTGCAACCAAATGTTACACACCTTACCTTTTAAGAATAATCCTCAGTTAGTAAGAAGTGCTGCTTTTGGTGACACTGATAGAAAGAAAAAAAAAAAAAAAAACAGACAATAAAAAACAACTTAAGCGATTGTCAGATTTTGTCACATATGCTTCCCCAAACTAGAGTCTCAGCCATATATTGGCAAGCTGGTATTGTCTGCCATCCATCGTCAACTGCTTATCCCGTTAGGGGTTGCGGGGGGGCTGGAGCCGATCCCAGCTGGCATTGGGTGAAGGCGTGGTTCACCCTGGATAGGTCGCCAGTCCATCGCAGGGCACATAGAGACAGACAACCTATAGACAGACAACCATTCACGCTCACATCCACACCTACGGGCAATTTAGAGTCATCAGTAAGCCTAAACAGCATGTCTTTAGACTGTGGGAGGAAGCCAGAGTACCCGGCTAACCACTGCACCACCGTGCAGCCCTGGTATTATCTGCCAACATTGACAGTATCAGTGTGTATGTTGGCATGCAACAAAAAAAAAAAAACAAATCACACACATCTATAAGCCAGTTATGAGTGCATTGAAATGCAGGATCCTTTATCAGCACACACAGAAAGACAAAACAAAAAACAAATGATCTTATCATTTATCAAAGTCTTGTGTTCAGTAGGCTGCTACAATGTTCATAGCAATTTCCCTGGATCAAATAGCACATGATGACACATTGTACATGCTGCATAACCCTTGTAATTGGGGTTTCGTATTGGATCACATGAAATCGGTATGTATCACAGATATATCACAATAAATGTCTTTGCTGGCATCCAAAAAAAATGATGACAGCATACTGAAAGGTGTTTCCAATGTAATACTGGAAACACTTTTCAAGGCAGTGCAATATAATGTAATACCACAACTAAACATCGCTGCAAACATGACTGTAAAGTTGAATCATCTCCTCTCTCACAGTTTAAGCAAAAATAATGAGCTTGATGAATATAGGGTTTACTGCAGGGCTGTTTAGATCACATTTGATCATGCATTTGTACCTACTAAACTGGTGACTTTGGTACGTTTTGTGTTTTATTTAAAGGAATAATCTGACATCTTGGAAAATGCCATTTATTTTCTTGTTAATAATTGCAGTAGATGCAGTGGTAGAGAGTATTCAGAGCTAAAAGTATGAATACAACTGTAAAATTACTCTGTTACAAGTAAAAATCCTACATGTAATGTGTGTCTTAAGAAAGCATAACAAAGAAGGAAGTCCACATAGTTTAAATAAGCAAGTACATTTATTAAAGATAATTTTTGTGAAGCAAAATGACGTCAGTAAGGGTGTCAGTAGTCAGCAGTGAGATGTGGGTGATGGGTGCTGTGAAACGATAGTGCTAACCTAAAATATCTGTAACATGAAGGATAGCAAAGTATAAGCCAACCAAACAAACCAAACTGGGAGCCCGCAAGGCGTCAGGCCACTGGGAGGGAGGGAGAGAGGCCATTCTGGAATTAGCCTGCTCATATCTGCTCCCAGCAGGCGAGGCCAGGCTCTTAATGAGAGGGGAGGGGCAGGTAATCAGGGGACTGACACTGACAAGGCAAAAGTATAGCATAGTATAATCAGGAAAATGTACTGAAAGTATGAAAGAAAGAAAATGCAGAAAAAATTACCCTTGTGCCTGTTATATTATTTTATATGATATCAGATTATTATCATGTAAAAAAACAGGATTTTACTGTTGTAACTGGTTGAGGTGGAGCTCGATTGTATCAGACTGCAACTAAAGATTCATTTCATGATGAATTAATCCGCTGAGTATTTTTTTTTCCACAAATAGATTAATTGTTTGCTTTGTAAAAATTCAGCAAATAATAAAATGAGATGCACCGTCACGATTACCCAGGGCCCATCATATGTTTCTGTATGCAAAAGTCTTTTAAAGTAACTGAAGCTGTCAGATAAATATAGTGAGTAAAAAGTACATTTCCAGCTGAGATTTAAGTAAAGTACCTCAAATCTGTTCTTAAGTACAGCACCTGAGTAGATGTACTTACATTCCACAACTAGTTAGATGAGAAGATAGATAATGCTCCTCATCTCTTTGCAAGAAAGCAAAAAGGCATATTTGCCAAAATATCAAACTGTTACTTTAAATGTATTATTAATAATCATTTAATTTAGTTCTGCCTGCTGTCAGGTTTATTGTTTAACCTTAACATTAACATTATCCGGCCTCAGTAAATATTTGATTAGATTATGATGAAAGATAATGTGGTCTGGCAGAGCTCTATTTACGTATTATTCTTTGTCTTTGGTGTGCCTTAGAGGGAATCATGTTACCATCTATCAGAGATATCGGACATGGCAGAAACCCTATAACTCATTCAGTGCCTCTGTAGATACATTGTTTATACATGTACAGTATGTGTGGGTGTGTACTGGTATGTCGCTCTTTGAGAAGCGATGATACCTGTGTGAGACTTCTGCCCTTTTCTCTGCTTCTCTGTAAACTGCACAAACACTGAGATTATGAGATTTCCCTTGTGCTTTTGCCTTTTGTCTCACTGACATTTTGTTCTATTTCTATCACTGTCTCACAAAATGAACTGGTTTTCTCTGAACAATACATGTGAAACACGATGAGAGGTTGACATGTTTCCCTCTAGGCTAATGGCACGTTGAAGTGCAGTGAAGTTCTCAAGGCATGGGAGCCGGTGAGAGAGGCGGCGGCGCTAAGCAATGCCACCTTGGCTATGTGGTGCAACATCAGCTTGCAGCCTGTTTTGAAGGCCTATGCTGCAGCCCAGGCTGCCTACACCAACATGAACATGAGTGTGAGTAGATACACGCCAAATTAAATTGGAAATTGTGGACAAACACATCTGATTGAAGGATATTACATTCTGAATTTGTTTTGCAGACCAGACTGAAATATTATATGTAACATTTCTTCATGTAAAATGAACACTTTGACCACTTGGTGGCAGTGTTGACACAGAGAAAGCTGCCAGTTGGTAACAGCCCATCTCTGCTGTGTGTTTTCTTTGCAGCACATGGGTGGGGGACAAATGAATGTGAGTGCTACATCTGCCAGGATTGTCAAGGCTGTACAGTCTCTCTACCAGGCCAACATTAACAGCTCACTTGTGACAGAGCAGGCCATTGAGGCTATCGTCAGCAAGCTCTTCCAGCTTACAGGCCGGCCTCTGAGCCCCGAGGCACAGCGGCACTGGTACAAGCAGCTCCAAGCCATGCAGTTGCAAAACAGGTGACTATTTACAGCCACAACAAGATTATGTCATTGCTAACAGGATGTGCCCTTTATTGCAGTCGGGATTTATTGTGTTTAACAGGAAAATCCATCATAAAACACTTCCAAAAAAATTATTTGTGGTGAATCTGGCACCCCACATGCAGGTAAGGTGAGACATCACATTAGATTAACCTTGTAGACTCTCAAAACCTACATAAAAAAACTAGGGCTGTCAATCGATTAAAATAGGTAATTGTGATCAATCTCAAATTAATCACATTGCTTATCTGTTCAAAATGTATCTTAAAGGGAGGTTTGTCAAGTATTCAATACTCTTATCAACATGGGAGTGGACAAATATGCTTGCTTGATGCAAATGTATGTACAGTATGTTTATTATTGTAAATCAATTAACAGCATAAAACAATGACAAATATTTTCGAGAAACTCTCAGCGGTATTACATTTATCATAAAAAATATGTTCAAAACGTAACATGGCAAACTGCACCTAGACAACAACAGCTGTCAGTGTGTCAGTGTGTTGACTTGACTATGTCTTGCCCCAAACTGCATGTGATTATTATAAAGTGGGCATGTCTGTAAAGGGGAGACTGGTGGGTACCCACAGAACCCATTTTTATTCACATATCTTGAGGTTAAAGGTCAAGGGACCCCTTTGAAAATGGTCATGACTGTTTTTCCTCGCCAAAATGTGGCATAAATTTGGAGCAACAAGCTAGTATGACATGGTTGGTACCAATGGATTCCTCCAGTTTTATGGTTTTATATGATCCCAGTATGTAAACTCTAACTTTAAAACTGACCTACTACAACCTAAAAATAGCAAGTTTCATTAATGCATTAAAGAAATTGGTGGCAGTTGCATTAATGTGTTATAACTTTGACAGCCCTAAAAAAAATTTGAGCTACAGCTTTTTTGTAATGTTCAAAAATTTGCATGAGAACACCATCATAACATACATTTGTACCCAGAGTTTTTCTCTGACCTTTAGCCTTAGTAGATCAAACAGACCAGACCACACTGAAGCCAAAGGATATGAGAACAATGGTGCAATCATATCAGCAGCCACAAAATAAAGTCCACTGATCATATTCAACAATATGTTATCTGACTAGAAATGTCCATTAAATTCAGTTGCATCTCTACACAAACTCTTGTACATGAACTCACCACTCTATTTGCTGTTACAACATTATCCACAATGGACCAGTCAGCCCAATTTGATTCATACCTAATTACACAAGGAACTGGGGTGACCACATTTGCATTTGACTTGATTAATTTAATGTGATTCTGCCTGAAAACAGGCAGGCCTGCACAGATAGCAGCTTAACCATGATTCAGCTAGCTGAGACATCCTTTTAAAATTGATTTCCCTTTATATGCCGGCTGCAATAATGAGCCGGGCATGGCGATAAGGATCACATTCTGCATATCGCAGGGAATCCATCAGGTCTGAATACATGAGTTATAGATCATTGATCACAGTGGAGAGACTCCACAGTCTATTATCAAGGATGAAATGGGAAAACTATGCGAATAAGTATAAAAAAAGAGGATGAGGAAATATTACTTATGTTAAAAAATGAGAAATTTGAATTTTATGGAATCGGTGTTTTCAGGAAATGAATCAGAAACATGGATTACGTTACATGACAGAAGTAGGTGCGAATCAATCCTTATGTGCTTGTCAGAGCACTGACGTGCTTTTGACATTCGTTTACATGAGACTGTATCTGTAGAATGAACTAGACATTGAATTTCTTCTCTCTCCTTCAGTTTGTCTTTTTTGGAGATGCTCTCAGATGAGTTGGTGAGCATGGCCCCAGTCCTCCAGCCTTACATTAAAGCTACAGAGAAAGCACTGCGCCACATCCTGGGCGACTACCATCTCCTTCAGAACAGCAGCTTGTCCCAGAACATCTTCAGAGAAGCAGCGCTGATCTTCCTATCCGCTGCAAACATCACGGTAGACAGCACCTTCCCCATGGAGTGGGGAGATTTGTCTGGACTCAGTGCAACTAGTCTTACCAACATGCTGAGGCAAGCTGTGAGACTGGTGATTGACATGAAGATATTTGGGGATACACCTATGTTTTACCAAGCCTTGGAGCAATTTCTGGCATCCAACGATTCCAGCGCGATCGTGCAGAAGGTGACCGCGTTGTATGCATGGTTGAACTCCACTCAAGCGTCTGGACTGGATCTGCTGACTCAGCTTCTGCCCAAAGTCTACGACATCGTCAGGCCTTTCTTGTCTGTGCTGACCCAGATGGGTATGGACATGCCAGCAAACACAGAGCTGTTTGAAGACCTGGCCGGTAACATACTTGCAATGCTGAGTCAGTTGGTGAACACCAGTGGCCTCTTGACCCCCATGGCGTACCATCCCAGTATGCATCAGCAGCAAATGACAGGCAGTAACCATACAGGGAAGATTCGAAACAGACGCGAGGCTCAGTCGATGATGGCAATGGAACTAATGGACGACTTCATAGACCTGTTCCTTATCGACTACGCTGCCATGTTCAAAGCCATCTCTGTCCCCGTTACCACGAGAGAAATTATGGAGACAGTCCACATGTTCTTCGCCAATCCTAATCTGAGTGTTGTGGTGAAGGCAGCTACAAATGGCCTGCCGTGGGACATGAGTGTCCCTCGGGAAAAGACAATTGATGCTGGTCTTGGGGCGCTCTCCTTCTTCACTCTCCCTGCAGCTCTACAGATGTAAGTCTCATTTTTACCTTCTCAAATATTCAATTGAATTTATTTTTGTATAGTATCAAATCATAACAGAAGTTATCTCGAGACACTTTTCAGATAAAGCAGGTCTAGACCGTACTCTGTAATGTAGAGACTCAGCAAGTGATCCCCCATGAGCAGGCAATGTTATGCGACAGTTGCAAGAAAAAACTCCCCTTTAGTGGGGAGAAACCTTGGGCAGAACGAGGCTCTGGGTGGGTGGTCATCTCCAGTAGGGTTCAGTATTTTGCTTCAAATATAGATTTGCCTCTGCATTTACAAACACTTGCTTTGAATTTCACTTTTTTGCCTTGTTTTTCTCCGTTATTTCACTCCGTTGGCCCCTGTTTTCTAAAGTCTTTGTTTAATCTTCCCCAGGTCATCAATGGATCTCCTGGCGAATGCTGCCAGTGTGCTTCCCGCTGGCTTTCCATTCTCCTCTGAGCTTAAAAATATAACCAGAGCGCTCGCCGGTGAATCTCAAGGTAACTTAACGGTTCAGATCTACTGTCTGTCTCTGACTAAGTCTGGACAGTGAGAGGTTTTTTTTGGCCAAGAACAGGTTTATTATGACAAATGTGCACTCATTAGTTAAATGGAGACTCCCCAAATGAATGATGCTTTTAGTTTCTCCAAATTAACTTTTCCTCCTCACTCCTCAGTGAATTCCCTCCAACTCATGCTTAATTGTTGCTCACGCTGATGCTGCAGCCTGTGTTTACATACCTGCTGTGACAATATGCACTGTATGTATAAGTACAGTCTGCCAGCCTGTGCCATTAAAAAGTCACACAGCATGGAAGAGTGCCACCTCTTTACTCTTGACCTTCATAGCTAATGCGAGACCGCAGGAAGACCATAAAATGTTTTGTTAACGCTGTTGTTATTGTATACATGATTATAGCGCAGCATAATTCATTGTGGAGATATGAGGAATAAGGCTTCACATCAGCTTAGCTTGAGCTCCCAAAGAGCCCAAGGCCATATGGCCCTTCTCCAGCAGAAAGCCACTCAGCACCTTTTTAAATCTCATTAGCAAAGTAGAATTCAATCACTTATCCTGTCCGCCCGCGCTAAACGTCTCCCCTCGCACTCACACAAGTGGACATCTATGACCTCCTTTTAATTGCCGTCTGTGCTTGTGTGATAATGTTTTTAGTGCATAGAGTTACTTTGTAAGCAGCTTCACTTGTCTGCAAACCTCACTCCTATCCTTCACACACACAGACTGTTGTAATTGCAAGGGCCTCTAGGTGTTGAGCATGCTGAAATTAAACATCATCATTGTCTAATTTTGGCCTAATTAAATATTCTGTCATCACATCTCGCTGCCCGAGGTGGTGCCTTTCTTTGGGCTTGTCAGATATGTTTTAATGCACGACAGCAGCTAGTACTGCCTGCCCTTCTGGCCCCATCAGTCCCCTCAGAGGGCTGCACTTTAAGCACATCATTTGCTGCTTGCTGGCTGACGACGCTGTCCCGTAATGGTGCGAGTCGTAATGAAACCCAGTGGGATGTCATGTTATTCTGTCACCTTACAGACCTTATTGCCCTCTTTTCCCGTTCCCATCCCAACTTCCTGTCTAACTCTAATAACCTCTCTCTTGCCCTCTTTTTCTCCCCTCGTCTGGTTCACTCTCTGCCTTGCTTCACAGAGAACCTGATGCTCTTGCAAGAGACCTGCCAAAAAGCCGCTGAGCTCTTCCAGATCAACCTGATGGACCCACGATTCGCAAAGCAACTTGGCCACCTGACATCCAAGGTCTCTGCCTTGACTCTGTCGCTTTCACACATTTAACATTCATTAAAATAGGAAAAACAGTACTTCAGAATGTCTGAAAAATAACTACTGTCATGTGTTTTAATAAGCACCATTATAATAAGAGGTACTTAGACTTGAGATGATTTTGATAGTGCAGAACTTTTACAATATGACACTAATGTTATCAGAGTTTAGACCCACTCATATATATAGTGTTTGTGCCTATGATAGAAATGTGCCTGCAGTGTTAGGTTGATTTTGCGGTGTTGTGGTTATGACAGTGTTGTTGAAATCATAATTCACAATTGATTCATTAATAGCTTGATTGTCCATAGTTAATTGTGCTTAATCGTGAATTAATCGCAGATTTTGTATCTGTCCAAAATATTTCCTTAAAGGGAGATTTGTCAAGTATTTCATACTCTTATCAACATGGGAGTGGACAAATGTTGCTTTATCCAAATGTATGTATACATATTTATCATTAGAAATCAATTAACAACACAAAACAATGACAAATATTGTCAAGAATCCCCCACAGGGCGAACGAATCCTTTAATTTTAGTCCAAATGCTAAACCCATGATCCTTACATTATCCCTAAAATCCAAGAAACATGTCCTTTGAGGATTTGAGGATTTTTTTTTATTGGAAATCAATTAAGAACAAAAAACAATGCCAAATATTGTCCAGAAAGCCTCACAGATACTGCATTTAGCTTAAAAAATATGTAAAATAATAACCTCAAACCCAACAGGCAACAACAGTTGTCATTTTGTCAGTGTGCTGATGTGATTATCATAAAGTGGGCATGTCTGTAAAGGGGAGACTTGTGGGTACCAATAGAACATATTTTCCTTTACATATCTTGAGGTCAGAGGTCAAGAGGCCCCTTTGAAAATGGTCATGACAGTGTTGGCGAAATTTAGCGCAAATTTGGAGAGTTATTAAGCCTCCTGTGTGTATATTATATATGTATTAAGTAAATAAATAATGTGTGTCCAAACGAATCTTTGTTACATATGCTTGAGATCTGATTAGAAACTTGGTGCTTACGTGGCTGATTTATTTGTTTGTAGGTGTGCACCTTGGAGAAAACACAGTCTGTACGTCAGCTGATGTTGGCCCTCTCCATCGAGCCCGGTCAGCTGTGTCAGACTTTTCTACCCAGCCTGCAATTCTTGACTGAGAGTCTGACGATGAACACGACCGCTCTGACCGACGCCGTCTTCCAGGCCTTCATCGGAGACCCGACAACCTACAATGTCCAGTCAAACTGGTACAGCTTTGTCTTCCTTCTCACAGCAATAAGCAGCACTTTGTACGGGTAACGCTTTGAGAATATTGAAGTCTGTGAGTTACTCTTGCTGCCATTTGGGGCCAATAGGCAAAGTTTCCTTGTGTTGGTCTAACTGAATTTCCACTGCCGCCCATTTAGCCTGCAGGATGCCTGCCAGCATTTTATTTGATTGAATTAAAGGCAAAGTTTCCTCTTAAGACATATTTTTGTAATTCTTGGTTTAAGTGAATTTCTTTCTTTGTGTTTGTGTGTGTTTACAGGTCCTCTGAGTTGACTCGAGGTTTGGGTTTTAACACCAGCAGCTTTAGCCCTTTCAACATTAATGTCACCTCCCCAGGTGAGACATTTCTCTATACCACAACAGTTGCTGTATTTCACAGTCCTGCACCACTACCATGCTGTTTTATAGTAGACCTACCAGAGATTTCTGCTTTTTTTCCAAACACCGATTATACTTCTCACTGCTGATTTTGTTGTTTTGTCATCATTTCTTCGCTGGTAATTATGAATAAGGGAAAGGATGGACAATATGAGAGAGTAAGAGATTGTACTGAAAATAATACACAGTTTATCTATGAAAAAAGGGAGAAAATATTGATTTTTTTTTTTTTTTTAAAGGAAGGTTTTGTCCAAAATTCAGATTTAGGGCTGTGGTCACTTTTGTATTAAAAGGACGACGCCTGAGGTGTTATCAGTAACAAAAAGCAGATCACAAACCTTGTTTCCATAGCAACATGCTGCTGATTTCTGCTCACCTGTTGCTCATGTTGTTTCTGATGCCACCGCTTTGCTTGTTACTGTGTTATCCAACAATAAGAACTCACTACAGTGGCCAGTTTCTCCTCTTTAACTTTATGATTAGCTGGCTGAGAAAACCGTTAATGTCATTCACAACAGTCCTCAGTGCCAAAACAGCAGCCAAGTGTTGCTCTTTTCAAAGAGCATTGTATTTTTTATAAAACAGGTATTGATTCTTTAATACTAAGCTTTCTATCAAACCCTCCCCAGAGCATCCATTACTCAACAAAGGACAGGCTGGTAGAAATAGCCAAGTATGCATAGCACCTGTGCACACCCTGGTGGTGGTAGAGGATCCACCTTTTTTCAAAATACAAAGAGGGATGGAATGCAGCGAATATAGAAAATAGAGAAGAAAAAAAAAAACACAAAGCACCTAATAACATAATATTCGTCACATAGTAAATGGGGCTATGAAAAGGATCAGGCTTGAACCATCACAGATCAGAGATCCCCAGATCTATTAAAAAAAAACAAACATCTCAGAAGAGGATCTTTTGGACTCTTATTTATATTTCCAGCACCTTCGCTAAGATGTGGGCATGTGAAGCGGTTGTTTATCCTGCATATAAAACAGGTATTGGCAATTGGCAGTGAAAAAAGAAAGCTCCATCTGAACACACAAATTGCACAATTTTGGTCTTAGGATGACCATCTTTACCTGATCGGGATTGCAGCTACTAAAATACTGCAGACGCTTTTTTGACAGTATCCTGATGGTAAGAGTCATAGCATGATCAGACAAACCAGTTAGTCGTTTCATGTTTTTGTTATCCAATCTGGTTTATTGGCCGCTGTTCCACCTATTTTATACCAGGGAATACAATCAAGATACAGTGCTACATTAGGGGATAATTCAAGACATCTACTGAACAATTCAGTGAAAAATGCAACTGAAAGCAAAAGCAAATCTGTTGTTGCAGAATTTCTGGCATTATAGAAGTGAAACTAGATATACTACTTCTATATAGAGAAAGAAAAACAATACACTGCATCACTGTCATAATGTAAAATAGGCTTTTCAACTTGTACATATCATCCTATTTCCCAGGAGCGGTGACGGTCGGCGAGATGCTGAGGAATAAAACAGCCTTCGTTGTGGATGTTCAGCAACACATGAATTTTGATCCGACTGCTCTGCGCCTTCTGATGGAAACCACACTACCAAACAACAACTTAGAGGTGAGCCAGGGACATCCTTAGTGTGGAGCCACATAGTGTGGTGCAAGGTCCTTATTGTATTGCCTTGAAGAGACTTACTTCTATGCCCTCAAATCATGTGTCCCTTTATTAACAATTTATTGTTTTTTTCTTTAGGCCTCTGTAGCCTATATAATATGTATAGCCTATATACTTTGCCTAAGGCTGGTGCTACGTGGCACAGCTTACAGTAGATGTAACTTCACTGTCATTGGAGGATAATCCTGTAACATTCAGTTATGTCAAGTTCATAAAGCTAGCTTGTTAGTTTAATACTGTTTCAATCAGGCAAAATAAATAAGTGAAAATAAACCTTTACAGTACAATGGACGCTGAATTGCAAAACCTAATCAAATTCAATCAGTGGCTGGCCACTGTCCATTTCTCCAGAGTAGACATGACTTTGTTCACATGATGTGTTTTTTGCGCCCGCCAATCCATTGTTGTCAATGTAGACGTGTGGCAGGCGTGCTCAAACATGAATGACCCCATTGAGGACGGAAAGCATTCCCAAATGTCTGTTTTTTTAATGATGCGACAACTGCTCCCCAAGATGCAAATGGCCATGTGCCGAGGAACAACCAATCACATCTTTCTTTCCTAAATTTTAGTCTACAGTAAATATATGGAGGAGAAGTTAATCATTTTAGTGCAGGACTACTCAGACCTTTTTTTTTCTGTCCCACGGACTGTTACTTGCTTCACCCTTTCCGTCCAGACGTCACAACATCCCGTAGAAAGGTCAACCTAACTGAGAGACAAATCGAGCAGCAAAGATACTGTGAGGGACTGACGTTGCTGCAAAGCCATTTATCTTTGTTTTGACTTTGTTTAGATTAGTCAGTCAGGCTTTTACTGCTAAATTACTGCAGCTTCATCTTCATCATCATTGTGACCGCAGCACACAGGATTTGGTTGCTTAGTAACGGCAGGCCGACAGTAGTGCAACTTCTGATGCACCTTGGCTAAAAGGACGAAAGCGGCATTTTCCATGCATTTTTAGACGTGGCATGTGAAAAGCTGTTCTCTTAAAGTTTTTGCTAGAACACCGCAGATTATATTGCAAATACTGTTAATTTTTCAACTGGTGGTACCTGTCTGCACATTACACATGTAAAATAGGTAAAAACACTAGATGTGGTTATATAGTAGCTGAACTATGTGACTCATACACATCCTTTGAATTGCTACAAACACATTTCCATAAATGCCAACTTGAAAACAGTCTGGATGACACTACAACACCAGTGTGCGTCTGTTAGTACCTGGTGAAATGTAAGGAAATAAAGTAGTTTTATCAACTTTTTTCCCACTTTAGGCCATTATTCTCCGAGGGTGTTACAAATAAACGACACAAAAATGCAAAATACTCACCTGTGAATATTATATGTCTATGAGCTTTTAATTGTGAAAGGTGAAAACCGAAGGAGTGGATCTGGACTCAGCTGCCTTTGCCATGGTTGAAAGGAGTAATAAAATTTGCCATCCTGATTCAGACTACGGAGCCTCCATGTTGTCGTCTCATAATTGTAGGCGCAGCCAGATCTACACAACCTGATTGGTTTATGCCTTTATTTGTGGTGTGAAAGCTCAGAAAACTGACTTTGTTCTGTGAGAAAGGATTCATGAATAAAACAACAATTAGAAAAGATATATTGACATGAGAATTAATTGCAAGAAAAAAACGCAGCCAGCCTTTTATTGTATACGAAAGTTCAGACGTCTGCAAAACATGAAAACATTAATTCATTACAATACATCTGTAAAAATGACTGCCACAAAAATGTTTGCTTGAGCCAGTTGAAGGCACGCCGCCATGGTACTCATACACGTGTGCGATTGATCAGGATGGTACCACCTCAGTCTCACTTTGAGCCAGGAAAAACCTGCACTTGTCTTTTCAGTGTTATACTATTGCCATTGTCTCTATGTATGCTTGATTACACACCATTCTTGCCAAGCATTCAGAGCAGCAGCAGGATTGACTTGTCCCCTAACATACTACGTGAATAGAGGAGAACTCAAACCTGCCAGTTCCAAAATGCCACACTAGCACAGATATTTGCAATATAAAGCCTCAGGTGAACAGTTTGAAAGCAGGTAGCTGGTATCAGTTGATGTAAATGCACTATTAGGGAATGGATTATATGTATTCCTTTGCCAAGTAGGCTTATGTTTCCATACTCTCTTAATGCTTTCAAACAGATCCTGTCCTGGTTGGTCAACCTACGGCATTGCAACTCCACAGTGGCCTTGAATATGAAAGCGACAGATGCGATCATCTTAAAGACCTTTTGCTCCTTGTCTGCTGAACAGTGGTACAGCTTCTCGCTGCTGATGATTCAGCATCTCAACATGGAGAAACTCATCTACAGAGTAAGGCTGAATTCAGATTGAGTCTTTTGTCAAAAGAAAAATAACATGGTATGCTTTCATCAAGAGGGATTCCTTTTTCTTTATTTGTAAAAATACCAGAAAATAGGAGAATGTGGTGGATGCACATTATGCTGTGATGGCTGAATGACCAAAGGAATAGTTTCTGTTCGGCAGCTGCAAAACATGTCTGATGCTGCATTGTGTTTTTTTTGACGAACATGTAAGAAAGAGAGAAATGCTTTTGTACAAGAGTATGGTTGTTCTTTCAACAAAGCTCATTTAAAAAGAAAAGCATTTCATATCTGAAGTTTTTTTCATTTGATCTAAGAAAACTGTCCATCCCCAAAAACTAATCTAGTTGCCTTGATACGGTAATTTTAAAAGTGTACCAGCAGGTTTCTGTAATGGGCCTGTTTCATCTTTGAAATGCAACGTGTACAGTTATTTTGATCCTGGGTTTATTTCATATTTTTGACAGGCCTTGTCAAAAATATTCAAATGCGCTTGGAAACTATTTGGAAAAGGGCAGGCACTTTCAAAAAAAAAAAAAAAAAAAAAAAAAACTTGGCATGTGACTGGATGAACCATCTGTCAGTCAAACTCTTGCCAAAGCCAGTTGGGAGAAGAGTGGAAACATCTTTTCCATAGAGAAAATCCTTCAGTGCCATTCTTTGTTCTTCTTTTAAAGCTAAAATACTCTCCTGGTATAACTGATGCTGTTGCAGCAGTTACACAAACCTCCTCAGGAGCAGCCATGTTGTGTCACACACACTTAAACCACACCTGTAGCTGCCTGTGGCTCCTCACAGGACTTTGGTTTGTACACAAATTGATGTCCATCCTGAAACTCTTTGGTCATACCCAGGATATATATTGGATCCCAAACACAGCCAGATACAGCCATTTCATACAGGATCTACTGACGCGCATTTACCACACAGAGGTTCATATGAGACAGTATAAAACATGTTGTAATAACATCCATATTTTTAATTTCCATTGCAGTAAAGACAAGGCCTCCAAAAAAACAAAAAAAACAGGAGCTGCAGTACCCCATTTCAAGAAATCAATCAGAGGATAGTGAGGCTAACTTGACTGATTTATTCAGTGATGCATATAAGATTAAAGACAACATCTTGTATCACAAATACTGTATGTAATAGATTACAAACAGTAAGGGTCAAACTGAAATGAGAGGGAATCAGGCCTGGAGATACTGCTGCACTTTGAGTTGTAATGTTGTATGAAAGGTGCTAAACAAATAAAGTTTATTATTATTATTATTATTATTATTATTATTATTATTATTATATCTGAAAATGGAACGATATTTGGTAGTAACCCTAACCCTTGTTCTTTTATCCATTTTTTTTTTTCTTTAACGCTGATCCCTGTCTTTCAGGTGGTTTTGCCTGAGGAACTGCAGGACCTGGTGGGAGTTATGCTCCAGGTGGCTGAAGTTTTAACCAACATGATGAACACCATTCTCCCTGCCGTTAATCAGCTTCAAACCTTCATGCGCTCCATCCAAGACCTCAACCTGGTGTCCAACACTGAATTTAGACAAGTATGTAGTCTTTGCTACTGTACAGTGGTTTACTCACAATCCATTCATGTGTGTCTAATGAATGCAGTGCTCTAAAATATCTCAGTGACCATACTGCGTGCACAAAACTGGTGCAGGCAGTCAAATTTTTTGTTGGAGCTTGTTTTAACTGGCTTTTGAGGGCCTCCAGTTTTTATTCCCTCTTGCATGACAAATATTCAATTTTGAATACATAAAAATCAATAGGTATTATAAGTATCAATCTCTGTTTTCCCCCAGGTGGTGCGAGGACAGAGGTCCAAGCTCTCTAGCCAAGCTACATTTGTCACCCTCTCTCGAGCGCTGTGCAGTAAAGGTATCCTGGCTCTGCTGGGAATCTCCAAACTTCCCGCTGCGCCGGAGTCAAACTCCTTCTCCGACCACCACCAGAGGGAGGAGATGATCAAGAGGTTCAAGATTCCACAAGATGCCAGTATGTTCGGAGCTTTTGCAAACTGAATTTTATCGTTAGTGCAGTCACCATTCTTCACTGCATAATCAGTCATGGTATTCAGTGTTTTTCAGGGGGTTCCTTTGCTATCAAAGGGATTCACAGTTAGTATTATCATGTTACAAGATAGACACAATCAAAAATAAGTAACAGTGCTGTATGCATATCAGGGGGATGAAAAGAGACATTTTCTAGTGCTCTGAGCCTAAATCGCAAAACTGGCAGTAAGAGAATAGACTACACCACCCCCTATTTGCCCTATATTGAATTTGGATATGGGTGGATGCATCTCTGCTTGCAGAAAGTGAAACTTCAAAACTCAAAAGTGACAGAAATTCTAGCTAGTAGTCACCACTTTCATTCCCACAAGACTTCAGGAAGATGTTTCGTTTGCTCACTGCATAATTCATAAAGGAATAAGGATTAAAGGACAGGAGTGGTGATATTTGATTTTTCTTATCATCGGCAAATTACATTAAAAATAAAACTAACACATCAATTAATCCTACTCTCCAGTAACTACATATTTGTGGCCATGTTTATGCTCTTTACGTGTCACCAGACTTTTCTACAAGCTGCTGTCTTGACAGCTGTGAGTAGTAACAATAGCCATATTCATTGTGTTCATGCAACCAGAAATGGCATGAGAGGGTGGAGCTATGTACAACCAAAGAACCTAAGATATTTTTAGGCGATGAAAAGGTTACAATTAAGTTTCATGAGCTGAAAACACACTGTGAAAGGCTTAGAGTTGTAAGAGGAAAACACGGACCAATCCCAGACCGGACAGCGCCGTGGTAGCGACCTGTCAATCACAAGGTAGCCACGCCCTAAAGCGCACCCTGATTTATGGTCTATTTGACTCTAAATGGGACCATAATTTACTAAATGAACATCATGCTGTAGTGAAACTAGTGACTGAGACCATAAACTCATATTTACAGTGTTTACTGAGGTAATAAATCAAGTGAGAAGTAGCCTCATTTTCTCATAGACTTCTGTACAATCAGACTTCTTATTACAACCAAAAGATTCGCCCCCTGCTGGCTGTTAGAAAGAATGCAAGTTTAGCAACTTTAGTATTGGCTATTGGTTGCCACCTGGTTTACGTTCATAAGGTTAATTTTGGGCTGCTTTCATTGGAAAAGAGTTGGGTGATATATATATATATATATATATATATATATATATATATATATATATATATATATATATATATATATATATATATATATTCTTTTTATTTTATTTTTTTTCAAAAATCCAGCCCTCTCTTAATGGTTTCTCCAGTGTTGCCAGCCCCACATTTAAGAGACTGATTTATTCATGAGATCTGTTCACAAGGAGAAAAATATCAAATAACACCAGGTTTATGTATCCTCAAACTGTCTAAATAAAACATGTCACCCTTGTGAATGCTGTATGTCTAATGGCTCTACTCTCTTATCTCACTGTGTAGCTCCCTTCTGTATGAACATGTACCTGGACATGGTCAACACCACAGGAGGAGCCATTGCCTGGGCCTTCCTCAAACCAATGCTGATGGGTCATATTCTGTATACCCCTAACACACCCACCACCAGGGCCATAATGGTCAAGGTATACTGCGCATACTAACACGTCTCAACCAGCTTGTCTCGGGGCTAGCACCTTCATGAGCTTTATAAACTTTAGGTTCTAAGTCATCTGAAATCCCTCATCTGACTTTGTCACACTTTTACAGAAGTCCTTGTCACATCTGTTTCTACCTCTTCTAAGTGATAATTACCTGTGTAGCCTTCATGCAGCCCTGACTGGCATGTCGTAAACAAGAAATACAGGGTTGCGGGGAGGATACACAAATCTGTATGCACCACCATCTTCCACTAACTCTATTTTGAGCCAGTTTGACTTTGCTTTTAGTATACTGCCTTTACAGACTGAATCAGCCACAGACAGCAAACACAGCAGGTTATGAAATCTCGCTGATACCCAACATTTCACATGTTCTCGACCTTGTCCTCTCCTTGTCCAGGCCAATGCCACCTTGACAGAGTTTGGAAACCTGAGGAAATACTCAGAGGACTGGATTGAGTCCTCCAACTACATCATAAAGTCTGCCGAAATACTCGGGCACACTTTGCCAATGCTGCAGGTTTGAAAACTCAGAACAGTCTCCTGTATATGTAATTATTCTAGCTGGCTCACTGTCGCCTCACTGAAATCCTGGAGATAAACTTTGCAGTGGTCTGCCACAAGTTTCAGCAGCCGAATATTGATGTTGTGCATCATCTCTTCCACTCTCTCTCCCCTCCTGCCAGAATTCCCTCGGCAATTCCTTTGTTGTGAATTTCATTGAGATGCAGACAGACATCAGTGTCGGCAGAATGAAGGAGACGCTCAGCAACTTCTGTGAGTGAGCATTTGAAGGTCTTACTTTTGTAAGCTGCAGATTCCAGGCTTACCTTTATATTCCTCTCTCACTTATTGCCTGTAAAATATCCATGCTATCAGAAAATAGGACAGCTTCTTAGGTTTACAGGAAGCGTTGCACTCATTGCACATGCATTTCTTAGGGCGTCTCTCCTTGATGTGATTATGCACGTCAGTCATTTTTCCCACAAGGTTTGACTTTGACATACAGGTATTTAATTAGAGTACCTTGTAATGTCAGACCATATTTCCATCTTAATTAACGTAAACATAACAGGGCATGACTCTAAGGAGACACGGCAAATGTCATTATTTGAATTTGGATTTAGAGCATTCAAATCTAAAGCTGCACTCAGACTTGTTTTTACCCTGTATGTAATTTTTTTTTTTTTTTTTCTGAAGCTAACATGACCCTGTTGCTGGAGAACAACAAACACATAATGAAACAGATCACCACCTTGTCCACCTTGATGGTGAACATCTCCTCCTGCATCAAGTTTGACCGTTACCGTGGCTACGACTCTGCTGACGAGCTCAACACCGTAGCTCAGGACCTTGCCAAAAACCGTGATCTCTATGCAAGTGAGTAATTATTGGTTATAGTGGATGAGCTTTGTGTGAAAAGTCCTCCAGCTTTATTAGGAGGGTGATTCATGCATCTACAACCTGCAATGAATTTGTTTAATCTTTTCCCTTATATTATACTTTTTATGTGTTAGAGTATGTGGGTAAGATAACACCAAAGTTTCATGAGTGTATGCCCAGCCTTTGACCAGGGCAAAGCATCCACCTCATCAAAAAAATACTTTAAAGTATGTATTTTTAATCTACAGTGCTTGACCCCTGACTCCCACTAGGGGTTGGCAAAGCTTTTCAGGGGCTTGCAAGGTCTTCTTGAATTTGTCTTGAAGACAACATTTTGTAAAAATACCCTGTTAGCCTATATTTCAGCATTACATTCATTTCTGTGAAGAAATCTAAATTAAATTGTTATTTTTAAAGTTTTAATTTTTGAAGTTATAAACAGGATAAGGGCATGGCGAACACCTGAACAGAAGTTATCTTAGCAGAGCCTTCCCTCTCTGCTGAACAGCCTCGTCCTGCATTAGAAAAGCAAGCAGTTAAAAGAACCAAAGAGCTGATAGAGCAATGGCCAAGTGTCAGGGAGAAGAAAACACTGAATTTATCAAAAAAGAAGCCTAATAAGTATGTGTGATCGTTAAAAAAATTGAAAAATATAATACAGACAGAGAATTGTATGAAAAGTTTCTGATGCAGTATTTACAGGAAATAAGCTGCTCAAAATTCATCCAAATTGCTTGTTTTACACAAACCTCCTGCAGTTACCTTTCAGTTCACGATTTGGGTTAATTGTTCAGACTATCATTTGTTATGTACTGTTATTGTTATGCATTGAATAAAATATGAAATACCCATAAAAAATTAGTCAGGGGTTGTCGTTAACTCAGTGATGGGAGAAAAAGGGGTGTTGATGAGTTGAGTTGAGGCTGCTTGCAGGATCTGTCTCTGCAACAAAATTATCTAGGACAAGGAATATAAGAGCCAGTCTGGTCTTTGAATTTTGTCCTTAACTATAAATTGTATGCAGTGAAATGGTGCAATCTGTCTTTAAGGTGTCATCTTCAAGCTCCCCAAAGACGAGGGCTCAGCCAGGAAGCGTCAGGCCAGGTCCTCTTCCTCTACATCCTCCCTGCCTCCCAAAGTCAGCTACACTATCCGCATGCACATGGACAACGTCATGCGAACCGACAGAGTCCGGAACCCCTATTATGTGAGGGACAACCACATCTCGGCCAGGATGACACTGCGCTACAACCGGGGCTTCATCTACCTGCAGGAGAACATCGACCGGGCTATCATTGAGACCCAGATCGGACAGAAAGTTGCAGAGCCGGCCGTCCAGCTGCAGCCCTTCTCCTACCCCTGCTACCTCCGGGATGAGTGAGTCCCCTAAATACATGGATGCACACTCACACATGCAAAGAAGCAGACATACAGAATGAACATACTCCTGTTTGAATGCATGCACAGAAACGTAAAAGCATCCATGGTGTCTCTGAGCTCAAGCATTGATGTGGAATAGTGAATGCTCTCTCATTACTCATTTCCTACTTGGGACTGACAGTATGCATTCACAAGAACCTTTTGCATTATAGCACCATGAGCATGAATATCCATGTTTATTGTGCATTCATTTTTGAAGACCATACACTCAAAACAACCTTCAGGCTATACAGGAACACCACTCATCTCTGTAGAATATATCCAATTTAAAAAAGGTTTGCCATTATTAACTTGTGCATCAATACACTTAAATTGTTTCCAATAAATCATGCTTGACCGTAATGCCTATGTTTGCGCTTGCCCTCGAGTGCTGATATCTCATCTGTGAAGCGCCAGCAGGCCAGTGTCTCTGGCTGGCTGCCTTCTGACCAGCTATAAGATATGATGAACCTTGCCTATCTATCCCTCGTTCTGATTTATTACTCAGCAGCACAATTTCTGACACAAGCTGTGAAATATAGCAGTGTAGTATGAAAAACAGTAATGTATCAGGCTCCAGATATGATCAAGTCAAAAACAAATAAAAAATGAAATGGAGAGGCATTTATTTTGCGTAAATAATAAGAGCATCAGAACGCAGCTGTCAAAAACCCTTCTTCGATATTGCTCTTCCACTCTTCATCTCTGTCTCTCTGTCAAGCTGGTGACTGAATGATAGGCCTTTTCATCTGCTGTTGTTGACAGTGATTGGACATTCGGTTTCCTAGAAATTTGACTGACAGTTGACACCTCTGTGTTCCCCAGGTACCTGGAGGCCATCTCTTTTGTCTTTCCACTCATGCTGATGTTAGCCTGGGTGCTGTTCGTGGCTGATTTTGTGAAGAAACTGGTCTATGAGAGAGAGCTAAGGCTGCATGAGGTAGTGTGTTTTTTTTTGCTTCTTTTTGTTGCTTGAAATATGATCAAATCTGCCACTGTATTTTCAATGAACACTCGCTTTTAGGTTTCTAACATGCTCTGTAATTTTACCATACTTGTCAGCCCTCCCAGTTTTGCCATCACTCACTTTGTTCATTGCCCTCTCCCGGTTTCTTAATTCATCTTGTGTTTCTCCCGAATTATGGCAACAAAACACACCTTTTCTCTTTTTCATGTTCTTAACCTCTTTCAGGTTCTGTACAGTATGTATAAACCCTACTGTTTCCACTCGGACGACAATAGAGCTACACCAAATGTAGTTTTCCAAGTGGAAGAGAGCAGTCTGTGCTTGCAACACAGTGCAGTTTGAGCTCATGTTTGAGCAGCGTGCAAAGTTGGGTTTTGCTTAACATAGCGAAAAGCTGTCATAGTGTGGCGTGAGCCATTGGAAATAACAGGGTTCAGAGTGGAGTAGTGCTGTCGTCACATTGTGACAGAGAGATAAATGGAGAGAGCTAATTGAAAGAAATACCAAAAAAGGAGCAAAAAATGAATAAAAACTGACAAATATTAGTTTTTGCTAGATATTCACAGGCCAAGATTACACTAGAGGGGCAAAATATTTAGGTTTCTTTCCTGACAATGAAAGGTAAAATTAAAAGTTTCACATATAGATGCTGTTGCAGTGCACTTATTATTTTATTTTTGTTGTTTAAAAGTCGCCAGAATGCAGGAAACAATTTTTCTCAACTCAAGGTTGGCAAGTATGATTGATACTGTCCATTTCATCCATTTGTTTGTCTTTTTTAAAAGTACACAAATTATGACAGTTGACAGTGCGATAAGCTGATCCTTCCTCTCTGAAGGAGAGCAACAAATGTTAACACTTCCTCTCTGAGTACCTCCAATGTTGATTCTCTGCTGTAAACATTCATAAGGCAAGCAATCACAGAAGGTGTATTGTTTGCTGACAACCCAGTCGCCAGAAAAATGTCTGCATTGGATGTTTCAGCGAACTATAGAAACATTGAATGTCGACGTTTCTCAACCAAAAAAAATGTTTTATAAATACATTTCATATCAGTCTTGTATCATACTTGCAAAAACGCATTGCCACCTGGTTAATGTTGTGAAATGATTGGTTAGGCTTAGGCAACTAAACTACTTGGTTAAGGTTGAAAAAAGATCATGGTTTGTGTTCATATAATAATGTAACTACATAACAACATATCATAACAACAACTGCTCTGTTCACTGTTTTACAGTGAAATGACACTGAACTTTGCGAACATGGGACACCAAAGAACAGCTGATTGTAACGTGATGCATGCAACACAAACAGCGGTCTCCTGAATGAAAGTTTTGTGTTTGTTGGGCCCATCCACCTCCCCTTCAGCCCTTTTCTTTTCACTATTTAAACTCACTTGCTCTGATCGTATGCAAAAACGTCAACATTCAGCGTGTCCCTGTTTTGTAGAACCGTTCAATGCTGAAATTTTTTCCAGGGGACTGGGTTGTTGCTAACATTTCTGTGTACTGCCATACATTGCTATTATTCTTGCTTTTCCCACAGTACATGAAAATGATGGGAGTCAACCCGCTCAGCCACTTCTTTGCTTGGTTCCTGGAGTGTGCCGCCTACTTGATGTTGACCATCTTCCTCCTCACGCTGGTGCTGAAGTACGGTGGCATTTTGCCCAACAGTGACGGCTTCCTCCTCTTCTTATACCTCTGCGACTACGGTTTGAGCATCCTGTCCTTCAGCTACCTGATCAGCTCCTTCTTTGACAAGACGTACATCGCCGGCCTCAGTGGCAGCCTCCTCTACATCCTCTGCTTCTTCCCCTTCATTGTGCTGTTGGCTGTGGAGACCAAGCTCACCTTTTTCCAGAAGAGCGCCCTGGTGAGGAAGCCCCTCTGTCATAACTCATGTATATTAGACTGACTGACTGATATAACTTAAAACACCAAATAATGGTATTTGCTCTGGAAGATACTGAGAATTGAATGGAGAGATAAGGAACAATATAATGCTTTTTCAAAATGTTTTTACTTTATCCATTGTAAAAAACAATTTTACCATCGTAATGCTTCAAAGTATATTAGTGTAGCCTCAAAAAAGGCAGTTACTTTATGAAATAGTGTGAGTAAACAGTATCTTTTGCCTCCAGTTGTTTTCCATTGTGAGATTTTATTCTTATTTTTCATTTTGACACTCAAGTAGCAATGTAGTGGAGGTCACGAGTTTTCCTGCTTTCTTATGCCGGCATAAATTGTGCACATTTACGTAAAACATGCTTTTTTATTTTGCTGTCTGATATGATCATTAATTGGAGGGAGACATAATATCACAGCGTACATCTAATACCTTGTTTGCACTGAGCAAATCTCTTCTTATTACATTGAGAAAGGCTTTTGAAGTATATCACTTCACACTACACAAAGTTGTCAAGAGGGATTATAGGAAGGTATCGTCTAAAAACAGAAGATATGTTCTCTTTCATGCTGCTTCTGTTTCTGTATCTTTATTGTGATTTGTCTAATTTGTCTCCTGCAGGGTTTGTTTTCCCCGACATGTTTCAGTTACGCCAGTCAATACGTCTCCCGCTATGAGGCCCAAGGACAAGGTACGTGCATGTAGACATCTGACTTGCTCAAACTCAAACAAGATTTCTTTGACATATTAGCTACTTCAGTGAGAGGGAAGCAAATCAAATCTTCTGTTGGCTTCTTCAGGCATTCACTGGAGTAACTCATACACCTCGCCCATGGCTGGAGACATGGCTTCATTCGGTTGGCTGTGCTGGCTGATGCTCATCGACTCCATCCTCTACTTCATCATCGGGGCTTACATTCGCATGGTCTTCCCAGGTAAAAATCTTTAAAAACTCATGCAGATTGATCTTAAGTCAAGGAGTCCTGAAACCACTTGTATTCACTTCTCTCCATCCAGTTAATTCTAATTGAATGTAGAGCTGAGGTGCTTTTATGCAAATTTTCTATACAAATGAGTGTGTGAAGAGCAAAATAGCACTCATTTATTTGGCTAGAAGGGTTAAATCTGATCTTTTAGTTGGTCTGTATTCATTTCTGTATTCATATAGTAGCACCTTTTACAGACACAGAGTGCTTCATAGTCAAACAAATAAAATCAAATAAATAAAACAAAGATAAAAACAACAGGTAAACTGACGGCGACTTAGCAGGTCGTGGCAGTCTGTATTTGTCATTCAAAAAGGGAAACTAGAGGACCGTGGACTGCAGATACAGTACTAATGAGATCTCTTTTTTAACCTTCAGGAAAGTACGGCATCCCTGCCCCGTGGTACTTCCCCTTCAAAGTCTCTTTCTGGGCTGACCTGTGCTGCTGCGCTAAGTCAAACAGTAATGTGGGCAGAGGACTCCTCTTCACCAACATCATGCAGAAAAACCAGCCTGTCTTCTCTGATGACAAAGGAAAAGGTACAAGGGGGAAAAAGACATTGTACTATCTTGTGGCAGATAACAATAAGCAGTGCTGTCTCCTGCGGTGCTGTTTTTTGAAGCAGGAACATGATGTCTTTCCTTTCATGTCATTTTTTTTTCTCTAAACCCAACACCTCACAGCATTTATATTTCACCCTCACTCTTCATTTAATTCCTGTCCCCTGTGAGTCTGATTTACCGGTTGCCTTTGTCTCCATGTTTCTTTCAGGTCAGAGCTCTCTTTCCTCTCAGACCGAGGAGGATTTCTCAGAGCTCCCAGTGGGCGTCGCCCTGCATGGTCTCAGCAAGATCTACGGCGACCGAGTAGCCATTCAAAACCTTAATGTCTCCTTTTACGAGGGCCACGTCACCTCACTGCTTGGTCACAACGGAGCCGGCAAGACCACCACCATGTATGTGTGGTGCAATTCTTCTTCGTTTTCACTGTATCAGCATGTCGTAAGATGAATACAAATGCATTATAACCATACATATACTGTATGAGGTGTCTTTTAAATTTGATTTGTGCATCCCTTTAATCAGCAGACCCCTTTAAAAGGGTCTGCTGCTGACAGGCGGATTGTTTTGTCCAAATCTGGCACAGCAAATGCACCGTGGTAGAGATTAGCCTGTCAGGTCTTCATCAACTGGAGCACTTACATTTACATTTTAAATGTGGCGAGTTTTGCTGATGCTCTTATCCAGAGAAACACACAATGAGTGCATCAGCAGAATAAGATTCAACAATGTTAAAAACAACCTAAACCAAGAAGACGGTTCAAGTCTTACAACATTCCCGGGACCAACAATCATCAACAGGAATGTGCTGGGGAGAAAATAGCTAACACCCATCCATCAGGTAGCAAATATGAGAAGAAGCAACTGAAAACCTGTCTGACTATATATTTGAATTATATGCTTTTTTTCCTCAACAATGAAACATTAAATAACCATAATTAACTCACATAATAAATGCTCACGCTTTGTGCTTAGGTCTCTCCTGACTGGCCTTTTCGCCCCATCTTCGGGCACCATCGAAGTGTATGGCAAAGACATGCAGACCAACATCAATGACGTCCGCAGACAGCTCGGGGTGTGCATGCAATATGACGTCCTCTTTGACCACATGACCACCAAGGAGCACCTGCTGCTGTACGGCCAGCTCAAGGCCCCACAGTGGTCACGCGCGGAACTGCATGAACAAGTCCGCACGTGAGTGACCAATCATCCACTGCATGCTCAGTATCATAATGCACCGTGTCTTATTGATGATGTCAGGGGTTCTGCATGATGTAGCAGTGCAATATAGTGGATATATTTTTGATATCTAGACATCATGAAAAATGGTATCCACAGTTCAGACAATGGCATGTTCCTCCAATAAAAAGGAAATATGGGTCGGGGTTATGAGAGTTTAACAGTGAATAGCAGCCAATGCTTAACACCAGTGACTGCTTACAGGGGACATTATAAAAGGATACAAGTAATTTTAAAATGCGTTATAGTCAAACAGATTTTATGGCTACAATTGCTGTAATTTACAGGTATATCTAGGCCTTGATGTAAGAATTATAATCTGTGGTACAGACAAAAGAGTCGTTAACACTTGAAATCAGCCCCCACTGTGAGCTGTATCTTCACTTCACAGACATTTCTACAGCCACTGTATGCAGGTTAAAAACGCTATTGTTCCCTCAGCATGCAAATTTAGAACGATAATATTTCCCCATTTCAAGTCCACATTTTCCGTAAGACTTTTTTTTTAATATTTAATTGTATCTCTTTTTGTTCCTTCGCTTACGGGAGCAAGCACTGGAGAAAATCATATTTTATTCTGTGGCATCACAAAGCTATGGGTTGAACCCCCAGTTGCATCATGAGACTATTTCTGGAGGGTTTCTGCATGACAAGAGGAGCTCTAATAAGCCTGAACTTAAAGGCAAGAAACTGTACCTCTCCACCGGTTCCTGTGGTTCAGAAACTCCCGCTGGATAACTGATGGAAGTAGAACTCAGAAACTGGGTTGTAAATGCACAGAGTAAAAAAGTATGTTAACATGCGCTCCATGTTAAATGCTTTTCATTGACTTCCCTACCAGGATCCTGGAGGAGACAGGAATGTACGCTCATAGACACAAGCGGGTGGGCACCCTGTCAGGCGGCATGAAGCGCAAGCTGTCAATCTCCATCGCCTTCATAGGAGGCTCTCGCTTGGTGGTGCTGGATGAACCCACCACAGGAGTCGATCCCTGCTCTAGGCGCAACATCTGGGACATTGTTATCCAGTACAAGAAAAGTGAGTCTCTCAGACATACACACACACAGTCGCAATTCCATGACTTTTGAGGACATTACATTGACTTACATTCATTTCGTGGTGACTTACCCTAACCCTAAGTGTAACTGTTACTTGCCTAACCCTTAACCTAACCTCAACCTAAAGCTAACCTAACCCTAACCCTAAACCAAGTCCTCACACTAAAATATAATGTTTTACATTATGGGGATGTGCATTTTGTCCCCACAATGTGACTGTATCAACATTCACATTTGTCAGTTAGACACAAAAACATAGGAAAATAGGGTCCAAGTTGAAAAATGCCAAAGTTATGCTTTAATCATCACAACTCAATGCCTGACCCCAACCCTTACTCTGACTCTGACCTGAACCTGAGGCCTGAAAATGTCCTCACTTCACTTTCCAGCCACAACTACTGCCAGTGCAGGAAGAAATCGCAGAAGACAAAAAAAGAACAAAACAAAACACGTAAACACGTAAAGTGTTCTTTGCTTTAGTCTTGTGGTATCCCGCAAGGCTTGATACTCTATGTCTGTTACCCCTTGCCCAAATTATTCGTCACTTCAGTTTAATCCTGAAAATCAGAACAGTCTGGATTCCCTGCGCTGCTGCCTTACTGCCATTGAAGACTTGATGACCTCTAACCATTAGCTTCTTAAAATATTCAGCCAGAAATCTAGAAGCTCAGAAATATTTGTATAAATCAGAAATGCTTACAGTCAAACCAGTGCTTCTCAAAAACAATGTTGAGCAACTTATTCACGCCTTATTTTCCTCTCGCCTTGATTACTTCAGTTCATTATGTATTTGCCTCAATCATGCAGCAATTACCCATCTATAGTTGTTGCATAATGCAGCAGCAAGGCTTCTGAGAAACACTAGACTCAGAGAGCATATCTCACCAGCCCTGGCTCAGTTACACTGAGTCCCTATTTGTTTTGGAATTCAATGTCCTGATTACTTTTCAAGCCCCCCATGGTTTGTCTCTGGTATATATTTATGATGGAGGTTCATGCTTATGTGTGGCACATTCCCCCTCAGCATCAGGTCAAATCAGAATAACATTTGTGTCGCATTTTAAAAAGCTTTTGAAATCCGAGAGTGCAGAGTGCTGCAGGAATGAGTACTAAAACCTGGAAATGAGTTAGTGTTTTCGCACTTTTCCTGTCTGAAAGGCATTTTTTAAAATGGGTTTTCAGTTAGATGCCTGAACTAAGGTCTGTGGTTAATACAAGTTTAACAGATTTTAAAATTTGATTCTGCAATATAAAATATGCCAGTAAATATCCCACTTGTCACTAACAAGTGGCTAAATGAGACTACTCAGTGTCATCACGCCGACTCATGCGCTTTTAATGGTAGCTTTCATGATTTGTTGTGTATACAACAAGGCTGTAAACAACAACATTACTATTTTACTTCTGGCGAATGCATTCACGGTTCAAAATTCATGAAAGCTGTGGAGAACATTATTTTACAAACAAAAAACTTTGTAAGGTGAAATATATGTTTGCCACAGAACTTATTTTCTGCAGTCATCCAAAATCCAATGGAAAAATCCTATTAGGTTTCTCTTCCTGGCTGGCCTACAAAAATACGTCATCCCTGCACCAGTCTATTGGTTTATCGATCTCTTTTTTATGTTTGGCTTTATTCTTGACTGTCCCCGAACTTCTTGTATTTTATGTGCACCCTTGTAACTCTTTTTGGTGGTGGCATAGACATACAGTTTATTTACTTACTTATTTAACATTCAGTAATTTGCATGAAGAACCACTGTGGTATTCAACAGTTACACAATAAATGTGCATCGTATCAGATGTTGATGACAATGAAGAAGACAATCCTTGTAGAGAAATACTCCAGTGCTCATTGTGGTAGTGCACACTCACATGGCACAGGGAATCCAAACTCCAGTTTTTTCCACTTAAAACGCCTCTCACTCCCTATTCCTAAGAGGGAAAGGAGGAGAAGAGCAGGAACCTGGAGCCGACCCCAGAGGGCTTTCCACTGCTCAGGCTTCTGACTTTAAATTTAGCATATAATTAAATCTAAAAGTAATCTAGCATTTTTTTCTTTAGGCTGTCTTAGCGTAGCAGCAGCAGCGATGGCAGGGAGGCTGCTAAATGTCATATAATTGCAGCTGTGGAGAAATAGCCTGTGTAATTGGCCTTGTCTCAGATGTTAGTGAGATTTTGGTGGCAGGGGAATGTCTTTCAAAATAAACTTTCTGCATCGCTTGCTGTTTGTGCGCCTGTTTCTCTGATGATTAGTATGTGCACGACACAGCCTGTGTGTGACTTTGTCTCTGTGATGTCTGTTTTTTGGTTGTTTGTGGATGTGTGTTGTTGCAAATGTGTGTCTGTCTGCAGCTACATTTAAAAGGCGTAAACTCACTCGGATAGGAAAATAAGAAAAAATGATTTTGCCAAAAGACTTGCTTCTGTGTTGTTCTTACAGCCTTCTCCAAACCTTGAAGCTCCTGCTAGGTTTGACAGATTAGCGTGGTTGGTAAACATAATCTCACTGTGTGCATTTCACTGACGTCGGATCACTGTAATCAGTATAGTATTCACGCAATTCCCTTTAACTTCCAATCTGAGTTATAGTTTAAGATAAGATAAGATAAGATAAGATATTCCTTTATTAATTCACATGGGTTCATATGGGTTAGGGCAGTGGTGAACCTGGGGTATACAAAAGTCTGTATAGCCCCCCCCCCCCCCCCCCCCCCAAAAAAAAAAAAAAATATATATATATATATATTCTGCTTCAGTTCATGTTTGTTTAACCTTTCAAAAATAACATTTTCACTTCCACACAAAAGGAAGCACATGCCTGTATTGATGGGCTGGTCTAGCAGCAGCAGTCTAACACCAGAAATTGCATTTATTTAACCACAATAACAAAAAATCAATTTTGGAATGAACGCTATTAAAGTAAATAAATTAAGTAATTACAAAAAAAAAGATCATATTATGTATCTCTCTATCTGTATCAAATCTGTCAAGACATTGTCATTAAATAAAGTTTAATAAAAAGCAATACCAACTAATTTAATACACTGAATCACTTTATTTAAACTGAGGATTTTGTTTGTTTTGTGTTTGTTTTTGGTTAGAGGAGGGGTTAGGGAATGGTATAATAATGCATACACAAGTAATGCCTGTTGTTTTATGTGTGTCCTTTCAGATCGCACCGTCATTATGTCCACCCACCACCTGGATGAGGCTGAAGTACTGAGCGACCGCATTGCCTTCCTGGAGAGAGGAGGGTTAAAATGCTGTGGATCCCCCTTCCACCTGAAAGACAAGCTGGGTCAGGGCTACAAACTCACTCTCACCAAGAAGGTATTCATCCTCAGTCTCCACACTCTTTAAACATTCTGTATGGTCAAATAATCCATGTTTCCCTGGTGCTCTATGTTAACATTTTCAACCCAAGCGAATGTTGAGTGCTTATGGGCCATGACCTTTATCTCAGATGTGAGGAAGTAAAATATCTCCTCTACATCTTGCTCAGACTATCTTAATATTATGGCCGATCTTGGACAATGCATAGCCAGCATAAATAGTAACATTTCCCAATGCATTATTATGGAAGAGCTGCTCATCTGTAAATAAATTCTTGATTTCATTTCTGCCACATTGGACACCAGAGTGGCACACAATACATAGTGCAATAGTGTGATTTGTATCAGATATATTGGGGAAAACTGCTAAATAGGCTAAATCCAACACAAATAATGCTCTGCTGACAGCTGCAAACTGGCTCATACTTTTTCTGCATATTATATTTTCTACTGCTTTCCTAATGTAACAATTGAAAGCTCTTTTTTGACATCTTACTGAATCAATAAGCATTGTTCAATCCCATATTGTGACCTATATGCCAGTTACATATTCTGGTCAAGTTTCCGTCAGTATTCTGTATATTTCTTACATCTGCTTCAGGCTGTATCAAACGCCTTCTCTATTTAGAGAAAGTTAGGAATGGATCATGTTAGCCCCCAAAAACTTAAGCCAATGGCAGCTGATTTGTAGTTGTGCAAAGTAAATCTGTATTATCTTAAAATAAAATAAAATAAAGCATGTCATAAACTATACCTACTTTTCTATCTGCAGTTGCAGAACCTCGACTCAGAGCCGATTGACAATGCTGAACTGAAGCACTTCATCCAGGCTCATGTACCAGAAGCACGACTGAAGGAGGCCCAGGGGGCTGACCTGGTCTACTCACTACCCCCCTTCACCTCGTCCAACGCCTCCTCATACCGCTCCCTCCTGACCGCGCTGGACTCCAACCTGGATGCCCTGCAGGTGGGGGGCTATGGCATCTCTGACACCACCCTAGAGGAGGTAAGCTCATATACACCCACACACAAAAACAGGTTTACACTGCAGACACAGTGGAGAAAAACACTCTGAGGTACATTTGAATATTAGAACACTGAGGTACATTTGAATATTCCCTGTGTAAAAATGTGCTAGTGCTCATAATTACTTGATTATTCTCACATGTAAGCATAATCACAAGCTGTAGAATTATACTGATAGGCTCTATATAGGCTCTATATATATATACATGCTAATATGCTGATCTTTTTGTTTTTATCTGTCTAGGTGTTCCTCCAGTTGACTCACAGTGACTCAGAAACTGAGGCTGAGGTCCCCCTCTCTATCTCAGAGATGGTTTCTGACTCTGATTCCATAGACAGTTTCTCTTCTGGCTCCAGCAGAAGCAACTCCATCTTTGGTGACAACACCAGTGAGTAAAAGGATGCATGACACAAAACTGTAATATTTGTACAATAATTCCTATTTTTATTTTTCACTTATTTATTATTTAATCTTTGTTTAATCAGGAGGTCTCTCTGAGAATAAGATCTCTTTTCCAAGAGAACAAAAAACGTTAACAAAAACGCAAAAGCAAAACAGGCGCAACACAACTACACAATAAACAAGGAATTAAAAACAGTGCCAAGAATCATAAAAAAGCGCTGCACATTTTTTATCCATTCAAAATGTACCTTAAAGGTAGATTTGTTAAAAAATTAATACTCTTATCAACACGCTAGTGGTCAAATATGCTGCTTTATGCAAATGCATTAGATATGACACATATGACAGAAACCCTCACAGCTACTGCACGTAGCATAAAAATATGCTCAGATCATAAAAAACTCAAACCCAACAACAGCTGCCAGTGTCAGTGTGCTGACTTTACTATGACTATGCCAAACTGCATATTATTATTATAAAGTGAGCATGTCTGTAAAGGGGAGATTCGTGGGTACCCATGGAACCCATTTACATTCACATATCTTGAGGTCAGAGGTCAAGGGACCTCTTTGAAAATGACCATGACCGTTTTTCCTCGCCAGAATTGTCACATGGTTCACATGGTTGGTAGCAATGGATTCCTCATGGTTTCTATATGGTACGACTATCATTCTAGCTTTAAAAGTTATGTTAATGCGTTATGTTAAGAAATTTGTGATGTCAAAGTGAATTTCCGTTAACTTCGACAGCCCTTAAAAAAACATCAGATAATAATGCTTTAAAATCTCAGATGGGAATGTAAGACTCTAGTTTGAGGGCAGTTTGGAGTTTATTCAATTTAAAAGTTAGTATGAAAAGGAAAAGTTAGGTATTTGTGCAGTGACATCAACAGTAGTGTTCAATGTGGTCACCAGTATGCTGAAACATACATGATAACAACAATACAACAATAACATGATGATATCAAGCTTAAGCTAAAATATCTGAAGAATACTTACTCAGCTGGCCTGCAGTAGTGATGGATTCCACTGCCATCTTTTGTGATGCAATCTACCCGTTAACCTTTAGCTCAATGCACCCTAGAGAGAAAAAGTAGGCACCATCAAGACAGTAAGACAGTAACATGGTAAGTGTGTTAGTACAAAAATGATCAAATCCTGTCTCCACGTCCTCTCCCATGTGTTCCAGAGCTCAGTGATACGTCTATGGTGCGCGGCATGGCCCTGGCCTGGCAGCAGATGTCTGCCATACTGGTCAAGAGGTTCCACCACAGCCGCAGAGACTGGAAGGGCCTGATCTCCCAGACCCTGCTCCCTGTTCTGTTCATGGTGTTTGCTATGGGCATGGGCTCCATCAGGAGCGACCTGCGGCACTATCCTGAACTGGAGCTCAGCCCTGCGCTTTACAACTTGGGAACAAGCTACTCTTTCTTCAGGTCAGTCAGTTCCCACAGCAAAGAGAAATACAGGGGAGCCCTGGGAGGGGAGGCCCCAGAAGTAAACAAAGCTAATCAGGGTGATTTTTCACCAAGCATGTTTGGAGCAGAACAGTCAAACTCTGAACTTTTGCTCTTTTATTTCAGTTCACTCAGCAAAGTCAGACCAATGAGACTAAGGTGCATAATTTTGACAGAATTTGAACAGTTCCAGGAAACTCCTCCAGACGCTACTACTCCTTTTAAAGCTGCAGTTTTTAACCTTGAGCAAATATTATAAACAGTTATATTTATAAAACCTTTACCAAAGATATTCTATAACAAAGATGACACATTACAAGCTCTGCTAGTGGTTTGAAACGGTACACACTTCCTGTCTCCTAAGTGGATGTGATCATGACGTGTCCGTCTCCACCTCCCATGTTGTGGATGGATGAAAGACAATTGGAATAGATTTGCATAATGTTTTTTTTTTTTATTTTATTTTATTTTCTCACATCATTAAAATCAACATTAGGTATTTACACAGCTAACAGCCATTTTTAGCATTATGAAAATTAGTCAGCTAGGGCGTTAGCCAACATTGGTTGACAGATCTCACAAGAGTGTGTTGCTGAGACAGAGAGGTACATTTTCTCCTGATTTGTCTGTCTGAAAATTGTCATTTTAGTTTCAGGATATTCAGAAGATATGTGGGTTGTGAAAATGGGTCCAATATTATAATTACATAAATACTTTGGTGACTATGGGACAAAGGAATTGGTATTGATAGTTTCCTAAACTGGCAGGGCAGTGGCACTGTCTCCTTTCTGAACTGTTTCTGCTGTCACTATATCCTTATTGTAGTGCATGAGACAGATAATCTGTGAAAAATATTATCTTCCTCTTCCTCCCCCTAGTTCTCATAATGGCATTTGCAAGTTTCTACTGTGCTGAAACAAAAACTCACTGCTCACAAAGCTTGCAATCCTCCGATCAAACTTCTCGCCATCTTGTAGTGTGCTGTTTAGCTGTAAAATGAGAAAGTTTGTGACCCAGCAGCCATGTTGAAAACAGTTGAGCCAAAACCGAGCACTACTCATCGGCCGGGGCAAACTTTGTTATTTTAGAGCGAAAAATTATCCTAAAATATGTTTGTGAAAACACCTGAGAAGAGAAAAAGGCATTACAGTAACATAATCTTGATTCATATTTGATCAGTGCTGCCTAGTTTGACAAACTGAGATACTGTCAGGATATTGTGACAGTTAATTTAATCAGATTTACTCAAAGTTACCAAATTCAGCTTTAATTCATGGATGTGGTGAAATATGGCTTCAAACAAATCATTGTGATACAGCTGTGTGTATCTCAAGTAAAATATTTGTCATACTTGTGACTGACTTAGTTTATGGTAAAACTTGCAGGGTGTCGTATTGTGGTTCCATGTTCTGGCGTTTACAAAAATGATGCTGCTCAGCCTGAAGGATGCTCCAAAGTAAAAGATCAAATTTTGAACCACAGAGCCGCTAACTGCAACACTCCTGCGACTGAAGTGTTGATGCATCGCGCCGCTAGATTGGTCCATCGGGCTCCTTCATCATTTGCGGGGGACGAGCTGTCTCGCTTGTTAAAAAATGATTTTGAAGCTGCGGTTTTGTTGAAGGGCAGACGGACCTTAAGGAGACGGAGCGAGAGAGAGCGCGAGGGAAAGAGATGATTGTGATGAAGACGGATGAGATGCGAGATCAAAGGGTGGGAGATTAAGAGTGTCGGGAGGTTGTGAGACGTCTTCTTTCTTGAGAAGTGCGATTGTTTGATCAAGGGGATGTGTAGCGAGGGAGAAAATGCTGAGGCGCCAATCCAAATCAAAGGATGCGCTCCCCAGTCTTCTTCAGCTTGATATACAAAAGAGATTGAAGAATGATATTTATTTATTTATTTATTTTTAATGATATTCTGATAGGTTTGGGGGTGCTTAGGAAGGTTATAGGTAGTAGTCTCACATTTCATAAACTTTCTCAGAGCACTGCGGTTTCAGACTTGCCTGTATTAACAATACAAATGCAATGATCTGAATGTTTATTCATGAGTGTACCTCTGTGTGCATTAAAAGGCAGGGGAGGGATAAAATAATAAAAAAAAGTAAAATGGCAACTCAAATGTCCTCACTCTCTTTTTATCTCCTCATCTCTCTAAAGCAAGGCTATTAGTATCATTGACTGTGTCCCCACGGTCACTTTATTGACAATATTGTGAGTTAGTATATTGCTCTTATATCAGCTTCTACTACGAGGAAAACCTTGGTACCTGCCAACCTTGAAACACCAGCATCTGAGACTGATTTGAATAAATCAGTAATGACTGAAACCAAACCCCTCTTTCATGTTAGAGCCGTATGAAATAAGGTTTTGTTTTAGTTACTTCATTAATATCAAAATATCTGTGATCATTGATTTGAGGCTGACTGTTTGTTTCCTCCATAGTAACGAAAATCCCAACTCTGCCAAGCTGCCGGACGCCATGATGTCATTCCCTGGGATGGATAACGCCTGCCTCGACAATGCCGATAACCCGTACGTAATCGCACCTCAAATGCCAGCTGTGTTTTTATCTGAAAATGATAAATGTGTCAGTTCCCTTATTTATTCTACCCTTTTCCACATGCATGGTATTTTCATATTTCACTGATCATTGTCATTCTTTTCATGCTTCCTCCTTCACCTTGTTTCATTTTGCCTCCCTCTAATTCCTGCCGCTCTCTCTCTCTCTCTCTCTCTCTGGTCTCTCTCGCGTCCCTCCTCTTTATTTTCCAGCCGCTCAGCTCAACATATGTGGCTGAAAACCTGCAGCAGGACTCTGCAATGATGAGAGCATCATTTGTATTCCATAAACACCCTGTGTTTATGGGGGAGATTTCCCCCTTACAGGCACTCAACTCAGTGTTGGCACTCATGAACCAGACCTTGGAGGCATTTTAAAATACTCTGCCAAAAAAAAAAAAGAGAGCGAGGCAGAAAGAATGATCCTATGGTGCAACAGAGATTGCATGTTTTGCTCATTATATCTTCAATCACAGCATGACATGAAGTGAATGGGTGCTGAGTGCTACATTTATGTATAAAAAATATAATGTATGGTCCATTGACTATGGTCATTGTTGTTGGCCAATTTATCAATTTATATCTACAGTAATAGGTGTGCATGTGAATGTGCAAAGACATGTCTATTTGTTACAATCCCCTTTTGATCTGCACAAAGTGTCCCTGAAAGCATTTGGCAGAAAACAAAAATGTGGGGGAGTTGGACATCAAGCCACGCAAACAAATTTCACACAATAAGATATTACAGGACATAATAAACAGCTTTTCAGCTGATATCAGAGAAAATATTCAGTTTGTGATATCACGAAAATTCATGCAACAGCTCACAGCTGCTGTATGAACGGCTGCAACCATATGTACACAATTTTTTAGCATCGATGCAGGCCATCATATTAACTCATCATTTTGGTGTGTGTTTGGGGCGTGTCCTGGGGTGGTCTTATGGCATCGTCATGCAGACTGCTGTCATTCTACTGGACCACCATTTCACTTTGTGGTGTGTTTCCTTTTAAGGGCCTGCACACGAAGCTCAAACAAGTGGAGTTCCAGCGGGAACAGCTCCAAAGAGTTTAGTGTCTGTAAATGCACCAGTCAGACACAGGTGAGACTGGGTCATTGAGAGCACTCTGTGAGTTTTTGTGTCTTCTTCTGCGTGGTTGTTTAAAAAAGGCTGAGTGCAATACGTTTGTCTCTTCCCTGCACTGCAGATCTGTGATGACAACAACTTCCAGCCGCCACATAAGAAAATCCCTTCCTCCCAGACTGTGTATAACTTGAGTGGCATCAATGTGGAGAACTACCTGATGGCCACCGCAAATGACTTCATCAGGAACAGGTGAATGCAACAAGTGTTTTAACCTTTGGTCCACATTGAGAATTCAACCCATGCTTCATTGATACCTTTGCTGTAGTCTGAGTGTTAATCAACACTCTTGATTGCACTGAATTATATGAGGTGATGTTCCAAGACAATCCAAAGAGACATCTCACATGTTGTTTCTCATTTTGAAATTACATAATATTACATCATTCAGATGAGTTAAGATAGTTTTAGATAGTTTGCAAATAATGTATGGGGTTCATTTAAAAAAAAAAAAAAAATCAGAATAAAATTGTAGTGATTTTCCAAGTATCCATTTAAAGACTTTTTTCCATTTCACTAAATAATATACGTCAGCCCACTGGGAAGCTTTAAATAGTTAAAACTGGCAATGGTGCTACTGCAAGGACAGTTCATTTTCTATAAAACAAGGATGTGCAGAAATCTAACTGGCTGTTGATTGTAAAAATGTCAGTTTCCTGTGTTGCTCTGTTTGATAGGCTTCTAGTACTTTGTCTCTCTTGTTAGTCATACTTTTAAAGGGGACCTATGACACTTTTGTGGTTTTTCCTGTTCTTTAGTCCTTTAGTGTGTTATATTGTTGTTCAGCATGTAAAAGGTCTGCAGTTCCAAAGTCCACGCCAAAGGGAGTTACTCTCCCCCACAGAAACACTGCTTTTTTAAATATTAAAGCATGTAAACATGTTCTAATAGAAACCCAAAATACAAGTATGCACCTGAAAATAAGCATATTAGGTCCTACCTAATGCGGGATCAGATGCTTTTCGCCCGCAGGTTGATATTTGATTATAAGAAAAGCAAACAAGCAACAATAAAAACAAAAGTATTTTTTGTCAGCAGCATTTGATTGATATTGTTTTGGGTTATTTTTCAGGTATGGTGGCTTAGCTTTTGGCATGCCGCTCCCTCCTGACTTAAAAATGGACTTAAGAGAAGTGCCCAAAAACCGCACTCTGGCTAAGGTAATTTTGTCTCCTTCCTCCCTGTTGCCTGTGTCGTTATCACTTTAAATGCTGTACTGAAGAGCAGCTGAAAGCTAAAATATGACGTCCTATCCTAAAGTTGGATGGAGCTGCCTTGTTACACCATCCGTGTCATCATAAATATGTTTCAATGAAGCAACTGTGCTTCTGTTATAGTGTGTAGATTTCCTCAGATGATGACATCTGCATTTATTCTATCTTTAAAGCGTTGGTTTTAAAACACTGGAAAGCATACTGCAGTATTCGTACACATCCTGATCTGTAGGTGTGGGTGATGATGGTTTCGACATGTGTCTGTGTTTGTCCTTGCTTGGGTTTAGGTCTGGTTCAATCCAGCGGGCCATCACACAATGCCAGCATACTTAAACAGCCTCAACAACCTCATCCTACGCGCCAACCTTCCAGCAGACAAGGATGCGCGTAAATATGGTAAGCTGGAGTTGGTGCTGAAATAAAAATATTACAAGTAAAATGTAAAAGTTCAGTGGCAGGCCAAAGGAGGCAGTCTGACATTTCAGTTTGATTCATCGAGGATTCTATACATACAAATGCAATAACAGTAAAGATCACTGCTATCTATTCTTTTACATGGTAACATACATTTCCTGCTGTTTACTTGTATTTTGTGATATTTTAAAAATATATATATATTATTATTTGGGTGATTGTGCTTTATTCACAGACACTCAACACTCACATGTTATTTTAAAAGATAAGCTGAGGAAAAGGTTTAAAATAAGACATCAGACCGAATCTGAATCTGTCCATCCAGCAAAGTGCTACACCCAGTGTGTTTTGTATGCTAAATTTAAAGAGCACATTGGACAATGTATTTACTCACAGTCAATTTCACTGGATTAAAGCCAGGGGGTGCTGTGTGTCCTCAGACTCACATCAGTATGCATGTTGAATACTGATGAGTGGCGCTTACTGTGGAAAGAGGCTGGCCCACTGTTTCAGCTCTGTATCACCCTGACCATCTGCTTATGGGCAGGAGCACACACACACACACACACACACACACACACACACACACACATAGAGGTGCTCATAAAAACATACAGTGCATGCACATAAGTACATGCACACATACACACACATTTCCTCCACACTGGATAATAAAAGTGCTTGAGGGTATAGTGAACGCTACCTGCAAACTCACGGCGATGGTGGGGGTTGTCAGGGGTGGAGATCCAAGGAGATTGCTTTCCAAGGTGATGGTTTAACTGTCAAATGTGAAGTCCTAACCCCCACATTGTGTACTGCAGTACTGACTCTGGGTTGGGATCCTTTAGAGGTCGGCATCAAACAGTTTTTTCATGCATGCCTCTCTCACAGGACTCTCGCATAACTGCCCACTGCCACAGATGTGCGATCACACTCCAGTCTACACGAGAGATTCTGATCACTCCCACCTGCAACAATGATTTGTCTTGAACTGTCTGTTTGCATCTCCCAGAGGAAATATAAAATTACTCAGCTGTTTAATAATCCTTTAGATCTCCTTCAGAGGACGGGAACTGAAAAGAAACCTCATTTAATGTTTTATGTAAAAATAAAGGACAAAACACAGAGGCAGTAAGAACTGAAATGCAATAAAAAATGTTAGGGATATTTTTTTTTCATTTAATTGATTCATGTATTTGTCAATCAATAGAAAAACAAATCAGCAACAACTTTAAAAGTGCTAAATTTGATATCATATAGAGCACCTTTAAGGACATTTTGAGCAAAAATGGCAGAAATGAACTGGTTCCAGCTTTTCAAATGTGAATATTTGGTAGCCTCTATGATGGCATGTTCAGTATTTTGGGGTTTTGGACAAAATGTGCAATTTGGGCTCTTTTGTTTTTTTTTTTTTTTTTTTTTTTTTGGTATTTACAGAACAATTTATTGATCAATCTAGAAATCTGCATATCAATCGATAATTATACCCTCACGAGTACATAGTTGGTGATATGTAGCTCTCCACTTGTCCGTCCATCCTTCTGTCCATCCTTCTGTCTGGAGCAGAACTAAAATTTTGGAAATTTTGGCCAAAAACAGACTTTTCAACTTTAATTTTTTTTTTCGGGAGCACAACTTGAAAACTTTTTAACTTAGCAACTTCAAATTTGCTGATAGTTGACAGAGTGGTCTAGTTGTGCCTTTCTGAGGTTAGATTTCCTGGGTGGTGCTAGATGCATTTTTTAGATTTTCTCTAAAGAAAAAAAAATTATTGTTATTATATATTATAATTATTTTCTATTTCATTTCTGGAGAAGAACTTGAAAACAATTTAGCTTTGGGACATTCAAAGTCGGTATGATGGTTGACAGTGTTGTGAGAGCGGGTGAGCGGGGGGGTGTGAGCCATACTCACTTCTGCCTTGTTAAAATGATTGCTCATTGCAGCTTTGTGGTCATTTCCCACTGTAAAATATAGATAGTAACCAAATCTGGGATCATTTGACATTAGTGATAAAAGGTTAATGATTACAGATCAGATTTAGATTAATGTGATCTGTTCCACCAGAGTGCCCTTCAGCAAAGCACTGGGCCTCCATCCTGCTCCAGGGCTGCTGTGCTCCAGGTTAACTTACTCTCTCCTATCTCAGGAAATGTAAGCAGAGACGTGTAGTAGAGCAACTCATGTCTGTGAGCATCGAGAAGACCCGGAAAAAATGATAAAGAAAATTCAATTTTCTTTGTGTGCACTGGCAAATGAAATCATCTTGCACTATATTTTTCAATTGACTGTGTCCTAGGCTAAGAGAATATCATTGCTCATTTGGTTCCAGCACTGAAAAATAGCCTGCATGTTGTTTCTATTTCTAACTCAATACTCTGTTTTCTCTCTTACAGCCATTTCAGTTTCCAGTCACCCCTATTTCGGCCGGCCAGATGATGAAGATTCAATGTAAGGACTGCACTTTAGATTCTTCCTTCTGCTGAACTGACAGTCTTCAACAGAGTTAACGGCTGCACTTGCAAAAAAAAAAAAAAAAAAACAGATTATAATTAGCATTCTACTTGGTGAAATTATCCCAAGATTCATGGAGTCATGATGAATATTCTTGGCTGAGCCCAAGTTAAATTATTGAAGCATCCTACTTTTTAATTCAGGACATCAAAGTCAGACTGGACACAGGGCAGGGAGGTACATGACAGCGGTATTTACCCATATTTGATTTTCTAAATGGATTTCCCTGAGCTTGCACTATTGATCACAGTCCCAATATAATGAGTGTTTACCCTGAAGGTGGCACAGAGGTGGATTGATTCTACCCCACTCCCGAAATGAGTTTATTTAAAATACTCCACATTCTGCTTTAGAGACCCAGACTGCAGAATTAGTGCTTGTGTGCGTACTTGTATGCAAACGTGTGTGTGCTCCAGAGGGTCAAATCAAATAAATTATTCCAGGAGAGCACAGAGCCGAAGCCGTGGCCTCATGAAGGTCCTTTCTCTCTAGAGCCTGATTAGTACTAACCATTTAACTGTCTATTTACATGTGTTTACTGCCCTTCAGTTTGCACATACTCCACATTTATTTATGTGTATACGTAGCTGTTTGTTTGCTTTGGTACTGCAGCAGCTGCAAGTGCACAATTACCACTCTGTGATATTCTCCTTCCTCTCTTGACGTATTGATTTGGCCTGAGCTGCGCTGAAGGTACAACAGGCTTATTACTCCAAATGTCTTGATTCTCGCAGTGTGGTAGCTTTGCCCATGGGAAAGATACTAAGGTTATATTGGCCATACTGCTAACAAACCTGCTCAGTATCTGCTGCTGGCTATGCTCTGTAGTTAGCGCTGCCCTCAGACGCCCACCACATGTCTGTCTCTGCCGTTCTCTCTCCTTCCCATGTGGTCACACTGCCAGCTTCATTCCCGTCCTCTTTTTCAGCCAGCTTATTCTGTGTGGTTGGCAGTGTTGTGCCCCAGCCTGAACCATGAGGTAAAAGTACTACAGTAGCATGCAGGGCAGGAAAGAGAGCATGCAAGATGAACAGGTAGAAGAAAGTTTGAATGAGCAGAATGGGGTTGAAGAGCAACTAATGCATCAAAGCCTCAGCTGGTTGTCTGGAGTTTTGTGTGGTCAATATGCTCTGTAGCCTCACAGCAGTACTACTGGCTTACTGACTGTACAGCAATAGCAGCATGTAGTTGCTCTCTACACAGAGCCATGTGTTTCTTTTTGGAGTTATTATCTTGTCAGAGCGAGGAGCAAGCATCTCTTTTAAGAAAGCTTGTTTGTTATTAATGGCATTCCATTTATTGTGAGCCACTTGAACAGTTCAAATGACTCAGGTCCCAGCAGGCAACGATATGATAGTTTGTAGGGCGCCATTGTTTTCAGAGAGGAATTACACCAGGTTGCCTCATTCAAAGTGACTCAGCACGCTGGAGTGTATTGATCCGTTTTGTGCACTTCTTTGTGTGAATATAAACCTGTAGCACCGCAGCCTTGAAGTTAAACAAAAGGAGAACAATGACATTTACCCATGCAGGAATATAATGGGAGTGAGTTCAGATGTGGTTGATGTGGTTGAATGATAATTTGCTAATTATGGACATGGCTGGTGATAATTAATGACACTAGTGTTGTCACAGATGAGGATCTTGACGATGATCTTGTTTTTTGCTCTCAGTGTCCAGGGAATGCTCCAGATCCTACTGGCTATGTGTGTGCTGACGGGTTATTCAATCACGACTGCAAGCTTCGCCATCTACGAAGTCAACGAGCACCACAGCGGCTCCAAGAGGCTCCAGCACATCTCTGGCATCAGCGAGCCCTTCTACTGGGCTGTGAACTTCTTTTACGACATGGTAACACCCTCTAGTCAACTAATAGGAGACCCAAATGGACTGTTCACAAAACCAAGTCTTGCTCATTAAAACCAAGAGCAAACATATGAATGATGTTCAGTTTTAGATTGCAACAGCATATACAAAACATTTTTAAAAAAAAATCCAGACTAACGTAATGTATTTTTACACGATTATAAATACATCGATTCATTAGTGATTTAATTTGGTGCCTTCATCTTGCTGCATTGTGTCCTATCTTTTCCCACAGGTCATGTATTTGATCCCTGTGACCTTGACCATTTGTGTGATCGCAGCCTTCCAGATTCCAGCATTCACAGATCGACAAAATCTGGCTGCTGTCACGTTACTTCTGGTACTCTTCGGGTGAGTAATTTGGCCTCACAGCATCATTGAGTGTAATAACATATTCACAGGGACTTCAGGAGGTTGATTTACTAAGCCTACTAGAAAATGCCCAGCAGATTATGGCACCGTTGGTCTTTTTTTCATGACATAGTTGACGATAAATCAAGCTGTCATGAGGCTGAAATGAGACAAAGCCACTGTACTAAAATCAGTTGTTTGCTCCATTGTTATATTGTTATATAATTTTGATTGTTTTTTTTTTTTTAACCTAAGGAAATATACCAATCATAAATACCATAAATTAAAAAAACAATACAGAGCATATGTTATGTATAATTGTATAAAATCACAACGAGAAGGGAGGGAGCAAAGAAGAGCTTTTTAAGAGAAGCTCTAATGTCTATGGACAGCCAGTGGTGTTATGGCTGTACGCTTATGCAAGAATACTTCATGTTCAGCACTGTAGATGCATGCAGGGGCTGATGATTCACATAAAGATGCAGAGTGCCTTCATATCACTAAAATGCACAGCATTAAGATGATGATACATTTTTAAACGAGCTGACAGTTTTGCCAGATTATCTCCCATTTTATTTGATGGCAAAACTGAATGTGGGTGCGTCCGTAATGCCGGTAATAATCCCAACAGCACAACTGCAAATAGGTCAAAGTAAGTTGGTGTGTAAACTCTGACGGATGTTTACAACAGACGGTTTTATTGTTTAATATATTGGTTGAACCTTGAGGTTTGTTTTCAACCTGTATGATCATCTGACTGCTTGTGTTTCTTGCCATGACATGTTATTTATCAATGGTCCAATGGTCCAAAATCTCAGCAACTACTAAAAATATGTCTTCTATTCGGATGCATCAAAACTCATTTGATGCAGTGATCCTCACCACACACCCACACATCCATGGAATGTCTTCATTGTCAAACTCATTTGATCAATTAGAGATTTCTAAATTAGCGAAAGCACGTTTGTCCTCACATGGCACTGTATTTTCTAGCCTCCGCTGCATGTTACCTCATGAAATGGCAGGTTGGATTTACAGCACTGAGCATTAGGAGGCTGCCGCTCCTCACATGCACACACAGCTCAATTTTTCAGAATTGCTTGCAAAGACAGATGGTGGTTGGACTGAAAGGCTGATAGAAAAATCACTCCCAACATGTTTATCCTATTCAAGCCAAAGACGGTAGAAAGTGAGGGTGGGGTGGGGGGGTCAGGAGACAACAGAGCTAATAACAATATGACTTGATGATCTCACGATGCCAAGTTTTTACAACTAATCTAACAATGAGATTTAGATGTTTGGAAAGGTGCCAAACCAATAGACACACCATGATTCCCCACAGCTGGATTACTGAGATCATATTATATCATTCCCTAATTGTTGCTGAATCTTAAGCTGGGCATACACTGTACGATTTTAGTCTGTTTCTGACCTGAATTTTGAGCCGCACAACTCATTTTAGGGTTGGACCGCATTTCAGCTCCGTTGGACGACATGTGCCGTGCATTGCACTGCCATGCAGTGAGGACCGATTAACTCCTGCTGACTGACCGTCGGATAGAATTTCTGTCAGAAATTTTGGTCAGCCATCTGCACGCTCTCGCACAGTTGAAGCAGAGCCAAGAGCCGATTCCCCAATGTCACTGCGTTTTTTCTACTTTTCTTACAGAAATCAGAGCGTAGCTGTCAAGATAACAGTGTACAATAGATCTAGTAAAACGCAGCTAGCTTACCTCCAGTTCTCTCTGGAAAATAGACAAGCCATACTCGCCACGTCCATATACACCTGTTTTTTTAGACGTTTCAGACAGGATGGCACAGATGATCATGGGAGCACGTTTCTGCCTTGTTAGCATTGTGACGCGTATAGACCTCATCTAGCAAACAAACTTGACGATCGGACCGTACAGTTTGAACCCATAAATTGTGAGCTTTGGCTTTACATCGCAAGCCATCTACTCGTACAGTCAGAGCAAGAATTACATAACAGCGTTTCTAAAATCGTACAGTGTATGCCCAGCTTTAGTCTCCTGTTGCTGTTGCAGGCCTCATCCTGAGCCCTAGATCTTAGGGGGCCAAGTCAGCGCTCTGTCTCATTTTTATCAGACAGATATCTCCCTCCCAAGCAATGAATAATCACAGTCTGTCAAGCGGCACCCACCTGGACTGGTCTGCAGCCTTCTTGCGTCTGCTCCTTGTCATGGCTTGGCACTCGCAGTCTGCCTACCAAGCACCTTTTTTTGGGCATGGCACTCGTACGCTTTGTCTCTGTCTGTCTCCTCCTTTTCCCACCCTACTTTTTCCTTCTTTGTCTCATTCTCCCTCCCTCTCTGTCTTGCTGACCCAGGCACCCCAATCAAATGAACTAGCAGATTATGTGAGAGAAAAGAGGGAGTAAAAAAAAATAAATAAAAAGGAAAGGGATGTTCTGCCACCAGGGGAATAAAGGGAGAAGTAATTTATCTTCCTCTCTTTTGGCGTCATGACTGAATGTTTACCCTCTTCATGGTGTGGTATTTCTCCTCCTTCCCTTCTCAGTATTCTTCGGTGTCTATTTTCATCAGGATCACAGCTTCTCTGTTTAGTCTGTGGAAGGCCTGAAACACTTCAGTTAACAAAAATGCAAGGTCATGTCATTGTAGATGGAGGGCTGTATGAATATTCACTTTGTTTGTTTGTCTCTGTGGTTTTCTGTATTTAGAAGCAACACAGCAGGACTATTTTAAGGTGTCTGAGTGTGTAGTTATTTTTACTCGAAAGTACCCTGTCATTGTCTATTCCTCAGGTTTGCTACATTCCCCTGGATGTATGTGTTAGCAGGCGTCTTCAAGGATGCAGAGATGGCCTTCATCACCTACGTGTGCATCAACCTCTTCATCAGTATCAACACCATCATGCCCACCTCCATCCTGTTCTTCCTGAGTCAAATTTCATTACACAACCCTGAGGTCAGCATAAACTGCTTGAGTCAAGATGCATTTTGTTAGCAACTGAATATCTGAAGTAGTTCAAGTGAGGGTAGGCAGAAAGTTTTTGGCATCAAAATACTCCATAATAACCTTTCAGCATATTGTAATTAAAGCGTTCTGAGAGAAAACTAGGCTCTGTTTTCCGGCTTTAAATAAATATAGAAAGTTTGCTCCGGCTGGTGCGCGGTGCCTGTTATTTCCTCAGCTGTTCTCAACATGGCAGAACGGGATATGTGACCGTTTTAGAAAAATAATTTTTTTTAATCATATTTGCTCCAATTCTATCCACCGCAGCTTTAAATGTTCAGTCTTTATAGCTGATGTAGAGCTGCAGAGGAGTGAGAAGGGCAAACATACCTCAAATATCAAGTGACGAGGAAGTGAAGATTACAATTCAGGATGAGCTCTCGGGTCACTTATATCCTCTCTTCTTCCCCTTCCTCTCCTGTTGTGTCCTTCCACGCTGCAGGCTATCAAGGATATCTTCAACAGGATGACCAGCGCCTTCCTGATCTTCCCCCAGTTCAACTTTGGGAACGGGCTGATGAAGCTGGCCAGGATGAACTTAGAGGTCCAGCTGCTCAGTGGCTACGGCATTGACGCCTATCAGAACCCGTTCTCCACAGATGCCCTGGGCTGGATGTTCATCTCCTCCTTCATCCAAGGGGTGGTCTTCTTCACCCTGCGCCTCCTGCTCAACAGGTTTCTCATACGTAAAGTCAGGTGAGGAAAACAGAAACCTGACATGATACGTCAGTAACGTGAATGATACATATCCAGCCTTGTAACTGAGTGGAGAATATTCTGTATATAGGAAATTTAAATTAAGTATTTTTTTTAAATGAAAACAAAAAAGCCAAAAATCTTGGGCCTCAAAGATATCTGAAGCCTGAACCACTTCAGTTAAAAAAGTGTGTCTGCCAGTCTTCTACTTCAACACCTAGTAGTTATTAATAAAAAAAAAAAACACTTTTCCTTTTGCAGGAGGCTGATTTGCGGCAGAAAGACGGAGCCACAAGTGGCTCTTGAGGACGAGGATGAGGATGTGGCGGCTGAGCACCGACGTGTGTCCAGTGGAGCAGCCAGCATGGACATACTGCAGGTCAACCAGCTGACGAAGGTCTATCGGCTCCTCAAGAAGGAGGTCCACGCTGTCAAGAGGCTCTCTGTGGGCATCCCTGTGGGAGAGGTAAGCCTTTACCCATAGCAGGAATATGAATTCCCTAATACAAATTAAATCAATCTAAGTCAATAGGATAACAGACGAGGCATTGTGTAATTAATGACTATTATGACAGCAGCATGACTCTAATTATCCAAATAATCACAACAGCCATTTAGACATGTCATTGCAGAGTAAACACAGGTGTAATTAATAACATTAATTATGGCCCTGTTCCATTTAGGTGGGCCAGGGTCCTGGTATTGTGCACACTGGCTCACTGGAGTGGCTGTGACACTAAATATAAGGGACCATCCAGCGGAGGGCAGTCAAATATTAGAGATTTAACGTTTCATTTTCGGCCTATTTTCTAAACATTTTCACATTAGTCTTTAAAATGAACAATACCCATGTTCTCATAAGCTACCCTCAGCTAATCTGCAACGTTTGCTTTTACTGTCAATAAAAGTGGGTTCTGTTCGACTACTATGCTCTCTGCAGTACTGGAGGTGCCACCAGAGAGCACATCACATAAATTACCCGGTGGATTTGTCTCTAGGATATGTAAATTATGTCAGTAGTAAATATATATATTGCTTGTGACCAAAGTTGTCTAGTATTACTGAAAATTAGAGCTGAACATTATTTAACCTCCTTTGTGACAAATTAGTATGACATGGTTGGTACCAGTTAATTCTTTAGGCTTTCTAGTTTCATTTGATGCCAGAGTGTTCACTCTAGCTTTAAAACTGAGCCCGCTACAACCTTGAAAAGATCAATTTTGTAAATGCTTTTTAAAAAATGAGTGGTGTTAAAATGGATTTACATTAACATGTTATTATCGTGTTGACTTTGACAGCTCTACTAAAAGTCATATCCATCCATATGATGGCTGGATGTAGGAAGGATACTCACAAAGTGTTTTTTTTTCAGTCTGTAGATATGAATATTGGCTATTACATCTATGTAATCCTTGTAAAAAAGAAACTTCATAGCATTATAGTGTTGTAAAGTGGACAAATGCTCCAAGATTACTAAGCAGTGAGTGTTGGCTTGCAGTGCTTTGGTCTGCTGGGAGTGAACGGAGCAGGAAAAACGACCACCTTCAAGATGCTGACTGGAGATGTTAGCCCCACTGATGGCACCGCACAGATCAGGGACTGGGATGGGTAAGCTCACCGTGAATTCATTGGAACAAAAACTTGGAAACAAACTTGGAACAAAATCAACTTTAGGAAAGCATGAAAACTCAAGAACTTGTGTTTATTGCCTTTTAGCTTCTAGTAATAATATCGATTTGTTTCTTGCTGTCCCTTTCCTGCAATAGTTTACCTGTTTTTTTTGGTCAGAAATAAATCTTACCTTCACTCCGAACACAAAAAGGGTGAAGGCTTATGTTGCAGTAAAAACAAAACAGATTTGATTTTATTCATATTTTTACTGGTTAAAGCTTCATGGTCACTGGCTGCAGGCCATATTTGCCCTTTTGCTTTTCCTTCCATTTAAACATGTGCCATTGGATGCACATTCCTAAATACACCAGGTTCATATTTCTTCACTTAAAATATACACTATATTCAGCAATATGAAGATGATTCATGGAATCACCATAGATTAGACAACACAACAGCATCACAGGACAAGGCACACAGGCGCCAAAGCTGCTCTGTCTAATGAATCTCAGCCAGATTAAATTTGCACAAATATCCTCAAATGAGGGATATTATTGCCTCTCATCAGCCAAAATGTGAACATACTGTAAATGGTTTGGGTTTTAGCAAGTAGCTGCTGTATATAATAACCATACATCTCAGACTCTCCTATACAGGTATAAACCACCTATAACAGCTCTGTTGTTAAGCCATTTGGCGGGTATTCCCAGCAGGCAGCAGGGCTACTGGAACACCCTACAAGTCCATCTGCCCTACACCATGTGGTGGATGCCATTTAAGAGACTATGTCTTTCTTTCTTTTTGTTTCCCCAGGCGGTTGGTAGACATTATCGAGTGTCGTAACAAGGGAATCAACATCGGCTACTGTCCCCAGGTGGATGCACTGGACAATCTGCTCACTGGAAAAGAGCACTTGTACTTCTACGCTCGCATTCGAGGCATTGCAAAGGGGAAGATAGACGGGGTAAGGTAGAGCTGCAGACTCTGTGCTGCTTCTTTTTATTTTTTTTTTTCAAAGCTCCAGGTAGTGACAACACCATCCACAAAATGACATGGGATCTGATATAAATTCAAAAGGTGCACTCCCACTGCAGGACGAGTAACTGTTGATGCTTCTATGCATATTGAATCAGAGGGTGTGAAGTGTTGAGTGATGTGCGCTGAAAGCCGCACTATCTGGGGCAAAATGGGAAAGCTTTTGTTGTCAGCTCGTGCAATCCAAGCTTCAGAATTAAACTGATGCTGTATGCTTCGCTGCGGACGAATTTACATTTAAACGATACTTTGATGATGAGAGGATCTCATTTGACATGTCACTTTAGCCCCATTCTTCCCATTTATCTTTCTGAGAACTAATCAATCTTGCCTCTGTGGTGATTATTGAGCATGCCCGTCTTTCACTTCTTGTGCTGCTGCTGTTAACATGAGAGGAATCTGCAAAACAGCCAATCAACATATGATGTGATTTCTGATTTTTCATCTTGATCTCAATCTTTTTTCCCCCCAAAACGAAACAGAAAGTGTGTGGACATGACAAATCTAAATTGCAAGAGCATCTATCTATGTTTGTCCCTCACCATTTTATAACTTTAATGCAGAAGTGGGAAGCCTTGATTGTCTCTGGCAGTCATGTTACAAACAGAATCCCCACACACACACACACACACACACACACACACACACATTAGCACGGATGCTCGTAGACACACACTTACTCACACAGTGAAGCACAGAAATGGATCTGTCTTGCTCTAATCGACATCGCTGCTGTTGTTACGGCTCCTCTTCTCTGGGCAGGGTAGTGACAACAATCGTTATAATGGTCACAGCATTGGTGTCGGGCTAATTCACAAAGATGAGGTTATATATAGAGTTCCTCTTATGTTGTCTCCCACTGAGAGTCCCCTAGCTGTGGATAATGAGACAAGCCTTAATGGGGTCATTTCGCATTGACATGGTTTTGTCAGGCTTAATGAGCTGTTACATCAAAGGTGATAGAGAGCAGCTTTTATGAGAGAACATAACAAAAAACAACATACTGTAATTGGATGTCAGGTATATGCTATGTTGCAAGTGCTAATCATTCAAATTTAGCTGCTGATAATGTGTATTTGTCTTAAATACGTGATGTTCTTCTCTAATAACCTGGTTCAGTGAAAAATCAACACTAAAAGCAAATCCTCTTACAGAGAAAAAGCAGATAATCTTAAGTGAACAGAGCTATCTGCTGCATTGGCTTGCTCCATTGATCTGATTCCCCAACTTGCTAACTGATGGGGAAAAAAGTTTACCGATGGGAAATCACCTCCAGCTATTTGGAAATGAACTGGTATTTACAGCACACTATTTCATGTGATTAAAAGGCAAGCATGATGATTTTTAGGCGACTGAAATAGTTATGAGCCATTAAGGTTTTTCACTGTGCTGTGATTTGCACCAAATAGTCAGTTCCTGTTTTCTAAAGCTGCAGCCCCAGTATAGCACAGAGCTTAGATGGAATAAAGTTGAATCAAACTACAGACTATAGACTGTATATAACAAGTGACACAGTCACTCGCTGTATTAGCAATCTGTCAATCACAAGGTAGCCGAGCCCTAAAGCATACCCTGCTTTATTGTTTATTTTACCCTAAATGGGACCATAATACTAAGTGAACACCATGCTGTATTGAAGACTTCAAATTAGTGACTGAGACCATAAACTCATGTTAATAGTGTTTGCTGAGTTAATAAAATCAAGGCTTATTTTCTCATAGACTTCTATACAGTCAGACTTCTTTTTCCAAACAGTGGAGTCGCCCCCTGCTGGATTTTAGAAAGAATACAAGTTTAAGGCACTTCTGCATTGGCTTGACTTCTCAGACCCGGAGTTGCCCACTGATAACATAATTAAATATACATGGGAGTGGGCCAGACAGATACCTCAGTTATCTATAGTGCAGCTGGAGTAGAATAAGAGGAGGCAATAACAGAAACGAACATGAATATTAAATAGCCAGTGAGTTGTAAGGCTCCACTTTGCCCTCGGAAAAGCTTTCTGTAAATCTACTCCTTCCTGCTGTGATCAGGTCTTCAGCTGCGTGTTGTGGGATATTGGACTTTTTCCCCAGAGAGAGGTCCTCCAGTTGATGGATTAAAGGGATGGAAAATCAACATCCTAGTGTTGTTTAGATCTGCCGGAGCCACAGTTGGGGGTTGACTTTCTCCTCATGTGCATGAAATTGGTCTATGAAACTGTCTAATATTATATATTTATAATACATATATATACTATATACTGTATATATGAGAGCCAAGCAGAGCAGTCACAAACCTCCTGACTCCCAGTATATGACTGCATCTTGCATTGATTAGCAGTTTGCAGTAGACATGGGCTGGGGCTTTCCTTCAGATATACTGTTAACTGATTTCGAAGAAGACAAAGAAAATGTTAATATTATTTTAAATAGTTTTTGGGCTTTGTTATGTTGTTCATCAGGGGTATTATTCCCTGCATGTTTGTTTCTTTAAAGGTGGTGAACTACCTACTGAAGAGGCTGGAGCTGAGCTACCATCGAGACATCATTACTGACAGTTACAGCTGCGGCACCCGCAGGAAGCTCTCTACCGCGTTGGCTCTCATCGGGCATCCGCAAATCCTGCTCCTGGTGAGGACACACCTGTTCACGCTGCTGCGGCTGCCAATTTAACCGCCTAACTGGCCACCAGACAGCAAATATTAAACTAAGTATATACTACTGTTCTTCCTGAAAGGGTCTTTGAAGTGAAGTAGATATTGATCCCCCAGACTTGACAGATCTCATATAGTTAATTAGCTTGTTTCCTCAGGCTCACCCAGGGGTGGTCTTTTCTGTTAGCTTTCAACTTTGCTTCTACCTTATGTCTCCATCAAATCCTCCCATCTTGTCCTCTCTGTATGTCCTCAACTCCATGCATTCTTTTCTTTGTGTCTTCTTAATTTCCCCATCCTGTCATGTCTTTTCCCTCTGCCTCTTGTCTTTCTTGTTGTCTTCATTTCTTCCCATACCTTCACCCTGTTTTTGCTTTGTTTGTAACACTTGGCCTTGCATCTCCCTTCCTGTTTTGCAATTAAGAAAGAAAGAAAAGAAAGATATTCCTTTATTAGTCCCACAGTGGGGAAATTCAGTTTTACACTCTGTTGTTCACACAGTACATATACATGCGTCAATGGAGAGATGTCAGAGTGAGGGGGCTGCTCCTGAGGGGGTTTGGTGCCTTGCTCAGGGGCACCTCGGCAGTGCCCAAGAGGTAAACTGGCACCTCTCCAGCAACCAGTTGGTCTTGGTCCATGGGGGTCTTGAACCCGTGACGTCCGCGTCCTAACCCAAGTCCTTACAGACTGAGCTACTGCCGCCCCCAAGCGTTAAGCGTTTGTGTGTACTTCCTCTTGTTTACCCAGCCCTTGTTTTTCCCTTCTCCTACTTCTCCTACTTACTGCATGCTGTTTGCAAAACACTGCCCTCCTCAACTGACTCCTTATTTTACCTTAATCTCTGTCTGCATTTCAACCTTCCTCTCCCTCTTTCTTTCTTTCTTTCACACATCCTGCTTTTCTTTTCTCATTCCTCCTTTTTCTTTCCACAGGATGAGCCGAGCTCTGGTATGGACCCTCGCACCAAGCGTCACCTGTGGAAAATCATCTCTGAAGAAGTGAAAGGAAAATGCGCTGTGGTCCTCACTTCTCACAGGTTTGTATCAAGTACAAACACCTGCTACAGTGTATTTTGAATAAATTGTTTAAGATTAGGGCTGCAATTACAGGTAAAAAGTAAGATGATAGCTAAAAACTAGCTATAAGTACTAAATGTATGTTTTTTTTGTTTCTATTTGACAACAGGCATTGCTAATTACTGTATGCTCAATGGATCCTAGTGTGACCTTTTATCTTCCTCTCTTTGTCTCCGTCTCTCAGCATGGAGGAGTGTGAGGCACTGTGCAGCCGTCTTGCCATCATGGTGAAAGGTCAGTTCCGTTGCTTGGGCTCCCTGCAGCACATTAAGAACAGGTTAGTGACCTCTGCTCATCCTCCAATCCAGCCATCACTGCTCTCTCCCCCACCCTGTGCTCACAGCCTCCTATTCCTCCCCCTCCATGGCGTACCCCCCGCACTCAGGCATGTAATAACACAATGCTCTGTACGTAAATCTCCTTTGTGCAGGTTCGGCAGTGGGTTCACTGTGAAGATGTACTTGGCGACGGCTTGCTGTGACGCAGAGGCAATCACTAGCTTCATGCGACGCCAGTTCCCCAGCACTTACCTCAAGGTCAGCTGCCGGCTATCCAAAGTATTTAAGAGTGCTCGATAGAGAGTGAAAAGTCTAAATATACATTGCATTGCAATAAATTTTAGTTGTACGTATGATTCTTTTTTGTTAAAGAGTTCAGGGAGTAAATAATAGCATCATTTATGATATTCAAATCACAGCTATAACAGTATTATCAAAGAAAGTTCAGCAAGAAGACAGTGCACTAGTCAGTTTCTTGTATCTGTGCCACATGGGTTTCACCACTGCTTCTCCCCTTTAGGAGACAGTATGTCCTGAGTCTGTCATCTCCAATGGGAGAGGTGAACGTGAACACAGATTAGGACTGATTCTTTCACCCTTTAGTCACAAAAGTAAATATTGGACCCATTTTTCCCAAGTCACATATCTTGTGAAAATTCTGACATTAAAATTACATTTTTCAGACAGATAAATCAGGAGAAAATTCACTTTATTTGACCTTTCTCTGTCACAGCGACACACTCTTGCAAGATCTGGCAACTAACATTCGTAAATGCCCTAGCTGACTAATTTTCGTAATGGTAAATTTGGATGTTAAGTGTGTACATTTTAGGACTGTCAAAGTTAACATGATAATAACACATTAATGCAAATTTGTTTGAACGCCACTAATTTCAGGTTCTCAGTTTTAAAGCTAGAGTGAAGATACTGGCATCATATGAAACTAGAAAACGTCAGGAATCCATTGGTACCAACCATGTCATACTAGCTTGTCATGTCATGAAGAAGGCAAAATAATGTTCCAAACTTGCACAAAATTTTGGTGATTGATGGCCAATTTCAAAGGGGTCCCTCAACCTCTGACCTCAAGATATGTGAATGAAAATGATTCTATAGGTATCCACAAGCCTCCCCTTTATAGATATTCCCACTTTATGATAATGGGGCAAGTCATAGTCATGTCATAGTCAAGTCAGCACACTGAAACACTGACAGTTGTTGGGCTTGAGTTTGCCATGTTATGATTTGAGCATATTTTTTTATGCTAAATGCAGTATCTGTGAGGATTTCTGGACAATATTTGTGATTGGTTTGTGTTGTTAATTGTTGTCCACTGAGAAATTTAAACAGATATTTGCATAAAACAAGCATATTTGCCCACTCCCATGTTGATAAGCTGTTGTTAAATACTTAACATATCTCCCTTTAAGGTACATTTTGAACAGATAAAAAAGTGTGATTAATTTGCAATTAATCATGGACAATGATGAGGTTAAGTATGATTAAATATTAGAATCCATTGACAGCCCTAGTAAATATCTAATGTTTTCAAAAGAAAGTATGTACCGGTAAGTAAAAGAAGTATCTTTGGTATTAATAATTAAAACAATAATAATATATAATAATATATTATTGTATGTAATTGATATATTGAATAATATAATAAGATGAGCAAGCTGGGACTTTTATGTTGTTGGTATGTGTGATGTTTTGTTTGGTATAATCAGCTATAAACAGACTGTTTTACAGACTTTTGGTTACACAGAGAGCATATTTCAGAATATTAATGTTCTACCCTTGCACTCTTTCTCAACACACAGGACCAGCACTCAACAATGGTGGAGTACCATGTACCAATTGCTCCAGGAGGGGTGGCTGACATCTTCGACCAGCTGGAGTCCAACAAGAATGTTCTGCAGATCAAACACTTCTCTGTGAGCCAGACCACACTGGATGAGGTGAGAAAAAGAGACAGGACATAAACAGAGAGAGAGGGGGAACTAGTGTGAGGCTTTGTAGGGGTGGGTGGATGGCAGCAAGGGACGGAAAAAAGGGACAGGAGATGAGAGAAGAAGAGAGAGGGCGGGAGGGGAAGAAGCAGGGACAGAAGAAAGCTGAGTGGGAGTGAAAGAGAGCTGAAAAAGTTTAAAAAGAGGCAGAGGGAAACTGACAGAGGGTATGCCTGAGGGAAAATAAATGGAATATGAGTTCGGGAGAGAATCCATGAGCTTTATATGCAGCCAGTGCTGATATTCTTCAACCACTCTGCCCTTCTGGGGCTCTGGGATTGGAAGATACCACTGGCAGAATAAAGAGAGGGGGGTCAGGGAGGCAGACTGACCAGCAGATTAAATAAAACCATGTAGTTCAGAGAAAAATAAAGTCTTTTATACTGGCATGGCACTTAAATTATTATTGCACCTTCACAGGTCTTCATCAACTTTGCCATGGGGAAGATCGCCATGGAATCAGTATCATTAAGGAGCGAAGACCAATATGAAGACGTGGACTCCATCAAGGAGGTAGAAACATAGAGCTGACTGCCATCTTTGTCTGTATCCACTGTGAAGTGAAACACAATATCTTTTTTTATATATATATATTGTAAACCTTAATATATGAAAAAAAAAAATGAAAGTTTGTACTAAATACTGATATATTGATTATCTCTTGAAAGTGCCTTGAATGATCGCATGAAGGATAAATTACATTTATACCATTAAACTATTAAAGGAAAGCAGTTGAATGAACATTTTCATGAAGGCACAGATGAGAAAAAGGTGATACTGTGACGTTTCCTATCTACCAGTTCACACACCTGTTTACCCTGAATTCTTTGTTATTTATGAAGGATAAAATTGTGTTGGCATTTCTCTCTGTGGTTGGGGCACTGTTCACTATTAAGACTACTATAAACACTGTATTCTCTGTTTAGAAAAAATTCTATCTGACCCTAATGTTGGCCAGACATGATTTTATATCATCAAAATATACCGTTTCACATCTTTAATTAATCAAAATACACAATTGTGCCTTCCGAAGGAAATTTGACAAAAACAAATTTTCACACCCTCCCTACCCATTAACACTATCTAACTTTTAGAATGAATATACTGAATATTTAATGTACTTTTTCCTGCTTATGGGCCAGATACAGATACAGATTGTCTTGAATGCATCCAGCCTATTTTTTATTGTTCTAATAAAGATATTTTTTCACATGCAACTGCTGTTTATTTGCCTATTGTACATGCTTTCTTTATGTTTGAGCAAGATCTTTGATTTTGTTGTGCCATGGTAAAACTAAACCACTAACATTCCAGCTGATTTCTTATGACCATTGTATGAGTATAGCAGCTGATCATGCCTGATGTTATTTTCTTAAAAAAACAATGTCCTGATGAACAGAACATTATAGGCTAATCACACAAACTTGTGAGATGGAGAGAGAGCCAAAGGGATACAGAAAAATAAAAACTATAAAAAGATATTTTTAAAGCATTGCTACTTAAGCATAAGCTACAAAGATGACAAAAACATAACATTTCCCGCAGGCCACATTATGGCATTAAAACTGTCAGTGGACAAATATTTTGTTTCACAATTTTTAATGGAAGCTATTTTTATGCACATGAATTTAACTTTGTTTATGAAACAAATCTTGGGCAATGCATTAAACTGTTGTTGACATACATATTAGTCTAGTTATTAAATAGAAATAAGCTGCAGCAAATAACAGTGTCAAATTGTATAGTTTTATCCTAATCTGTATATGCTGAATGGCCCTCATCAAGTTGAATCAATGGAGCGCCACAAGTGAAGGGATGTTAAATAAATAATAATAAGAAGAAGAAATCTTTATAATTAAGTTTTACTGTTAAATACCCTATTTGCGTTGTCAACTTTCCGACATTTTCAATATCATTAACCGTAAACTTATTATAATGGTTTTAGAGCGAATTAGAATTCAAGCCATTTTGTTTTTAGTTAGAACAATTTACAATCATTTATCAGTCATACCATTTCAGTAAACAAAGACAGAAAAAATGCATACAACAAGAAGGTTTGTTTTTAATACCGGGTAAGATGGTGCTATATTGTTTGAATCCATCAATACATTGCAGGAAAGTTGGCTTGGTTCCTTACCATTTTTTTCATATGGATATGGAATTTTCAAAAAATAAAAAAAATACAAATACGTAGGGTATACAGCATGTTATTTTCAATTTTATCTTGACTAAAATATAGCATGACATCAAACATTTATTTTTACATTCATATTTAGTTTCTTTTGTAGAAAGTAGATGGGAAATACTCTCTTTTTCAAGTCCACAGAAATCACATTTGTAATCAATATCCAGCTTGAATCTTTCAAACACAAGTTTAACTGGCTAAATTCTGTATAATGTCTTCAAAGACACTTCCTTAAGTTTGTTATTGATACAGTATTTATCCCAAATTTCCAAGCTTTCTACCACTGTATATAATCAAATAATAACTGGGCGTGGTTTTAATATGTTTTTTAGAGCACTTCTCTTTCAGCATATTAGTACCTCCAATATAGATATTTTTCACACAATATTCTGAATTAAAAGGTCGATACCAGGTACCAGGGTTTAACCTCTTTTACCCAATAAACCCAGTACCAGGTTAGGCTGAGCTCTGTGTTAAAATACTGCCTTTAAAAACTTCATAAAATGCAGTGGTGGATTTTTCTGTATTCTTTCTAAAAGATGAGGCCTTAATGCTACTAGAACAACACTCCAAGTGTATTTTGTCCAAACAAGCGTTTGTTTGTTAATGATTTCAACATTTTAGTTACAAAATCAACACAGAAGTAATAATTTCACTTAATAATACTATTTTTGTATTGGATGTACATACTTGACTTTGGATTCTTTTTTGATATTTTATTTGTTATCATCTAATCCTTACTTGAGCATATTTCATTATTATAATGAAAGTATTCCATTTTGAGTTAAAATTTTACAATTTAGTTGTTTTTTATTGATTTTATATTGTGCAGAATGGTAGAATCTGATGATGCACAGGGTAAATTGTGAATTTCTCCACTGTGAGACTAATAAAGGAATATCTTATCTTATCTTAAATGTCATGACTTGTAAATGTCAAGACAGATACGAACCACTGTGTGAACATAGCCTCCTGTAGTGGATATCACTAGCATTGTATAACCAGATTCCCTTTCGAGGTAGAAAACCAATTTGGCACACTTTGACCAAATGAAGAGTCCGTCCTATCCTTACTAAAACCTTTGTAGAATCTATGTCCTTTGTGTTATTTATATCTACTTTGGCACAGTTGTAGTCAGTGAGTTGCTGAGTAAATTCAATGGCATCTCTATGCATGGCATCATTGCTATAATGGTGTTATTCACCATCTAGTCTGGAAAACATTTTATGCAAGGATAAAAATGTAAATTGTTCCTTTGGTTCATCACAATTTATTCAGGCAAAGTAACAGTCATGCTGTTACTTACTGGGGATGGATTCTCTGAGGTCTTACCTATCCATAGACACCTAGATCATACATATAGACCAGGTAGTTGTGGAGCTATTCTTGATTTATTTTGAGCTAGACAAACCACGTGGACCGAAATACGTCATCACCGTGGCTATGGCAACCATCATACGCTACTTCCGTAAATGTTTGGCGGGAGATGCAAGTAACCAGGAAGCAGCGAACTTAGCTTGTTTTGCAATCTTGATTCATAAGCAAAGTTATAACAGAGGAGCCAGGAAACACATACCGTTTCTTCTAATAATGGATAACGGTGTCCTCGTACAGACAAAGGACTGGAAGAACACCAGGGAGGCGGTCAGGAACTTTCGACGACTGCTACTTTGCTCCAAATGGTAACTTAATCGTTAACATTACTGCAGAAGTGGGCTAATGTTATGGTCGGAAGCTACGCCCTTTGTTTCGTAACGTTAACCATAAAGTAAACGTTACAGCCAGTACCGTACATAACGTAACACGTTTGTTTGTCAAAGTAAACTGGGTTGATTTTGAATGCAATAAAATGTATGCACAGCGAGCTAACGTTAGCTAGTTGTCAACAACACGTGATTGCAGTAACGTTAATTGAAGAAGCTTCCACCGACAGAGCATGACCGGTTTTGTGTTAGCTTCCTAAACTGCGTTAGCTCAGTTGAAAATGGCTTAACAGCGTCGTAAGGTTATGAAGCACTTCACGTTGAAACTGGAATGCTGCATTTTGATCGCTAACATTAACTTTCCAAGCTTTCTTCTTGACATTGTCTGCTGTGCTTGTCAAATGAAGTCTAGTAGATGTTTATTGATAATCACCCATCTGCACTGTATGTGCCATAGTGGGATAACATCTAAAACCACTGTGCAGCAATAACACAGGAGCACAGGGACACATTCAGTGGCAATTTAGCATCATATAACCCTCAACACAATGCTAAACAGGACAATGCACATTTATCATAGAGAAATAGAACAATATGGTACGCAACAAGGATACACAATACATGACAGAGTGCCTGAGGATGGATACGCTGGCACAGAAATTGTACAGAAATACTTTAAATCTGATTATTGATGAAAACATTTCTTTGGTAGAATAAGGTGTAATTAGTTGCATTAAGGGCACAGTGAGAAGGATACTGCCCTATAAGGACTTAGTGATTGTATGATTTGGGAGTGGTGGGTTGATTTAGTTCAGGTTAGTGGTGGGACATGTTAACCGTGACTGTGTGGAGGAATATGCTGATGCACAGTCTGGATGCTAGGATGCTCCATTACCTCCAGCCTGATGGCAAGATGGCGAAGAGTCTGTGAGAAGTGTAGGAGGGGTCCTTCACACTGCTGGTGGCTATTCAGATGAGGAGGTTATGGCAAATGAACTCCATGCAGGGCCTGAGAGTCTGGTGATGCTCTCTGCTGTCTCCAATACCTGATGCAATGATCAAATCAGAATGTAGTGCAGCTGCTCAGGATGATCTCTATAGTACGACAGGTAGAGGTTCACTTTTCTCAGTGTCTGCAGGACATGGATAATCTATTTCTGTTTCTACAGTGGAGCCATCGATGTACAATGGGAAGTGGTTGCTGCGTTTTTTGGTTGTTGTGGTTAAATATCTCAACAGCTATTGGATGAAATATTGTAATATTTAGTACTGAAAGTCCCCAGAAGTCACCATGACTTCTAATAACTTTGATCCCCTGTCCTATTAGCCAGCGCCATCATCGGGTCAAAGTACAGCCTCACAGAGCTGCTAGTATAGATGTAGACTCATAATCGTGTTTATTTATATAACACAGAATAATAAAAAAGTGCCTCAGATGGCTTTTCTCTCCATATACCCTAAATTCATATATAAATTAAATTATATATGCCAGTTAGAATTACAAGAAAATATTGGAAATATCGAGTATCACAATATTATGTTTTGTGATACTGTATTGATTCTCGATATCATTGTATGGATTTTTAATTAATAGTTTACATGCAAACATTAACTCAGTCAGTACATCATTTCATATACAAAAAGATGTGCCCTTTCAAAATTGTGCTATAATGTTGTTGTGACTGTGATAAATTTGTTAGATTTTAAAAATACAGCAGTACAGTATATCACAATATATGAAAGATATATTGTTAAAACTAAAATTAAAAAAAATATTGAAATCAAGCACAGTTATGGCACTGAATCTTATGTTCTAGCAAACTTATCAAGAAGTCAAAGGTCTTTAGTGGCACAGTTGAGAACAGGAGTTTTTCCTGCACTGACTGATACTAATTTATTTCTCAACATGTCCTTGAAAGTTTCCTGTATATGTCTACCTTTCAGTCTCGCTGTCACTCCACTTGTGGGTCTGAAAGCAACTGAAACAACAGCGGACTGAGCACTCAGTCCTGGTACTCTGCTGTACTGACCACTTTTAAATGTTTTGTCTTTTTCCAGCTCAAATTTAATGACTGAACCTGTGTGTCTAGGAATGTGCGAGCATATGTTGTGCAGGTAATGTAACTTAAGCTAAATTACATGCTGACTAACAACAGACCTGTTTCATGGTCAAGGTGGCTATTTTTTATTTATCAAGACAGTTGTAACCAATAATGATAATAATAATGTAAATGTTAATAATTGCTCCATGCATGCTCATTCACTACTAGCACTCTCATAGGCAATTGGCAATATAACACCAACAGTATGCTTTTCATACTACAAATATAAATTTCCACAGTAAGAAAAGTATTTTTCTTCCCCCTCTCAGGCTTGAAGTAGTTCAGAAGGATTTTATTCCCTACATATCAACAAAAAGAGTAATTACATAATTATATGTGATTAGCAGATTCATATTCTGTTGATCATCTAATCACTAATGTGAGAGACTCTAACAGCACCATTTCTACAGGCATATAATGCATATGTGGGACTTTTTTTTATAAATGATCATTTGCAAATTTTGGAGTTAATGTGTCTTTTGTTATGGGGCTTATTTCCTGTGCAGATGAAATACTGAATATATATGGCAGTGGCATGGTTTCTTGGCAATGGTTTACATTACTGCCTTGAAGGCAGTTAATGTCTGAAGGTAATTAATGTCCCTATAGGCATAAACTATAGCCTCAGTTTATTCCTTCTCTTCCTGACTGAATGGCCTTAAAAGGTAAATCAATAAGCTCATTGTGTTTCTTTTTACTGGACTGTGAAGTGAACTCCTAAAGCAAAGAATGTTTATTGCTCAGGTCCTGCGCTGGCCCCCGGGCAGGAGATGGCTGCGTGGTGTGTCAGAGTCCTGCATGGGTGAAGGACATCCAAATCAACAGGCAGCTCAGCAGCATCACACAGCTCTTCTGCGATTTGGAGTCCCTTCTCAATCCCACAGAGCAACCAGGTAGATGCTAGCCATTACATAGCAGCGTGAAAGCATAATTAACTAGTTGTCTTCTCAAGTCCAAGTGTCTTAGTCATTATCTTTCTCCCCACGCTCGTCTGCCCACACCCTTTTCTATCAATTGTTGACTGAAGCATTTAACATTTTTCCTCTGCCAATCTAATCTCTGAATGACAGTATTAGTGGCTTGTTCCTGTTCTTTATTATCTTTATCGCTCATCCAGCATCCCCGTAATGACAGTAATTATGCAATGCAATTAACTATGGTAGTGTTTCGTTTTACAAGTAGATCTCAGCTTTGACAAAGAACTACAGTGTAGTTGAAATGTGAAAACATCTACATTTACTCAGAAATAGTTAAAGAATTTGACTGGGCATTTCTCTACCTCTGTCTAAGGTCAGTATTATTAATTTGGATTTAAGGTTTGATGTTGTTTTTTTTTTTATCTGAACATCTCAAAAGATGCAAGGTGATTACAAATACAAAGAGCCTTTTTGAATGCAAAAAAAAACTTTGTAAATGCAGGGGGGGACTTATTGTTTTGTTGAACCTGTTTTTTTTCCCCACCTCATTGCAGACTCCTCTCTAGCCAACATTCAAACACAGCCTCAGAGCCCCGTCCTTAAACACAAAAAGAACTTCAAGATCTGGTTTAGCCCTCGTAGCCGCAAGGTACGCTGCATGGTGGAGAAGCCTTCAGAGGTCACTGTACCGGACAGCACGTCTTCTGGAGAAACAGCTGCCGCACAGCCAGACACCCTCCCTGCTCAACGGCAGGACCTGTCAGTTTTCAATTTTACCTCATCCTCCCAAGACTCTGCCTCGTCTTCCTCTCAGAGATGCAAAAATGAAAACAGGAAGAAGAGGTCAACTAAGAAAAGTGCCGCCAGCAGGAAGGCATCGGGGCAAGGAGCCACTCGGTCCACTCGAAAACAGAACAAGGAAAAGATGAAGAAAAGCAGGCTGGAGGCTATAAACCAGCTATGGGGGATCACCGAAGAAGTAGATGCTTTAAAGGAAAAGGAGCAGCCCTGTGCTGAAGGGGCAAGGAGGTCTAGTAAAAGAGTTTCCTTCCTCAGCCCTGCTGTCCAGTCTGACGAGCCTCAGCCTGAAGCGTCACAGAGGAGTACTAATGAAGTCAGCCCAGGCAGAAGCACCACGAGGGAGAGTCTCTTAGGAGGCAGCGTGACTGTACTGAACAACCAAGCCCAGCCTAATCAGACAGTGTCGGACAGTATCGGCCAGCATGACAAACTGTCTCAAACTGAAATCGAGACCGTATCGCCCCCAAAACAATCATTGAAAAGAAGCAGGGTGGAGGAGAAGGTTGCCACAATGGAGACCACACCAAAAAGGCCAAGGGCTTCCCCAGGCAGGCGTAGAAAATCACAGATGTCTCCAGCTGTCCTTAACCCTCTTTCTTCGGCTAGTCCCCGCTGTGACAAGAGCATCAGAAACTCAAGAGAAGAGCAAGCAGACAGCCCCTCTGTCCTATCCGCTGTTGGTAGAAAATCTCCCCGTTCTCCTGTTCCATCTGTTGGACGGCCCACCTCAGGGAGCCCCGCGGGTATGAAGAGGAACCACAAGGGAGAGACCCTGCTGCATCTAGCTGCTATAAAGGTTTCTGAATAATACACCTTATTTCCTTCACTCAATTTTCTTTTGCATTCTACACATGCAAATTTTGTGCAGTAAAGTGACATCATTAAAAACTACCATAGAAAATGGTATAGGGTATATACCATAGAAAAATATATTGCAGGGTGCAAGTATATTATTAAATTTTATTTAAATGAATAGCAATATGCTGAAATGTTATTATGGATTTTTTTGCTAATGAACACCTACTGAAGCTCGCCCTCAGTTTAAAATTTTAGTCTTCAGATGATCAGACAGCCATGTTCCGGTCTGTTGAGAATAAACTGTCTTGCAGTAATCCTTGTAAACACAGCAGTAATCCCCTCTGGATCCCTGACAAGGTAATCAATGGCCCACTGTGGAGTGTGATTGATAAACAGTAGCGCTTTGGTACACGGGGATCAGCTGCTGTGTTTGAAGGGTCATGTCTACAGTTCTGCATTTCTGACCCCAGGTCTGTTGATCTCTCTGTGTCCTGCAGGGAGAAGTAGAGGCTGTCAAGGAACTGCTGGACGAAGGGGCTGACCCCAACCTGAAGGATAATGCTGGGTGGACACCTCTGGTAAGACTAACACACCGAGAGTGCAGCTAAAAGCTTTATTTGTTTTGTTGAAAAACTCGACGACAAAGCATTTCATCAACAAAAAAAACAAAAAAACAGTTGTTAAATGAACAGTTTTTCTACGCTGGCGGATTCTTGTTTTTTTCCTTTTGATGGAAGAAATTTGTGGTGTTTGTCAATAACATAAGCGACTGTCATTTTCTACTTTGTGGTTTGTCAGACTCTGTTGGCAAAATGTTTTCCACACAAAAGCTTGTTCACTGTAGCTTTCTTGCCATTCACTATTTATTGTATTGTTTTCTCAAGTAAACTAATGCTCAGTCGCTGCATTATGTTGCTGCTGTGAATATGCTATGCAAGCTCTTAGTTTTCCTGTCTAAATAGCTGTTTTTATTTTTTTCCTGCTTCCTAACACCTGTTTCTGCTACGTGAGCTTGTTTGTGCTGTTTCTCTTTGCGTTAGGCTTATCTTGAAATGCATTCAACAGCAATAAAATAAGCCGTATGAGTAACATAGCCACAAAGACTTTGTTGACTTTAGGTTAGCTGGTAAAGTATAAGTAGCCTATCTCATGCCAGAAACCAAGGCTTCCAGAATGTGTCATTTACTGGAAGTGCTACCACTTTTTTTGCATGCTGGGCTACTTCAAAATATATAGGCACATTTAGTGTAAGGATGCTTGCTCATGACCAACTGTAAAATCCCTCAGTGCTGCCCCAGCCATTTTTTTTCCCTTTGAGAGCATGCGGTTTAGTATTTGCCGCTATCTTATTGCTGCACTTTACGTGACTACTTGTAGTCAAGATGCTCCACTCAAACATGAGTTTTCGATTTGAGCGGTGACAGTTTGCAGCTGATCTTGGAAATTGCTACCACTAAACGTAGAGCGTGACATCTTCATATTTGGCAGACTTATATAGACGTATCTGAGAAGGCTGGGAACATGACATGCCACAATCATCTAGACCTCCCCAATGTGCTTTTTTCCCCAGTCCTGCAATTTCAGCACCATTTTACCTGTTGCTGCTCAGCTTATTTTAGGGTCGCAAAGTTTGAAGAACATTTATTTAAAGAATCACAAGAGTGCAGTTGCCTCGAATGAAAAGCTTGCACTCTTTTATTTTGTCAAATTTACTTCAGGTTCAAATTGCAAACATAACCTTTAAAAACACTGACTTTTACGAAGCTATATCCCCCATTCATGTTCATGTTCATTTTCATGTTCCTTTCAGAAGAACTTTCTCGATATGAGTTGAATTCTACAAAAGTAATGAAATGTGAAACTGTAATATCCAGTTGGTATGCTGTACAGTATTTTCCAATACAGAGATTCAAATTCATGTTAGCTCTTTGAGGCATCTACCTCACCTAAAATAGTATCAACTGGAAAAAGAAGACAAGTATTACAGTGATTGAAAATGGATGTGGATCTAGAATGCATACAGATAGTAAAGTTGTATTTCAAGGATAACTGACAGAAACCAGATCAAAGCAGAGCAGGATGACTTCTGAGCTCTTACTACTCTTTGTTCCAGCACGAAGCATGTAACCTGGGTCACCTAGCGGTTGTGGAGGTGTTGGTCTCAAGGGGAGCCTTGTTGAATACACCCGGCTATGAAAATGACTCTCCGCTCCATGATGCTGTGAGGAACGGGCATCCAGCTATTGTCAAACTGCTGCTGCAGCATGGAGCCTCGCAGAGCGTACTGTAAGTTGCTTCAAGTGTTTTTTCATACCTGGAGTTTATTGATTTTACAGGTGAGATGCCGTCATAACACTATGTGGTTTTGACTTGTAACTTTTGTACTGTGTAAAGTACTGCAGGGCTACTACATGTCAAACGACTCACATGGATGACATGTTTTTGATGGCACTGATCTGTTGTGAGAACTTCTAAGTGCTGACCAGGAAGTCTGACCTGAAAACAAGATCTTTGAATAGATACAGTGGATAGAAAAAGTCTACACAGCCCTGTTAAAATGTGAGGTTTTTGTGAAAAAAAAAAATGAGCCCATGATAAATCATTTCAGAAATTTTTCTGCCTTTAATGTGACCTATAACCTGTACAATTCAATTGAAAGACAAACAGAAACAGTTTTGGAAAAAAAAATAAAAAACTTACAATAAATATCCACGCCCTGAAACTAATAATTTTGTTGAAGCACCTTTTGATTCTATTACAGCACTCAGTCTTTTTGGGTAGGAGTCAGGAATCAGCAATGGTGCATCTTGACTTGTCAATATTTGCCCACTCTTTCTTGCAAAAGTTCTCCAAATCTGTGAGATTGTGAGGGCATCTCCTGTGCACAGCCCTCTTCAGGTCACCCCACAGATTTTCAACAAGATTCAGGTCTGGGCTCTGACTGGGCCATTCCACAACTTTAATCTTCTTCTGGTGAAGCCAGTCTTTTGTTGGTTTGGTTGTATGCTTTGGGTTGTTGTTGTGCTGAAAGGTGAAATTCCACTTCAGCTTTCTAGTAGATGCCTGAAGGTTTTATGCCAAAATTGACTGGTATTTAGACCTGTTCATAATTCACTTCACCTTGACTTCACCGTGGGTATGCTGTTCTTTAGGTGTGCTGTTTTTGCACCAAACATACCTTTTGGAATTATGGCCAGAAAGTTCAACCTTGGTCTCACCAGACCATAACACATTTTCCCACATGCTTTTGGAGATTTGATGTATGTTTTTGCAAAATTTTGCCAGGCTTGGATGTCTTTCTTGGTAACAAAAGGCTTCTGTCTTACCGGCCTACCCCATAGCCAGACATCTGAAGGATACGGGAGATTGTTGTCACATGTAGTACACAACCAGTACTTGCCACAAATTCCTGCAGCTCCTTTAATGTTGCTGTAAGCCTCTTGGCAGCTTCCCTGACCAATTTTCTTCTCGTCTTTTCATCAGTTTTGAACGACGTCCAGTTCTTGGTAATGTCACTGTTGTGCCATATTTTCTGCACTTGTTGATGACTGTCTTCACTGTGTTCCCTGGTATATCTAATGCCTTGGAAAGTCTTTTTTACCCTTCTCCTGAATGATGTCTTTCAACAGCGAGCATCCCTTTGATGCTTTGTAAGCTCTTTGCAGACCATTGCTTTTGCTGTAAGATACAACTAAGGAAATGTCAGGAAAATCCTACTAGAACAGCTGAACTTTATTTGTGTTCAATCAGAGTCACTTAAATTGATGCCAGGTGTACACTGACTACTATGTGACATCACTTTGAGTGTGATTGGTTAATTCTGAACACAGCCATGTCCCCAATTATAAATGGATGTGCACATTTATGCAACCACATTATTTTTATTTTTTATTTTTTATTTTTCCCCCCTATAAAATGTTATAGGTCACATTCAAAGTGGAAAAAGTCACAAAAACCTGGCATTTTAACAGGGGTGTGGAGACTTTTGCTATCCACTGTATGTTTGAAACAGAAACAGAACCTTAAACCTGGTGCTTGGCATTCTGATCCCATTCACATGAAAACTTATATACAGTGTTATATATAAAACATTACTACCCCATAAGCCATGTAGTTCTGATCACCACCGTGTAAACTGCAGCAGCATCCACACAAATGAAAACACAGCTGTGCACCGCTGCTGTCGGTTATTATGTTTTTAATAATGCTGAATGTTTCTCCTCAGTGTTAGAATCGTGACTATTTGAAAGAGTCTGTGTGTTTTGGAATCAAATCAGATTTTATAAATAATATGATCAAATTCGATGATTGTTATAGTTTAAGAGGCTTTTGCTGTGTATGAAGGCTCCACAATATGTGCACTAGCATGAGTAACAAACAAGCAAGAAAGACAACCTATGAATCCAGTACAACAGTATTGTATTAAATACTACTATTGAGACAATTTGTGAAATTTTAAATTGTTATTGGATTGCATTGATTTGTGATATACTGTATGTGTAAATAAATGAGCTAGGCAAAATATTACATAATAGTAATAAACTTAATTTATATAGCAGCTTTCAAAACAAAATTCAGCTCTTCACAAGAGAAACAAATCAATAACAAGTGTTAAAAAAGGGACACAGGGAGCAAAAAGAATAAAATAATAGTATCCTAAAGAGATACAAAATAGGATAACACTATTAATATAAATAGTTGCTATGTATAGTATGAGAAATATAGACTAATTATGAAATCATAATAAAAATGGTGGAAATAATTAAAAGACTGTAAAAAGATAAAGCTCAAAACTTAACAGAAGTTGCTGATTTGTGATGGGAGTTTGTTCCAGACCTTTGGTGCATAACAACAGAAGGCTGCTTCACCATACTGCTTGTATAAGCCATTTATGGTACAGTGAGCAGTGAACATTACAAACACCTTTCACCTGAGTTGGACGACTCAAACACAAATCCCAACAAAAACATTTTGTAATCTTTATTGCACGGCTACTGTAGTTCATTGCATCACATCATAAAGGCCTCCCCGTTATCCTGGACCAGTGCTTATTTTCCAGTTCTTCAGTAAATCATCAAGTGCCTGTTTCCCAGTCAGTGTACCAGGCATTCAGTCTTTTTATTATCAATGACAGGCATGCGCTAGTGCAGTACGTAGGTGGATAGACACAAGAAAATCGACTGACGCTGATTAGATGTTGGTGCATCAGTTGATGCCGTATCAGCGTTTCTGGCCTGCAGAGGCGGGGTAGATGCGTAGCACAATATCGATAATGAGGGCAAGGATGCTGGTTAATAAGTGTGATCAATAGTAGTTGATCAGGGACAGTATGTTGGTCAGTAAGTACTCTCTTTGCAACCATTTTATACCAATCATCCTCTGTCTTCTCCCTTCTTGCTTTCATTGTGCTCGTCTGGCTGCTTTGATGCGTCCCAATTGCTGGGTCTTACATTTTCTCCTCTTTACCTTGTTATTTGTTTGTAAGACAAAAAAAAGAGTCTGTCAGGACGCTGTAAGATGATTGCAATCCTTGCCTTCAGCCTCACACACACGCACAGGCATATACTCACACTGGAGGCAAACCAAGACATCTGCCAATGCAATCCCTAATGGAATGATTGGCACACAACTCGAGGGTTTGGAAATTCAGGTTTTGCAGATTTTCATTGTTCCTCTGTGTATGCACATTAGGTTTGAATGAATGGGCTGCATTTATTCATTTTATGAGACCTGTCCTCTAAGTCGATGACTGAGTTCACTCACTATCAAGCGTAAGGATTTGACTTGCTGTGCAGGTTATTAGAAATACTGAAGGAAGTCAGGCGAATTCTTAAGTGAATACTAATGTGTTTTTATACAGTCGGCGATTCCCTGTTATCTCAAAAACAACAGGTTTAGGCATTTTCTCAGAAGCTGCACAGCATGCACAGCATGGCTCCTGTAAGCATATCTACTAGTGCAGCATATTTGGACAGCCAAGACGAGGCCTGCAAGGTGTTAGCTGCAAGCATATGTTATGTTCACACTTAAAGGACCATTTAATACATTGACTAGAAATTGTGCATACTTTACCGATAATTATTTTCTTTATTATACTATAGAGTTTTAGATTGCCACTATTAAGTTCATGTAAATCATAGACTGGATATAAGAATCTGGCATTTGGCCGGTCCCTCTTTGTTTTTTTGCAACCCGAAGCAACATGAGAGGGTCAAGTACAACCAAAGACACTTTTAAGTGACCAAAAGATTGTAGTTAACATTCATGGACTGAAAACACACTGAAACGGTTAAAGTTCTATGCCGAAAACGCATAAAAAACCAAGACCAGACAACAACAAGGTCGGACCGAACGACACCCAGACCAGACAACACCACGGTAGTGACCTCAACGAATATAGAAGCAAAGCGACAAAAGTCTGGTGTTTTTTTGACTGGCTGCTGCTGACATTTTGGACTGAAAGCATTTATTATTTTTATGATATTTTATTGTTCAATATTGGCCATTTTGGTAGAATATGACAATATTACGAGGACATTTTACTGGCATCTGGTAGTCACTTTCAGTCCAAAATGGCAGAGGCGTAGCTCTGCTGCTGAGTGCTGATAAAAGCTATAAAGCATACCCTGCTTTATGGTCTATTTGACTCTAAATGGGACCATAATTTTCTAAATGAACCTCATGCTGTAATGAAGAAGACTCAAAACTAGTGATTCAGACCATAAACTCATGTTTACAATGTTTTCTTAGGTAATAAATCAAGTGAGAAGTCAGGCTCATTTTCTGATAGACTTCTATGCAGTCAGACTTCAGAGGAGTCGCCCCCTGCTGGCTGTTAGAAAGAATGCAAGTTTAAGGCACTTTAGCATTGGCTTCACTTTTCAGACCCAGAGGTTGCCTGCTAATGTAAATGTAATGCAGTACAAAAACTCACTTGTGTTGATGAGATCTGAAAAACAAGCCCTATATGAAGTGGCTTAGTCCTAATGACCATCCAAAGCCCGAAGCACTGAATCCATACAAACATTAATTAATATCACCTGTGTGCCTCATACTGACACGCCAATCCAATCACTGGATCGGTATAATTACACTGTACAAAATTTAGCAATGACTGGTAACTACATGCCCTGCGATGGACTGGCGACCTGTCCAGGGTGTACCCCGCCTTCACCCTATGCCAGCTGGGATTGGCTCCAGCCCCCCCGCGACCCCTAACGGGATAAGCGGTTGACGATGGATGGATGGATGGATGGATGGTAACTACATTTACCAATCAGCCAGTGCATTTGTATTACTACATACAATATTAAATACAGTATTTGTAGTGACCTTTTAAAATACACACTTTGATCAGCATGACTTTTCTTCAATAAGATGAAACTGTTTTCTCCTTCTTCCATGGATGGATGTTATTTCCCCACTCAAATAACAATGTTTGGAACATTGTTATTGGTCTAAATAAAGCTGTTTTTAGGAGCTTCAGGCAAAGTGTTACAAGCCCTACTCTTGATTATTTGTGATTTTTACGCAGTTTGGCATCAAAGGAGGGCATTTGGATAACAAATACAGTACAATAAACAACACTTGTACAGGGTTAAATGGAGGCGTTGGAGGAGTCATGTACTGCATCATCAACTATAAGCCGTAACACTCAGCTGATCCGACCATCAGGAAAAATCAAGAGCGGATTGTTTAAGAAGGAAATGAACCTTTTTGATTAAAAATGCATTCAGGCCTTGCCCTCTGCCTCATCAGTTGCTCGCCGTATGTTTCCATCATTAGACTTATGACTCCTTTCAAGACGTATTGCTGAGCTGACATAGTTCAAAAGCTCTGTCAGCTGTTGGATATGCATGAGCTTGAATTTTGAACCAGCCTCATCAAATCTTAGTATGGTACTATTTGAGGACATTTGAGAAATGTAGATTTTTTTTATAATTAAATCCATGTAGATTAATTTAAATAAATGCGTTTAAAGCCTACAGGCCAGGTCCAGTCACAGTTCTCAAGGGTAATTTGGCAGAATAAAAGGCTGTTATTATTATCAGTATTGTTGGTATAATATGTTGAACTGAACTCTATATTTGTGTTCAGCTTGAAATGAGTATTTGAATCTCCTCCTCGCGGTTAGAATAAGAGTCATGGTTACAGTGGGTATCCTCTAGAACCACCACCGCCTTCCTCCCACTTGTGTACTTTTAATGCGGAGGCTTGTGGGAGAGTGTTTGTGACTTTACCTCCAGCACAATTTTCCACGCTTTATTATTTTTTCTCAGATATTCTTCTCACGCGCAGCTGCATAAACCGGATTGTGTGCGCGTGTGTGCATATGTTTATGTGTCAGGCACATTTTATGTTTGTTTGTATTTGTGTGTATATGGGGTTGGGGGGTATGAATCCAAATGAAATATTTTATGGACCAGTGGACCTATTAATTGTCCCCCAGGTGTTATCTTTGCTGACGCCTAATCTTTTAAAGACGACCTGCTGGGCTTGGTTCTTCTCTCTGTCTCTTTTCTTCATCCGTTTCTCCTCTCCCTCTTTGCTCAAGGTGACCTCCACTTTGTTTCATGCAGCTTTCAAAAACTTAAAGATATAGGTGTTTCTTCAGTATAGCGATGGGAAGGTCGCAGTTTCATCTCTTTGAGTCTCTTTGCAAAATGATGCTTTTATGTAGGGCTGCAACGAACAGTTATTTCCATTGTCGATTAATCGATTAGTTGTTTGTTCTATAAAATAAAAATGTCAATCAGTGTTTCCCAAAGCCCAAGATGACGTCCTTCAATGTCTTGGTTTGTTCTTGACGCAAAGATATTCAGTTTACTGTCTTAGAGGAGTAAAGAAACTAGAAAATATTCATATTTAAAATACAGGAATCAGACAATTTTGACTTTATTTCCTTAAAAAAATACAAACCACTTAATCATTTATCAATATAGTTGGTGATTAATTTAATAGTTGACAATTAATTGTTTAATGATTGCAGCTCTACGTTTATGATGACGCTAAGCCTCCATTACACATACTTTGTACTGAGGGGTTGGTGTGTATTGCAGTTCAGTCTTCTCACCAGATATATAACTGAGAAAGCTTACGCGCTAAAATGTTATGCAGCCATGAGATTTTATTTTGCACGTGTTGTATACAGACTTGACCTAGGAATGAAGTGGAACACAGATTTCAGCTCACCCTCATATCAAACAATTATGCTCCAACAAGTGAATGACACACATGGGTGCACAGTTTTCACAGAACAAGCAGGGTGTGACATCGCCAAATTGTTTTTCTCAGAGCTCTCGCCTGGCAAATCTAGATTTTTTTTATTGTGTCCAGCTTGGCCAGTGATTAAAAAAAAAAAAAACAATCTAAATTTGCACCGATTGTTGAAGTAATGAAATTATCCTACGGAATAATTATCTTGGAGACGATTTTGCTTTGAACTTATCACATAGTAGCATCAGTGCTGTGTTAGTGTCTCTGAAGGGTTTGTCACATTAGGAGAGGAAAACTATCTTGGCTCATCTCAGACCTGCCATGAATAATTACCATGCAACTACACAACAATACCTTCCTGCACATTATGACCTGATTTGAGCTTGTGTTGATGTAGATTTTGGTGAACAAATCAAAATAAAATAGAAGTAAACAATTTTGTTTTTTTGGCAGTATGCTGTCATGTATTGCTTATCGGTTTTAACATGTCCCTTTGGTCACCAGATGGTCTGCATTGGCACAAATGCATAAATACACAAGTGAATGCATCCTGTGAGACACTGACACACTATCTTTTGAATTTTCTTCTTCACAGTAATCTTTATGGAAAGCGGCCTGCCGACTACGCAGTGAGTCTGGAGATGCTGGAGATTTTCCAGAAAGCCTCAGAAGGAACCCAGTATGCTAATACATCTCTCAGTCCCACAGCCAGTCTGTCTATAGTACGTCTACATGAAGATTTCTTCTCATTCCCCTTGAAATTGTTAACCCTAGAGTACTAATGTTCTTGCAGTAAAGGTCTAGACATTTTAAACCACATTCTTATGTCCTTTCTTAGATGAGCGACTGTGTGAGAAGGGAGGAAACGGCAGTGATTCTGGCCAGCAAGCTGTCACCGCCAGAACGGCTTCAAGTGGCCAATCTGGGAGAGCTACTGGGAGGGAAGATGGCCGACACCTTCTCTGGCTCAGGTAGTGTTTGTGCAGTGCAGAAACGCCTCCTCTGCGGGCTTAAACTTCCTAGATGTTCCAGACGAAGCCTCTGAGAATCTTGATCACATATGATTGCTTTTTAATGTTGTTTGATACAAATGGGTTCTTAGCAACACTGCAAATAAACAGCAGCTATCAGCCAATTGCTGGTACACTGGGAACATTGTTGAAAGATAGCTCACTGCCAAACACCCTGATAGGTAACAATCAACCATCATTTGAATGCCCTGTTCAACTAAAAGATTTATCAGATGGTTAAATTGCAGTGTTTACCACCACAGAGATGGAATTTTTATCTGAAAGATCTTTTTCCCTACACAGCCAAGTTATACAGTTTTTATGACACTGACCCCTTTGTATTGTAAAAGCCACAAGTAGGTGCTTGAGTGTTATCACTCATGAAGGTTCAACAGTAAATAACAGGTGCTTTTAAAGCTGTATACATCCTTTGGATACAGCAGCTCCTTCTCTGTTGCATAGTAATGGCTGGGAGAATACCAGAGAGCACAAGTAATTGAAATCATTCCTCATAAAATGTTTGGAGGTACTGTCAGGATGATGAATAAGTTCTAATGATAAACAGAAGTGTTTCTCACAACTCTCTCTTGTCTGACCGGAGGGGTGAAAGTTGGTGCTTTCAGAGGATGTTTTTTTTTTTTTTTACATTTTGAACTCGAGGCCACACATTCACGGTCAATGAGCAAAAGAAGGTTTTGCTCTGGAGATATAATTATGCTCGTTCTGTACCTGTCAACCACACTCACTCTGAATGAAGAGGCAATAAGCTTCTATTTAAATTTTGATTAACCTATAATTTTCATCTTAATCATTTTATGAAATAAGCTGTTGCATGGCCTGTTGTGGTGTTGCGATGACAGGGTTGCTGCAAGCTTATCTGTTCACTAACAAAATAAATTAGCGAGAAATGCACTATATTTGGGGGATAAACCAGGAATCAAAAACATAAATTAGGGCTGTCTATCGCAATTAATGGCATGACTGTCTGTTGTTAATCACGATTAATCACACCTTTTTATCTGTTCAAAATGTACCTTAAAGAGACATTTGTCAAGTATTTGATACTCTTAACATGGGAGTGGGCAAATATGCTGCTTTATACAAATGTATTTATATATTTATTATTGGATTTCACAAAACAATGACACATATTGTCCAGAAACCCTCACAGGTAGCATAAAAAAATATGCTCAAATCATGGTAAACTCAAGCCCAAAAGGCATCAACTGCTGTCAGTGTGCTGACTTAACTATGACTTGCCCCAAACTGCATTTGATTATCATAAAGTGGGCATGTCTGTAAAGGGGAGACTGGTGGGTACCCATAGAACCCATTTACATTCACATATCTTGAGGCCAGAGGTCAAGGGACCCCTTTGAAAATGGCCATGCCATTTTTTTACACACCAGAATGTATGTTTGGAGCATTATTTAGCCCCTTTCATGACAAGCTAGTATGGCATGGTTGGTACTAATGGATTCCTGAGGTTCATATGATGTCAGTATCTTTACTCTAAAACTCCTCCTGCTACTACCTAAAAATCAGAAATTGCATTAATGCATTAAATTAAATTAAAATTAATTTGCGTTGTCACGATAACTTTGACAGCCCTACAATTAATATTAGTCCTCTTCTGCAGTCGGGTTGGTTCAATTACAACTGTGTTGTTTTATCCTGTTACAAAACTCTGTAGTCAAAATGAATGATTTCAACAACATGTTTTTCATGTTTTACATGTCATGCTTTGTCTGATGTAATGCGCAGCAGTTGAATTAGGCTTATACACTATGATTACTTTTAATATAATGATATTGGAAGAGACAGACATTCATGTCCCTCTCAGGATGAAACATGGCTATCTTTTCTATCATCAAATCAAAATGTTGCTTTGGTTTGGTTTCTGACCAAGTAAAACAAAACTACATTCCCATCATCCTCAGCTGGATAAATGATAGCATGCTAACACACTAAACTAAGATAGTGACACTGTCTCTCATTGAGAGATTCAAGTGTATTTGATTAAATAAATAAATTACATCTGGATAACACAAATTAGACACTCTTGCTTTGCAATCTCAGCCTGGTTGTGTCTCTAGGAAGGAGCTTGGAGCTCCTTTACACTCTGGCCTGCATGTCTGGTTATAAGCCCTTGCTTTTGGTGTTGCCTCTACAGACCATGTCCTCCACAGCCCATAGCTCCTGGTAGGAGCACCAGGGATGTCGTCTAACTCCAGTCATGTCAGGAAACAAGTTAGGATGTGTTCCAGTGTTTCCTCTCGAGCTACATAAGTCATGTTCATGGCTCATCTAACCGGGGCTGGGGCAGTGTCTAAACTACAGTGTCTGAATTGTGGAATATAGGCTTAATAAATTTTAACCACATTATAACTTGACTATCTTGTAGCACTTGTACTGTCTGTCTGTCTGGATTTGCACCAATAACATAATTGCACACAAAGTGTAGCTGGAGCAGAGCAACAGGCAGCATCTGTTCGTGTATGTGTGGCACAACTCATTTGTACATTTTCAATTTGGCACTTGTGTGTGTTTGTGTCTTCCTCCAGTGAGCCATGTCGTGGTGCCAGACGGACACATGCCCACCACCAACTCCACCCTCCTCGGTCTTCTTGCCGGCTGCTGGGTTGTCAGATTCAGCTGTGAGTATGGAGTGAGCCGTCCGCTGGAGTAGTTCTCTGTGGAGGCTGTTTTTGGATGTCATGTTAAACAATGCTGCTGTTGTTGGAAACTGGGTTACATGTGACTGCTGTGACACTGAAGCAGATTTTATCCCAAATATCCTGAATGTTAAATGTAGCCTAAGCTTTGTCTGACTTTCTGTTTTAAATTGTAATGGAAGAGTTCACCCTAAATTGTAGAGTCTGATTATATACTGTGCTGACATTTACATCAGTCTAAATACAAGTGAAGTGTATATGACCACACATCCAAAGCAGGTAACCGTAGCTAGTGACAGCTTTCACTTTACAGCTGTGGCTACAAACATGGAAATCTTGTGTTTTCCAAAGAGTAAAGAAAATCTATACACAGCCAAATCATTTAACTATACATCCAGAACTCCAATATTTACCTCATTATCTACCAGACTTAAGGACTTCTAACAGGGAGGTTAGAGTTAACCATTACAGTGAAGGACAGTTATGTTTGGATATGTATTGTGCTCAGCTCCTTTCATTTCTGACAGTCATTAATTCAGTGTAGATTGCTTTCAACCACTGCAGTCAAGGATGACATGAGTCAATGACATCATGACTGTGGATAAAAGCTTTTCTTCAAACAATTTTCATACAGTCAGAAATGGTTTTAAGTGTTTTGAAGTGCTGTAGTTATTTATAATAGCTTGTTTATCATTAGACAAGAGTATAAATGTCACAAATGTTTATTTTCCATACTTACTCTAGGCTATTTAACAAGCTGACTTATTTATGTCCTTTAAGTAATAGTTCGACATGTCGGGTAATATGCCCATTTGCCTTCTCGTCGAGTTGAGAAGGTTGATACCACTCTTGTGCCCGCCTGTTAAATATGAAGCTACTGCCAGCAGCTGGTTAGCGTAGCTTAGCATAAAGACTGGAAGCAGTAGCTTACAGTCTAGCCTGGCTCTGTCAGAAAACATAAGACTAATTACTACTTATTAACACAGTGCATCTCACTTTTTTAGTCCACACAGAAACCAAAGTGTAAAAAGGACTTTTTTATATGGGATTATGTGGTGGACTATTTCTTGTCTGGGAGCACAGTCTCTGATGGTCATCTGGCAAGAAATAGTCTGGCACATAACTTTAGATTTAGATTGTTGATGCTGCATTTGATTGGCTCATGATTAGTGTTTTTTATGCTGAATGTCTTATTTCTAAGAAACTTATGAGCACATCTCTGGTAAACAAAATATTTGTAGTGGTGCTTCTGTGTGATTTCTTAGTGGAGAAACTCAGTTTTATAGATCTGTCAGACATAAACACAGTTTGTTTTTTGTGAACTCCCCAACCTTCAATCTAGAGGGAATATGATGTTCACAATACAGAGAAGTCTAATGTATTGGGATGTGTGTAGCGTACACCGTCCAAACAGAATGCAATGCAGGTAAACGTCAGTGACGAATTTAGTTTGATTGCTTTCTTTTCTATCGGAATGAACTGACTGTCTGCGCTGCACAGTGTGCCGTTTGGAGCTGAGCTTTTGTCAGACTCTGCTTCTTTTTATTCCTGTTGCTTTCAGTGAAAGCGCCGCCACAGATGGGGAATGGCTGATTAGTTTAGTTGACATGAGGAATTATCTGTATGACTGATTTCACTTAAATAAGGTGACAGCAGGATGGAGGGAGATCACCACGAGATCGCCTGAAAATTTACTAGCTGTTGGCTGTATTGTGTGTCATTTTCAGTAAATATTGCTGCATAAAACCTGTGCTTCCTGTTTAAGAAATGTATATGTCGGAAGAGAACAAGTACTTCTCACCCATCTTTTAAGTGGTTACATCTCCGTCTGATCCTGACCACACAGCTGACACCATGTGGTTTGTTTCCATGGCGGAACAGAAAGAAGACGATGTTATAAGTAAACAAAAAGACCACAGTTCTTATCTTGTAAATCTTATCTTGTTAGTTTCTTATTCTGTCAATAAGGAGACAAAAAGGTTGATATTATTCATTCAGTTCTACGTTATAAAAAAAAATGTAGATGCATTTCAATGCAAACTGCCCCTGTGCGATCAATTAAATCAAGTAATTGATTAATTAAAATTTTGTTGACTAATAATTAGGAGGACAGCAAAGGACTGATTCTGATGATTCTGAACGTCACATCTTTTGATAGAACACATTGACTAGAGTGGCACTCAGAGCGCAGACCTACGCCAAGCACGTTTTCATCGGAGAAAAATAATGCGTGTATTCAACCCTGTGATTCAGATCTGCTCCAGAATTTGATGGGTTCTTCTATGGCCCATTTTACACCCGTCCACTAAGTTTCATGAAAATCGGGCAAGTAGTTTTTCTGTCAAACAAACAAACAAACAAAACTATCCAAACCAAAAACATAGCCTCCTTGACTTGAGTAATTAGATTAAACAACCCAGCAGCTTGAAAACAGCTTACATTTGCACCTGTTTTATTGTCACATTTGTATTCAGTTGACTGAGTCATTTAGGGGGGCATTTCCATCAGCATTCGAAGTGATGTTTGCTGCAGTAAGGTGACTCTTGGCACGGTGTACAGTAGGAAGTGAAAATCGAGGAGGTTGATATTGGACTCCTGGAACAGAACCACAGTGCAGAACAAATGGATTGTGCTGCACAAGCAGTTTGGAGTAATTTTATGGGGTTTGTGCTCTTCTCTGAATCCCAAAGAATATTTTTGACCTGCCATCTCTGTTTCAGAAAAGCTCACGATGGAGTTGTGTCAGATATTATGCAGTTTGTGACTTTGGCATGCAAGATTTACTGGAAACACAAGGATATTTTTATTATTTGGGTTAACATATCTATTTGCTGCCATCTTATTGTAAAGTCCTACTGAGTCTCCAGGGTTGGTTCCTCCTCAGCACCAAACTAGTCTGAGACATATGATCTTGTGTTTCCTCCCTGCAACCTTTCAGGTGATATCAGGCTCAGTGTTCGGAATAAGAACTAAATGCAGTAACATTTTGCATCTGGCAGTTTTGAGGTAAATTGTTTGTGCCTTCTGCTGTGTGCACACCTGTGCACAATTACTAGTGATGAAAAGATGGCTAACTCTCTTTTCTTGTTTGATTTGTACCAAGATGAATACAATGTAGGAAAAAAAAATGCTATTCTTAGCCAGTCTCCGTGGCATCCTTGAACCAAGTCAACAAGCAGATATTCAGAGGAAGTCGGCTTTAGGGGAAGTAAAAAGAGACTTGCCGTCAAAGAGTTTTCTGGCACCTTGGTGTGCCCTTGACTGGTGTATCCGTCAGTAGCATCTCTTGTGCGTGCGTGCGTGCGTGCGTGTGTGTGTGTGTGTGTGCGCGCGCATGGAGGGAAACAGCATGGACGTTTATCTCTGTCTCTGCCAGTAAACCATTTCAACTTTGAATGTGTGTGTTTATGTGTGTGGTTGTGTAGCAGTATAATATTTTGTGTGTTTGGACCATATTCAGCCCCTCCCCTCCTCTTTTCTCCACGCAGGCTGAGCACTTGACACGGCTTGTCTCCCTCATGACAATCACTGTGGCATCTTATCTGCCTCTGTCCTTGTTTTTGCATGTGTGCAGCTGACTTCTCACTGTCGCCTACTTTTGTGTGCCATCGCTGTCAAATAGGCCGAGCCTGAGTTTACCTCTCTGTTGGTCTTACATTTCATTGCAACACATTTTCCTTTGAAAAGCAGCTTCAGAGTTTTGAAACCCATCATGAAAGTTAACCGCCTCCTGCCTAACGGGGCTCTGGTCCAGTTAATGGTCTGAAGGAAGTTTTCATTGAGGCTCAAATGGCAGTTTAAATCCTTTTGTCCAACATCACCTATCACTTAAATGTACTAAACTCCAAATTCGGAGCATTAATATAGCAGCAAACAATCATTTGCTATGTAAAGATATAGAGTAATGTCTACTTGAGCAGAAAATGAAGTCACTCTCCCTCTGTGTGTGTTGTAATCCAAGCTTCTGTGCTTTGTTTATGTAGCCGGTCCGGCAGCCTACACATATAAGTGCATCTAAGCCCCTGTTTGTGTATCCCACTGGCTAGCTAATTGCTGGGCTCTGCACTGCGCTCAAACGCTGGTTACACTGTTGCTGTTGTTAGTGCTGTTAGTGCTGTTAGCACTTTAGCTGCTAGTCACTGACCCTGCTGTCACTTTTTTGAGAGCTGTGTCGAAGCAATCCCACAATCATAGATATGCTCTGAATCTGGAATTTAGGACCTTTTAAAGAAATATTTTGGGAAATACTTATTTGGGATCAGAAGATAGATATTGATTTCAGTGTCCAAGCTGGAGTTTTGAATTTGTGACTTCAAGGGGAGCTTACTACTATTTATATACCATACTCTGCTATAGTTATCAGCTTTCTATATAGAAACAAATGCCTGTGTTTGCCATCTGTACTTGGCGACCTTGCACCATAGCTAAAGATGCTGCAGAGAAGTGCTGAATGGTTTGATGTTTTTTAAATTTCTGTCATTTTTATGGATTGAACAAACACGACACATTGTGTAAATGAGATGGTTTTAGATATTTTGGCAGGCTTATCTTGTCCAGACAAACTGTGTCCCCTGCCTCCAGTCTTTATGCTAAGCTATAGGCCAACCAAGTCCTAATTGCAGCTCTGCACTTAATGCACAGACATGAAGTTGATTGATATTCTCATTTCACTCTTGTGAAAGAAAGCAAAAAAGCACATATTTCAAGATCTTGAGATATATATATATATATATATATATATATATATATATATATATATATATATATATATATATATATATATATATATATATTATATATACTATTTATTTCCTAAAGTGGATATATATATATATATATATATATATATATATATATATATATATATATATATATATATATATATATATATATATATATACCAGACCATTTATTTCCTACTTTGTGATGGCTAATTTCCCTACACTTGGGTTCTTGTCACTGCTGCTACTCCCACCGTTGGCACAGGGAGGATGTGTGCATTCATGTGCTTCCTCCCGATACACACAAGTTTTAGCTGCTTCCTTTCAGCTGCCAGCAAGAGGCTTCGCTCGGGCACCGGCCTCATTAGACACACAGGCCTGTCAGAGGCTCTACTACTGGGGATTGAACCGGGGACTCCGGCGTTTGTTGCCTGTGCACACCTGAATACAGTGGCTGGCTTTTAGGACACTGACTACTGATAAAGAATGAGCTGCTGTACTGTACTTCTAGCCTTCAGAATATCACATAAGCCAAACTCTAGCCTCCAGTGGTTATCCTTCATAATGAGAGGACATTTGGGCTCGTGGTTAATCAAGGAAGTGGGTTCATCTGGCTGTTCACTCATTCACTGACTCAGGAAGGAAGGGGTTCAAGATGTTTTCTGCATTCAGTCTTTGTGAGCATAATTAGCAAATATGCTAATGGCTCTCCGGCACTCTCGCCATCGTCCGGAGCAATTAACCCCTGTATCTCCCCTCTTCTCTGCCCAAGTCTCTGGCAGGGTCCCCATAAATGAAAGCTGTAATTAAGGGGAATGAAGAAACGTAATTACGCTCCACCCGAGTTCTGGAGACCGTGTGTGTGTATGCGCTACTGTATGTCTGTAATTTGCTGTTTCATGACACGGTGCTGCTTCGTGACGAGGTGTACACACACACACACACACACACACACACACACACACACACACACACACACACACACACACACACACACACACACACAAACCCAAATCTGTTCATGCCACCATATCTTTCAGCTGGAAGCAACTATGTGAAACAGTAAAATGCCACTGAAGGTGATATGAATTACAACGTTATGTGTGGATGTAGTGAAATGCAGATACTTTGCAGATGTGCATTAAGTCTGCTTACATCTCTCGTAGTTGGAGGTGTCGTGAGAAGTCTTTGCGCGTTCATATTCAGAGTAGTTATTCAGGCCAAGCCTTACGCTCAGATCTATTTCACATCTTTTATACTTTTTTTTCCCTCCAGAAAAACACTGCAGTATTTTCAATCACATCTAGCTTCAATGTGTTTAGATGTGCAACTTTTTTTTTTTTTTTTTTTTTTTTTTAATACACCAAATATATAATATCCAGTAATAAAACGCTTACGGGGAACAGCAGCACTGTGATCTGTGTCATGTTCAGAAGTATTTTTTTTATCTGTGACAGTGAGGGGTCATTAAAATGTGACTTATCCCCTCCATAGCTGCCTATATGTTTTTTCTTTTATAAAACTTTTCTGCCTTTCAAGATGCTTTTTGTACGGATTTTGAACAAAAGATTCTTTTCTAACTAAAAAAATGCTGGCTGTCACACAGTTCTAATTTGACTCCGTAAAACCTCAGGAGACGGAGAGAAAGAGATGATGCTCGAATTCTGCTTAAGCTCGAGCTACTTAAAACGATGCTTGCATCATTAACTCCATCACGCTGTGGGCATCTTTCTCTGTCAACAACTGCAGCTTTGCCAATACTTGAAATCTTCCAACTTGTGATAAAACAGACATGAGCTTTGTCATCCTCCCTTCGCTAGTGCCTCGTCACATTCTTTCAAGTCAGCATAATTAGCTGCAGCTTTAATTTTTTTCTCCCTCTCTCTCTCTCTCTCGCTCTCTCTCTCTTTTTGATGCCAGGGGTGGAGGCATGTCTGCAGGCAGGCAAGTGGGTGCCCGAAACTGAGCACGAAGCGGGAGACGGCCCCCAGCGCAGTCGCGTCAACAGATGCAGCTTGGTAAATGGGAAGCATACAAACAAACACATGAAACAGATGAGTATAGATTGGCTAGACCCTCTGTCCTTGGGGAAAATTAGCTTTTCCAGACAGTGACACATGGTTTTTGTTCAGCAGTGTAGAGTGCCATTAAAAGCCTGCCTTTGGAGTGTATGTTTTGAAACTCAGTGTAATTTGTCTTTTTTAAAATTTGATCATAATTATTTCATTATAGACAAAAATTGTAGAAATCTGAAACAAAATGATTGATAACATAAATATTCACCCCCGTTGCTGTGCCACACATATATTTGATTGTGCAGCCAACCGTCTATAGATGGACAAAAACATGCAGGAGGACAAACAAAAAAGTACCAATGAGGGAAGATAGGGCTTTATACAATTGAGTGGCATAATTTTTAGGCCAAACAGGAAGTTACCATTGCCTTGGTCCCCTCGACAAAAAGTCAATTGGATTTTTGCAGAAAATAAGCTCTGTGGTAAACAAGCATTTCGGATACTTGCATAGTTTTTTCAACAAGATAGATAGATTCTTCACAAATGAACACCACTGTTAGGATTTTTGAATCAGGAATGCAATTGCTAGAAGTAAAAAGCAAACAGGCTATACACAAACTACACCATGGTCACATTAATGCAAGTATTTATGATGTGTGATGGCCTTTTAGTAATTTCAGTTAGCAACTTGTTATCCACTGCCTATTTTCAGATATGTAAAAGCTTCTAAATTCACGTGTGGGATATTTACTGATGTATTTTATGTCGTAGAGCAAAACTTTAAAATCTCTTGAGCTTGTGTTAACCGCAGACTTTATTTCAGGCACAAAATCCCCTTAAAAAACAAACAAACATTGACTTGAGGGAACTGGAACTGCTAAAATGCAAACTCATTTACAGGTTTTAGGACTCATTCCTGTAGCGCTCTGTATCTAAGACTATATTTGAGACAGAAACACTCTATCCTCACCTCAGTTTCTTTGCAGCAGGCCCTGTAAGCTTTGCTAGGGGTGGGGAGGGGTGGGAGTCAAATGAATGCAGCAAAATAAGGGAGGAAAAGTTGCTGCAGTCTAGTAAGAGAACTGTGATTTGGGAGAGGATTTATTCTCCAGAAAGACAACAACTCCAAACAAAACCAAAGCTGCACAGCAGTGGCTTCAAAACATCAACAGCATTAATGTCCTGCAGAGGCCGAGTCGGAGTCATGACCTCAGTCCAAATGAGAATTTGCGGCAGGAGTTGAACATTACAACTCTCTTACAGCTCAGCCCCCATGAAACTTGACAGAGCCTATGTCGTTTTACAGAGAAGAATGGGGACACGCTGCATTGTCTAGATACAGACCTACATTCAAGGCTGTACTTGCTACTGGTGCCTGTACTAAATACTGGAGGTGGTGAATATGTGTAGATATTGGATTGCAGTTAGTTTTTTGTGATTGTCAAATATTTTAATTACCTCCGCTGTGATTCAATGTAGTAAAACAATGAAATGCAATATTTTATCAATGATGATATGAGACTAGATATTGTCTTAAATTTTGAATATCGAAATATGGTGTGAGTGTTGTCTGTTCCTGGTTTTAAAGGCTCCATTACAGCAAAGCGATGCATTTTTCTGAACTCACCAAATGGTTTTAGCTGTTCTATTATTTGCCACTTAGCTATTAAATCTACATTACTGCTGATTATTTTTAAATATCTCATTGTATACATATTTTGTGAAAACCCCAATAGTCAACCCTACAATATCGTCCTCGAGGTATTTGGTCAAAAATATTGTAATATTTGATTTTCTCCATGCCGTCCAGCCTCTAAGTTGTGAGCCTTTTTATCCCCTGAAAGATATCAGCACTTATCGGCTCTTAAGCTTAAGGAACAGACTAATACGTGGTTCACTTTGGTGATGACACTGTTCAGGTAGACATGATTAAAAACACATGCTCTCTAGGAGATTTAAGATGTCCCTGTTGCAGGTTTCTTTTGTTTGCTTCCATTTTGTGCAGAATAAAACTCATTCTAGAAAAAAAGCAATATCATCTATCATAATCATAAATTAAGGACACACACACACATACGTACGTAAGCAAATCAAACCAAAGTGTTGTCAAAGAGTGTTCTTCCTAGAAACTCTTGAGGGAGCTAGTTTACACCCCAAAACAGTTTGAGTTCATTGATGCTGTGAATAGAACAGTCTCCAGTGGCCTAATTCACTGCTGCTTTAAACAGCAGCGCTAAGTGGTGCTGATAAAAACATCTCCTGGCTCTGCCGCAAAGAAGTAAATACAAAGCATCCACGCAAAAGCTTGGTAATATGAGAGTCTAGATTTATTGGCAAAGAAATGATTCAGAGTTTAACTTCATCATGAACAAAAGAGGAGACTTTAATCCTTTTGCCGCTGTTCTCACAAGGACAGAGGTTTTTGTTTGTTTCTGGCAGGAGTGACTGACTAATGGATGAAGACAATAGTCTTTTGATTTTGTTAGAAGCTCCCACTAATGCTAGGATTTTTTTTTTCTTCTAATCTTTCATCTTTTGTAGCTCCCACCGCTCTTCGACGGCTGTTTCTTCTTCCTCCTCGGCTCCTTTAAGGCGCCTTCCAAAGACGAGCTCACCAGGCTGCTCCGGGAAGGAGGAGGTCAGCTGCTGAGCCGGCAGCCCAAGCCCGACAGCGATGTGACACAAACCCTGAGTGCTGCTGCCTACCACGCCCTGCCAGGCTCCGACCAGGCCCTCTGCACCCAGTACATCATCTTTGACCCTCAGGGCCCTCACAGGCCGGCAGTAGTGAGGAGAGGTAAGGTGTGGTCCGCTCCCTCCACCTGGCTCATCGACTGCATCGTAGCCTTCCGCCTCCTCCCTGTGTCGGACTCCCAAATATCAGTCTAAACTCATATTTAGTAATAATTTGGCACTAGATATTGCTTGTCCTTGAGCGTGGTCATCATGTGTTTTTTGTTTTTTAATATGCAGACACAAATCACATTATCAATAATAAAACAATTATGTGGCTCAATATAAAATTAAATATACACAGTTTGTTGTTTCTTTGTTTTTTGGAGCCAAAAGTGTCATAATGTCTCCTACAGACAGTATACCGCACAGTCTAAATCAGTGATTATACTGGGTGTTCTGGGTCTGCCCTGGGTTCTCCTCCCACAAGGAGGTGTCCAGGAGGAATCCTTATCAGATGTCCCAAACCACCTTTAAGGGTAACCCTATTTTCATATTTTCACATCGACCCTATTTTTACATCAAGTGTAGGCTACTGTTCATGCAGGAGCTGCCGGTGGAAAAAGTCTGTCAAAAAGGAGATATGTGAATATAGAGTGTCGGGTTTTCCAACAAAAATGGACCAGTTCCTATTTCGTCAAAGAGGTAAAAGGAAAGCTGGTCAAGGAATATAATACTCTGCTCCATTATCAGACTCATTATGGTGAAAAATACACTTGCACTTGCAAGGACACCTGTTGTTGTTCATTAATAATGTTTTCAGGAGGTACTTGTTATTCTTTACACTAAAATAAAGTTTATTTAAAAATTTAAAAAAATTTCAAATATGGAGGTGTTGTCATTTATAGGTTACTATGGAATGGTTTTACTGTATGAGCAAACTTGAGATCAAATTGGGTTGTACAGTATGTGGCCCATGAACTAAAAGGAGTTTCACACCCTTCATCTAAATATTGAGCCATGACATTGAAAATCTTTTAGATTACACTAAGCTTTCTGTACTCCAACACGGTAAACTCTTCCTGGCTGGCACTCGCAGCATTTCCACCATAGACGTATCCACTTTCCCACCGCTTTCTTCCGTCACGTCACCTCCTCAGATTTCAGAACGAGACCTCTCCTATAGCGAGACTGTTTCCGTAATGTCAGACACTTCTAATAACTATCAGAGCCTGTCGTGGTAAAAACAAGAGCTTTTAGTGGGCGTAAGTGACAATGCCTGCCCATGAGCGGCTGCCGTCTACATTTCTCCCTCAATACTGGACCAGTTTCAGAAATCGTTGTCTCTATTAATCAGCTAGACACAAATATGGGAAAATATGGTCCAGTGATTTCTTTGAGCATCACAGAGCAGCTACTTTACTCGGAGCTCCATCCAGATATCCAGGCTCCTCACTATGTTTTCTAAAGGTGAGCCCAGGAAACTCCTTTCACTCGCTTGTATCCTTGATCCGATTCCCTCTTTCATTGCCCAAAGCTGGTGGCCACAGGTGAAGGTTGGAAAGTGATACTGGTTAACTGCACAATCTTTACCACGACCATGCCTGCATCGCTGCCGGCCCTTCACCAACCCTGCGCTCGACTGACACATTTATGCAATTTTATCTGTTGCATGTAATCTCTAGTTCATTCGTCATTTTGCTTGGGCCACACTCAATTCAGTTTCTTGTCTACTACAGCAGCCAGTGTGTGGTTTTAGGGTGGGATTGCATTCCATAATCTGCATGTGTTTACCAGGAAGAGCTAATTAACTAATTATCCAATAGAGAATGCCTGTCTGACACAAATGGAGAAAGTGCGCCCCCCCCCCCCCCCCCACCCCCCCCCCCCACCCCAAAAAAAAAAGATTGATAGAGATTCAATACAAAGTGTAGAATAGGAAAAACAAAGCAATTACTTGTTCCGTCACATTGTTGTCACTTGCAGTATCCACCTTTTGTGTACACAAGTTGTGTGTGTGTGTCTGTTTCCCTCCACCAACGCTGGGCTGAAGCTATGTGCTTTAAGAGGTCTCCTACTGGCCATCTCCCAATATGCCGTTTTCAAAGGGATTAGGCAAGGATGCACCTAATTGCTATTGATTGCTATGTGCTGCATAAAATTGCTTCCCTTTTCTTGTCCTCGGCAAGAGGTGGGAGAAGGCAATTAGTAGTGCGGACGAGATAGAAGCCCAGACTGACTTGTAATGAAACAGAATGGAGGACTGAACCTGTGAGTAATGCCCTTGAACACGCTGAGCATTACAAAACCATTACGCACTGGTATCTTCGTATTTTCTCTCTCACACAGCCCCAGGAAAGTACTGCAGCCTACTGTGTATTTACTCTGAAATGTTCTATTTAAAATTACCTGCAGTTTTGCTGTGTCCCGGGTCAGCTGTAAAATTTCATAGTGTTTATTGTTTGTTGTTTCTTGTATGGTTTTAGGGCAGAGAAAATGGCTAAATTCAAGGAAATTTGCCCTGCAGCATCCTCTAGGGTTGAATTGAATTTCACCTCATGTGCACTCACCATACAGCAGTCTGCTACCAAGAAATGCTCTGTTTTTTTTTTTTGCAGTAATGAATTTCATTCATTCATTTTTCAGTAGTCAGTAATGTTGTGTTTCATGTCACCTGATGTAATCTTGTGTCCGGAGGCATTCACATAACAAATGGGTAGAATATAACAAAAGAAATCCACGCTGACTTTTGCTGAATAACACTTCTTTTCAAGTCTATTAAACAAAATAGTTTTTGTCTTGATGAATAATACACATTTTCTCATTTCTTATGTCTTTTTTTTTGTTTTTTACTCCACCTCAGATTTCAGAATACACATTATACGTTTGAAGATATTTACATATGAACAACATTGGGAACACCAAGGGCTGTTTCACTTTTAAAAATTTGACCTTTTATTTCTCGTACAGTGCAGGGCGAACCTGTGCCAGCATGTGGTCATATACAATCAAAGTTAAGTAATTTTAAACATAAATTTGTCGTAGAAATGATACTATTCCACCACTGAGTCCCTCATGAACATACCCTTGGTGCCCCAAAAACTAATACAATTGATTGTATAATAGTGTTTCTCTCTTCGTATTCCACATAGTACTCTGTGTTGGTTTTCAGGCACGCTTTATGTAACAGTTTTGTTGCTGAAAAAAAACATAAAGGACAAAAAAAACAACATATTTTCCAGCTACGGTACGTCGGTGTCTCATGGAAAGAGCAAATGGCATACCTTTACAAAATGCCCATGTACAAGCCTGCGGTTTGAATGAGCAGAGGACAGATGGGGGTAATTTGAATAGACATTTACAGACAGACATAAAGACTCAAGTTTCTTGGCAAAAAATGAACAAAGACAGCATGTGCTGCTGGCCTGTCCTTGAAACGGTGCGGCTTCACGCATTTGCAAGAAAAAATGTAATTTCCCCTGGTTCGCCCAGGCACAGGCTCTCTCTGAAATGCCTTTTTTTTTAATTGTGTTTTTAAATGCAGCCTATTCTTTCAGACGACACACAAAGGAATCTACTGTGTTAATCCATATGGATCCAAACTCATCTGGTTTAGTTGTCAGTGAGAGACAGAAAAGTAATTTTCATGACAACTGTTTAAGGAGTCAACCTACTTACAGTGCACACTACGTCTGCACCACTAATATCTTTCTGTATGCCTGCATCTCCTTTGCTGGGGTGGAAATAAAATCTTCCCCAGTTTTCTTTGACTGAAGTACCTGCTCTGAATACATGATTTGCTGTTTTGATTTCATATCTCTCTTTTTTTTTTTAAACTTCCCCCTAGCAACCTGAATCACAACTCAGCTCTTATGTATGGAGACGATTTTTACCTGGATGATTTGACTTTATGTTGACGACCTGCACTCCTACCTTCACACCATCATGGCAACAGCTTGAACCTTGCAAATTAAGGAGATGAGCAGCCATGGCAACCCGGTTTAGTTTAACAAATGCAACCCACCTCAGAAGCGTGGAAGAAAACATGAGCTGCAGTGTCACATTGTCGTTTAGATCAAGTTGCCTGGATACTTCTATCGGTCATCATCATCCTCAACATTTATTTCACTGAGCAATGCCAACAAAGTAGCACTTAAAGGGGAACTACACCCATTTTCAAAATTCACGTTATTCCTATATGGTCTAAGACAGTCCAAAAAATATTAGTAAACATGAACAACTCTGTCAAATCCAAATACTAGAGCGCTAAAACTGTCACAGGGTAAAAAGTGTGGAGCTGCTCCGTAGACAAGGAATTGGGAGAGATGTTCATGGACCCAGGCCGGGATCAGAGTACACTTCATGTCCATTTTATTAAGTGTGAACTCTCCGTACCGTACTCAAGCATGGTTGGTCAGTCTACTTGAAAAGGTTGTCTGTAGTACGGTTCATGTGTGCTCGGATACGTTTTGCATCAGGTGTGAAAGCTAGCTGTACCAAAACACTGAAGTGGACTGCTATTTAACGCGAGTAACGTTAGTCAGCAGTCAGCGAGTAGTTCTGAAAGGGTAGGCTTTATTTTTGATCTCCGAAGAAATTTGTATATGCGTGCAGCATGCGCCGATCTCATCCTCTGAACTGAAAGGCCATGGCGTGATAAAACATGAAGGCGGGCTACGTACAGCTGATCTCAACATGTGGATGATGACGCAAGTGTACTCTGGTACAGGATAACTTTACTAATGTGAAAGCTGAGTGGCGGGATGGGCATGGTACAGATTAATAGTACCTAATATGAAAATGCTCTGAAGCTCCTTTGGGTATATAAAAAGAAAAACATTCTGTTAGTCCATAAAATCAGTGTCCCATTCATTGTCTATGGAGCAGCTCCACACGTTCTACCCATAACATCACAAGTCTGAGACTCACTTCTCTGGTTTCTGGCTTTGAGAGTAGCTTGTGATGGTAAATACAATGTGAACTTTCCGTGGCCATGGAAACAACATATTTGAATTCTTAATTTAGGTGGTGTTCCCCTTTAATCAGTCTGGGCTGTTCGTACTGTGTGAAGCCGAAGGCCGTGCTTTGTGAATCTGATCTGGAACTGTAGCAATAAGGCATCGGCGGTGGCAGCAATGCCTCTGAGCCTTGGCACACTCGCTTCAGATCTTTGCTACCCAGTAAAGTAATTCCAGTGTAGTATTTTTGGATATATGCACAGGCTGAATAATTATTTGGCATCTGAAGTAATTAAGATGAATGAAGCTCTTTTACTAATCTTAAAATGTTCAGGAGCACTGAGGCTGTAATTGATAAACCGTAGATGTCAGTTTATGGTTTCACGAGTCTGCACACATCAGGCCAGATAGATGAGGACTGTCTCCTCACATTGAGAGACATTAAATCACTGTAACTTAATGATGAAAATGACCCGAGCTCCATTGTTGCACCTACGATTGAACTCCACCCACACTGTGATTCCTCAATCAACCGCAGCTTTAGACTATGCAGCCGACTATGAGCTTCTTCCAAAAAATTGGGTTTTACTGCCTTTTTAAGGTAATATACCTCTTCAGTCATTGGTCTTTATCCTATGTTCATTTCTGTCTCATTACAGAGTGCTGGGAGCTGCTATTAAGCAGCCCATCCATCACCACCCAGGAATAGGGTCTAAAAGGTTAACAGGAACGGATTTTCTGGAAATGGAAAAAATTTTAGTGATGAATGGCGTGAGCTTACAGGAATTCACCTTTGAATTAATGACTGGTATTTATCATCTCAAAAATATCGTGTTTTGGGCCCTGGGTAGGTGCTTTTTCTTTCAGACTGGACCACTCAAGGACAACTCTGGTCTGGGAAAATATCAAGGCAATACATTATTGTATTGCCCCACCACATTGGAGCTAATATATCAGGGAGGGGAGGAGCTGAAAATCTATTACATAATCTATTACAGCAGTGGGATAATGTAGCAGCTTTGTGTCTTAACAAACATCATAAGTGCTTCACTGGGTGCAGATCAACACACTGTGGATGAATAGCGTGCATGTGTACGCTCACATGGACAATGTGCACGTGAACGCTGCTTTAAAAGCATTTAGACATATGCAGATTCCCTCCTTTTGTCTGCTGGTTTCTCGTGGAGTGCGCCCAGTATGCAGGCTGCGGCGGCGCCAAGCACCCAGCTGGATGATTTATCACAGAATACTCCTTGATTAAGGGAAATTAAAGCAGGCTGCTCTTGGCTCGCTAATTGCTTTGATAACAAGTTCAAGCAGTTAGTTAGCGGGAATATTTTTGGAGGATATGGACCTCTGAGAGAAAACAATAACGACAAATTAAGCCGAAAGAGGCTGCCCAAAGTTGTTTTGATGCAGTGTTGCAGAATCCACTCGTCTTGTTGTTGCTTGCTACAACCTTTTCCCGCCTTTTCTAACTGAAACTTCTCCTGCCTGTGCTGCTGCTATTCAGAGACATGATCTACAATCCATGGTATGTTGCTCAATAAAATCTGCGTTTCGGTGTTTTACAGCAGCAGCAAAATTGACAGTAGCATCATCTAAGTGTTAGAGGTAAGTTCCTGCCATAGCAATAAAAAGTCTTATGAGGACACAAACATATACGTGTGATGTGCATCTTGTAAACAAAGCTCTTAGAGTGATGTGAAACGTGAACACAGCTTTGCAGTGCTTTCTTTCACAGGTCTCAATCCTCGCATGACAAAACAAAAGAAGCGCTGTTAAGTGTGCTTAAGGTTTGTTTTTCCTGCTGTTGGAATATTACAACACTTGCATGGTTGTGACAGACACGTACAACGAGCAGATGGCATACGTACAGAAATCAACATGAGCAATTCAACATTGCCAATGGTTAGGAAAGAGTTCAAGGAGCTTAGAAACATTTTTTGTGTGAGAGCAGCAAGTCAAGAACTTCTGAAAATAGATAGGACGATTAAAACTGGGGGGTGGAAACAGCCTTGAGACAAGTTCAGTCTTTTTCTCAGTGGCTAAGTTAGTGTTTGTGTGAAGCTTGTGAGAGCATCTCGCTGATGCTACGCTGTCTCAGGTTGCTTAGGAATTGTGCTCCTGCCCTGTCAATCATACAAAATGGTGCAGTAGGCAGGACCTTGCCTGAGCTTTTCCACCATTCCCAGTGGAGTCTCTCTATGACAACGTCTGGCCGTTGAGGCACTCCCGCCGCAAGCACTGCGCCGGCTTCCACCAGTCTCCGTTGTGGCAGCGGCAGATGGTGCAGTCGTCCACCTTCACTTCAATTCCGGCTGGGATGATCGTTGTTCCAGCAAAGCAATTTGGACCTGCCACATGGGAAGGAAGGAAGAGAGGGAAGGGTAGGGGGGAGAGAGAGACATGAAAGAATGAATGAGAACGACAAGAAATGGATGTGACTCTCTTGAGGGCTTCTCTTTTTCAGAGGGGTGGTGGAGTGATGCGGAGAGCTGCAGGGAGTTAGGGGAGTCAGAGCAGACGTACAGATCTTTTCACGGGCATGCACCGATGGGCTTGTTTTTGCAACACTAAAGCGCTTTTGTTAGTCTCCCCTTCTCCCTCGACATGGAGCGCTTTGCATCCTAATGCGCTGCGAGCAGAGAAGCCTGCCAGGCACTGGCTTGGCAGTACAGAGAGGCTGGAGTACAGAGAGAGAGAGAGACAGAGGAAGAGAGGGAGAAAGCTGCTTTGAGAGGCAGCAGGGAGGATGGTGTTAATCACTTCAGTCTGTATGAAAAGGCCACAGAACTCCTTAGTAATTCCTTACATGGTCTCTCTCCACACACACACTGCTGACTTCCAAAACAATAAAGAACTCAGATTAATCTTGACATCTGATTTATCCCTAAGACACTGTAGGATTTACTTGTGCGGATCCCTTTTTGTTGATCTTTAATTCTAAAACATGTCTGATTGTGTACCACTGGTACACCTCATGCCCATGTAGTTTGAAACAAGTTCTCATTCCAACTCGTCAATACCGCAATTTGGTCTGTGCCCCTCAGCACAGGAAACCCACGCATGAAGGGGCCCTTTGGGAACCAGGCTTTCAACTAACCAACTGTAAACCCACCTGTGGCATAATTCGAAGTTCGGAGCAGCCTAGTATTAATAGTGCAACAGTCTGCTCAGGGTGGGTGGGACAGCTGGTGGATGGGTCAAACAAGCACGAGATTTTCAACCAGGAGACGGGTGTTCATGTCCCGACTTATTTTGTCACGTCAGTCTATAGTCAAGTGGCTCGTCGGCATCATCAGTCCTGTGAGTCCCATGCATCACTTAAAATGAAAGTCAGTGAAGTTAATGTCTTCCATGACGTTTCCTAACCCTAACTAAGTGGTTGTGTTGCCTAAGCCTAACTTCCTGTGAAAGCGGAAGTTTATTTTCAAGGGACATCAACGTATTTTGACCAGTCTGTCTAAAAGTAGTGTAAGACAGGCTATCCTTTGCGTCGGTCGGTCAAGCAGCAGTATGTGATGAGTTGAGAGTGTGAATGTGTTGTTATTTTTGGCATCAAAACCGCTGTAGTTACCCTTGGCATCATTTTAATACTAGGCAACAAAACCACCATAGTTAGCTTTAGGAAAGAACTACATGCTTGGGCTTAAAGTGAAAAGTGAAAATGAAAGTAAACGTGAACATGGGTCACCAACAATTAGCCGATTGTAACGTGACGCACAGGACTCAAACAGCTTTCTGCTGGAAGAAAGCCTTGTGTTTGTTGGAGCCATGAACCCCCCGCCCCCCTTCTCTTTCGCTCTTCAAACTACATCGCCACACCCAGCATACTTTCTCAGAGCGTTTACTGTTGGGTAGATGGATTTACATCAGTGGAGTACACGATACGTTTCATACTGGTGCTATAAGTTGCCGTGTGCGATGGCAGTGACAAAGCCGCTGTATTTAATTTCTGGGAATGAGAACAGGATGGTATTTGATAATCTCAGTAGATAGACATAATAATAATAGACAGATTGAGCCAGGGAATATTTCAGGATCTGTACACAAGGAAGCCCAAAACACTGTTACCTTTGTGGGAACGCAGTGCATTCATTATTGGTAAATACCACATTAAATTATTATATCTAATTTGTTTTTCCCTGCCTCAGGGCGATCTGGGGTGGCGTATGTTTTCCTCTACTTCTTGAGACAGCAGAGCCAGGGGGTGCCAGGAATTTTTCCCATTTTAATCATTTAGATGAAGCAATCAGCAGCTCAATTGGTGTGACGGTGACTTTGGATTGCTCTCAATATTCAGCTCCGTAAAACCTGCAAGACTCAAGACTCTATGAGTAGTCATAAAAAACTCATATGTGTTGTAACTCTTGAAGACACATTAGCTTTCACAGCTTATTTTCATGGACGTCTCAGTGTCCCAGTGACGTAGTACGACCAATGTAAATGTGAAACTGTATTGTTAGTTGACCTGAAGAGCTCCACAGGGTACATTTGGGGACATGAGCCAGCTGCATGCAAATCTGCACAATTACTCAACTTGGGCACAGCACAGGCCTTTTTCACAGAATGTATTTTGACATATCACAGTAGGAATGGCATAGGCATAATTATTAAAATGAATGATGGCTTTATTTCATTTAGCTGCTTTGATTTCAGGGTCCTGCTATTGTGCATATTGGCTCACTGTCGCACTGCAAAGGCTTACTGGGACACAGCCATTTTCAGTATCATTACCTCTTCTCCTACCAATCAAAATATCCACTGTAAAAAGGGCCTATTATTGTTTTTATGACAATGTTTAACACGATTGAGGTAAGGTAAAGATCACGGTCGTAGATAAATACTGAATGTCACACTTACTCAAAGCAAGAGGCAGGTTACACTGACTTTTTCAATATTTAAGCAAGACTATCACTTCTACTTAACCTTAACAATGTGTATTAATAGCCTAAAGACAGCAGTGGAAGAATCATTCACATCCTTTTAAATAAAACCACTAAGGAAAATACTGTACAACTAATGTATCACAAATAAAAGTACTCACTGTGCAGTAAAATGGTCCCTGTCATTGTTTTACTATTATATGATTAATTTACAACTGCATTAACGTGTATGTTGCATTTTACTGCTGTAATTATTTAAGATTATGCTAAATTTAACAACTTTATATACTGTTGGGTAGTTATGCAGCAAAGCATCCTATTCTTTTAGATCATATAGACAGTGGCATTGCTGTCCTTTGACTACATGTCTCTAAAAAGTCAATTGTTTTCAGCTTTGTCATGATACATTTGCCAGTTAAAATAAAGTCTATTTAGCGTAAAGGGGACATATCATGAAACACTCACCTTTCCAGTGCATGTGCACATACATGTGGGTATCTAGAGTGCCTACCAACACACAAACTGTGAAATAAGACAGCCCAGTCAGTTTTTATGTGGGCTGTATCGTGATTTAATAAGCCGTTTAGGTTTGGCTCCCCTTCCTATGTCACATGCAGGCTCATTAGAATATACCGCACTCAGCTGGAGAACAACCTTTTCAAAGGTACACCATATTTTTCAGAGCAGGCTGGGCTTTTTCAGGAGGAGGGGCTGGACAGAGGGACAGGTGTTTTAGACAGAGGGTGAATACAGGTATATTCAGACAGTATGAGAAAAAAATGTGTTTTTTGAACATTGAAGCATGCAAATATCTTCTAATAGAAACCCAAAAATACAACTAGAAAGCTAGAAATGAGCATAATATGTCCCCTTTAGGAAGTAGGAGATGTTCTTCAACCTGTACATGAATTTTGAGATTCGTGGTTATCCGCTGGAGAGGAAGGGTATGAAAGGACAGACAAATGTGGCGCAGTCAAAAATTTGCCTCTGAAATGTAGTGTAGTAGAAGTATACAGTTGCATAAAATGAAAATACTCAAGTACATTTACCTTGAATTTGTACTGAAGTATAGTAATTGGGTAAATGTGCTTATTTCACAAGCTTTTGCTTCAGATGTCTGAGAGATTATGTTTAGAGTCCTGCAGTGTTTATGAGTGAGCATAAGGTGTAGGAGGCCATGAACGTCTATGAGACACAGACAAAAAGAGGCGTTAGTTAACCTTGTACCCTCCCCCCCACAGGCCCTTTTCCTCAGCATAAATGAGTCCAATAGTAATAGAAATCATTCTGTTTCTATGGATGAGTCATGCTCTATTCGGACCTGATAAAAACCCTTTGATCTGGGCTTAGAGGAGACATTGAGAACGCTTGCCAAGTCTTAACTCTCATTGATCTGCCTCTGGACAGCTGGCACAGGTTACAGGACAAACTCAGTAGAGGTTGATGAGGGAAAAGGGTGACTGGTTCTTGCTGCCAAGTGTGATTGTTTATAGCCAGATAGACTTGGTACCACAAGGACGCAGTTTCGGCTACCTGTCATCGTCCGAAGGACGCACACTGTCACCCCGTCCGAGCTTGTGATCGATCATGGGCGATAGAGTTTAGTGGGCAGGAAATGTTTGTCCTGTGTTGAAACTGTCACAGCACATTTGACTTTCTCTGGCTGCAGCTTAAGGAGTGAAGGTTTATTAGGGCTCATTACAGTCTATTTGACTCAAATATGATTATACCTCTTGCCTTGAGGTAAGAAATGTTTCCATCCAAACTAACCTGCCACATCTAATTCATAAAAAAACTGCAGGTTGTCCATATAATATGTCAGTCTGAATATGTTACCTAACTGCAGCTCACTGGAGCTGCTACTGTATGATATGCCTGTTAAAATGACAGATAAATTGAGGGTTTAATCCTATCATAGTAAGGAAACGCTGGTCATTTCAACACTACTTCTCTTTATCATTTTCTTAATGAGAATTATATAATTACATGTATCTCCTGATACATTTACAGTATATAATTCATGATAAAGATTAGAGCTGAATCAGTCAGACTCAATAGATGTGGTTCTCAGAGATAAGGACTCCCACTGGCTGACTATTCTGCTCTCTGTCGCTGTTTTCAGGGTGAAACACCAAGAAGCAGACAAGCTAAAAAGCCACATCCTAATAATGGAAAGCTTTGAAAAAAGGCTGGCAGCCATAAGCATTGCTTTGATGATTTGTTGGTCAAAAAGACGTCTTTTTGAATACATCTAGCTGCAAACTTTAGTAGACTTAGCTTAATTTAGTTGGCAGCTGCTATTGTCATTAATCCTGTTGAAAAATGTTAACTAGTGTACCACATTTAGCCTTATTTTAACCCAAGTATCAAGACATTTTAACCTCCAAATCACCAATTCAATAATTAATGAAAGTTAATTAAACCTCAGTAACATTTCAGCCCATAGCGATTGAGCCAGCCGTTGACATTTCTAATTGGTTTTCAATTTTAAACAACCCCAAATTCTTTTCTTGAACTATCTCAGAATCAGTCGGACCTTTTCACCTGTGCTGGAACAATGCTGATGCAGTGTGGGGATACTATTTCTGAACCTCCTACGCAGCAGTTTTTGTCTGCAGATGTAACAGCCCATTCAAACACGACAGTGTCTAATGAGTAACCCAGCAGACGTACAGTCATCCATTTACAGTATGCTTCTATGTCTCTGGAACAAGGCAGTCATATCATATTTGATGAAATGAATGATATGAAATCTCTAAAACACATTTTGGGTTTTGGACACATGTTCCTCCAGCATGATGTGAAGCCAGACATTTTCATCTTAACTTTTTCTGCTTTTAATTTGTCCATTACTTTGGTTTATGGCCCAGCAGCCTCAGCTGTAATTAGTTAACAGTGCTAATTACCAAATTTTAGCATGATAACATGAACACACATACACACCATACCAGCTCAATACAACAGTGTGTAACATCTGAGGAGCTATACTAGCAGAAACAGAATATAATGTTCAGAACTATGTTTTGATTAGCGTATGATCGCCTGAAACTAAGAATTGTGTTTTCATTAGCTTAGAATGAGCCCTTCATGTCTACATAGGGATCGAGTCCTCTACACGGAGTCCGCCATGTTGCTCTGCCATGTTTCTACTGTAGCCCAGAATGGCAAAACCAAACACCGGCTCTAGAGAGAGCCTTTCGTGTTTTTATGTTACCTGAAGGCCACCGAAGTTCCCTCACACGCTTGTGAAACTGAGGTAATGTGAGCTGCAGAGAGGAAAACCGTGGTGCCGCCAGCCGACGCCTGGTTTGGTTGCTCCTTAAGTAGTGTCATAATGGTAAGGACGGCCTCTGAGCAGGGTGAACGGCATTATCATGGTTTTGCACTCAGCGGATCACGTTACCATAGTTTTGGAAAGGAAGGAGTGAGTGAAGGGGTATTGTGTTGGTTGCAATCTGCAGCCACACCACTAGATGCTGCGAAATCCTACACACTGTCCCTTTAACATCAGCACTGTCAATGTGAGCGTGTCAGCAGGCTAACATTAGCATTTAGCAAGCACAGCTGTGCTGCTACCATGGCTGTAGACTCTTTTCACTAAAAATAAACACAGTAACAAATCTTGTGATGTGTATTAAGTGATTCAAATGGGCCCTTTTCACAGCAGCCATTTTGACATGTAATTGTAGGGTGCAATTACTAACATTAATTATAGCTCTGTTCCATTTTGGTGGGCCAGGCTCCTGGTGTTGTGCGTGCTGGCTCACTGGAATGGCTGTGACACACTAAATATAATGGGACCATTATTCATTTTATCAGTTACACCTGTGTTTACCTACTATGTCACGTCAAAATGGCTGAAAGCAGCCTATTGGTCTGGGGTTAAACAGACACCACAATCACCACCCCAAACTATGAGCTGTTGTTGTTTGTGTCTCCGTCTTATAATCGTCCCCTAGTGAGAAAACACATTGACATTTTGAAAGGGTCATGCTCATTTCACATAATGGTTTGAAAACAAACGCTTGCAGCAGGTAAAGTAAAAGACAAATGTGTGGCTTTTCCACTGATTGCATGTCTAACTGGAGCACATAAGTTGATGTCTTCCTTTCACAGCCCTCTGTCCCTTGGCCAAAAAATGAGCACTAAAGAGCAGTCTTCATTGTTCTCTCCTCACAGCCCTCAGCTCCCATAGAGATTTAACTGGCTGCCAGAGCCTGACCAGGCACCCTTGGGGAGCCGAGAAACGGCAAGCCTACCCTGAAATGCCAAGGGTGTCACTGTGTCCTGTCAGCCTGGATTAGCTCTCTTCAAGCAGCTTCTGCAGCCTTGTTAGTGTGGGTGTTTGTGTGCGTATGTGTGTTGAAATAAAAGAGAGAAAGCAAGGAGGAAATGAGAGAAAGTGTGAAAGAAAATGTGGTGGCAAAATAGCCATTTAGCATCCGCCTCAAACAAAGTTCCTCTCATCACATTTATAGGTCAACCGTTGCTTGAAAGAACAAGAAATATATATTTCAGGATATTATTTTGCCTTCTTTCAGCAGGAATACTCATGAGCAATTTCTCTATTTTTGGCGTGGCGGCGCGCGACATAATGAGAAGAGTGAATAGCAATTAATCCTGAGAGCACATCTTTGTGTTGATCGGGTTTTCGTTTGAGCTCAGGAAAACTTTCCTTGCCAGCTCTTTCAGCGTACGTTTGAGCTGTGTAAAATGACAAAATGGGGAATGCAACATTGTGTCGTGACTGCGTTTATTATTACCCACAGGCACTCTCTGCTGTTGAGCATTCCAGCCAGGATCACAATGCAGGCAAACAGTTACTGTACTTTAAAGTCATAAAGCTCCATCTGTCCCTCAGGATTGGTGCTGGCAAAGGGAAATCTCCCACTTCGCCTTGTAAATAGCCAATGAACCATTGGAATCCTATAATTCTAATTTAGGGATTGGCTGTGTGTGACAAGGGCGTTGGGGCAGTGGGAGATAAAAGGCTCTCCGAGGACCCATTAGTCCCTCCTACCATGCCTTTAATCAATGGGCTAATGTTTACTCTGCTTAGTGTGTCATTTATAATTAAAACTAGTACTGCTCATTAGTGTCCACTGGGCCCAAGGTAATAATTTTAATTCATAAAACATCAATTACATCCTCATCTTCTAAAGGCGCGGCCATCAAATGGCGATACCACAGATAAACTCGCCGCCATCAGTTTAATGAAAATTTAATGACTTGTAAGGAGTGTGTGCGTTGAATTGCAGAGGGGATGAGTGTTTACCGTTTTTACAGATGGGGCAGCATTGCTCCGGCTCGTACACAGGGTTGACACACTCTGGGACGGCGCAGTCGGACACCACACAGTGCACCTCATTATTTGGTTCGCAGCGGCACCACTCACAGGGTGACGGCTGTGGGCAGAAAAATTTGGGTTAGATGATTCAGTAGGTTTCACCTTTAACAGTGTGTGTGCTCTACATGATGACTGGTCAGCTGAATAAACAGTCTGCTCCTGTGCTGATATTTCCCAATTAAAAAATCCTCCAATTACATGCATCTCACACTGTCCTCATAAACAAAGACACAAGTTGATAAATTATTCACAAGGCCAGTTTCATTAGGCGTCTTAACAAACACAGCCAGTAGCTGGCTTTGAATAAAACCACCAGAAATAAGGGAGTCTATAAAGTAGTGTTGATGATATTTAGTATTTTGCTGCAATCTGCTGCAGCCTGCCTCAGGAAACAGTTGAGAGGCTTATCTTCCCACCTCTGCAACATGTAAATCAGTGCTATGCAGCTCTCTGTGCCTCTGCTGCTGCCTTTTACTTGACTCTATCTTTACGAAGTCTCTTGACCGGAAAATGAACTGTAATGCAATTACATGGAGTGGAAAAATACAAACTGTTTCCAAATCACAAAAGGTCAATGGTTCATCATATTAGATTTTCTTTCTGCTCATCACAGTGAACAGTCTTTTGAGGGCATCTCTGCTCTGGGTCTCTTTTATCAGCGACTCAAGCTTAGAGGGTACTAATGTTTCATATTTGATAACCCTTTTGCAATTCACATTTGATGAAATATACATATTTTTTGCGTGGAGAGCAGCAAGTGAAACCAAAGAAAACGGTTCAGATGAGTCATAATAAGCTGGGTGAGCCATCCATTTTAGGCCCACAGATTTCAGCCAATATTTTAATGATTATCAATTTATGTTAGTTTTTGTACAGATTAAAACAGAATACACAGGAATAGATACAACCAGCCCTGTAGCTTTGGGTGGGCCTGGGTCCACCTGGGGCACCTTAATATTATTTGAAGCCCCGGGGCTATGGATGTTTTGGAGGCCCTCCTGACCCTCCACAATATACCACAGCAACTTTAATTCAGACCCTTCTTCAATGGACTGTGACAAATATTTAAAGGAGTGCCCTCACGATCAGGACAACAAATATGTATATAAGTCATCATTGCAAGACAATACATCATACTGAGCTAGGTTTTAAGACAAACAGTCTAGTGTGCACAGTGGCAACACAACAACATCTTGTCCATTAAAATCCCACAAAAAAGGCAAAGAACTGGTATGTTATTTGGGTTGGGGTCCTTCCTTTTTGATCTAAAACTCTCTTTAAAACTATGCAATTTTACATAATTTTGGACCATTTTTAATACAGTGGATAATGGCCAAAAAGTGTAAAAATAAACTTTGTTATAATAAATATTTTATCATCTACACATATCACAGATCACATATACACACACTGTCAAGCCTCTTTGCTTGGTGCCGTTCTGTGTGGCGTTTGCATGTTCTCCCCATGTCAGCATTGCTTCCTCCCACAGTCCAAAGACAACAGATTGGGTTAACTGTTGACTCTAAATTGCCCATAGATGTGAATGTGAGTGTGTCAGCCCTGTGATAGCCTGGCAACCAGTCCACCTTGTACTGTGCCTTCGCCTTCCAGTTTCAGCTGGGGGCGGCTCCAGCCCCCCCCCCCCCGCAACCCTGAATACAATAACAGATAATGGATGGATTGATTGATATCAATGGCGATATCTGATGGCGATATCTAGTGGTTTGGTTGCAGATTGCAAGTAGGGATCTGTAAGCAGAAATATTCAATGAAAACACAATAATTATTAGTCTCTGATGAAAACATAGTGCCGAATATTACTTTTATTATTATTATTATTATTATTGTTATTAATTATGTTCCTGCTTATAGAGCCCTTGAAATGTTACACACTGTTCCTTTAATTCTCCCGGCAACGTTTGCCTTTTAAAATCATGTCCTGTGAATCAATAGAGCCAATTCAGAAAACTTTTCAATACAGATTCATTTATTATGTTTAATTTATGGTGGTTCCCAGCTCCAGACGTCCAGACCCCCGACCTGCCCATTTTAAACTTCTCTCTGCTGCAGCACCTCAACCAGGTGATGCTCAGCCCTGATCCAACAGTGAGGGCTGCTGAGGTGCATGTGGTGCGTTCACAACATAACCTACGTACTAAGTTGTGTTATTGATTTATTTTCTAATACTCTGGGAACAATAAATATATTAACATTGAGGCATATAACATTTTCAGCTTTCTAACAGAATGACTGCTGACTCACTCTCATTGCCAATTTTATTATTATATGTTATGCTCTGATTTTGTAGGACGTGGAGACTTTATACAGAGCCCTCGTTCTCACAGCCCTTCCCGTGCCGTGCATAAAAAGTCCGATTTTATTTCAGTGGCGGTGAACACAGCACATAGCAGATCGCAGCACCCCCTCCTCCTCTCTCAATCAGCGCTCAGCTGCTGTCTCTGATTACACGTGGTGACGGCAGCTGGTGGAAACACGAACAGGAAGCCGTGAACTTTATCAATTTTAAACAAATGCTCCACTGTGTTTATTGTCTGCGTCAAACAGTTACATAAAATCAGTACGAGCACATGGATGCATTCGGCTGGAAGTCACCAGATAACATGGTCACTACTTAAACCCAAACACCTGTGCGTTTAGGAGCAGGAGGACGATGTTCAGCCATCATTGTCAACCAAGATCTAGGCTGCTCCTGCACCAGTTTCTCCTCAACAGGAGCCGAGTAATAACGACATTATCTGGCTCCTCGTCACCCTCTAATAACAAGCTGTAGGCCTGCTGGTGAAAGACTCTTCAGCTGTCATTTGGATAAAAACTGATGTCAGGACGTCACCAGACTGTCCCTGCTCTCCTTTGAAAGACATGATGAAATCATTTCAGTGTTCAGCACCAAGCCACGTCATCTCCAGCTGTAATCATCAAAAGTAAGATCATTTACTATCTTTATTATTGGGTATATATGTGCGTTTGGCTGTTATGCTGATGTTGCTGCCAGCTGTGTGTGAACATGTGGCTGCCATGCCAGGCTATGTTAAAGTGTATTTTTAACATCTATCCATATGCTTGATCAGTGATGCTGTTGCTCATGTCAGCTGTGTGTGAATGTGGCCGCCGTGCCAGGCTATGATGAAGTGTATTTTTAATTTAATGCAGGTGCTCCATCCATGTATTTGACTGATGATGCTGTGTGGATATGTGGCCGCTGTGCCAGGCTGTGTGACGCTGTTAATGTTTGTCTTGTTGGATCAGAATCAGCTTGATTGTCCAGTAATGAGTAGACCTACACACAGAGGCTACCAGGACTCTGGTTATTTTGCTGTCATGGTGCATACTGAAATAGAAATGCAACTAACAACAAGGTCAACAAAGCTGAACAAGGAACAACATACAATATGTGGCAGGATGTTTCTGTCGATTATAAATAATAGTGCAATAGTGCAAATACGCTGAAATAAATATTGAATGATTAATGTAGCAGGTTGCTTTATATGTATGGCATGGGTGGATATGCAGGCTACAGTATGCATGTGTACGTGTCAGGTGCCTGTAACATTAACTCTGTTGTAGTGGCCGATTTTGTTTAACATAGAACTTTGTAAGTAGACGTTTGGTCTTGGATGGGCTACCTGATTTTCTCTGTGCCCACCCACACTGTGATTTCTTCCTATGCCACTGAGCTTTAGAGGTGCTGATTTTGTTACCTTGCGTCAGAGCCAGGCCAGGTGTTTCTCCCTTGTTTCCAGTCTGTATGCTAAGCTGAGCTAGTCAGTTGCTGGCTCCAGCTACATAGTTACTGCCAGCACAGAGTGATATCAAACTTCTCATCTATCTCTTGGCAACATCTCCCAAAATTGTATTCTTTTTACGATTCCTCTAAATGCTGGATGCTTTGCTGTGGAAGTAATGTTTTTTGTCATTATGCCATCAACTATCCCAAACTGCATTAGTTCCAGACAGTTTGCCATATTTCCATCTACAATTGAATTGTAGAAGCAACAACAACATTTCCACTGTTCAATTTTATGTAGAGAAAAGTGAAAGGGCCGTGGTAATACCGGATGCTTCAATGTGACTTTTATCAGCCTATTTTGCCAGGATGCATTAAGTGGCACAAAGTGGGAAGTGGCCGGCCTTCTATTTTTATTGGAATTTATGGCCGTTTGGATGCACTGCGGCCACAAATGGAAAATGAGCAACATTAAAAGATGGATAGGAGGAGCAGAACAAAGGAAAGCCATTCTCTGAAAAAGTCTACACACCAATTCCACCTTTAATGTGACCTATAACGTACAATTCAATTGAAAAACAAACTGAAATCCTTTAGGGGGGAAACATAAGAATAAAAAAACTATAATGTGATTGCATAAGTAAGCACACTTATAATTGGGGATGCGGCAGAATTAACCAATCTCATTCAAACTCATGTTAAATAGTGACTCTGATTAACCCAAATAAAGTTCAACTGTTCTAGTAGGATTTTACTCACATTTAGTTGCATCTTACAGCAAAAGCTGTGGGCTGCAAAGAGCTTACAAAGCACCAAAGGATCTCATTGTTGAAAGATAGCAGTCAGGAGAAGGGTTCTAACTACCAGTCAATTTTTGGCACAAAAACTGGCGTCTGTTAGAAAGCTGATGATGAATTTCACCTTTCAGCACGACAACGACCCAAAGCAAACATCCAAACCAACAAAGAAAGGCTTCACCAGAAGAAGATTAAAGTTGTGGAATGGCCCAGTCAGAGCCCAGACCTGAATCCTACTGAAAATCTGTGGGGTGACTGAAGAGGGCTGTGCACAGGAGATGCCCTCACAATCTCACAGGTCTGGAGCACTTTTGCAAGAAAGAGTGGGCAAATATTGCCAAATCAAGATGTACCATTGCTGATAGACTCCTACCCAAAAAGACTGAGTGCTGCAATAGAATCAAAAGTTTTTTTTGTTTTTTACTTTGTTTCCAAAACTGTTTCAGTTTGTTTTCCAATTGTACAGGTTATAGGTCACATTAAAGGTAGAAACAGTTCTGAAATGATTTATCATGGGCTCGTTTTTTTACATCACAAAAAATGGCATTTTAATAGGGATATGTGGGCATTTTCTATCCACTGCATCTGTATGTAGAATTAGATCTAGGAGCAGAGACAGTTCAGATGTGAGCCTGAGACTGTTTCATCTCCTATCATTCCCTGCTTGTGGTAGAAAATGTATAAAACTGCCTCAGCTGGAACAGATATATAGTATTTCCTGATATGTCAGACAACTGCCCAGTGGGCTTACAACTTAGGATGTGAAGCTATCTTTCAGTTTGTTTGTAAAGGCCATTAAAAGTCAGACTCCTTCCAAGGAAACAGTGACTGCACTTATGTGTGGAAATGTCTGTAACTTGTCAGTGTCCTGGTGTCAAACCCAGTATTCTCTGCTTTAAAATATTCACACTTTTAGTGATGTTAATGATGATAGATTTCATCTGCTCATTCATTGTGCTTGTTGCATATTTTAGAGCTGCCTCTCCCTCATGTAAAACATGCCTTTCCTTCCTAGTGGAGCTGCATGGAAATAATGAAAGCTGTTAAAACACTCATATAATGTAGATGGGACCTGAACATCTATAACTCTCACCTCATTAGAAATTCCAGTCAGAAGTCCCTCTCATATCTTACCCACACAAGGAGTTGACACCAGTGCGCTCATGTAAATAAACCACGACAAAAATATTTATCTTTCTCAGAGTTAAACATCCTTACAGTTATCTTCCCCTCTGTCAGTTGGAGCGCTCACACAGAAATGTAGCAATTACACAGCAAGATGTTGTCTCATACATATGGAGGATGGACTGCATTTTACCAACCTGGCAGACTTAAATTGTGGGGGCTGGTAAGGTGGGACTCAGGGTCAGTGTTCAGCAGTGGAGCGTGTGCTGTGTCTGACACGTACAATTTCGATTTAAGATGTCATGGCTGCAATTCAGGTTTCTGATTCTGCGTGTGCCTCTAACAGGAATATTTGGCTTTGCCTTGGCACTAGTAATTGAATGTATAAAGCTCACTTAGCTTTGTCATCCACAAGCTTTCTGGGTTGAGTGCAGATGAGGAACCTTAACCCTGGGCAACATAAAAAAACAATTACACCGTATATTAAATTGACACTGCCAGCAACAGAAAGCCAGGTTCGGATTATGTTTGGTAAAAATAACATGTCTTGTCAGGGAAGTGAAGCAACAGCAGTTTGCAATAATGAGCTTCACACTGTGTTTAAATGGAGGTTCAATTTCACTTCAGGTGGTTAACATGAACACTAATATTACTTTTATGAGTTTGTAGAATCCTGGTTGTGTTTTTGCATGTAAACAGTTTCATACGCCTGGATTGAATTATTTAGATATTAGGCAATAAAATGTGGACATGGGATGGATCTTCAGTCTGACCTTAAGCTTGCGTTCTTTCTAACAGCCAGCAGGGGGCGACTCCTCTTGTTGCAAAAAGACATCTGACTGAAAAGAAGTCTATGAGAAAATGAGTCTACCTCTCACTTGATTTATTACCTCAGTAAACATTGTAAACATGAGTTTATGGTCTCAATCGCTAGTTTCAAGTCTTCTTCAACACAGCATGATGTTCATTTAGTAAATTATGGTCCCATTTATAGTCAAATAGATGATAAAGGTGATAAAGGCAACTTTCTAGACTCGGACAGTAACGTTAATATTGCTGCTGCTTAGCTGCGGTGTTCTTCTCGACTTAATCACTTGAATGACACAAATATCGCTTACACGACGTCCAATCTCGTAAACATGGTAAAAACGACCCCATTTGAAGGCACCATATATTTGTAATATTTTATTGGTCAACACAGGCTGTTTTGGCCGAATATGACAATAGAAGTTTTACTCTTGTATGACACTTTATAGGTGGAAGGGGAAACTAAACCAAAAATGCAGCAGAGTCCTTGCAGCCAGAAACAAAAATGGGCTCATTCTTAAAAGCTGAATGAGCTCAGTGGGTACAGAAATGAGGGCAGCTGGATGTGGGGGAGCCGGATGGACCTATATTGACGCAGACATTCAGAAACCTGGATATTGTTCAATAATATATAAGAGGATAAGAATAACCAGGTTTCTCATGTTACATGTGAATTTCACATCCCTTATATGGTCAATACCAATAAAACCAGGACACCAGTGTCCATGGAAACTTGACATTCATAACAAAAGCAGCTATGAACAGGATCAACACAAAATCATGCATCTAAGAGTTATTACTTCTTTTGATGATAAAAGCAACAGACTGACAACATTCCTGTCCTTAACGGAGCCTTAACTCAGCAGTGGAAGAGTGATCACATGTTGGTTTAAAGTGTCTAATTATGGGTAAAAGCACAGCACAATCTTGAATTCACTCTAGGAGCGGGACAATTAGTTAAGTGGATGGTAAGGATCCAGCTTACACCAATTTTGATTAATATTTGATCAGCTGCCAAACATACAGCAAGGAAATGACTGTAAAACATTTAACAATGAGAACAATTAGACACAGTTTCACTGGAGTCTGCATCTGGCACAGATACAGTTTCCCTTTCCCCCCATAAGGCTTATTACTATCTTTAGAGGATACAGAAGAAGACGATTAGACATGTAGTAGTCCTTAAAGTACACAGTTAGTGATTCATGACTAAATCTGCTGAAGCTGTCGTTTGTTTTTCCTATCAAGTGCATCATCTGGAAGAGTGACTGCTGGTAGGTCAGAGGGAATTAAACTCAAAACATTATTCATGTGATTTGAGGCGATGCAATCAATGTTTTTGAAAATGAATGTGAGCCACAAACAACTAAGACTTTAAATTATTCTTCATGTTTCACATTCATTTTTATCACTGAATACAGTGTTGAGGGTTTTCTCATCCCAGCAGGGTTTCTTGATCTCACAGGTACCACTTCATCCATGTTGTATTACAGTTTGTTTTTTCCGGTTGGGAACATAGCTTTGGTGATGTTTGAGTATGAGTGAGAAAACAATTCATCAATTCTGAAAGATGTGGTCATTGAATGAGTGTGCAAAGCTCATACAAAGTAGCTAGGGCTGTCAATCAATTAGAATATTTAATTGCATGATTGTCCATAGTTAATTTGCAATTAATTGCAAATTAATCACACCTTTTTTCTTAAACTGTTGATAATGTACCTTAAAGAGAGATTTAACATTGGAGAGGGCAGATATGTTTACTATATGCAAATGTATGTATATATGTATTATTTGAAAACAATTAACACAAAACAATAACAAATATTGTCCAGAAATCCTCACAGGTACTGCATTTAGCATAAAGGACATGCTCTAATCATAACATGGAAAACTGCAGCCCAACAGGCAACAACAGCTGTCAGTGTGTCAGTGTGCTGACTTGAGTATGACTTGCCCCAAAACTGAATGTGATTATAAGATAAGATATTCCTTTATTAGTCTCACAGTGGAGAAATTCCGTTTTTACACTCTGTTGTTAATTCACACAGTACACATAGACCTGAAATACATACATGCACAAACAGGACCCATAGACCTGCATTAATGGAGAGATGTCAGAGTGAGGGGGCTGCGCCTGACAAGCACCCCGAGCAGTTGCGGGTTTGGTGCCTTGCTCAGAGGCACCTCGGCAGTGCGCAAGAGGTAAACTGGCACCTCTCCAGCAACCAGTTGGTCTTGGTCTATGTTGGGACTTGAACCGGTGACCTGAGCTACTGCCGCCCCCATAAATTAAAATAAAATAAAAATTATCATAAAGTGGGCATGTCTGTAAAGGGGAGACTCGTCGGTACCCACAGATTCCATTTTCATTCACATATCTGGAGGTCAGAGGTCAAAGGACTTATATGAAAATGGCCTAAATTTTGCATTATTATGGAGCTTTATTTATCCTCCTTTCCAACTGGCTAGTATGACAATGTGCCAATGGATTTCCTAGGTTTTCTATTTTCACAGGATGCCTGTATCTTCACTCTCGGCTACAACCTAAAAAGGTGCAAGTTGCGTTAATGCATTACAGAAATTAATGGCCTTAAAACAAATTTGCATTAATTTTGATAGCCCTAAGAATAACACAAAATTACTGTAAATTAGCCTGCAGTTTGCATCTAGACTGAAAAAAATAAACTCCAAACTGGGCCATTCAACACTGAGCATGTCTTTTTATTCCTTGACATGAAAGACTTGTTAGGACAAGAGAACGTGCAAGGCGTGATGTGGATGAGAACGGCTGGCTTTCATTTTGTGCACAATATACTACAAAGACAACAGTGATGCATATTGTGAAGCTTATGTTGTTTTTTAGGTAATTTTGAATTAGGTGACAGTGTTACTGTTTGGAGGTAAATGTCAGTGATGCTGATGGTGGAGAAGTACTCAGATCTTTTACTCAAGTAAAGGTAGAATCACAGTCAATAAATACTCTGTTAAAAGTGAACATCCTGTAAAATTTTAACTTATAATTCACAAGTATTTGCAGCAAAAAAAGTACTCACTATGTGAAATGGCTCCATTCAAAGTGTTAGATTTATTCTTAGTCAACTCAGTTTTATTTGTATAGCTCAAAAGTCACAACCTGTACAGGACTCGACACCCTCTGTCCTTTTACAGTATGACCTTCTCATTATTTTTTGGAATATATTCATTGCCATCTATGCAACATGTGAATGTCAAAGTAGAGCTCATAATGTTGGGCAGTTTCATCTATAACACTGCGTATTTTGTAAACGGATTACAGATCTAGAAAGTATCCAGTAACTATAGCTGTCAGATAAATGTTATGGAGTAAAAAGATATTTCAATATTTCTCTCTGAAATGTGATGAAGCAAATGTGTAAACCAGCATGAAATGGAAATATAAAAGTGAAGTACAAGTCAAATTTGTACTTTACGTGAATAAATAGAGTAATATGAAGCTATTCCACCACTGGATCCCGAGAAGTGTTTTGTGTTTTGGTTGCATTAGTTCATTTTACTGCTGAACTGCATGTCGATAAAGAGAAACGTCTGAACAAGTGAAAAAGTGAGAGTCAGAAGTGTTTACTCTCAACCACAATTTGCCTTTATAAGGAAAATTCATTTGAAAGAGAAAAGTATGCAACCTATGACACATTGTAGATTCCTTCAATGTATTCAGCTGCGCCTGGTGCTTTCAGCCCTTTTGTGTGAGTTCTACCATGAGGAGGATCAGTCATGCCTTAGACCAGACTCAAAAGAAAAGGGAGCACCAGCACCGAACTTAGACGTGCTGCCAGATGTTGTGGTGAAGAAAAGTCTCCTGTTGGCCTCGTTGTACTGGCTGGGTGACAAATGGAGACGGGGCAAGGAAGCAATGAATAGTCAAATGACCTTCAGCGGGGTGAATGCTAATGTAAAATACAGTGAGGCTGGACAACAGGGTCACAGGATTCTCACCCATGCGGTTAATAGGAGTGACGGGAATGGGTTGACAGTCAAACTGCATGCTGTTGTTGTCCAAGTCAAAAGAAATATTTCACCGGCGGTCAGGGAATACAGAGAGAGAGAGAGGAGGACTTGTGGATGCCGAAAACATCCTTGATACTTGTAAAAGTGTACTTTAAGTGCAAAGAAGTTCAAACCAGGAAAAAGCTGTTTGAAAATTCTTTGTGGTCTAATTGTTTTCACGTCATAATTTCTTAAAATTAGGGCCCTTGTTGCATCTGGCAAATTGGATAGGAAAACCTATTTGAGCAATCATTTTTACAGCTTTTATGGCTGTTTTGTCTCATAGGTGACAGCGCTGAAAAGCACAGTCACTAATTACTGTTGTGTGTGATGTGTAGGCGGCTCCCGGTGTGTGTGTGTGTGTGTGTGCTGTTTAAAATTCACTGTTGTGATTGTCTGCATATGTGCTTTCACAGCATGTTTCTGTAATTACAGTACATCGAGTTTTGCAAAGACTTTTGTTGTATTGAGAGAACAATTTGAAAGTCACGAGAAACAGACAAATCACAAAATGAAAATGAAATTGCCTCAATATTTAAGCCCTAGGAAGTAGTAGAACTGTGCTGCACTGGACAGATTAGTACCTGTCTCATTGGGAATTATGGGAAGGTGAAAAGAAAGGAAGTATTAAGGCAGCAGATTTTTGCAGTATTAGCTACAAATTAATCAATTACTTGCCTCTGAATGGGAAAATTATCAAGACAGCCCGATGGTTGACATCTAACGTGTGTGTCACTGAAAATGTTGGAGCCCTCCCCACTTTTCAACTCTGCATCCCTTCCCTAGAGGGATCGCAGGAAGCACGGACGGGATTGTTCACATTTGAGTTCACATCCCAGCCCTAGCCTGACGATCTGGGATCTGAACTCACCCTATATCTCCCGGTTCTTGATTGCAGCTGCGCTGGTGCCAGAGGGACGCCGGCAGCCATGCTGGGCGGACTGGTCCCTTCCTCATCTGATGGGGAACCCTGTAGGTGAAACACCTACTAAGGTTGAGTGGCATGACTCTCTTACACACATTACATTATGTATTATATCAAATCTACGTCTGTGCTAAATACTGTGTTGCTAAAAGTAAATTCTTAAAGATGCTAAATTTGAAATTCAGAGCTTTAATATGCAGCATATAACTATTTGCTAAGTAAAGCTATAGAGGATCAATGTCATCCTGAGCTAGATGGTTAAGACTAGGCACTGACATCGAAAAGTTAAGGTTAGGATAGGTTGTTGGGTCGTGAGAGTTTTTGCATGTTTTCACATATTTTCGCAATTTGCATGTCACATTCTCGACACAACCCTCTCTTTGTGTTGTAATCCAAGCTTCTCTGTGCTTTGTTTATGTAGCCGGTCCAGCTGTGCATGCATGTTAGTGCATAACTCCGACCCAACCCAAGGCGCCATTGTAGAAGCGTAGTACCTACCCTCCAGTTCCCCCCAAGACAAAAACTGTTATTTCTGTCAGCAGCCCAGTCACCAGGAAATTCAGTCATTTTCACTGTACAAATGTAGTATTTTATGCTCAACCATGTAGCTTTTTTCCCCTAAACCTAACTTTGTTACATTGTTTTGTTTCATTATTATTTGAACACAAACCGTGATGTTTTTTCTAACCTTAACTAAGTAGTTTTACTGCCTAAGCCTAACCAGTCATTTCACAACGTTAACCATGTGGCATTGCTTTTCTGCAAGCGTGACATGAAACTATTCGTGAAACATATTTTTAGTCCAGAAAAGTTGTGATTCAAAGTATTTGTGGTTTGCAGAAATGTCCAATGCTAACATTTTTTTTTTTTTTGGCGACTGGGTTGCTGTTAGCGTTGTTACCGTTGTTTGCACTGTTCATCAGATGCAAGCCGCCGGCTCAGCCTCTGCCATGTTGAGAGCCGTGTGGAGGCAATCCCTCCATTACTCCATTGTTTTGAATTTAGAAAATTAGCCCTTTTAAGTGGACGAGCTGCTAAAGGGAAACACGCTTTAGACTAATTGTCAGGTTGCTGATGCATGAGTTATATCAGCATTAGATTCAACAAATAACAGGCTGACATTGCACTGCAGTCAGCTGCTTTGTGTTGAATGAATGCACCATAGCACATGACAATGACTGCTACTTACATGGGGACTTAATGACTGACCTATTGCATGATGGGATTTTCAGCATAATGAAACTGTAAAATTAAAATGTGTTGGTTGGATGCCAAGCTATGTATACCTCAGTTCTTTATTCAAAATTAAACATGCGAGCATCCTAGAAGCTCTAAACTGACCACATCTCTCTCTCTCTCTCTCTCTCTCTCTCTCTCTCTCTCTCTCTCTCTCTCTCTCTCTCTCTCTCTCTCTCTCTCTCTCTCTTTCTCTTTGCATTTCTTCTCTATTATCTGCTATTGAATATAAATGCACATCATCAAACGTCTGCACAATGTAGCACAGGCAAAGGAAATGCCAATGAGGCCCACTCCAAAGGTTAACCTGTCGGCATCTCTAAACAGGGGTCTCTATAGCAGATACTGGCAGCCTTTGATTTCCTTGAACACTGCAGAGCTCTGAAGCTTTCAAGTCCTCACTAAAGAGACCCGCACACAGGGTGTGGACTAAGACATTAGAGTTACTTGTGTAGTTGTACATAGGGGAAGCTGATCCTCGCAGATTTCCTCTCTCCTTATTTCTGTTATGTAACTTTCACTGAAATGATCAATAGGAACAGATTGTTTTTTTTTTTCTCCTTCATATGCGAAGCAATGTCCTTCCCTCTCTGGGCCCTCCAGTCAAGGTTAGCATGAGGGTGAGCTGCACTATTGATGGACTTGATCTCACATCAAACTGCAAGGCTTATGCACTCACAGTGGCCCTTGCAAAGGCTGTGGGTTTGCATCTCAATGCAGAACTGAGCTTGACGTTGTCTGATGTGCAAACACACCAGTCAGGACAGATTAAGTACATAGGTTTTAAATAGGCTGATCCCACACACCCCTTATTAACAGCGACACTACAGTATGTCACTGTCATGCTGATGTGCCAGTGCAGAATGCAGGGCCACAACTAACAATTATTTTAAACCAATTATTTTATATATAAAATATAGAAAATAGTGAAAATGTCCATCACAAATTTCCATTTTCAAATTGCTTTTTTTGTCCAATTAACAGTTCTGTTAAATTTATAATAATAATAATAATAATAATAATAATAATGTAGAATTTGCTTATCTAAATTGTTGCTAATTCATTTTTATGTTTCAATCAACTAATTGTTGCAGCACGATCATATTGGGCCCCGCGGCATACAAATCCTGGTTAACATGGAACACCAGAACGCAATGAATCGCTGCCCGTTCAGCTAAATGTACAAGAGACAGATACAAGAAAAATGAAAAGCAACAATAAAGCTTTTACATTAAAGGTCTTATTGACAACATTTTTATGTAGACTAATAATTATAAATACATAAATAATGCATCCACAGAGCTTTTAGAAAGGAGCTGAATGAAAGTATGGCTTTTCCAAGTGCATTAATAGTTTAAAAAAAAAAAAAAATTGGCGGGTCCAAAATGGATGATTGGTTTATCTCTGTGGACGATATGTGACGTTTGGTTCCCACTTCTGATGAGACTTCTAACAAGGTGTGACATCTCGTGGCTGAATATTATCGATGTTATCAATAGCACCTTTAATATCTGATGGACAATTTCTAGCCATGTTTTTACTTCTGGTTTTTAGTTTTTCCTGATTTTTCAAAACATGCATTTCCACAGATAAACGGTAGCAGAATGATTAATAACGACACTACATTGGAACCGCCCGCCTGCCTCAGTTTGTCTCAGTGACATGATGTTGATGCTAATATTCACAGGTGCGACATGTTCCAACATCTCCCAGCAGAGGTTTCTTCGCTTCATTTTGAAGTCATTATGCTGAAACTTACAAGCCATAAACCATTCTGCTGAAGCCTTGCTAAACTGCAATAAAGTTTTCAATAAAAACTGTTGGTGCAAATGTAAATTTCCACTTGCTGCTGAAATGATGTTCACATGCATCTCATTTGTAAACAGGCGTTATTGGCATTTGCCTTCAACACAGGCAGCACAAGTGCATGTTCTTCTGATATAGTAGCATCAGCCTTTATATTTTAGTTATTTAACCAGAATAATTATCTTTTTTACATTTAAAGCTGCACTAATCAGTGTCTTTATCTTAATAATGAGTCAAATAGCTATGTATAATGTGAAAAGGGTTGTTTGAGGTGACACACCCACAGAAAATGAGCACAGACTCTGTAGGTCCCTTCAGCTCTATGGCATATTTTAGCATCTTCAGCTAATGGGTTTGGTTTTACGCCAGAGTTTAATGTTTTAGCTCTCTGACAATGCTCTCATCAACCTGATCTCAAGCCACATCACACAGCAGTTTATGGGCGAAAAAAGCTCTGTTGAATCAAGTGTATGGTACCTTTGGAACACCAGACAGCAGAGTTAGGGACGAACTGGTAAACATAGTGGAGCATTTAACAACTTAAGAGCGAGATACTTCCCCAGGGGCTGGTAGGGACCAAAAACACAGCTAAAAGAGGCTTTCATTCATCAGGTGGCTCGAGACATGACAGCGTTTTCCTATGAATGTACAACAACAATGTCAGTGTCAGTCTCGTTACTTGCATACAGTCTAATCAAAATAAGCTTCTGTCTTCACAGGAAACAACTTCCTTGGATTTAGGCAAAAAAGTGACATTGTTAGGTTTACGAAAAGATTGTGGTTTTGCTTAAAGTAGCTTGGAAGGTGCTTTATTTGACTGACATGAAAAAAATGGTGACTTCTGGTTTCACATGGGACACGAACATCTGTTTTGGGTTAAAATCTGGTGTTTTTGATGAATGAGTATATATATATATATATATATATATATATATATATATATATATATATATATATATATATATATATATATATAGTAGCAGTATCCAGTTAAATGCTGGATTTCAATATTTTGCAGATTTTAACAAAATCATTATGTCAGGATGTGAGGAAATCTTTGAAATTTTCTTTCAAAGCATTTTACTGCTAAATAGATGCAATACTCTCAGTCTTGTATGTCTTTATAAGGCTGGCAGCATGAAATATCTATGCTTTGTGCTATGTGTCAGAAGAAGGCTTAGATGGAGTGACGTGTTATTACTGTATTTTTAGTGAAAATGATAATAATAATACATTTTATAAGCGCCTTTCATGAAGGACACTTTATAGATAAATAAGATGAGTCTATACAAGATTACAGTTGAAAGAACAAGAAAATGAAATTTGAAAATACATACAGATAAATGGCTATATTCATAATAAACACATTACAAAGTACCCCGAAAGGCTAAACTAAAGAGATGTGTTTTCAATTGTGATTTAAACAAAGCAGTAGATGAGCACTGGCGCAGACCCCGAGGGAGAGCATTCCACAGGTTAGGGCCGGCCACACTGACGGCCCTGTCACCCATAGTGCAGAGCCTGGAGGGGGGCGTGGAGACTAGATGGGCACCAGAGGAGCACAGAGAGCAAGTCGGTGTGTAGGGGTTGAGAAGACTGGATCAGTAGGAAGGGGCAAACCCATGGAGAGATTTATAGACAAGCAGAAGAACTTTGAAACAAATGCGATATTTAATTGGGAGCCAATGCACTTCCTGAAGGGTGGGTGTGATGTGCTCCCAGGACTGTGTGTGGTAGAGATCTCTCGCAGCAGAAATTTGGACATACTTTAACCTTTTTCACCCACCAGAGGATACTCCAAGGAGGAAGGCGTTACAGTAGTGGATGTTATAAAGGCATAAATCAGAGTCTCTGCAACTGGCCAAATTTTGTCTGTGAAATTGTAAAATTCTGAAGGAAATTTTGTCAGTAAATTTCAGTCGTAGGTATGTGTGAATATCTGTCATTTGTTACTTGGATTTAGACATTGTTCTATATGTGGTATCTCTACAGTGGTTACCAGTGCTGCTGAACACTGCTAATCTGCCACTGACAATGCTAGTTAATGTTGAAGATGCTTTTTAAAGCTTTGTTTCAAGTATTCATTTAGTTCTGGAGTGCTTATGACACTGAGTAGGCTGCACAAAATAGATGATAGAAAAGTGCTCTTCTTCACTGACTCATGAACATAAAGCCTATCTACACCTGATGGGGAGAATCCATTAGTCACAGAGCTGTTGTTGGTTTGTGCATCCAGTTTTTAGGAAAATCTTGATGGATGTTTGTGATTAAAAAAAAAAAATATCCACAGAAATCAGTATCTGGATAAAGCTGAGGTTCAGCTCAGCACTGTGTCAAGTTGCTCTAGTCATTAATCAGAAATAAACATCAATTAATGATTTATTTAAAATGAATTGTAAATGTGTATAAGGGTTTAGAACATTGAGTCACGTACATGATGGCCTTTCCCATGCTCTATTATGTCTCATAAGTTGTTGCAGCAATTTTTGGGTGGATACTATTTATTACAAAGATTTGCTGCTAAAGTTAACCCTTTTTTCACTACAGAATTGACTAAAATAATAAATCCCTCCAAAATACCACATTAAGACACCAAGACTTTGAGGAACATCATAGAAAAGCGATGCTGTGATTTGATATTTAAAACATTTAACATTTGAAGATTTCTGCGAGAGTTGCATTTTTTTGGTGATTGGATGGCAAGCACTTCTGTTCTGGAAACTGCTTAGAAACCCCCTTATTTTCAAACTACCTAGGAAAGCCATCCATCTTCTGAATACTCTAGGTCTCTATTTTGAGGCTATTAAGTTCTATGAGGCTGTGAGGTCGAGAGGTCACCAAAGGTCAATTTATACAGTTTTATACAACCTTAAAAAATGGTGTCACCACATGAAATCGCTACTATGGGGACTAACAATATGACACATGAATACAACTGAGCTCATTGGATCCACAAGAGTCTCAGCTTTACAGTGATACCCAAATTATGTACTTCTAGGACTGCTGAGGGACTCCAGTATGCAGAAATATTCAAATACACCGTGTACACCATAAACTGTTAAACCGTTTTAGAATCAGCAAAAATAGCACATTTACACTGCATGAAAAAAACTGCATGTCTTTGCCCCAAACTGCATGTGATTATCATAAAGTGGGCATGTCTGTAAAGGGGAGACTCGTGGGTACCAATAGAACACATATGTTGAGGGAAGAGGTCAAGAGAGCCTTTTGAAAATGGCCATGACAGTTTTTCTTCACTAAAATTTAGCCCAGCTTTTGAGCGTTGATTAGCCTTTTTCCTGACATGTTAGCATGACATGGTTGGTGCCAATGGATACCTTAGATTTATTTCCTGGATGTAGTGTCATGTGTTATTTGTGTTGTCACTGTAGCTTTAAAGCTGAACCTACTAGATCCTCTGAAAGACAGTTAAGTCAGTCAGGATTGGTCTCAGGAGGTTAAGGGAAAATCTCATGGTTGGGCTTAAAATAAGTACATAAAACATGTACGAGAAACGTGACAAATGTCACATGACAACCATCACTACAAAACATGTGACAAATGTCAATATGTAACTTGCAAAACAAAACACTGGTCTCCCGCTTAAAAGTCCTCTTTGTTTGACCCAATTGGCCTCCTGGCTTTCTCACTTTCTATTCTACTGAACTAGCTCTGAAGTTAGACTTCCGTGACGACACCAGATGTGACAAACGTCGCTACAAAACCCTGCACCTTCATGCAGGCGTGTGATATTCACATCTCAGCGACGCAAAACATGACCCTGACACGCTTTCTCTCAGTGGACAGGTGGGTCTATAGCACACTTTGCAGTGACACTGGGCTGCACCATACTCCCAGTTTGCTGACTCATCTTAAATGTTGGGCTCTCTACATGTACGTTTTCCGTCTCCAACATTATGGCATAACATGTAATTGTTAAATCCAGCAATAATAAATAAGATAAGAGCTTGCAACCTGAATATTCTTAAGTAGATCAAAAATAGAAATAAGTTCTCCATTGGAGGTTGAAAGCATTTGGCTGACACAACCACAATGGACGTACTAATTCAAACTGGTTACCGATATATTTGCCTTGCCACGCAATAGAGCTATATACTGTTGTTTAGGCCGCATTGTGTCATATTATATTTCAATCACTTACAGCCCCAATCCACTTGTGAGGAATATGAATGAGGTTTCCTCATGGGCAGCAGCAGTTTAAACACAGACCTTAGTTGTCATGCTAATGGTGTTATTTCTAATCAGGCACAACTGTCATGCTTGATAACAACCGCCGAGATGTTGGTCTGCTGGGTAGAAACTGTACTCCCTTCACAGGGGACACAGGGAAACTGAATCCGCCAGCGATGACTCTGTGTCGAAAAATCAAAGCATTAAAATACTCTTATAGCATCTGTCAGTTTAGTTGAATGTTCAGTTGATGGTGCAGGGTGGGTGGGGGGGTGACATCACTCTGGGAGGCAGCCATCTTTGTGCCCTCGGCCAATAAACACATTTTCATGATACTTTTACAGTCTGCCAAGAAGCTATATATATATATATATATATATATATATATATATATATATATATATATATATATAGCCCCCCATTAGCCATCAGCCAGCGCTGATCTGAATTTTGCCATTTTTAAACATTAAATATCAAAGTTGATTGCTGTCAACAAGTTAGACCAAAAGCAGAGTGGGTGGGTGTGGTGGGTGTTTGGTCTGTTGCGCTTAATATTCCTCCTCTTCATGAGACAGTGGCTGTTCCATCACAGTGTTATATTTTATTTCGTGTTTGTATTAACTTTTTAACGTATAGCACTTGACATGAACATGTAAGTCTAGTTAGGGTATTGTATATGAAATAAAACACCCCAGACAGACTGCCATGTGAGATGGTTGCTTAATTGATTTTCAGGCTTTGACTGACTGAATCAACCTGGCAAGATGGAACCAACTCATGAGCATCAGTTGGGCGCTATAGCCCTTAAAGAAGCTAAAATGTGATATTATTAACTATTTTATCCTTATACTGAAAGACAGATCAGGTTAAATGCGAGCAACTGGATTGGAAACTCCTACTGTAGCCTATGAGGCATAAGCATATTTGAAATGTGCCATCTTAAGTTGACGCATCTGAACCAACTGTTTCAATGTAAAAAAAAAAAAACAAAAACAGCCTGGAGATAAATTAAAGTTGTTGCAAAAAATAAATTTTCAGATCTTACCTTGAATTCTTCCAGGATTTTATACGTTTTCCCCCGATACTCGCAAAAGTTTTTAACCTCCTTGCACTCGGGGCAGCATCCATTGTGCTCCACTTTGGTGCACTTGGGGTGCAGTTTGGGGCACTCGGGCTGGTCGCACACGGGCCCGTCCTCCGTGCACACGCACGGACAGTTCGAGTGTCCAGGATAGAAGCGCTCCCCGAGTTTGTAGACGAAGCCGCTGTCGTCCACGCATCCTTTCCCCCGGTAGTCATCGAAGACGATGTTGTCACCGGCGGTCCGCTCCGCCTCGTCCGCGATGTAATCCTCGGGGTTACCCTGGACCGAGGCCGGGGACGCGGCGCTCAGGGCCAGAAGGAGGACGGCGGCGGCGGCCGAGAGGAGAGGGCCCATCCTTCGCCGCGGCATCGAAATCCACATTCAACAAGATAGTGTGGGTGTCATCCCTAGGCTCCCGGTATCCTCTCCCGATCCGTCCTGCGCTTCATTATCACCATCATCATCACCACTTGAAGGAATGGGCTGCAGCGGAAGAAAATAAGAGATGATAGATGGACGGTGATTCCACTGCTGCTTGTTTCCCCATAAACCAAAATAACCCACTTTTCATCCCTGCTTATATTAAAGGCCTGTGTGAATTTTATACTACAAACATTGTTGGAATCATTCAAGTTTCTTTAGTCTATTTCCCAAGACTGTCAATGCTGTACTCAACAGGCTATTATCCCTGCAAGAAAAAAAAGCCATTGTTGACATGAGACGTGAGTGTGGTGGTGATGGTGGAGGTGTTCAGATTTCAGTTCATGCAATATCTCAGCAATGGGTTTAACTATAGAGGAAAAGGTTAAAACACCCCCTGTCTGAAGTGGGTGGAGTGGGCTCCTCTCAGTATTCTGCTCCACATTCAATAAAAAAACAATCTATTGGACAATTTCAAACTCTACGAGAGCGACCAGAGACAACAGGTTGGTCTGTTTCCTTTGAAGCCAACGATTACACAAAACACTGCTCCGACTCTGGACTCACAGCAACCTGTTCTTACTAAGTCAACCGTGCACTGTAACATGCAAATGTCCCGAATCACAAATGCGCAACGATTTTACCCAAAAAACGCATCGCTCCCTCGGAAGGGAGAGAAACCACAGAGCAGAAAGCTGAAAATAAACACCCCCCCCTCGGCTTGAAACCGCTTGGTGTCTAAGTGCTGCGTGTCTTGACAGATCAATCGAAACGCCAGTGACAAGAGGGCTTATATATATATATATATATATATATATATATATATATATATATATATATATATATATATATATATATACTACACGATAACAGGGCAAACTCACCGCGTTGGAACAGCTTGATATCCACTTAGTGTGAAGCCCAACACATGTAGCAGATTAAAGATAGTCGCCTTGCCTACTGGAAACTTCACTTTATCCACAACAGGGTGAATTCGCCAGACTCCACAATATATAATCCTCCCTCCCGGTCGTGATGATTTAAAAGCAATTAAACACAAGCCTTTTGGAGACGTGATTCCCCCTCTCCAGTGGAAAGAAAACGATATCCGCGTAAAAGTAGGTCTGCCTCATGATTATCCTCACCTTTTTTTGAGACAAACAGTTCACGTCCAGAGGCATGCGTTACGGAGAGAGACGCACAGAGAGAAAAAACAGCTAGAAAAATCCTCTATAGCGTTCCCTGAGAATCCGGAGTCAATTCAGTATTTCCCAACGACGCAGGTGAATGTTAAAAAGCTGCAGCCAGTCTTGTTACATGCGTGTATACATCCAGCGGTTGCGTGAAAAATCCAGAAAGGGTGGAAGTTAGAGTGTGAAAAATTAAACCGAACGGGGCTGGAGCCAGTCATTGTTTGATTTTCGGTTTTCGGCAGAGGTCGCGTTCATCGTCAGCAGGAGAGACTGAGGAGGGAGCGCTCCGACTTTCAGCACCTTGGAGAGCGACTGTCTCCTGCGTCCTGCACTGAGCCGAGCCGAGCAGAGCCGAGCCGAGCCGAGCAGAGCAGAGCAAAGCAGAGCGCCCCCGTCCCCACTCCGTCACCCGCAGACACAACAACGATCCGAGGACAACTCCGGCTGCATTTCTCTAACTGCTCCTGCAACCGTTAAAGGCTGGAATCAAGTTAAGCGGCCAAATAAGTGGTCAGTAGTCAGAGAGCTCCCTTAGATGAGGAGGAGGTGGGCTGGAGTGTCTGTGTTTATGTTTCTTGTTATTCGCCCGTGCGTGTATGTGTGTGTCTGCAGTACGTGCGCGCCGGAGTGTCTCTTCACACATGACCTGCAGCATGTTTCCCTGAGTCACTCATTATCTGCAGCACAGTATACAGAAACCCATTTGTATTCTACCGTGCAACGCAGAAAGGGAGTCTGACTTGTCAGCCCCCTACAACAACAGGAAAATTACAGTATGAGCTTGCAGAGCAGCATCAGCTTTGTTATGGTAGCCCGCAGGGGCCACTGGATGACTAGATTCAGTCTAGAATAGGACTGAGTGAGACCTAAAAGACCATCGCTTTATTAGCTATTCCCACTAGGAACCATACACATCGTTTCATCCTCAACCTTATGGCCTAGCCTGAAAACACTTAGATGGCTATCCAAATCCAGAGTCAATATTTAGAACATCTTTGCAGCACAGTGATAGTACATTGTCTCATTTATGTGCATAATAATGTAAAATAATCAAGGGGCATTGAGTTAAAATCCGGTATCTTGATTTCTCTCATTAAATCTCAGTAGTGGCAGAAGTACTCAGGTCATTTACTTCAGTAAAAGTAGCAGTACCACAGGGTAGAAATACTCTGTCCTGCATTCAGAATTTCACAAAGTACAGAAGTATTAGCACCAAAATATACTCAAAGTTGCAAAAGTGAAAGTCCTCTTTATGGCTCAGAATAATTCTGATATTGTGGTATACTTATTGATGCATTACAGCATCAGTGGGTAGAAATTGGAGCAGATATGATGAAAAAGTTATTTTATAAAACAGTCACTCTAGTCTGACAGTAGTGCATGAGATGTAACAAAATAATAATAATATTAAAATCATGTTCCTTTGTGTCCTCCGGTGCTCCTAATGGTAAGATTTCACAGACCAGAGGAAAACAACCAATCAGAGCCGAGCTGGAGTCTGCCGTCTCTGAGCAGCTGTCAATCACGGGGCTGTAAAATCAGAAAGATTGTGACACAGCAGCCATGCTGAGCAATTGAGGTACAATTAAAGCCAATAGGCTCACTCTCTCTCTCTCTCTCTGGAATAAACTGTGATTGACCAAAGTTTCCTGTCCTGGGCTATATTTTTTTAAAGCCTGAAAACAATATGCTGAAAGGTTATTATGGTTTTTCCAGTGATGTTAAAAATATTCTTCCTCGTGCAGTTTTAATGTGTTCAGCACTTTAATATTGCAGTTGGTAAAGTTGGAGCTAATTTTAATTACTTTACTGCTTGTGAGTTTACCTCCGGGGATCTTGACTTGTAATAATACATCATAATTAGCAATATTTTGTCTTATTAATTGGAATCTGCAAAGTATAAAGGTATCACTAGTGGAGTAGAAGTATAAAGTAGCAGAATATGGAAATACTCAAGTAAAGTACAAGTACCTCAAAATTGTACTTAAGTACAGTACTTGATTAAATGAATGCAGTTACTTTAAACCACTGTTAAATCATCAGGAGGAGGTGGACACAAAGATATGCTGACGATTCAGATCAAGACTTAAAAGTCTGAGAGAGCTAATATGTGGATTGTGCAAATGGGGCTGCAGCTCAGAAGATGTCCTAAATATATCAAGTGTATATGCTCATTAATGCATGGGCATATCCCAGGCCTCCTCTCCTCTGAATATGATTCTGGGCTGCAAACAGCAAAGTCTGCTCTCTGGAAACATTTGTCAAGCAAATTCAGCATCAAGCTCTGCCTTGATGACATTCAACCTCCGTAACCATCACTCATATCTAAAGAGCAGTGTGTTAGCGAGCTCCTGTCGGCTACACTGCACTAATTATTTTCCTAATCCTAGAGAATCTAAAGGCTCAAAACAACCCTGAATCATATGATCTCTGTCTTTAGACATAAATAATAAGTCCCTCAGCTTGTGAGACATTGCAGCCAGTGCTACTGACAGGGATCATGCGGGGGTGAGTTATCTCTAAAAGGTGGCAGGTGTTTGAAATGCAAATGCAAGCAAGGCTTCAGTCACAACAAAACCAGTGGCAAGCAGGGGTTTGTCAGCCTCCTGATAACATGTGCAAAGTGCATAATTACTGTATCAGCTGAAACATTTAGCAGGCAAACGTGGGGCAAACAGAGGTCACACTGCTAACTTTTCTTCTCGACTGAATACAGGAAGGCATATTTTCATTACATTTTCATGTGGTGTTTGCATTTCTCTTAATCTCCTCTAATGCTGCCTGTTCTCTCATCATTTAAACTCTGTATTTGACTTTATCAAGTTGCATGCGTGGGCTGCGTTTCCCGCCTCGCTCTAACAAGACATGGTTTCCCCTTCAAGTCATGCCTCCTCTACAAACAGATGTGTTTTGTGTCAGATTAGGAAACAGTTAATGACACCAAACAAAACTTCAGGGTGTGTAAATGCCCGTCTTTGTCACAGTGCGTGAGTCTGTCCAATAGATGCGTGTTAATCCAGTATAAAAACATGCATTTTCCATCCTCTACGACACTTAACTATGCACCATCTACCCCCAACTCTCTGTACAGAAACATCTTGGCTGTTGACCTGGTTACAAAGAAACAGGAGCACTTATAGTTCGTAAAGCCTCTCATATTCCACCCTCTTCACACACCACTCCGCAATTGAGCCAGAACAAGTATATATATCATTTATTAAATCTGACATTGCGCTTGGGTACATGTTGTATCCTAATGTGAGATGTGTTGTCTAAGACAGTCAGCCAGCTACTCCAGCACGCCATGGTCCATTAAGCCTTCACTCTAGCTCACGAAAAACACGGGGTGGATGATATAAAACAGCACCGCTACTGAGAAATGTACTACAGCGACCACTTCTATGAACAGACTACCTGCATGTCACTGCTAGGTGGTGAAGTAGTCTCGTTGGTGGGACAATGCTTTCATATATGTGACATTTTCCTGAACCCACTAACGGAGGTGTTTACATCTCGGCTGCATTTGAGGAGAGGCGAAGAATTCCCAGCCCACAGGGTTCCAATTCAATCAGCTAATGGAGCTCTTCATCCCCCTGCCTCCTGCCATCCACCACCTCCGTCCTCTTGCTGCAACACATTCACTGCAGCTGAGTCTGTACCAAATGTTATAATGGTTTTGCCATTAGGGCTACTTTTATAGCCTGCTAGCAGGTCTTGGGCATTATATTCGGTCACAGCTATTCACGCTTACGTATTAAAGTGAATGCCAGAGAGGGAGAAAGCAGAGTGAGAGAGAGGGGAAACAGATAGTAGGAGGGGAGGTGGGCCTCGGGCGACTCAGGGCTTTTGTGTTAGTGAGGCATACACTTCTCTTCTTCCATGGAAATACGGGTTACGCTTAATAAGGCGAGGGCTTTGTGCTAATGTCTCCAGAAGTGAAATTCACGCTCAATGACGCAGTTATGCCTCTCACTCGCTAAGTATTCTGTCCGTGCCTTTAAATTAACACTAGTAGTACAATGTTACTGTGACAAATGTAATCCTTGGCTTGAGCTCCTGCAATCCCTTGCTGATTTGACTGTGTAACAATGGGAATTCATGTCTGGCTGGATGATCCACACACTACTGATGTCATTTAGTCTTATTATGATAAATGCGTTGGTAATTAAATGATCTTGATTTATAGATACTCCACGCACCATTCTACACATGATATACAAAGTATGGGATCAATAGAGTGCTGCAGGGATGATATTTTTGTAAGCCAACCAGGAAGTTATCAACACCCTGGGCTCCCTTGATAACAAGGAAATGGGATTTGTCCATCTTCACAAACTAATCCCACTTTTATGATTTTTCAATTGTGAATGTAATAGCCAGATGTAAAAAGCTAACATGCAGCTATAAACTAACTAAACCACTGTTACGAGAGCAACTATACACAACAAGGCAGTAAGATGAGTCGGCGTAAAGATGTTTAACAGTCTCAGTTGTTAGCAAGTGCCTTTTTAAAACATGTAAAAGCTTCAGAATTCACAAGTGGGATATTTACTGATATTTTTTATATTGTACAATCAAATTGTCAAAGTTAACATGATAATACCACAAATTTGTTTTAATGCCACTAATTTCTTTAATGCATTAACACAACTTGAGGCTCAGTTTTAAAGCTGGAGTAGAGATACTGGTATCCTATCAAAGCAGAAAACCTAAGAAATCCATTGGTACCAACCATGTCATTCTAGCTTGTCACAAAGGAAATAAATGCTCCAACATTTTGGCGAGGAAAAACTGTCATCACTGTTTTCAAAGGGGTCCCTTGACCTCTGACCTCAGGATATATAAATGAAAATGGGTTCTCTGGGTACCCACGAGTCTCCCCTTTACAGACATGCCCACTAATAATCACATGCAGTTTGGTGCAAGTCATAGTCAAGTCAACACACTGACACACTGACAGTTGTTGTTGCCTGTTGGGCTTCAGTTTGCCATGTTATGATTTGAGCATATTTTAATGCTAAATGCAGTACCTGTGAGGGTTTCTGGACAATATTTGTTATTGTTTTGTGTTGTTAATTGATTTCCAATAATAAATACTGTATATACATACATTTGCATAAAACAGCATATTTGTCCACTCCCATGTTGATAAGAGTGTTAGATACTTGACAAATCTCCCTTTAAGGTACATTTTAAACAGATAAAAAATGTGTGATTGAGCTGTGATTAAACATTAAATAATGAAATAGACAGTATATGATACATGAAATTGAGATTTTTCACTCCTGTAAACATCATATTGAAACAAAATATCCAATGTACTGCCAGACAGTGAGGAGTGAGATGACTTTAACAACCTTTCAGCGATGTAATGGGAAACAAAAGTGGAAACAGTGTGTGTTAAGTGTTAAGGAAGGTATAAAAGACTGTAATAAATTCAAACAGGAAGCTTTTTGTGGTCTGTGTGCTGGGTGGATTGTATGCCTAAGTGTTTCAATTCAAGCCTGCCTTCCAGAGAATGCATCTCATAGCCCCACACTGTTTCACCCCATCCACTTTCCCCTGTGGTCCTATAAACCACATTCTGTATTACATGGCACACTGATTCAGACATTCAAATAGCCTCTCTAAAGCAAGGGGAAAGATTCATTGGTTTTTTGGGATGAGTCAGCTCTGTGGCAGTGGTGAACAGGGAAGAAATCCATGCTCTGGTCCCAGTTTGCTGGTGGATCGCGGCTCTCCCCGTGATACTTATTATCCCAGCTGTGTGTAACGGTGCCCCTGTGGGTGCTGGCATTTTCCACCAAGTTAGAATAAGAGCTCTCTCCTTCTCCCATAGGGGACCTGTAGAGACTCTCTGATTCGCTTTCTCCAAAGGCTGACGATGCTTCAGCGGCTCCAGTAAGGCACTGAGCTCTGAGACTGCGTCGCTGTAGTTGGTTGCTTCTTAATGACTCTGCTGCTTTAGACATGCAAATAGAGTTGAAGTGGAGAGGAGGCCTGGAGGGACAATTTGGCATATGAATCAGAGGCAGTACACTGGATTTTACAGTGTAATATGTGACTCAGTTATATGTGTATTAATGAATGAATGAATGAGTGAACAGAGTGCATATGGTTATGAGAGATGCATGAGATCTCGGACAGCCTGTAAATAGTATTTACCACCTTAAATTTCCAAACCAGGACCTCTAAAGCTTCCCAATTAACCCTACTTATACTGTATATTATGTCTAAGCTAGCTTCTTAGATTAGATTTTGATGCTATGCTCAGCTAATTCCCTCCTAGTTGTACTCAAGCTTTTTAATGCAATCGTTTCATGTAACTCGTGGCAAGAAATCAAATTAGTTTATTTTCCAAAATGTTGAACTATGCCTTTAAAGCAAGACTGTGTAACTTTTTGCAGAACTGTGGCGGTTACAGCTTAGCTGTAAATGCTAAAAGGTGTAACAGTAGCATTAAGTAGAGAAAAGTTCAATGAAGTGATGGGAAAAAAATCGTTAAAGCTTCAGTAGGCAGAATATTTTTAGCATCATTTGGAAAAAAAATCCATAATAACCTTTCAGCATATTGTAAATCAAGTATTCTGAGAGAAAACTAGACTTTTGCACCTCCTCATGGTTCTGTTTTCAGGCTTTAAAAAAATCTAGTCCATGACGGGAGACTTTGGCCAATCACAGGTCATCTCAGAAAGAGAGTGTTTCTATTGGCTGTGTGGGTAGTGCTTTGTATTTTTTCAGCTCATCTCAGCATGGTTGCCGGGTCACAAACTTTTTAATTTTACAGCTAAACAGTAACTGCAAGTTGCTTGGAAACATCTGAGGAGATAGACATTACAGTAACAGAATATTGATTCATATTTGATCAGTGCTGCCTAGTTTGACCACTTGATTGGAGTTTGCGAGTGATTGACAGCTGCTCAGAGACGACAGGTTCCAGCTCGGTTCTGATTGGTTGTTTTCCTCCGGTCTGTGAAATCTTGCAGATGCCATTAAGAGCACCGGAGGACACAGAGGCACATGATTTTTTCCAGATTACCTGTCCCATACACTACTGTCAGGATATAGTGACCGTTTTATAAAATACCTGTTTCATTGTGTTTGCTCCAGTTCTACCCACTGCAGCTTTAAAGGTGTTAAATTTGAAATTCAGAACATTTCTATTGCCTCCACACGGCCCTCAGCACGGCAACAGCTGAGCCGGTGGCTTGTCGTTAATGGTGTTAACAGCACTAAAAATGCAAACAATGGCAACAGTGCTGACAGAGCTAACAGTGCTGACCAAGGGGGGAATCAGAGGGTGGGTACTACGCTTCAGTGAGGACACTATGGTGGCGTTATCAGCTTTAACCACCATATGAGAGCAGTGGAGTGTGGTGGTTGTGAACTAGCCGTCAGTGGGTAACTCCAGGGCCTGAAAAGTGAAGCCAGTGCTGAATTGCCTTAAATCTGCATTCTTTCCAATATCCATTAGGGGTCAGATTGTATGGAAGTCTGAGAAAATGAGCATATGTCTCACTTGATTTATTACTTCAGTAAACATTGTAAACATGAGTTAATGGTCTCAATCACTAGTTTCAAGTGTTTTTCAATACAGCATGATGTTCATTTAGTAAATTATGGTCCAAATAGACCATAAAGCAGGGTATGCTTTAGGGCATGGCTGCCTTGGCTGCGACTGACAAGTCGCTACCATGGTGTTGTCTGGTCTGGAAGTTGTCCCTGTTTTTGTCCTAGAACTTTAACCCTCACAGTGTGTTTTCTGTCCATGTACGTTAAATATAGCCTTTTTGGTCACTTAAGAATGTCTGTTCAGCATTTGGTTGTACTCCACCCTCTCGTCTCACTTCTGGTTTGCAAAAAACGAAGATGGTAACGGCCAAAATGATGAATTCAAGGCTTCAAAACGGCAAACCAATGGGTGACGAGAGAGAACCTGCCATAAATAAATAAAAATCGTTATTAAATATATATATATATATATATATATATATATATATATATATATATATATATATATTCTTCAGCAGACCATCTGATATCACCGTTCTTAATTGGGGGTATAATTTACTGACTTTGTATCCCAGCATACACAATTCAGTGTGGTGCTTGTTACTCGTTTGTTGTGTAAATAACATCATAATAAAATGTGATACTTTCGCCCTGGTTCTCTCCTACATGTTGCTATTTTTGAGCAAGCTTTTGTTCCACTCCTCAGAGAGCACTTGGTCACATAGCAACATGAGGCAACCTGGTTTTGTTTATCTCTTTTTTTTTTTTTTTTTTTTTTCAGCTGGAAAAACATTTGCCACTTCCTCATGTAAACAGTTGTCCAGATGTGTGCACTCATCTTTGTTTAATCCTTTAGCAGTACAAATAAACGAAAAAATCGTGCAAGCTAAACAGCACAGCACCATGTGCTATAACTCATTATGAATCAAAGCAATTGCAGTCATTATAAAATCAACTTAAAAAATGAACATACTGCATGTTGGAAAATATGTGACTTGTAAGTTGATGTGGCAAAAAATGTTTGACAGACATAGTATTATCACTAAATGCCACTTTGTACACTTTTCTTCATTATACTTAAATTACATGCGAGCAGCGTGGGCGTAGCATCATTGTAATCATTTGTGACAATTGTTCAAATTAATTTGCAAAGGTGACACAAATATATCAGCTTACTGTACAACCTGAGCTCGACGACTGCTCAGGGATACGTGCTGAGTGCTTTGAGCTGGTTTTACTCAGTGACATGGTGCGTTATAGCATGAACCTCCTCAGATTTCACAATACGCATAAGGCACCAGGGAGGTGTAATGCTTCTGAGTATTTTACAGCCAATTAGATTGATTGTCAGCACATACAAAGGCTGTCAGTCATGAGTGTAATGTGTTCAACGGTAATCGTCTAATTAGACTGAACCCCTGAGGATGTGAACTAATATTATGGCCTTCGCTGTCTCAGACAGAATTCTCCTGGCTGTTGTCACAAAAACTTACTAAGCCTGTAATGAGGATACACAGAGCAAATATCATTGCTAGACTATGATAAAGGATGTTTATTTTATTCTTTTTTTAAAGTTTTATTAGTTTTTAGACCAGCAGTGTTATAAACCAGCAATGTTTGTGCATCAAAATGACAAATTTTGTATTTCCACTTTGTAAAATCTGTAATTTTTTGAGGCGAGAAATCAACTGGGTAGATTTTGAGTGTTTACAGTTTTACAATATTAGATGGTGAATCGAACATTTTCTTTCTAGTTTGTTTAAATATCGCAACATAAATGTCTGTTATAAATTAACCGGAACCTGTGTTTATCTGCCTTTTGAACTGCAATAATCGCCGGGCATTGATGCCCACAGACCGGCTGCAGACTGGTGAGGGGAGAGGACAGATACCTGCTGATATAATACTACACTTTTTAACATTACTCTAATATCTGTAGGGAGATCAGTCCACTGTTTTGCTTCTGTAACTGAAAAAGTAGTTTGAGTAAATGTTGTCGAGCAATGTTTTCCCATCTCCCCTTGCTGATGATCCTCTTTGTCTTATTTCACTATGAGCTGTTAAAATAAATAGTGTAAACCTGCAGCATCTTATAAACTAAAGAAACGACAAAATCAAAGTTGTATTTTTTTTTAAAGTATTACAGTAGTGGTATGACTTTGTTTTTTTGTCCAGTGCTTTAAGAACTGGTTTAAAGGCTAAAACCTGGTCTAGTATGGAGTATACAGTACATACTCCATACTGCATTCCTCAGTAGGATATAGTAGGCAGTTTAACAAGTGTAAAGTTTGACCTTGTTAAAGCTGCTGAAAGGAGAGTTAATGCTGTGGCAACAGAGCAGAGGTCAGAAATCTCATAACAGAATATGTTGAAAGCAAAAAACTAATACATTAAATGTTTCTCCACTTGCTTATCCTGTGTATTTTGACTTTTGACTTATTTTTTTTTGCCTGAATTACAATGAATTTCTGTGTTAACAAATTACCAGCTACCCACACAACAACATCTTTTGTCTTTGATTAGTGTAATTAATATAAATATTGTAATTAATGTACAGTGAGCAGGTCATTATTGTGAGCAATAATTGGCTCGTTGTACATTATCCTGCTTATTACATGGCTGCTTACATAAGAAATCAATAATTTGACACAGAAATGGTCCAACATCAGAACAGCGTCCATAACAATGGTCTGCTATAAAGAAATAACGGACCATATAACGCTGTGATTGACCAACAAAGCTGTGTAATAAAGAATGATAAAGAATTAGTCGTATGTATTGTTGAACAAGTGTTTCTTTAATCCAATACATACCATATGGGACTGTAGTAACCTCACAGTGAACTTACATGTGATCAATTTACAAGTCCATGTGAGCCCTCTAATAACATGACCTCATTAGTCATGTGCTTTCTGTGAGTTGACCAGTACTGCACAAACAACAGTTAATGGTTGGCTGTAGGGTTCACATATAGACTTTTTCTCAGCAATGTACATACAAACTCAATCTTTTGTGATGCATCAGTTTATGTTTGAAAAGCCATCTACATCGATTGGAAAAACAGGGACTATTTTTTTAAGCAGTGAATGTTGCATTAAAACAACAGACTGACCGTGGAGGTGCCATAGAGACCATAACTTTCATTGGGTATTCAGTTTTTAAATGCAAAGCTGGAGCACAATATTCAATAGCAGCTCCCACATGTTTTTAAAAAAATTCCAGGTTTGAACCAGAGCTGATAGGAATAATGTGGATTCACTATGCTGTTTACTGTTATTCTGAGATATTCTTGAGTTTGTTATTTTTAATTTATCCGCTGCTGTGGATACTGGTAAAATATGTGCATTCGTAAACACTACAGGATAGCCTAATATTGTTAGATAGTATGGTTTACTTTGTTAAAGTGGACCTTTCAGTTGCATACTTGTCTTTTTGGGTTTCTACTAGAACATGTTTGCATGTTTTAATGTTTAAAAAGCGTATACTGCTGCAGCACACCCAGTCGCTCTGATCGGTCAGCTGGCCCACTCTGTTATGATTGGTCAACTGATTGGTCCTCGGACTCCACTCTAACGGTTTGAGGGCGTGCCAAACTAGCCGCTAGGCAGGTATTATGTAAACATGTTACCTGGTGACATTGCCACGTTACAGAAGGAAAGGCAGGACTTCAAGCGAGACGTGTCACTGTGAGGGAGAGAAACAAAACTATATAACACACTAAAGGAAAGGGAAAAAGCACAAAAGCATAATAGATCCTCTTTAAAACAAAAGAAAGAATATCTTACCCAGGCCTCGCTTCAAGATGTCTAATGTCAATCTACCCATCCGATGTTATGCTTGCTTGTCTTTTCCAAGAAGGCAGGACAAATATTCCTCATGCTAATGAGCGATATTAGTCTAATGGTGCATGGTGGATGTGAGCAGCTGGTTGTTCCTTGTTGGGTTGATAATTAGCCAGAAGCATACAGAAGAGTTACTGAACGTGGCCTCTCTCTCCATCCTCCCCATCTCTGCTGCTCAGAGACTGTTTCTCGAGGGAGCCCTGGCTTCCAGCACAATCAAACCGCGCTCACCGCGGGGATTTTCATCTCCTCTATCTATCATTCTGCTCGTCCCCCTCTTCATCAGCACCTCTTTCTTCTATCGAACGTCACTGATTCTGGGAGATGCAGTGGTGGGAATAGTTGCCCACTGATGTGCTGACATCAGTGCTGCAGATGGCAGAATGTGGATTTGTGCACTATATTAACAAGAGCAGGTGTTTCACCACAAGAGACGCTGCATTTTAAATGGGCCCGCAAATGAAATGCAAACCCATTGAACTGGTAAGTGCGTGTAAGGTGCAGAAAGCCCAGCATCTGGAATGATTTTAATATTCATGCATGCCCTTATCTATTTATGAAAGTACTTTCCAAACATACACACCCACTGGTTCCTGACTTGTTGACTAATTGTTGGGCAAGTAGAGCGATGACAAGAACTAGAGCAAAGCTGTGACAAATAGATTTTCTCCAGGCGCAGCTTACTCTATCTGCATAATGAACAAGGTCAACAGACATCCCGATTTATCAGTTATTATACAAGTAGAGTCCTTACTGCTCTACATGTATGTTATCACACAATATACACAGAACAACCTGCTGCTGGCTCAGTATCCATATACTGTATATAGTCAGTATAGTGTCAGTAAGTTCTTGGAGTTGTTTAACGTGTGTATATACTCTAGATTCAGTGGACTCAAGTCCAGCGTTCTTCAGTGTTACGAAGGTCATGTCTATAGTGCACTACAAGCTGATTCATAAGGCATTATAATGCATGTGTAAGGCTTTAAAAAACTATGTAAATGTTTGTAATAATGCATGACAACTAGGGGTATAAACAGCAAGTTTCATCATGATACAACACTATATTTATTCTTTGGAAAATGATATATTTGCTGATATCACAACATCTGCTACGACACAGTTTCCATTTCAATTTCATTTAATTCAGGTGCCTGTTATTGATATGAGACAATATGATTTTTTACATGTTTATTACAGGGTGTTGTTGAATACTCAAGTCTGATTGGTTAACCATGACGGTCTGTTATTTCTTTATAGCAGACCATTGCTATGTATAACAGACCGTTGCTATGGGCACAGGTCTGATGTTGGACATCAGTTTTGCATCAAATATTGATTTCTTAAGTAAGTAGCTGTGTAATAGGCAGAAAAATGTACAGCTAGTGGGTCTTTTTTGTGAAAGAAATCCTCTCAGGGCTATGAGAGCTGTCATCACCCTGTTGGGGTTTCTTATATTATGTACATGTACATTATCCCTTACTCAACACAATATAGAACATTAATATTACCTCGCAAAAAGCAACTAAATTGTGATTTGACAATTTTATTACTTGGTTCTTCTTTACATTTAACTGAAAAATGATATTTAAATGAATTTTAAAAAAATGTATTCAGTTTAATAAAAAGAATACAAATAAACCTCCTGTTTTTCACTACAAAGTGCCACATTTATCATGTTTTTGTGCAAATGTTTTTTTCTGTCAGTTAAGTATTAAAAATAGAGGCTTTTGATGTTTTCACTTTGCATTGTTCATCACTGAATAAATATATTGCTCCAGATTGAAGTATCGTTACACCCCTAATCACAACTTATACCAAGGTTTATAAAGTATTATAGTGTAGGATATAATGTATTATAAGTTCAGCATTCATAATGCTTTGTACCTCAATGCAGAAGTGACGTTTTTTGAAAGAAGAATCTGATTCCTGGGTTACACAGCACATTATAACTACTGTAACTTTAGCCAGTTATAAAGACACATAGAGAGCTGCTATGATATGATGCTATAACACAATTACGAGGACTTATCAGCAGTATTTGTTAGTTGGTGAGTAAAATGTTAGGCAAAAAATATCCACAATGATTCCCAAAGCCATGTCAAGTGTTTATTTTCCAAAACACACAAATTCTCTCCTCTTTTCCTTGTTTGGGATATTTATATTTACATGGGGTTTCTGTCTTTAGGAGGAATGTTGTTTTCCTGTGTGGCTGCAACAACTTTGTGGTCCAGCTCATAGCACAGCAGTGTCTGTGAGAACATGGATTATGTTTCTGTTAAATGGTGAATGTACATGTAAATTACCTAGACTACATGAGTTGAATGATAATGAAATAGCTTGCTCTGATGATATAAGAAGTCTGTTGTCTAGGGGACTACCAACCGGGACATTCCAGTCTGGATTAAGACCTCACCATAGCACAGAGACTGCCCTCATCAAAATTACCAGCAACCTCCTCATCGCAGCTGACTCCAGCCACATCACTATCTTCATCCTCCTTGACCTCTCTGCAGCTTTTGATAAAGTCGCCCACTCCATCCTCCTTAACTGCCTATCTGACAACCTAGGACTCGCCGGAACAACTCTCTCCTGGTTTCAATCATCTCTCTACAACAGCTTATCTTCAGTGACTCCAGCTCCTCCTAAGTCCCAGTCAACCAAGGTGTGCCTCAAGGTTCTGTGTTTGGACCCCTCCCCCTTCACCATCTACACACTCCCTCTCAGTCTGCCACCGTGGTCTCAGTTTCCACTCCTACGCCGTTGACACGCAGCTCTACCTAAATTTCTTAAACTCAACAGCAGCAAAGCAGAACTCATGGTTGTGGCCCCTAAGGCATTGCTCCGGAAGGTCGGAGAGTGAGACCTGGCTGACAGCTCCATCTCACTTTGCTCTGAGGTCCACAACCTAGACATCCTCCTGGACTCCACACTTTCATTTCAGTCACACATCAAATCTGTCACAAAATCCACCTTCTACCAACTCGAAAACATTTCTCGACTCCAGCCATCACTGTCTGACTCTGTGGCAGAGACGCTCATCCATGCCTTCATCACCTCCAGCCTGAACTGAATGGAGTCCCATCCGGGGTATCAAGCAAAGCCCTGGACAGGCTCCAGTATGTTCAGAACTCATCTACCAGGGTTCTCATCTGCAGTAGGTCCTGGCAGCACGTCACCCCGACACTCATCCACCTTCACTGCTCCAATCAAGTCCCGCATCACCTATAAACTCCTCCATCTTTCATACGAATCCCTGTCCTTGCCCCCCAGTACCTAACAGACCACCCCTACACTCCGTCCCCCCCCAAAAAAAATAACGCCTCAACACCACCTGTTCAAGACCTAAGACCTCAAACCGTTCCTACCCATCACTTGTTTTAATTACCTAGCCACAGTTTTCTCTGTTTTATTTATTCGTATGATTTTGAGTGCCCTCTTTGTAAAGCATCCTCGAGTTTCTTGAAAGGGGCTATATAATTCCTATTATTATTATTATTATTATTATTAGGCACACAGGGTGTGATCACCTCAGACTGACTCTTTCTAGCGTGCAGCCCCCTTATTTCAAAATACCTCTTAGTGTAGCACACAGATCAATCTACTGTGCTCAATAACTGCAAACTCTTACTGCATCTCATCCCGAGCGTAAAGTAAAAGTTAATCAATTTGTGCAAGTGATAATTGTCGATTTCTCTCAGATAGAATTCAGCGTCTGCTCTTTAGGCTTTAATTTGGTCTTTTTGTTGTTTTAACAAGACCTCATTACGAGAAACTCAGCACACTTTATGCCACTGATGAGTGTGATTTCCATTAAAACAGAATTTAATGTGTACCATGTACAAAACAGAGCTAAAAAACTAAGCTAACTGCAAACACTGCACTTTAACTATGCAACACAAGCTATAGCTGCTGAGATAGTCCCACAGCGAACCTCAAGTAAAGCTGATTTACATATTTTTTCCTGCGTTTGATTCCTGCAGATTCCTGCAGCAATAACGTTTGATGAACATGTTGACAATTCAAGTCAATATCACATATTGATAAGGCAGCCGTAGCTAATCATAACAAGCTAACCAGCTTGGCTTAGCAGAGTATCAATAACTGCCATCTCTTTAAGACATTCACACACTTTGGTGTAGCTAAACAGATACCTTTTAATCACACATTTAATCATGGATTCATTTATTATATCACTTTCATTTTAAATAGGCTATTACAGTAATTTCACAAATGGTAGAAGAAAAACCAAATTGTTTTTTGTAAAATTGTATTTTACCCTTGCTTTTCCTGAGTATTGTCCAAAGTAGTATGTGTAGTTTTATGCATTATGTCCATCCATCCATCGTCAACCGCTTATCCCGTTAGGGGTCGGAGCCCCCTTAGGGGGCTGGAGCCGATCCCAGCTGGCATTGGGCGAAGGCGGGGTTCACCCTGGACAGGTCGCCAGTCCATCGCAGGGACAGACAGATAACATATAGACAGACAACCATTCACGCTCACATCCACACCTACAGGCAATTTAGAGTCATCAATTAACCTAAACAGCATGTCTTTGGACTGTGGGAGGAAGCCGGTGTACCCAGAGAAAACCCACGCTTACACGAGGAGAACATGCAAACTCGTCATGCAAAAGAAGAGCCCCAAGTCGGAATCGAACCTACGACCCTCTTGCTGCGAGGCGAGAGTGCTAACCACTGCACCACCGTGCAGCCCACTATGCATTATGTATAGATGAATATTATTGAAGTAAAGTAATAAGCATAATTCATGAAACGAGGACATTGCATACTGGCTATAGGCATTACTGAACCGCTGCAGCTCTTTTCCTTTGTAGGGCAGCATACTGTTTACTTCCTTGACCTTCTACTCTGATATTATTGAATGTGAATACAGGCTTTTCTCTTTGCTTACGGTCAGAGGGCATTGTGGGGATAGATAGCCCTGTGTTATTAGCATTTTCAGTGCCATGTACACAGGAGCCTCAAGTTTAGCTTCCAAAGGTTTAATCTTTGCATGTTGAATGCACATTTATAATCTATCAGATCTTCTACCACCACATTCCTGATTTTGGTCATTCAACAGCAACCATTCCTGATCATCCATATACAGTTTACAAAATACATGTTCTAGTTATCTTACCACACAGTGCAGAAACACATACTATTGATTGATGTTGGTTGTTCAATAAATGTGCGTGCAGCCATTAATATAACAGCTGAAAGAGTGGTCATGGAGTTTAATTTTTCACTTGGCTGTACAATGTGCTACTAATGCTGTCTCCTGTGGCGTATCCTTAATGCATGACATGAATACTAATTCCATGTGAGAAAGACCACCTCTCAAATCAGGAATATTCATTGTGAAGTCCACCTCAAAATACGTTTGATCTTTTTTTGTGGATGACTACAGGAAGCTACATTTTCCATCCTCAAACTGATCCATTCCACACGATGCTCAAATCTTTCCCTAAAAATCTCCACTTACTGTCAGAGAGCACATTATATTTCTATCAGTCATGAATGCAATTTGAGATACTGCCCCAAGATTACAAGAATAGCAAATATGAATTTCATTTTGGGGTAGACATCTGCCTTCATTTGCATTACAATTACCCTACAAATTAATTCTTAATTCCTATTTTGGCATTCCACAGCTCTTGTGTTTGTTCAGAATAATTTGATGCAGAACCATTAACTTGGTTCTAATATGAGGTCTGCCTGTGAATAGGGCCAGTCTAATGTTTTGAAGTCGGTTGAAATGAGTCTGCATGTTATAAAAGCCAGACTGGCTGCTTAATTATTCACAACTTTATCACCCATACTGAAATAAAGCCCTCCGTGCTCCTTCTGTGGAGTGGTAATGAAATGAAATGAATCGATTTTTCTCTTTAAGAACGTTTTAAGAGGAATATCAATATAACAGCCAAAAAGAGAAGAAAAATATAAACAAAACAAGTGCAAAATGTATATGAGGCAGTCTATATTAAATGAAATGCAATAAATTATCATTTAAGAAAACAAATTTGATGTGAAGAATTTGCAGGTCCTCTAAATGTGCGACGGGGGCGTAGCAAGTTTGCAGAATTGACATGGCATTACATAATGGCGATGTTATCTTTTCCAGTTGTTTGACATCATAGTTTTTACTTTCACAGCATTTGTACAGCTTCTTGTAAAAAAGTATTTAAATAGATAGAGAGATTTAGAAACTGTATCTGTATCCATGACAACTGATGGATTACAGCGTTAATCATATGATCAGACCATGGAGTAAAGATACTATGCTTTCTTCCTAGACAGAGGGTTATACTATTTGAGATGATATTTATATCTGAGGCATAATGTTTTCAGCTTGTCTGTCCGTACATACGCGAGTGTCCGTCCAGTCCATTCCTGAACGTGATATATCAAGAACGCCTGGAGGGAAATTCTTCAAATTCGATACAAGCATCCACTTGGACTGATAAATGAATATGATAACATGATGAACTGATAACATTTTGGTGGTTAAAGGTCACTGTGACCTCACGTTGGTGCCATTCTCATGTAGGCGGTATGTCAGGAAAGTCCAGCGAATTTCTTCAAATTTGGCACAAACGTCCACTTGGACTCAAAATGAACTGAATAGATTTCGTGGTCAAAGGTCGCTGTGACCTCAGAAAACACATTTTTGGCCATAACTCATGAATCCATATGCTAATTATCACAATTTAACTCAAATGTCTAACAGGATAAAATGATGAAGTGATGACAGAATGGATGTAAACTGTATCTTGACTAAATTATTCTAATTCTAGTAAGGTATGCCTTTGTACATCCCAGTAGCATAGCTCCCCACTGTATTTATTGACACTCATAAAACATTAACATCAGACAGATGAGGATGACAAAATGGTCTGACAGAAGGTGATCTGCAGTCCCAGAACTGAATGAGTCCAAAATAGCAGCAACAGGCTCATCAAAACAACAAACAAAAAGAGACGATTGGCTCCTTTTCTGAACAGTCCCTTCATGACAAACTGGCTGGTTTATTGCTGCTTTTATTGTCAACAGCCGTCTTTGGGACGTGGCCCATTCTGCAAGTGAATACGGTCCAGTTGAGGAGCTATTTATTAAATAAATCTTATGCCAAATTGCCCATTTGGAATCATTTCAGAAATTATTTATTGATGGAAACCAACCAAGAGCCACTACAGGCAAGTTAGGAAAATGCAGATGTTTTTTGTATTAATTTGTATAAGCTTTTTGGCATTGATCTCATCCATGAAATCAGTCTACTGTGTAAAATGCAGACAATTCAGCGATGCCTGAGAGATAGATAGGGCTTTGACACTGTTGTCAGTAAGGTGGTAGAAGAGGGAGCCAGCACAGAGTGCAAGGACAGCAAAAAGAGATGTAAGAGCTCCTGCATCTCTGTAAGTTGAATCCCTTGTCATATTTATTCCTGACAACAGACTACTACATATGGATTATAATGATTTTGCAAATGATTAAATAATAAAAACTTTAAGAAGTGTTCCCTGCAGTGTTCCATGGGAATCAACTCTATTGCATGCAGTAGTTCAGTCTATATTTGTGATGGGTGAAGACAGGGAGAAGCTGCTGTGTTGCCCTGTGAAAGTGACTTGGCTTGTTAATGCAGATGCCTGCCTCCCCTGCATTCACATGCATAATACATTGCAGACCCATCTTTCATTCCCTTGTCTAAATAGGAGGCTTTGGCCTCATGACACACAGAGCAGCATGGTAACAGGTTGAGCTGGCAGGCCCTGGCAGTGGACACCTTGGACCCATCTCATATCTGCCTGAACCGTGATCCTGTCAACTTCACTAAGTCTCTCAGGTAGGGGATAGAATATATCAAGAAACTGACATTCACCACTGTAAGCCTACAGCACATATGGAGAGAGTTCAGGATAGTCCAGGAATTACAGAAGACTTACATGGACACTATTGTTATATGATCCTCTGTGTAATGATTGCAATTATGATAGAGATAATGAGTATCTCCTTACCATAGCTGTGCCCTGTGGGCGATATGAGGCCACCCCCTTGCTAGCAAAATGTTGGCAAAATGACCAAAATGCGTCCCCCTTGTTAACCTCATAGACTGTATATAAGGGGATGTAGTCATTGTGATGTCACCCATTGGTCTGTGGACTGCCATTTTGAAGCCTTGAGTCTGACACTTTAGCTGTCGCCATCTTGGCTTTTTGCAACCAGAAGTGACACAAGAGGGTGGATCAAAGTACAACCAAATGCTGAGTCAGACATTTTCAGGTGACACTAACCGTGGTTATTACCATGACATGACAAAACTGGGTAGTATGAACATATGCTTTTTAAGCCAACAGTGTAGTAGCACATAGTGGACTGTTGGCCAAGCTACTCGCTTATGAAATAACTCAGCCTAAGCATCAAGCTATTAAGGAAGCACTGTCCTTAATTAGATGAAGATATAAACTCTTTAGATGAGTCGATAAGAAGGAGCCGCCTAATGTGATCTCCAGCAGATTGAAAAGCATTTAAGGCAAAGTACCAGTGACTGCTCAAATGGGATTGTAGCCTCTTCTTTGGTCCCATCAGCATTCAGCTGCTCTACCCACAGCAATGTGGCTGACCCAGGGAAAAAGAGGACAGAGTGATTACTAATGCACACAGAAGGCTGGGCAGGTTTTCCTTACATAATTCCCTGTGCAGGAAGGGAGGACGGCAGAACACTCAACTGAAAATCTGAGCACTGTCACTTTTTTTTTTTAAGTCAACACAATTACACCACATTTAAAATTGACATATTGTACTTTAGCATAGTATGTTGAAAAACGTACTCTTCATCAGGTCATATTGAAGCTGCTCTCTCACCATGTCTGTCATTGTGTGTATGAATTTACCCAGCTATAGCTACCACAGGGATTCAGTTATGCCAACTAAAATAGTACTAAGTAGATGTATGGCAGGTTGAATTATTGTGATCTCTGTGATGTGTTAGTTAACCTGCCAGGAAGGAGAACAAGTCTAATACTCTACAGCCACGCTAGTGGCTCTGAGGCTGCATTAGACACAGCTTGTAAACATGCTCACAGTGTCAGTGCAAATATGCTGTATAGGTATAATATTTACCATGTTCACCATATTAGTTTGGCATGAAGGCAAAATAACAATCGCTAATTAGAACTAAATACACACTTAGTACTAATACACTAAGTACAGCTGAGGCTGATGGACATAAAATATAGTTTTGTGCATTTTTTTTGACCTGATGATGAAAAGTCAGTAATTTAAGTCAGTCATTAAAATTCATCCTGAAGGGGATAAACATGTCTGTACTAAATGTCATGTAATCCATCCAATAGTTTTAGCCATTGAGACACTTCACCAAAAGCCAAAACCTCATTGTGGTGCCAAAAGGAAAGTCAGAGGATCACCAGAGTCAGTAGGTTCTATCCTCTGGGGACCATGATGGCAATCTATCCAATAGTTAGGAGATATGTCAGTTTGGATGACTGACAAATTGACATTACCATCCCATATAATGCTGGCAACAGTGAAAAGAGGTTGAAGTTGAGGATAAAATAAAAAAAAAGAAAAGAAAATCCCAACACTAAAGCTAAGAAATAAATATATTTGTAATACACCAATCTGAAATGTCGAGTGCATCAGATCTTTCAGTAAAATTAAATGGCAAAGCCAGACGAGAAACATCATCACTGATTTTATCAGCATGACAAATGATTGATTTGCATGCTTGTTTATCCATTTACCGGAAACCTGACATCTCTGTTGCCTGTCATGTGGACGACGCAGCCGTGACCCTCTGCAGATATACAGTTGTAACCTAATCTACTAATAGTTCAAGCCACTTTACGAAGCACTGAATACACCTCAGCATTAATCAAAAATACCACGCTTATCTCAGCAGATAAATGTCTCCAAGAGGAAGAATTCATCAGTTTGTCATGGTTTTACATGAACCTGTGCAAACTTTTTTTATGTTTTAGGAGTGGCTGGTATGTTAGGTATTGGGAAAATAAGGGAATAAGGGCTCCTAACTGTGTCTAAATTGGTTAATGTTATTCTCTCTATAGCGCTTCATCTATTCTGCAGTGTTCCCTAAATTGGAAAATGAATCTTGGACAATTTGAATCTGTTTAATCTCGGTCTGAGCTCATGAATTAGAATTGAAAAAACACAACAACCTGGAAACATTTGATTATCAAGCAGCATGAATGGTGGAGTGTTGTGGGAAAGGCAGCTGAGTGGTTCTGATAAAACTGAGTGGCAGCTCACAAAAACTGCAGACACATTTTCATTTTCCATGGTGCCCGAGATAAATCTGAGATACAGTATATCAGGTAGATTCGGTGCATTAGAAACCAAGGCATATTCCCTCTACTTCAGCGTAATGGAAGTTTTAAAAAATACTTCATAAAATACAGAGTGGAAGGACAGAGAGTTGCGCGAGAAGGACATTTTAAAGACCACAGTTTTATTCATGAGGCATGCAGCTTAGGCTGTTCTTCTGAGTTAAGACGAGCACTTATATTGCATGGGGCTTTTTCAAGTGTAATGCGACGGGCTATGTGAGAGAGAGTCACTTTTCAGATTCTCCTCTTGTGCAAACATGGATGATGATTGGATGCTTTTCTGACAGCATTCATTCTCTGCCATCCCTGCTTGAGTTTTTGTCTAGTGTTTTTTTTTTTTTTTTCTTTTCAAACAGCAAAAACTTCAATAGCTCATTTTTACCATCCCAGTCAGTAAAGTAAACCAAAACATCTGACAATGGTAAATCCACTTTTTTTTCTGTAGAGAGCTGCAGTTTAGGAGACACCTCTGCTTATTATTTGTTACTTTCTGCAGGCAAAAAAGTGGCCCTAACCCCTACACATCGCCTTTTATTTTGTTTATGTTATGCATGTATTAATAATGCATTACTTGAATCCATATAAACTATCATCAGACACATTCCCACGCATGCACGACATACTGCGCAGGGTGACAGTACTGTAATATTTATTAGTGCGTTAGAGAAGTCATGCAATATCAACAAACTGATCTACATGGTGAGTGGCTCTGGATTCCATTATTGTTAGGCCGATGCTATTTCATTGCTGTGACTGATGGAGAGCACCATGGCAATTGTTTTGGGATGTAGTTCTGGTGCAACAACTTCTCACCACCGGGGAGGGTTGGGTAATATTTTCTCCTCCTGGATCACGGATGGTACATTCCTCCATGCTACGCTGGTTTCAATGCCGGAGCTCAATAATAAGCCTGTCAGCTTGATTTAAAAAGCCTGTGGCAGTATTATGAGAGACACCATCAGATTTACAATAATTCATAAATCTCAAGCAATAAAGGATAAATCAATAGAGGTGTGAGTTTAAACTGTTTTCAGTCTCCTTTCTCTCTGTGTCGTAGCTCAAAGGAGAGGACACAATTCAGTTGCGGAGGCACTGCTGCACATTGCACAATATACTGATATTGTTGGCAGTGCGATGAGACATATCCCCTTTGTGCATAAATTGGCAGCATAAAACTTTCAAATCTCTGGATGTGATTGGATAAGAGGTTAACTGGACTACAATTAACTGGATTATATGATTAACTGTGGGAACCCCATTTATCACCCCTCTATTAAGCATTACACTTATAGAATGAATCTGCATATGTGTCTCTTTTTATTATTATGACCCTATAATATAAAACAATGTTGAAAATACTGGGTACGGTAATGCAGTTGTGACGTACTGTAGGAAGGTGGTAACGCTTCATAATAACCACAATTTTTTAAATGGTAAATTGATAGATTAAACTAGTTATTTTACTGTTGATGAATGAAATAATTATAACATTTACTAATTATTAGTAATGCTATAATTCCTGTTATTTCATCATTAGTTTGTGTAATATTAAATAATTAATTCATAAATTCTCTATTGTATCATAGCTGATAAGAGACAATAACAATTACATATTGATTACATTAGTAAACTATTTATCAACAGTTTATTGTTCATTTTATATACTATATTAAAACTCATAGTTAGATGGGCCAGAAAACAATTATTAACCATTGATAAAGTATTAACTTTATAATCTAAATAATGTTTATAAATGCCTTACAAAGCAAAGGTGGTATTATGTGGCATTTGCAATTTTTTATTATCCACCCAAATAATGTTTATAGATGGTTTACAAACATTAACCATTAACAAAGTGTTGCAAATAGTGTATGTATATGTAATTATTTATCTTTTATTATTTAATAAAAAACACAATGAATAAAGTAAAAAAAAACTATTTTTTTTTTTATTATTTTATAAATGCTGGCTATTATAAAGTGATCACCTCAGTTCTCACCCAGCAGTGAATTAATCTGTTGAATCTTGGATCCCTGATCAGCTGTAGGGAGTTTAAGCCATGGAGGGTTAGTGTTGTGTGCCAGCATCTATGTGATTATGAATGATACATGTCATTGCCTAGTAATTGCAAGGAAAGAGAAGCCGTATTATCGTCTGCCTTTTGTTTATTTCACGCTTCAGTTGATTTTTTAATCCAGAGGGGCAGTAAACGCACTTAACAAACACACACAGTTACTACTCATGCTGATGAACAACCCACACTGCAGAGACAGACAAACAATTATTTTTTACAATAGTTCATTTTAAGCCTGTAGATCTAGTTCACTGAGAGTCATGTATATCTTATCTATCCATCCATCCATCGTCAACCGCTTATCCCGTTGGGGGTCGCGGGGGGCTGGAGCCGATCCCAGCTGGCATAGGGCGAAGGTGGGGTTCACCCTGGACAGGTCGCCAGTCCATCGCAGGGCACATAGAGACAGACAACATATAGACAGACAACCATTCACGCTCACATCCACACCGACGGGCAATTTAGAGTCATCAATTAACCTAAACAGCATGTCTTTGGACGGTGGGAGGAAGCCGGAGTACCCGGAGAGAACCCACGCTTACACGGGGAGAACATGCAAACTCCACACAGAAGCTGGAATCGAACCTGCGACCCTCTTGCTGTGAGGCGACAGCGCTAACCACTACACCACCGTGCAGCCCTATCTTATCTATATAATATTTATTTATTTGGAAATGCCAGTCTGTACCTTTCTAGAAAAAAAAAAAAAAATGCAGTACCTAGTAATTTAATACCTATTAAACCTTACCTACCTATTAAATGAGTGCACAAAAGAGTATCAACGTTCTCCAAAGGCTGTCTAGCATATTCACGCAAGGATGGTTGGCCCATGGATGCACCTGATTTTTGAAGGTCTTAACAAAGGAACGGTGTTTTTGATTTCTAAAATCTGTTAATTCCATTTAATAATCTGTAGAGGGATGACACACTTCAAGAAGTAGAAAGCATCAATACCATCGCAAGATTAAAAAGGGGGTTGTGACTACTGCAAATATTGTGTAAAGGCATTAAAATGCTCCAAAAATATTCATATAAAAACAGCTTTCTGATGTTCGAACTGTGCCCACTTGTTCTTGAAACCTGCCACACAGCAGAGAGATTGTGCGCCTCTGACATTAAAAGGACAGAACAGTAGTATGTTTATTACCACTTCCTCACAAACAGAAATATCTGTGTTTTCACCTTTAGCAATGGACAAATAGAGCAGTTTTTTTTATTAAAAGGGGGATTTACCACAATCGGGACAGTGCATAGCTGCATTAATACAATAAAATAATATACATTTTAGTTAAAAAATTAAAACAGTGAAGAGACAATTGGTGTGCCAACTGATTACCCCCTTTTCAGCTTTTTTATCAGGCACCTGGCATCATTTAACAGCCTACAGGCCATGTTATAACTGGCAGACTGCAGTATTACAGACCATCCACTCATTAATTAGCTCGAGGCTAGTGCTGCTAAACACCCAGTTCTCAGTTCCCAAACCTCTTTTGCTCAAAAAACAAAACAAATATTGACAAAAAAGACAAAAGATTCTTACTAACTCAGAAAATCTCCACTGAGTATCAGTGTGTGTATAGAAGAACAAAAATCCACCCTCCACAATGGGCATAAAACCACTACGTAAATCACAGTCTACTGGTGAACTATCACTAAACTTTAAGTGAAAAATGCTCATTAATTGTATCTTATTATAATGAAAGTACTGAAATACTTGCTGTTTAACGTCCAACAGTAAAATCACACTGGAGCTGGAGTGCCATTCTGCTAACACGCAAGGTGATGAACATGAAAGTGATGATCCCACACAGTAAACATCACGTACCAATCATTTAAAACAATATTACATTTTAATTTTGCGAATTTCAGGTACAAAATCCTGTGATCACTCAATGGGTGATCACTGTCGCCTTAATATACGTGGCCAATACGGGCATCATTAAAAAACAGGAACAGCCATTATTTTTTATCAGAAAGAAAAGGAATGAATATTTACATCTGAATTATATCTCCTATCCATTTCTCAGACAGTCAAGTTGAAATCACAGTCCCTTTCTGTTACCTAAGACAATAATATGGGCTCACTTGTGTGTCTGTTAAAATAATGAGATGTCTTCATATACTTGAAGTGGATTATCTCTAAGTGTGAATAAATTATGATCCACTGTTGATTGGATTTTTGTCAAGAGATTGAACAGGAAATGAAAGCCTTAGCATGGGAAAGAGGTTACAGTGGGGGAGAAAATTGTGTGCTGTGATTAATGGTTTTGTGCCATTTATGCAGCTATTTTCTGGCTTACGAACACAGGAGGTAAACAAGGCAATGGCAGCGACAGCTAATCCCCTGCATCATTCAGTCCTTGGTATCAGTCTGAAAGGGTCAATGATTGACTCTGATTTAGCCCGTTCCCAGTTCAGAGGAAATGAATAGATGCCAATCACACTCCTTGCAATTCTGTCAGCAGGACTGCCCAGCTATGAATACATGGTGCACAAAGCCTTCTCTATGCCAGTCTTCAGTTATAATTACATGCTGCATTACATGTCAATGCAGCATATGCAAAACTTGTAGGTGGGCTGTAATGTATAATATAATACAGGGATCATATATAATGGTGTAAAAAGGTTAAAGCATCAGAATCATTATTTTTATTTGGTGCTTGAAAGCACTCCAGAGAGAGCTATGTGAGCTCACAGGGTCAAATCATTTAGCTGCTTGTATAATACTTATTGCAAAACACAGTGCTTACACATTTTGTTCAGTGATTCTTTTAGTTACAGCAACATTAAGCTGTATTTGGTGTTTAAATGGTTAGTTTAAAAACCCAGTGGGGTGGGACAACCCCGTATTTTCTAGTCAAGGCTGTTCAGCATCCACATAGTGGCTCCTCGAGGACCGGCTTTCCACACATTGTAAATGACAGGAGGCAGGAGACCCCACATAACATGGGTACATTATTATCCAATGTGGTCACATCATCAGACTGTGCATAGTCACAGGAACCAATACTTTGGTACCAAGTTGATGCCAAAACTCTCAACATGTACTTGTTTTTCAACCGTACCGCAGGCCTGGAGTCTAACAGAATCCCTGCATCCCATGGACAATAGAAAATGTGTCTGGGATGCTGCTGTAAACTCAGTATTGACGCATCCAGGGGATGCAGCCTGTTGTTTCCCTGATAATGCTACATCACAAACAACAAATCTGTGTTGAAATCTACAGGAGGAGAGCTGATGTTAAATGTTACAGTACCTCCATGGAGGACTGTGCTGCTTACCAAGTGCTGACAGGTTAACTAGTTCTCATCCTGCCGATTCCAACTAGGAAGGTGTTATTGATTTACCTCATGATGCATTCAACCCCTATTCAGTACCAATGAGTATTGGGTGAATTTAAATTCTAACATCATAATGTTTTCAAATAATCTTGTTAAATGTAAATGTATGTCTGTCTCCATCTCCACCATTTCAGTGCCCGAATCTTCTGACGCACTACTTCTACACACACCTCTAGACACAACAAACAGTGATATCAGTCTGAGAATAACTACTAATAATTCATGCTGAATAACGAAGCATTCAGATACTGTTTTGGAGATCGATTACCATGGCGACGGTCAAAGCTTTGAAGCTCCGAAGCATTCGTGTCGGCTCTAATTGTCTCTGTGAGGAGAAGAAGAATCAGGTGTCGTAATGAAAAAGCATCAAAAACAATCTTTCCCAGCCTGTAATGCAGAAATGCCACAGACGGGTCCTCATAACACATCCATGTAGACTAGTATTGAAGTACTCTTCCAAAGTGGACTTGCTGTCAGTTGCCTTATCCTGCATTATTGCCCTTTAGTGACGCATCTGTGAAAACCGCCACACAGTGAGAGAACTTCCCAAGCAGAGACCCCTGCTTAAAAACTTTATTTTTCCACTAATAGTTTAGCCGTTGGCTGACTGTGAGAGAAGTAGTCAGGTAATGGTGTTTGTGAACAGTAAATGCCAGTAGCCATTCTTAAGAACTATCACTGAGGCCTCCTCATGTGCAGGAGCTCCAGTGAAACCACCAGGCAAGACACAGTCATAATGCCTGGCAGGCACGTGTAGCAATTTGGGAAATAATTGGATTATCTCAATGCTTCTAGGTTCTTATAGGAAAGTGCAAAGAGTGGCAGACCTCAGCTCCTGGCTGGGCAGGGAGGGAGCTCTCAGTAGTGGTCAGACATTTTAATGGTAAAATCAGCAACACAACAGTGTGGATATACTCAGTCATGCTTTCAAAATAATACTTACTGTAGGAGTACAAAAGTATTGGCATCAAAATACACCTTAAATACCAACAGTAAGAGTACTCAGTGTGCAGAATGTCCCAGTTCAGAATGTGTATTTATTATCAGATTATACTTATTGATTTATTAACGTGTACATCACTTTAATGTTGCAGCTGAGTAGCTTGTGAATTTCCACCCATGCAGGGATCAATTGAGAATAACCCTTTTTTTAATTTAATTTGCAAAGGAACTGGTAGCCAACGCTATAAAATAAATGTAGTGAAGTAAAAACTACACTTTTTGCCTCTGATCTGAAGTGGAATAGAAGTATACAGTGACATAAAATGGAAATGCTCAATTAAAGTGCAAATATTTCAAAATTGTACGATGTGCAGTCCTTGAATGATTAATTACTTTTCACCACTAGGAGTACTGCACCCAGTTATTAGATTTAAAACCCAAACTGGTTAGCAGCATAAACTAGACTGTGTGGATATTTTTTATTTTCTGTCAAAGCCACTTTGTCTTATCATGCGACATCTCTGCAGAGAGTGAGGAGCTGACTTCATAGGGCCCTTATTAGAAGTCTCATCACTGTGTGTTTGTGACTGCTCCATCCCACTGTGATTTTCACTGAAGACCTTTGTGTTCCACGAATTCCAATATTTTGTATTCTAGTCCTGCCAAAGCGCCTCATGCATACATTATGCCCAGACAATTGCAGGCATACAATAAAATTCAGAGCCTAAGGTGATTCAGAATGCTCTGTTCGGTCTTATAATTTTATAAATTACATGCATCATCAAGAAACTTCAGAGTGCTTCAGATTTATGAATTTCTAATACTGTTCGTGCGCCCTGAAACAAAATCTGAAAATGAAATAAAAAGGGGCAACACAAGCAGAAGTTTGTCATATCATTTATGAGCTTCTAGAGACGTTTCTGTATTACTGAGTAAGTTTCCGTTTCAAATGATCAGAATTAATCTGTATGTTTAGTTTTGTTTCCAAAGGTTAAGGTACGGCATGTGCCAATGCAGGGGAGTGACCGCCGTGTGTTGAGGTGATATTCAAAAGAAAGATGCGAATGTGCTTTGCAACCAGAAGCGAAGGGTTGAAAAACATTCGCTTCGCATAGAATGGAAGTGAATGGGAGACAAATGTTAATAAGATAAGATATTCCTTTATTAGTCTCACAGTGGAGAAATTCACAAAGTGCAGCAATTTTGAATCCTGTGAAACCAAATGTGTACTTGTCTTTGTGTTTGTAGTTATTTTACCCCCAAAACATAATGTTTTCCCTTAACGTAATCTAAACTTAAGTTTTTGTTGACTAAACCTAAAGAAGTTGGAGTTGTGTTGCCTAAACCTAAAGAAGCCTTTTTGTTTGTGTTCAAAACGTAACATTTCATGCAGTTTTACATTAGAACGTGATGATTTTAAGTTTCACTTTCACTTTTACAACGTAGTAGGTGTAATAGGCCTCTAATGAGCGACATGTATGGTGCTTATAGCACCTGATAATGCCTAGTCGGGTGCAATGTCCCATGCATTGCTGTTGACGATGAAAAGAATAACAGTGATTTTTAATGATTTATTTGTCATTGCTGGTTGCTGAATAGAATCACTGAATGAGTCTCTTTCATGTGTTGGTTCAAGCCTACTACTGTGTACTATGTTTCAGACAAGTTTAATACAAAGGTTAATGCTGCTGCTTGGAGGTTCGCTAAATTATTTCCATGACTTGCTGCACTTTGTCTTCTTCCTTCATTATCATGTCCTGATTAAAACACTAATGAGAGGGAGCTGAGGATGAAATTGCTGTCTTTTTTTAAAAGCATTAAAAATTCTAATGTTATTACGTGACTTGTTCTGTGTTGAGGAAATGACCCAGCTTTATACAAACAATCAGTGGCTTAAATAACGATGCAGAGAGGAGGTAATACAAATCTAAAACTTATAAAGAAACAAAATAGGGCAATTGCACCTCATTTTGGCATGATGGAAACAAAAACAAAGCTCAAAGCACATGAGATTTCACAGTTCCCTTTCAAGATGGTTTTGTCTTGAACTGGAGTGTAAATCTGAAAGCACGGTAAGTATTAGAAAAAACGATGATTTGCATATAAATACTAAAAGAGATAAGAAGTGTATGTGATACCTCTGAGAATGAATTATCTAAATCTGGTCTGTATTAATGCTCCACTGATGTTCCGTTTCAGTGTGTTTGTGATCTAAGTGATGAAAAATGTCTTTCATTTTGTTTTCAGTGTGGATTTTTTGGGCTTATCCTGAAATATGTATAGTGGATTGAGGGTTGTTTTTGTCAAAGCCTCGAGAACAAAGTACTGTCGTTGTCATCTGCATATTTCAGGAAGGTAATCAGCGGAGACTGTCCTCCCTAGAAGAACGACAGCATCGGCTGTTTCGGCAAGTGCCCCAAAAGTAACAAAGCCCTCTATCAGAGGTAGCAATTATGATTATGGGAACAATACAGGAATTCAGTATATTATTATATTGCAAGGATTCAAGGCCAAGATTTCAAGTGTAGATTAAGATAAGATAAGATAAGATGAACCTTTATTAATCCCCAGAGGGAAATTTGGGATAGAGTAGTACAGTATACAATAGTAGATGTATAAATACCATAGTGTATAATAGTATATATATATAGTTGTAGTAGTAGTATGGAATAATATGAATAGTACAGTGTAGAATAGTATAGTATAATATAGCATTGTATATAGAGTAGTTGTATTTTAAAGAACAGGATACTATAGTTTAGAATAGTATAGTATAGGGTATAGTATAAAATAGTAGTATTGTATATATAATATAATTGTAGTATTGTGTAGAATATTTTTGCATGATATCGTATAGAATAATGTAAAACAGTATAGTGTAGAATAGATCAGTATAGTATAGAATAGTATAAATAGTACAGTATAGAATTGTATAGTTCGTATAGTGTAGTGTGACAGGTCAGAAGTTGGTGAGACAGGATTTTCAACCGGTGCTGCAATGCTTGCCTATGTCAGAAATCAGAGGTGTGTACTTTTCAGAGCTCTGCTTGTATTCAGATTCACCTCACCTATCAATGCGTGCTAAGCCAGCAGATGATCTCGCCATGGGGTGTGTAGACGCTGTAGGACTTTGGTTTCTCTGATTCGAAAATCCTTGAAAATCCTTTACAACAGCCGTGTGTACTGGGCAAATACAACACAAAGAGGGATATGAATGCAAAGTGAAAAGTTCCTCTTAGAAACACTGAGTGATGAATTCAGCCAGACCTTCACACCTCTGTTGGAGGTGTGTTGGCCAATTTTTAAAGTAGATTTCCAAGAGGATTTATTCAAGGCGGTTATGCTCTAGTTGAGGGTAAAAAAAAAAATCCTGAATCCTCTCTTCTTTTTCTTCATACTGTCTCTGACGAATAATGTTCAAATAACGCTATTCTGTAGCAATTTAGGGTGGATGAATTTAAAGCTTTGGACACCATGGGTGCAGGTTTATGTCTGAATGTCTCCAGAATCACAATATAAAGCTTTTTTTAAAATTTTTTTTTTCTAGCTGGGCTCCATAAAATATTAGTGTGTGTGTTGAGGATTAGTGATAACGACAGTAGGCACAGTCTTTTTGTATATTTTTCTTATTTACCATAAACATGGGGGCCTGTCACTGTCAAAGGTTGGATTTGGGGAACTTCTTGTTATGGTTACAATTTCTCTTAGATGTCTTATTGTTTAAATGGTCCTAATGGTTGTTGCAAAAATATCAAGTTTCTCTTTAGTGCTTTTCTGTGAGGGGCACTTGCATGGGGCTGGTTAGGTGAAAGTGTGTGTAGCCTATATCTACTCCTGGTTTCCAGTGTTCACATGCTATCTCATTGTCTCATCATGAGGGTAGTGAAAGCTTCACTCTGTTAATTGTTCTAGCTGTGTAGATGTGTGTGTACTGGCAGACGTTACCACGTGAACCTTTCTACGCGATCTGCTCACTGTTTGTTCTTCAAGCTTGGTCTGTTAGAACGGGAAGGTCTGTGTGACCTGGCTTCTCAGTTTTGACCTGGCAACTTAGTCAACACCATTCTGTCGTCCAGAGACTTTATCCTCTAGTCAGCTGCTCAGTGGTGGTGTTTTAGTTACATGTGTAGTGTTTATTACAGAACGAGTCCAGGCAGCATCCATAAAATGCCTTTTCTCAGATCTCTCTTTCATTGGCGATGTAGAGGCAAACTCCCGTCTGTTCTGGTGCTGCTCTCTGTGGCTGAAATGAGAGGAGTTGACCGCGACATGAGTGGCTAGGAAGTGGCTAAACCTCTTATTGGGTTATGTCAGGGCTCCACCAGGGTAGCCGAGTTGAATTGTTGTAGTTGAATTCTGCACTTTAGCTGCTGAATCGTGGTGGAAACGGGGAGGTCCTGATGGCAACCACTATCAGAGAAGATTAAAGACAAGATAGCCTCCCGCTGCATTCCCAACTCACTTGAGGAATTGATTTCCTGGGTGATTTAGATCGATAGTCAAATCTGTGAAAGCAACAGAAAGAGAAAGCGTGTTCAGCACCTCTCAGGAAATGCTGGAACCGCTCTGCTCGCCTCCGATCAGTGATGAACCCATGCAAATAGGACGGATGTGTCTCTCTCGTAAAGAGGGAGAAGCGTATGAGCAGAGGGTCCTGTCGACTGTGGGAAGGTGGGCCACTTCATTTGCACAGTATGTGCCCAGTAATGCAGACAAGAGAAGTCCAGGGAAACAAGTCGACTCTTCACAACACGGGGAGGTTCCGCTGAGTCTAAATAATCCCCTCCTGGCAGTCAGTAACGCACCTTTTTGTCAGTTGAGTTATTGTGGGATAATAACAAATACAACCTCCCTACTTTGTGGATCCAGGTGCTGCGTGCTGTTTTATTGACTTGACCCTGGCCCAAAATCCTAAATTGCCCATATTTCACATTCTTGTCCACTTGCCATCATGGTAGTGGATGGTTGGGTATAGAGTGGGTTGATATGATTGCTGGCCACATTAAAATTCATATTGACAGACAAAAAATATGCAGTTTTTCCATATTGATGCAACTAATGGGATCACCATGGTTCAAGAAGCATAATCCCCGCATCAGGGGGCAGTGTTTGGGTCCTGAGTGTGCATCTCGCAATGTCATGTCCGACTCAGTTCAACTTCAGCCATTTAGGCCTTAAGTTCCCGGTGGCGATGAGCGCCTCTGCTCTTGAGTTTTCCACTTGTGTGATGGATACCCCTCTTGTCTCTCCCTCTACCATTGCCTCCTCCTCTGACCCTGCGATAGCTCAACTCCTGAGGGTCTTGAGTCCTTCACCCCTTCTATTACTACCCTCTTGGGTCTACGGGTACTGTCACTCCCATTTGAGTGTCCATAGAGTACACTGAACTTAATGAAGTATTCAGTTAACAGAAGGCCTCCACCCTACCTCCCCATAGGCTGTATGATTGTGTCAAACGATGAAACAGCAGCTATGAAGAACTATTTTGATGAGACTCTGGCCGTGGGTCTCATTCGCCCCTCTGTGTCCCCTACAGGGGCCGGGTTTTTCTTTGGAGGGAAGAAAGACTGGACGCTAAAACCCTGTGTCATCTGTTGGGATCAACTATATAGGATCTCTAGTGTCTCTTTCTTTTTGAGTTTATTCTCTGGTCAGCTGCTGCGCAGCAATGTTTTAGTTTACTATGAGTCCACTGATCTAAATATCTTAAAGATGGTTGGGAGCCTTTTTTAGGCTCATTTTTATTTGGTGTTTCCCCTCTCTCCTTCCATTGCTCACAAATTTAGTGATTACCCTTCTGGGCTTTTGGGAACTAAAGGAGTCTACTGGTTTATCCAAAAAGTCCTTACTGTGTTTGAGCTACTGCAGAGTTGTGGCTAAAGGACACATAACACCCACAAAATGTTTTTCATGCTTTTACCTGTTCACTCAGCCAAAAGAACTTCATTTTCTTAAAGCTTTGGAGAGCAGAATATCCAATTCATAAGGGTCACTGCCCCTGCATTTCAGCACAACACGGGCATACCACAGCCTTTTTGCCCTCTGTTTGCCCTGCTGTGTTTGTGCAATTTTCCTCCTGTGGTGGCCTCCATGTTTGTCACCCTTATCTCCTGTGGCCAGGCCACTGCTTACAGGCCAACCTCTAGGGATGACTGTGGTTGACCTGAGCTGTGAACACACTTGAGAGACCTGTGAAGCCTGTCAGGACCCTGGACCCACAGACTACCTCTTGACTTTGCCAAAGGCACTGTTTGCCATTCACACATCATTTACTGAGGTGCTGAAAATGAAGTGGAGGTTTTGTAGTATACATGCATACAATAAGTTAAATGGAATGTGATGAGTAAATGTGAATCTAAGGAAATGAAACCCACTGAATTGAGCATGAGCTGCTTCACACACTGCATTGGAATTACAATACCATGCACTAACCAATGACATATTAATGGGCATTAACAAAGTGAAATTAATATATTTTTAAATTGGCAGCACATCATGAATCCCATTTATAATACAATAGACAGAATTCTGTGTTTTAAATGATTATTTTAAAGCTCTACTGGTCCGTTATCTGTCAACTCATGGGTGGATGGGGGTTTCACATAACAAGACATGGCACTGACCTCATTCCCATCCATGGCTGTAGCTGAATGACGAGCCACACACCAGACCCACAAGGATATACAGTATAAAGAAAGGTTTGTTTTTTTTACCCCAGCCTTGGCTTTGACATTCGCTTTCTTTGGAATTCTGATTTGTATGCAAATGGTATAAATGTTTAATACCAAAGCATTGGTGCTGCATGGAGATTAATGACAGCTTGGCAGTGCATTGGCTGCTGAATTAGTATTACCCACCCTTCCTCTGGGCTCTGTCCGGCTCCTGTCTGCCAGAGATCCTGCTCTGCAGACAGGGACATCCCTGAAAATGTGACACCGCCATCACCGCATTAACTGTTAATGCCGAACCAATGCTCAGTTCAGGCTGATGTCTGCATTGTATAATGAATGTCAACGGAGCACTCAGCAGCGTCTGCAGATAGCAAAAAAGGGTTTGGTGGTACTGAGTAAGTGCATTAGTGACATTACTGTTGAATAACAACCAGACTGCATTATGTTGGCCCTGTCATGGGATCCCCTTTGGAGTCTGTCTTTTATGAAGTTTGATTTTGAAGGCAACATTACACAGAGTACCACACAACTCCAACAATAACCTCATCCATTTATCTGTGTTGGAGGATGGGCCAGCAGTGTTGTGCGCAGTTTTCTTTATGTGCAACACGATAAAATTTCAAGAAAGAAAAAGCCCATTACTTTGTAATCGGTGAGGCACTGCAGGGAGCCGTACATAATCCTTTCACAGGCTTTTCAGTCTTTTCAAACTTGAGTCTATATGTTTTGTTCATTTACCAATAACCCTGCTTTATAATTATATTTAGAACATCTCTGTTGTTATTGCTTTTTGTGTTGACTGGGAGTTTTGGTGATCTGCAGAGGCAAAAGTCTGTATTAATTGCCTGTGTAATTAGTAGTGCCTGAAAAATGATTGTCAGTATGGTGGGTTGGCCTGGAGGAAGAGATGGGGACCAGTACCCAGAAATGTTAGTTGGTTTTGTTTGGTTGTCTTGCTGAGCGCCATGTGTGCTAATAAACCAGCCCTCAGTCTATTTATTAAACAGTAGAGACATGATTCCATCAGGCATTACAGCATTATCTTAATATATTTTCAAAATGGTAATGCTTTAGAGTAGAGCCTGTAAATTACAGCAATTTAACAAATACTGTATGAACTATCTATAAAACACATATTAACACATATAGGCAAGTACAAGGGGAGAGAGGTTGGTGAAGGAGGGCATAGCAACTTTGTGTTTAAGAGGGATTTAGAAATAAATAACGTAAATATTTTTTTAGGTTACTGAGTACCTGTTTAATAATGCCAGGACACAGGTATATTATTGCCTTGAAACAGACTGACAGTGTTGATATTACAATGGAAGTATTCATGTTAAAACTTACTGCATGTCATCATGATAGTAGGCAGTAGCTCAGTCTGTAGGGAGTTGGCTTGGGAACCGGAGGGTCACCGGTTCAAGTCCCGACATGGACCAAGAACTGAGTGTGAACTGGTAGCTGGAGAGGTGCCAGTTTACCTCTTGGGCACTGCCGAGGTGCCCCTGAGCAAGGCACCAAACCCCCAACTGCTCGGGGCGCTTGTCAGGAGCAGCCCCCTCACTCTGACATCTCTCCAATTGTTGCATGTATATGGACCTGTTTGTGCATGTGTGTGTATAAGTTAACAGAGTGAAAAAATTGAATTTCCCCTAGCGGGACTAATAAAGGAATATCTTCTTCTTCTTCTTCTTCTTCTTAAATGTAGTTTTTGTACATTACTGTTGTAGGAAAACAAAGCAAAGAAAGGTGTGACTTTATAAATCACAAAATAATTTGCCTAAATACCTATAGCTCTAAAATACTTATATTTGTTTTTAAAATGATGATAAATTAGTGGGGAACTTTCACCAAACATTATTGTATTATTTCACAAATCAATGAGTCTCGATAAAATAAACTTAATATGACAAGTTTATATATTGTTAAAACAAGACACGTCCATATGGTGTTAAAACTGAAATATCCATCACTGCCTGAAGAGGTACTAGACCAGTCATGTAACAAGTAGTGGATTGCATCGGTTTTGTTTGTGTATATATTGTTTGTTTATGTTTGTATTTTATAAAACTCAAAGTTTGTAAGTGAAAATATATGTTTGGCTCTGGTTAAAACATGTATCGCCTTACCTTAATACACAGTATAAGAGTTAGTGTAGTGTGCTATTCATGAATTTAACAGAATCTGTCGGTTTTCTGCATTTTTTAAGACGCATACAACAAGAATTACAGTAAAGCAAATGGTTATTCTCCCCCAAGACGTAATATTAACAGTGTATTTTGTGGGCCATAAGAAGCTTTACCCAACTCTCCTCATTCTCCTAACCCTTTTGTGAGTCCTTTCACATAATGTGGACAATGAGGTGCAATAAGGAGACTTTCTCCTCCTGTGTATTGCCATTCATTACTGGATTATACTGAATGCTTATACTGATAATGTGTAATTAAACAATAGTGCATGATGTCATGATTATATCACGGCTAACGGCCGTTGTTCGCCCTGATGTGAAGCAGAGGTTTGACAATAAGTATGACAACATGAAATGTTATAGACACATTACAATTTAAATATTTTTCTATTAATAGATAATAATCATAATGAAATAGGCCCTCTTGGCTTGGGTGCATGCACATACCAAGGCAGTTGCTAGGGAGCAACTTGCATGTTTGTTCGTTCATCACATTGTTCGTTCATCACATTGTTCGTTCATCACATTGACATTATTTTCATATTGCCTTTTTTTTTTTGCACAACCACCTAAAAACTGTCCACAGCCAGAAGGATGACTTTGATAACTGCTTGTACGAGGCTTGCCTTTATTGCTAGGTGAAGTTTGCTTCGCATGGTGGTGGTTGCTTTGGTTGCCAATAGCTCTGGAGAGAGGTTTCACACTTACAGTGCGGCCATAGTCTCCTGTGTCAAGATCCACATCAGCTAGTGATCCCCAGTGACCCTGTCACTAAGCAACCATGACAGCACTCTTTTTTTCTCTTTTTCTCAGACGTAGAGTGATACTAAATTAAGTGCAAAGGAAATAGACATCATATGTATCTGTTGTATGTGGTTATTATATCATGGTTATGAACCAAACAGGTTGCTTGATTTGAACTACCTGTTTTGTATCATCATATACGCCTCACTCAGGGCTGACACTGCAGTAGAATCGCTGTTTGTCTTTTTGCTGCTAATTTCTACTGCCTTTTGTTTCCAGATCTTGCTTGCTTCTGAAAGCACTGTGTCTCTTCTTTAATTACTAAGTCAGTGAAGTCTTCAGTCCTTCATTCTCCATTAAAAAGCCAATTATGTCCTGAACAAAAGAATTCATGTTACAAACATGATAGTGCCTATAATATAAAATAAGTCCCAGATGATTCAAATGAGACTCTGGACATGCTAATTATTATGCAAATTCTATTTAATCATATTATCTGTTAGGTACCTCTCTCCCTTTTTGTTGAGCTGACCATCTCTCTGTGTTTTAAAGTGTACTGGATGAAAACATTAAAGCAGCAGTGGATAGAAATCCAGTAAATAAGATGATAAAAAGGTATTTTTAGAAAAATGTCACTATATTCTGAGGTAATTTGAAAAAAAGCATGTCCCTCTGTGTCCACCGGTGCTCATTATGGCATTTGCAAGATTTCACAGACCGGAGGAAAACAACCAATCAGAGCTGAGGTGGGGCCTCATCTCTGAGCAGCTGTCAATCACTCACAAGCTCCAATCAAACAGTCAAACTTGGCAGCGCCGATCAAATATGGATCAATATTCTGTTACTGGATTGACAATTTCTCCCCTCAAATGTTTTCAGAAACATCTTGTAGGTACTGCTTAGCTGTAAAATGAGAAAGTTTGTGACCCGGCAGCCATGTTGAGATCAGTTGAGGAAATACCAAGCACCACCCACCAGCCAGAGCACAGTCAATAAGAGGGCTCTCTCTCTCTGAAATGACCTGTGATTGGCCAAAGACTCCCGCTATGAGCTAGATTTTTTAAAGCCTGAAAACAGAGCCACGAGGAAGTGCAGAAGTCTAGTTATCACTAAGACTTGGATTACAATATGCTGAAAAGTTATTATGGGATTTTTATCCAATGATGCCAAAATGGAATCCTATGAAAACTGTTATTCACAACATATTCTTTAGATTGCAAACTAAGGAAAATACATTGTCTGTAAACAGAAATAAAAAGATAAGTGTTTTTTTCCTTCCATTTTGTCTTTTTTTGCTTGGAAAACAATGTACTGCAGCATTTGTACATTTTTGGTAAACTAAACTGTTTGTCCCTCGACCATCTCAGTACAGCAGTTTCAACCTGAACTTGTTCTCTTGGGGTTGGAGACCTATTATATGATTTACTCGATGGATCCTCGAGGGAGGTTGTCTGGATGATGTCTGTTGGACACTTTTACATCTCTTTCCATTACGATCACAGCTGAAAGTCTCAAAGCTCAGACAGTGAAAGACAGGGAAAGCATGGCGCTGTGAGACTGTTGTGACCAGTGGGAATACACTGTGGACCGTCTTCAGAGAGTTGGCGTCACATCGCTGTAATCCTGAATGCATTACCTTGATCCTGAAGCTTGGCTTGCTGCAAGAAACAGGTGGAGACTGCAGGTAGATGGGAAAATAAAGACGCTTTACTGAGCTGTCTCATAGGAACTGGAGGGTGAATGAAATACTACATGAACGAAACAGCATTGCTAATATTAGCTCCTGATTTAGGCTAAACAGAATCATTGTCAGGGTTGCTCAAATAGAAACTTGACTATGGAAATCCTTTACTTTAGGATACCATGTCCAGAGGCTTGACTGAATGCGAATGTACACTGGCCGTAAACTGGCCTGTAGCCAGTGTCACTCATCAAGCTCTCTGAAGAAAGCAATATTTTGTAAAGGAGCTGTACTCCTCAACCACTGAGTCCACAGTTCCTCTTTGGCTGAGGACCTTACAGCCTCCTGCTTGGGACATGTGCTGTGCAAATTGCCTCCCTTAAATGATTAATGAGGGAAGCTCTGTCTGTGTTGAGGCAAAGACTGCAGCCTGTGTGATACAACAAGTAGGAGATTTAGATTCAGCTTGGAAATCATGAAGAAACTAAGACCCCAAAGGAGAAAATTACTCAGCTTTAAGGATCATCAAATGTGCATTAAGTGACCTCTGACTGATCAACTCAGCTAAATGACTCAAATATGAACTGCTACAGCAGTAAAGTGCGAGCCTGTGTGTCATTGTGTAAAATATGAAGTCAGAATTCAAGATAGAGATGAGTCTTGGTTTGTTGAGCAGGTGGGAAGGTAGCTGCCTTCAATTTCCAGTTGATACAGGAATGAAAGCCAGGAATCCAGTATTTCTTGAGTTACTGTTACTTCAGTCAAGTACTCTAACACTGCAGAAAAATGCATTGTGCCTTCCCTACGTTGTGCTTTGGTGCACTTCAAACTGTATGAACAATCAAACAAGACCATCATGTTTCTTAAGTAGAAATCTTTTGAGAGATAGTCCATCCAAGAAAAATGACTTTGCTTTGTTTATTTTCGGGAAATGTCCCAAAATGATGCTCAAATGATAAAAGCTGTACTGGCATTACGAACACAAAGTGTTAGGGTGGATAGATGTGACAATATCCCGTTGATAGTCAACAAGTTCCTTTTAACCGTGACCACAATCATACCCGCCCCCCTAAATATAGCCAAATTATTTTTGTTTCCTAATCTTAACCTGGAAAATCAACGAATGGAGAAAAGTCTTGATGAATTTAATTAAATAGGGGCCTCTTGCAGTGTTATTCAACTCCTGGTTATCCGGTCATATATGCTCAGTATTTCCTAAACAAATGCATCTTCGCTAAAACCTTATTATTTAAAGCACTTAAACATAAACTTGCACAAGCACACTACACGTCCGAACTTGCTGAAATAATAAGGCAACAGACAACAACAGAAAACAAAGCACTAGAAACACCAACGGCGCTTTGTTTAACAGTAAGAGAGAAGAATTTCCTTCAAACCTCTACATACTGTACAGTAGATCGAAGGTTATATCACATTTGTATTCCCCCATTATATTTCAAGAGTTCAGGTGATGTCTCCCATCAGGTAGCTGTCACCCGCTGCTGTCCGCAACACCTCTATTACACTTCAGCGCCAAGAGGGCGGACTCTGACCATTACCCCTTTTTATGTGGGTGCCTGTGCTCAAATGTGAGGGCTTTGTAAATGCTGCCATTCTTCTCTGGCAGGGGTTTTATCTCACAGACACAAGCCGTCGGCACAGTCTGCTCTGGTCATACTAGTGTTCTCCCCAGCAGTTTGTTCCAGGAAACCCTGCATTTTATTTCCCCATTGCACATGCCATAAACATGGTGATTCTATGGTTAATAATAATAATAATAATGATAAACCTAATAACATAAAACTCAACAGTGCTCACTCTCTTAGTAAAAGAGGGAACACTCAATGAAAAACAATGACGTCATTTAGATTTTTCAGACCTACATCGTAAAGTTTTGGTGTTGCACATATATCATATAAGAATCTAAGTTAGACTTTTATCCCAGACTATGAAAACATTTATATTTCCCTATTGATCTGCTCTAATAGTTCTCGAGTTATTTGCAGGTTTCAGGCTGGCAGCTGCCTTGGTGTGGCGAGTGTTTTTTTTTTTTTTTTTTGCTCCAAAAAAAAAGGACAATACTCTTCAGAATGTCATAAAGACCTTTTAGGGCCTTAGGGAAATACTGTCCTGATCATAAGCTGTCAAGAACATGAGCTGAAGCAGTTTTTAAAGGAAATACCCCTCAAATATTACTTGTCAAACCTGGTAAATCATCTCCATTATGCTCAAGGCCCCAAACAGCCTACTTACAATGAGGCTCCACAGACCAATGACCCTCACATACATTGGGAATGTCATTCTTCAGACATACTCTCTGTCCCTGACATGGGTTTAGGCAAAAAATGGTCTTGTTTCTTTTGACAAAATCCATAAATTGCATTATCAAATACACCTTATTATATTATTCTAACCTTAACTAAAAAGTCACTGGGAAGGATCCTTGACAGACAACTGCAGAATGTTGTGCACTCTACCAGATATATTGCCTATTAGGTAAGCACTGTGTTTTCTTTGTCTATTAATTTCCTTTCCATGTGAATGCTATTAAGCACACGCTGTGTGGTCTGAAGGATGTGTGCTGGGTGGCAGAAACAAAAAGACAAATGCAACTCAGCTGAGCAGGAAAACCGCTGCGCACCATATCCCAACTGTGTGTGATGTAATCACTTTCAAATTGCATTTAGGATTACTGGGAGTTGAAACCACACTCATCATCATCAGCATCATCATGGGCGTCATCATTATCATTAGTATGGCCCATGGGTATCAGAATAAGATATTCATACTATTAGACTGGAATCAATTGCAGAGTGCTGAAGAGGACTAACAGCCATCACCTGGTACTGATGGACTTATCAATAATTAATCTAATTTATTAATCTCAACAACACTCTCACCTCAGCCACGCAGATAGCTTGTTAGAGGAGCTCAGAAATAGACAATACTCAAGGCTAGGAAGAAGCGTTACCGCTGATGTCAGACATGGATGTGTGTCAGTGCATGCAATGTTTTCCACGCCACTGGTAATTATGGTAGTGTGTACGTGTACTCGTGTTTGTGTGTGTCCAGGGTGAGGTTTTTTTTTTTTTTTTTCACCTTGGGCTAGTAATCACGGGATAATGAGTGGCTGGCTACATCAGCTCTGATTTTCCGCTCCTGCCAGGAGCTGGAGGAAGCTGCTGTGACTCACTGTTGAACAATAGGTGATAGATGATTTGGAGACATGGACGGCCTCATGCAAACAAAAGGAGCGATCAAGCCTGTATCACGGGTCACGGTTATGTTAGTTGCCGGTGACAAAATTACTTTTAGTCCTATCGCAGGTTTTTCTCTTTGTTTTATGGAAAGTTCCTCATAGTGTAATCGCTAAATTGCTCCCGAGCTCAGCATGCTGCGGCTGTCTGATTCTGCGGGGAAGTGCAGCCAAACTAAAAGCTGGGAAATGTTTAACTTTTAGCAGCAAAGTCTAGCCAGATAATACCTGCAGCCAATCGGTTAACGGATCCTGCGATCTGCTGACCTTTGTTACAAAGGTTTTCTTCCCACCTGAAACACATGAGCACGTCTCCCGGCTGCAGAAAAATAAGTACGGAAGTTACACAACAAATAAGTCATCATTGGGGTTAAAATTACTAAGGAAATTGCATTCTTTAAGAACAGAAGTTACATGACAAATACATCAGTGTTTGGGTTAAATTAACTACTGAAGTGGCGTAGATTAAATACAGAAGTTATGCCACAAATGAGTTAATATTTTGGGTAAAATAGTTATGGAAGTGGCATTACTTAAGTACAACTTACAAGTAAAGCTGCATGACAAATAAGTAAATGTTGACTTCTGGTTTCACATCGGACACAAACAGTTGTTTCCTGGGTGAAGTCCTGGGACATTTTGACCCACCCATCCACCCTGACCTCCTCCTTACATGGATTTTGCCACTCTTTTGCTATGTCACCTGTCCGAGCTCACAATTCTTCAATTGCATACAAATTGATTACATGGATTATATATATATATATATATATATATATATATATATATATATATATATATATATATATATATAAATATAATAGGGCAGATCTGGTATTATACAGCCCGCGGGCTGGAACCAGCTCTCGTGATGGTACTGCTCAACCCGGGAGGTCCCAGACCAACCAGACAGTTTTACTTACATAGCCAAAAATAAACCCATTAAAGACAATAACTTCTGTTGTGAAATGCTCGTGTATTGTTAGTGTGCTTCTTCATGTCACACTTCACATTGATGTAAATTGATGTGTGATGTTTGATGTAGGGTCACCTGCTGAGGCGGCACATCTATAATAACTCATGGAGTGCTACATATTTTTTTGCGGAGGTTGGCGGTAAAGCTGTGTGCTTAGTTTGCAACAAATGTGGCTGTATTCAAAGAATACAACTTGAACTGCCACTTTGAGACAAAACAAAAATACAATAAACCTGTCTGGAGATGAGAAGGAGAGGACAGCCGAGGGGCTGCTAGCTAAGCTATAAAAGCAGCAAGGACTTTTTACAAAGCTGCATGCAACGAAAGATAGACATGTAAGTGTTAATGTTAAGTTAAATGTTAAGTCTAGTTAATGGAAACATTACTACCCCAAACAATCAGTCTGGTACAGTTCAAAGACTCCTGCATATAATGTAATTTCTCAATTCTCAATAATATGCTGTTTGGAGGGATTTTCAGTATAATAAATGCTGAAAAACAAGTGCCCAGTATGTTTCCTATAGTGATAAAATAGAGGTTACTTATGACAGTATTTGTTTGGCCTTCGGCAACAATCTGGGTTTCTCATGCCCCCCCCCCCCAGGAAAAATAATTGCCCACTGCTGTTATAGGCCATTACGTTTCATAGGTATAGCTATGAACAGTGTATGCGAAGAGCCTGCCAAGGGGGATTCAGATTTGTTGAACAGTACTAGTGTCTTTTATAATTCAATTTCGAATTCCTATTTGTGTGAAACAGTAGAGGGCAAAGCTATGAAAAGTGCTACTGAGAACTATGAGCGGTATTATTATGCTATACAAGCTATTGTCATTGAAGGGGATGGGATAGTGTTGAAGGAGATAAATTCAATCAATGATGCATTCCAACTGGCTGCCAATACAGAAGCTAGATTGCTTTCACAAACACACACGTGCACTCTTGAAAAACATCATCATGTTTGCCAGACTTACCCTCAAACTGGTTGGCATTTTTGTTGGGGGGAAAAAAAGGAGAAATGTCAACAAAGCAGCTCCGTTTATCAGATGATGCGTAATTTAAACTGCACTGACATTTCCACAGCAGCCTTTAAGATCCACAGAGGCACCAGTCATCTGATTCCGCTTGTTTGTTCTGCTCGTTTCGAGGCCGGGTCCGAGATGTCTGGGAACATCAAAGAAGGGCTTGGATTAAAGTGTAGTGATCGGGACTACCAAGGACTGCACACAAACCAACCACAGCACGCAGTGGTGAAATCACACACTGAGGAGGAGAAGCTTTGAAAGTACATAGATTGAGCGGTGGAGAGACAGTGTGTGTGACTGTGTTGCTAAAATTAAATATGAGATGAACATATGAAAAAGTCTTATTTGTACTGTTTTCCACAAATACACATCACATGCTCGGATAAAAAACTAATATAATTCACTACTGGACAATTCAACATACTGTACCTCACACAACTGTTCATATATCGTACAAAAAGCTATTCATTTTTCATACGTTTTCCTGTGAATTTCTAGCAACATGTGTCAATTCCTCCTTACACGTTACATGCATACAGTCTTTTCAAAATAAACTTCCGTGTTCACAGCAAACATCTCTCTTCTGAGTTTGGTTTTGGAAAATATTGTGGTTCAAGTTAAAATAACTCTGGCAGTAGAAATAATAGAATAATTTAAATATTGAAGTTACATGATAAACTAATCACAAAAAAGTTGACTTCTGGTATCAAACAGGGTATGAACATCGATCTCCTAGATGAAAGTCTGATTTTTTTTGACCCACCCATCAAGCCCAACCTTGCCCCGACGTGGCGTTTGCGGCTCTTTATACTTCCTGGTTCACGATTACATGACTTACATACAAATTCATTTCTTGGCACATACTCAAAGTACAGTGTACTGCTTTTTGTAGGTTTAGCTCTGAGCAATGTATGAGAACAGCCTGCACATTTTTTTTCAAAATTCTACATAAACAGCCTTCCTATAGGTCTACATTTCAATCAGTGATGGGATCTATTTGTGCCTACAACATTGCTGCAGTGAGATTGATATAGGAGAAGTGCTGAGAAGGCAAGATCGAAGATGAATCCCTACCAAAACCCCTGAGTCCTTGCACCTGAAGATCCCCAGTGTGTAAAATCCAGCCAGTCTAGCAACTTTATCTTTCCTGTAATACATCACTCAGTCCACCCTGAGCTATCTGTGGTGTTGTGCAACATGCAGCCTCACAGAGGGATCTGCAAAGATGTGATGCAAATGCCATGTCATTCTTTCCAACTTGCCTATAAGACTAAACAATGTGAAAACCTTTGATTCTATCACAGCTGAAGTTAAATACATTGATTATAAAAAGCCTTTGTGCAATAGCATTAGTACAGTATGCATTCAATGAAGATGACAATATGTTGTTGATATGTCATTGAACAGGCTGTGGTCATACATCGTTCATAGCTATTCCTACATAAGTAATGCATTTTAATTTATATATATATAAAACCTCTGCACTTAGGTAAAGCCACGCCATAATACTTTTCTAAATCTTACAAAGTAATTTTGTTGCCTCAATCTAACCAATAACCAAGCCAATGTTTTCCTAAACCTAAGTAGTTTTGTTGCCTAATTATAACTAAGTAGTTTTGTCATTTTAAACACAACTGAGCTGATCGTTTCATGAAGTTCAGTAGTTTTGGTGGCCAAACATACCCAGATTGTTTCGTGGGAGCAATAAGACTGAAGTTTATTTCTGCATATAATTGTAGAAATTGCTCGACATTTGCAAGAAAACACACAAAAATGGAGGAATAACTTATTGTAAGATATACAAACCATTCTATGGGGATACGTTGCATTGTATATGTTGCTGTTTATAATTGCTCTCCTAGCTTGTTGCTGCCAGTCCCCTCAATACGGCAATATAATTTTAAACTATTGGTAAAGTCAACCTCTGCCCTCATCATGTATTTCTGCTTCCAGTACCTCCTATGTGAGAGGTTTCTTATTGCTTTTTCTGGAAGCAATTCAATTGTCCCTAGATCCAATCATTTCTACCCTCAGCAATCCTCAGCTGGACACACTTGACTATTTTTGTTCCGACCACTTTACATGGGCCACTTGATACAGCGTCATACATGAGCATCTTCTCCATTTCACTGGATTTCATTTTACTTTTTTAAAGAAGTCCCAGCTTTTCAAGATGCCCTTCATTTTAAAGTTGTGCAGACAGTGCTTGTGGTTTTGGATAATGGGGTCGTATGGGAAGTTTTCATCAGGTTTGTGTCAGCATCATGGACTCTTTGTCATATGCTCTGTTTCAGCTTTACTTGATTTAAGTACAGCAATTGACCATTGCATTCTTACTGATGCTGCACCAAATTCAACTGTTACATTAAATAGGCATAATCAGTCGCTATAAGCACCATAGATGTGGGGGCCTAATACACCTATTATATCGTAAAAGTGTTCAAATGTTCAAACATGCTTTAACATTGAATGAAACTTCATGTTTTGAACACAAAAAGTCTTATTTATGTTTATGCAACAAAACTACAACTTATTTAGATTGAGGCAACAAAAACTTTTCTTTTTTAACTTTAAAGTTAAAATGACTACAAATACAGTTACACATTTTTGTTTTCACACAAGATGCAAACTCATCTCGTGGGCAAAACCCCTTTGTTTTGGGTCTCATCGATCGTCCCTGACCTTCACCACCGACCTCCATCACTTACGGAGTTTCACACTGTCTGTACTACAGCGCCTCACTTCTGCTTCTGTTTCTGTCCTAATTACTTTGGTTGCTTGAGGTTGCTGTTGTGTTTTTTTATACCTTATTTTGTGTCTCTACCATGTGAATAGTTGACAAAACGTACTAATAGGTGTAGCAGGCCCCATTTGAGCCACATCTGTGGGGCATATAGCGATGCCTATATGGAGCATATAACCAATCTAATTGGCTGGATGCTGAGACACTTGGTCACAATCTTTGGGATCCTAAACTTATTCTCCAACAATTATGTCTTTCCATTTACCAACATAAAGTTTTGAGTGCCTCAAAGGTTGATTCTGGCTGCTTTTATTTTCCATCATATGCATAGAATTGACCTGCTCTTTTCATTTTTAAAGACACTCAGCTGTATGTACACTGCATGCCTTAATCAAGTCTTGATAATGACAGTGTCCATTTTACCTGGCTCAATCAAAAAGCCAATCAAAAACGCTGCCACGGGGCTTTTAACTAGAACTCAACGATGGGATCTAATGAGATGGATATAATTTAATGACGGGTCTTATTTATCATATTGAGATTAGTTTTTCAAAATGGTCATTCATACTCCCAATCCAGTCTATGACACTTCACACAGAACTTAATCAAGTGTGTTTTTCATTTTGCCATTAAAGTTAATGCCAGTTCTACCATTCTAAGAGCATTCATCTTCGTATATAGCCTGTGAATTGCATATTGGTGTATTATTCATTCTGCTGATGGACTGATGCTCAGTAAGCCACTGGGTGTAATTGCAAGTGGGATGCTACATGTAGCACCTTTAAAATTGTAAACCACAGATACATCTGCTGCTGTAGAGCCAATTACAGTCGCTTCCCAGCACAGGAGACGTGTTTTGCTTGAGACAGTCTTGCTTACTGTAAGACATAGAAGTGTGACTGCACTCACTCCTGCTGAATGCATCTATCATTGCCCAGACTGTGCTGTCATCTGAACCTGCCCCTCTCAGGAAGGCAGCACCATTAGAATATGCTATTTCACAGCATGCTGGCTTTGGTGTGACTGTCACTTTTCTAACCCTGTGGCATTTGCAGTGCAGAGCAGCAACATTATTAGTGATGCACCCAACATAATGAGAATATCCATTTATACAGTATATTGTACCTTCTGGAGAGAGGCTCTTTGCTCTGTGCGGGTTAATTTAGCATCCCGTCTCACGTAATTAGGGACTTTTATCATTTTGTGCCATATCTGTAATGTAATGTCTGTCATGTAACATTAGGTAGCTATTGTTATTTTAATGTAATAAATAAAAACACGGACAGGACAATACATCACAAAACTACAATAGAAATGGCCTTGTAAATCTTCCACTTTATGTTTGACTGTATGCGGCTTAAGCGTTTATAGACTTACATGCTTACTTAATTCTGGGGTTATTCGCCTTTTTCACACATTTTAGTACAAAGCAAAGGATTATCACACACAATAGAATCCTACATAGTGGACCAAGGGAGGAGGTGATGATTCAGTGATCCTCGTTTAGTATAACAACCACTGTAAGCTAACCATGAGTGAGGAAATGCATGCATAAATTCAGGTACATTCTGGACCCATAATGGGCATTCATTGCATGTAAAAAAACAACAACAGCCCGCTCTCATTCCCAGGGCGTCAAATACCAATGCTTTGTCATCATTTTATAGTGACGCACAAGGCACCCTTTAGCGCTGGGCGCTGTGCTTTCCATTAACTACACTGTAAACCCATCTGCAACAGCAGTAAATGCTCAGAGAAGGTGTGCCGGGAGTGACAGTGATGACATAGTTTAAAGAGTGAAAAGGCGAATGGTGGGTGGGAAGGGTGCTGGATGGGTTCAACAAACACAAGGCTTTCATCCAGGAGGCCGCTGTTCATGTCCCGTGCATTCATTTTACTTTACGTTAAATAAGTTTTTTTTTGGTTTAATTTTTTACATGTATGTATAAAGGATGTATTATTTTTATTTTGTCATGTGGGTTGTCTATGTTGTATTTTCATTATGTTGTTACTCCATACTCATGACATCTGTTGCACATCTGTCTGTCCTGGAAGGGGGATCCCTCCTGTGTTGCTCTACCTGACGTTACTTCCGTTATTTTTCCTGTTGTAAGGGTTTTTTTGGGTTAAGTTTTTCCTCATCAGATGTGAGGCTCTTACCTCAAAGGATAGACTTTCATTTCCTGTTTAAAACCCACTGAGGCAAATTTGCACTATAAGGCTGTAAAAATAGAATTAACTTGACTTTGCAATGTTCAGTTTCATTTTCACTTTACACATGTAGTTTTAAGCCCAACCGTGTGTTTTTTTCCCAAACCTATGTGGTTTTGTTGCCTAAACCTAAGGTGACGGCAAGGGGCGTGACAAAGCGGCAGTATGTGACAAGTTGGGATGAGAACGTGTTGAACAAAGCACCCCTGCTCATATGGCGATGTGCAGACACTAGAGGATGCAGTCACAAGTCAAAGTGTAAACTGTCATTGACTGTAGTTTCAATTTTTAAACAACTCGGTGCACAGCTTTGCTTGGAAAAGCTCAGTTCCTTTGTGTTGCTTTGGTGCTTGAGGCTTGAAAACAGAGCGCTGTTCTGTTTTCTTTCCATGTTTGTGTTGTTAGGACGAAGCTCGCCACTCCCAGGCAAACAAAACAGGGGACTCGCTTTCAAAAATTGGATGGAACTATTTTGTGTTTGTTCTTGTTTGGCTGCTTTGGTGTCTGACATACATTTCCCAGTTTGGTCATATACTGTAACTCAACAGCTGCATGGATAACGTGTCATTGTAGCCGCCCACTCCTGTTGGAGGTTGAGTGGGGAGAGGCAACGCTGCCAAGGTGACAGTGATGTGTCGAAGAGGCACCCACCCTCACTGCTCCCAGTTACAAATTAGTAAGTGGGTGGCTTCTCTAAGACTTTCTGTGTGTCTAAAAGTGAGTGGGGGTGTTGGCTTTGAACTACAGCGCCGTTCATGGAATGACAACTCCAGCCCACTTTCTGTCTCTGCTTTCTCTCTCTCTCTCTCTCTCTCTCTCTCTCTCTCTCTCTCTCTCTCTCTCTCTCTCTCTCTCTCTCTCTCTTTGCGGCATCTCACTCTGTTCCTGTCTGGCGGCGGCTTCATTTGCTGTGCAGACGCTCTGCACGTCATCAGGGCTTTCCCAAGAGTCCTCAGATATATTTAAAGACTCTGATATATCAAAGCCGAGCTGAAAAAATCTATATGCAGCAGCTTAAAATTTCCCAAGTGCCTTTTAGCCTAATTGCAGAGAAAAGCTATTGAGAGGAGCTGTTTATGCCAGGAATACAAATAAAACTATATATTTTCACTCAAGCTAAATAATATCCTGAACTCTTAAAATAAGTGTATCTCAGTTGGCACAGGTAGCTACTTCTTAAAGTGATTCTGGGAAGGGATTTTTACCTTCAGATGCCCTTGGGAGAGCCCTAGCTCCTCTAATTAAATGTTAAGTAATTTGCAGGATTTAAGTACAGTTAAAGAATGAACATGTCCTTTTTTTTGTTTGCACAGGCAAAAGAAATGACTCCAATGATCCAGCACTGAGGCTGGGAGCAAATGTGCCTAATTGGGCTAGCAGCCTTAAGTGTGCTCAGCAGGACGCAACTAATAAACTAAAGTGCTAGGGTTTGAAACTTGTACGTGTCTTGGCCTGCGGGGTAACAGTTTTCTCACACAAAATGTCAAACAACACTGTTTACACACCCTCAAACGTAACTGTTTTTTTTTTTTTTTTTTTTGTATTTTGTAATTAGTATTTTATGTGAAATGAACACAATCAGCACATTTAAGCATTTGCATGCTGCAATCCTAAATGTTATTTGCATGCTTTCCATGTTCAGCCATGCTTAATAACTTCACTAAATTAAATGCATTCTGTGCATGAGTGGAACTCTACAGAGATCTGGGAAATGTTTCAGAAAATGTATATATACAGTATACACACACACACACACATCTGGTTTATAGTGTTTAGACTGAAATTTTGAAAAATGGGTGTAAGGTGGTTTACACTGACAAACCTTTCTAAAGGTCCTAGAGTGATGGGAGTAAGGCTAAAGCACTGCAAAAAAATAAAAAAATTCTGCTACTTTAGCTCTTAGAAAAAAGCTTCAGAGCCTGAGATACCACACCTGACTGGATGGTGGTTTATGCCGACTTTTGAATTATGGTATAAGTGACCACACCTGCATTATGGCGACTTTAAAGGGACAAGGTGGTCACGCCCTCATCACCCTAATTTACATAAATACCAACCACCTGACACCACTATGCATTTGGGGACAGAACTAAAATATAATATTTAGACTTAAGGGATGCAGATTTCATCCAGTTCAACGCTCCTTTCTGACAAATACAAAACAAAGACAGGATTAGGTATTTACGGACAGCATCAGCACTGTCGGGACTTTAAAAAGGCAATGATGTCAGCTATGGCACCCCTAAAGAACAAACAAAAGTCTGACTGCATAAAGGATGTAGGTCAGTGTTTTAATGGCAGATTTTAGAAACCTTTTAACATTAATTTGACATTTTCTTGTGGGTCAAAAGTTTTCTAAACTGAAAAGGAAATACCATGTAATTTCTCCAAGAATTCCCTTCTTCCCTTCTTTCTGGAACAACTGAATGAAGGCAACTGGACTTAGATTTGTCTGTGAAGATGTTTCGCCCTTATCCAAGTGGCTTCATCAGTTCCAACGCTACAGTCAGACTAGTCCCCACTAGTCAGACTAGTGGGGACTAGTCAGCCCCCTAGTCTGTTGCTTCGATTAATTGTTGCAGAATGAATATGACCTGGATGAATGACAACATTCACAGACTTCTTCCCTTCTTAAAGGGCGTACTGAACTTAGCTGGGCAATATGGTAGATGACTTCTGTCTAGAACATCTAGAACAGCATATTTTTAGTGCAACCCCTGGCATCATGCTTTTTGTAGTTGTTTGGGAAAAAAGTGTAATAACAGACTGTGGAGGTTCTCATTATCAGGTCATATTCATACTGGAAAAATTGAATGAAGGAACTGGACTTAGATTTGTCTCTGAAGACGTTTCGCCCTTATCAAGTGGCTTCATCAGTTCGAACACTACAGTCTGACTAGCCCTTCTCTATGACTAGTATTGGTAGGCTAGTGGGGACTTGTCAGACTGTAGTGTTCGAACTGCTGAAGCCACTTGGATAAGGGGGAAACGCTTAGAGAAAATCTAAGTCCAGTTGCCTTCGATTCAATTTTTGCCAGTATGTGATAACAGAAGGTTTTCAAAGTTGAAACTATAAAGGCTGGCGCTGATGGATTTATAGGTTCTTCTGAGCTGCCTCTTGGCTGTGGTTATTCTATTTCTCACAAAGTCCCTTATATTTCGCACAGTTCGCTGTGATAGCACAGGGTCTTCGGCCTGCTTGCACTGCTCGCATTCATATTTGGAGGCCGGCTGTCCTTTGGAAATGTGATGTCCAAAATGTCGCAGCAACTTCAGCTTTGGACCACATTTTCTTTGGTCATCTTCTTTTTTCACACTCTTTTTTCCTCACACTCGCATTTTTTCCTGCAAGTAAAACAAGGAAATAAAACTGTGATACAAGACATATTTAATACTACTCTGTACATGTAGATAGATAGATAGAGAACTAGATAGAGAGATAGATACATAGAGAGGTGGAAAGGGAGGGGGGGAGGAAGGAAGGGGGGTAGGAAGGTAGGGGGGGAGGGAGGGGGGGAAAAAGGGGGAGGGGGTACATAGATAGAGGGCTACATAGATAGAGGGCAAGATAGATAGAGGGCTAGATAGATAGAGGGCCAGATAGAGAGCTAATAGATAGAGGGCTACATAGAAGGGGAGAAGATAGAATTAATGAGTAGAAGAGGGGTAGATAGGAGAGGGTAGAAGATAGAGGGAATAAGAAGAAAGATAAAAAGAGAGCTAGATAGATAGGGGTAGATAGAGAGTAGAAGAAGAGGGTAGAAGGTAGAAAGATATAGAGGGGTAGATAGATAGAGGGTAGATAGATAGGGGCTAGATAGATAGAAGCAGAAGAAGGAGCAGATAGAAGGAGCTAGATAGATAGGGGTTGGAAGATAGGAGCTAGAAGATAGAGGGAAGAAGATAGAAAATTAATAGAAGAGAGCTAGATAGATAGGGGTAGATAGATAGAGAGCTAGATAGATAGAGAGCTAGATAGAAGATAGATAGGGGTAATAGAAGAGGGTAGATAGAAGAGCAGAAGATAGAGGGAAGAAGAAGAAAGATTAATAGAAGAGAGTAGATAGATAGGGTAGATAGATAGAGGGAAGAAGAAGAAAGATTAATAGAAGAGTAGATAGAGAGCTAGATAGATAGAAGAAGAAGAGAGTAGATAGGAGCTAGATAGATAGAAGAGAATAGAAGAAGAAGATGGAGCTAGATATAGAGAAGAAGAAGAGGGTAGATAGATAGAGGGTAGATAGATAGAAGGGGAGATATAGAGATATATAGAGGGGAGATAGATAGGAGCTAGATAAATAGAGAGCTAGATAGAAGGGGAGAAGGTAGAGGGTAGATAAAAAGCTAGAAGATAGGGGAAGAATAGAAAATAAAAAGAGAGCTAGATAGAAGAGCAGATAGATAGGGGAGATAGAAGAGGCTAGATAGAAGAGAGTAGATAGAAGATAGGGGTAGATAGATAGATAGGGGTAGATATAGAGATATATAGGGGTAGATAGATAGAGGAGATAGGGAGGAGCTAGATAGATAGAGGGTAGATAGAGGATAGCGAGCAGATAGAAGAGGGTAGATATAGAGAATATAGGGGTAGATAGAAGAGGGTAGATAGAGGAGGAGCTAGATAGATAGAGGGCAGATAGATAGATAGAGGGTAGATATAGAGATATATAGAGGGTAGATAGATAGAGGCTAGATAGATAGATAGAGGGCTAGATATAGAGATATATAGGGGTAGATAGATAGAGGGTAGATAGATAGAGGGCAGATATAGAGATAAGGGAGATATAGAATATATAGGGGTAGATAGAAGGCTAGATAGAGGAAGGAGCTAGATAGATAGAGGGAGAAGAAGAAGCGAGCTAGATAGATAGATAGAGGGCTAGATATAGAGATATATAGAGGGTAGATAGAAGAGGTAGATAGATGGATGTAGTAGATAGAAGAAGAAGAGAGCTAGATATAGAGATATAAGAAGAGGGAGAAGAAGATAGAGGGTAGATATAGAGATATATAGATAGGGGTAGATAGATAGAGGGTAGATAGATAGAAGGAGCTAGATAGATAGAAGAAGAGAGCAGATATAGAGATATATAGAAGAGGGAGATAGAAGAGGGTAGATAGATAGATAGAGGGTAGATATAGAGATATATAGAAGAGGGAGATAGATAGGGGTAGATAGAGGATAGGGTAGAAGATAGGGGAAGAAGTAGAAAGATTATAGAAGAGAGATATATGAGGGTAGATAGAAGGGGTAGATAGATAGATAGGGGAGATATAGAGATATATGGGTAGATAGAAGAGGAGATAGATAGAAGAGAATAGAAGAGGTAGAAGAGGAAGGAGTAGATAGATAGAGGGTAGATAGATAGAGGGAGATAGAGGATAGGAGTAGATAGAAGAGGGTAGATAGATAGAGGGTAGATAGAGGAAGGGGCTAGATAGATAGAGGATAGAAGAAGATAGAGGGAGATATAGAGATATATAGAGGGTAGATAGATGAGGCTAGATAGATGGATAGCGAGCTAGATAGAAGAGGATAGAAGAAGATAGAGGGTAGATATAGAGATATATGAGGGTAGATAGATAGAGGTAGATAGATGGATAGGAGTAGATAGATAGAGGGTAGATAGATAGAGGATAGGGGTAGAAGATAGAGGATAGATAGATAGATAGAGGGCTAGATATAGAGATATATAGAGGGCTAGATAGAAGAGGTAGATAGAGGATAGGAGTAGATAGATAGAGGATAGAAGATAGAGGAGATAGAGGATAGCGAGTAGATAGATAGGGGTAGATAGATAGAGGGTAGATAGATGGTAGTGAGTAGAAATAGAGGGTAGAAGAAAAGGAGCTAGATAAAATAAAGAGAATAAGAAATAAAGAGGAATAGAAAAGAGAGAATAGAGATATATATATAGGGGAATAGATAGGGGAGAAAAGAAGGAGCTAGAAGAAGAAGAAGAGAGCTAGATATAGAGATATATAGATAGGGGCAGATAGATAGAGGGAGATAGAAGATAGAGGGTAGATAGATAGAGGGAGATAGATAGATGGAGCTAGATAGAAGAAGAAGAGAGCTAGATATAGAGATATATAGATAGAGGGAGATAGATAGAGGGCTAGATATAGAGATATATAGAGGGAGATAGATAGAGGGTAGATAGATAGGGGAGATAGAAGAGGATAAGCTAGATAAAGGGGAGATAGAAGAAAGTAGATAGAAGAGGTAGAGAATAAAGGGAGATAGATAGAGGGAGATAGATAGAGATAGGAGCTAGATAGATAGAGGGTAGATAGAAGAGGCTAGATAGCTAGAGGGTAGATATATAGGGGTAGATAGATAGAGGGCTAGATAGATAGAGGGCTAGATAAAGAGGGCGATAAAGGGTAAAGAAGAAAAAGAGCTAGATAGAAAGGGTAGATAGATAAAGGCAGATAGAAGAGGGCAGATATAGAATATAAGGGCAGATAGATAGAGGGCAGATAGAATAGGCAGTAGATAATAGCTTATATAAAAAATAAATAAAAGGCAATAGAGGCAATGATCGTTAATAATCTAAGCCCCTTGTTTTTGTCTTGTCCTCTTAGTTTTTTATTCCTTCCCTTTTTTTTCATTTCCATTATTTTTGTGCATGCTAATATATAAAAATTATGAGGTGTGTCCAAATTTTTGGTCTGTCTGTTATATCCCTTATGAAGCCTACCCTAGCCAGGTTGGGCCGGAGAAGTGGGTGGATGCAGCCTCTGGTTAGGTGTGGTTGTGGCTTGTGTGTGTCCTTGGTCCTTCTCTGGATGCTAACATCTAATAAAAAAAGGGGCACGTCATGCCACCATATGTCAACACACAAAATGTGTGTGATACATTATAAAAACGAGCAATGACTAAAAGGTGTATGATTGAATAATTTTCTAGTCATCTCTGTGTGTGTGTGTTATTCCTAATATAGGTGGTCTATGAATTTTCCTATTTTTATGGTTGAGCACCTCCCCTGTGTGTGTGTTTTACCTGTTCCGGTGGTCTAAATGAATTTTCCTGATTGTATCATAGTTTAGCACACTCCTGTGTGTGTGTGTGTGTGTGTGTGTGTCACTGATGTATGGTGGTCTAATGAATTTTCCTTTGTTTCATGTATTGAGTCACACTACGTGTGTGTGTGTGTGTGAGTCACCTGAATGTTGGTGGTCTAAACGTGTTTCCTGATTTTTCATGTATTGGTCCACTCCTGTGTGTGTGTGTGTGTGTCACCTGAATATACGGTGGTCTAAATGACTGTTTCTATTGTTTCATAAGTTTGAGTCCACTCCTGTGTGTGTGTGTGTGTGTGTGTGTCACCTGAATATAGGTGGTCTAAATGACGTGTTTTATTGTTTTTAAGTTTGAAGCCATACCTGTGTGTGTGTGTGTGTGTACCTGATGTTGGTGGTCTACACTGATTTCCAATACCTTGTGGCCGTCCTCTACATGATACACACAATATATTATATATAAAATTATAATTTTTATATATATATATATAAAATATATATATATAAAATTAGTAGTATATATATTTTATATATATATATATATATATATATATATATATATATATATATATATATATTATATATAAAATATATGTTGTTGTATATAATATATGTTTGTGTGTGTGTGTGTGTGTGTTTATATATATATATATATATATATATATATATATATATATATTTCTTTCCTTGAGGACTGTGTGCTGGACATTCTTCAGTGACGATCTGATGTGGGTATGCCTCTGTTGGCATTTGAGCCCGAGATTCCTGAGAATTAAATTAAAAAAAATAGTAGTGTAATACAGTAATAAGAAAGCATGCAGCAGCACCACTTCCAGCAAAACGTTTTCAATAAGCTTCCCCTTGACAATTATAAGCTGACAACTGAAATAGCCTGCCATGGCCAGCGCGCCGTATTTAGGTCTCCTCTCCTGGGTTTGTCCTTTTGCCAATATACAGAGTGGGGTTTGCGGCTGATAAGTTCACCACGATTCCAATAGGAGCTCTTTCCAAAAGGAGCACAGCGAGACACCCGCCAGAAAAAATAAAAGGGAAAAAAGCGGTGAAAATTGTTTTTGGCTGTCATTTGTTTGCTTCCCTTGAAAGCACTGATGTTTTACCATCAAGCCCTCAAGCCAGCAGCAACATGGAGTCTTGCCTCATTTTGGGGGTTTAAACACCTTCTCCTTGGCATTTCTTTCCTTCTGTCAACTCAAAGAGGAAGTGGTGTTCTAGAAGGTATCAAAAGAAGAATATGAAGGTTTCACCAGAATTAATTTTTGAGCGCTATGGGTTGGTGTTTCTGCTTTGTGTTCGTGTGGGTTATGTGCAATTTTATTTGTGAGATGAAGAAACCTGAAGGAGGGTAGGAGAGAGGTAATTAATGAAATTTCAGAATAAAATTGAAAAACGCCAGTTGTGCTGCTAAATGGGGTGTTACGGTCTGCAGGATTTAGAATCAATTACACGCAGGGTTGCTTAAAAGGTCGTCCGGTGCAGGTAGGCTTATTTCGGAGTAATTTGACAAACTGCCGGTCTAGTAACATTATGTGACCAAGCAATGCCAAAAAGAATATAAACACTCAATGCAATTTCACGGTGTTTGTCTCCATTTACATATAAAGGAGTGCAATACGTCCCTTCATTCGGTAAAACACGAACTAAGGGACTCTACGCGCGGTTTCTTCATTTAGCTCAAAACAACTCGAGTGCAATAAAATATAGGTTATATAAAGAAAATATGTAAATACACTCCTGTTGTCCTGCGTGCCCGGCTGACTCCCGCGAACTCGTCTGTAGCCCGCCCACCGAGAATGATTGAAGCGTGTGTGTCCGTGTGTGTGTGTGTGTGTGTGAGAGAGGGTGCAATATAGCGTTCGGCCACTAGGGCGTATACACACACACACAAAATCTCAGATGAGGGGATTACACTGACAGTTCAAAAACTCATATAAATATTATGTTTAGAAATTAATAAATGCACAATTATTGTTCCAGTGGGGTAGTAGGCTGATATTTTTATCATATCAGAAAGAAAAAGGGATTTTTAGTACCTAAAAAATTAAAAAACAACCTTGAATTAGACTGACACTGGCTGTGTCAGTCTAATACCAAATGTCCACTTTGCCCAGGTGAAAAGTCCGGTGATTTGTCGGTCTATACCACATTTACCACACACACACACACACACACACACACACATCACACACACACACACACACAGACATATATATATATATACTTCAAGCAATCAGCAACTCGCTTGCTGGAACTTGGCATGCAAAATAGTTTTCTGTTTAATAATACAGCACACGAATAACATAAGCCTTTATATAGAGCTCTGTGGTCATTCATAATTCATACTATGATACTAATAAGACTTTGTGCACTCAGCTCCAAGAGGAAGAAACTAAAGTCTGGTGCGATAGTGCGACACTCAGTTTGGCTGAGATGTGATCACTTGCATCAAAATGGACATTACATCTGGCTATTGTGTTCACCTGTCACATGTCTGTTAATAAAAGTAGATTTGAACTAAAAAACTACCACACTGCTCCACAAAGTATTTAGTATGCATGTGTCATACAGTTGCAGTAAGTCACTATACCCTTTGTCAATGATACTGTGTGTTGGTAATGTGAGAATTTAATTGATAAACATGAGCAGAGTTTGACTTTAGGACTTTCTCAGAATGTGTATTTCATTCTCATAGCTACTATAAGTTTTGAGCTGAGAAGTAGGTTTAAACTAACATTTAAAGCAACTGAAACCAAATACATTGAAAAAAACAAAACACAAACAAGATTTACTGTAGGTGATGCTGCTTTATGCGAGCCATGTAAAAAGGGGCTATTCAGGATGAGCAGCTACTCTTTTTGAAAGTCTTGTCGTACTTGAATCGTTACCAACGTTGTATCATGTCAAAGCGTGCAATAGGCCCACCTGTCCAGAGGATAGCGCATCAGTGTCATGCTTTTTCTCGCCACGGCATGAATATTACATCTGTGTATGAAGGTGCAGTACAGTAGAGGGAAACAAAGCACTCACTTAGGTTTAGGCAAGAAAAATACTTAGTTATGTTTAGGAAAAACATCATGGTTGCATCATGATTTGGATTAAAATAAGCATGTAAACTAAATACAATAGATACGGAAACAATGTAAACTAAATACGTAAAAAAGTTCCCAAACATCACTAAAAAATCATGTCACTGGTGTCACTTGTTTTTAAAAAAAACATGTCATATACATCACTAAAGCACATTACCAACAAAACTTGTTACTAAAAGAAGACATCACAAATGTCACTAACAACTTGTTACAAAAAACAGAAGAAACGCATCACAAATTTCACTAATATAACTATACAATAAAATAAAACATTGTCACTGTCACTAATGTAACTAGTTACTAAAATAACATGTCACAAACATCACTAACATAACTTGTTACTAAAAGAACATATCACAAATGTTACTAACATAACTAGTTACTAAAAGACGTCACAAACATCACTAATGTAACTTTTTACCAAAGAAACATGTCACAAATGTCACTCACATAAGTTGTTGTTAAAACAACATGTCACAAATTTCACTAACGTAACTAGTTAGTGAAATAACATGTGCTGTTTAGCTCAGTTGGTAGAGCAGGCACCACATGGGCCAAAGGCTAAAGTCCTTGCTGCAGCGGCCCGGGTTCAAATCCTGCCTGTAGTCTTTTGCTGCATGTCGTCCCCTCTGTCTCACCATTTCACCGCTATCACTATCAATAAAAATAGGAAAACCCGCTCCAAAAGATCATCTTTAAAAATAACATGTTACAAACATCTCTAATTTACCTTGTTACTACAAATTTCACTAACATAACCAGTTAAAATAGCACGTCACAAACGTCTCCGGGTTGAAAGTCCTATGTTTGTTGGACCCATCACCTCCCCTTCCCCCTGCCATAAATGTTCTTTCTTGCTTTTTATTCTACGTCACTAGCTCTGAGCGTAGCATTGATACGGATGCATTTACACTGCACTCAATACAGACTACATGGTGTACAAATGGCACATCTAAAGCAAGAACGGCATTTTTATTTCATCATGTTTTTTGCCTTTTTCATGCTTTATGATATTGACACACCTTTTCGTGTGACCCCATGCATCTGTACAGTTAAAACTGACACTGATATGTAATAGTCCCTAATGTAGTCTGATTCCACCTGCAACTCCCTGGCAGCTGTTCTCATCACATGCAAGCAGTTGGCAGCACTTGTGTGATTCTGATCAACAGTGGTTGTTTTGCTCGGAGCAGCCGGGACAAAAATGAGAACGTGCACGTCCTTAATTCAGAGCAGATGGAATCTAAATGGATGTGCCATAAACTGTAAGAGGTCACATTGAAAGACTCAATTGTAGTGTTTGGCTTATTCAATTAGCCGACTCCTTTGAGTCTCACAACAGCCAGGTGGGACTCCTGTAATCCTATTTTAGACTACTACGGCAAACCACACCGTATGTGTTGGGAAGAAATTAGAAATTAAACATCAATTTAAATGACTTATTTACGACGGTGACTCCTCAATAACGTTTGGCGATTATAATAGTCAAGTGAATACTGTAATGTGACAGGCTAATTCTGAAGCTTAGTCTTGCTAAAGGTAATATGCAGCCAGTGTCCTCTTCAGATGTAAAGCTCATCGATTGCTGGCTAAAAATGAAATGTTTTATATTATGACTAATAAGCTTTATGTGTATGTTTAATGCATTTCATATCTTCATTGTAAATTCAATCATAGGGCAGGTAAATGTAAACCTGATTTTTAATTGCAGTGAATTGGATTGGGAAAGACAGTGAAACAGTGAGATGACTTCTGAAAAGATTTGTGTTTAAAGTGTCCTCCAATGGATCTTTTCTTTTCACTGCTGTATCACAAAAAGCAACGGAGCATGACAGGTTTTCTCGTGAGTTTACAGCCTATCAGGAGGTCTGATCACACCAAGAATTTATTACTGGACAGAAGGTACAGTAGATAAGAAAGACGTGACAAAATCTTTCTGTAATTGCACATTTCATATCTCCTATATCCTATATAGCTGTAAAAATAAGTAAAACTCATTCTGGTGAGAATGACGTGGGGAAATGTATTTAAAATGCAGTAAATATTGCTAATACAGTACAACTTGGGTGATTAATGGGTATTTCCAGGATTTAGTTTGACTCATTTGATTGAACATGCCATGTGCGCATGGCTGTAAATCATGTCGATATGCTTTGTCCTGAGAGTTTTGCAAACAATGTTTTATTCATCCTGGAAAATGACTGTATAGCCCAGTTTTTACAGCAGAGTATCTTGTTTCGCTTTCAGAGCTCATAAATATCAAACTGCATTTCTTTGCTGCTCTTTTCATCTGACCTGATTCCGAGCTTAATAATAAAACAGTGCTGTCTTGCTTCTACAAACATTTCCTACCCATAAATCTAATTAGAAAAAACATCCACCATCACTAAATTTATGCACCAACCCTGGAGCTAACTCCTGCATGGTAAACGCAAAGAAATATCTGGGCTGCCAATGGGGGGAAAGGTTAGAGAGCTGAGGTCAGCAGCTTTAGTTGAATTCAACTCTACCATGTGCTCTAAAATGGTTCGCTGGAAGCTGGACTGCAGCCTTCAGGGACTGTCACAAAGTGCTTAGAGAGGTGGTCACTAAGGGATTGCCCTCATTGCAGAGTGAGGAACGAGAGCCTCTGGGATACTTCTGCTGTGTGAGTTATGCAAAAGAAAAAATGCGGTTATGACTCCTGGTATTAAATAGCTGTGGAGCCTTTACTATTGTGGGAAATGTCAAGTCATATACTGTATATCAGAGAGAAATGCAATAATGTGTCCAGCTTCTAGCATGTCATTGCATCGTCTTTCATAAACGCATTTTATTAAAATTTTCAATCTTGCATTTTTGATATTCTTCTCATTTCTGTTGACAACTTTCTCTGGACTCAGTGAACTGTAAAACCCATTTCCATCTATTCATCATCAGAAGCTCTGAATGACTTTGATGTGAATACATAAACAAGGGCAGTATCTCTGAATGCCCCCTGGACATCCATCCGTACAGCTGGCCATGAGAAGAAGCTCAGCTAACAGCTTGTCTGGGACTCAGACATGTGCCAATCATTATTCCATCGAGAGCCATGCACTCAGTTAGCATTATGTCAGACATTACCCGTTACACTTAATATGGCCACAAATCAAAAGAAAAACTAGGATAAGAAAAACATGCATGAAACAGAGAGGACTCCTTTATACCAAAATAATGCTATTGTGCACATCGATCATGAACACATTTACAAAAGGAATGTGCCGTGAGAATGTGTGTGCTGCCGTATATGGTACGTCATTGATTAGTGGTCTCGCTACCAGAATTAAGTAATTCCTAATTACATTATTGATTTGTAGCTTTGCCATTATCCCTTTTATTTTTAATGCACACACTGTGCCAACTGCACCACATTTTTTCCACTCTGTTTTTTCCAGATTTTTTTTCCACTGGGACCCAGAGGCCAACAATCGACTGTGTACTGCAAAACAGGCTCACTTTTCACCAAGTAATTTGTGGTAATTTGATTTAAGACACTTTTAAATTAGGAGTATGCCCCACATAAGCACAATACCAGCTTGGAAAGTCAGTACAGTATAAATCAGAGTTGTGGGCTTTTAGAGTCCGTTAAAATGTATTGGTTCACTTGCTTATGATGACCACTCCTTGCTGGTGGAAACATAATGACATAATTTCAGCAGATACAACAATGTTTTCAATGACTTGTACAGACAGTCTTTTTTCTGCAAGACCAGCCTGTTTTCATTCCTAGGGTGTTAAATAGTGAGGCTTTATCACAGCTGTCGGTGTTCGGTACCGCCCCACAAGGCACCCTTTAGAGTCAGTATAAAACACACTGGGCGTTCCATTAATGTAAACCCATCTGCAGCAACAGTAAATGCCCTGAGAAAGTGTACCAGGAGTGTGGTGACATCCATCAAAGCCAAGGCTTTCATCCAGTAGACCGCTGTCTGTGTCCCATGCGTCACTGTACAATCAGCTGTTTGTTCGTGTCCCATGTTCACAGTGTTGTGTCATTTTCACAGTACAAATGTGATAGCTGTAAGCCCAACCATGTAGTTGTTTCCTAAACCTAACTACAGTGGTTTTGATACCAAAACCAAAAGTGACTGCAGGGGGCGTGAGAAGGCGGCGGTATGTGACGAGTTGGGATGAGAATGTGTTGGCAAGACATGTAAACAATGCACAACAAGATGGCACTGGCATTGCTCAAGCACATTTGGTGTGCAAGAAGGCTATTGGCTCACATATGAGAGGCTCTAATTCAATTGTTTGGTAAAATTAAATAAAGTTGATGTAAAGCTGTTATGGGTTCGAGAGCACATGAGATGACTGTGAGCATAACATGAACCATCTCTGTCTGAGATCTGCTGGATTACCTTGGTAATAAATTACAAAGTGAAGCAGGAGTAGAGGAGGCTAATGGAGACCCTGATGGAGCCTGAAGCGTTTTATTAATTATGGAAGGTTGGGGCATAGTCTTTAATAAAGCTACAAAGTGGTGAGTCCAAGGAGGGTAACTGACCTGAATCCTGTGAGCTCTTCTACAGCATCAGATAAGAACAATGTAATTGTAGAGAGTATTATTATGGCTCTTACACTACAGTAAATGTAGTTGCAATGTCATTTTTGTTGGGTGCAAGTCCATATTTTCGCTTGTGTTCCTGCTCTGCAATTTTCACTCTAAATGAAGCTGCTTGTGCCAAGACAGGTCCACCTGAGCTTGTGTTTTTGGCAGATCAAATGGTGCCGTGCAGTTTTGGTCCTCATTTTGGCTTGAAATTCCACTGACACAAAGTTAGTCGGTGGAGTGCATACAGACATCTACTTTAAATCTTTATAATGAACATAATGTTTACTTAGTTTTTTTTGGATTGTTAAGAGGATTAGTAAAGTGGGGTCTTACTTTTAGTTTCTCCTGAAATGTTGTTTTAATGAAGTTTTAACTCATTTTATTCATTTGTACTTAAATAAATTACATACAGTATTCGTAGTGCGATACATTAATATATGGGAGCTTTGTGCCGTGCATCTCCTTGCCTTTATTTTCTTCATCAGTGAAGCCGCCCCCGGACTCTCCTCCATGGCACATTAAACTGACTGCTGCTTCTAAAACAGATAAAGGCAGCTGATACAATTGGATGTTATCGAATTCACCTGCTGATATTGTATTCCTCCTACCAATAATGTATTCTTCCTGCTCAAGTCGCGTCTCCACGAAACCACATTGCACCATGCTGTGCTACGATTGCACTTCATGGTCACCAGTAGTGCAATAATTACTTTATCACACCTGCATGTGCTTGAGCGTGGATTTATATCATAGAAATTGCACCCAGTTTCAGCAAAAGAAAAGGCCAAACAGGTCTGGATAAAGTTGCAAAAAGCATGATTCACTGAGAAGTTGACTCCTATTAAAGTCATTACAAACCATTTAATGTCAAAGATGAATTCTTCCCCGTCTCCCAACAGGAGGGCTGCTGAGCAGCGGGGTAATCAGTGCTGCTGCTGGTGGCTGAAAGTTATATAAATGAGATAACAATTTTAATCACCAGTTCCACCTTAATTTGCTAAGAAGGTTCCCTCTGACAGGACCATGATGTGTAGCATGACCTGGATCTACAGATCCTCACCCTGGATTTGGTTGTGCATCATGGAAATAACTCTTGTGAGTGTAATCTTCAGCTCAGGTGTGATGTGTAATTGTTGCTGCTTCATTTGGAGTCAGATTCTTATTGAATAGTGTATCTGATGTATGATATAAAAATGCATTTGTTTGGTTTTGATCAGGGTCGACACTGAAGCTGCAGTGGGTAGAAATGGAGTAAATATGATTTCTATAAAACAGTCACTATATCCTGACAGTAGTGCATGTGACAGGTAATCTGAAATAAATCCTTTGCGTCTGTGTCCTCCGGTGTGCCTAATGGCATCTGCAAGATTTCACAGACTGGAGGGAAACAGCCAGTCAGAGCTGATCTGGAGTCTGCCGTCCAGCTGCCGTCTATGAGCTGGCTGTCAATCACTCGTGAACTCTCTCCCCAGATATTTTCAGAAATATCTTGTCGTTCCAGTTTAGCTGTAAAATGAGAAAGCTTGTGACCCAGCAGCTATGTTGAACTCTGCTGAGGAAATGCCAAGCACCGCCCATCAGCTGGAGCAGAGCCAATCGGAACGCTCTCTCTCTGAAATGACCTTTGATTGGCCAAAGTCTCCTGTTGTTAAATCCTGAAAACAGAGCCATGAGGAGGTGCAGAAGTCTAGTTTTCTCTCAGAACACTTGAATTATAATATGCTGAAAGGTTATTATGGACTTTTCACACTCAGTCTACTGAAGGTTTAAAGGCAGGGTTGCTAAGGATTTTAGAAACCTATTTTGTTATAGTTGTTGAAATTTTCATTACATCCCAAAACTATAATAAACTACCTGTATACCTGTGCACTCATTGCTCGTCACCGCTGGCTTCGGTCTTCCACAAGTTGTTTGCTTGACAGCTTTTAGTACTAACAATAGCCATGTGTGACTTTTACGTTCATTATACAGTATTTTTATGTTCATAATGATAATTGTGGGGGAGCAGCTTTGGAGGGAAGCCTGACTCTAAGGACTGTCAGTGTTGCCGACTTGGCGACTTCCTCACTAGATTTAGGGGCTTCTGGAGCTAGCGCTGCTCACTACTTTCATTGGAAAAGAGTTGGCAACACTGGGCTGGGTTTTTCAGTTGGATCATCCGTAAAAATCTAGTGTACTCTTGCTAGTCCCTCAAGATCGCCCATCTGGCCTCCAATATAAAATTAACACGTTGAGTTTTATTTTACCAGTATGATAATGATTTAATGAATTTTTTCTGTTAAACAGATGATACATGCTCTAATCCAATCACAGTTGCAGTATATTCTAACAACTTGTGCTTGCTCTGTCACACTGAGGGGTGCCCTTTAATTTTTTTCCTGATAATCTAAGATGATTGTTGTGCTAATCACTGTGTAATCACATGCTTGTGGATGACACTAAATGACAATGCCCCATTCAGCCAGTCTCCCCAGACTGTGTTGCTTGAATTCATACTGGCAAAGCTGCTGAAATATAACAGTATTCTGATTGTACCTTCCACGTGTCAGTGGAGTGCAACCAGCATTTTGATGTGATCTCCAGGTTGCACTTTACAGCGTAGCACCTCATGCTCCAAGATGCACCGTTCATCATGTTCCCCTGCATGTGTCCCACTGCAGAAACAATACTACTAATTAATAATAAGTACTTATTTAAGTGATACAGTCTGATTTATGCTACCATACATTACTATTTTCTGAAATAGATTTTTTTGTACAACAGCATCTAATATTAGCTAAAAATGCAACACTTAGAGGATAAGTGCTGTCTGTTGTATTTTAAGTATTACCTCAACAGCTCAGCTGCATGGTCAAATAGGATAACCAGTATTGAGTAGATGAATCAACAAAAAAGATTCTCAAGATTCACACCTCAAAATCTCTCTGAAGGTCTTATTTTGATTTTGATTTTTTTTTTATAGTGGGTATTGTGTTCAACTGGTCTACATATTGTCATAAATATAATAATGATGCAATAACTACATCACAGGTTGCATCTGCTTTTGAATAAAATTAGATAACATGGCTAATATTTTTTTTTTAACTCATATTAATGGTGCAGTTTGTCCAGGGCCAGTTAAACCAGTAGTTCTCAGACCTTTCTGTCATGCCCTTTATTCTGCTGTAAAGCTAAAACTGAACCAGTAATAATTGTAATTAACAACAAGCCGAGACCATGACATTTTTATCATTAAGCAGGCTGATCCTTCACTCTTCCAATTTCTTTGACATTTAGCTGCTCGAGCCAATCTATCAAAGGTCAGTAAAACACTCCAAAATACATGTCCTCATTCTAGATTGTCGACAATTTCAGCCAATAAAGCTCTCTTGATCTGCTGCTTCTCTGTGGCTCTTGTACCAGTTGATGCTGTCTATGACAATACAAATGAATTTCCTCTGAACACAAATTCACAACACTTGAGGTTCCTTGAGAGTATCATCATACAATATCTGTAGCTTAAATGTGCTTTGCAGAAAAAGATGTGTTCAGTACGATATGTCTCCTTCCATTATTACAGTGGAGTCTGTTTATGTGTCTACTGTGACATTAATGTGACTGTGTCGGTTGGGTTTCATTTAAGTGCTGATATCTAATTTCTTCTGGTTATTATTATTATTATTATTATACACTCATTGACAGATTTATTATTTAACCATGGCGTATTTCTCTAACTTTAAACTACAGGTTTGACAGTAGTGGCTTGACCATCTTTGGTTTCAATATGCAGAAACAAATTTAGACTCACTGTCACTGAATGTGTATGTACTGTATGTAAATGCAAAGTGTTGTTCCTAGGCTTTGTGTTTATTTACAGGCTGGTACTCTTGTGTTTCTTACATCATGTATGTAACAGAGTACTACAGGAATGAACCCTGAAACCTAGTTAGCGTTTCAGCACTTCCGGTTCCCTCATCTGGAAGTCAGTGGGTTTGTTGAATGGGTTTTTGTTGAAGTGCCTGAAATAATATCTACGATTAACACAAGCTTACAAGTTTTTAACTTACTGTTTTACGACAAATGCGTTTGAAATTTGAAGCCTTTATGTGTCTTAAAAAAGTGGTAACAAGTGACGAAATGAGACTACGAAACATCATCAAATCATCTCGCCCACCATTTCAGTCTCGTGTATACTTGCGTTCATGTGGCCGTGGTATAGTTTGTCTATAGTCGAGGTTTTTACTACTGGCGACTGCATTCATGCTTCAAAAATCTTAAACGTGGTGCTCATTTGTGGAGATTATCTTGCTGAATAAAATGTGTAAGTATAATAAACGTGTGATGTCCACAGTTTTATTTTCTGCAATAATCCAAAACCCAATAGAAAAATGCCATTGGCTGTATATCAAGGGAACCAGTGTGATGCTTACTTTCTGGTTGGCCCACAAAAGTATGTATATGTAATATCTCTTCACCACTTTATTGGCCAATACAGCACCTGCCAGACATTGTATTGCATTACGAGTTGAACAAGGTTCAACATTCTGGCTATAACTTGTCTTTTGTGTCTGCTGTGCCATCACAGTGGCCTCAGTCACTGAATAAAAGGTCTGCATTTCATTTTCATGCAGTGCTAATGTGTTTTTGAACACAGCATTAGAAGTGTAAGGCAATGACAGAGAGAGGCGAGTATAGAGTCCACGTGATAGCGATGGAGGATTAATTATGTAATTATCTTCAAGCGTACTGGAATCTCCAGGCATAATTACAAAGCCCCTTCATTTTTCCTGCTGCCGTTGTTTCCAGTCATTTAAAGCCCCCTTGTTTTCCAAAAGATTGGATGACATATGGCTGGAGTTGAACATCATTTCATTTTTGGAAAAACACCAAATGGGCCTGATGGAAATGGGATGGGCCTGCCTTTCAACACTGAACTTACTGTGAGACAAATACAATGCAGAGTTACTATTAATTCTAAAAGCTAACACATGATGGGCATTATTTTTGCCTTGGTACAAGAAAAACAAAAAAACAAGCTAATTGAAAGTGCATGTTGTACATTTCGTTTTCTGTTTTTAATTAGTTTCTTGAAAGATGTGGCATTGACGTGCTAGACTGACTCTGTTTACAAGTCAACCAGTCAACCTCCTCAGTCATTCCCAGACTTCTTTTAGTAAGGCAGCCAGGGTTGGGGTGCACAAACAAAACACACAAGTTGTGTGAGTTCAGTGTTTGCAGGAAAGCCAGCTACCTGCTCATTAATTCCCATTCTCTTTTATCCCACAAGCTCTGAGGCTTGTTTCTCTTGTCAGTGTCTGCCCCTGGCAGTCCCTGCCTGCTGTGCTGATGCCGATATTTCTTTGGAGTGAGAGGCTCCACTCATCTCTCTGAGATCTCTGAGGATCGAAGCTGTGCAGAGAACACACAGTGAGAGACTGAAAATGGAGACCTAGTTCTGTCGAAAATATTTATTCCAATATTAACAAAAGGGACATGATAAAAAATAACATTGATTAAGGTGTCATTGGAGATTATCAGTAACATATGTGCATAGCAAAATGGATGACACACTTAACAAAATGCTTTTTCCAGGTTTTCTTGCATGATGTAGACCGCATCTGTAATTGTGACGAGCTAATAATTGTTTTAAAAACAATTTAATCTAACAGTATTTAAGGGAATCACTGATGGTCAGTTGAGTAATATAAATGTAGCTTGTATTTAGAACTGGTTAATTAATAATGCCCACGCTACGTGATTAACTATATTCTCTGTTCATTAGCTCTGTATTGCCATTCATAATTAACAAAACTGTAGTACACTGTATAATACACTTACATACAGCATTAACATTTTGCACGCAGATGCTTCCTTTTTTTCCTGGAGAGAAACTCTTCAGAAAAAAATACCACAAAGCACCCCGATTCACAATCTTCTGGTACATGGACTTACATTTATATAGCACTTGTTTAGTCCTCTGACCACTCAAAGCGCTTCACTCACCGGTGGGTATGCCTTTGGGAGCAATTTGTGGTTAAGTGTCTTGCTCAAGGACACATCAACATGTGACCGGAGCAGCCGGGGATCAAACTAGCGACCTTCCGATTAGTGGACGACCTGCTCTACTCTAAAAAATATTTTGAACCATAACAACTGCAATGTTGGTGTGCACTGAAAGTTTCATGTTTCTAATATCTTATTATAGGGTTCCAATAATATAACAGGTGATATAATAGCTCCAAAAATAAATAAAATAACAAACAGATGTTTAACTGTGTCAGCCATGTCTCAGATGGCTAAAAATGGATAAAAATGTTAACTTTTTCAGAATGAATACATCCGTTGTTCATTCATGCACCTAACCTCTCCTTCAGAGAGTCATCTGCCCTTCACTAGTTAGACTATGATGGGCATTCTCATTCTGAGTGGTGTTTCACATTTCTCTGCCGTAGCAAGGTCACTGTCATTCACCTACTGACTATGAAAGCATTTATGACACTAAAGACACATTTAGCATCACATTACAGGAAAAGTGCTTCCTTCTTCAATTTAATATGTGATTGACAGTTAGGATATCAAATATTAATGAGATAGGAGCAATATAGCTCGGTGACATAGTCTGGGAGGAAGGAGATGACAGTCGCCATGTTCTCGATGTGTCAAAGACCCAATTTTCACCAAAATAACACCTTGCCCTACCTCCCACCGCGTCTCATCTTTCCTTCAAAGTTTGTCGCATGCATGTTGTGCAAGGCACAAAAATACAGCAGGGCCTTGTATAGTGAATTTTATAGTCAGGAAAATACCAATGTTTCAGTACTTGCGCTAATATTTTGACTGCCATGGAACAAGCAACGGGCCATGTTTGGAAACAGTTAGCAACATGCCAACATGCACAAACATGACTAAGTTTTAGTTTGATTCCTTAACAACCAGTTGGGTACTTGTGGCTCCTACAGGCCAGTTATGGGAAATGAGTAAGCAGTCAATTACAGTATGAAATAGGTTAAGAAAAATTGTGAATCACGGCAGCCAACATAGGTCCTTGAACACATATATACTTGAAATGTCAGGCTGATGGGCCCAATCATATGCAGAGATGCACATACGACCAAGCACATGATCTCCTTCAGGCTTACACCCAGCAGAGATAATAATACAGTACTGTATACTAGTGCCAGCTGTAGTGGTAGGACTTTCACCGAGGGGGCCGGCGTTTGTGTCCCGTCTGAAACCAGAAGTCAACGTTCATTTATTTATTATGTCACTTCCTAAATTTGCGCCACTGCCAGAGTTATTTTAACCAATACTACAATCCTTTTCTAAACCAAAGTAGTACATCTTTACTGATGTACACTGTATAATTTGTTGAGAACAAAATGACGTAACAGCTGGCAATGGAAACCAAAATCATCAACCCATTGAGGGCTGGATTCAAAATCACACCGAAAATCAAAGTAAGAAAATTTAATCACAGGCTGATCCAACTTGCGTGAATTTCATTGGGCATCTCATAATGTGACTCAGTACAGTGTTTGGCCCCCGCATGCACTCCTAACAACATCTGGGCACGCTCTTGATGAGTCAGTGGATGGTGTCCAGGGGGATCTCCTCCCAGACCTGGACTAGAGCATCAGCGAGCTCCTGGACAGTAGGTGCTCGGCAGCGTCGCATAGGTGCTCAGTTGGGTTTAGGTCAGGGGATCGTGAGGGCCTGTCAGTGGCATCAGTGCTTTCATCATCCAGGAACTGTCTACACACTCCAGCCACATAAGGCTGGTTATTGTCCTGCATCAGGAGGAACCCAGGACCCACTGCACCAGCATAAGATCTGATAATTGCTCTGAGGATTTCATCCTGGTCAATAGCAGTCAGGGTACCGTTGGCTATGACATGGAGGTCTGTGCAACCCTCCAAGGATATGCCCAAGACCATCACTGACCCACCGCCAAATGGTCATGCTGGATGATGTTACAGGCAGCATAACGTTCACCACGGCATCTCCAGACTCTTTCACGCCTATCACATGTGCTCAGTGTGAACCTGCTCTCATCTGTGAAGAGAAAGGTGCGTCAACGGCAGACCTGCTAATTCTGGCGTTTTCTGGCGAATGCTAGTCAAGCCTCACGGTGCTGAGCTGTAAACATAGGTCCATAGAGGTCGTCGGGCCCTCGTGCCACCCTCATGGAGTCTGTTTCTGACAGTTCGGTCAAAAACATGCACACCTGTAGCCTGCTGGAGGTCATTTTGAAGGGCTCTGGCAGTGCACCTCCTGTTCTTCCTCTCACAAAGGAGCAGATACTGGTCCTACTGCTGGCCCTGTCCAGTCCTCAGTGTGTAATGGTTGGTCTCCTGTTATCTCCTCCATGCTCTTGAGATTGTGCTCTTGTGTTTTTACGATGCTGAAAGGACAGCTTTTTGTGTATTTTAAAAGTCTGTTAGAAAGCTTCAGTACTCTATCCACATCTGTATGCACCCCGATCTCTACCATACCAGAAAAAAAAAAAATCTCACTCCACATTGTTAATCAAAGTTGACAACCATGTTTTATAATCAAAGCATTTGATGGTAATTGCTAAACAGAAACAGCTACCAGACAGTGTTATTTACCAACAATCACGTCCTTCTAAATAATTCATCTCTTTTTAATGGAGGTGACAGCCTGAGATCAAAGAATTGGACTAAAGTAAAAATGGCTGCAAACAGGATATGTGTCTGATGATGAAAGTAAGGCATAACACAAAGGTGCTATTTGATGTGTCATTTCAAAATTTGAGCAGTGCTGGGTTTTCAGTCTGTGTCAGTATCCACTGATGATGTTATGATACTGCTCATAATGGCGTCCATTTGAGAGTTCTGCTACCGCTGTTATTTAAAACCGCAGGAGCTCTGAGGGAACCAAATTAAATGTCAGAGGACTTACATTCAAACTGAAGTCATTTCATTGATAAGGAGAGGCCTTCCCTTAGAATTACCCAATAAATTAAAACGCTTTTGAATAATCCTCCACAGAGCTGTCCCCTAGAGGTTCTTTATGATCCTTTAAAAGTCATCAGTCTCTCCACAACCTCCAGTTCACTCTGTCTTCTGGCTCGCTCTGATCCATCAGTCACACAGGAAAAGACATATTTGTCAGCGGATAATGAAAGCTGCTGAAAGATTGTCAGATGGCTTCTACGGACATGCAGAGGAACATCGTTTTTCCCGTGTTTTGTGTTCTCACTCTGTGTTGAGGAAAGGAGTGCAAATGATTGCCAATGTAGTTACAACAGCATGGTTACAAATGAGATGCTGCTAATAGAGTGTGTAGGATATTTGCAGCCCATTAGAAAGTCTAAAACTGTCTTTAAAATGCACAAATATTAGACCTTGGGTCAATTATTTGTCATACATATGAATTCACTGATTCTTAATTTTAGGGCTGTCAAAGTTAACACGATAATGACACGTTAATACAAATTCATTTTAACGCCACTAATTTCTTGAAAGAATTAATGCAACTTGCGATTTTTAAGGTTGAAGCAGGCTCAATTTTAATGCGTGAAGATACTGGTATCATATGAAACTAGAAAACCTCAGGAATTCATTGATACCAACCAGGTCATACTAGCCTGGCCATTTTCAAAGGGGTTTCTTGACCTCTGACCTCAAGATATGTGAATGAAAATGGTTTCTATGGAGTCTCCCCTTTACAGATATGCCCACTTTAAGATAATCACATGTAGTTTGGGGCAAGTCATAGTCAAGTCAGCTGTTGTTACCTGCTGGGCTTCAGTTTGCCATGTTATGATTTGAGTACATTTTTTATGCTAAATGCAGTACCTGTGAGGGTTTCTGGACAATATTTTTTATCATTTTGTGTTGTTAATTGATTTCCAATAAAAAAAATAAAAAATATATATATATATATATATATATATATATATATATATATATATATATATTTACATACATACATTTGCATAAAGCAAGCATATTGTCCACTCCCACATTGACAAAAGTATTAGATACTTGACAAATCTCCTTTTAAGATACAGTTTGAACAGATTCATTTCCGATTAATTGCGATTAACTACGAGCAATCATGCAACTAATCACGATTATGTATTTTAATCAATCGACAGCCCTACTTGATTTACATATGAATCATTTATTTGATTTATTTTGATGTGTTTCTCCTTTGTGGCTGAGGGATGTGATTAATGCTTCTGCTGGAGAAATCCAGTAACACTGCCTGGTGAGGGTCATCCGCTCACTGGGGCTGCACTTGCTGACAGTGGAGTATCAAAAGTAAATGTGAAAACAGCATGGTTTGCTTCTTGTGGTCCTTCACTATATTTTTCTAACCAGTGTCAATCACGATCACAACACCCTCAGCAATGTCAGGAATGCCCAAGCCAATTCAATTAAACACAGCTGTGTGTATAGATCTACTCTACCTCCCACGGTGACTCCCAGTGAGATTCTTGCTTATGCATTGTTTTCGATGCTGGTATAATTTTTAATACTTCAATACTAATACTTCAATATGTTAGCCAAGTTAAAAACAAACAGTTTTCTAGTTACTGACATTTATTTTAACAGAAAAAACAAGAATTCTCTTGTACAGTGAAAACTGTGATGCCACCTGACAGGGCAATGAAAAACATTCTGCATGAGTAGAGCCACAAATAAAGACTAATATATTCCTATATTTAATTTAGTGAGACATGGGAAAATATGTTCAAACTAAACCTGTCATATCAGCTCTGAATCTAAATGCAAGTCTGTCCTATGCTTTGGCAGCATCCATTGAGCAAGAATAACCTGGTAGTGGATGTAAATGAGAATGACTCATGAGCATCTGATGTGTTAGTATATGAATCATCCACACTCTGCCCTTGTTTTCTGAGAGACGTCTGTATTCTGAGCAGAGCAGCTGCTGGTTTGTATATAAAGGCACGTGGTCCTCTCAAATTTAAACGAAATCATTACAGTTAAAATCAACAATGTTTTAGAGAGTGAATACGAAAATGCAGAAAATCAACTGGTGGTCCAAGTGCAACAGGAGTGTTGGGTCTCTTCTATAAATGTTTGCCTGCTATGTCAATTCACAGTGTGGGAGTGTGGCAGGTGTGAAGATGGTTGGCAAATATGTTGTTCATTTGTTTTCTCATTGTCAAGCAACCAGCCTACAGCTCCCACTGCTTTGTTTACCTTTGTATTCACTGCAGATGGAAGGATGACTATGATGGTGTGTGAATTTCAGCCGGAGAGATGGGAAGCTCCAGATAGTCAGGGAAAGATACAGCTGATCTGAATTATGATATATACAGCATAAATAAACAAATGTGCAACTGTGAGCAGCACAAATATGGTTGGATCAACCCGATCTCATGGTAAGGAATATAAATAGCACTAGGGATGCACTGATCTGATTTTTTCAGCCCTGATTCTGATACTGAGTACCAATCTGATGCCAGGTTTAATTACTGGGCTGTACGCTTCACTGTGTGGAAGTGACTTGGGATCATTCTTTTATGTATAATGTGACATCAGGCTTGACTTAATCATTGCTTTCCTAACAATGTAAAACAAAAAGTGACCATTATATATAGAGATGTAGATAAATAATATTCTAGCAAATTAGTAAAAAACAAATCTTCAAAATTAACAGGAATTATGATTCAGGTGTGCACTGAAAACAAAATGACTGTATATTATATATTAAAAAAATAATTTTAATGACTAGATCAGCCCCATTGTCACCGATATCCGAACCAGCTATCTGAGTCATTATTGTCCCGATGAACCGATCCAGTATCAGTATTGGTGCATCCCTAAATAGTGCAACATTACTGGGACATTCCACGTATCATGAGAGCACATTTTAGCTTTTTGTGTGTCTTGTTTTGTATTTCATCATTTTTAAGCCACACAACAAAACTATGGCAATGTCCACTCTTAGGTTAAGGAAAACATCATGGTTGGGCTTAAAATAAAAAAAAAGAGTAAAATATGCACAGAAATAATGTAACAGAGGAACAGAAAACACATCACAAACTACTACATATATAACTTAAAACTTACTCAACAACACTTTGGGATACAAACACCTTTACTTTGGTTGAAAGTCCTGTGTTTGTTGGATCCATCCATCCTCCCCTCCTGTCTGCCATAAGCAATCTCTCTCACCTTTTATGCTATGTCTCTAGCCCTGAGCGTAGCAGATTTACTTGGATGCCTTTACATTCCAGTCATACATGGCGTACAAATGACACGCCAAATGCAAGAACAGTGTTCTTATTGTACGCTAAATGACTTGTGATTACTGTGTCATTCATACACCGGGCTGCATAGATAACACATTCTATCATTTTATGCCTTTTGTATTGGATACACCAAACTATACTTGTGAACAAAGGCAATTTTGGACAGCAGCCCTTAGCTCTGAACCACAAATGGTACACTTAAGGGGCAGAAAATCCAGCTTGATGCTCTGCACCCTCACCATCTGTTCCCAGTTCATTAGTGAGCACAAAGGCGTAGAGAGAGAGGGTTTCGTTCTTTTCAAAAGAAGAATGGAGGAATTTATAACAACCTCAATTCAATGGGAATATGTTTTTCTCAACACTGTTGCTTTAAAGGGAAAATTTTTCAGCTTTTATGCTGTAGTTCAATCAGTTTTAATGGCAAATGGAGTCGATTGAAGCAATAAATTACCCAGTATGTTCTAAAATCTGTTGTTCTTTCTGCATCCAGCGCTGTCATTTGACGTGACAGTGACATAGTTGGAGGCAAGGAAGAAATACAGGCTATTTCAGCGTGGATTTCTGGTCTCCACCTCTGGTTAGCCAGGGCATGTGCTCTAGATGCCGCTCAAAAACAGGACCAGCTATGCAGTATGACACATGCGCAGTATAACTGGAGCTGCTGTAGTGTGTTGCTTTTAGCTCGGTTTTGGCGAATGCAGGCCAAGTATTACTGTGCATGTGCTGTATTCCAATGGTATTATCACCTCTTTGAACACTTCTTGCTTTTCTTCACATCTAGGCCATTGCTAACTAGTATACTTATCCAACACTGAAAATGGCATCAAAATATGAATGCAGAGGATGTTATAGATGGAAGGATAGATTGTTTTTGGATTACTCGGATATTCAGCCGCATTTATACGACCAAAAAAATGCAGTGGAGAGAGGCCGAGGCTGCATTAGCTGTGCAAGAGGATATGGTTGGTGGAGACGGGGTGTCAGAAGCTCACATACAATGCATCCTGGTACATGTAGGCACCGGCGTGGCTACGTGGGAAGGAGAAATCAGCTTACTTGATCAGTATAGCACTCACTAAGGAATTTATTGCTTCAGTTGACTAAATTTACCACAACACTGACTGGACATCCACATTAAAGGTGCTAAATTTTCCCTGAAATAGCATTAAGTTTTATGAGGAGTATTTGTGTAACTTGCAGTATCAGAACAGCAGGGCTAAGAGAGTATAGATAATTGTTTAGAAATTTCTTTTTCTCTTAATTTCCCTTTAAGACTTTCTAAAGTTAGGACGGCACGGTATTACTTCAGCTTTGGTTGAGAGCCAGAAGAAATCATTTGTCATGTTATATTTTGGGGTCTTTAAAGATATTAGATGGTCATAAACAACAAAGACTATTTTTTTTCTCTTCACAGTTTAAGTTCTTATTTCTAAAATAGCTCTGCCTGAAAACAGGTTTCTATCTCAGTTCATGAAAGTTGGCATTTGGTGATACTTGTACTAACCCTTGATTAACACCATTGTATGTGCATTAAACTGCAATTAATTGTGAATAGTACCCTGTACTGTGGGATGTAAGTGGATAGAATTATTGCTGGTGGGTCCAGGGCTGCCCCTTAGACTATAGTCACGTCTGAATCCCCTTGCTTGTCTGCAGAAGCAATTTGTCTTCTGATAAAACAGCCACACTATAGCCGAATCAATAGGGGCTATCAAATGCATTCAATCAGACCTTTGTGCCACTGAAGGCAACAATATGTCGGCATTACCTTACCTTGAATTTACTAGCTTTCTCTAACCATTAGCTTGGATGAATCTTGATTTTGTTGCAACAACATTATGCCTTTTGTGAACTGTATGTCATATAAAGTATTCAATAGAGGAATAATGATATAGAAAACACCACAGATTTTTATATATGGCTGCAAGTTAATGCTATTAATTGTTTTCAGAAGCCTTAAAAGGACAATGCAGCAAGGCTGAGTGAAGATGGAGAAGGGATAAACCTATCGAGTCCCAAGCTTCTCTTAAAGGACTGATCTTTAGCTAACAGTGTGCAGTCAAGGAGGGAAGGAACTCTTGTTTCTCACATCTGATTACGTAAAAGGACCATAATCCCATAGTCCTCTATAAAACTATTAACTTGGATTAGACCCATGCTCAGTCAGTCAGTTAAAGCCTCCCTAGAAAGATGTGAAGAGTTCACACCATAATTTAACAACAGATTTGTAGTGATTAGGTCCAGAGTCAGGAGAGCTTCATATAGTTTTCTGTCCATCTTTATTGTTTAAGCTTCAGTATCAGTAGTAATAACCTTTCAGCATATTGTAACTCAAGTGTTCTGAGTGAAAACTACTTCTGCACCTCCTCATGGCTCTGTTTTCAGGCTTTATAAAATGTAGCCCATGAAAGAAGATTTTGACTAATCACAGATCCTTTAAGAGAGAGAGAGCATTCCTATTGGCTGTGCTCCGACTGGTTGGTGGTGCTTGGTATTTCCTCAACAGATGTCAACATGGCTGCCGGGTCACAAACTTTCTCATTTTTCAGCTAAACATTAACTACAAAATGTTTCTAAATACATCTGAAGTGAGAAATAGACATTATAGTAACAGAATATGGATTCATATTTGATCAGCGTTGCCTAGTTTGGCCGTTCGATCGGAGTTCGTCAGTGATTGACAGCTGTTCAGAAACGACAGACTCCAGCTCTGCTCTGATTGGCTGTTTTCCTCCAGTCTGCGAAATCTTGCAGATGCCTTTAGGAGCACCAGAGGACACAGAGATGCATGCTTTTTTTTTTTTTTAGATTACCTGTTTCATGCACTACTGTCAAGATATAGTGACTGTTTTATAAAATAACTTTTTAAAATCATATTTGCTCCATTTCTACTCCCTGCTGCTTTAAAGAGTTTTCTTGTAAACAAAATTCATTTGCATTCAGTGTACTCCAGCACATTTTGTGCATCATTGAGGTAAAATGTTAAATGTTTTTATTTTCCTCAAAAAATATTTGCAAAGCTGATTTTTTAAAAAGCATTCTAACTTGAAAAATTTAAAATCTTTACATCTGTGTTTACCTGCTAGCAGTCCTCTTCTTTCCTGCCTTTTGTTGGCACATTGCTGCATTCCATGACATGTTACTGCTACCTGCAGATCTGTGGACATAGTGTGAAACCATAGCAGGGCTGTACAGTATATCGCCTCACCTCCATCCGAGCCTCCTCCACTCGCATCTTTCCAATGTCAGAATTGGGTCAGTGTCCAATGATTTTTGTAACCTCCTTAAACCACCAATCTGACAGTCATGCAAGATTTTGTCATTAATGACAACTGTAGAGTTAACAAAAGCAAAATGTGACACATTGCATTGTGGGACAGTTAGCAGAAAGCAGTGTACGCTTTAGGTAGACATTACCGTTTTTGTTACATTATCAGAATTTGGCATTATGTAGTAAATATGCTTCATCCTGCATTCAAGTGTGGCCATATAAATATACTATAAACAGTTTTGCTTTTGCACACTGGTGGATGACAAACTAGTTAATTTTGAGCACACCAGCCTTGGGCCTTTCAAATGCCACACCTTCAAATGGCCCTTTGTTAAGACATAAATGCCCTCTGTTCCCATTTCAAGGTTCAGCAATGGGAGTGTTTGTCTCCACTGGCTGCCAGTGACAGGAAGATTCACAAGAGGTTTTAAAATGGACTGGTGATGTGGTGGGGAAGTCGAGTATATGCTGTAAGTGATGGGCCAGACACTTCCGAGGAGTCTAATGGGTTTTTGACAGCTAGAAGAAGCAGCAGTGGACACTGTGGTGATTAGGTGCAGATTAATGACCTGGCAACCTGGAGGAGATATGAGGGAATAGCTTTACATCAAACTGATTTTATTGTTTTATCATTTCCGGATTTTGCGCCAACTGATTGATTCTAAATGTTTGATCAATCAAAATATGCTGAAACCATCAGGGGAGACAGCAGTCCAATCAGGACATGCAGTTGGCTGATAAGCCTCTGGCTAGATTGAATTTTGTATAAAGGAAATTAAGTGTGTAAAAAAATTACTTCACAAGTAGGCAGTGTAATGCTCTGGATTTCCTAATAAGAAACCATAAGGTACAGACCAAAACCACTGAGATGTATAATTAACTCCATTTGTTCATTCAAAGTAGCCACCCACAGAAAAAGGGAAAAGAAAAAATGCGTGTCTCTTGAAAGGTGTCTTTTTACTTTTGACTTGTTTCTGAGAGAGGTTTTCAGATACTTACATTAGTTCATGCTCTACAATGTTTGCATTGCTCGGTGGATTCAGCAAGTCAAGAGTCAGGCAGTGATGGTGCCCTGAAACTCTTTAATTCTGTCATTAAATTAAAGGACTGTGACCTCAGCAGATGCAGAGCCTCTGAGCAACACTTCAGCTGCTTTCTATCCAAATCAATCAATGTTGCATTTCAGCAAAAGTACAATTGCATCTTTCATTACTTTAGGTGCTCCAGAACTGATAATAGAAATTGTGGGCATTTTTAGAGCAGCGTAGAGAAAAAGTGAGGGAAACATTTTTCTCTCTGATTGTTGCCCTTGGAGGTTGCAGAGGAGATATTCGGGATAAGCAGCTAATCTGGAAGCCAATCTGTGCCTCGGCTTTCTTTATGTGATTTGAATTCTCAGCATGGCAGCGGTGAAGGTGAAATGATTCGGGAGCCATTACTGTGGCCCCATGTCTCTGCGCCAAAGAACTGACTGAGCAGGAGGACACTAGGTCAAGATAATTACCGCCATATTGCACAGAGATAATGCTTTTTTATCAGATATTTGTCAGCAATACAGAGTTTCTGCATATGAACTATGAACATATGGCTGTTATGGAAGGGTGGGGGTGGGGGGAGGAAACTGCTATTTCATCTTTCAAAGCTATTTTTTTTTTTTCTTTCTAAATGAGCAGCGTGGTAATGTGAACACTCCTGGCAGGGTAAGCCCACCAATTTCTAAATTGAATCATCGTTGCCTAGCAGTCTGTGATGCACACACACACACACACACACACACACACACACACACACACAGCAGAGTCAGTCTTCAGCTTGGAGGAATCTTCTCCCATCATTCAGTTTCACAGCAGGGAGACCCATATTTCAAAGGGAACAGAGTCTTGAACACAGCTCAATGTCTGTCTTACACTCTGAGTTGGAGACACACTCATGGGAATAGCTCTCCACTGAATTACCTGAAACAAAATGTCTGTCAGGTAACATTACTACGTCACTGCAAAGCTGCTCTAGCTGTGGCTTTTCTACGTGGATAGTGTGACTGCCATCCTTTCACCTCAGTCTTGTCATATGCAGATAAATAAATAAAAAGATTGTGAATTAATAAAAATGTACTTTTCTTTTCAGGCAGATCTTTAGCCACAGTGGAGACATGGATCAGATGTCCGTTATCAGTATGGTGTTCCAAAAGGTCTTTGTGAGATAAAATTGTTGAGATACAGTAGGTGTTATATCTATAGTCTTTCCCTCTTTCATTATGATCAAAAAATTAATGTGACTGTTCTAATTTTAAAGGTGCAATGTTTAATCACGTAGCCACATGCTCCAAACAAAAGGGGAGCATTATTTCACCACTACTACTGGGTCCATACGATCTAAATGCACAGTCATCTGTTATATACAGTATATATATAAAAAAATAAAAGCTAATACTAGCTAATAGCAGGGCAAGAATAAACAAAATCCAGCCAAAGTGCTGAAACTCAGAGTTGGTAAAAATAGCTCTGCATTCTTATAATCTTCACGTGTGGCTTTGGCCAGAAGTTTACTTTAGCCATCTGTGTGTTTGTGCCACTAACCATATAACGGCAGCAAAGCTGATCTTGTGGGGAGTCTTGGACAGTCGCCCGGGATCGTACCCCGGAGTCCTGTACTGGTTGAATTTGAGCTAACTGCTAATGTTCCCGGAGCTGTTGCGTGCTCAACTCACGGCGAAGCAGCCTTTGGATTTAATCCAATAAACAAACTATCAAAATGCACAGGGACAGTGAATGTACTATTAACAAGCCCTCTACTTCTTCGTCCTTTCATGTTGGACTGAAGGCAGACTGGACGCTACAGCAGACATCTGGAGATGAGAAGGAGAGGACAGCCGAGGGGCTGCTTGCTAAGCTACAAAAGCAGCAAGCACTTTTTACAAAGCTGCATGCAACAAAAGAAGGAAATGTAAGTGTTAATGTTAATTTAAATGTTAAATATAAGTGTTAATGTTTAGTTAAATGTTACGTTTTGTTCATGGAAACATTACTACCCAAAACAGTCAGTCCTGTACGGTTCAAAGACTGCTGTATATAATGTAACTTTCTTAACAATATGCTGTTTGGAGTGATTTTCAATGCAATACAATACAGTACAACTTTATTTATAAAGCGCTTTAAAAGTGCTGTACACATTTAAAATAAAGTTGAAATGCATAAAAGAATTGAAAGGGTAAAAGCAATAAAACAGAGCAAAATAAAAGATAAAATAAGATAAAAGCATCACCATGCTACTGGGTATTGAGAGCCATCCTAAATAAATAGGTTTTAGCCTGGATTTGAAGAGGCCCAGGTCAGAAATGAGGCGCATTTTGGCGGGGAGCTTATTCCAGAGCTTGGGAGTAGCAACAGAAAAGGCTCGACCACCCCAGTGTTTGTGTTTTGACCTGGGCACTTCCAGCAACAGTGGATTAGTTGACCTCAGAGCTCTACCAGGATGACGGACAGTTAAAAGCTCAGATCAATAGGACGGGGTGAGGCTGTTAAAAGTTTTAAAAACAAACAATAAAAGTTTAAAATCAATTCTGTAAAGGACGGGAAGCCAATGAAGGGAGTTAGGAACAGGAGTGATGTGCTCTTGTCTATTAGTGTTTGTTTATAAGACGGGCAGCAGAATTTTGCACAAGTTGAAGGCGACTTAGAGAAGACTGGGCGACGCCAACATAAAGTGCATTGCAATAGTCTAATCTCGAACTGATTAGAGCATGGATGGCTTCCTCAAGGTTGTGACAGTTTCAAAACATTTTAATTGTGGCCAGGAGATGTAACTGCAAGAAGCTAGTCTTAACAACCTTGTTGATTTGGTTGTCAAACCTCAGATGACTATCGAAGGTCACTCCCAGATTTCTGAAAGTTGGACTGAGTTTTGAAGACAAGGCGCCAAAGCCAGACGTCACAGCATTCCCAAACACAATGCACTCAGCTTTATCATCATTTTAATGAAGACAATTTTGGGCCAACCACTGCTTAATATCAGCAATACACCCAAACAAAGAACATTGTGCACAATTAATATTAGGCTTCACTGGCAGATAGATTTATAAATTGTCTGCATAAAAATGAAAAGAAAGGTTGTGCCGAGCTATAATTGACCCAAGTGGCAACATATATAATGAACAGAGAATAGGATTTTTTTATGTTCAAAACTAAAAAACTAGAAAGACAAGTAACCACCAGAGTGTCCAAGCCCGGATAAAGGACGAGGGTTGGAATTGGGAAAAAAAAAAAAAAATAATAATTGACAGAAGAAAGTTAATTTGTAGTTATAAACATACTTGGGGTGTTTTTTTAATCTCATTTTTTTGTCTTTAGAGCTAGTTATTAAATAAATTATTACAAAAACTAATAATAACAAAATGCAGAGACAATTTTGTAACATGATCAAGAGTAGATATATTGTCTTACAATTAAAACCAGCCCCTTGAGGGCAACCTATGCTAATAATGTAATGCTGATGAAGCCCGGGATGAATTTGAATTTGACACCCCTGGCCTACAGTGTCAGCTGGTTACTTTAGAGTGTTGGAACGGGAACAGGAAATTGACAAAGCAGTGTCACTCGGAGGATGCATATGTCATATTCTCAGGTCACAATGAGTTCATTATTGGTTCAGTGATGTCTGAAATTCAGTAGAAAGGTACTTACTGTATGTAACTTGTGTAAATTGTACTTAGCATCAGAGGAGCTAAGTGCTTATTGGCACCAGGGTTTGAAAAATATAATTTACTGATTGGTTGCAAGATCCAGACTCCTCACACAAAGGTAAGATCTTCAAATAACATGTAACCTGTCAACTTTTACATTTAATGGAACATTTTTTTTCCAAATACCGCACAGACATTAACTGAACAGATAAGAAAACTTCAGTTTCAGATGAATCTATCTATATGTACTCAGTAAACTGCAACTTTAACCAGCTCTGCATTACAGATCACAGTGCAATGAGGTGTTACCACACAGGTCTTGGAGCTCTCTACTTTTTCATGTCCCAGGTTAATGTATCAGTGGCCAAGTAAGCCTCCCAAGTCCTAATCTCACCGCCTTACATGGTGATCTACTTCTTTGGGATTGGCTGCTACGTCACATCAGGAATATTGACACAGACCTACAGGCATATTTAAACAGCCCAGTATCACGAGGAATTACAGCCATATTGGTCATGTTAACATCTCATGTTCAGTGCCAACACTAAGTGCTGACACAGGATGTGCAGCAGTGACTTTTTGTGTATCTTGGCAGGAAGTAAGAGTTTGCAGTTCTTGGTTATATATATATATATATATATATATATATATATATATATATATATATATATATATATATATATATATATATAGCTTTGAATAGGGGTCAATGACTTGTAGATTTTAGTAGATTATTAGTTATATTTTTACTTACCAGTCAATGCACTCCTGTCAACCACCACCACATTCATGTGCACACACACATAGTCCACACATCTGGGCTGCCTCTCTTATAAATCTTCACTCATTAATCATTTAGAGGAAGCAATTTGTGGAGCACCTGTCCCAACAGAAGGCCATTAGGGTTTTCGATGGAAGGAGTACTATGGGTCTAATGGCTTTTCGGTGGAACTTATTGGAAGACATATTGGATTCTCTGCAACACATAGCCACTAGCTTTAAGATAGTGGCTGCTGAAGCAAAGCTCACAGTTTAAATGCTGCACAAGATGTAGGGGGATTGGGTCAGCATATTTGCATCGGCATTCCAGATTCAGTCAGGCAGGGGGTGAATTGTTTGGAAATGTAGATTGGATTTTCAAATCAAGTTAGATCCATTCCTCAGTCTGTTTAGTTCAATCTGTCAACCCTGCTCGGTGCTGTTTACTCTAAAGCTTATCCCAGCATTCAATAACCAAAAGGCAGAAATACCTTGAACAGGTTACCAAACAGGCATTTAAACTGCTGACCAGCAGGAAAACACTTTAAATGTCATATTTGTCTAATTTACAAAGACAAAACCAAACAAAACATAGTAATATAAGTAGTAGTAATATAGAATATATCCTTTTCCATCTGCCAGTAATAATTTCACTAAACATGACCACAGTGAACACTTGTTCAGTAATCCAAGATGGATGATCCTTTTCTTGCATTGAATAGAGCAGGTAACAACTCATCTCAGGCCCAGGCGCTGTTCCTGAACCTCATCAGGTGAAGGGCATTTTGTCAATAATTGAAAAAAATGTGCTTGCTATTCATTGCCTCGAATACAACAGCCACATTACTTGCTCAGATTCTCATTACCGATTCTGCCCTTCTCCTCGGAGGATTATCCACCTGGAGCAGTTGTCTGTCACTCTGGCTGCTCTGCAAAGCCAAGGGGGAGCCCTGGGGAATGCTGTGGCCCTGCATCTGTGTACACTGTACAGTATCAGCCTGAGCAAGGACAAGACCCATCAATATTAGTCTGTCATCTTATCTGATAGAGACAAGCCCAGTGCTGAATCGCCAGGCTCAGGATGGGCTCCATGTTTCGTAATGCACTTCACTTCACTCTCTATGAATATGAATGGCGTGTACACTCCCTCAAACTTTTCTTCTACACTGCAATATATAAAAGTTACACAGCAACAAACAAAAGATTGGTAGCATGCAGGAGAGTGGGTTTGATCAAAAGTGATCAATTGATCACATATTTAACCGTGATTAATGTCAAATTAATTTCCAGTTTTTTATCTGTTGAAAATGTACCTTAAAGGGTGATTTGTCAAGTATTTAATACTCACATGGCAGTGGGTAAATATGCTTGCTTTATGCAAATGTATGTATATAGCTATTATTGGAAATCAATTTACAACATGAAAAAGTTACAAATATTGTCCAGAAATCCCCTCAGCTACTGCATTTAGGATAATATTTTGCTCAAGTAAATCATAACATGGCAAACTCAAACCAAACAGGCAACAACAGCTGTCAGTGTGTCAGTGTGCTGACTTGACTATGACTTGCCCCAGACTGCATGGGATTATCATAAATCAGGCATGTCTGTAAAGGGGAGACTCGTGAGTACCCATAGGATCCATTTTCATTCACATATCTTGAGGTTCACCCTAGCTTTATAAGTGAGTCCTCTACAACCTCTGAAAAATTGATTGCATTAATATATTAAAGAAATTAGTGGCGTTAAAACAAATTTGCTTTAATGTGTTATTATTGCGTTAACTTTGACAGCCCAGTCAATTTTCACAAAAGACATGTGAGTGAGACTGCTGAGACATCTTTGCAACTGGCATATGTCTTCATTTTGCTGTATTAAAAGTCCCTATATATTCTAGTTTTATTTGCATGAACATGACATGGGCATGCCTGTAAAGGGGAGACACTTCGGGGTACCCATACAACCCATTTTCATTCACATATCTTGAGGTCAGAGGTCAAGGGGTTCCTTTTGAAAATGGTCATGCCAGTTTTTCCTGACAAAGTTTAGCACAAGTTTGAAACATCATTTAGGCACCTTCTTGACTAGCTAGTATGATGTGGTAGATAGCAATAGATTCCTTTGGTTTTCTAGTTTCATATGATGCCAAAAAACCTCTAAGCTAAAAATCGCAGAAAAGAAATTGGTGGCGTTAAAATGAATTTGCGTTAGCGTGTTAACTTTGACAGCCATAATGTAATCAAATGACTATTAAATGTTCACTGTATATTATAGATATGATATAGTTCACAGCATTTGTAGCTGCTGAGCTGATAGCATGACATCGCAATAAATGACAACGTGCTACTGCTATAATGATGTCTAGACCAACATTGCTGTTTTATTACATCTACTCAATGTCACAAGGTTTGCTGGACACATTTATGAGTACAGTCAAACAGACAGAATCCAACATAATACTGGCCCACTCTCCCTTGAGCCTTATTAACTCTGCATGTGGAAAGAAATGAAGGTGCATTCACTTTTACTGTAGTGTAAAATACAGCTGTGGATTATAATACAAATACTACACAAGAGTAATGACTTGTATTTTGTATTCAGCCAGCTTTCCTAATGCCTGCCTTCCATGATTAAAAGCCTCCTGTCCCCAACTTCTCACCCCCATTAAGTTACGTGTCTCTCTTAACAGGGCGATGGGGGAGTTGCCCCAAACACCCAACTTTGTTAAACTCACCAGCCCTCAGTCATCCATCTTCTTTCTCGTTAAGCGCTATTAATTGTCCACACATATACCATGGGGTGTTGTTTATTAATTCACATCCTGTGCCCATTAGGTCCCATCAAGCATTCTCCAGACAAATGGCCACCCATTAGACAGCTCAGTCTTCTAATGAGAGACAGTCACGTGTGCGTGGCTCCCATTACAAACAACTCTGGGATGTAACATTCCCATTTTTCATTTCTCCACCCTCAACAGTTTGAGCTACTGTGATGATCTGCCATCTGTTGCTTAAAACATAAGTACATAGGTATAGTTAGTGGTAAATAATGAACTTTGTTTACATCGCAACTTACACATACAATGTGCAGCACAAAGTACTAATGATACAAAGAGGGAGACATTAGCTGAATGCAGTTTGACCTTGAACAATACAATGGTAACATCCTACAGTATTAATCCTATCTACAGTACTCATTCCAGCTGCATTTGTGCTGCATAATTCCACTTATGGTTAGTTTTATCTTATTTATTAAGTCATGGGATAAGATGCCCTGTTTTGTTGTTGCCGACATTTTTTTTTTTTTTCACACATCATTCTTTTATGCACATAATTCATTTAAAGGGTGAGTCCATTTTTAGGTTTTAATATCATTCCGTATCACTCAAGTCAACTTTCAAATTTTGGTCAAAGTATATATGTACTGTATATAAGTATATATACAGTATATAATCTATAATCAGTGTTTGAGAAGATAAGCACCGGCACAGAGGCCAGTCATTGTACTGCTGTGGATGCCATACAATAACACAAAAAAAAAAAAAAAATAACTAACAGATCGATGCAGCAGTAGACCTGCAACTCCTGTGCTCCACAAGGTAAAATGTCTGTCTGGGTGAACAGAGTCTGGCGGCATTGAAGGACTGTCTGATGGAGAGGTGAAATGGTGAAAATATTATAAATACAGCATAAGCTGAACTGAACAGATGTTTTTGAGATGGGCCTTTTTTTTAAGATGGCTTAAATGTTTTTCTGCTGCTCCTACCCACAGAGCTGCTTTACCTCGCCGTTTAACGGCCTTTTCTGATGGGGAACTGAGGCTGCTATATCACTCTCTTCAAAGCCTCCAGGCTCTATTCATAAAACTGTAATTTTACCTTGCAGAACATGGGAGTATACATACAACCCCACTTGCAAAAATCCAAACTAACCCTGTTTTCCAAACTTACCACAGCTTACTTTGCTTTTTGCTAAGAGCTAAGTAAGGCAAGGCATTTACATTTGAAGAAAAAAAAGGAAAAGAAAGCAAATGGACCACTTTAAAAGTGTAAGAAAATTAATCCACCTTTCAATCTCAGTATGTCTATAATATGGATATTTCAGATTGCTATGTGTTATTCACCAATATGGATTAATGGAGGTTAGCTGAATGTGAAACATAGAGGAGAACTTGTTCAATGCAAATCAGGGCTGCACACAAGGTTAAATAACTGCATTACTTATGTACTGCTTGTTGGCCTTGAATTGCCCTGAACTATATGAATAACATAGGCACTACTTCAGAAAAGTACCGAGTGCATTAAAGCTGTAGTGGACCAATGTGGAGACCAACTTTATGAGTATGCTTTAAACTAACAACACCAGGGTCATTCCTGTATTACAGCTGGCGTTCATGCTGAGGTTTTACAGTTTACATCCTGCTTGTGCTGAATGTCATGTCTTTTGTGAGTGTTTAAGATACAGCATTTACAGTGAATGGTATATCTTAAAATCCATCACAATCCATCTACCTAAAAAGGATACAGAAGGAGCTACAATATGATTTAGCAGTAGCATTTTGCCTAACATGAGTACAGACACTTTCATACAAAATATGTATCTCCAGTTTAATCACATAGGGCAAAACTACCATAAAAAATAAGATTAGCACATCATTTGGTTTATTTTGATGTTGTATAATGAAGTACATTTGAAGAAGGGTTAGAAAGAGACATCTGGCTTTAAGGAGGTCATGATGGTCCTCATTCTGCTGATCAAAGAGAGCTCTTATGTTTTGTATTACTGAGCGGTGTATGTGACGGCGTACATGATCCTCGCACAACGGCCAAGCTCTTTTTGCTCATAACACCAAAGTTAGAGGTTGAGTGTGTGTTATCTGACAGTATCTAGCGGTGAGGTGAGGAGATTACAACCAACTGAAGCCAGCTGAAGGTCCTAAGGTAATTTTTAAGGTAACAAAAACAAAAGAATTCATACACTAAATAAAACAAACCTTATTAATTTTGTATTCCATTTCTGCCAATAGATCACACTAATTGTTAGACACTGGTCGTTTAAATTATACATTTGTCAAGTATTTGTGGTTAACAAACACTTATGTGAAAGAATGGGCACAGCCAGTTCCATCAAAACAGGTGGAAGGTCCCTTTTTAATAGGTAGACTTCACTCAATGGTTTTTTTTTTAAATTAAAGGATAAAAAAAGCACATTACAGTAATAATCTGGAAAAAGACCTTAAAAGTAAATGTGCTATTCTATTGTTTTGTTTTTTTTTTCTTTTTTCCAAAATGACCAGAAACAGATGACCACACTTGGTTTGAGTAGTGTAATAGTCCACTGTGGGTAATTTAGAAATGTATGTGTGTGTATGCATGACGGGGAAGGGGTGTGTTTTCTCAAATGTTGCAGTGTTGTAGGGCTGCTTGATTATGGCAAAAATCATAATCATGATTATTTTGATTAATACTGAGATCACGATTATATAACATGATTACTCAGACTTTCAGAAACATGCTTTTTGAAAGAAAGAAAGAAACAAGAAAGAGATTTTGCACCCTACATTTTATTGAAAAATGCATCAATCTGGTGCACTTTGAGAGCAAAACTGTGATCATTAATCATAAACACATTGGTTGTATAGATAAAGGACAGGGGTGTGCTGGTTTTATAACACAAGACAAAACTAGAGCATCATTGTGAAATAGAAAGCAGCACATTAATCGTTTTATGTTGATTATCTTGTTTTCATAATCGTTGGGAGCTAAAATCCTCATTGAAACTGAGATTTGTTATCAATAGCACAGCCCTACTATGTTGTGTCTTCTGATGGTTGAAGGGTGACCCGGCAGATGTCTTTTGTGTTGTTTTTATGTTATTCTGTTGATTGTTTGGTGCATGTGATGCAAGGCAAATGTCTGTGTGAATAAACAAGTTTTATCTTATCTTACTGCTATCCTTTCACATATTTAACTTTAGTGGTCAAACCATGATGGTAAAAAGCTTGTTTTATCTGAAAGCACTCATAATAAATATGTACAGTATGTGTTCTGTGAAACCTTTGTTTATATTCAGCCGCTGGTATTCATGCAATATCCATAACTGGTTTGGCAGTGCTGGTACCGATTGTATTAGGCTGTATAAAAACATGTCTGCTCTTTTTGTGATGCACTGCAGCGAGGCCATGCAATTTGACAGTTCCATTATTTTAAGAATTACAAGGGGCTAATTTATAACCCCTACTGCAGGAGTAATTTCACTTGTAATGATGGTTGGGCAATTTTGCCATTTATCCACTCAGCCAGGGAAAATAAACAATGACTGTCAAAAGTAAGTTTACATGAAGGGAAGAGAACTCCAGCAACACTTCAGTTTTTGCTGTCATGAAAAAGACATGTTTTTGTATGTAAACTGTACCTGATAATAGGGCTGAGATGGTCACTCAACTGATTGAGTCAACCAAAAATCAATAAGTAACTGTTTTAACTAGATACATTAAATAAACCTTATACCCCAGCTAGAACTGAATTAGTCAACAGAATATTATATATACTAAATATGTACTATTACGTGTACTAACTTACAGTGTTTCATAAAGCTTTCTCAAATTGGTATCACGTGACATATTCAGATGTCAACACATACCTGTAAACACACATAACATATACTCTACAAGTAAAGTATATATCTATGCTGCTCTGTTTTGATCTTTTAACATTAAATCTGACAGTGGCCAAATTAGTATGTACAAAGCATGCAATGTTGTAAATACTCATTCTTACTTCTAACAAACCTGTTAGTTATGATAGGGAAAGAAAATGAATATGTAATGCTGTGTGAGACATTTAATGTGCTTTATAGCTCATGTTGTTTTTTGTAAATAATGAAACGCAGCCGGTGGACTCAGAGTTGAATTTTATTATATCAGACCTGGTCCACAGTAAATTAAATTAACAGCTATAATTCAAGTAAAAGTAACAACTCTTACTTTGTATTTTTTGATGAGAGTATTTTAAGTTAGATATATTGTGTCAAACATGGCATTTGAATCACACACTGATCTACCTGTTCAGTGTATAAATTATAGGCTGCTCTTATGAAGGAGAATGGAGGCTCCAAGTGAAAGGGAGCTTGTGTAGCCTGTTCACCCTTTCCAAAATATATGAGTTTATTTAATAACTATGAAAAAACAATGTATTATTTAAAGTACTGCGTGTACAGCTATGTAAACTGCCCATAAAAGAAAACTGCCCTGGAAAATGGTGCTGAAAGACATGTAGAGAGACAATTTTTCAAGCGCTCAGTTGCATTATTATTTTATCACCTTAATAATTGAAACCCATCAAAGAAGCACTTTGCTCCTATTCATGTCTCTACTGTATATTGCTTTCTCAGCATTCATGGATTGGTCAGTTTCTCTTGCAATTGTAGTTTCTCTTGTAATCACGTAAACTGTATGGTGATAGTGTCTATTTAAGAATAATCAAGGTTAATTATAATACAGTTTCATACGTGCATTTCAAAACAAATTCTCTTTTACAAATGTTCATTGCAGCAGGGTCATTACTGTAAGAGCCAACCAGATGTTTTTATAAATCGCTGTGATTAAACAAAATGTCCTTGAACTTGAATTCTGTCATCAACTGAAGAGGCAGAAAAATGAGTGTCATCAATCCCATTTTTATGGAAAAGGAGGATTTCAATGTGTGAAGATCTGAGAATGTATTTTTTTTTTTTTTTTTTTCTCGTAGCGACCTAAGCTATCAAGTCTGGCGATTTCATGTGGCCTTAGGCTCAACCATCCAGTTCTTCATCATCTTTCTTCTGTTTGACAGCCGAACACTGGCCTCATATTCTTGTGGCAATTGTATTTTTATCCAATAACCTCAATAAACCTAACCAGACAGTGTGCTGCTATGGATGTTAACAGTTTTCTATCCATATAGGATCTATATATCTATATAGGATATGACCTGTGTAATTTTTCCAAAAATATACTTGGATTGACACTGTATGTATGCTTTACAAGTATATCAGTGGAAATAGTGCATTCTTCAAAGCGCTTTATACTTTTTTTTGTTATTTATCTTATAACCCCAATAAATGTGTATTTTAAGCTGGGACTTATTTTACTGATAAGAAACAGACTAATGTTTGGTCACATACCTAATGGAAATAACAGGTCTCCTAACACCTCAGATCTGCCCAACAAGTTAGTTATTCGTTGATAGTTGTATCTATATTTAGAAGTGTAGTCAACAATACCAAGTAAGTTTTGATACCAAAAACGATGGCAATTTAACAAAACCAGAGCAAAGTTATGCAGAAATTTGCCAAAAGGTATTACACCCTATGTTTTCAAATGTGAAAAAAGATCAACAGTAAAGCCACTCACACAGCTCTGCTGTATTTAATGTCAGTATGGTAATATACAGTGACATTGGTCACATGTTGTTTAGCAGGTATAATGTTTTTCATGATTGCCATCTTAGTTTTACAAGTTAACACTGAAATATTTTTCAAACCTTAACAGATTTTGGAAATGTCAGACCCCAAACATAACTACCTGTTATGTTATGTTAAATTTAACAGTTTTGTTCCTATAATGTGTGGTGAACAAAGATTTGGCCAAAAGGGAATACCACACACTAAGAGATCCCTTTCATGAACAAGAGTCCTGACTAAAAAAATGCAGATCTCGCTAAATATCTTGCAATCAAACGTGACTTTAGTGTAAACAAACATAGTGGATGACAGGCCAGAAGAAAAATTTTTTGCACTTTGTACTGAAAATTTGCGAAGGATGGATGCATGACGTCATGGAAATGTTACACTTGTGTTGTTGCTACAAATCAATAAGTTGGTCCTCCATTTCTGAGGTCCATCTTACTACTTTATGCTTCACATTTCACCTTCTTAGCTATTACATTAGCCGTTTCCGTGGTAACAGCAGTGGTTATCCTTCTGTCAGCATGGTTTTCAACTGACTATTGTTCTTTTCTACATGGCTCATAATGATATCTGGCTGTAAATATTGAACATTTAATATTTACAACTTGAGATCGGTGCAGCCGGGATGAACTTCGAGCTGACTGGGGGATGTTAAAAACACTCTTAACATACGTCACACCACAGAATATCTGGAAAGACAATCTTGAATCTTGAAAAAGTGGGGCTTTGCTGACGATTGTCAGGGCCTAATATTGGCTTGATTGTCGTCTAGTGTGTACCAGACATGAGCAAGCACATATATTCTAATTAGCACGAAATCCAAGGTACAGCTGACTATTTGGTCAGAAACCAAAGTATTGAACAAATCAAATTTTGACTGGTGACATTTGAAGAAACGTCCAGGGATCACCAATGTCTGTCGGCTTCATTCTCTGGGGACAATATACGTCTGTACCAAATTTCATGAAAATCCATCGAATAAAGATATTTTAGTCTGGAACAAAGTGGTTGAGCAACTGGCACAACATACACCTAGAACTCTGAAAACAACTTCTTGGGAAGAAGCTCAGCGGTTTATAACTCTGATATATTCATTTTTTGCACCCAAATATAACTTAGAAAGTACAGTTCTCCTACTAACCTGAACTGCCTTTGGGAGATGGATGTGTATAATTTTGCCTTACTGAATGCATCTGTTGTTATTTGTGGCATTATCTGGGAAATTGGTAAAATAGCAATAAGCACATACAAACACACAGAAATATATTAACACCAAAATACAGAGCTTTTCTATTTCTACCTTTGTACAGATCCTTCAGCTTGACAAAACCTTTTATAATAGGTTTTGTCAAGCTCTTTCATATATGAAAGATTTAGAGTTTGTCACAATCTTAAGATCAAGCCACAAGGCAAGCTGCTGTCAGTAGAGGGATGAGAGACTGAGATGACTCCCAGCTCGTCAGATACTACTGATTGGGCTTCGTCCCTTGGCATTGGAAACCAATGCTCGGATGCCTCCTTTAGTGAAAGTATCTGACAAAGTGAACTGTCAACTAACTCCAATGTAAATCCATCCGCGGCATTATTCGATGGTTAGAGTACGCGTCGTAGTATTAATAGCGTGAGAGTCTGCTCAGGGCGGGTTGGAGTAGTGGTGGATAGGTCAAACAAACACAAGACTTTCAACCAAGAGACCGGTGTTCGTGTCCCAAGTGAAACTAAAAGTAACGTTGACTTATTTTGTCACGTTAGTGTCATCAGTCACGAAAGTCATTAGTATCATCAGTCCCATGAGTCACGTGAGTCGCTAGTCAGTTAACGTAGTTAACGTCAATTAACATCAACCACCATCGTGTCCTAACCCAATCCAAGTGGTTGCGTCACGTAAACCTAACTTCCTGTGAAAATGGAAGTTTATTTTGAAAGGACACTATGCATGTAATGAGTGTATGTAACATAAGAGCGGTATTTTGTGTGTTGGAGAGTGCATTAGTGAGAATACATTGGATACATGTTGGATAAAATGGCATTATATATAAAGTTTTGCAAATAAAGACAATACACAGGGCTTCCACCATACATGTTAAAGAAAACATAACAGAAAATGGTATCAAACTTGGCTTTGTTGAGATGTGGAAGGTGCACCGATGTACCTATTGTGGCATTGTCATGAATGGTGTCAAAATAGATTCATTCTAAAATTGTACCCCAGATTATCTCACAAGCTTGCCTGTCAGCCAAGCAGATAACAGTAATGAACTGGAAACAATGAAAACTGAAGAGCTGTGACATTGAGAACTGGTTGAAGGACTTCTTATTCCTGACAATGGAAAGAGCTCATCGGTCCTAAAAGACCCTGATAATGGCTTTGTAGAGGCTGGGACTGCATAAGATGCTAGTTAGAAACTAGTCAGGCTAGAAAGATGTATTTGGTGTTATATGGTGTTGCTGTTATTTGTTTGTAGCACTGGATGACTGTAATTTAGTGTCATACTAAACTTAAGAAAGGCCATAAATGATGATGAGACGTGTCTGCAATAATGTGGCCTTGAAAATGACCCCTTCATTACAGACCGAGTCAAGAGCCGACTAAGATTAATGGCAGATATTATGGACAGGGAAGCAGAATGTTCATTTGCTGACCAACATCCTGCCCTTAGCACAGCTCATTCATTATGGTTAGAGAGAGGCTCAGCCGACCGACTCTAATTATGATAAACAACTGGTAATTGAACCTGGTCAGTTGTCATTACCGCTTCACCATATTGTCTCAGATAATATATTGAATCACACAAACGCAAGAAAATGTGAGTTGAAAGATTGGAGCAAGGGCTGCTGGTTGACCAGTGGTTAAAATGACAGCGTAGATCTCAGTACTTACAATGTGTCACTCCAGTGCTTATTACACGTTGATGTGCATGTTGACATGTTGACAGGATAAAGACAGTGTGCTTGTTGAGAGCTGGTGGCTCGCCATTACAGTAGTCATTCTGGGGAGTATTATTTTACAGGCAACAGATGCATGATAGAAATCTTTTTACATTTTACAACCTCCATTATACTACAAGGCAACTTCACTTATCCCCCTGCCCTTTGCTTGTGACATGGCCTATCAGTCATGGGGGAGTCCTCGGGAACTGCAAAGTTCGGCAGGCAAATTAAACTTAATCTGTACTCTACTGAGCAGTACAGCACAGTGGGATGTCTTATCCCCCTCTTCATAGTAAGCTGACAAAAAAAAAATGCTTGAATAAACCACCAAGACTTTTTACGAGGCTTGTTCGCGATGAGCCAGGCCTGTGCAGAACTGATCATCAGTGCTTGCAAGTTAAATCTGTGCTCGGCTTGATCCCGAGTTGGTGACATCAGGCATACGTGGGCAACGATAAACCGGACAAGATCGAGGTGGCTGCAGTTTTTAGAGCCAGGCGCTGCAGTTGCTCCCCATGGACGGCAAAACCCAGGGCATTATGGGAAATGCTTGGCTGTCACCTGATTTAAGTTTTGACAACAGCCACCACGTGTTGTAGAAAATCCTAACTTAACTGTAATAATAATTAATTGTAATATTTAATGCTAGGTTGTAGGATGTTACAGTAGTCTCATGTTGTGCAATGAAGGTTTCATCTGTTAAACATATGTTGTGTGGTTGATAATATTAATAATAATAATAATGGTTATATGTATTTCACCTTTTCAGAGTGAGTTCTCATTACAAAGTGCTTTACAAGTCAAACATGAAAATAATAAAGGATAGAATCCAATGGCAGATAAACGCACGTATATTTAATAATTTTAGCAAGAAGGCAATCAATTATTTTAGGTGCATCAGCTTTGAGTCTCATCCTGCACTGCTTTAAGACAAACAACTTCAACTACACACACATCCTAGTCTGAGAAAAAATAAGAAGAATAGAGTTCACATGCAAACAGCTTGTAATAAAAACTATTTATCATCATTGCACACTGCTGAGGGACGTTTGAGCACCACTCTACATCACACTGATTAACATCACACAAAGACGGAGCCGAAGGTGTGTCATCCACCGGGACATGAATTTGATGAACATCATCTAAGCACCTAGCACACATAGCTAATACGTTCCACGTTTTTTTTTTTTTTTAATGTGGCTGTAATGCAACCTGCAAAGATAGACCATTGATCCCACCCTACCGTTTGTTAGAGAAAAAAACACAAAAAACCCTCATAAAAACACAAATACAAAGAAACTGATTATTGCAAATTTAAAACATGCACATTGCAAATATGATATTTTTTCCTGTCTCTTAAAAAACTCCACAAATTTTAAATAAAACATGCACATTTACCAGGATGATAAATGAGGAACTATGAAATAGTCAACATTTGACTGAGTGAAGTAAGGGGGGAATATATTTAAAACAACTGGAATGACATGCTCTGTATCTCTACAGCACACAGCCATTTGTTGATCAGTGCTTTTTTTGGATACTGTGGAAACTGACTGATGTAGAGTTAATGTTAAACTGCGCTTTGATGTGGACCTGCAGTGAAGAAGAAGAAGGAGAAGAAGAAGAGATTCCTTTATTTGTCCCACAAGGGGGAAAGGGAATTTTTACCCTTTTTTGTTTTTACTTATACAGGGGACAGGAGGCCCGGGGGCACCCCAACACAAAAAAAGGACCCATATACATGTAATAAAGGGGGGGGAGGGAGAGGGGGGGGGCCTCCCCCGAGGCCCCCCCGGGGGGGGGGGGGGTGGGGCCCCCCGCCGAGACAAACTATGCACTTTTAAATTAATCCCAACTTATAATTCAGAAATATGTCAGTTGATTTTAAATTTGCTTTTCCATCAGTCCTTATTCCATATGCCAAATCAAATCAAATTCATAATTAAAGCAACCATACCTCAGCGAAGTTTATTGGCTCTAGAGGTTTGATTCTCACTCTGGGTGCAAGAGGTCCAAACAAGTCCAGACAAGTTTAAGCCATTTGAGTTTGAACTCAGTTTTTAGCACATATGCATGTGAGAGGCAAAATATCTCCATTGTCCCCGGATGTAATGAAAATACCCAGGTAAATGATCCACAGCTAACAGTGAGACATAGGTTATCTTGAAATTAACAGGACATTGGGCGTTTGTGGCTCAGGGGATAGTGCGGTTGTTCACAGGTTTGGCGATTTGATCCCCATCTCCACATGTTGAAGTGTGTTTGAGCATGACACCGACTTAAGCACCATATAAACTCTGCCATCCAGCCATAGTCATAGCTCAGCTGAACTAAATTGAGTATTAAAATGCAGGACTCCTGAGCCAGTTAATGACCTGTAACCGGAGCAGCTGATCTCTCAGCCCTGAACTCGACAGCGTCAGAGGCTCTTTGACCAAGGTCACTGAATTCCTGAGTTGGAGGTGTTTATACTGTATCTGTGAACACTCAGGTGTCTGAAGGTTATAGACGAGATCCTGTGTAACAGTGCTTTTAATTGACTGGAAGCAAAAGCCAGTCTCCTGTAAATTACAATTGTATGCTACCATTTTGCATTAACAGCAACATTCTGGACAAAGATAATGCCAGCACAGCAGAATGGGTGAGGATGTGGAGGTCAAAGGGGGGATCATTTGCCTGTAAGGTTTAAACTCCCAAATAAAGTAGTGATTGTTTGACTTTGGCATTTACCTTATGGTTTTAGTTGCCCAACCATAGCCATATATTAATCGTGGGGGTGGTTGTAGCTCAGTGGTCATTCTTTAACAAGGTTGCCGGTTCGATCACCAGTCCCTGCTGTCTGCTCTTAGCTCACTGGTCCTAAGGATGAGTTAAATGCAGGTTAAATTTTATGTATGTACTGTATAACCTGATAAAGTTTGTTTTACTTATGGCTTGTGTTTGTTATTCCTGTGGCTCAATATATCTTCACAGAAACTACTTTTCATTTAAAAAAGATTATTTTCATCTGGTGTTCCCACATTGTCAAAACAGTGTAGTCTAGTAATGAGGATCCTTTCATTGCTGTGACAGCTTAGATTATGCCTCTGATAAAGGAAGGAAGGATGTGGGAAACGTTGGCAGTTAAATGTTTGCAGATTCTTGAAGTGTGAACATGCTGTCTTTGAATTAAAACATAGAAACACACATGTTGTTACCCATGCTGACAGCTGACATTTTTTTGCACATATTGTGCTGTTCATACTTAATAAAACGCTATGGAAACAAGGTTAGTTAGTGAAGTTAGTTAAAGCTTCAGTAGAAAGAAAGTTTTTGGCATCACTGTACAAAAATTCGCTTATAACCTTTCAGCATATTGTAATTCAAGTGTTATGGGAGATAACTAGACCTTCTGCACCTCCTCATGGCTCTGTTCTGAGGCTTTAGAAAAATCTACCAGGAGACTTTTGGCCAAGCAGGTCCAGCTGGTGGGCGGTGCTCTGTATTTCCTCAGCAGGTCTCAACATGGCTGCCAGGTTACAAACTTTCTCATTTTACAGCTAAACAGTAACTACAAAATGTTTGTGGAACATAAAATGAAATAGGCATTGCAGTAACAGAAGATTCATATTTGATCAGTCCTGCCTAGTTTGACCGTCTGATCAGAGTTCACGGGTGATTGACAGCTGCTCAGAGACTCCAGCTTTGCTCTGATTGGCTGTTTTCCTCCAATCTGTGAAATCTTGCAGATGCCATTGGGAGCACTGGAGGACACAGAGGCACATGATTTCTTTCAGATTACCTGTTTCAAGCACCACTGTCAAGATAAAGTGACTATTTTGAAAGAATAACTTTTTAAAAGCATTTTTACTCGAATTCTACCCACTGCAGCTTTAACTAATACAATTTAATGTTACAATAGGGAATAACAGGAAATATTATTATCATGGTGAATAATAAAAATGTCATTGTTGACATCAATATGAGACAGGATGTGAAAGTGGTGTCGAAGGCTGTTTTATGCATGCATCCACCCCATCGACCTCCACACTCTCTGCTGCTTTTGAATAACACACCTCTTCCTGCATTAGCACTAAATTGCTGATGCAAATTAGTTGCATGAGAGCATGATTAATCAGAGACAGGGTTGTATAAACATGCAGAATATCAAAAAGGGTACAAATTGCTGAGTCACAAAAATATTAAGGATGAATTAGGAATACAGTCTAGTCTGTTTATCCAGCCCAGATAAGCCATCATAACGTGCTCTGCAAATAGATCTACTGGGGTGTAAAGAAATATCATAAAAATGATAAAATGTTTTGGATTGAAGGCAGAGTGTCCAACATGCCTGTGTGGACCAATGAGCTGTGCCATGTTTTGAATGATATGTGGAGCCAGAGGACACACATCCCTTCTCTGTCACTTTAGGTTATGTGCCCTTTTGTTGTGTTGACAAATAGACACACCAAGGACAACTGTATGTATGTTGTCCACACACTGATCCAAAGTAACAGACCAGGGTTTTCAAGGAAAGGACATCGAGAGCTCATGAACTTGTGCACAGAAGTGAGAAATGGCAACATGTCTGTCCTGGTTGTAGGGTGATCGATGCCTCATCGATGTCAAAGTGTAATTTCTTAATGCTTGAATATCTACATCATTTAAGATTTGTTTTTCTTTTGTACATATATACAACTTCTACAAAGTCTTCTTGTCCAGTATACATTTAAAAAAGTGCATGGAACAACAAATAATCCAGGCAAAAAGCCAAAAACAGCTTGGGGTTATAACTAGGGCTGTCAATCAATTAAAATATTTGCTAACACTTCATTTTACATATCCACAAATTTTGTGGTAAGTAAGTGATAATTAGAAAGTAACCTATTTGAAATTACTGCGGAATGACCCAAATATTTACCTCAATAATATCCCAAAGGACTTTGTTTGGCTGTCTTGATTTGGGACTTGACTCTTTTGTTATTATTATTATTATTATTTTATATCTATTGTAAATATTATTTAATAATTATATTCCAACATTTCCCAATTACCAGTAATAAACAGCTGGTAATTTAAAAAAAACTCTCTGAATCATTACATTATCATTACACTACCAGGTTAAATTTGCGGAGACAAGAAGTCACAATGGTGAGATTTGTGCTGATCAGAAGTGTCTTCTATTAGTTTTGGTTTTTCACCTCCGATGAAGAGCAGCCACTTCTCAAGCCTAAGGGCCCTATTTAAACCATTAGCTATTTTAGCATATAATTTTTAAATAATGTTCACGATAAAGTCATTTTTGGTAGATTTTGAGCTAAATATTGGAATAATTTGACAGTAATCCCAAAAAACTTTCAAATAGGTTAGTTGTTAATTATCATCAAATTGCCATAAAATTTGTGGATGTGTTACCAAATATTTTATGATGATTAATTGCATGGTTGTCCATAGTTAATCACAATTCATTGCAAATTAATCACATTATTATTGTTCAAAATGTACCTTAAGGGGAGATTTGTCAAGTATTTAATACTCTTATCAACATGAGTGGACAAATATGCTGCTTTATGCAAACATGAGTATATATTTATTATTGGAAATCAATTAACAACACAAAACAATTACAAATATCGTTCAGCAACCCTCAGAGGTACTGCATTTAGTGTGTGTGTGTGTGTGTGTGTGTGTGTGTGTGTGTGTGTGTGTGTGTGTGTGTGTATAGATATAGATGCTCAAATCATAACATGGCAAACTGCAGTCCAACAGGCAACAACAGCTGTCAGTGTGTCAGTGTGCTGACTTGACTATGACTTGACCCAAACTGCATGTGATTATCATAAAGTGGTCGTGTCTGTAAACTGGTGGGTACCCAGAGAACCCATTTTCATTCACATGTCAAAAGGTCAGAGGTCAAGGGACCCCTTTGAAAATGGGGTCTGCAAAATGTATTGTTATTATGGAGCTTTATATAGCCTCCTTCCTGACAAGCTAGTATGTCATGGTTGGTACGTACCAATAGGTTCCTCAGGTTTTCTAGTTTCAGATGACTATTTCACTATTCAGCAAATTCTGCAACTGTTAATGACTAAAGACAACATTAACAGCCCATAGTACCCAATCCTGCATTGAGGATTCAGGCAGGCGTTCATTTTCTAATAACATCTTCAGCTCACCAGGACATTGGGTTTGACACCGCACATTTTTTGGCTAATAAAATTTTGAGGTTATATGCCGTTAAATGTCAGGGCTACCTTTCAGAGCTGCAGGCTATTCAGGTAGTCATCTTTTGCCTTTGCTTTGTTTTTCAGAGTCTGAAAATCATTCAGCTTTGTTTCAATGTCACATCTTCGTGTACGTCTTACAACAATCTGTGGTCTTTTCTTTTGTTGCTGATTTGGAGTTTAAGTTGGATGGACAAACATGAATAACTGTTAAGAGTTTGATGCAACTTGACTTCAAGCATATGTTTTAGTGGCATGCATGGAACTGACTGAAATATCCCTTAAATTAGCCCCAGCAGCATCTAGATGCTGAACTGCAACATTACCATAAACCCCAGTGCCACAATTGTAGTTAAACTAAATTTAGTCCACAGCTGTTACCAGCATCATTGTGTGCAATCAGGTCTTAAATAACTTTCTATTGGTTCCAAACAGCTCCCGATGTTGTCTGAATACGTTTTTAACATACCGTATCATCATCTTGGGATTATTTTGATCTCATTTGGGTTGACATTAAACTTCCTGCACGCTACTGTCTTGAGGCGAGTGCTGTACTTTAAATAAAATGTCCCCATCAGTTGAGCACAGGACTTGATTTTTGCATCACGATTAGAGGACTAAAAGAAGACAAATGTTTTTCGTCACAGATGAAAGTCATTGATTTGCAACAGGATGAAATGAAAGCACACTGAATTCTAATTACAGCATGCTCTGAAAGGTGAGGAGCTGTCAGATTGCATTTGATTTGTAGGTATGCGTCGTCCATTATGTGGCGTACGCTGATTACAGTCAGCAAAGAGCTCAGGCCGTGAGGTGCAGTCTGATGTGGAAGGAAGCCTTAGATGCAAGAGAGCCACCGTTTATTGCCTGACTTACATTATTTATCTTCTGTGTCAGTGTAGTGTCTTATGAAAGGATATTGCCTGAGCTGTATCTGCTTATCATGTACTTGTGTACAAGGATTTTGAGCACTGAGGGGTTCGACTGAACACATCAGGTTGGAAAAATGTCAGAAGTGATTGTGTGTATATTCAAGTGATAAAGTGCTTTGTAAAGCCATTTAGTGCTACACAGTATGGCGAAAGCAGTTTTGGTGCTTGTTGAGGCACAGATGAACATTGTAATTTAATGTCAGTCTGGCCTTTACATATTGGGCATTTGCAACGTTGCTGGTCCCTCTCAACCACCGGCCACTGACCCACAGCATGACCACACCTCCTGTTTCAAAATAGCCTAAGCTGGACCTCGATGTTTCTTCTTTTGAAACTCACTTTCAACGTCCAGTGAAGGTAGTCCCCTCTTCTTCGACACATCCTTGCCTTGCATGCAGAGTGCCTATGAAATGGATATCCTGAATCCTTCTGCAGTTTTCTTGGAACACAGTGACTCCCAATCACACCGATACAGCAACCAGCTGTTTACAATCAGCATGTCCTCAAAGTGAACAAAAATAATCTGTGGTAGTACATTTTTGACCTTATGTGGATGCGGTAGTAAGCAATCAGTGCATCAAGAGCATCAACGCTACCCATGAACTTGCTGTACGAGCTGATGATGCTTGGCCATTCCACAGACACTTTCTGTTTCGACCCCCTACCCCATCTTTCTACGGTGGAAACAGGCTGAGCGCTGGCAATAGTGCTGGGAACGATTACCCCTTTGTTGTCAAACCATTTGATTGCTCTAACTTCCACACTGTCTACAACAGCCTGTTGCTCTTCAAATGTCCCTCTTCCCTTCTTCATGTCTGTGTCTGCACTGAAAGTGCACCCTTGCAGTACCGTGACAGTCTGGAGAGCTGGTATCCCCTTGTTTGCAAGAGCCACAAACAAATCCAAGGAAGAAAACCAGTTGTCAAAGAAGAGCAGGTGATTGATAGCACTGTGGATAACTTTCGCAAGCTTTAGCACAATGTTTCTGCTTGCCCCAATGTCTGGTTGGCCTGGTGCAGGGTCAGTTTTCCCTGAATATATGTCAAACGAATGCACCAGGCCTTTTGTGTCACAGAGCACAAAGATTTTATATCCCATTTGTAGGGCTTCTTTTGGACATATTGCTTCAGGCTTGATCTGCCTTTGAGTGGCACAATTTGCTCATCAATAGACAACATCTGATCTTGAGGCGCAGCCTGAAATTTGGGGAGAAGTGTATCAATAAGTGACCTGACTTTGAAAAGTCTGCACCATTACCGGTGTGCTTTATGGTTATGATGTCGAGGAGGAGTACAGGGTGCAACCAATGACAATATTGTTGCACTCGACAGATTTTTGGTCACATATGGAGCCTGCAGCCCTGTGAGGCCATTTCTGTGAAATGTTAATAAATAAATAAAGAAGCAGTCTAGTGTGATGTCAAAAAAAAATTAACCACAATGTTTGAAATGTAAATAATTAAAAATGTTATAATGTTATGAAACACAAAAAAATTTAAGGACCAGAAAAAATTTAATTTATTTTATTAATTTAAATCTGATTGTCTTTACGACAGATGTTTACAGTGTTTTTTATTAGTGAAAAATTACTACCAATTGTCAAATACAGTGTGTCTAATCAGCCACCATCCCACACCATGCTGTGGGATCGTCCCACCCTGCATTTCACTCAGTATCACTTTACAGTCCCTCTTCATAGGGACACACAATAATTTCCTGAGATTGTGTGAAATGGTAATGACATAATTATCTGCATTGCTTTATCACCATATGGAAAACTAATTAAATTAATTGTTCGCAATGTTGTTTTTGTATGATTTTATTGTTATACATTGAAATAAAAATGCTTTCATTGTAAAGATATGCTGATTTCAACTCATCCCAGCAAGTACTGGTTTCATGTCCAGTAAGGATGATTGGTGGTCAGGTTCAAATGTCCCCAATACATTTTTATTACATGGTGAAATGTCGTTTCAGAGCAACTACTCATATATCGTTGACATCTATGTCAGTTTGTTTGCTTTGATGGTACAGAGTACAGGCGGGGATCAGATTTTGCTCTAGAAAGGGTTAAATTATAAATCCATGTTGTTATGATATCTTATCTGGCAGGTGTGTCACTTCTCTCAGGCACCAAATCAGTTTCTCGGCTTTGTGGAACCATTTCAGGTTTTTGCACAGATAAATTGATCCATCTGAGAAATTGTTAAGTAAAGTATTGTCCCTGGCTGCAGCCACCGCTGGGAAATCACAGGATTGTCCTTGGCAATGACATGAATGACGGCTCCAGCAGCCACAGTGAGAGTTTTAATCAGGCATGATGACAGGGGAGAGACGGAGGTGTGTGGAGCAGAATACAGAGGCAATGCAGTGAAAGAATTCATGACAATGATACTGATATAATGTTTATTCTGGTCTATCGCTGATTTAAGGATAACAGATAGTTTGTAAACCATTTCAGTGCACATAAATCTCCGGAAGGACGGAGAGCTGTGTGCTGCTGGTCTGCGGGATGTGAGCAAGACATACAGCAGTTATTTACTTGTTCACTGAGGGAAATAATTAGAAAGGAAAAAAGGCTTCAGTTGGGGACTTTTTGAAGATTTCTTGTGGCAGTCTTTGGGAACTATAGGCCAAAAAAAGTTATCCAATAATGATAACTGAAAACTGTTGCTCTATGAGGCAAATCTCTGAAAATATGAATGGTTTAAATTGTATTCTCAACGTGAAATTTACTTCACAGCAGATTTTGGTTGTTAGATTCCTGTGTTCAACACTTTTGAAATGAGCACAAAAAGTAATAGAATGAGATCTATAAAATGAAACTCAGTTTGATGTAATTCTGGATATTGCAACAGCAATCAGGAATACTGCTGTGGTAATTAAGCATAAATACTGAGCTAGTCTCACGACTTTACTTTTACTACTGAGCTACTTTATGTTATCCTTTATGATATTAATTTAACTGCACAGTGAAGTATTTCAGTACTTTGCATGTTCTCCCTGTGTTAGCGTGGGTTTTCTCTAGGTTCTCCGGCTTCCTCCCACAGTCCAAAGGCATGTGGGTTAACTGATGCCCATAGTTGTAAATGTGAGCGTGAATGGTTGTTTGTCTCAATGCCTCAGCGCTGTAATAGTCTGCTGACCTGTCCAGGTGAACCCCACCTTCACCTAATGCCAGCTGGGATTAACTCCAGCCCTCCTACAACCCCGAATGGGATAAGCGGTTACACATAATGGATGGATGGATGACAATTTTAGCTGTAGGAGAAATTTCATGAAAACAGACACTGTAACAAACAAAGCAAAGCTCGAGCCAGAGTTAAAAATCACATATTCTAATTTATTTATAATTTCTCCATACCCTGTTGCAAACACTGGATGCCATATTGTGAGCCACTTAATTCATAATTTATTTGTATAAAGCAATTTTCCTTGTAGGCTTTTCCTTTTTTTAAAATGCAAAATTATCATGGATGGATTGATTCACACTAGGGCTCAAAGTTATCGCATTAATATTGTATTAACACTATTTCTTTTAGGAATTAAGGCAAATTACTGTTTTTCATGTTGTAGGTCTCAGTTTAAAAGTTCGCATCATATGAATCTAGAAAACCTGAGGAATCCATTGACAAACTAACTTCTCAGGAAGGAGGCTAAATAATGCTACAAAGTTATGCTTCCCAGTAGACCACATACACATTCACAACAAACTCACCGGACACAAGTGCAATAACAACACATATGGGCAATCTTATCATCTGCACAAACTATAGTAACTGGACAATTACTTATTGATATGCTGGCATATTTTTAGCTTTATTTTTCTATTATGTATATACTATTTTATTTTATTTGTATTAATACTGTTTTAAATCTATGCTTCTTGTTTATTGCACTATCCACTGTGCTGCTGTAATATGTGAATTTCTCCACTGTGGGACTAATAAAGGAATATCTTATCTTATCTTACCTTAAATTTTGGCGAGGAAAACATTTGAAACAGTCTCTTGACCTCTGAAGTCAAGTTATGTGAATGAAAATGGGTTCTATGGGTACCCACGAGTCTCCCCTTTACCGACATGCTCACTTTATGATAATCACATGCAGTTTGGGACAAGTCATAGTCAAGTCAACACACTGACACACTGACAGCTGTTGTTGCCTGATGGGCTGCAGATTGTCATGTTATGATTTGTGCATATTTTGTAATGCTAAATGCAGTAACTAAACTAAAAATAGTTTTAAATATTTGACAATTCTCCATTTAAATCTTATTAATGTACAATTAACTGCTATTAATAATTCAGAATCATGTGATTAATCACAATTCATACTCATCATGCCATGCTGTTTCACACAATAGTAAATAGATTATCTTCTACAGGCCATTCAGATAGTGTCTGTACTTTAGATGGTAGTCTGGCTTGTCATTGACCTGCCAGCTCTTAAACAAGACTCTTCAGTAAAGCAGGGGTCCAGACTTCCGTTATGTAACTTGGGGTATCATGACAATGTTATAGGTCATTGTTACTTTAACCCCATTCATTTCCAATGAAGTGATTGTTCAGCTGATACTTGACAGGTCTTTTAAGTGAGAAACTTGGTCTTGATTTTCAGCTGATTCATATTCACATAAAATACTCAGGCTTTCCAAATAATAATAAAAACACACTACTTCTTATAGGTCATGCTATAAAATGTAATCAAACAGTTTAAAATGATTTAAAATAATTTGAATTATTGAGATTAAACAAGTACAGCAAAATGCATGCAATTTAGTGTCTTGTATCACCATGATTAATTTAAATGTAATGTAAACAGTTGATCAGAAGAACTTGCAAGGCAGAGGTTATATTGACAGAGCAAAGAAATAATCACGTAATGCAGAGTCATTGTTAGGCCACAAAATGTAAAAATATGTTTTGGATTTGATTTTCATTCAACACACTTTCCTGGGACATTTCCTTTTGGTTTTCTTTCTTCACGTAATAATGATTATGCAAACAAATGACAAAAGACAAATTTAATTAGGTTGTTAGTACTTTTATTTTATTACTAAAACTAAAACTTTTTTCTACTTATTATATTGTTGGGAGTCGTTGAATGGTTGTTGTAAGACTTATTTTAGGGGATGGGCAGAGTCTTTACCTCCACATTTACTGCAGTACGCAACACAAATTACAACCCCAGCTCTGCAGCTTTTAGCTACTGTTACCTCATTGTTTTGGCGCTCCTGGGTGCCTCCCAGCAGTTGTCATGAACCTCGCTGTATCTATACACAGCGCGACTACACTGCTTGCCCAGAGCAAAGTGGTAGAGAGACAAGGAAAAAGAGTACCGAGGGAGGAAAGTCCATCATCTGTAAAACACAACTTCAATGGGACGTTCATGTAGCTCTGTGTATTAGATGTATAGGTAGGCAATTGTTTCCTAGCACTTTAACAATTCAACCAATGACATATTTCTGCCCCATGGTGCTTGAAAAATTGTTTCTTTATTTACACATAAAAATGTGAAAAACATACAATATATAATTTGCCAGGGAAACAGATTGAGAATTGCCTAAAACCCTTCATGGGCTTGAAAAGTGGCATTTTCAATGTGGCATATTACAGGAAGTAATTACAGTAATGTTAAAAAAAAGGAAAACATAGTAAAAAACATAGACATATTATAGCAAAGTACTTGACAACAGTGCATCCCATAAACACCCATCTGTTACACAAATGCACTGGCTCAGTCATAAGGCATGTATGCACACTTTATGCAGCGTTCATGATATGTGACAATTCATACACAAGTGTCACAGTTGCAGGATGTCATTTTTGATTTGTTGCCAGTTTTCAAGAAGCATGTCATATATGAAATGAGCCTGTCTGAGGGCAGACATATCCAGGGTATGTGGTGGTCTGTTAGTAGATGGTGCAGCCGACATAAATACTGGTGCATTTATTTCCTAGTTCACAGCCATAATTGTTTTTTTTTTTCTTCCACAGCCCACCACCGGTGCACTGAGGTGGATCCATCCTGCCAAGTGTTTAATCCTGCATTCAGGGCGAATAGCTTTTTGTTGATCTTTCTGCCCTATCGGCTACTTTGCTATCACACATGCAAGAGAAAAAAACTTTCTTCTCAAATTCAAGACAAAAATATATGTAATCTCTATCTATCTATAACGTTTCTAATGTCTTTGCTATATTTCATTGAAATTAATTAATGGTTGCTTTAAAAATCAATATTGTTACCGTCATTGTGCACTAAAAAATGACACATTTACTGTGGTTGGAGACACTCTGCTCTTCTGTTGTGAAACATTCATTAGGTGTTTAGGGTCACACCTGTTTAGTTGACCATGCCAGTACATCTAACATGGGGGAAATTTACAGATGGTAGCTCTAAGTGCACAGTGCAGAACGTGTGACACAATGCTATAAGATTTAGATGTCATAGCAGAGACAACCATGACGGCACATAGCTTAGCCCTGGTAAGTCCCCAAAGGGACAAAGAGAGGTGAGATAAAAGAGGCTAAAGGAAATCTCTGTGTGAAGCTTAAGCCTTAGAAACTGATGTCCTTATAAGTCTTCATCTATCCCACACAGTCTGACTGAGTCAGACACCATGGAAAGCGGCTTACAGCTATTGTTGCGCTCTCAGCTGTTAAAGGTTGTACGAAAGCCGAGCACAAGGAAGGCAGGAATGATGTCATGCCGCTCGTGTCTGTTCGGCTGAAGACGCCTTCTGTAGCATATGAAGGTATTTGATGCTGACATTTAAGCAAAGAGCAGAGTTTGTCTATTGAATGTGTTAACACTGTGTCCTGGCACAGAAACCATTGTTGGTAAGGGGTTCTTTTCTCTGTGCAAGATGTTTTCACTTCTGAATGAGCCCTGTTTGACACACATTCATTTGACACTGCACTGAAAGTGCTAACAAAAGCAGAGTTCGCGTCAGTTTGTTGTATGTGCGTGCATACATGCGTGCGCGTTTGATTCTGTCAAGTTGTGCTGCTCTAAATAAATGTGTGTTTAATAAGGGAGGTTTGTCCGCCGGTGAGGAATTCAAAATACACGGAAGTTAAACACAACTATTGCTCGGCTGTGAATGTCAGCTTACTTGGGAAAACAGGCTGTTTTATTGAATATGAATTGTATAAACATTATCCCTAGTGTCTGATTTAAAGGATCAGAAAACAGAATAATGCACAGTCCTTACGGACTAAGTAGTAATGGTTTAGCACTTATACTACTCTTTGTGGTAAACTGCATAAATGTCCACAACTGTGATAAAGAGCCAGGGCTACTGTAAAGTGAGATGATAAATATTACGATAAACCAGGCAAAAGAGCAGAAAGCTTGCAGAAGCATAGCAGTAGTAGTACAATAGAACAGCTCTGCATGACACTATCCATTATTCTACTGCTCATACAGTATTTCTCTCTTCATAAAATGACATGCATGATATAATGTACATCTGACATTAAGTACATGATCCATCTCACCCATGCTGTAAATGACTGTCTCTTTATACTAACAGTAACAGCTAGAGCTGGAGGCAAAGAAACATACCTTTTTTCTGTCCTTGTGTGTTTTAAACAGAAGCCTTTAATGATACATTTCTGGATGTCATTAGTGTGTCGCTTTACTATTTAAAAGGAACTAAACTGAGCTGTTTACACTAATTTCAAAGAGAAAACCTTGTTTGTTGATGAAACTTGTGGCTGTGATTTGGTATGCAGTGATATGTTATTAGTGGCGGAGCATAAAAAGTGCAGTTTTTCTAAAAAAGGAAATAACACACAGGGTTGAATATTAAAGCTGTATTTAAAAATCTGAGACAAAAAGAGAGAGATAGCATTGGAAAGGTTGAGCACCACCGTGGCAGAGGATGGCTTTGAATATGTTAGCGAAGCCCTAATAATCTAATTAATGTTGCTGGAGAATGAGCACACGTGGGCAGATGTAAGGTATGAATAGGTGGAAGATAATGTGACACACAGTACAGCACAAATAATTAATTAAAGGTACACTGTGTAGGATTTGGTGGCATCTAGTGGGTACTCCTCCGCTTACTGCTCTCTTTCCAAGATGGGAGTAATGTGAGCTTCTGTGTGCAAATGTGTGTCAGCGCCATTCGCCTTTCGCCGTTCGCCTCACTATGTCAGATGGCAGCTGGCGGTCCCACAACAACACAGGGTTTTTCATCCAGGTGACACTGTTTCAGTCCTGTGCATTAAGTTTACAGTCCGTGCCCCATGTTCCCAACGTTAAGTCTGATTTTCACTTTACAAATGTAGTCATTTTAAGGCCAACCACGTTGGGTTTTTTTCCTAAACCTAAGTGGTTTTGTTACCTAAAACTAAGCATGTCCCTGTTTAATTAACAACATTAACAACGTCATTAACAACACTACTATTTCCGTCAGCACTGCGATTGTTGGCACTGTTTGTGCTGTTAGCACCGTTAGCTGCTATCGGCCGACTCAGCCAGCTCCATTTTGAGAGCGGAGTTGTCCTCTAGTATTGCACACCTTTCAAGATGTATTCGGATTCATATTAAAGCAACCCAGATCGATGTGTCATCTGGGTAAAACGGAGAAAATAGGATTGTATGCAAGACTGATACCAGTCGACGTTGTTTGCTTTGTAAATTGAAAATGATCCCACTCAATATTTTAACCAGTTGAGACCATAGCAGAGTTACCAGATTGGCCCTTGATTCCATTATACAGCAAACCCTATGAGGGGATTGTCAGAACAATACTTGTTGTTGCTGAATGGCATTATTGAGACAGTTTCTGTCAGTGGGTGATTTGTTAATTGTTAACAAGGGTTAAAAATCCCCTGCGACTACAGAAGCGAGCCTCCCCACGAACAACTCCTTTGGTTCTATGTTTTCTAAGACACATTTTGGTCATTTTGCTAACAAAGGGATGGTATCACCCCTCATATCGCCTACAGGGTTGGCTCACACAGGTGTGACCAGCACTTTTTTTGTGATTTTACAATAAGGGGTGTTGGTTCAGTCGAGAGGCACCTTCTGCGCAGTTCTATAAGAGCTTGGATTGGACGGAATACATTAGCAGTAGCTGTGTAAGGTGCTGCCATAAATCATGAACATTCAAATGAGCTCTTCTCATTTCCTGTAAAAGCAAGGTATCCTCCATCATTGTAATAGGTGTTGCCCCTCCTCCCCTACAAAAAAAAAGATGTCCTCATCATGGATATACAAGGCAGCAGAAATATAAGGCACCCGAATGAAATCCCTTTTGCTGTGATGGAGGACAAGTCCATATAACTACCAATTAGAACAATGTTTCCAAGCAAAACATAAGCAGTGTTTTCAGTTAACAATGTCTGTTTCAGCCCACAACTCCCCCAACACAATCCTATAATAGTCAAGGCACAGAGGTGTTAACAACAGGATCCCTTTAATCCGTCACAGCTCTTTCTCACACCCAGAAGAACATCATGTCATTCTCAACGTCACAACAATACCAACCAATCTGCTAACCACTGCAGATATACAGTATATGACTATATCTCTCAAACACCATCAACCTCTTCTTTTTTCATTAAGTTTTCAAAATTCCACAATAATATAAAGTAGTGGCTTAAATGCAGGTATTAACCCTCCTTAGGACAAGTCAGATGACATTCTTAGCTTCCACAATCCACGACTATGATAAAACCTTTTATAAATGGCTTCGACCTTGGTGATGATTGCTGCATAAAATATCCAGACAGCTTTATTTCTTACCAGTAATTTGACTATACGACCAATGATAAATATCCATCCTATTGCAATCAGTGATCACCCTCTTCAGCACAAACATTCAGATGTTCAATACTTTCATCAATAGATGATTTCCCAGGAAGCAGGAGGTGGGAACACAGTACTCAGAGGTAAAATAATATTTTACTAATCCCACAAGAAAAGAAAAGGTAATGAACTAGAAAAAAACGTCTGCAATGACCAATCCAAAGAACTGGAGAACGCTTATACCACAAACCACACATGCACAAACAAAACAAACAACAAAACAACAGCAGCCGTAGGGACTGTTCCTTCACCATTATAGCTCTGAATAAAACTGAAATGAACAGCTCAGTTTGAGGAGCCATTTATGGACTAGATCTGGACTTTATACACTTCTTGAAAGAAAGAAAAAATGTTTATATCATCAAGATTCATGTTACTGAAGGGCATGAGAGAAATATGCTCACTCTCTCCATCTTTATTTGCAATATACATTGAACCACTTTACCTGAAAAATATCTTTTTGATTTGGTCTTGTCCAAGTCAATTCAATTTGTGAGTCTCGAGTGTAATTCAAGACCATATTACTTGACCAAGAGTGACCCCTTAACTATTGTACAGGCTCCATTTACGTAACTCAGCTGCTTCACATTCTGGTCCCAGTTACAGTTAATGTGCCAAAGTATGTTTCCTAACTGATGTTTTGTTGCTGTAAATGAAAATTCCTTTCATTACATTTATTTCAATTCAGATTGTGACTTTATTTTTCCAGTAAGGTGTTTGAATGAGCTTCAGCTTCCTCTTATTCTTGCATTCAAAGCATCTGTAGTTCTCATCATCAACAATTAATACAGCTGTCAAAAATCAATTTGGGCCCAATTTTAAATCGTCCCTGTGCTTTCGGGCTTGTGTCCGTCTGTTTGTGACTCATTCCTCTCCTGCTTAGTCCTCAAATCTCATAAATATTTCTAGGAGAATTACATCCTCATGGTTGCATTCATCCACCAACCAGTCAAGTTGCAGTTTACATCAATTTCTGTGCAGGCACTTCAGCATTTTATCCTATTAGTCATTGAAATTGTAATAATTTGCATTTTAATTCTTGAATTATGGCCAAAAACAGCGACCAAAATCTAATCATATTATCAATATTTGGCCCTCTGGCTTTCCATCCCCTAAAAGATCAGCACTGTCAAGATGGCTTGGTATTGGTCAATGGCACACATTTGGTTACACATTTTGTGTAATATATAACTTGCTTTATTCCAGTTTTAAAATACAGTAAGTCTGGAGGAGTGTACCCCTTGTTGAATTTCACAAGGCCAGGATTTTATCTTGATATAAAATTTAACACAATTCTCTTACTGGAGCCATTAATGTTGGGGATGTGTAACTTTTATGCTCAAGACCAGTTAAGACTTGCATTTTCAATGTATAATACCCCATTACCCACAACCTCTCCCTACAAACACACACACACACACACACACACAACCAAACATGCACACACATTCATGGCTGCACCACAAAGGAACAGAGCGCCGGAGCCGGAGGGACTAACTGTCAGTGGAGGCTCCTACATGCATCAATGCAACCTGATGGTCCAGAACCTACATTTCTTTATGTGGGCCTGGCTGGGAGGAAACACTCACAGATCAGCTTCATACTGTCCTTCCCGGTTAGTGAGAACTGTTCTTGCAAAACAAGCTGGAGAGTGACAAATTAATTTGACCACCCAGGTACGGCAGAGATTGACACATTACCACAACTACCAGAACACGATGTCTTCAACCAGCCTTTTCAATCAGTGAGTGTACTGAGGCAACATGCAGACAACAACACGCAGACCCATGTGGAATAAAGAAGCATTTTAGGCAAATAAACATTGGACTCCATATCCATATTCTTGTCATTCATTGGGCACTCAAGTACTCCCATTTCCTCTCTGTTTTCCCACACACAGAGCTAGATTGGATAAAGCATTGGTCTGTTTACAAGGTGCCTGCTTTAAAGAGTATATCCCAGTGTACTTCATCTATGGCCTGATGGATGCAATGGCTCCAGGCTCTATTCCTATGAGACCACTCTCTATTTGAAGCCCACTCTTCCTGCTTGTCACCATCCAGTCTCGGTACATACAGAGTATTTTTCCACATGATGTCATGTGAAGTGTGTGCCAGAAATAGGAGCATGAATTAATTATTGATGTCGGACTCTTTTCTGTATTTAGTTCTCAACCAAGCTTAAAATATTGCTTCCTATTCAGGTACCAGAAGAAGAAGAAGAAGAAAATATTTTATTAGTCTGGGGTATTCCTCGTTAACTTATACACACACATGCACAAACAGGTCCATATACATGCAACAATTGGAGAGATGTCAGAGTGAGGGGGCTGTCCTGACAAGCGCCCCGAGCAGTTGGGGGTTTGGTGCCTTGCTCAACCAAGGGGCACCTCGGCAGTGCCCAAGAGGTAAACTGGCACCTCTCCAGCTACCAGTTCACACTCAGTTCTTGGTCCATGTCGGGACTTGAACCGGTGACCCTCCAGTTCCCAAGCCAACTCCCTACAGACTGAGCTACTGCCGCCCCCAGAAGACTAAACTGCAACGACTGGGTACATAGGTGAAAAAAAGTGAAACCAGAATGTCCATTTGCAAATTAGAAAGGTATTTAAACCCTAATCACGATCTTTTCATAAACCTAACTAATTTTGTTGCCTAAACTTACCCAAGTTGTTTCCTGTGAAAACTGAAGTATTTTTTAAAAATACTATAGATTATGCATGTAACGAGCAAAGACTGTCACATTTCGCTCGACATTTGTTGGAAAACACGAAAAATGAGGAATAACTTTCATAAGATATCAGACAAACTGTTGTATGAGGATATGTTGGTCTGGTGAAGGAAGTTTGAAATGCATTCTGGCCTTCAGTGAAATATTGGAAGTTACTATAACAGCTCAATTGTCTTCAGCATGAAACTTGCCATTTTCATGTTGCATACACAATCTGTATACAACTATGTATGCAGAAGGGACAACATGAGGAGCCACAAGGAGTCTGAAATGAAAAGCTTTTCGAGAGCTACAGAATGCATGAAAAAATTTGCATATTTATATTGGTTGTTATGAGAAAGGCAAACATTAGATCCACTCTTATTGATGGATTCTTTGAGTTGCTGGAACTTGAAATTTTTATGCAGTGAAGAGAGCAAAGTGAATTACTAAGAGAGAGACTTCTTGAGTAAAATGAATATGGAAAAGTCAGCCACCTCACACAAAGCTTGGTATTATCTTTTAAAACTGGTGCATTACTCCAAGAGGCCACAACTACATTTAGTTTTAGCACAAATGCTCACTCGAGTTTGCACTGGAGTTACAATGAAAATCTAGTGAGCTCCCTAACTTGAAAAGCTGTGGTGTGCATACTGCTTTGTTCATTTGCTTTCAAAGCTTGTTTTTCTGCCAAAATCTTACATGAATGCAGCATTGTTTATTGTTGATGTCAAACTTTCCACAGTATTATACGTTCACACAGCATACTACAATTGCTAAATATTCCAAATAGATCTCAGCTAAACTTTAACTAACAGATGGTTCGATCAAGTTTGATTTATCTAGTAAAGCTTTAGCCATATTAATATTGTTTTTAGATCATCCTGGCAAAGACACAGACAGGAGAGAAAACATAACTGCCTTCCACCTTTACTACAAGGGGTAATGACGCATGTTTCAAAGGACTTCTGGATTTATCACCAGCAATATAATCATCCTTTGATGAGGTATTTATCAGAGGCAGATGTTCATTAGCACGTTTCTATATATAATCTGGGGACACAGGGATATGTGTTTCATTTGTTGCCTTGATGTCTATGTTTTGTAATTTAGTTTGCCTTGAAGGGCTCATGTAAAATTTTATGTTAATGCCACACAATAAAGCTCTTCCTAGCTACTAAAAGAAGCCATTACCTGGGACAAGAGCTTTATTATGCTACTCAAGTATTTTTAATTTATAACTTGAATATCTTTTAATTTCAGGGTTTGGCCCGCAGGTTATAGGAATGTGACTCATCATTAAAGAAATGCAAACCGTATCATCAGACAGGGAAAAAAACACCAAACGCTGTATATTGGCACATATCACTTGTCTTTAATCAGGTAATCTCGTATAGCTCAAGATGTATCAACATATATCTCACAGGGATGAGACGTTCAAGTTTAAAATACTGTGTAATTCACTCAACTTGTAAGGTACAAAGAAGTGAAAGGAAGTCTTACCAAGTTCAGTATTTACCTGAGGGGTAAACAGTCCTGAGATCTGGTGAGCACTTTTAAATTAGAGAATCTAGGTGATATACTGAAGCAGCTTTGCAAGAGATTTTTACAAATAAAAATAGATAGATAGAATGGCATATTCAGAGTTGTTCACAAAAGGCAGGCAGTTTTCTTTCTTCTCTTTCATATCCCAATGAGTATCATTAAAGCGTCAGTAGGTAGAAATGGAGCAAATATAAAGTTATTTTTATATTCTGACAGGAGCGCATGAGACCGGTAATCGAAAAAAAACAAAATCATGTTGAAAAAAATCAAGTTGGAGTCTACGGTCTCTGAACAAACTGATCAAATATGAATCAATATTCTGTTACTGTAATGCCTATTTCTCTCCTCAAATGTTTTCAGAAACACCCTGTTGTGTACTATTTAGCTGTAAAATGAGAAAGTTTGACCTAGCAGCCATGTTGAGATCAGTTGAGGAAATACCAAGCGCCACCCACCTGCTGGAGCACCGCTGCCTAATTTGACTGTTTGATCTGAGTTTGCGAGTGATTATCACCCACTTCCTGAATGAACAGCCAAGAGGAACGCTCTCTCTCTTAAATGACCTTTGATTCTCCCATCATATGCTAGAAGTCTAGTTATCTCTCAGAGCACTTTCCTTACAATCTGCTGAAAGTTTGTTATTGGATTTCTGCCCATTGGTGCTTAAAACATTCTGCCGACTGCAGGTCTAAGTCATACACCAGGAGTAATGCAGTCCCAAAATGAAACTTCACTTTGTTCGCAGCATTGGAGCAATACACTAGTGTAACATTAGATATTTGGTAACCAGGAGACAAAAAAGAAAAGCCTCCAAACCTTCCTGAGGTAAAGGATTGATGCTCTTGAATGCATTTTTAAGTATTATATGCAGTATCTCTGAGAGCAGCCTACAAAACAGAGCTCTTGAATGAAATATTGATATCTACACACCCAGAACAGATGTACACCTATATACAGTGCTGTGCTCTGATTTGAAAAACTGTACTGAGACCAGCGTATTGGGAAACAATTTGCATTTTTTAAATACTTCTTCTGTGCAGTAAGCAGAACAAAAGCGGCCGTGCTAAATCATTGCCAATTCAGCAGTGTGAAGAGGCTGGATAAACAACTTTCTATCACCACCTTTAAATAGCTGCACAAAGACAATGGCTGCTTCCATAATCATCAGAATTGTCACTGGTTATTCCGCCTTTTCAAATTATGATGGATTCACATCTGGGACTGAATAATTGACTGAGAGTGACTCTTTTGGGGTCAGTGACTTTGAAATATGATGACTGCACAAAGGCATTAGTGAAAATACACCCACCCCCCTATATTTCCTTTACTTTCTCATTGCACATGATGAGATGTGACAAGATGTCTTCTCATCCGTTACAATAGTCTCCAATTTACCAAGAATATTACATTTTAGCACATAACTTTGCAGAACATGCATCTTCAGCTGGAATCTGCCAGAAAAGACAGTTGATAACACTGTGAGATGCAACTCTTTTTCCCCCCTTTTCTCCAAAGACAGCCACATCACATCCATCACCTGCAACACTTGGCACCTTTTTGAGGGAGTAATGCTTCCTGGTGAGTGTTCCCTGGCTCTGAATAACATTTGCTATTGCTATTGGTCCAGCTCCATGTGCATCCAAAGTCCCCTCCAGACAGACCCTGAAACCTAAGAAGGCAGTGGGGAGGCAGCAGGGGTGAATAGTGGGTCACTGTCCAGAGCACTGGTGCAGAGCATTAATTGCTGAATCACAGTGCATAGCTGGGGCCTCTGCAGAGGCTGTAAATTGGGAGGGGAAGCTTGCTGACAAGGCAGTAGAAACTTTGTGGAAGGGCTAATGGCTTGGAAACTCAACCAAACATCAGTAGAATAACAACTTTACATGCAGGTGAAACTGAAGTCGGGTTTTGTGCTGAGTTCAAGTTAGAAATAACAGAGCAGAGACTTTCTGAGATTCTGCTGACTGTCGTAGTTACATCTGTATTGTTTCAACCAACCCCACTGTTTGGATTTGGATAAATGTTGAAATGAGTGGGGATAGAGCTGTTGGCAGGTGATGTTCAGATGAAACATTCTTTTGTCATCATTGTCATTGCTTTAGATGAGATATCAGAGAATAAATCTTTCAAAGTACAGAGTCTTTTCAATACTCTTGCAAGACTATTGTCTCTGTAACCTCCATGTAAAGTGTCCTTGGGTTTCTTGAAAGGCACTGTTATTGCAAGTTATTATTATTATTGTTATTGTATTACAGTATGACAACAGATGATGCTGGATTTAGCAAGCAAAGCATGTAGCTTTATCAAACACTTTTACAAACATCACCATAGACTTCTGGCCGTGCCAGTTTTTCCTCGCCAACATTTAGAAAAGTTTGAAAGTTTGGAGCACTATTTAGCCTTCTTCATGAAAAGCTAACATGACATGGTTGCTATAAATGGATTTCTGAGGTTACATAGTTTCATATGATGACAGTATTGTCACTATTTAAAACTGAACCTGCTAAAACCTAAAAGTTGCATTAATGTGTTAAAGAAATTAGTGACAATTAAATATATTTGCATTAATGCCATGTTAACTTTGACAGCCCTACCATAGACATATGAATGTGTATGCTGTTAATCACAATAAGAGCACCCCACTAAATGGTCTTAGATAACCCCAGACTCTGAAAGTGATTTACTCTATGACCATTTCATTCACAACATATTAGGCACAAGTATTTGCGCTATGGTGGCTGATGTGAACTACAGTGACGTCTTGAAACATGAGCAAGCTAATATATCAATGTTATGCAATTGCATGCTTTGTTTAACCACATGAAAACCAACCTATTTGGCCAAAAATGATTTCACTACATCTTTCACCCGCTTTGTCATTTCCAGGACATAACCTTACTCCTCCCAGCATGTCTTTTATGGACAAATAAATTATACCACTGTCTTGATATGTGGACTTATGAGCTCTTTCTCCTTGAACTACTAAGGTTGTAATAGTATACGTACTTCACTCAGAAAGCAGTGCCAATAGTCATTTCTCAATCTGATTTGTTGATTGAGCTGTCATTTAAAATATTAAAGAGGATCTATTATGCTTATTTTCAGCCAACTCTGCTCTGATTGGCCAGCTGGACCACTCTGTTGTGATTGGTCAACCCAACCAAACTCCTTGGACTCCCCTCCAGCTCTGCTCTAACTAGCTTTGTTCGAGAGATTACCTTAACAAATTACAAATTAACAATTGTGTTACCTGGTGACACCACCACACTATAGAAGACAAGGCGGGACTTTAAAGAAGGCGTTTCAGGCAGTTCAGGAGCAGCGTTCCTGTAGGGCAGAGTAACTCCCATTGGCATGGACTTTGGACTTTGTAACCCTGGCAGACGGTTTGATTCTGGCCTTGGGACCTTTGTTGCATGTCACACCCCCCTTTCTGTCTCCCCCACTTCTACACTGTCAAATAAAAATAATCTGACATAGTAAAATATACTGAATATACAAGAATCTAATCTATATCCAGTGTGACATGCATACTCAATACTAACATAAAATAGTTATACTCCTGTAGTGCAGTGAGCCTAGGAAGTATTTTTTTTTTTTTTTTTTGACAATTTGTGTGCATGAATTTGTAATTTGTTCTTCAACTACATATCAGTTAATGGTTGCCGCATCTGTGTGGCAGTGGGTCCACATGTCCACATGGGCATGAGTGGGTCCACATGTCAAATTTTGTCATTTGCCCATGTCGGTGAAGGCCTGTGCTGCGATGCTGTTCTGTCCGCATGACAAGCGTGCTGAATGCACATGCTCGAGAGAAGTATAACGGAAGTTTGCTTCGATTTCTTTATGTAGTCTACGTCCTTGTTCAGCCAAATGCAACAATGGAGCTCATCTTTCATTCGAGGTCTCCATCTTTTTCTCTAGTGTGCATGAGTGGAGCATGTCTGCAGATGGTATGGAAGCGTGTGTGTATCTGCATTAAGGTCTGCATCTGTATGCACCTCAAAGCTTGATTCATAATTCAATAATGATGAACATAAATCAGCACAACAGGGACAATCTGTCCATCCTATGAAATACATTTAAGAAACAACATTGTGTTTACCAAGTAGTGTTAAAGTATAGAGAGCGAGAGTATACCACATGTGCATAACTTAAGTGTCCGTTATTATCATTTTCTCATTGCAGAGTAAAGTATTTGTTTTATACGTATTATACGTCATAAGTATATTATGTAGGTTGGTTGAGTGTGACTGTGATGCCTTAGAATCACTCAGTATGTGGATGTTAGTGTTGATTCGGCTGCTCTCTTACCAGTATGAAACAGGCCCAGGGCAACCACACGCCTTTTATAACACAGTGATGTGATAAATTGAGCCCTGAAGGCCAGTGGAAAATAAGTGTGTGCATGTTTCATTTGCTTGAATGTGTTCTCTTAGATGCTGTGCCGTGGGCGTCTGTCCTGCAGTATGACAGTGCCTTTCATAATGCACCAGTGACTATATCAGCCCGATTTGTTTATTATTCACACTCCCAAGACTACAGCCCTCACAATTTTATTTATTCTATCTATCTATATCTATATCTATCTATCTATATCTATGTATATATATATCTATATATATATATATAATATATATATAATATATTATATATATAATATATATATATAATATATTATATATATAATATATATATAATATAATATAATATATATAGTGTTTACTGTCCCATCAAGTCAGGCTGCTACACATGCAGTGTCTGTCACATCTCTGTTTTCTCTGAGGAGTCTCATCAATCACAATGTAGGGCCAAGGACATTTCTGTATTTGCAGCTTTTATGTTACTTACAGAGTAGAGCTGATTTTCACATATGGGCCAATCCTTTTGTGTCTGACACAAAGAACTTTGTTTTTATTTGTGAAGACAAATGATCCACAGTGTTTTGACATGCTGGTCCAGAGAGAAGCCAGCTGGAGCATAAAAAAACAAAGGTGTTGACTTTCTTTAAGTTTTGTGTTCTTCTTTTCCCTCCGTAGATGCTCACTTGGTGATGTATGGCTTTTAGTGGGCAGACTTACTGGAGGAGGTGTGAATGGTAATGTGATGGCATTAAGTAGTGCTGTTTATTTATTAGGGTTAGAGAAGTATCACCTTTAAAATTATGATTTAATGTAGCGTGATTTGCGAGTGAATTAATACTGTACATCTTAATAGAAAATAATATATGAAAGATTTATTTCATGTGCCATATTCATTTCTCTGAAACACAGCTTGAGCTTCATCCAAAAACAAAACAAGACGTTTACAATCCAATATCTTTGGCCCCACAGTAAATGGCTCTATTGTGCAGGAGCCACCGTCTCAGAAGCTGTAGACTGACACAGCTCTTGGCACTGACAGCCTCTCTAGCATTATGTACTGTAAGTGAATTAAACTAATGCACCCATCTCCTTTCTGCTGCTGGACACTATTTATTAGTCTGATCTACATCCATAACTCTTATTCTGTGTCACAGCTCCATCTTTTATGCTGCTGGCTGGCTGAATAAAAGGCTGAATAAAAATGCAAGTGCCGTGCAATAACAGCCTGCTACTTGTCTGATGAACAGATATGTGTGACATATTATTTTCAAGTGTGTGGGCAAAGCGCTGGTCGGTCAGGATGTATGTGTTGACCTTGTTTCTTTCCCCTCTATCATCATTCAAAAGGTATTATTGAACAGACCATGGCGTAAAATTGCCCTTTGCCTTAATTCCAGAGTGCAGTGCACATCACTTGTATTATAAAAGAACCATTTGCTTAAAATGAGGTAGAAAAGGAGGCAAATATTACAACAAACAATGGACACAAAGCAGACTAAGCATTTTCCTTTGATACACAGGAGTCTACAATCCCATTATCTCTGCTGGGTAAGGATCACAGAGCCTCACCTCATGGGGAATATCCCTTTAGACAGGTGCACAGGCACAGACACCACGGTTGATAACCAACATTGCCATCTAGTATACCCAGAAAGTTTCAACACCAAACAACAGCTGACTTGTGTTTCCAAACAAAGCCCAGCACAAACAAACCACCATGCATCACACTGACTTATCACGCATTTAAAATATCAACATGGATTTAAAACTGTATTTAAAAGATCCTCATTGTTTTTGGCACCAGGGAACAAATGCTTGTTCACAGAGCAGAAACAGCACAATTAATTATTCCAGTGGTGTAGCTGTCTCCTTGTGATACATGTAATATTTTATGTCCCCCCCAAACTATCCACGCATTGCTCCTCTGTTGACAAATAGATGGATATGAACACTTGGTTTGGCAATGAAATTGATGGCAAACATTAACGCACCCGGGTCAGTGTTTGTCCAATGCATTACGACCGAACCACATTCATCTTTTCAACTAACCTTTTCATGTAGGACAATAGCGCCAAAAGGACTGACTTCATTGTGTAATGGATGGCTGTGTGCAACTCGTATTTGAAAAAGTGTGTTTGTGTGAGTGCGACTATGTCTTAAAGGTTGTGTCTATCTTGGATCCACGCTTCATTATATTATAACATTTCCTGTCATGTACTGCTGAAGGGCAGATGTAGCAAGGCTTGTGCTGCATATATAGCACTGTAACAAGCATCACCTCTGCAATGCAAGGTTAATATTACCTGTCAGTGTCACAAAGACAGGCCCCCTGATTATGATTGATCAGGTTCTTATCAAGCCCCATTGAAAGACAAAAGACATTTGGGGAAAGGCTGTGTGCTACTTTGGAACTACACCAGTCCTTGGAGAGAGATGACAAGGTGCAAAAACACTTGTCAAGCAATTGCGCATCTCAACTGATGCAAACTGGGAGTTAGAGTAATGAGAAGCCACTGTGTTACTGCATTTTGATTGGCACTATGACCTGGCAGGTTTGTTAATCGTCACAAATTCTTTGCGATTACAATCAGTCATTCGTGCCTCCTGCCGTGGTGATGGCAGATTTATGGAAATTAGGGCATCATAATCCTGATCAGGTTGTCGGCTTATTGTGCGAACAGAACTCCATGACCTCGCAGTAATTGCCTCTCGCAATCTTCTAAATCTTGCTTGACATACCAGCAAATCCATGGGTCCCTGTTGTGTTTTAGTGGTGACCTTGGCTTGGCATCAAAGCTTTGGAGCGGGCTTGCTCTGAACGTGGAGTGAATAAGGTGTTTGACTAAAAACTTCCATATGCATTTGACTAGCATTTCTGAAAACACGCTACATGTAAAAGTAGACCGTGCGGTGCTGGAACAAAACCAAAATAATTTTGGCCAAAAAGGACATTTCAAGTGGAGGGACGTCAGCACTGGTCGAACTCTTAGACTGGGACATGAATGGAAGCACAGGGAGGGGCTGAAATCTGAGTCCTCAAAATGTAGACTAATTACCCTAAAACACTGATAACTTTGAAATCCTCAATTTTCTGGAGGCTGTGCATAATGGTATATTAATCTACATAATTGACCATAGTTGGAAAAGGGTCTCAGGTCTTTTGTGTAAGAAATGACAGTATTTTACCATAATGTTGACTTTTAATGTCAAATAGTAGACACTAATTTTCTTTTTCTGTCAGTGTGAATGTTAATAGTGTGATTACAACAATCCTTTGTCACTGCTACAATATACAGTTTAACTATTTGCTGCAAAGTATGAAAACAAGAACAAAGTAGAGACCACCTTGCAACATGGGCACATCAATTGGGCTAGGGGTGTAAAGTGTGGAGGCCAGTGGCCCCTTCCTTGCTTCCTAACCCACTACCTCCGGCGCCCTTGCTCGGACTTGGCATGTGACGGTGAGGAAATTTTCCCACCAGTTAATAAACTTGTGACAACGCCATTGTTACAGATTACATCAGAGATTTTACAAGAAAAGATGATGGTCATTATGTGTGGCACACTTATTTTGATTTTTACCATCGGGTGGCTGTGTGTCTGCCCTCTCTGGTCCTGCTTTCACCCCGGGGCTGCAGGTTTCCACCCGGCGCTGCTCCGCCGTGCACACTGGCTGCACGCTACATCCTCATCACAGCGATGACCTCTTACTGTTATGGTTCTCATTGGGTTTAAATATGAAATATTGCCAAATAGGTGCTTTGCTTGTCACTTTCACACAAATTCCTCTTCCATTGTCTTGTCTGTCAACTCTCTCTCATCCCGTGTGCGTGAAACCAAACTTCTGCTATTCCAGAGTCCAACTATGTACTGATAACATGGTACTGATATGCAAAAATTAACTAAATGGTGTTTATTTCTATAAAGACAGCAAAACCACAGTGGGGGCATGTCAGCCCAACCACCATGTAACACCGGTAACATCAACTCCCACAGCAAGCCCAGCTCGGACCACACCCACCTTGCCTTCATTTGGATCTCAACTACACACCTGTAAAGTTTTGTGACACACACACTCGAGCCAGCCACACATTGTTGAGGCTAGTAGTAATAACCTATAAAATCATTTTCAATTCATGTAAATCAGTCGTTCACTTTAATTCTGCTAATTCCTTACTCCATTACCTGTTAATTTACTCCAAAACATGGCATAACTACACAGGTGCTCAGGTTGAAATTAGATAAAATTATGCTAGGATTTAAATGATGTACCAAAATCTATGTACTAGAATGAAACGTGTAAGTGGTCTTGGTTTTATAAAACACTCCCACAAGGTTCAAAAGGTGCTGTCAGACCAGCTTTCTGAGAGCAAAGTTTACTTTCATGTGCTAAAGGCAGGCAGGCCAAAACGTAGCATGGTCCGTGCTGTAAGTGTACAGTCACACAGTCATTAACGTCTCTTATTGTTGTTGCACACATGCAGCCAAGCAGCGACCCTCCTGCTCTGTTCCTTGTATTATTTCACTTTGCAGTTATAAACAAGGATACGAACGATCTATAATCCCTGCGTGGAATGTCAATGCTACCCGTTCTTTCAAGTTGGCTGGACATTGAGAGCCTTATAATTTGGGGTGGCAGAGTTCAGTCAGACTGAACTTTACTGCAAGCACGGCGGGATCGATTTGTGACTGGCAGTGAATATGTCGTGTTAACAGTGCATGCTGTTAAATTATAGGTATGTCAAGTCAAGTCAATTTTAGTTATGTAGCCTTATATCACAGACAGACAGGCAATAGATATGTGCACAGAATAACCAACATAATAAAAACATGCAACATGATCATGATCTTGTTTGTCACTTTCCAAGGATGCATGAAATACTTGCTATTTACTTGCAACAGTGTGATGGTTAAACAGCCATCTACTGATGAAATGAAAACTGATTATTTGAAAAGTGACATCATCTTGACTTGGTTCACTCTTTTTTTGTTATATGTCAGTATATCATTTTTCTTTTCCTTATTTCTTTCAGTGAGTAGAATACTAATGAATTTAACCGAGTTCATGCCTACCATAAAGTAACCCTAACTGAAAGCAGACCTGATTTGGACATTAATGTGTGTGTAAGACAAAGACTGCGAGTGCAAAACAAAGCTCCATCAGCACCGTCCACACCTCAGTGAACCCACAGAAGTTGCCCAAGAAAAGTTAGGGTTTTAAGTAGAATTACTTCTACAACATGTACTGAAAGTGGGGGAGAAAATGGTAAAGGAAAATATATAATACGGGGCTATATGATAGATATAGTAAATTAAAGAACAGCTGTAGACTACAAAATAAAGTGAATTAACATGTTAGTATATAGGTCAACGCATTACCCTGCAGATTCCTGATGTCCACGTCAACAATATATTTCTGTGCAGCCAGTGCACACAACTGATTATCAATTATATATCTGCCTCCCTCAGTGCGGCTTTATCAGAATTATCCAGAAAACAGGACAAATTACAAACAAAAACGGCCACCAACAAATTAAAAGAGCTCGGCTTAGGATACTGCAGCGGCTAGGTTATAACAGTTAGGCTAATTAGCCTAAATAACCTGCCACTTCTTATACAATAAACAGTAGAATCATCACCAAGGCAGACAACACGGACATGAAAAAACATAAACTCCACAGCCTGCAGCCCACAGACAGCATTATAACAGCAAGAGGAGAGCTTTACCACAATGGGTAGTGCATGCATGCCTAGCAACGTCACCGTTCTCCTCCAGAGACGTACAATCACAGTGAGTTTGTTAGTAGCTAATCACCTGTCGGAACGGCACTCTGTGAGTCTTGAGCACTGCACAGACCTCCTCAATGTGTTCGAGGTTAGTTAGGGAAGTCAACTGCTCTGCTTGTTCATTCCCCATGTCAAAATCAGTAATACTTCATTTTACAGGTTCACAGATTTTGTGGTAGTTAGGTGATAATTAGAAAGTAACCTATTTTAAATTTATTTGGACTTACTGCCAAATTACCCCAATATTTACCTCAAAATGTATTGGAAATTACTTTGTTATAAACATTATTTAATAATTATATTCTCCTGTTTCCCAATAGCTGTTAATTTATTTAATACATTTCCAGGAAATTATTACATTAGCTACCAGGTTACATATGTGCGGACAAAATTTGTGCCTGATCAGAAGTGTTTCTATTAGTTTTGGGTTTCCACCTCCGATGAAGAGCAGCACACAGCCACTTAAGCTCAAGCCTTTGGATCCCATTTTAACCATTACATGCCACTTGAGTGTATAATTATTAAATTTGTTTGTACTAAAGTAATTTTCAATAAAATTTGAGGTAAATATTGGTGTAATTTGGCAGTAATTTCAAAGGAATTTCAAATAGGTTACGTGTAACTAAGCTGTTTATTGTTTTTGCAATCAATTTAAGTATTTCTTTTGTACCTGTTTTTTATGTATCATTATGGGTGTTTCTGATTTAGATCACTTTGCATCCTGGTGCATTAAACCAGTGATTAAACAGGGAAGACACAATCCTTTGTCTTCTTTTTTACCTAAGCCAAAGTAGGCTACAGTAAAGTTAACCTTAACTCATAATATAATGTAATTCTTTTGATTTGGCTCTTTTCTTTTGCTCTATTCTCACACAGTTTATCCTAAATTATTCATGTGACTTTTGGTCTAAAAAAAAAATACACTTAAAGGCCCCCTGACCACAGTTAAGGTTATTGTGCTAGTTAGCGGGTGAAAGACAACCCAAGATTCACTCGCCTTTTGGAACAAGCTTTCTCTGTTTGGCTGTATTTGTGCTTTTCTGGCAATATTTCTACCATTTTCATACTTTCCTCTTGACACCCAGAAACCTCCCAAATACAGCAAAATAAGAAAATACAAGCAGAAGACAGGGACACACTCTTGTAGTGGGTCATTTTAACTCTCCATGTGGGACTTAAATTGCACTGGATTTTAAGCTGTACTTGTAGGGTACTGATATATGCAGGTACTATGTGTCTTTATATTGGTAATAGTGTGTAGTAAGTACATTTGGTATGTCTGTCCAAACAGAGAAGTGCTGGCTGCCATGCTTGCCATCCAGCCATCTATACTAAGCAGCCAAAAGAGCTGATAAAAAATGAACACAACATGCCTTTGCCCTCAAAGATGTGTGGTTTTGTTGTCATAGGCTGACAGTACGAGCGTATCTCATGTGTATCTTTATTACATGCGGGGGGGAGGACAGTCACTCATCTGTGACTCAATTACACGAAGACAACAAAGGAGAGGTAGGAGCAGTTTTGTCTGAATCCACATGGCAATCATATTTGCTGCTTGTAAATTGAATTAGAGGACAGGAATGGGAGCAGGTAAAAGGCAGGCACAAGAGGGCTCTTTGCTAGTCAAGACTAATTGTGTCTCAGAGTGTCACAAAGGCTTGAATAGAGAGAGCGCTGCTGTAATTAGAAGGCCTGTGTGCTTGTTCATCAGCCCAGAACCTTTCTGCTCCATCAGCTCAGAAGAAACAGCAGTAGCCTACATTGATTGCAGCATCAACCCTATAGCAGTCAAATACAGTCATTTTAGGTGACGTGATTGTCAGGAAAATCTACTCAGAAAGTCATATCGAGTGGCTGGCTGGGTGGCTACAGGAACAATTCTGAACTCACAATCAATGCACTGAAACTGAGAGCAGAAAAAGTATAAGAAATAATAGATGTTCATCTCATTTAATATGAGACGAAAGGGACTTTATCTCATTTTAACATGAGGGGAGAGTACACTTTATCCCATCTTACCATGAAGCGAGGCAAAACATTGCTTGTGTTTTTATCTGGGGGGTTTCGACATGACTTGCTGTGCCTCAATCCATTGACTCACTTTATTTTTAGAAGTGCTATTTATGCTGTTTCTGCTTCATTGGTTTGTACACAGTAGGTGAAGAGCCCAAAAATGAACTCTACACAAGGATACGTACAATACAGAATCTGTGTAAAGCCACTGGACCGTGGAGTGACCCAGCTGAGTGCAGGGCTGAAATGGTCTAAGCCATCTGAAAACTTTTTTGTCACGAGGCCAATGCTTCTGTGATGGTGACTCTGAAAATTTCACCTATCTTAAGGTCACACCAAGTCCACATTTTTTGTATGCTTTTTAAATCTGTCATTCGATTAAAAATGTTATGCACAGAAATAGGGCTGACCCGAATGCTTCAAAGCTTTGAAGCTTTGACTGTTTCCATTATATTCGACATCTAAATCACTTTTCAAATGCTTTGTATTAAAATGTGTATATACTGTATATATAAGTATGTCATGAAATTAGTATTAGTCAGTCTCTGAAAGATATCCCTGTTTGTTGTGTGTGGAAGTGTGTGTGTGCAGTAGTTTGGTCTCGATCTCCGGACAGAAGAACACGTCAGCCTACAGGCACCATGCAGCTCCGCAAAGCTTCAAATACCTCTGAATATTTCTCACCGAAGCTTTGAAATCCAAAAAATCGTATTCAGGACAGTCCTGCACAGGAACCTTGAATACTGAGTTCGATGTCCCTTTTAGTCATTGCAAAAATTGGCAGTACAGGACAAAATTTAATTAATATGTGGGTGCAATGGTGCTGGTCCAACTGGTCAAATGAATGAATTACATTAGCCAGAAGCTATCGTTTAGCTGCCTGGAGCACAATCACTATTCGTCTAATCTTCTGTACATCCTTTGTTTTGCAACCAACCCAGATTCCGAGCTGTTCTGCAGTCACCTGTCACCATCTAAGAAGAAGATATTCCTTTATTAGTCCCACAGTGGGGAAATTCAGTTTTACACTGTTATTATGTTATTCACACAGTACCTATACATGCGTCAATGGAGAGATGTCAGAGTGAGGGGGCTGCTCCTGACAAGCGCCCAGAGCAGTTGGGGGTTCGGTGCCTTGCTCAGGGGCACCTCGGCAGTGTAAACTGGCACCTCTCCAGCAACCAGTTGGTCTTGGTCCATGGGGGACTTAATCCGGTGTCCTCCGCGTCCTAACCCAAGTCCTTACCGACTGAGCTACTGCCGCCCCCCATCTGTCTTTAATTTTGCATCTCTGACTTCTTTTATTGCTTTATCGTAAAGTGCTTTGTGCTGGGAGACAAAGTGGATGTTTATCATGCCATTTTAGATGATGACTTTTGCACGGACATTGGCTCTGAGTGGTCAAACACCCTCTTTTGTTTTTTTTACAAAAAGTGCAGACAGTCCTACCTGTTCCATAAATGATCAAATTAATGATTAATGGAAGTTTGGGAGTTACTGTACTAAATTGAGGTTGTATTTAGATTTAAATATGTGCCAATTTTGCACAAAATATACAGATTTGGTGTGCAAAGGCCTTTAGAGTACATACTTGTTTACTGTCAAAAAATGTATCTCACATTCAATGACCCAGTGTCATGCAGCGCTCCCAATCTCCTCTCTTTGCCGTCTGTCTATGCTAAGGCTTTCCTGATAGCCAAGGGAATAAATAAGTATAAATACTGTATATGCAGTGTGTGTACAACTTTAACAGTGTCAGGCTACACAAATACCCACATCATAAATACAGCCTCAAAGATTTCCCAGTGCCATCTGTATTTACTCATGCATACTCTATATTATACAGCAGTTTCACAATGTACAGATGAAATCTGCAGTAAACCAGCACCAGCCATATCGTCCATGAATCTCTGCTCTGGAAGTGTATTTAACTAGAAACATATTGGTGTACTGACTGGAGAGGTCACTGCATCTCTATGCTAGCAATTCCCCTGGCAACTCAAAAGACCAACGAGGTGGTAGTAATCGCATTAGAATCACTGAAGACTGGTGAGGTAGGCATGAATGTAGTCAGATATGAGCAAAAAATGTCAAAATGTTAAATACAACATCACTGACAGAATGTACACCAATGCAGTGAAATAATAGATAAGTAAATTCCAATGAATAGAAAAAAATGAAAATGAACGTAATACAGAGGCTAATTTGATAGCACATCTCTGTAGGATATTGATTTGCCCTTTTTTTAACTCAGGTCTTTATCCTCTCTTCTAGAGCCGACAATATCCAATGGTATTAGTGTATTTGGCTGAAAGGAAAGTCATGGGCTTAGTGTCACAAAGTCCATACCCAGTGTAAAGACTAGGCTGCCCTTTTGTGCAGCTATTCCCCCCAAGCTTATCTTTCCATAAACCCCTACATCTTCTGCTTTGGTGTGCGGCTTACAGCTCCAGTAGGCTATACATGCTTCCCAAGTCCAACGTGCTGGCAGGTTTGTGTAAAACGACATTAAATTAATTAGGTAATACAACAACCAACCTCAGTGTGAACCCACGCTACAAATCTTCAAAATGAAGATGACACTACATGCTGAATATGCAAGTAGTGTATATAAGAAGAAATATCTTCCTATCTCCGAAAAAAATATCTTTTGTTTCCTCTCTTGCAAAGAGGGAAAGCTCGGCTTTTTCTGAGTAGAATAACACAGCTGAGCATGACTTTGATATCTGATATGATCACAGATGGCACCTGGCCTGAGTGAAAACAAGAGAGGACATCTCATCTCAGCGCTTGCTATAAACCCTTATGTAAACTAGTGTTAGGTAGGCAGGCAATCTAATTTCCTCGTGACAAATTGATTTTCAAAAACCAAGAACATGAATGACTTGAAAAAAAAATGTATTTTTTTTTTCAATCATACACATTGTACACAGTGAGTTTGAGCTCTTCACATAACCTACATGTGGTTAAGATTTGATAATATACATTTTTCTGACTCTGGATAAGAAGAAAAACAGGCATATTTCCTAAAATGTTGGACTATTCCATTGTTCTATCTAATCAAACTGAAGCGTAATTATTATTATTTGTTATACCTTGTCTTTCTGCATTGAAATTTTAATAATTTTGCTAGCAGTATGGCCAGAACCTGGAAATACTGCTCCAGACTTGCATCCGGGTGTGTTTTCTAGGGGAGATTTGGTTGGTATTGGCAGTATCGGCTACTCAGAGCTTCTTTTTTTCTGAAGTAAAATTATTAACTATTACCGTAAGAGTAAAACTATTATACTGGACAGTAAAAGTCATGCATTCAAATGTTTACTTGAAGTGAGAGGCATTATCAGCACAGTGTACTTTAATTTACTAAATGTCTGTTCAAGGTGGAGCTTTCAAATGTAATATGATGCTGGATAGTTCAATGAATAACAATGCATCATATTCAAATGTGTATATTTTGTGAGTAAAATCTGAATCTGCAATGTAACCACGGACATTTTTTGTTCAGGTAAATGTAGTACTGCAGTGTTTTCCTCCAAAGTACAACTATGCGTTGAGAGGTTGAGATAGACCATTCAAGACATTTCATGCTGTATCTAAACATTATAATAAATCTATAGCTGTTTGGAGCCCTTTTAGTTTGGGCCCCCAGGGAGTTAAAGTCTGCCCTTGGTGTTTTGAACAAGAGTTCATTTCAGTGGAGTTTCTGATCATGAACCATGACATGGGTGTATGACGCAGCTGTGTCGTGGTGGGTGCATTTCTCAGAACCCAAGGAAACATAGTATCAAGTGTAAAGTTGTTTTGATTAGAAGTTATCATGAAACCTGCAAGCAACGCCACTGGCCAAGTATTCAGCCTGTTCTGAACAGGCATGTTTTCAACAGGTACTGCATTAATACTACAGAATTATCGAAGCGATGACTAAAGTATCTGTACTTTCTCTTAAGTTGCTGATAAATGTACCATATCAACCCTAGCCTGCAAAGACATGAAAGGTTTTAAGTTCCAACAAAAAAAAAGAAAATTATATACAGCACAACCGTGCAGAGTATAGACCAAGAATATTAACCTTAAAGTTCAATTAGAGTGTATGAGGCTGATAGATGGATGTCAAGCCAAAGTGAATTGAATTTTCTTCTCCCTTTCAGATCAGAAGAGACTGGCTTGTGTGATGAATGTTGACTTTTATTTGATTTGGGAGATATTACAGTAGGTACTGTCAAGAAATATAAATGGATACAGTTTCACGATTTTACCAGACCAGGACTCTTGTGGATGTGCAGTGAGGATGGCAAAGATGGGAGGGACAGCAAGCTGGAAGAAAATGTTGTAAAGAAGTTAATATATATATATATATATATATATATATATATATATATATATATATATATATTTATTTGTCAGGTGGATATTGCTGAAACAAGAATTGTGAGGAAGATTCACAGATATAAAAACACAGTTAAAGAGTTTCTATATTTGTTAAAGACTTCACATACCATAGTTTAGTGTGGTTTTCCCATTTGAATCTTCAAATGTCAATGGTGAGGATCATATGCCAGATGTTAAAGCTACATGTGTATTTCAATTTGGAGCAGAAACAAAATTATTTCTCCCAATTTCCTCCTCTGACACTTGGAAAAAAATGTCTAAAACATGTGTTTAACTTCAAAAACCACTCAGATGTTAAAGAAATCTGCAAGGAAATGACTTTGAATGGTTTCTTTCTTTTCAGTTTTCCTATTTTCCAATTGCTTCGCCATGGTATCCAACTCATTCAATACCAGCAGGACACACACATATCAAAATGTTCCAGACATACCGTAATTGAAAATCTAGTTTTAGTCACATCATATTCAAGTACATGCTGTTCAATATGCTGATGGTCTCAGACAAACCTTTAACCTCCTCATGAAGAACATTCAGGTTGTTAATTATTTCAGCACAATGTGGTTTTATCATTTTAATGGCTAGACTATGAAACATTTTTTTAATGAAAATATGCACCAAAGGTAAATTCAAGATTAAAATTAAATTAAAAAACATAGAGATGAAAATATAAAACAAATAGATAGCAATTGGTTGATGTCTTGCGTGCCACAATGTATCTTATGTGCAATATTAAGTGCAATATTTCGTTAATCTTTGCTTTAGAGAATCACCGCACATTACTTGCATTTCCATTTTTCTTCTTCTGTGTAACCCACGTTGTGATAATTTCACAGCAGTTATCAGTGGTTTGCTTTTTCTTTTATCTTTTGTCTCGTCCTGGCCGTCGAACTTACTTCAGTGTCATGATCTTTGAGCAATATAATGCTCAGTGTTGACACCACGTTCAGGGTGATGGCATTTCATCCATGCATGATAATTGTTTGCAGCTGGCTCTCGGTGATCCCATACAAGAGTTTTCAGCATGTGACTTCAAAATTTACAGCAGAACATATGGAAGACGTTGTGCTGTTAATAACAATAATTTGTCTCTGTCTGCATGATGACACTTTCTTAATATCCAATGAATGTATTTGTAAGTTTATGCACATTTTCAAGGCACTGGGCCATGGAATTTATGGGGCATAATTGCAATCCATATGCGTTCTTCATAAATTGTGGAACAAGGTTACTGTGAGGTTGTTAATTCAAAATAGCGGTTGTAATTCAGAGTTTGGCACAATAGGATAGTCTTAACCGTATTTTCTTTTTAGACAACAGCATTGGGTTTTAAAGACACACTTGCAGGATCTCATTTTCTAGCAGAAGAGATGAGCCACCCAGTAGTTGTCTATAATTGTCTACAGATATCTCTATCCCACATAAAGCTCATCTGACTGTTGTAAATAGCTGCTGTGGACAGTGATTTATTTCAGGCTGGTCCTATACGCTGTAGCTATACCTACAAAAAGTCAATCTTTTCTTAATCCATACTAAGTAGTTTTCTTGCCAACACCCAACATCATTGGTCTTGTCCTCAATCTTAGGAACTGTGTTGCCTAAGCCTAACCAAATCAATCTTTTCCTAAACCTAAGTAGATTTGTTGCCTAATCCTAATCAAGTTGATCATTTCTTAAGCCAAAGTAGTCTTCGTGCCTAAGCCTAACATCGTTGATCTCTTCCTAAACCTAACTAAATAGTTGTGTTGCCTGAACCTAATCAAGTCAATCTCTTCCTAAAGTTGTGTTGCCTAAACCTAACCAAGTCAAACTTTACCTAAACCTAAGTTGGTTTGTTGCATACTCCTAACCAAGTTGGTCTTTTCCTAAACCTAAGTTGCTTTCTTTCCTAAACCTAAACAAGTCAGTATTTTCCTAAACCTAAGTTGGTTTGTTGCCTAATCCTAACCAAGTTGATCTTTTCCTAAACCTAAGTTGCTTTCTTTCCTAAACCTAAACAAGTCAGTATTTTCCTAAACCTAAGTTGGTTTGTTGCCTAATCCTAACCAAGTTGATCTTTTCCTAAACCTAAGTTGCTTTCTTTCCTAAACCTAAACAAGTCAGTATTTTCCTAAACCTAACTAAGTATGTTTTCTACAATAAACAAAAAAAGAAAAGACAAGAAAGAAAAAGACATAAATTTTGTGAGATATCATATGACTGTTCATACTCATACTGTGTATGAGAAAATGTTTATTTGAAAAGGATTGGGCAGTCTTTTTTTTTCAGCACCTTAGAACCCACATAAAAGTAGAGGATGGCCATGAAATAAGAGAAAAGAAATCTTTTGATGGGTCCTCCCCAGGCCGTCCTATCATTATGGCTGCATAGCTTGCCCATTTTTGACTCTGATCTCATCAGAATTCCAGCATGCTGGGATGAATTTGAAATTGACGATGAGGGCTGCAATAGTCTCAAATGATCCACTTTTCATTTCTCCTCTCTGATGGTTCTAAAAAATCTGCCTGCCTGCTCTGCTACAAAGAAATTATGATGTTTCATAGTGAATCAGACTCGAAAAGCTCCCAAATCCTCTCAAATAAAAGCATGACACATGCTCGCTGGGATTACTGCTTGTCACTGACAGAATGTTGCATATCATTGCCATGCTAATGATGCATTTTTACATCACTACAGGAAGGGTGTGTGAGCGTGACAGTATGCATGTATATACACGTGTAGTTCTTTATACGGGGGCTATAGGTTATAGCATGTGTCACTTTAATACATTGATGAATCAGATATTACCTACGGTCGCTCACACATTTATCGTAGGTTTACTGTGGCAATGGAAAGAAAAAAAAATTCATCCAAGTAGCATTTTCTAAAGTCAAATCCTAGACATTTGGAAAAGCCATTATACAAAGCGTGACTTAGACATGGGAGGCCACTTTTCACTTACCGTCTCATACTGTGGATTGGTTGGTCTGATTTTGGTCTGTGACAGTATGAAAGCCGTTAAGTTAATGACAGTCGGCGTCCCGTTGCTCCCAGTGATGCCAGACTGAACGTGACTGACAGCTAGAACCACAATATCACGATATACGTTTTCATTCATTTCATTTTTCATTTAAAAAAAGAATTGAACCAATAACCGACTCTCGTTAACCAATTATTAAATGTTAACCAATGAGACTTGTGTCTCGTGTGCAGCAGTATGCCACCTGCAGTGTATGAGCACAACAGACACCTGAGTCCCGAGTTCACCCATCCGGGGGCGTCACTGTAGCAGCCACGATGCTGCTCGTAGTGTCGCGTACATGCAGCCATTTTCAGAATAATTAAAAACATGCGACACATAGTCGCATACAAATTCATATCACATTTGCAAGCAAATGGTAAACTACCTCTGAGTGATCCAACTGCTATGCAATTTTCCAGCAAGCATATTAAGAGGTTCTCATGAAATAACTAACTGGAGAGTTCAATCATGGCAGTTAAATGTAAAATTTGACAGTGCTGCTTCATCAGTGTGACAGGCAGCGGAGAACTAGAGAGTCACAAAGAGAGAAAGAGCGAAACACAGAGAAAATAAGCAGACTGTAGCTGATTGACGGCATGAAAACTTGTTTATCATGGGCCTGCAGATGCGACTGCTGTGGCACCACAGGGCAACCATTCTCTTATGCTGGTCAGGTAGCACGCTCCATTTCCTAACCTGTCAGCACGGACAAGCTAAACACAGGGCTTTTTGACATCGCCATTTTACATCGCTCATTCTCACTGACAACTCCAATCGAAGGAGGCTTGACATGGTGTCATTCCCAGTTCCCCTGCCCCCTCCTCTCCCAGCAACCTATGTGTTCTGCTTACAGTTTGAGAGAGATCAGTGCTGTCTATAGCAGCTTTGTTTCTCCCAGGTATGGAGAGAAAAATGTCACGTTTGGCAACCGTGCTCCGAGCAAAAGCCGTCCTTGCTTCTGATTGTTTTTTGATGAGGGAAGAGACCATGCTTTGAATATACTTTTATTTATTTATTTATTTTTAGCATGAAGGTCACACTGAGGATTTTGCTTGGGGGAATAAGATTGGGAGCTGATTTACATCAATCATCCAAATAGTTTGACATTTTGGGAAATGGTCTTATTTGCTTTGAGCGTTAGATGAGGAGACTGATACCACTTTCATGTGTGTATGTTAACTATGAAACTCGGGCCAGACGAAAATGGGAAAAGCTGAAATGTGGACTGCGCTCACACAGCCCAGTCGTACAGCAGTTTGTGAAATAGTCACAAAATTGTAACGTATTGATTTGTGTGCATAGACAGAGATTTCACTTTTTTTTTTCATGATGATTGAAATCAATTCATATGTAATCCACGTAACTGTGAGCCGGGGAAGTAGAGTGGCGAACGCCTCATAGAGAGGAGGTCGGGGTGGATAGATCGGTCAAAAAACACTGGACATTCACCCACTATGCAGTTTTTTATGTCTCGTGTAAAACAACAAAGTTGATTTACTAAGTTGCAGCACTTTCAGAGTTATTTCAGCCCAAACCACTATATTTTTGTGAGGCTAAGTTGTGATTATCACAGAACTTCAGCGCTTGCAGACTTATATTAACCTAATTCCTGATCTTTTCCTGAACCTAAGTAATTTTGCTGCCGAAGCCTAACTAATTTGACGTAATACTAAACCTAAGTAGTTTTACTTTGGAAAAACTAGAGCGGAAATTGACACAAGCGTCACATGTTGTTGAAAGTTGTGCTGAGCATCATGGAAAAAAAGAAAAATATGCGTCTATGTACAAGAAGCAAACAGATTACATTTTGTGTCTATTTCACCAACTGCTGTGAGTCTGTGTTGGCTCACAAGGTCAAAGCAGGGCTCAAGCCTTTCCAAATCTTTGTAGTGATCTGTGTGAGGATGGCTCCAAAGGCCCAGCGACAACACTACCAGGACTGCCAGGAATAGAAAGGGACTGAGCATGGCCCACACCTAGACACCTAGACACCCCACAAAGGTGTTAGGGTGAGGTGAATAAAGGATGGTGTCTTTGAGCAGCAGCATGTGCATGCGTGAGCAGCATTGTGACAGATACAATGCAATTGGAAAATAAAGCTCTTTTATATTCACTTGAAATAATGTCTCAGTTGAAAGTATTATGAGTAAACCCAGAGGAGTGTGTCTAAGTCCTCAACCCCCAGAAGACACACACACACTGCTGTCACTGGATCAAGCACAGTAGTGGGTGAGTCAGCTTGACTTAGAGAGAGTTTTTTTTTTCTTTATCACCTCCATTCTGTACTTCACAACAAAGCACTCTGACAATTTGAGTTCTAATGCACCTTTGGAAAACAATTACTCTAGCCCATTTCTATCAGCCCAGTATGAAATTTGGCATCCAAAGGGCGAGAGTTGGTTTGGAGCCAAAACAGGCTACAGTACATAGTGGAGTCCATATTTTAAATTAGTTCTATGGCAGCTCATCTGGGTCTCTAAAAGGTTTGGGAAATGTAAGCAACACACCATATCAAACGAGATTTCATGTTTGCATATCAATTAGAAGGGATGTGAGAAAATATTGATACACATGAGTATTGAAATACTGTGTTTTGCAATACTGTGTAGATTTTTCAAAATGCTGTATTGATTCTTAACCACTTAATTTTAACATTTTAGCTACAACAGAGGTTGAAGTGGGCTCAGTTTGAAAGCTGGAATGAAAAAGGTGCTGGCATCATCTAAAACTAGAAAACCTAAAGAATCCATTGACAACAACCATGTCATACTTGCATGTTGCAAAAGATGATCAAATTTGACAAGGAAAAACATTCTATGGGTAACCAGGAGTCTCCTCTTTACCCATTTTATGGTAATTCTATGCAGTTTGGGACAAAAAAGTATGCATTTTTTGCATGCAGTACAAATGTGTTATTTCCGTCTATTAAAAAATAATGAGAATACACCATAGAAATGGTGTATTTGGTGTTTGGACCTTGAGGGAAGTTATGTTTTCACCAGCACTGGTTTGTTTGTTTGGTTGGTTGTTAGCAGGATTAGAAGTTCCCAATGAATTTGAATGAAATTTTTCAGAGGGGTGGGGTGGCACAGTGAACAATCCATTATACTGTGGTGGCGATCGGGATCAGGATCCGGATTCAGGAATTTTTTCAAATGATTTTGATTAATTACCTTTGACCAAAGCACACTTTGTGATTGCTGTAAAGAGTAACTCAAAATAAACAAAAATACATGTGGATGATGCAACTGAACAGAGAGGAGGCGGGCAATCGTTCTCGGGCACCTTGGCAGAGGTCTGCTCTCTCTGAATGCTCTAGTTAGGTACTGGGGTCCCTAAACAGTCTTGGGATTACATAAATTGGGTATCACTGTAAAGATGAGGCTCCTGTGGATCCAAAGAGCCCAATTGTATTTGTGTGTAATGAAGTTAGTTCTCATGGTAGCCATTTTACATGATGACTCTTTTGTTGTGGATGTCCGCCCGACCCCAGTTAGTTTCACCTGTCTTCACTTCCCCTATTAACCACTCACTACATTTCAGCCCAGTTCTTTGTTCTTTGTCAGTGTGTTGTGGCAGATAATAGATAACTTTTTTTTTTTGTATTTATTTAATTATTGATTTATTTAGAGTACCCGGGGTAAACCCACACAGATAGATGTCTTCTGTATTGCAACCTCACAGAGGTTTCTTTAACACAAAGAAAACCAGCAGTTGATTGTGTGAGGGGGAGGAAGCCGGATCACCTGGATTGAACCCATGCAGACAGAGGGCGAATCACTCAGCCACCACGTCACTGTGGGGAGGAGGAAGAGAGTATGGATGGGTGGTAGTAGCTGTGGGTCTGGGGGTGGAGGGTGAGGACACTCAAGACACTTCATATAGAGCAGTTAGGGTGCAGGGGGTGAAGGGGTGGGAGGGTCAGAAGGGGGATTAGGATAAGGGTAATGTGGGGAAGTGTGAAGAGAGAAAGGATAATTATTTTCCTTCTCGTCCTTCTCCCTCTTCTCCCTTTCTTTCTTCTGTCTCTTCAGTTCCTCCATTTCTCTCTTCTCTCTTAATTCCTTCTCTTTCTTCTGTCTCTTCTTCTCCTTCCTCTCCTTAATCAGCCTCTTCACCTCCTCCAGGTCTAGAGCCGGATCTGTTTGTTCTTCCAGTCCAGCTCCATCTGTCTGCTGTTTCTCTGCAGCTTCTTGATGCTGTCCTCCTTTGAAGCCAGCTGGCTCCTCACCTGATCTTCCAGATTATTGATTGACTATTGATTGATAGGAAGTTTTGTTTTCCACTCTGCCTCGCTCTGGATGAGCTTTATCTCCGCCTTCAGCTTGGCCTCACTTCAAGTCCAGATTCTGGACTAGAAGATCCATCTTAGCCATCATTATTTGGGTGATCAGATCATCCTTTTCCAGGACGACCTGGCTTATCCTCCTGTCTGACTCCTCCTGCAGAGATTTGACAATCAGATTATTTTTATCAAATGCAAATGTGAGCGCTATCTCCCAGGTGTCTGTGATCTTCCTGCTCTCCTTCTTCCATAATGCCATAACCCGGTCTACCTCTGCAGTCCAGAGCTGATTCAGTTCGTCACAAGTGTCTAGCCAAGTTCAGCCTTCACAACACAACACAATCAACTCTTTATACTGTACTTTCCTTTATACTATAAAAAGACAGAACACTCTAGCTATTTGTACTGTCATAACTTCAGTTTTCGTTCAGTTTTTGGGGATAAGGTTGATCGAAAGTCTTTTGGTGAAGCTTAGAATATGTTATCAGTCATGACTGTGTTAATTTAACAACCCTGTTTGGTCCACATATGTATCTTATACTTCTCAAATAGTTGTATTTGTCAAAAGTTTAGACAAAGCATTAAAAAACACATGAAAATGGCTAAATATTGGCTGGCCTGGATCAATGTAATGCTGAAAAAAGTTTCTTTAAAGGTCTTAATGTATATTTAAGTTATATTTATGTAGTAATTATGTTAAAATATATACTTTGTTATAATATGCCCAACAAAAAAAGTTAAAACAACACAAATTATATCATTATTATTAATTAATAATCATTTTTTGTTTAACAGTTAAATGATTATCAACTTACCACTAAATGTTATTATATAGTGTTACTGATAACTTTTCATGGGGCCAAAAATCCCTGGCGGCGCTCCTGCCACCTATGAAATACAACATTTGTTGAAGCCTTCTCAGATCCCTCATCAACTGAGGCACAGCAGCCAGGGCTCGAGCTTGCCTGTAAGCAGCTCACCCATCAGCTCACCACAAATAAAAATGTTCCTTCAGTAAGTTGACTTCCAAAGTCTACGAGCAGGATGTGTGAGGAACAGGGAGGCCTTTGCTGTGGCCAGGGGGACAGGGCAGCTAGGATGATTTCAATGAACACCCAGAATGGGATCCATCTGGGGCGTCCTGGGAGGCCAGAGTGGCTGGAGGAAGCAAATGGCCCTCGGGTCCCTAGCGATTAGCTGTAGCATTTCCCGGGAACAAAAGAAGGGAGAGATGAGAGAGAGAGAAATCACTTGCCTCAGACTTGGCTATTAGATGGACTGAAAACAAAACCTCGGGGAAGATTCATCAGTTAAAGTTTCTTTAAGCTTCACTGCTTCTTTGTTTTATTAAAAGAGAAATTTGCCATTTTCTTATGTGGATGTCCAATCAGTGTTGATGGTAAATGTCGTCTATTTAAATATCTTGGTTTTGTTCTCCTTCCACTTGAGAGAGCAACAAGCAATGCAGAGCAGCACTTTGAATAGTGTTTGCAAGATGCACCTTTTTTTAACAGTTAAACGTGATTCCATACATGTTGATACACTCTATATTCACACATTATATTTACATGAAAAGAAGCATAGCAATTCACCAATAGATAGAGCACAGTAAAGACTGTATGTGTTATTAATGGAAAGACAATTTGACAGGAGGGCTTATTATTAGAGATAACGCATATTGCATAGTGTTAATGCCTGCATAATATGGCATGATATGGTGGTTAATTCCCAGATAATGTGTTGAGGGAGGTGATTTTCCCATGGTGCTGAAGGCAGTGCATCAAATGCATCAGCAGATGACAGGGAAAGAGTTGGGCTTGTGTCATTGTTGCATCTGTGGAGAATAGTTTTGAGTCTGATTAAAAGAGATTCATCTAATAACCCAGAGAACAGTGTCGCCAACGGAGGATGCTGATGTGATTGGGCCTGCTCTCTCTCGCTCCAGCTCCCTTTCTATAGGCGTATTGGAAAGGCTATGGATCATTAGACATGGTGTGGGAAACCAGTGCGAGGTTGTCAAATTGGATTCCATTACATTTTCTTAAGCCCTAATTAGATTGGGGTCTAAGAGACTAATGCCATTTTGAATAACAGAGAGATCATGACAGGAAATTAGTTGGTCTTAAAGACAGGGGAAATACATATATAAACCATTACAAGCAGCAAATATTTTTTTTTGATAGGCAACTAAATTAAGGGTTGATGTAAAGCAACATATCCTCATATAACGGTTGTGTCATTTTACAAAATAAGTTATTCCTTCATTTTTATTTGTTTTCCTACGAATGTCCAGCAACATGTGTCAATTTTGGGTCATTACATGCATACAGTGGTTTCAAAATTAACTTCCATCTTCAAAGGACACAACGTCTTTAGGTTTAGGCAATAAAACAACCTTGGTTTATGAAAAGATCTGCTTGGTTAGGATTAGGCTACAAAACTACTTAGTTAAGCTTAGAAAAAGATCAACTTGGTTAGGTGTTGGCAACATAACTATTTATTTAGGCTTAGGAAAAGATAGTGGTGTTGCTTAAATTAACCCTGGAAGTGGTGTTACATAAGTACGTAAGACAAATAAATCACCATTGACTTTGGTTTCACATGGGACAAAACCAGACTCTTGGGTTAAAGTCTGGTGTTTTTTGACCCACCAATTGACCCCATCCCTCTCCCTACTCATCAGTATAAGTTGTCCAAGCAAGACACCACATATTTTGTGCATATCACATATCTCTTAATACTTCCAGGTCCATGATTACATGAAAAACACACACATTCATTTTGTGGGATATACACAAATACAGTGCATATCTTTTCGTAGGTATAGCTACAAATGGTGTATGAGAGCAGCCCGTGTAATGTAGTAGCTTATATCCATCTGTGTGAACTGGATTTTAGTGCTACTGTGAATATGAAATTAAAAACAAATCAAAACTTTCAAAGGATTCAATCACATGGGTTTTCACGAGTCTTAAAGGTCATCTCCACAGGGAAGGTAGGTGGTAAATGTGTGATATGACTGTCGTGAGTTAATTGCAGCCCAGTGATATTTCATTTGTTTCAATCTCATTTTAAGACAGCTGGTGGTGGAAAAATCCATTTTATTATGCACAGTGTGGTGCCTTGCTTTGACAACACATACTACATGTTGAAGATATTTTATGCGCAACAGCAGTGGAGAGCCAGGGGAGGAACGGGAAGCCTGCATCTGTGAGGCTGAAATTGTTTCATGGACAGTGAAGCAGCTTTTTTTATGACCAGGAGACAAAGATGAAATGACTGATGCCGGTTGGCTCGGAGTCAGCTTGGAGGGCAGGGGTCCACGTGGAATAAACTGCCCTCCAGGGAACCCACATGCTGTGTGAGACAGTATACAACCAACGGTTAGAAGAGGCTGGAGATATAACCCAGGGAACAGCAGATTAGAAGTCATTCCAGGATGAATTTTCACATGAATTTTCTCTTGAGGATGAACTACTGTTGAGGCAGTAAGGATAAAATGCTTCCTTGGACAGAAAGAGCTGCATGGTGATAGAGTGCATATTAAAACCAGATAAGCTCACAGGTCTTGCTCTGCAATATTCTAAGAGATACTATGCCAAACCTTTTATGACCGTACTGTTATAAACACATATGTAACAGATAGCATAAATCTTAGCCAGAGATTCCAGGGAGCACACATATAGAAGGTTGTCCTCAAGTAAGACATTAATCTGTCATGGGTGTTTTACAAGGCGAAATATTTATGCGTAATCAAATAAATCCAGTAGACTGAGGCACTGTATTGATGGCTATTTGGCCTCATAGGATGTAACATTGATGCAACAAATTGTGCTCCAAGGTCAGCTTATCTCCTCGATTTTTGGTTCTGCTTGGAATAACAGAATGTGTCAAAACATGATACTGGGATATCAGGGAGCAATGCTTGTCCGGTCAAATGGAAATACAAATTCAAACAGCACCAAAAACGGCAATCCCTCACACTGATTTGATATGAACCATGCAGGGTTTATCCTGTTACTGCAGGATTTGTATCAGGGTGTGTGTGTGCATTTCTTTTCCATTCCCTTGAACATCCAATCGCTCTCATTCGGTAAACTGAAAGAGTGAGAGTCACTGAAAGGGAAAGGGTAATTTTGGTTTTACAGTGGACAAAAGTCAGCGGTCTGGTTTTACCAGAGAGAACGGTTACAAGGTTATGTATTTCCCCCTTCATTTATAGAAGAAAAGGTAAAGAAAAGTATAACTACTGTAAGCTACAGCCTAAAAAGTGACCAATCAATACATTTATGACGCAGTGTAAACATACTGAACAATACAAGCTTGCAGGGCTATAGGTCCTTTTCACAGCAGCCATTTGGACATGTCATTGCAGGGCCCTGGCGTTGTTCATGCGGACTTACTTGAATGTCTGGGACACACTAAATAGAACATACCTGTAACTATGTGATTTGAGGGTTGGATGCTATCTCTTGTAGCAAAATGGCCGAAATGCATCCCCCTCGTTAAACTGCCACCCCCCTAGTAGCAGAGAGAGAGCAGGGGCAGAAGGGTTGTTTTGTTGAATATGTTAGTCTTGTCTGCCTGAATCATCGATCCTTTATCCTGAGGTTTTCTTTAAGTTTAGAATCTATGAACCTGACCATGGCTCTGAAATATCAGTAGCCTAACTGTGCTGTGTAGTGATAAATCATTGTGCTGCCACTGTCCGTGGTGCTGAAGTAGTAGACGGACTTGTAATTGCAGCTTTTTCTCTGAGTCCCTGTTTCATCTTGGATCTATAATATTTTCTAAGCAGGGGTTCTCAGACCTTCTGGGAACAGGGACCCCTTAAAGGGGAAAAAAGATCTGAGCACCGCCTCATAATCGTAACACCGATTAAAGGTATGCTTTTACTCTCAGATGCCATTTGAATTATTTGTATTCTAAATCTTTTCAACTAGAATACTTCAGACCTATTTGTTAGTGATAAACAAACACATTATTATTTGAATCATGTTTTGTTTTGCTCTGATATTCCAGTATTCTGGATGCTTCGTAATCAGATGTTGCTTTAGCTTGGTCAGCTTCATGGCTTTGTCTGCTGGCACCGATATCATATATTGATATTGATGATATTGAACTGTTGTCATATTTTCTCAAATTAGCTAGTTTGGGCCTAGAGCATAACTTGATGATGTGGACTGACTCACATGTTTCTCCATGCTTCCAGCTACCTAGCTGGTTAATAAGTTAAGCTAAGGGGTAGCAGGAACGGTTGTTGCACCCTGAGTGAAGTGACTGACAGATTGATGTGATGTGTCACAATCATATCAGAGTTCATATTTGCTGTGGGTGGATGTAATGCTGACAATATGCTTGTTTTATTGCCGCAAATGGTCCCCATCTGGACATATGTACTTTTTAACAATAAAGCACAATTTTTAATTTAGATAATAGTGCTGTGAAAAGGGCCTACCATCTTGGATTACATTTGATTGTACAGATGTACTTAATGAAGTGGTAACTTATTTGATGACAGAGATACAGTATAGATTAAAACCTACTGTATTTGTGTTGAAAAACCCACTCATACTTATTGATAGCAGAGGGCTGACCATCTGGAATACCAATAATTGTTCTGGTGAGCTGGTCGACCTGAAGGTCATTCACAGCAAGTACTGCAAAGTTAAAGAAAAATAAAAAGGTCCCATGGTGTTTGGTAGATTGGATTGGACTGCTGACATATAGGTGTGAGGCAGCAAATCATAAGTTCATCATATCATGAGTCTCAGTTCTCGCTCCACAAACTATTTGAGAAATTCAACCTTTCAAAGCTGAAAGAAAGAATCTAACAAAAAATCAAAAAGAAACAAAGCTGATCTAACAGATGAACATTGTTACTTACAGGTGCCTGAAAACAGACCTCATAGGTGACCATGCTATGTAAGTAGGTCAATATGCCCCATCTTTTTTTTAAATCATCTTTCAAAGTCAGTTTGTCAAAGTTAAACACAAGTCAGCAAGGTTGTCCCAGTGTGAGGTTCCTCCAAATGAGAAATACCAGCAAATGCAAGCTCCTTGTGCCTGAATTTCAGAAATAATTGACCTTTTGCAGGAAAAGCACAGTTGTAATTAATAACATTAACTGAGTTCCATTAGGTGTCCCATTAAGCCGTGTCAGTCAGCGAGCACAATATACCAGGAGCCTGGATAGAGCTCACCTAAATGGATAGCTGCCGTCACTAATGTTGTATGACCTGTTCAAATGTCTGCCATGAAAATGGTCTATTCCATGCCTCTCTACTCCATGCAGCTCAAAACTAATCTACAAATGAAGCGAAGCCTTCGTGCTATAGTTAGAACACATTGCACTATACTGTATAGCCACTTCGTGACATCTTTCTTACTCCTCACTAAGCGCATACATCACCTGGTCATAACATTCCTGCCAGCTCTTCTCTGTCTGTATTGCTATTATGTCCCTTGTAAGGGTGTAACGAAATACTGCGCCACAAAATTTCAAGATATTAAACATGGCAATATGCGTCGTCAATACAAAAAAACTGAATCCCAATATCAGAGAGTAATAAGTACATTTAGTCATTCAAGCACTGATCTGAATTCTCTTGGCTTTTTCAGTGCTTTGTTTGAACGGACGTTTGTTCAGGCCAGTAGGTGAAGCAGGTCAAAAGGTCTGTGCTGGTTAGGCTTGTTGTCATAGTCTTTGTTACCTGTGGTCAGGCACACACTGATGACATTACGTACCCACTGCCTGTGGCATGTTCTTAAAGATAGTCAGACGATGGACGCTACCATCTGAGAGTGAATGCGTCTTAAGGAGTCAGCTCAGAGCAGCAGGTGTCATATTTCATTCACATTTCCTCACAGTCACATCACTAGCGCTGGTGTGGTTCGTGCATTTGCAGCTGATTTCAAGTCAGGCAATAATGGAGGAGTCAGGCGAAATTAGCATAGGAGATGCCCCGCTGTCTTTCAAATCACTTGGATAGCAGCATTTCAGATTCCCTGTTGAAACACCAAATAGGAAACTGAAGATGCATATGAGAATTAATATTGGAAAGAGACCTTTTAGTTCACTGTGTGGAAAATGGTTAAGTCAGAAAGTAGAACTGAAGTGACACATTCTTTTACAAGATGATTAGGCTAAACCATGTCACTAGTTTTAACACATTACGGTTTCATAAAAAATGGAGCTATAGGGCAAACAGCAGCATTGCTTTCCATTTCTTTTGAATAAAAAGGCTACTTTTTCAGTCATATTTTCATCATTCTAGTTTTGTTAAAATTCTTGCTATAATATCAAATCATATCGAGATTGTGAACCCAATATCGTGTGTCATATCATGAGCAGAGTGAATTGTCACACCCCTGGTCCCTTGACATTTCTGCATGGGATAGTGATGGAGGAATGGTGGTGGAAACTGAGGAAACCGATGAGTAAATTAAATGGAGTTACAGCTGCTTGCTGAAGAATCTGACATGATTCTCCCTGCTGTAGTCTTGAACAATAACTAACTAGCTAAATAAATGAATAACCAGTCTATTAAAGTAAATCTAGAAATTATCATATGACAACAACCACCATATGCACATACTGCAGTCCTCAGGCGCAACAATAATGAACTACTCTAAATCTTCGGAGAAAATCAAGTTGTTTTCACATTTACAAGCAAAATTGTTAAAAGTTATTAACATATTTAACATTTAAAAAAAAAAAAAAACTAAGTAATGCTAGCTATAATGCATGCATGTAACAACAGGACACGCTCCCGGATCCATAATGCTGGATATGGGAGCGTCCATCTTGGGATTTGGCTGACTTTTGGAGCCAGTGTTTGCGCAGCAGTCATTGGATGGTGGAGCCTCGGTATCGAGGCCCCGCTGACGCACCTGTCCGAACCAATCGCAAACCGAGCAGCTTGCTCAGCTTGCTAGAGATAGAGAGAGAATCAAAGCTGTCAATCATGATTTCTCTATATGAAAAATGTATTTGATGTGTGCTTTTACTTTTTTGTTTGGCCCATGTCCCAGCCACGAACACGGAGGGGTTTACTGTATTGCCTATACTGCAGCCAGCCACTAGGGGGCGATGGAGATCTTTTGGGGAGCTGTCATGTTGAGAAATCGTGTAGCACAAATTTCTCTACCCAATTGCTTTTTTTTTTCATCAAATCCTTCAACAAGGTCACCAGTTTGACATCAGATCCTGGATTTAAATCCATATGTTGTACATTTTGTATTGTGCATCTCATCTTGATTCTAAAATGTATTGCTTTCACCATTCACACTGTCATAAATCCTAGTTAACACATACATATTCTTTCACAGAGATGTGATAAAGACTTTTACACTCGCCAACCCAGAAAATATCTTTGCACCATGTGTGTTGCTTTGACATATGAAAGTGAGACATGATTCACCCTTGAATGCAAATCAAAGTGTTTTCCATCATTTGAAGGGCTACGGTGAAATTGCTGTGATTTATTTTCACTTTTCCAGTTTTCCAGAGTGTGAAAACTGATACCCACATACACATGGCCTTTTTAATTGCGTGGGTGAGTGCAGTGATAAGCAAGCAGGAGGGCTCTCTCCTTTGATAAACTAAGGACTTTATTTATTGCACCCCAGAGAAGAGAGAAGTATTAATTTCACACTCTGCCTCACAACTCCCCCATAGGAGCAGATTATATATTTGTTATATTAAGGAGGCGTCTCTGAGTCAGAACTGAATACAATTACACCTAGGCCTGGTAATAAATGAATGTGTGTCAATTCAAAAGGTCACTTCCTCAGTCAATCGGTCACTCTGATAAATGCAGAACTCTACTTTCAGGACAAAATGTAGTGATTCAACCTCAACAGTATGTCTGCGTTTGGCACTAGCCAAGATGCAGTGTTTGGCGTAACACGCCATACAAGCCCATTAATGCCTGATGTGTCATTATTGGTCTCAGGTTACCACGAGCATGTCCACTTTGCTTTGTGTCCCTTCACAATCTGCATGATAGCCTGCGCTGATTCTAATGTGGAGCGTTGAGCTTATTTATTTTCTGAGGCTGTGATTGCAGTCATCAGTCATTCTGTACCGTGACGGTTTTTCCAAGCACTGTGGACTCTATTTTAATTATCAATACAGCGTGGGGCCTCTTTTGGTTTTCTCCTTCAGTGCAGTTGTTTCCCTGTGCTGTGACAACCCATTGCCCTCACAGCAGCAATAAATTGATTTTGGTACATGTTGTTGGGGGGTTCAGGTCAATAATAGGGGGGAAAGGGTTGTAAAATACAAATCACAATATCTTCATCTCTTTTATTTCTTTCTCCAGGACGTACTTTTACTTTACCCTAACATCTGATTTTACATTGTTCATTGCATTGCTTCACTATGACCAACTAGTTATGCAAACGATTAATGTATACACAATATGTAGAGTCGAAACGTCTGTTCTTATTATTACTATGGTATGTTAGCTGAACGCATGTCCCTGACCTTATACTGATCTAATGCTTACATAATTCTTGGGACTATATTGTACTTGTACTCTGATTTTAAATTAAATTTACCTGCATATTCGCACTCCCCTCTTGTCAAATACAGCTGCTTGGTCATCAGAGCATTGATTTTGGATGGACCAGAGGTGGTGTGTCAATATACTCTTATTACATGCATAGTTTTCTTTCAAAATTAACTTCCGTTTTCACAGGAAATTGTGTTTAGGCAACACAACCACTTAGGAAGTGTTAAGAATCGGTGGTAATTGACGTTAATTTTACTGACTAGCGACTCAAGTGAATAACGACTCATGTGAGTCACGGGACTGACAGCAATGACTGATGTGACAAAATAAGTTACTTTTAGATTTACATGGGACAGCACCAATCTACTGGTTGAAAATCTTGTCTTTGTTTGATCCATCCACCACCTCTCCCGCCCGCTCTTCGCGGACTCTCACACTATTAATACTACGTCACATGCTCTAATTATCAAATATCACCATCGGTGGGTTTACATTAGTTGAAAGCCTGATTCGTCACGTACTGTCACTATAGGGGGCTGTAGGTGGCATTGGATTCCGATGCGGAGGGTCGCTGTCCAAGCGGCGGTAATTGACGAGTTGGGAGTGAGACTGTGGAGAATTTACCATCAGCACACAAATACTGACAAGTGGTGACATGCAAAATGTAATTTCATCTTGCCTGTACAGAATAACAAAATATGGTACAAGATGTTTATTTTTCAAGCCACTATTTATCCATTTTTACTGCACTTAAGCACTGTGGTGCTTTGAGTTAGATGCGAACGTCAGCATGCTAACATACTCACAATGACAATGCGAAATTAGTCATGTTTAGCTGATAGATTGACCCTTTCCACATAAGCCCCCAGGAACACCTCTTGGCTGTGACACAATTGTGGTGTTGTGCCCACACTTGGTATTGCAGGATCACGTGACATATAACATGCACGGTTCATTTAACACGCTTTCACTGCTACATTCACCTCTGCAGCCGGTTTTGACACTTGGCAGCTTTTTGTTTCCCTAACTGTACCTACCAAGAGACAGAAGACCCTGGCTGTGACTTGAAAACGTGGTTTATGTATGGATGTCTACAGATTCCTCGACTAACTGTAAAACATGGAGGGAGATGAGACTTTACATTCAATGTTGTCACTGCGAAATTTATGATCAATTATCGTGGGATTTGTAGTTAAATCAATGATGGTGTAAACAATCTGGCTGGATACTTCTGTCAAAGAGAATTCAGCGATATATACTGCTCATGCTAATCACATGCATGTTAAAACAGGACATTTTTAAAGGGAAATAGCAAAAAATGATTTTTTTTCTAAATTGAATGTTCAAATGCTAGAATTGATCTTCAAAATGAGACAGTATCTGTAGTATTGATATTTTCGGATCGATCCGCCCTAGTGCTTACCCACAGTATGTATAAATTATTGAGTGAAGTGTGTAACCGGTTAAACAGGACTGAGACATTAAAACCTACTTTATAATGTATGATACATCATTTACTGGCTTTTGAAGGAAGTTATTTATTCACTAACATTGAATCTAATGTTTCACAGCAGATTTTTGTCAATTAAATGACTCATGGCTCAGTACTACTGCAGGAAATGTGGCTCCCCATAAATGAATAGAAATTATGAAAACTACCTCATCAGTAAAAATCTGAGTTTCATAATGTCCGTGCAATCATAGAGAGGTCATGTCTGACATGTGAGATGTCGAAATAGATGACTTAGTCTTGTTACTGACTAAACAAGGTTGATTTTGTGTTCTATTATGATAATTAGTATTATTTTTAACAAGGACATTTGTTTTAATTATTTATTTGACAAACTGGTTTAATCTTTTATGTTAATATGGGAAATTGTCTCATCTTAAGCCTCCTCATGCTGGTGCGCTGCAGACAGGGGACTAAAGCAGTATATTTACCAGAGCATGCTGACACACATTCCCGGCCTGCTGCGCAATCAGGCCAGAAGATGCAGTCCATGTCAGGGAACAGTAGGAGTCCGTATGAGTGGTTCCACTTAGCTGATGTGCTCAGCTGTGACGTCCAGAGTGCAGATGAAACTGGGGAGTTGCATGTTACTGGAGATGAGAGGTGGATCTCTGGTATCCAGATAGGATGGATCACTGTCAAACAGACTGGTGCCTGGAAGTTGCTCGACAAAGAAAAGAAAAAAAATATGAGACTGACCGACCAAACGACTGGCCAACCACATACCACTGTCTTATTAGTATTGAATGTCTAGTTGATATCTCTGTCTCTTCTCCTCTCTCTGCAAGCCAAAATGAGACAACTGTTTTGGATCGTATTGATTAATATTGTAGAGGTGTTGCTTTTTAATGTGTACCCCTGCAGGCATAAGACACCAGAGATATGGAGATGGAGATTAAGTGATACTGTGAAGTAATAGTTCATGCATCATCTTAAATTGAGTAGAAGTGAAGGCTGGTTGATGGAGCTGGGTGTTGAGCTGCAGTCATTCCTTTTGCTGTAGGTAACAGGCGCTCAGGGTCATCAGCTGGTAATCACCTGACCATCATTTCATCACCCTGACTGAAGTACACCAGCTTTATGTCGATCATTCAGCTTTAATTACCAGCGAAAATTACACATTTGGGTAATCCTGAGTTGGAAACTGGAAAGGTTGAGCTAATTAAAATAATGGACTGTGAGAATTGTCTGTGTACCAGCCATATACTGATATCATGAACCTTTTCATGGTTTAACATAGCATTACTTCAGATCAGTAAAGTCTACATTAAAAGTTTACTGTACCTGAGCTCCTTTACAGTCATGTGATGGCAAATCCTGGGTTCACTTTATTCCTCAATAATAACAATCATGATAGTCATTCTGTATATTGCCTGTGTCACAGTAGATGCATTATATCATTCAGCAGGACTGCATGGAGGATGGAGTTTTACTCATAGTCTGTAATCCATAGTCTTAACACCCGACTTTATCTGGATTGTGTTATCCATCCAGGATATAAAGGAGAGATTTCTCCATCCGCAAAATAAATAGTTCATAGCCCTCTGGTTCAGTTTGTCTGTTAGAGGCACGCATTATGCATTTTACAAGTCTGCTTTAACATTAAACAAGGTTAGGCTCAGTGATTTTACAGTTTGGTCTTATTGAAGCCTATCAATGCAAAGCATTTCTCTGCTGCTCAATATTATAGTTATACGGTACCTTCTCTGTCTTTTTATTACCCTATACAATATTTCTTTTTTGGCTCAACTGTGAGTTTATAGTATTGTTATAAAAAAAACCATTCAGAGTTATTAGTTGATTGCATTAGTTGACTCTCCTGAAACAAGAAACCAAGGTAGGATAGGACCAAGGTATGAGGCATTTAGTCAAAAAAACCCTGCCTCGTACGCTAGTACATTGCAGGAATAGTACCGTAGTATAGTGATAGTTTTGATATTTGTGTTGCTCCATAAAGGTCAATGAGTCAGATTGAAATATTTAATAGTCCTTATCATGAACAGTGAATCAAATCAAATTCAACTTTGCAGAGCCACAGAATGAAAAATGATGCCTAGATCTGGGGAAAAGGTCAAGCTGATGTGTTTCTTTGTTGAACGCAAGGATGTAACCAACAGTGACAAGAAACGGCCATTTATGGAAAAAAACAGTACACAATCAATTGCTTTCCGTTGTCAAGCTTGACGACAGCTGCTTTTCACTGTAGCGGGACTGATCGCACCACTGCAGGAAACGTAGGAGTTTTAACATGAAATGAATCAAGCACATCGTTTTTACTGCTATTATGCCATGCTCTTTGAAACAGCCTTGAAAACAGTTTTAACTCTCATCCTACCAACTTATTTATCATACAAGACTACTGACTGGAGGATAACTACTGTAAGAAACTAAGAATATAGGAATAAATATAATTTTATGATCCAAGTTAGTTTCTATACTGGAACCAGTCGGTCGGTATTCTTACTCACTTGGTTTTTATTCTTGACCCAGTCTGTGGCTATGTGGGACACAATTGGTCGCTATACTAGACCCAGTCGATTGCTATACTAGAAACTGACGGTCACTATGGGGCGGCTGTGGGGTAGAAGTGAAGGCTGGTTGATGGAGCAGAGGATAGAGCAGATCGGCCACCAATCAGAAGGTCAGCGGTTCGATCCCCGGCTGCTTAAGTCGCATGTCGATGAGTAAGACACTTAACTCCAGGTTGCTCCCGAAGGCATAGCCATTGGTGTATTTGTTTAGATTAGATCTTTGGCACCTTAGCACCCTCTATCATCAGTGTATGAATGTGTGTGTAAAAGGGTGAATCTGACATGTAGTGTAAAGCACTTTTGGTCACTATGCTAGAAACTGTCAGTTGCTATACTAGACCCAGTCAATCGCTATGCTACACCCAGTTGGTTGCTGTATTAGACCCAGCAAGTCGCTATGCTTGACCCAGTCGATCGCTATCCTACATCCAGTCAGTCACATCTATATAGGCAAATTAAGCAATTGCCTAGGACAGCATTTTAGCAAGGGCTGCAATATGTGGACTGATCCTCGTTTTTGGTGAAATCTGATTGGCTCAGTCATTTTCATCATGACCGTGACGAATTGTGACTAGTGTTGCAGGTCACCTCAGCTTGCCTGCCAGGTCTTCTTTTGATTCTGTGCAGTGGCTGTGATAAAGTGCCTTGAAGGTCTACAGCGTCATCAGGTTTTCTTTATACCACAAAAACCCTATAAGTAGCAAAATTATTATCCACAGGTTTTTGGGGTGCTTTCATTGAAGGCTTCTCCATCTCAAAGTCCCAGGATGAATTTTTGTCCCAGTCCTGTTTATGTTTCTAATAGAGGGGCGACATTAATTTTTTTTTTAATCTGGGGCAGCAGAAGTGCATCTGCTGGGGCTGCTTCCACCTACATGAAAGTCAACCTCCTCATCACTGAATGCAATAAAGATGCATGAGAAGAATCTATTGGCGTAAAAAAAAAAAAAAAAAAAGAACTGCCTGGGGATTGCATTGACGTCCATATCACCTGATTTATTTTGTGGGCAAAATTGCTATAGAGAACGTGATTCTGTGGGTGACTGTTGTTGCCATGACAGGGCTCCATTTCAACATTCAGTATCTGATTCAGGGGCCTGGCAGACTGCAAAAAACTAAACTGGTGATATGTAAAGCATTGCCATTGTGTGGGACATACTGTATGTTTGAATATAAAAAGCACCATCTCCTGTCAAAATGTCACATTTAAATAATATCACCAGTGCAAAATGGTGCAGATAGCAGACAACCACAAACAGTCCCAGATCGTTGTTATACCTGCACAGTGTACAAATATTCACCTTCAGAGCTGAATATTGAATTTCTTGAACACATCACTACACGTATCAGTGTTATTGCTGCAACTACTGGCTCCCATCCCCAACACACATCAGAAATGTATAGCACCGGCAATGTCAGGATAATCGAACCAATCTGCCCATGAAGAAAAGAGGTCAGAAATCAACAAGGCCTGTTGGAATCGATCTCCGGCCTGTTGTGCAGCCTATCGGCCCTGAAGCTGCAGTTGCTTCCATCAGTCTCTGTTGGAATGGAAAAAGGGCCACATGTTGTTAAAGAAATGAACTAAGATGGGGCTGTCAGGCATCCTGAGGAGAGAGTCGCTCTTCTTATTACCCAGGTAGGGGGACTTGGCCCATCTGGCTGGAGACCTGACTTTTAGCCACCATAGCTTTTCCACATCCACCCTGTGCTTTCTATTACAGTGACTGAACCTGCCTGTTCCACAGTAAAGCCCCTGTCTGCCAATATTTGAACATAGAAAGGAGTCGCCTCAGCCAACTGGTCCTGAGGCTGGCTGATCTTTCACCTTAAACCAGCCTCGGAGCAGTTACGCTATCACTCAGAGAATTAGACTAAACCAAATTATCGGTAAAGAAAGAAAAAATACTGGGGTTGTCAAAGTTAATGCACGAATAACTTTTAGGTTGTGGTGGGTTACAAGTGGATTTTAAAGCTGGAGTGAAGATACTGGCATCAAAGGAAATAGAAAACCTAAGGAATCCATCGGTACCAAGCATATCATACTAGCTTGTCACAAAGGAGGCTAAATAACGCTCAAAACATGCACTTTATGATAATCACATGCAGTTTGGGGCAAGTCATAGTCAAGTCAGCACACTGACACACTGACAGCTGTTGTTGCCTGTTGGGCTGCAGTTTGTCATATTATGATTTGAGCATATTTTTTGTTTTGTGTTGTTAGTTGATTTCCAGTAATAAAATATGTACATATATTTGCATAAAGCAAACATATTTGCCCTCTCCTGTTTTGAAAGGAAGTATTAAAAACTGGACAAATTTCCCTTTAAAGTACATTTTGAACAGATACAAAATGTGATTGATTTACAGTTAGTTTGCCATTAATGGACAATGGATTTTTTGAAATATTTTTAATCGATTGACAGCCCGATAAATACATCACTTGTTGGAATTATATTACACACAACACAAAGTAGAAATATGTTTGGTTGCGAACAGAGAGTAAACTGTGGTTCTGATAAAGACAGAGGTAGTGTATGAACTGAGTGACCATTTTCTGGAAATAGAGAAGGGCAGACATTTTATAACGTTTCATTTGCTTGGATCAGGCTCCCCAACATCAGACACACCAAAAGTAGATTTCCCTTCAAAAAGTCACTAAAAGAAACATGTGGGTATCTCATGCAGATATTATTCTGGTTATTGTTTTTTTTAATCTTTTCTGATGCTTTCTACTTTACTATTATTAGTAATAGTAGTAGTAGCACTTTGTTGCTGTGTACATTTTTGTATTGTTTCTTGTTTCATATGTAGAACTATTTTACTTATTTTCTGATCCTTACAATTTGCTTGTTTTGTCTTTTCTGTCATACTGATAGTTTGATTTTAAACTGTTTTAACTGTTAATGTTTTGTGTGGACCCCAGGAAGACTAGCAACCACTCTGTGGAAGCTAATGAGGATTCAAATAGAGAATAAATATTAAAATGAACACGGACAGACCGGGCCGCATGCTGGTGTAGGGTTAGCACTGTCGTCTCACAGCAAGAGGGTCTCAGCTTTGAATAGTGTGTGGAGTTTAATGTTAACATGCCCCCCCAACAGGGTTAGACCTGGCTGTCCAGACAGGCTGTGCTGTCATTGTGATGATGGAGAATTACTCTCTCTAACATGACAAACTACAGAAATGTCAGGGAGGAATTCTTCACACAATTTGAAAATAATTGCCTGGTTTCTGAAGTCTGACACAAAGGTAATGAAAAGAAAGTATATGGAGCGTTGGCTGCTAAATATGTCACTTCCTGCCACAACAAAAGAAACAATAAGATGTACTTGTCCTGATTACCACCACCATCACCTATACTTGTAATTCATTGTGTTTGATTACATAATATTGTTATTAAGTTTCTTCTTCTGCTGCTTCTTATTCTTATTTTTTATTCTTATTATTTTTTGTTAATTTCATTTCAGAACCGTATTTGTGCTTTGGAAATGCATGTCAAACGTCATGCCAGTAAAGCTCTCTGTGTCTCACTCTCTGTCCCCTCTCTCTTCCACCTCTGTCTTTTTCCATCTCTCCCAGGGCAATTGATCTCCTTCTCTTGTCTCTTTTCCCTGCAGCTGCCACTGCCCTACTATGAGGGTATGTTTAATTAGAACGGGTGATGAATGGTCTACTGTCCTGACTCAGAAAAGAAGCATACGGTCGAAGAGAGAGAGAGGGGGAAGATGGCAGAACATTCAGCAGAGAGGAAATGATTTGGATAAAGTGGGATGTTATTACGTTCAGGCTGCAGCCTGCTTCAACTCTTTCAGATTCTTGAAATAGACATGAATGTGTGATGTTTGGTACACCCTTAGTTTGATGGTTTTCAGTGCTGAAAATCATCAGAAACAGAATTAAAACCAAAGTGTATTCATAACATTTCAAGTCTTAATTTCAGATATACTGTATATACTATGGTAAACGTAATATGTATACAGCCATCACATACAGTATACTTACAGTATATCCAAGTGGATGGAGTATTAAATGTGAAAGGCATAATAGGGTGTCTAGATGGTTATATGTGTTTATACATCCACTCATCAGAAAAGGTTAAATTTTTTGTAAGCCTCAAAACAGAGCGATGAGGAGATACAGTAGTCCTTTTCTCTCAGAACACTTGAATTACAATACGCTGAAAAGATATTATTAAATTTTTGCCCAATGATACCAAAAACGCCTGCCTACTACAGGTTTGAGTATGGAGTACTTGAAAAAGAGCGTGGTTTGGGTTAAAATAACAACGGAAGTCATGTAAAACTTCAATATAGAAGTTACATGACAAATAAATTAACAATGACTTCTGGTCTGTTTTTTGATCCTCCCGATCTCCTCCCTCTGCAGTGTTCGCTGCTCTTTATACTTCCTTGTTCACAATTACATGGATAATATATGAACTGAATTCATGGGATATATATGAATTACAGTGCATTACTGTTTGTAGGTACAGCTACGAACGGTGTAACGGTGCAATGTGTAACATCCAAACCTCAACAGCGAGCAGGCTACTGCAACAAACATCTTAATTCATCTGGCTTTAATTGCGCTCATATATCTGTAATGTGCGCTGAGTTTAACATGTCTTTCCTGTATATGTAGAAACAACATATGTTGAGTGATATCTATGGGAGCATAGTGTTGTGCCTAACCGGTTAGGCCTCTGTTTTTTTTTTCCTCAGTGCCTTTTTAGGTGAGCCCTAAATGCTCAAGTTTAACTTACAAGTCGCCTTACAAACCCATCCCTTTTCCACTGTAGCATCATAGCTGTATCTCCTTGGAAAGGGCCACCTGATAACCCCTCTTTTAGACCCCTTGGCAGCAAACCTCAAGGAGGGAAGGGAAGGAAAACTGAACAGTCTGTATCACACTGATGTGACTGGACTTGAATTTGAAAGTCATGTGCAAAAAATAATTCTAATTTTAAGCCGTAAGGTGTTTTGAAGAAAGCATGTAAATGTTGTCCAAACCAAGTAGCTTGCACTCTGAATATAAAATACCTGGTGGAACTGCCTGTCCTTCTCCCACACTGTGCTGGTCAGTGTGGAAACATCTGACTCAATATTCATGTGATTGCATCAATTAGACATAAAATTACAAATGTAAGCTACTGAAATTTAAAAACAGACCTCTTGTGATCTTCTAGACCGGTAGCATGCCCATGAACAAAACAACAATGTGATTCAGTACCTTGTTCCCCAGATTAAACATTCACATTCAAAATATGTCCCACGTTCAGATAAAAAGCAAAGTAAATTATTGACTTGCTTTGATTTAATTTATTTTTGTAACCCACGTTTATTTTCAGCGGATGATTTTGTGTCCTGATGTTCATAAGGTGACACACAGTTGCTGCCTATGAATATTTGCGTTCTCCTCAGCTCATATTTTAACACTGACTTTGTATGCAGTCACTCCACATCTGAATTTCATTTTACGTTTCATTCCTTGGAGCTGTGTAGTACAACCAATTCCTCTGCTGCTGCCCGCTGAGCAGGGTTAGGGTGACATTACAGCAGCTGGGGGCCTTGCTCAAGGTTGAGTGAATGGCACTGATGGTGGTAAGCATTACTCAAGCACTATCTCTGCCCACGTTTTCCCAGCCAACCCAAGGCGACCTTTGAACAGGCTGGTCTGCCTAATCCCTCGGCTAACACATTCTTCTCGCTCACATTTGAACCAGGGTCATCCGTTTGGGGGATATGCCTGCTGCGCCATCACCAGTTCATTTCTCTGGTAACAAATAAATACACTCACAACACGATCACACAGTTTTACTTTAATAATTTGTAGAAAACGTGTGTAATGTAATTCATAATTGTAAGTTAATGAGCCTTATTATACACACATTCTGTGGCGGGGTTTGAGACTTCGCTCTGTAGCATATATCTCCATTCTCTCTGATGATTTATGGATGCTATTTGTTAAAATAGTGAGCAGATGTTCCTAATCTCTAAGGGCACTCGTGTTTTGAATTATTGTTATATGGTATCAAGTGGATTTAAACACACAGTGAGCTAGACAGTTGGATTTGAAGTTTCTAACACTAAGTAAACATAGAAAGCCATGTCTAGTGTCCTCATGAATAGTAACATATCTGCTATTCGATCCACTGAAATACTCAGTGTCTCCCAGCCAGCTTTTGACAGCTGGTAGTGTGAGAGAGGAGGCCAAGTTCAACAGCAACACAAATAAACAATCATTTTGTGCAGCTTTGCAAAGTGTTTTTAAATTGCACTCGTATTTAGGTCTGAATTTGCATGTGGCATCTGCAGCTGTTGCTGCCAGCTTTGATTTGGGTGCTATATAGTATGGACTGTACATCTCTGCTGCTATTTGAATATAACAAAGGTTTCACTGTTAGCTTACTCCCCTCCATACATGCCAGCCCTCCGGATTTTCCCAGGAGACTCATGTTTTTTATTGCCTTTCCCGCTTTCCTCCCAGGGGGTCACAATTCTCCCGTATTTCTCTCAATATACGTTAAATTTTCACACTTTTTTTTCTTTTTGATATCTTAACCTGTTTCTGGCTTTGTACAGCATCTATGGGCTCTACTCTTTCCACTCGGACGACAATACAGCGACACCAAATGTAGTTTCCCAGCGGAAGAGAGCAGTCAATTCTCACAGCATCACAGCGTGCAGCGCCCAAAGTTGGGCTTTGCAAAAAGCCATTGTGGAGCCACGCAAGCCATTGGAAATAATGGATTTCAGAACACAGTGGTGCCATTGTCCCGTTGTCCTACTGTGTCTGAAAGGACCTTCAGTGAGTCAGAGATGGAGGGAAATGAAGAGTCTAGGGAAAGACATACCCAAGCAGGGGTAAACAATGAGTAAATGAATAAATAAAATCTGATCAATATTGGTTTATACCAGCAATTCACACAAGATTACCAGAGGGGCGAATTATTACATTTTCTTTCCTGAGAATTAAAAATCAAATTCAAAGTTTAACATAAAAAATGTTGTTGTAGTTTGCTTATTATTTTATAGTTACCAAAATGCAGAAAACAAAATCTCTGAAACTCAATTTTTTTCCCCAGAACCCCGCTTTGGTTTTGAAATCCATCCTTGGCAAGCACGCTCTGTTACAATATAGACACACATATCCATTTGAGCCAATCAATCACTCGCTCAAGTATAGACACCCTAATATAGACGATGCTTCAAATGCTTCTCTGTGACTGCCAAGATATCAATACAATCAACACTCATTATAACTTCATGGGAGGTACATGACATGGCCGAGGCCTAACCATTCACCATCCTCTCCTCTGCATTCAACCAAACGATTTCTTCCCTTCAATCCAGGAAGCCAACATCATATAGTGGATGACTGTCACTCTTTGTAATGTTACTGACACTGAGATTAGACCTTCATGTACTGTCTATGTTGTGTAACATGACAGGACATGTGACAAATCTTGCATATTCATCAAATCTACACAAAAAAATAACTGTTTATATATATGATTTTAATGCGTCACTTCACCCTAGGTAGTGCTATAAAACACACAACGTCAAAGACAATAGGTCATATCCAGTCATATTTATATCCAATAAATAATGATGATGTTTCAGTTGCCAGGAAATCATGGCGTATGTCATGTAACAGCTGGTGATATATAATGGTGGTGTATCCCTCTTCGTCTGAGTGTGGCATCTCATCCCTCATTCAGCGCCTCTCTCAACTTGCACAGTTACATGGCCACACTGATTCCACTCCAACCAACATGGCACACAGATGTGCACAAACCTCCCTCCTGGGGTGATTGAAATTAATGGTCAAGCCCGGGAGCATGAGAGAGGACAGGTCTGAAAGATTTACTCTCCCTCTCGCTGCCATAATTCTCCGCCTCTCTCGGCGTCCTCTGGTGCTATGGTGATGAAGGCATGATGAGAGGAAGCCTCTTTTTCATTTCTGTCCTATCAGCAGAGTGTTGCCGCCAGCTTTTCCAGCTGCCATAAAGCCTGCCTGCAGGTTCCTCTGCTGGATTTGACTGCTGACTACTGATTTATTCAGAAACAAAGCTGTTGCACCATTGATTTGTAGTATATTACAGCATGCGTTATATGGAATTCATTGGAAAATCTGAGCCATAATCAGCAGTAGATTAGCTATGCATTCTTCTTACCTGGCAGTCTGCTCATTATTCATCATAATAGCATTTCATCCTGAATGAAAAACTTGTCATGTTAAATACTTCATGTGATCTATTTAAAGTCTTTACATTCCAGAGGTATGTCAAGACTTCATTTTCAGAAATAAGTAGAGCTGTCAATGCTAAAATGTCATAATAAAATGGCTAAAATGGCATTTGTTTAAATGCCACTAATTTTTATAACGCACTAATGCAACTTACTATTTTTAGGTTGCGGCGGGCTCAGCGAAGAAGGCTAAATTATGCTAAAAACTTGTAAATGTTGGTAAGGAAAAAATGGCATTGAGGTCCATTGACCTCTGACCTCAAGACATGTTAATGAAAATGGGTTCTCTGGGTACCCACGAGTCTTCCCTTTACAGACATGCCCACTTTATGATAATCACTTGCAGTTTGGGGCAAGTCATAGTCAAGTCAGCACACTGACACACTGACAGCAGTTTTGATCACAATTAACTATGGACAATCATACAATTAATTGTGAATAAATATTTTAATTGATTGACAACCCCAGAAATAAGCTTTTATATGTGGCTACAGCACAGCCTTAAAAAATCTGTTGACAGGTTTCCTTCTATAATAAATAAAAACAAGTTATATGTGGAATCGTGAAGGGATCTTTAGACATAGTGTTATGGCAATATTTACATATCCAAGCTGCATGGCACATACAACATAAGTGGTGGGAGTGTTCAGATTTTTGTTGCATCTGACAGCAGTATTGACGGGTCAACCCAGTCTCCTTTGTTGTCCTCCTCATTGACAGCAAGGTTACTTGGGATGCATTGCTAGAGTCTGACAGCTGTCTGCTCCCTGGCACCTTTCAGCGTGCTGCTCTCCCAGAGGCACCCGGAGGTGCAGAGGATGTGCAGTGCACATCTGACTATCAGGGATAATAGGGCGGGTGGGACCCTCACCAGGCTAGCAGCGTCAACAGGGAGTTGAAGTGATGGACACACATGCAGGTGTATGTCGGTGGAGGTTGGTGAGGCTTCTTTGGATGTTGTAATGTGACAACTTCACAGCGCTGATTGAGGTGATTTTCATGTTTCAAAGGTGCAATCCACACGAGTTTTATGAGTATTTATATTCATTGCAGTGATTGAAATCAAATTATAAAGAACTTGATTATTGTATTTGCTGTGTAGGCCTGTCGGTAGCATATTTCACATATATATGATTGACCTTTTAATTCATGGTAATGTAATGTCAGAAGTGGCTAATGTGGCAACTCCGGGGTCTGAAAAGTGAAGCCAATGTATAGAAGTCTGTGAGAAAATAACCCTATTTCTCACTTGATTTATTACCTCAGTAAACATTGTAAACATGAGTTTATGGTCTTAATCACTAGTTTCAAGGCTTCTTCAATACAGCATGATGTTCATTTAGTAAGAGTATGCCTTAGGGAGAGGCTAACTTGTTATTGATAGGTTTCTACCACGGCATTGGCATTGGGCGAAGGCAGGGTACACCCAGTCCATCACAGGGCACATAGAGACAGACAACCATTCATGCTCACATTCACACCTATGGGTAAGTTAGAGTTATAAATGAATCTAAACTGCATGTCTTTGGACTGTGGGAGGAAGCCGGAGAACCTGGAGAAAACCCACGCTAACACAGAGAGAACATGCAAACTCCACACAGAAGAGCCCCAAGCTATCCACTGCACCGCTGCGCAGCCTGTGTTTTCAGTTCATGAAAGTTAATTCTAACCTTTTTGGGCACCTTAAAATGTCTTATTCAGTGTTCGGTTATACTTAACCCCACCCTGTTGTGTCACTTCTGGTTGCAAATAACCAGATACCAAGTCCACTTCTTATGTAGCCTACAGTCTATGGGTTGAACATTAAAAGCTTCCCATGCTGGATTACTAAATCTCATTTGATACTAACGCTCCACATTACCATGTTTTTCCAAATACAATTTTGTTATATATATATATATATATATATATATATACGTATATATATATAAACGTATATATATATATATACGTATATATATATATATATATACGTATATATATATATATATATACGTTATATATATATATATATATATATATATATATATATATATATATATATATATATATATATATATATATATATATATACTGTGTTGATGAGCATAACAATGATGCCAGGAAGATAGTAACAGCCAGTGTACTATTTCCTACAGACACAATGAATCATTGAAGCATTCAGGAGGTGTGAGTCGAGTACAGCCTGTCAAAGCTGCAACAACTTGTCTTACTTGTCAGCATTTGTTGGTGTTTTGTGGGGTGTATTGAGAGAAGTAAAGCCTACTGTTGCTGCTGAAAGACTGTCTTGCTGGAGAAAGGCTTGTTGTACGTGCATTCTATCCTGAGGTGGTTGTTTTGAGGATTGAACTTGCTGATGTGGGACGCAGCTGATGCATTTGTTCCTCAACTGTCTGGCCAGGCGGATCCCTTTACAATACTGTACCACAGCTTTAGCAGCTGGTCTACTGTATGTTTCTCGCTCCTCCAGACTGACATTATCACTCAAAACAAGAGACCCCAAACTCCACTGCTAGTAAGATAAATGGCACTCATACTGAAAACAAACCAGTACACTTTGATAGACAGTGCCGTTCAGCCCAAATGCATGTCATGAAAACTGAACATCTGTCCAATTGATTAAAAAAAGTAAAGTATTTTAGCGTACTTAAAATAAATTATCCTCAGCAGTACTGGAACCAACACAACGGCAATAATTAAACAACATATATGGACTTTTAATGTACAGATTACTACGAGTGATAGAGTGTTATCCATAAGATACGGCTCTAAGAAAAAGATTGGTTGTTTGTATGAACCTTTACTATGATCTTTTCCAGCTTGCTCGCGGCAGGGCCTGTGGATTTGGTCCCTCATTTCTTACACTGTAATTGCACCAAGAAGGATGGCTGGGCGATATGGCTTATGACTAATAATATGATATTTTTAGGCTATATCGTGATATATGTATGATATACTGTATATCTCAGTGTTTTCATTTTTTCTCTAAAATAACAGTTACTGCCCTATGTCCTTTCCTGCACCCTGAGATCCTTGGATGCATCATTCCTTGCGGCTCACAGATCCAGATACATACTTAAAGGTTTGCAGTCAGGGCTCGTACCTGCCTGAGGAGATCAGGACTGCAAACTCTGTGTCGTCTTTCAAATCACTTTTAAAATCACGCTTTTTTTAGAATAGCTTTTCTGTGATATTATATCTGTTTTTTGACATTTTAGGTAGTATTACTCTCTGGGTTTTTATGTGTTTGGTTATTGGTTTATTTTGTTATCCTTGTTTTTTAAGTGGGCTTTGTTTTTATTGTAAAGCCCTTTGTAATTGTGTTTTGCAAGGTGCTATATAAATAAAGTTTATTTTGTTGTTTATTATTATTACACCTTTAAACTGCATATGACAATTAATAAATTGCAAACTGCCAAGTGGTGTAACTATGTAAAATTTGTGTTTACTGTAATTACAGCCCATTGACTATTCCACAGTGTGAGAGTGAGTGTTAAATACTTTGTGAGAAGATTATTATGAACCATTTTTAGCCCACCACAGAGGTAAAGTCATATTCATTCCATTTTACTTTACTTGAAATGTACCAAATTGCCAGTGAGCGCTACAAGGCCTCTCTGAGAGCTAACCTTGCTCCGTGCAGACTCAGCTTATATACATCTTTCTATTAGAGCCTGTGAAAATCGGGCAGTGTTTTAAAGGAGGGATTTGTGGGGCTTTCAGCAACTCATCACCCTGAGAAGCCCAATAATCCATGTTGTTTAGCCAAAGAGGACTTTTGGCACAACCTCCCACTTGGTTGCAAAGCTAATGCAAGAGCTGGAGCATTATTCTGAGGGCTGATATGTTTCGCTCTTTTATTTGTTTTCCCCTTGTGGTGTAAATAACCCAATTATGCTAATAGGTATACCTTTGGATGCATACATAGTTGGCTCAATATGATTCTGGGAGAGCCTCTATTTCTGAGGCTGCTACATTCAAAAAAGTGAGAAGCCCACTTTTCTTTTCATTTCTTTTTTTTGTTTTACACATGCTCTGCAAAGATGCACATAGCAAATCAATAATTAGGCACCACATCCATATCAATTCATCTAAGAGCTTTCCCAGATTGCATAGAGACAAGAGACATCATTTTAATTGTAACTGTATCAATTTAATTAATACCTTGTGTACATAATTGTTTTCTTTTTAATGAGTATGGTAATGTGACTGTCAGTATATTAAGATTATTTTGGATTTACAGGCAGTGTAGCAACTGTCAGTGAAAAAAGCAGCTAAGAGGTCTTGTAGGCTCTTAACTGTGACATGCTCATACAAATCCATACCGAAGTCCTGAAGCATTTTGTGCTATTTATTAAACCAAAAGACTGACAAGCCTTTGCTGCACTGGAATAAGTAGGACATGACAGTCAATGAAAAATTTTGGATCCTGGTTCCTCCTCTTTGTCTGAATCACGTCACATAAGTGAACAATCATACTCGTGCCGAAATCACATGTTCTGCATTACAATGTGTACTATCATTCAACATATTTTTACAGTAATAAACAGTAGTATATATCTTTTCGGATGCACTAAGCAGTAATTTACATCGTCACTTCTTGAGAGTCTCGTTGTCAGTTTGAGATGTGTAACTATGGTAACCCATGGTAACCTGTGCTGACTTCATGTGATCAATACTATGATTTGTGAGAATTAAAGTCTGAACTAACTAAAAAACTATATTATGCGTAGCAAAGTGAAATCTTACTCAACACTACAGCTGAAGCCTTATGATAGTACAGAGCTGTCTATAAACATCTGCTATGAACATTGTCATCACTACCACATTGCATTGTGGGATATTATACGATATGCTGGTGTAGTGTCCAGCGTTGTACTGTAATATTTCACTGGAAACAGTATGCAATTCACATACTATTGGTTTCATACTAAGGTTTTGGGCATACTAAAAAATCTTGCTCTGTTTTAACATACTAAATAGCATGTTAGTTCAGAAATTTCAGACATAACCATAATAACCAAAAAGAAAGCGTGCAGCCTAACCTATTTCTAAGCTACCTTTTTAGAAAAAAATACTTTTTGACCAGTTGGTTTGACCGGGTTTTAGATGTGTATGTCATTTATAAGTAGTTTCATTCTGACTTTAAGTCACGCCATAGCACTGAAATCGCTCTTTTAAGAGTTTTTAATGACATTCTAACTGTTGACTCAGGGAGCTCTTATTCTAGTGCTTTTAGACTTGACTGCAGTTTTTGACACAGTGGATCATGGGAACATTTCATCATACCTTTAACACTGTATAGGCATTAAAGAGACAGCCCTAAAATGGTTCCAGTCATCTGTAAGGTGGGAGCTTTTCAGTTCAACTAGACAAATGGTCCTCTGCTGCAGCACCGCTGACCTTTGGGGTTCCTCAAGGCTCCATTCTGGGCCCAACCCTTTTTTCTGCTGCCCTTGGTGGCCATTTTTAAGAAATAGAAATAGAATATTCCATTACATTGTTTTTCAGATGATATCCAAATATATAGTATTTAACCTTAAAAACAACTAGTAAAGACTCATTGCAGCCTTTCTTTAACTGTCTACATGATATCACAACTTGAATGGATCTAGATGTCTTCAGTCTTAATGATAATAAGACTGAGATCATTATTTTTGTACCCGGAACTATTAGACGACTTGCTTGGTATTCTTGGCCAATTGGCCTCTCAAAAACAGACGTGTTAAAACTCTTGGTGTAGATTTTGACAAACAAATCAGCTTGGTGGTTGGCTGGGCTTTTTTCGGTTAAAGCTTTTGTCCAAATTAAAGGCCTATCCGTCTCCTAGGGATCTTGAGAGAGTTACCCATGCTTTTATTACCTTTCGGTTAGACTACTGTAATGTGGGAGTCGAACAGTTGTCTCTTCACCGGCTCTTCACCAGCTTATTACAAAATGTAGCTGCTCACTGTCTGACTGGAAAAAGAAAACGTCATGTATCACCAGTTCTGGCCTCCCTCCACTGGCTTAATGTCCACTTCTGGATTGATTTTAAGATTTTGTTGCTTGTTAATACAGTTTTAAATGGGCTGGCACCACCTTATCTATCAGAAATATTGCACCTTCATACTCCAGTCAGAGCACTGAGGTTTACCAATGAGTTGCTCCTGGATGTCCCCAGAACAAGACTCAAAACAAAGGTTCCCCGAGTCTTTGCGGTGGCCACTCCTAATCTCTGGAACGGCTTACCTCTCCATATTAAAACTGCTTCGACTGTAGAATCATTTGATTCGCTGCTGAAGACTCACCTCCTCTCGCTGGGATTTGATTAAATCTATTTTCTGTTGTGCTGCTACCCTTTTACTGCTGTTATTTGCACAGTATGGTTATTGTTTTTAACTCTGCTCTTATTGTTGCTTGCTTTTGTGTTAATTTTTATTATGCACATGTTCAGCACAGGCAATAATAAACAGCATAGGCTAAATTCACATTTGGCTCCTATACAGGCAGGACGTACTTAGTGAGGTTGAACTAATCCACCTCCCCTCCCGCCCGTCCTTTGTGTCTTTCCGCTCTTTATAACAAGTCACCACACTTTGGCAGACTTTCTTTGAACCTTTTCCTGTTGCCGTTCATGGGTTTACATTGCTATCAATGGAAAGCCGGGTGCATCTCATACTGATGCTGAAGGTGCCCTGTGCAGCAGTCTCACAGGCCGACAGCGTGGGGTGGGTGTTTGGTTCTCTGTATCAAAGTATTACCAGTAATGAACAGGAAATAGTAACAACAGATGTTTCACAAATATTATGGTGATAATAAAAACGTAGCCATAAGTAGCATATTAATGAAGTATTTGCGAGTAATCTTAACACATGACTCATTTTTAACAATAAAAAGTATCTGTATTGATATTGGTGATTATGCAAACTAAATTTTCTTGTATCCCTGACAGGAACACACATAATTAGATTTATGTCCATACATCTATTGCCCCGGTGCATGCTGGGAAGCTCCCCCACACACATGCTCCTTGGGATGTTACAATATTTTGTACGTCAGCACATTTCATTTTTTTGGCTCTTAGGATCCATGCTTGAAGGGATGAAAAAAAATGTTGCCCTGACTGTAAAGAAATTAATTTATGAATATTCAAGTCAGCAAAAGTGCTTTTGTAGACGGCAAACCAAAACACATAAAATAGAAAATGCACACAAACACATTTCAGTACGTGTCCTGGCTTTTATATCCGAGCATGAAACCCTCGGTTCTTCATTAGCCTGTTTTATCAGCCAGCTCCTCTATGATTGCTCAAAGCTACTCAGTGGACATTACTTTTGAGTGCAATCACTGCAATATTTAGAGTTTTGTTGAGGCCCTGAAGTGCTTACGCTTTGCCAAGAAAATAAGCCAGGGGACACAATGGCATTATATGTGCGAAGGTCAGCTTGTTAACCAAAGTAATTGGATTTTGCAACCCTCTCTGGGTGATGTGAGCCTTTAGCCTGCTGTTGCTGCTCAGTCTTTCCCTGACTTCAATTTTGGTATTGATTGATCTTTCATTAGGATTCAGAGTGAAGACAACGGCAGTCAAACTCACTACGTGTCATAAAGCGCGCCGACATCTTGATTAATCAGCATTTATTGTAGATATACATGAAGAATCAATTAACATCTTTGTCGACCATACCGTGGTGCAGAATCCTGGATCATCTGTGGTGACTGCACCAGCATACAACCTTAAGTCACGGTGTAACTGCTCAGCTGGTTTCACACTAATTATTAAGTATTACAATGTAAGCCATCATAATTGCAGGAGTAACATAAAGCCTCAGCAGTCAGACTTTTCCACATTTTAAAGTTGGCTGAAAGGTAGACTTAATCTGTTTCGGGCAGAAAGGAAAGTGACGGAATGGCTGGAAAGGAAATATCAATAATTCACAATGTTGAAATGTGAAAAGTTAGAGTCATGGCCTGCAAAAGAAAGAAAGAGAGAGAGGAAGCTGATGTTGCTCTGGGCTGTTTTCAGCAACTTTGGATAACTATTCATCAAACAGCTACAATAAGCTACAGTATGAGAGGCACAATAAAGACCTGCAGAGAAAGAAATAATCGTTTGAACTTTGAGTGAAATGTCTCTTACTGCTGAAACAAACCTGCTGTCATTATATAATCTTTATATGTGTGTAAACAACCTTATTGAATTTAAGTAGCAAAGCTTGTTTCATTAATATCCATTTGTTTTGTTGGGTATAATGTTTTGAGGAGCCAGGGTGACCAGGTGTCCCACTTTACGAGGGACTGCACAGCATTTTTATCTCAGTTACTGTTGTCCCACATTTCCATTGGCTCGAGTTTTCAAGAGTCAAACCGCTGCAGGACAGATGCTTTTCTAAAATCTGGCTTTTATCCAGTGGCTGTGAAGAAAGCAGGGAAGGCTGTCATCACGGGACTGTGAAACTGGGTCAAGTGCAGGTTGACCCGTCAACATCTTCAGAGTCACCGCAAACTCACAAACTATGAGGATTTAAGGCGAATATGATGGAAACTACCACAAAAACAAAGAATGCAACTACAACACAGACCACTTAGAAGTGGGTGAAACTGGTGGAAGACGATTCTCAGAGTTTTTATTTATTTAAAATTTGCCAGTTATTTTTCAATTTCACACAAAGGGAATACAGCTGGTCATGTGAGTCACAAAAGACGTTTGGCTCAAAAAGATATGTGCCCATCCATGGAGGCATTCTGGCAAACATAGAGATGTTATGAGGTAAGGGGCAGAAGACAAATGTTAATTTTTAAATTTAGACATTTTATCAAAATTATGGACTATCTCTCAGCATTGGTAATGTGTCCCATAAGAAATATACTCTCTGTCCCACATTTGACTTGTTGGCATCTGGTCACCTTGTGAGGAAACATACTGTTTGTTGTGGTCATGGGTCATTGTGAGCCGGCTGACATTAAAAGCTGTTGGCCACAGCATAAGTTGGTCTTAAAGGTAGAGTTGGCAAAGATTTTAGTTTTATTAGTTGAAATAGATTCTCAGCAATCGATAAATCAAATGATCTGACAAAAAAATGAAGAAGAAAAAAAAACTAGTATCTGTATAGTATCTATCTCTTGTCGCAGGACTGTAATAAACCTGTCCAATCATTTCATTCAGCCTGCAAAAGATAAAAGAAGTTAGAAAAGAGCTGTCAGCGCTGGGCTTGGTTTTTCGGTTGGTTCATTTCATTTGGTGCACTCTTGCTAGTTTCTCAAGATCACTGACCCTGCCTTAAACTGAAGACAGAGGTAAGGAAAGCACTGAGCATGTATACCCCTTCCAAGGCTGCACAGTCCTTTTAAATGTATTAATCTTCAAAACAGACATTTATACCCATATACACACTCAGATACTGGGAGCAGGTTGAGGTTCTTTGCTCAGGGTCATTTAAGGAGCTGGAAATAAACCGCTCGCCAAACCCAAGCAATGTTCACTTTGTCATTTTTTTTTTTATTTAGTCTTTTTAGTCAGCCTCATCCTGTTTTTTTTGTGAAGTTTTAGGTTGCAAAAACTCTGGGCACTTTAGTTTTATCTTCGGCAAAGAAAACTGCAGCTATTTTAGTGTAATTTGGGGCAAGGTCATTCATTGCATGTGCGCATTCGAAGCATTTGGTTGTAACGTTAGTTTATCCAGCAGTCTGCAGCAAAAGTTGACTGCTGGCAATAAGCTGCAGCCTATAAAAGCCCGCTGAGGACGACATACTTGACTGCTGCTGCATTTAGCGCTTGTATATTCAAAGTTTGAAAATACTGAACGTGTCCAAATTGCACCAAATTCAACACAGAACTCCAGCAATACACCCACCAAGTGTGAAGTAGATCGGTTGAATGATTCTCAAGATATGCAGAAGACAGGCACACAGACAGACAGAGATACCTTGCTTTATATTTAGATTTCCATAATGTCTTTAAAATCATGTCAGATTATGTAAAATAGGCCAAGATCCCTCAAAGAAAAAGCCAAATGAAATTAGTCTCTTGTGCCTCACAGTTCAGGAGTTCAGGAGCACTAAATAATGAAGTGTTCTTGAGCTATGTGATAATAAGTCTCCTCATGCATCTTGCACTCTGCTCTCCCTCCAGTGAACAGTAACATTATGCAAACTGCAGAGCTACATTCACATATAACTGGTAGTAGCCTGGAAGAAGCAAACTATTGACCCTGCTGCTACGATGAGGAGAGCTATGAATGTGGATGTCATGATTTCAAAATTGTCTATATATAGTGAATGTTGACAGCAAATTTCTTTTTCATTCTTTTGACTGAAACATCTCTTCACTTACAGTTTCATGCAGTAACATCAATAAAATTGATATAATCAAAACTTAAATTTAATCCTACCTCAGGCTCTAAACCTGCAAGTCCCAAGGTTCTCCTGTACAAATCCCAGTTAAACCCCAGGCTTCGACCCAGCCGTCTTGCGCTACGCATAAAAGAGAGGAAGCATCTGTCTGAAGCAGGCAAAGACTCCAGAAGTTAAAGCGATTTTTAAAAAATAAATAAATCCCTCAGACTCAAGAGTAAAAACAGGTTCAGAAGAACAATGTATGCCAACTAGTAGCAAAATCAGCAGTTTGCTATCCAGATAAATTACCGTTAAATTACAATAAAATCATTGTGTTGCTGTTATGAAACAAGATCATAGCCATTTGACAGCAAAAGCATTTTGCTCATTATATAGAAGAGTAAAGCAAGTAGTACTGTGTTCAGATTGCTAACGATAACAGTAGGAAAGTGCAACCTTAGATGTTGTGCCATTTTTGTAGTTAAATTGAAGCTGTTGAAGAATGAAAGTGTTAGATCTCAGTTTTAAACACAAACACTGTAGAATTATGTGCCTGAAAGAAAGTCAGTCACTCCACACAGACTTGTCCATTTAGACTAATGCAAGCTGAAACATATCCAGTCCAGTCTATCCTGACATTATTTTTCCTTTCAATCATTCAATCAAAAAAAAAAAAAAAAGGTAAAATTTGGCCAATGTGAGTAAAAAAACAGCTTTTTTGGCAGCTGCACTGGGCTCTGTGGTGCACCCTCTCTGTCACAGAAATATTACCCCATGTGTCAAATCACAAAACAAGACGAATATCTCACATTAAGGTATTTCTGTGCTGCACTAGAGATGGATGGAGGTGCTTCTTAAACACATGAGTTTGGATGAGTCACTCACCAAAGAGAGATGGGTTTTCAAGTCACTCAAGTCACCAAGTCAGCCACCCATGAGCTTGGTGAACATCCCCCATTGGCCCCAGTGCCCATAGAGCTTGTATGAGCTTCTGGTTTAGCCGTCCACTAAAATGAAAGGGATAAAATAGATGAATAATGCTGGTTTCTAAGATTTTCTAAATGTTATCGGACCCCGTGAATCAAATTCTGATAGTGAAAGAAGTAATTTCACAGGCGTTGTGATGCTTTAAAAAAACTGTAAACTGTAAAAAGAGTCGTCGGTTGCTAACTTCTTTCACATCACTATGCTGTGCTGGATTCTGAGGTCATCCCAAAGCATAGCTAGAATGGTTGTTTTTCTGACAGACAGACAGACAGACAGACCGAGAGTCTTGAGAGTGCGAGGCTGTATGATTATCAAATGAAGGGCAACCCCAGCTCAAACTCAGAGAACCCCTTCCTGCACTGCAGAGCCTTCAGAGGGCCAAACAGCTGCAGTCTGGGGTTCTGACTAGAAGAGATAAGGAGGCACTCTGCCAAAAGCACTCAGGCTGGTATAAAACGCTGTGGACAGTACACAGTGTTCTACAGGTCTCAGTGAAAAAAAAGTGGTGGTTTTGGCAAGTTCCCACTGCTAGCTGCAGAGGAATTTTGTATTTTTGAACTTTTCCTTGTAATGGCTTTTAGATAACAACGTTAAAGCAGATGGTACCCACCCCCGTCCCCCCGCCTCCCACACACATACATGAATATAATATTGAATAGGCAAGCCTATTGTTATTCAAGTGTCCTACATAATGTCAATGCAACTCACATGGGCTTCTGAAATATATGCATTATATACAGGAGAAAAAATGGAAAGCAAGCAAACATATGTAGGCCCAGCACTGTATGTCAAAACACAGAATGCAGCATACACTTTAAACATACATCCTCTCATAAATTGATGGTTTTGATCATTTGACTTTTCTAACAGAATCTTAAAATAACTAACACTGTAGTACACGTTGCTCAGTGGGACATGAAGCCAAAATGGCTCAACTTCCGTCTGGAAAAGTACCCAGATCTTCTGGGTCTTCCGGGTCTTATTTGGTCCTACTGCGCATGTCTGATATGCGCAGTAACGTCTGCTCAGTCGCATGACTCAGTCAGAGGATCCAAACTTCACAGCTTGTGCTGTCATCACGGTCTGGGTCTCCATAGGCATAAATGGAGGAAGGAAATAACTCAGGATTTAGCTATTAGTGCGTTTTACAACTTTTAGGACCTAATGATTTAAATAAGGGCTATTAGAGTGTTTGTACTGGGGAGTTGGTTTACCTCAAAAAAAAAAAAAAAAAATCTGCTGAGTTACAGACATCTCTCTCTTAGTGTAATCGGAAAAAGTATTTTTGGGCCCAATAATGTCACGTGACAGATGCGGAAGTGGTAGTGCCACATTTGTTCACTATGAACTTTGGGATGAACAACCAGCACTCTTCCTGAGGGCTTGGGCCAAACTGTGTAATTACAATTTCTGGGTCGGTCACGTGACTTTGCTGCCACCACTAGAGGGTAGAAAACACTTATGACTTTAAATTTAAATACACAGATCAGCACCTCCTAGCATCAATATAGAGGAAGACTCAGCGACTGACATGCTTAAATAATACATATCAGGTTGAACAACTGGTAAATAAAATGGTCTGTTGCTAACATGACCTTTGTATTTAAAATCAGGAGTTTTAATGCCCTCCAGTGGTCACAGGTAGGAACTGCATCATAAAATTTGTCAAACTAGCGCCATTGCCAGGCTAATAAAACAGTAGGTATCAATACTGATTAAATTTATTAGAGCAGCCAGGCAGCTGTGGGTGGGCCTTGCATCTCGTTTAGACTACCTGATGGGTCAGATTTTTTAGTGGCAGCACATTTTGTAAATAGCAGATCGCAGCAGCTCCTTCTATGCTCCAAATCAGGGTACAGCTGGTGTCTCTGATTGCACGTGGTGACAGCAGCTGGTGAAAACACAAACAGAAAGCCGTGAACTTTATCAGTTTTAATTCATGACTCATCTGTGTTTATTATCTGCTTCAAACAGTGACATAAAAGTTACTGCGAGCACATGGCTGTAATTGGCTGAAAGTCACCACATAACACGGTTACATGGTACAAGCAGAAGTCTGAGGAGCAGGAGGAAGAAGTTCAGCCATCATTCACAACCAAGGCATCGCCAGTTTCTTCTCAACAAGAGCCAAGTAATAACGACATAATGTAATTCCTCAGCCTACCAGTAACAAGCTGTAGGCCTGCTGGTGAAAGATCATCATATCAGACTGAACTCTGTGTCCCTGCTCTCCTTCGAAAGAGTGATGAAATCATTTCACTTTTCAATACCAAACCACGTCATCTCTAGCTGTTTTCATCAAAAGTAAGATCATGTATTACTATTGTTTATGAGGTATAGTTTGTGTTTGGTGTAGTAGGATTTCATGCCGCTGCCAGCTGTGCGTGTGAACATGTGGCTGCTGTGCCAGGTTGTGTTAAAGTGTATTTTTAACGTTAATGCACTGTATTCATGATGCTTTGTGAATATTTTGCAGCATTTTCAGGCTGTTTCATGCTGTTAATGTTTGTATGTTTGATCAGAATCAGCTTTATTTTCAAGTATGAGTGGACCTACACATACAGTAGAGGCTACCAGGTATTCATTGTACGTAACTCTTATTAACAGTTATTGCACTGTATATCTCTATTTAGCTGAAGAGTCTAAAACAGGGTTAACGTAACTTCAGTTAGAATAAATTCTTTGGTACAGTCCCCAAAGTGCATTGGGAGGCACCTATTACTGGATTACTCTGATATTGAAGAAAACTTAAAAGGTTATTTATTCTCAACACCAGCATGCTCCTGTCTTTGTCACCACTTGTCTCACAGTTTGAAAAACTCAGCTCTAAAATAACACCAGGTCTGCTGTTTCCATTCATTGTTTAATTCATCTTTTAGTAAGTGCTTTAGTGACAGACATAGGCCTATTCATATAACCACTGTGTAATTTTCTTTCTACTTGCACTTACATTATTTTGAAATGTGGATTTTATAATATAATAATTTATAATAATAACTAGAGTGAATAATTGATGTGGCTTTATACTACATTTAAATTCTACCCAGTAAAGCAAAACAAACTGAGTTTTTCCCAAAGTGTGAGGCCTTTAAAGGGGCTGTATGTAAGAATCAGAAATTGCTTGTTAACAGTAACACACATGGCCTTCCTGATGCTCATGCTTGCGCTCGCAGTACATAGATGCGAGGTCAAAAAGAGTCATGTGACACATAAGAGTCTCAGCGTGACTGACAGCTAAAACCACAATATCACCATATTTAACCACAACATATTTCACATGCTTGCCAGCCAGTTCGGGGTCCGTTTTGATGCTAAATGAAGGTCCCTCCATGAATCAAAGGCCCGGACGATGTTGATCCTGTTGATACGACATCAGTATGTGGACTCTGAGTTGCAGTGGGGGCTGGTTGTTTGTTGGCATTAGTGGACTCCATTTCAAACCAAAAGTTTGCTATCATTGCGCACCGTTAGCCCTGTAGCAGAGCTGAAGAGAGTAAAGTCACTAGCGATCGTGCATGATGTTACATTCGTCGGCTTTTCCTGGAAATACTGGCCCCTTTCTTCACATTAAGAGATAGAAGAAACCCAGAAAGTCACTGAAGGTCTCCGATTTCAGGTTAGGTTACAACCTGTTCACGCATCGGCAATAAAAAATGATAAAAAAAATGTTAACCTAACCTAGCCTATTCAAAGATAACATGGCATATTTATTGCAATGCTCTAATAAAATTGCTGATGGGGGATGAAGCTGCTTTTGAAGCAAAAGATCAATCAAATCAAAAATAATCAAATATGCTGTCTGGTTGTTTTGCACAGTTGGCTATACCTAATCATATCTAGTAGGTTTTACTCTAAGAAAGGTAGATAGTATGTTGCATCTCTATATGTCTTGAAAGGAGATTTCCTTAGAAAACAGTGAAACCTCTACAGCTGGAGAATTGCCTCACATAACACTTGTCAGACTGTATACAAATGCAACACATCCATAACACACAATCCACGCACTGCGTTTTGTTAGTTTAAGTGTCATTTTGATCCGACTCCCCCAAGCGCCCTGCTGTTTAAACGCCATCTGCATTCCGCCGCTTAATTACTGTCTGCATCCCCGTGGAGATTGTCTGCCTTAAATGCAGAGTCACGACATGCATATCACACTAATGCCTGGTTTTATGAAAGATGGAGGAGGTGAGCAACAGTAGCCGTGCGGCATTTCATCTGTCACATATTGTTGGTGTCACACTGTGACGTTTACAAGGCTGGATGCTGCGTTGAATGCTGAGTTCAAATGAATCTTATCGCAGGCAAAGTGTTGGAGCTCATAATCCCTCCCAGTGATCACCATCTCCAAGTCAGGAAAACAACAGGTGTGGCCATGTTGCTCCTTACTAATCATTCAGAGAGGTGAGCCATTAGTGTTAAGTGTTGAACAGCTTCAAATTAAGCTTTTCCAATTTCTGAGCATTATCTCTCACTCACAGAGGGGATGGATGTGTCCATACTCGCTGTTGATTGTGCAGAGAGGATTAGTTTGTTGTTAAAGATGTTCTTAGTGAGATTTTTGTAAAAATACATTGTTTAACAGCTTAAATGAAAAACAGGGCTGCAACAGGAAAAACTAAGTAATGCCCTGTCAGTTCACCTTATTTTACTTTAAGATGTAGCATTTGCACAGCCTTTTTAAATGTTTTGAAACCAGCATGTTTACATAGTTTTAAAATTCTTTTCCTGTTTTATTGGTGCATTACTTATTACCTCTCAGAGACCATTACTACCAGACAGCAGATACTCAGTATCCATCCTTCTCTCATTCCTTTGGTAAAGCATCAGTAAGAGTCCAGATCAGTAATCACTACAGTCTAATCATTACACTATAAATCGATACAGCATAGTATCGTGATACTTTGTGGCAATACTGTATCAACACACAGACATTGAGTATGGATCTTTAATTATTAGGGCTGTGAATCAATTAAAATATTTAATCTTGATTAATTGATCTTTATCATTGTAAATCAATTACAATACAGCATAATGACAAATATTGTCCAGAAACACTTGCAGGTACTGCATTTGGTATCAAAAAATATGCTCACATCATAACATGGTAAAACTGAAGCAGGTAACAACAGCTGTCAGGTTGTCAGTGTGCCAACTGATTCCTTTAGTTTTCTAGTTTCATATGATGCCAGTAGCTTAACTCTTGCTTAAAACTGACCTAAACATCACAAGTTGCTTTAATGCATTAAAGAAATTAGTGGTGTCAAAAAAATTGACAGCTCTATTTATTTTATAAATTATTAACCTCTGAACAATCCAGCAGCCCAACGGCAGGCCCAGCTGTACTTTTGTCTTTCATAGGTTGTAGTGGGCTGAGTTTTAAAGCCAGAGTGAAGATACTGGTATCTTATTAAACTAGACCTGAGGAAATGATTGGTACCAAACATGTCATGTTAGCTTGTCGGGAAATAATGCTAAATAAAGCTCCAACTCTAACCTAATTTTTGGAAAGGAAAAACTGGCACCACCATTTTCAAAGGGATCGCTTGACCTCTGACTTCAAGACATGAATGAGATGAGCAGAGTGAAAACTGTGTCTTATTACATAAAACAGATGTTGACAAACTGCATAATTTGCAGTTAAAAAGGGCAATAAATCTCAATATATTGCAATATATTTTATTGCAATACTTTCAAATTGCAATAAGATGGTATTGTGTCTTACATGTTGTGATAATATCGTATCGTGGGGCCTCTGATTCCACCCCTACTACACCATGATCACTTCTTAAAGTTGGAGCATCACACTGTGATTGCCATTCAAATGTGCACAAATGTATATCCCGGGTAATATAAGCAACATAGTGCTAATTTTACTGTTTACCGTTTTGTAGATTACTGCTAGGATGATCATTTTTTGTACATGTAAAATCCTGCCTCATGTGAGCAAACTCTACCAAGAAGTATATTGGCATCTGATGAGCCTTTAAATTCAAGGACAAGCTGGACTTTTTGGATTGCACTTTCACATTTTCTCACCAGTGTAGCAACACACCCACATCATCGCAGCCCCTTTCCACAGTGCTATTCTCAGTCTGAGCAAGGCCTAAAAGACATAAACATATAAACACATAAATGAGATTAATTGCCTTTTTCAGGGGATGACTGAATCGAGGAAGGCTTTTAATCAGCTTTCGTCTTAAAGGTAAAGGGAGGATATGAAGAGGTCTGACTTGCTCCTCTTAAGTCACATGTAAAGTAGGACAGGCATTCATTAATTATGGAGTACACAGCGTTGAAAGAAGACTCAAATGTGACTAAAATGTTGTTGTGAAATCCAGAGTAGTTTATATCTGTGCTGTCTCAGGAAGGCTCTTCACACAGCACTTTAAATGCCATTCAAAATGCACATTCTCTCTGAGCTCAGCCATAATTCACCGCTGGCTTATCAACAGAGACATGGGGTTAAACATGTCTGTTTCAAGTTGAATCTCAGGAATGCTCCCATACAGGGGGTTAAAGGTGTCCATGACAATTGTTGACCACGTGATTTATTGTTAAAGGTGAACGATGGCCATTTTTAAAACACTGATGTTGTTCTGGAGGCAGTTTAACATGATGGAAGAAATAATGCAACTTGCTCATGTAAGTGCATATTGTGAGAGTGCGCCCAGAAACCACAAGTTGGTAGCGTGGCGAATGTAGAATTTCAACATTTGCGATATAAATAAACATGGTGTCACTTTCTGAATCTAGGTTATGTCAACAAATCAACGCTTTTAAGTCTGGGAAACTGTCATACCTTTCTCGCTTCTTTCATTTACCAGTAGGTGTAGTTTATGCAAGTGTTGTTCACTGGAACAGAAATATCCATGACCAGATTTTATCCCGTGGCTAGCGACCATTCCAGTGACATCCCAGTTTTTCCTTGCCAAAATTTGGCATAAGTTTATTTAGTCTCCCTTGCCACAAGCTAGTATGACGTGGTTGGTACCAATGGATCCTTTAGGTTAGTGTCGTCACTCTAGCTTTAAAACTGAGCCTGATACAACCTAAAAATTTGAAGTTGTTGACTGAGAAGTCAAGAAGGGGTCACATTTAAGGGAAAGTGGTTGCTTGAATTAGAGGATTTCACAACAGGCTGAAAAGCATCTTGGGGGCTAATTGGCACAATAATAATGCTGAATGCACTCCCAGATACTTATGAGTGGGAGGGTGCACCCAGACAATTGTCACTTGTATAATGAACCCAAAAGGCACTAACTTTTGCATAAATTAACACTTGAGAAGACTGTGCAAGAAAACAAGACCTGGGACCAGAAGCCTAGAGATGCCCAATTTCAACCCTGTTTCCTAGAAATTATGTTAATATATTACAAATTTGTTTTGCCAATTATGCTTTGTGGGAAACATCAAAGTGTACATGGAAAGATTAGCTCTTATGTTCCATAGCTACCAGCTAAAAGTTGGTTTCCAAAAAGTTAGAGGTCACCTTTAACTCCCAGTTGTGTTTTGAGAATAAATAAATAAATTCACCCACAAATGGGCAAATAATGACTTCAAATCAATAACATTTTATAAGGGTTTGTCAGAGAATTTCGAAAGAAGAGATAAAAGATGATTTTATTTATAAAAACAAACAACAAACCAGCATTTTAACAATTGTATTAATGTAATGAAGGGATTTTGACTTATATTTTGTAAAGGTTAGCCATTAGTGTTTGCTTTCTGCACATTTGTGGGCTGTATATGGTGCTGGATTTAGGCCTAGTCCACACATACACAGGTGTTTCTTTTTTTTTGGGTTAAAAAAAAAAAATTCTAAAAAAAATTTTAAAAAAAAAGAAAAACTAAGGGACAATTTTTTTCTTTAAAGGAAAAAAGAGGGATACTTTTTTTCTCTAAAGGAAAAATGGGTGGGGGATATACCCTAAAAGGTTTGGGTTGATCAAAATGGTAATTAAAAGAAAAATTTTGGGGGTAAAAGGGGAAATTTAAATTTAAAAAAAAAAAAAGGTCAACATCTGAACAATTTTTTCCAAAAAAAGGGGGAAAATGAAAATGTGGGGGGGTTAGGGGAAGAAGAGGGGAAAAAGGGGGGGGTTTTTTTATAAAAAATAAAAAAATTTTAAAAAAAAAAAAAAAAAAAAAAAAAAGTAAATAAAATAAAAAAAATTAATTTTATTTATATTAGGGGGGGTGGTGGTGGTGTGTGTTTTTTTTGTGAGAGTATAAGAGTGTGGGTGTTTTTTGATTTTTGGGGAATTTTTTTTTAATGAATGAGGGGGGGGGAAAAAAAGCGATTGGGGGGAAGGGCCAGAGGGGTCGGGGTGGGGGAGTTGTGGGAAAAAAAGTAAAAAAAGAAATAAAAAAAAAAATAAAAATATAAAAAATAAAAAAAATAATTAAAACTAATTTATTAATTTAATTAATTTTTAATTAATTAAATAAATAAAAAAAAAAAATATAAAATCAAACACAAAAAAAAAACACAATAATAATGAATAAAAAAGAGATCATGAAACCTCCGAGATAATCGGGAGCAAAAGGGAAGGGGAGGAGGCGGGAATCACTCGCTCCACCCATCAGTGAGGGCTGGCGGGGGGAGGGGGGGGGGGAGAGGAGAAGGGGAAGGAGAAAGAAAAAGGAAAGGAGAAAAAAAAGAAAAAAAAAGAAAAAAGAGAGAGAGATAAAGAAAAATAAATTATATAAATTGGAGGTAGAGATTTGAATAAAATTTGACTTGGGGTTTTCTGTGTGCTACAAGCTAAATACGTTGATTTCATCTGGGTTGTGTGGGGGGTGGTGTGTTTGTTGTGGGGGTTGGTGTTGGTGTTGGAATGGGGGTCTGGGGGGGGGCGTTGGTGTTGCTGGTTGTTGGTCTGCCGTGGTCCTGTGCCTGGTGTTCGTTGCCCGTTCGTTTCTGTTGCGGTGCTCCCCCGCTGTTGTGTGGTTTCTTCTCAGAGTTGAAAATGGGTCGGTTTTTGGTGGTTGTTTCGTTGTGTTGAATGTTGGGTTGAGTGTTGGCGTTGGTGTTGGGTTGAGTGTTGGCGTTGGTGTTGGGTTGAGTGTTGGCGTTGGTGAGGAGGGGGGTATGAATTAATGGGAATTTGTCTGGTCTGGGGTTTGGATAGGTGAAAAGTTTTTTTAGCATAAGTTATTGTGTTTGGTATTGTGTTGTTGGAAGGGTTGGTGTTCCCCAAGTTTGCTGATTGTGGTTGTTGGGGTGTTAAAGATTGGAGGGAACTGGTATGTAAGTTGGAAAGTTTGGTGTTTTGTTTAGGTGTTTTTCTGATAAATTAGAAAAAATTAGAATGTGCAAATACAGGCCCCTTGGCGGGAAAAATATTTTAAGATGAACTAGATCAATCAATAAAAAGTGGGTTGGAATTTTCTTTGTATTAACTGTAATTTGTATCAGAAAAATTAAATGACAGACACCCACAAGGGTGATTTGTCCTTCCGGGATGGGGTTCTTGGGGAGGTTGTAAGGTAGCTCCTTTTTTTAGTGAATGCCTTGATGTGGTCTGCCTGGGAAAATGAGGGGGGGGGATAGAATATGTATATGAATGATTATAACTCCTCTGGTAATGTGGGGGGGGAGGGACTTGATAAATTGGGGGAAAGGGGGTTTTATGGATTGGCGGAAAATTTTGGGTTTTGGTGTGTTTGTGTTTAAGTTTGTTCTTTGGGTCGGAAGAAAATAAAGAGGGGCGGTAAGATGAAGTGAGAAGGAAAGAAAAGGGCAAAAAGAAGAAGGTGCATGGGTGAGAAAAATGAGTGTGTGGGGTAAGTGGTTGTGTATGTGGTTTAAAGTAGTGTGAAGTGGGGTGGGCTTTGGGTGTCTATGTTATTGGTTTAGTAGCGTAAAACGGGGTAAATGTAAATGTGTATGGAATAAAAAAAGGGCTCCGGCGGTTCTTGTGTCAAGATGGTGTCAGAAGTCTGCTGTCCCTTTGCTTCCCCGCTGGTGTTTGGCTGCTGTAAAATATGAAACTTGGATCGGGTGTTTTTAGAGGAGAAAAAAAACGTGCATCTCGAGGGTGTGTGGGGTGAGTGGGTTTTGTAGGATGTCGGTTAAAGGCGGGTGGTTGTGGGGTAGCGTGAGGGTGTGAAAGAGACGGAGGAAATGAAAAAACAAAAAATTGAATCGACGTAAGGAAAGGGTGTGTCTCGGCAAATGTTTAGTGTGTTGTAAAGGTTTGTTTTGATGATTGTTGGTCTTGTTTATAAGAATTGTGTCGGTTTTGTTTTAAAATGAAATGCGTTGTTGTTCGCTGTTACGGTCTTAGAGGTGCGTGTATGGTGGGTGGTGAGAGAATGTGATGACGAAAATGAATATGAAAAGATGGGAGTTGTGGTAAGACTTCTCGGCGTGGGTCAGAAAGAGATGAAGGATGGATGAAGTTGAGGATGTACTGAGAAAATCTGGACAGGCGTGAGTGTATGATTTGAGTTTTTAGTCATTGGGGTTCGCCCCATTGGAATGGGGGAGGAGAGAGAGATGAGAATATGAATGAGAGGGGAAAGGGGTGTGTGTGTGTGTGTGTGTGTGTGTGTGTGTGGGGGGGGGGGGGGGGGGGGGGGGGGGGGGGGGGAGGGGGGTGGGGGGGGGGGGGGGGGGGAAAAAAAAATAGGAAGGAGGAAGGAAAGGGGGAGGAGAGGAAGAGGGAGAAGATGGGAGAGAAAAAAAGATTGTTTGTCGTTTGGTGTGTCGATAATAATGAGGTTTCTGTCGGATTGTTCGGTAAATGGTTTGTCCTGGGGCTGTCTGGAAAAATTTGTCCTTTAAGGGTCATTTTAGTACCCAGAGTGTTAAATCCATTTTTGTACCCCAGGGTGCATAAATGTCCCCATGAGGTACTAACAGGAAGGGTACAAAATGTTCCCATGTTGATAGGTACAAATGGTGTACCTTTGAGGGTACTGCCCCAGTGACGAGCTGTTGGACCCTTAAAGGTACAAATTTTACACATTATTTCTGAGAGTGTCTCCGCCGCTCTCTCTGAAGGTAGACCAGCTTTTCTCTGAGTGACGAGCCGCTCTTCTGCATTTTTTTCATCTTTTTAATTAATTATTAATATTTCCTTTAACCCTTTAACTGGTAGCATTAATTAGTTAAATGATTAATTCCGTACTTAAATTACTTTGATTTATTTGTCATGTAACTTCCATGTTGAAGTTTTACGCCACTTCTGGTGTTATTTTAACCTAAACCGTGATCTTTCCTGGAACCTAACTAGTAGTTTTTGTCATGTAAGTTCCACACAAGTTGCAGCGCTTCCAGTGCGGCGTAAACACTACCAGTGTGATGGTAGTGGGGGCGGCAGTAGCTCAGTCTGTAGGGAGTTGGCTTGGGAACCGGAGGGTCACCGGTTCAAGTCCCAACATGGACCAAAAAACTGAGTGTGAACTGGTAGCTGGAGAGGTGCCAGTTTACCTCTTGGGCACTGCCGAGGTGCCCCTGAGCAAGGCACCAAACCCCCAACTGCTCGGGGCGCTTGTCAGGAGCAGCCCCCTCACTCTGACATTTCTCCATTAATGCATGTATGTGTGTTTCAGGTCTGCATGTACCATGTATGAGTTTAACAGAGTGTAAATTGAATTTCCCCATTGTGGGACTAATAAAGGTAGATCTTCTTCTTCTTCTAACTTAACCACAATCTTTTCCTAACTAAGCAGTTTTCTTGCCTAAACCTAACCAAGTTGTTTTCTGTGAAGATGGACGTTTATTTTGAAAAGACTGGAGCAAAAATTGACACTGAATATTCATAGGAAAATGAGAAATAACTTTTTGTAAGATATGATATGAACTGTTGTATGAAAATTTGTATGAAAAGTTGAAATGGTAGACTAGTTGTATGGTACACAAGTTTAAAAGATACAACCTCATCGCTGAGTAACCCTCCCTGCATGTTTGCCCATGTGCAGAAGCATGTTTCAGCCTTCATTTTTTTTTTTTTTTTTTTTTTTTGGAGCTCATTTTTATTGCGTCTGTCTTTGACGAGATAGCAACAAAGACATGTTTGTTTTGTGTCTAACTATTTCTGTACATGCAGTTGAGTGTTTTTTTCTATACAGCATACTTTCATTACATATAGTATTTATATAGTTATGTGAATACAAGCTATCATCATATTCTCTCAAGTTTATCAATGCAAAACATCATTCCAGTTTGCAAAAAGATCCGATTTTCAAACAAATGGAGACTTATTCACTCTTGAACTGCATCCAAGCAAGAAGCCATTTGTGAAATGGAAATCTTTTTCCTCATCCGTTATGTCGTATAATTTCCTTTTTCTCTATAGGGCTCCATCTGTGGCTGTCAAAGGGCCTCCAGTCTGTTCAACTGGAGCCATTGTGCTCGTGTTTCCTGGTCACATCTGCCAAGCAAGCCTTGTCAGCTGCCACTCGGACCTGTCCAATTAATTTCCAATTTGAGGGCAGAGGGATAGATGGAAGGAAACACAGATGGATTGACAGTCTGGATGGATCTGAAAATGAAACGTTAGGCATTATACGTGCATGAGAATGATCAGTAGAGCAGCATTTAAAGACTGAGACTATATTTCACCAATGAGATGGTAATTGAAGAGGCAAGTATTTGGAGAGAGGAGAGAACCTCATTTCAAGCTTAATCTCTCCAACTCAGTGGCAGTCATGTTATCATTCTGCCTTACAGCATACAAGATAGATATGTAATGACTTGTGCACAACAAACAGTCCAAGAGCACTTAGAGAGGTAAATGTTCACCCTAATCATAAATCTGGGAATGAGGCTTGGGTGCAAGCAAAGAGGTGGTCCTTGCTTGCACCCAAGACTCATCCTCAGATTTATGGAGGCTAAAGCACTCAGTCTCTGAGACGCACATTTACTTTCACAGAGTCTTCGTCATCAATCACAATGCAACACCAAGGACGTCCTGTTTTCACTGACATCTGCTATTTGACAAACTAAAATTGACCGACACAGCAGAGAGGTTTATTACTGCTTTGTGTGCTCTTTAGGAATATTCATAGAACACCACTGTGTCAGGATAAATTGAATTTGTTATCACACATTAGTGAATCCATCCAAGCTTTGCATTCATAATGCTCTTCTGCATTAGAGTACCAAACAGTTTCTTTTGTATGAAAAGCCAAGCAGACACAAATTAAGATTCTTCAAGGATGAATTTCCATCATTAGGAAAGACTGCGCTCATTTGTTTTGATGCTATTCCAACGCCAGCATTACTGCTATTACATAAGTGAATTAAACTAATGCAGCCGTCTCTTCCCTGCTGGTGGGCTTTATTTATCAGCCTGATCTGCATCCATATCTCTTGTTGTGTGTCTGTCCATCTCACTGTACTGACTGTTATACTCATTTCCCTTTCTACTAGTCATCACATTACATTAGAGTCTCCTTTTAAGACTTAAGATTTAATAGCTTAGCAACACAAGTACATTAACATTTACGTTTATCTAAATCATCACCTTTTTGCTACATTATGCATCTCCTTAGGTGGTACCCTAAAGTGGAGTGACATATTATTCAGTTATTGGGGAGCACATTTTATGAATAGTAATGAGCCCTCAGAGCTGCAATTTAGAGACATAAATACAAAAAAAACATATATAATAAAGTAACAAAGGATCCACAGCTGGTGTGGTCTGGTTGAAGCAGTGCAGTTTGCTTTATTTTCTATCAGCCTGGGACACATTGGACTACGTTTTCTGCCTTTTGTTTTCGACCCATAAAAAGGTTGAATGAATGTTTAAGTCTTTTTTCCACAGTGGGCTCCCACAGCTCATAAAAGGAATACTGGGTTATATCTGTGTCCAAACACCGATGTTTCTGATGGGCCACGACTGCTGATAGGTGGCATTTTAACAAAGGGAAGGTGGATCAATTGTAATACGTTTTTTTGCAAATTTTTAAGATTTTAATATGTGATTCACCAAAGACTACTGTAAGTCATTTATGAGTGACTCACAGAGTGCTGCCGAGGTCTTTTGTTGTTGCTGTTGTTTGGATTCACTCGTGAGAAAAGGAAGAAAAAAAAAAATTGAATTCTCATTTACTTTGTGGTTTTAGATGAATGGTTTAGTGCCTTGGCGGAGTTCATGTAGTCTTTTCTAAGAACTGCTCGTAAGCTTGTGTGTGCGCATCTGCGTGTTGAAATCTTGCGTGTGTTTGTGCTTGTCGTGAAAACTGCTCGGCTGTGTCATGGTTCCATTTGGCAGGACTTAAAAGGACGTTGGGACATGCAGGAGTTCGTCAATAACCTTTTCATGAAAAGTTAATTAATTCAGGAATCGAGAACAGACATTATTTTCCCTGTTGGAATCATGTTGATGTAAGACATCCTTGAAAATCATCCACTCACTCTTGCTCTGTTGTTGCGAGAAAAAAAACAATAGAGGAGGTATTGTAGTGCTGTTCTTTCAATATGCATGTGTATATTAAAGAGAAAGAGAAAGAGCAAACATTGCATCCAGACATACAAGTACATCATAAGGCATCTTAAAACAGCTTGATCCATGTTTGAACTGAACACTAAATATGAAGAGGCGAGGGTTGTCTTAAAGGGTTGTCGCTTTTAAGTTGAATTTTCAACAGCTGTTGGAACAAACAAAATTTTCAATGTGTATTTTACTGTTTGAATTCAAACTTCAGTGTTGAAGGTGCAACAGGCTGTGTCCTGTGCTTCAGCCGTGGACGTTACTAAAATAACTGTGTGACACATTTAATGCCCTGCTGCCTTATCAGTAAACTAGTTATTATTGTTCTCTATGCTAATGCAAAATGAACTGTGCTCAGTGGTCACCATACTGTAAGAGAGGCACTGTAATGTGAAAAGCATTTTGGATTTGACAATATACTGTAGATGGAAAGTTGAATATAAAGGTAAAGGCTAAAACACACTGCGGGTGAACGATTACAGCGCGCGTCAAAACAGCCGCCCCTGTTATTTTCCATCTACACCGCACACCGGCGGCTAGGTGTGTGCCACCGCTTGTTGCCGCAGCACGACACTTCACTTCACGTCTTTTTCCCAGCCTTACCACCCCTGAAAACGTATTTTTCCACTCACTCCCTGCTTGCTGCATCCCGCCTCCCGTAGCAGCTCTTCCTCTCTGCTCCCGTGGCAGCTTGACTGTCGCTGTCTCTCATGTGTGTCGATGAATGGATGTGAAGAGACTAGATGTTGAGGTCAAGGAATGCTGTACGGCCCACAATGGCGAAAAAGATATTGCCGTAGCTCTTGGTTCTTCAAGTGAGACAACAAGTTGAAGTAGCGGGTGTCCACATGTGATTTAAAGTTAATGCAGAGGTGGAATAAGCTTTACCTTGATAAAAGTAGTAATAACAGTGTAAAAGTACATTTCCTATTAGTGCTATTAGTGCTAGAAGTGACACTTGAAGCTGGTCGTATGATGTGCCGCGGTGCTGCAGCTGCAGTGTTTTCATCTCAAGGCTGTTTGCTGACTTTAACGTTACATTAATGTACCTTGGATATGTTGGGTGTGATCCCTATAGCAACAGCAGATTTTACCATCAAAAGTGTGACAGCTTAACCCTGTCTTGTCCCCCTCATTAGAAAGAATCAGATTTTAGTGTAAACACTCATCCATTTTATCATATCAGTACTTGTCTTAAACACAGCTAATAGCACCATAGCTAAAGCCTCCTGGGTAAAGTAGGAAGGAAAGGTAAAATTAGGTAAAAATCAACAGTGGATAATACAGTGGCAGGCTGGAGGTTGTGAACAGGATGGTTGTCTGTAGAAATAGTCTAAAGATGCCAGAGTTAAGGTATTTCAAAGCTGGAGAGACTTGGAGAGGCTTGGATCTAGGAAGAGCCAAGAGACCGTTGCTAGAGAACCTTCCGGATCTGTGATCCCGCTCACAGGGCATGTGGAGTTCACAGTCAGTGTTGTGCGAGTTCACGCAGAGCTAGTTCAAAGTTCAGTTCCCACATTTAAATGAAGTTTACATTAATTGTTCACAGTTTTCAATTTCCAAGTAAGTTCATCATCTGAAAAAAGGAGCTAGTTCACATAATTGCTTGTTTTTTTTTTTTTTCTTTTAACCTGGTCAGATGCTATGGCGTTTAGTCTTTCACACTTACTTTCAGCATACGGTCCTGCACCACCAGGCTCAGGGACAGCTTCATACCACGAGCCATAAGACTACCTCTGTATACTTTACATACTGTCTAGACTATGGCTATACTGGATATTACTATGCATTTACATTTACTACATATCTGTTTACATTTATCCATTTGAAAAACTATTTGACACAAATTCATATTATTTTTTAGATTTTTCTCATATTTACATTTAATACATAGCCTGAGATTCAAGAGCCAACAATTAATTAATGCGCATATCATAATAAAGAACAAAATCCGCACACACAAAAACCAGGGCCACATATGTGACAAGTCGGCACAGAAGGGTATCCGCAAGTGGAAAAGCATGCTTTCATGGACACATGAGGTCTCGCTAGCACAGGGATGACTACGACCCTCCCTACTCCTCCCTTGTCCTCCCCAGACTACAACCCTCCCTACTCCTCCCTTGTCCTCCCCTGACTACGACCCTCCCTACTCCTCCCTTGTCCTCCCCTGACTACGACCCTCCCTACTCCTCCCTTGTCCTCCCCTGACTACGACCCTCCCTACTCCTCCCTTCTCCTCCCCAGACTACGACCCTCCCTACTCCTCCCTTCTCCTCCCCAGACTACGACCCTCCCTACTCCTCCCTTGTCCTCCCCAGACTACGACCCTCCCTACTCCTCCCTTCTCCTCCCCTGACTACGACCCTCCCTACTCCTCCCTTCTCCTCCCCAGACTACGACCCTCCCTACTCCTCCCTTCTCCTCCCCAGACTACGACCCTCCCTACTCCTCCCTTCTCCTCCCCAGACTACGACCCTCCCTACTCCTCCCTTGTCCTCCCCAGACTACGACCCTCCCTACTCCTCCCTTCTCCTCCCCTGACTACGACCCTCCCTACTCCTCCCTTCTCCTCCCCAGACTACGACCCTCCCTACTCCTCCATTCTCCTCCCCAGACTACTACCTACTCGCTCGTCAAATTGAATTTTGAAACTTTGGAGGTGAGGATGGAATAGACAGTGGCCTATGTCTGTCTCCACTCCTTTGACTGCACTCATGCCGGCCACATAGTGCGAGTGTCACTCACATTCATGTGCTTTAGTTGCAAACAGATGAATGTGCTTATAGCACATAGTTAGATGTGAAAAGAAACAGCCTTTATAAGTGCTTCTCAAAGCTGCCAGTCAGAAACAGTAATTTTACCTCGCTGATCATTGTAAAGCACACTTCAAACTCAACAAACATAATTATACTAATCAAAACTGTCGTTGTTAGTCTTTCCACCCTTCCAACAATTACCAAATCTGGTTTGAGAGTTTGAAAGGGAGACTGAATAAGTAATTGTAAAATCCATAACATTTTCACTGTTTACTTACTTACTGTTTTCCAGTTCCCACATGGGATTTTTAGCTGGTTTTCCCCTGTTTACTAAACCTGCATATACATACAGTATATACTGTGTGTATATACAGTATATACAGTATATTTGGTGGGACAAGAAAACTGGCACTAATTGCAAGAGTAAAGGGCAGCAGGATGTAATCTGTATGCTGTATTACCATCAGCACCAAGACGATACCTTAATATCTGTAAGCTAGGATGCATGGATTTTTCTATAAGTGTCAGAAAATGCCCTAAGGCAACTCATGTAAAATGCACAAAGGCCACATCATTTTCCAGGTATGACAGCAATGAATAAAACATCAATAAATATGATGATTAGGAGGCAAGAATGATGTGCCTCTCTGGTCAAGGAAATGGAGGATTATGGAATAACCAGGACCTGGGTGGACCAGAGCATGTTTGATTTAGGTTATTTGATCTCACTCACCCTAAGTACGCTTCTCTGAAAAGCTTTCCAACGCAAGTGAGATGGCCAGTCACTGATAAATCCAAAACATCCCAGCAGCATACAGATTATCAGAGGTTTGGGCTGATCTCCAGAGCCTTGCTATTAATGCCACCTGTGAATGTGGATCCAGGCAGCTGAGCCACTTCCAAATCTACATCAGGCTGCCTCCTATACATGTTAAATAAATGTGCAAGTCTTTCCACGTCATTGTCAGCTGCCTTTCCCTACTGGTGCTACCGGTACTCACCAGTACTGAGTACTACATGAGTATCCTTATTGTTATTGCGTACTACCACCTCTTAAATCTAGCTACACTGTCTGAACAGACCTTAACTGTGATGCTAAATATACTATGTTTATACTTTTACTGCATGGGGGAATTTGAAATTGATTTACCAGAAGACAAGGAAGATTTTTAATATTTAGTTTTCAGTTAAACTTATGTCATGAAACTGCAGAATTAGGCTATTGCCACCTTTTATGGTCCAATTCAGGCACAGGCAGGATCAGAAGACATCAGTGGTTGACCGGCCACTATAGCAGTATTCAAACCAGGGCAGGATGGCATAGCATAACTGTCAAACAAATTTAGGGTTACACAGTTTTTCTTTCTGTGTCTTCCCTGAAGCAATCACTCACCACTATATTGCTATGCTTGTCCATGGTGGATTTGGCTGATTGCTGAGATGAAAGCTGCACATTCCATATTCTTTCTCATATAAGAAAGTGACACACCAATCCTCTGATCTTGGCAGTTTAAATTCAGACCATGATGTCTTCCCTCAGACCACAAGGGAAATTAATAAATGATTAAAATCTAGTGGAGTCAAGGGAAAGAATGGTAAAGAGGGATAATGGTGTATTGCTGGATGATGCTATCTCACTGCACTCAGGGTTATGGCTCTATCTACTTGTGTGTGCACAGAGGAGGCCATGCCTGGAAGCTGTTTTGTTGACAGGTGTCCAAAGTGATAAAAGGAGACTTTGTGTGGAACGTGATTATATTATAAAGCTCACTTAGGTCATGTTTAAACATTGAATTGTTGGAAAGAAATTAATGGGACTCTGTTTCACAAAGCAAACTGAACTGGTCAGACTGTCTTTAGGTTATGTGGCTTCAGTCAGCTAAACTTTGATGATCCTGGGTAAGCAAGATCAGGAGGGTACTTATCAACTGGCCCGGATAATGCTAGGTTTATTAATTGAGCTGGGAGTCTGTTGACATAAAAGAAGAAGGGTTCATGATTACTGGCCAACTGCATGCAGCATCGGTAGTATTTTTAATGAGATATTCCGTGTAGTAATTCAGCTGTTAATTTGTGTCAGGGGAATCGAGTCATTGTGGTGGCTGAAAGTAATTCTCAGCAAGGTTTAACATATGTAAACACATACTCATATGCTCAAAATTTTCAACATATAATTTCCTGCAATAAAAGACGTTCAAAGCATAACCTATTTCAAATGAACCGAATGATACATACACAACCCGAATCGTGACTAGCAAACCAAACGGTTCGTTTATTTACCCGAACTGTTCCCAGCCCTACTCTGCACACATTACATTCCCTCTAGATTTTTTTTTTTTTTGTGAACCCTCAACCTTAAGCTTCAAACTGCATGTACCATTCCTCTCCTATCTACCAGTTGTCTTCATTGTGTCCTCATAGCCTTGTCGGTCCAACCTCTGAGCTTTGCTCTTCCTACTTACCTTTGTTTGATGACCACTTGCCAGCCTTTAGACTTTTGCCTGTCTACCTTTCCCCCTAGGACGGGGTTTGCCTATTCTCACCGCCTGCCTGCTGGTGATTGTAAGTCTGCCTAATGACCAAGTAAACATCATTTTAACCCTTTCCAACCTGCCATTTTTACATCATTGCAGACATGGGCTTTGTAATCCAAATCGTAGGGGCATGCTATTCCCGAGTCTTGGATGTCAGATACAGGAAGACCCATCAGGTTTTGTTTTCAGTCCAAATTCTGAATGGACAGAAATGTCCATCAGTGACGTTCCTATACTGTACACTAGCATATTGGGACTTAAAACTAAGCCTGACCATTGATGATCATTAGTGATCATCAAGAATAAAAATCCACATTAGATCTGATACTGTACTTTGAAGATGGGGTTGGTGATTTTAATGTCTGTTACTGATGTAGATGTTGATGTCAGGAGACATTACTCCTCTATATCTTTACACTACAAATAGTTGTTTGCTGCTCTGTTAATGCTCTGAATCCCCTATATAGAGTTGTTAAGGCCTTCAAAAAGTAGCAGCGTATGTTTTTTTCAGCTCGCTCCTCATTCAGTGTTTGGAGGCTAATGGGATCCTTTTATAATGTGGAGAGAACATGCTTTCACAGGCATACATACAGTATGTAGATCAATAATGCTATATATTAGTCAGGCCAATCCATTAGCACTGAGAAAACCCATGTAGGGCATCGGGATGTTGTTGAAATCCTCAAAATAGATGCTGTTAGTCAAAAGCCAAAGTTTATATTATAATCAGCCTTCCTATAGGTATTAGTGTTATTATTATTACACACACAGTAATATGAATAAGTAACAAATTTATGCTATATCAGGCGTGAACATTATTGCTGATGTTCCTCTTAAGTCAAATTTGTGGCCCTTGCTCAACAATTGCAAAGACAGAAAAATGAAAGTTGGTTTAATGATTTCTTTCCAGAAAGTTGTTCTGGAGGCTGAGCTGCAAACGATGACCTGAGCTTGGCGACTGAGGGAAAATGCGATGTGACACCACGGACGAGCTGTGCCTCACTTCAAAACAGCAGCGAGTCCACTGGGAGGGCTGGGTTTTGATGCGAAGGCCGGCACACTTCACAGCTAGAAAAGCCTTTTATCAGTCACTCGGGCTGCCTTTGAGAGCGGGGCATTTCGTGTAGGCTCTTTAAGGCCTGAAACACACTGGAAGTTAGCATGAATCACTGACAGAGAATGCTCACTGTAGTGCAGACACACTAAGGCCATTCACTGGAAGCACCACCCATTTTATTTTGACCTAAACCTTTGCACTATCGAACCAGTTTCTCCGGTTCTCTCTGATTATGCTGAGTATTGATTCCTAACTGCAGCAACAATGACTAGCTAGACAGCCATTATTATGTATTATCAGGTGTGATTCAAACTAACGTGACAAGACTTTCTGAATTACTGTGGGATCATTTTCTCACCTGCAAACATTGCTTTTGTTAAAACCCTCTGCCAAGCCAGAGGCACCTCTGCCATGATGCAGTGTTGGGTGAAAGTGTTTTCCTTCATGCCAACTAGGTGCCCAAATCTCTGTCCTTTTGTGCAAAACAAACTACTTGGCTTCTACTCTGCAAGTTCCACAGAATCAGAACAGCCGATGGCCGAAATATGATGCTGATTTTTAAAGGGGGCCGATATGTTTATTGAACAACACATATGGTCTATCTCTCCAATATACATATTGTGTCTACACTGTTGTGCACTTAGATATTTTAAGTAAAAACAATGTATAAATTTGATATCCAATACATGAAATAGGTAATCAAAAAAAAACTAAGTCAAATAAACTTTTGGTTGAAAAAGTAAAGTTTTATCAGTATTATGAAAACTCAGAGAATTTAACTTAAGTCTTGATTTATTTTTCAATAGCTTAAAGGTTCTCCATACAATGCCTTAATTAAGCAGCTAACATCACAGATATAGTGGAGTAATGTCTACCTGAGCAGAGGATGAAGTCTCTCTCCTTCTGAGTGTGATGCAATCTGAGTTTCTCCATGCTTTGTTGACATAGCCGGGCTTTTATGTGGCCATGCTCCAGTAGCCAGTAGCTCACAGCCCCCACTCTGCCTTGTATAATAATACATTGGTTCCAGCTGACACACAACATTGTGGAAGTGTAGCACCCACCCTCTGGTTCCCCCCGGGTAAATACTGTTAGCTCTCAGAACTGTTGCCATTATTTTCACTATTAGCACAGTTAGCTGCGACCCTTCAGCTCAGCCATCACCATGTTGAGAGCCATGAGGAGGCAATAGAAATGCTCCCAGTCTCGCTATTCGAATCAGGGAAGATGGCAGGTGAGAGTATGGGTGGGTTGTTAGGCTCCACTCTTATCCTTTTATGCTGCTACTCGCTGTTTTAGGCACTGCTCTTAAACAAACACCCAGAACAAGGACATGTCTAATACATAGAGATAATATAATTCGAACATGAAGCAAATGAAATGGCACCAATGTAATTCTGAAAAAGTATAAGCTGTTCCGTTATGATAGTTTTATCAAGATCTCTTTTTTCAAACTGATTTTTAGATGTGTGAACAACCTTGCCCCAGCTGTACTTTTTACATATCACACAAATTAATACCAACAGAATAGCCACCAGGAGATAAACAAACGGTAACTGCAGAGTGGCACATAATATGTAAATCAATTGTCATGTACGAGGTTGCATTTTGTGATTTTATGTACGATGTGGTATTATGTATCCTTAATAACCAGGAACAAGGTTTGCAAGTGTAAGAATGCCAACATGCATTGTCCCTGTCAAGTCACTAATAATAAGATAAATTTTGCACCTTTAATTTTTCAGCATATGGGGCCAACTCTACGAAAAACTGTTGAACTCTGGTTTATCTTTTTTTAATACCTCTAATTAAATGTAGTCAGTGTACTCAAGTCGAGTGAACTAGTAGAAATACTTAATTCATAAATTTGACATTTTAGCTAGAAGGTTATAAATGAAACATAATGTAGAAAATAGTTATGGCTCACCCAGATGTTGACCTTGTTGAATTTGAAATGGAGAGGATTTTGGCTCTCAGTGACCTGGTGATCTATTATTCATGCAGGGATGATTCAACCAGAGCTAAGCCCTTCCCTCTAAATTATAGGCCGATGATGAACTGCTTTGCCTGAAAACGTCTCAATGTCAAAATGGAAAGTAGAGAATTCTGGCATGGTTGAGATCCCAGCTGCATGTTTAAATATGGGTTGATGTAGTTGGTATGGGTATTCTGGTTTGTGTATATGTAAGTATGTCCAGTCTGTTGTTTGTCAAATGAAGAGATAATCTTGTGCTTGCCCACTTGTTTCTGGCTTATCAAGTCATATGTTTCTCCAATCAAATAATTGGGCATTGCATCAGTGTTGATATAATGGCTTAAGTTGCACTGGAAACATGTTAATATATACTCAGGGTCTGAAATTAGCACCCGCCATTGCCAACAATTTACCCGCCAAATGCAAGTAAATTGGTAAGTGGTGAGTGGTGGGTGAAATCATCAGAACACCCGCCATTTTGGCAGACAGGGAAAACATAAGTGATGGGAATAGAGAAGTGTAGTTGTTCGCTTTCTTGGCATCTCCTGATGCTTACTGACAGTTACACATGCATTGATATGCATATGCATGCTGCATCATGTTTCAGTTTGTTTGGGACCGGAGCCACAGTGGAGAGCAAAAAAAAAGCACTCAAAAGGGTGGCACTACTAAATCTGAGGGGGCGCACCCTATTTTTCCCTGACAGTGCATCACTGTGAACAACAAATCTGTGTTGAAATCAGCAAGATGAGTGTTAGTAACGTTAGCTGTTAACAGTAGGTGGGCAGAACAATCCTGCTTGGATAAATAATGGAGCTACTAGCGTTAATGGAGATGCCATTGAGTTGCTATCATGAGACGTTCATCGTCTGGTCAGCAAAATGACCAACGTTATCATGATGCTTTCAAATGTACTCTCGTAAAATAAAATTTTTGGTGAGAAAATGGAATATGTCCAGTTCTTTGAAAGAGATGTTTTCACATCAATATAACGTGCTAATAACTTACCAAGATTTTTTTTTAATCAAAGCAAATATTTAAATAATTGTAATCATTTGAATTGAGTGTTTTTAAGTAAACACTATAGATGACAATAACAAAGTACAGTGCAGTACAGTACCCTCCCCTCCCCCCAAAATAGGGCTTCCCCAGAAGCCACAGTGTAATCTGAACACTGCACTGTAATTTACCATGCATACAGTGTTTTGGATGTAAAATATATCTAACATTGAATGGCATCAGATCTAAAATGTTATTCCTTTATTTGGTGCAGAGATATCAGTGGCAGATACAATTTCACAGTGGCAGATTAAAAAAATACTTCTCTGCCACAGTGGCGGGAAGAGAGTAAAGTTAATTTCAGACCCAGTACTGTTCAGATGGTCAGGAAATTACAAAGCCTGGCCAAAGTGGCTTAAGGTGTAGAAAGCACAATCGGGAAACATTGTCCAGTTGTTGAAAAAAACAACACATTTATAGTGCCACCATGCTACACATAACAAAATATATATAATATATATTAAAAAAATAATAACTTGGCTTTAACTGTATACAAGTCAACTCTGAGAGAAGCCAAACTTCACATGCACACATCTACGCTCAGAGATCCTTCCCCCTTACCAGCCCAAGCAACTGCTTATATAGCCTCCTCAGTCCCCAGAGTCACTCTACAGCAGGCCCTACCATTTTCCCAGGACACCAGACCCTTCTCAGAAAAGCGATGTCTAATTCAAATTCACTTCTACACATCTCTACATCACATACCTTTGTAATCATAGTTAATCTGATCGCAATACATCTAAAAATTACTTTTTTCCAAATGAATCTTTCCCCCTTACTTGGTCTTGACCTTGATGGTGTCGTTCAATGTATAAAAGTAGGAAGTGCCTCTTCCTTTTGCCTGTGCAGCACATGGTGAGCATGGTGAGCATAGAAATGATGAACTTAACAATGCAGGTCAGTGTTTTAATTTAACCAAAAAATTGCTAAATAATGACTAAACAAACATGGTTAAATTAATATCAAATGTTGCAATGTCGAAAATGGGGACACATGGTGTTTTTTCGCCCACTTTATCACAAGGAGGGAGAAACAGCATAAAGTTTCTTGGTAATGTGTCATTAGCCTCCAGAAGAGCTCCAGTGCTCCTTGGCATAGACTCACGCTTTGCTTTTACAGTTCGGAGAACGTGCGTCTTATGAAACCTCCCCGCACTTTGGCATTTTTTCAAACGGCGGTTGGGATGCCTCTAAAACAAGGCTGATTTGATAGATGGACGGATTGCCTGCTTGGCCAGACTTCATAAAATATTCAGCAACTCTTTAATGTGAATTTTAAATGTGAAAATAAATAGATCAGTAATTCCAGCCAACTGCAGAGGGAACTCCGATCTTCGGAAACACAAATGCCTCTTTTGTGGCAAGCAGTGTAGGCACAACATAGTTTTCAAAGGTGAGATATGATGACACTCTAAAGAGACCAGTAAAAAGTTATAGTGTGATAAAACATTCCTTGGCACTGTAAAACTAAAGAAAATATGATTACCCTTGAAACCTGGATGTGCTGTAGATCTTCCCGCCTCGCTGTGCTTCCTGTAGCCTTCCACTGGGATTTAATAGTTGGATAAATCAAATGATTGCATGAGAAAGAGTTGGAAATCGGACATCTCTGCCTTTTTAGACTAATTTCACTGCTCTAATTTCACTGGCATTTTTTGTTTTGTTTTTTCACCTGGCCACCACACAGAAACTGATTCTAAATGCACTCTCGTCCTCCCAGATGAGTCCTATTTGTCAGAGCTATGTGACAAGTTGTTTCATATAGGTGATTCATAACCCTGCTGTAATGTAATTTCACTTTAAGCAGAAGATAATGAACTAACCAGCTTTGAATGATAGCAATTCAATTATCTTCGATGGATCAAATCAGTAACTGAGAACCGGACATGATTCATTTCATTCATTTCATAACAAGAGTGTAAAAGCTACTTTGTGGTTGCAGATGTTAAGTTACGCATAATCTGCTAGGTGTATGGGTGAGAGGTTAGCATCTGTTCAGGTCATGCTTAGCATCTGCCTGGGCAACTGGAAAATATTTCCCTGTCCAACACCCTATGGTGCAGCTTGCACAAACAACAGACACAAGGCCTGACACAAATAGCTAATTTTAACCAGTTTATTTGGCTGCTTTATTTACACACTTATGTTCTAGTCTTGTAGCCAGCTTCAGCAAGTCAACAGATGCCAGGTGATATGAATACAGTATTAGGTGTTAGGCTTTCTAACGATTTGCATTAATTCAATGACTTTTGAAATTAGTTGAAATGTGAGATGGAGAAATCCTTATAATTTTAAGCAAATTAGTGTAATTTAGCATTTGTTTGCATTTACCATCTGCACTTTAAGGCGTCTAAATTATCAGTTTTTTTGTTTTTTTAATTTAAGACCACAAAAAAGTAACAATGGGGGGAAGTACATGCTCCTATTTACAAGGTATGTCATGGCACAGGAAGCACTAGTAAATATTATTTGTTGCTAGATCTGCTACAGTATTTAACTACCACTAAGTCATATCAGCTTTTTACAGGTCGAGCTCACCAGGTTTCACGTGAGCTTCCCTGCAGTCACTCTACTTTTAACCTGCAGGGAGGGTCACTCACTTGCTGCATGGTTTGGTCCTGCTCATTCCAGTCCTCTTCTATTGTACTGTAGTCAGACAGCAATGAATGCATCAGGCAGCTGAGAAGTGAAGCCTGTGCAAAAGTGCCTTAAACTTACCTGTATTCTTTCTATTGGACGAAGAAGAAGAGGCAACTCCCCTGGTTGCAAAAAGAAGTCTGATTGTATAGTCTATAGTCTGATCGTTTCACTTCTAGTTGCAAAAAAACAAGATGGCGGCGGCCAAAATGCCAAATCTGAAGCTTCAACTCTGTAGTTCACAAACCAATGGATTATACACACTCTATACTGAGCAACCAACACTGATGAGCCTACACATACATACAGTGTGACTGTCCTAATACTTTCTGACTGCACTGTAATTCAGTCATACAGCACTTACTCCAGTTATTGATATGCAGCGATATTTAACCGGAGAAGATCTGCGCATGAGGATGCTCTTTAAATGAATCTGTGTTCCATTAGATTCCAAGGGAAGCACATTAATCCCGAAACACAGCCCCAAACACAACACAGCCCAGTATACATGTTTGCTAAATATGGGACATTAAGCACGATAAGTAAACTAAGACAGCAGGAGGTTACTGAAGGGATCAGCACAGCCAGAAAACGCAGTGTGCACAAGTTGGTGATTGAGGCTGAGTCCTAAATTAGACAACTGTGTCCATACTGTACTGTACTTTACTTTGAATCAAACATTTCTATGTAAATATATATTTGTGTTCGACCACAACAGTAGTTATTTACTGTGATGTACGAGCACATATTTTCTGTCACTCAACTTTCTACTGCTGGAGTAATAGGTCCTGTGAAGTCTGCTTGGTGTCAGGAATACCACGGTACAACACAAAAATAGAAATGTGCATATCCACAAAACTACACAGATGGACATTTAGTCAGGACCTCAGGGTGTAATAATTATTTCAGCTGATACTAATCAGCCTTTGGCTTTCTATCAACTATTCATTTATTTATTAATTATCTTGTCAGCAGCCATCTACAAAACTTCTTGCCCAAACTAAAGATTTGTACCAAATAACACTGCTCATTTATGACAACAGTCAATTATTTATTCATACATTGACCCACCAGAAACTCATTGGAAGGCGAATAAATAGCATGATATTTCAAGGATATTTTGCGTGTCATGAAAAGTCATTTAAGCCTTTTCAAGTCTAGTTTGAATGCCTCTTTTCCCGTGTCATTTTTACACCATGCAACAAAACTACAGGAAAGGGATGCAGTTAGGTTAAGTGACGAAACCACTCGCTTAGGTTTAGGAAATACATCCTGGTTCGGCTTAAAATAAATACATAAACTAATTAAAATATGCACAGAAACAACGTAACAGAGGTACACAATACGTGTCACAAACATAGCTAAAAAACACGTCAATAATGACGGCCTCCTGGTTGAAAGTCCTGTGTTTGTTGGACCAGTCCACCTCCCATCCTAGCATAGCATACTTATGTGGATTAATTTATATTGCAGTCAGTACAGAAACACACACGTGGTGTGCAAATGACAAACCATGAGCAAATACTTTGTTCTTTTTGCACGCAAAATTAATTACAGTGTCATTCATACACCATTTAGTGCGACCGGGCTGTTTCCTCTCTGGCACAAAAGCAAGCTGCCCTTCCTATAAAACATTCAGACACAGTCACTTGATTTCTCCTGGGTGTCTGTGGGGAGTTCTGGAGAAATGACTTTGCTTCATGGCCTGACATCTCTAATCGACATCTTGGTGGATGGATCAGCGGTCTGAATGCTCTGAAAATTCCTCAGATATGGAAGCCATTCAGCGCTGCTAATGAAGGCGTTGATCATTGTCAGCTTAATGACACTCCATAAGTGGACTGTATACCCACCCGAATAGACAATGTTTTTGGGGGCTCTCAGAGATATTATTTAAAAGTGGAAAACCACTGACAAGCATACTGCAGTTTTAACTGCGCATTAACCGCTATATATCACGGCACTAAAAATGCCTGTGAAGACTTTGCAGTTGATTTAGATCCACTAAGTAGAAACAAAAAGTTGTGAATGTGACAATTATGACCAAGCATATTAATCCAGTGCTCATTAGGAAGATGAATTGATTCAAACCTCACTGGGCCGAGATGAAAAGTCCACCAGCTGCATCACTTTTGCAAGATTTAGTCTACTCCATTTTCAAAGGCCAAAATACCTCAGAGTTTGCCTTCAGATCATCAAATTACTATATCAGTGTTTTAGTTTATTCATAAATCTGCACCACAGGTGGGCGAAATGCCTCAAGGCATTGCCATGAGTGCAATGGTTAAGTTATTTTAAAAGATAAAGATTCCCTTGTAACTGTCAGTCACAGATACCCTAAATCATTTTGTACATTGTTGATATTCAAAATACCGCCTCAAAAAGAATGCAGGTTTGATCTGTTTGTTTTTATTTGGAGCTGTTTCCATGATCCTTTTAAAAGTTTTATATATTGAATTTAAAAGTGAAGGCTACTGTAACTGAAACAGTATCTGAAAAACACCACCTGTTCCTTCCAAAAGTGTGTCATGAAAGTTGGAGAAAGTTAGTAGAAATCAAAACGGTTACGAAATGAATCAAAAAATGTTTCCCCGTGAAAGCAGATTATGTTCTTATAATATGCAGGATAGATCCTACAGACCTGGTGAGCCACTGACATTTCCTACAGTGTAAAAATGAGTTTGACAGTTGACTCTGAGTGACATAACATAGACTATATACTGTATACCTAGATACCATGACATCACCCGTTTTGAAGCAGCATAGAGTTCGGCATTTTGGCCATCGCCTTCTTGTTTTTCTGCAACCAGATGTGACACACAAAGGTGGAGCTGAATGCTGAATAAGGCATTCTAGGCAACCAAACGTTAAAGTTTTAAGATGAAAAACCACCCATAGCGGACAACGCCGTGGTAGCGATCTGTCAATCACAAGGTCGCCATTCCCTAAAGCTTCTTTATGGTCTATTTGACTCTAAATGGGACCATAATTTACTAAATGAACATCATGCTGTATTGAAGAAGACTTGAAACTAGTGATTGAGACTATAAACTCATGTTTACAATGTTTACTGAGGTAATAAATCAAGTGAGAAGTAAACTCATTTTCTCATAGACTTCTTTTGCAACCAGAGGAGTCGCCTCCTGCTGGCTATTAGAAAGAATGCAAGTTTAAGACACTTCCATTGACTTCAGTTTTCAGACCCAGAGGTTGCCGACCCCATAAGGGTTCGGGTTAGGGTTCAAGCAGCATCTTTGGTCAACAAATTGTTAATTTTATTCAACCCAATTATTTATTTTGTCACTACACTGTAAAGGAATATGGTTGCATACCATCATATCAACACACATCCTTCATGCATACATAGTACCATACATGCTACTAAATCTGCTTCAGCAAATTGCCAGACAAAGCCCTGATGTGCTGTCATCAGTCTCTGAGCGTTTCAACATACCAGCATCACAGTTTTTGAGGAGAACACAATATGGTTGGTTCAGAGGGGGGCCATTCTGGTGCGTGATGTTTTCAACACAACCAATCCATTATGCATTTGGAGGAAATAGTTTCTGGGCAATCAGTGTAACATAATTTGATCTGGATGTGAGATATCGTAAAGCCACCAGCAGCCTGTAGCTACTTGTTTTACCTCTGTGCAAGCTAGTGAGTGAGTGAATAGCAGTAAGGCAGGAGGAAAGTAGATGTATGAGTGTTAGGGAGGTTATGAATCAGTGAATGTGTTGCTCTGAATGAATTAGATGGAACCATTGATGAAGTCAGTGCAGGATTAGGTGACTCGGAGTGCAAGGGAGACATTACATGAGGCAGGGAGGGAGGGAGACTGGGCAAATAAATGTGCATGAAAGACAGAAGTTGAAATTTTGCCTGGCTGACTCATCGACTGACTTCAGTGGATCGCTGGATGGCTCAGGCCACATGTAGATCCCTATCTCTAAATGAACACAACAACATTAAGCATTCACATGTCTGCCTCACGGCTCCAGGATGAACAGAGCTTCATTCGGTCTCATTTACAGTCTGCTCTGCCATGTGTCTAGCTTCAGGGAGTCAGACTAATTCCATCTGAAAATTATTCTGAGGAATCTCAAAGTATTACTGCTCCCAAATAGGGTATAGCAGGGATTTGTGGGTAACAGCAGTGTCCAGCTGTCCAGGCGTGGCTGCCAATATCATTTTAATGCAAATGGATCCACATAAATGACTGGGACAATAAAAGCTTATGCGGGTGTAGGCTAGGTGACAGAATACTGAAAGATGGCAAAGCATCACCAGGAGAGATGCACTTTTACTATTCTTGGCCGGGGGGAATTTATACAGAGCCATTAAATGGTATTTTTCAGTTTGGAGGGAAAAAGCTAGTTTTTTGTATTGATTTAAAGTGTGAGAGTGGTCGAGAATGTTAAGGGACATTCCTTTCTCTGTGATGTGCTCTATATCTATTTAACTGTTTCCCTCCATCTCTTTTTTGCTCTGAGTTCTCTCAACCTTAATGTACTCTCATTTTACATTAGCTGCTGCTGCTACAGAAAGTTCCAGTTGAAACACATTATCTTTTGTATGGGAAAAAAAAAAAATTTAATTGAATACATGATAGCTAGCATGTCATGGAAATGCACTTACAGAAACTGTATTCCATTAAGGGTAGTTTGCTGAAACTTCTTAAGTGAGGTGAACATGCTGTAAAAACCAACAGGCCTTGACCTTGTGTCTTATCTTCTTGCACACTATTATCGAATAGTGTGCACCGTTAATGCGGACATAGCAATAGTTTGCATGTAGCAGCATAATTTTTAAAACCTTTATTGTACTAAATCCACACAATAACACAAAATCTACACATTGTCAAGTGCTGTACAACATGACAGTTAACGTTTACGCTGACAGCAAAAAGTAATTCAACTTACAGACATCACAAACTCCCGCTGTGACTAGCTCAACTCTTTCCCACCCAGCTCTATTATGAGACTTCAAATATTAAACCCCCTCCTCCACAGTCTCCTTGGAGACCAAAAGGGAAGGCAGTGTCAGCTGAACATTCATCATGATCAAAGTGAAACCTATGTATCCTTACAATACCCTTTCTCTGACACACAGCTTCAAGATTCCCTCTGTTCATCTGCACCCAATCCCACACTTTGTCCTGTCTCACTGAGTGCAACCTCAGAAGAGAAGCACACCAGGCAAGGATGGATGTCAAATGCAATTAACCCAAAGAGCATCCAACACTTTACTTTTTCCTTTTATCTCTCTTCACAGGGAGATTTCAACAAGGCCTCCTCATACAAGCTGTCAGCCTCCTATACCCTTCTTCGTCCTCAGTTTAGAGGAGATTTGATCACTCCTTGGTTTGGTTAAGACAGAGATGGAGCTACCGAATAGTAAAGTGCCAGGTGGAGGCACGGTGCAGGCTTTGATAAATGAAAGGTGGTGTTCTCATGACTCCACATAGCAAGGTTTGTACAGCTTCACCAAAAGGTGCAACAACAAGGATGACACAATCAAAATACTAAAGGTTGTGTCCATATGTTACTACTCTCTAAGATGGACAAACTTCAAAGCACACTTTTGCCCATTTTCCTGTTTTTCCCCCCATAGGATCCATGATAAACGTAGCTGTCCATTTATTAACTGCATGAGTAATTAGTGAGACATAGGGTAGGAGGGGACAGGGGAGGCAAAGGGCTTCAGAATAAAGAAAGCAGCTGGGAAACTAAATGAAATTTAGCTACATCTGCCAGGTTGGGATGGGGCTAATGAGGAGCATCTGGCTGGCTGGTTGGCTAATAAAGGTGGATAGTTGTTAATTACAGAGGTTTTTTTAGGAGTACATTTTAAAAGAAGTATTACTACTTTCACTAATTTCTCATTAAACCTGCTAGACTTTGTAGGAGCCTACATCTATATTGTATAGCACAGTCATGACAAGTTTATCTTCTGGGTGGTTGCTCAAATGTTTCCTGAGGTGGTATTATTTAATTTATTTCATGCGCAAAAGAAGTTTTGTGGTTGATTATTTGTGCAATATGACAACTAAGTATCAATGCCAGATCAGTACAGTACAATTTCAGCTGTCCAGCAGATGAAGATTATGTCTCTGGGATTAGCCACAGATGTGTCCAAAACCTTTATTTACTAGGCCAGCATAGTGGCTGCTGTGTAGCTTGTTGACTGGCTGTAGACAGCTGGTTGGTTAGTTGGATTATTGGTTGGATAACTGATTTCTGTAGTGATAACCAACTGTTTGGATTTCCAACTAGATTTTATATTTAGGAGGTTATTGTGCTGGCCGGCCACATGCTTTATTTGGGTGGTTAGCTGGCAGCAAGGGTCCATTACTGCCAACATGGCTTTTTGGCCAGTGACCAGGACGATAAGGCTGGATGTTTAGTTGGCTGGCTATCCAGGATGATGGATCATGTGTTTAAATTACTAGCTGAATATCTGTCTGGATGGACTGCTGCAGTGGTTATCTATTCTAGAGACTGTCTATTTTGCTGCCTAGTGGATTGGGCGACTTCACGCATGAAGAGATTGGCGTTTCATTAATTGCTTTGCTGGCTAATTATTACTCTACAGTTATACATAGAAAAATCAGTGGACCATGGTGGGACCCCAGAGGAACAGTACAGATAAAAGCAAAGGGCTTTGGTGTGGTATCACATCATGATTAATGCACTTTTTTTTTAAATACTATAATTACTCTTTTCCTGGTCAGCTTTTGTTCTGTCCTGTGCTCCGTGACTTTATACTGTATGCTGAAAGGGTTGCGTGGGGCTTCTGAGGTAATTGCTCCCCTTTGAGACGTATGTTCAAACATTAGACAAGGATTTCCCTGTCAGCACACTTCACACACACAGGTGGTGCATTTTACTTCAGCCAGCTCTGCTGCTGCTTAATCATGCAAAGATCCCCAATAGCTTCCTGAAATATTAATGGGGCGCTATTCAGAGCTAACAAGATTTATTATAAACTGAACAGATAAACGCATATAATCCTAGAGAGGTCAAATGATTGAACGTTATGATATACAGTTTCGTGCCTCATGAGATGTTTCAACTGCCCATCGCATGAGGTTTGACAAAAAATTTGTCAATGTCTGACAAACAGGTTCAGGATCAGAAAATTACCACATGATGAAAGTATTTCAAACATGAACACCTTTTTGTTTTTATTTATTTTTTGTTTATTAAGTGTAATCACAGTGAATATCAGCTTAAAATGTTAGCACAGGCACATTTGAGTGAGCATATTCAAAATTTTAAAAGTTCCCATTTGAAAATAACGGACAGGTTATGGATAGCAAAGCAACCATTTTTCGTTTTCATCCTTTAGTTTTAATTACTGAATTAATTACTACAGCAGAATCACACTGCCTCCACCCATTTTCTCTAAGTTTACAAAGTAGTTCCCACTTATTGAAAATAAATCAGAAATCTAAAATCACAAATCTCTTCTTCTGTGTGAATTGGGACACAGTGTGTCAGTAAAAAGTGAGCATTCATTTTAATGTAATTTTAAATGTCAGTATAACCAATTACATGATACGCCACTGTTAACCTTTATATTTATTTTTCAGACGACTTTGCCATTATTTGATAGTGATTTGATTGACATTGCAGCAAACAGAAAAACATTTAAATGTACACATACTCTGCTAACAGAGCTGTTTTTGTTTTCCCTGCCATCCATAGCTCTATATTCCCGTAGTGACACTGGAAAGCTTGTGGTGAAACCAAAGGCCTTGATCGGTTGTTACAGATGTAGTTTACATCTTCACAACATAACAGTAGAAGATTTGTGTGATTTGAATGGCTGCCTGTGGGTATTATGCTTCAATAAGTACGAAACTAAAATATGGTAAGTCATCTTAAATAGGCAATGCATATGTCTCTCGAGAGGGGGTGGATTGAGAGATTTGAAGAAATGGAAATGGATCTGTAGCTTGAGATGGATGAGTGATTGAAAACACTCCAAAAGCCTTTTTATTCCTGACTGTGTGGAGCATCTTTTGGTCCTTCTTTTTACCAGCATGTCATCTAAACTCAGAAATGTGATATGGGACCGATACAGCATCGGGGGAATGAGTGACACATTTTTCTCATTTGGCCTTGGCGTAGCTGCAACAGCACTGATTCATCCGCTGCTTATGTTGTTCAGTATTATTGCAAACCCTTATGTTCGACTTGACTCACTTGTGATTCAGTTTGACTTCTCTTTGCAAAGACTGTTCTTCGCTAATGTACAGCAATTGCTATTGAACTCAAAAGTAAAAGACCCAGAAAATATGTCTGGAGGAATTTGTACAAGGCAACGAGAAGGCAGAAATATTGTGTTTTAGGGGTGCTAGTTTTAAAAGATTTTCATAACGATAACCAACCTTGTTAACCAGTTATTGACCATTAGTTATTAACCGTGCAGTAGTGCGCCAGCTGCAGTATATGAGCACAACAGACAACTGAGTCAACAGCTCACCATTAGAGTTACTAGAGCAACCACCATGCTGCCTTCACTGTCTCCAGTCACTGTCAGAAGACTTACTGTAGCAGCCACCGTGCTGCGTTCACTGTCTCCAGTTCACTGTCTGGAGAGTTACTGTAGCAGCCACCGTGCTGCGTTCACTTTCTCCAGTTCACCGTCTGGAGAGTTACTGTACCAGCCACCGTGCTGCGTTTACTGTCTCCAGTTCACTGTCTGGAGAGTTACTGTAGCAGCCACGGTGCTGCGTTCACTGTCTCCAGTTCACCGTCTGGAGAGTTACTGTACCAGCCACCATTCTGCGTTCACTGTCTCCAGTTCACCGTCAGGAGACTTACTGTAGTGGTCACGATGCAACTTGTAGTGTTGCGGACATGCAGCCACTTTCCCAGTCAAAGTCTCCACCGCACATTTAGTTTAGTTTAGCAGGTTAACGATAGTGATTAACGATAGGGATTGTCTGGCAAATACTGTAGCGTAACTTCAGCATGTTTTCAACAGACAATGTGTGTGTGGCGGCGGTGAATGTGGGTTTGTCTGTGGTGTTATAGCTGTGAACGTAAATGTAGGTGCAGCAGACAGTGGGTGTTTAGTTTATTTGTCGGTGAATAAATGCTACGAGGCAACAAGCTACAACTCCTTCAACTTCCTCTATCTGCGCCGGCTCTCTCTTAAGGTGGACCAGCTTTTCTCCTTAAAGTGACCATCTGCTCCTCTGCGTTTTTCTCAGCTTTTTAATTAATTATTTATATTTCTGTAAAACTTTTAACCTATCGCGTTAATCAGTTAAAATGCTAATGTCGGTTAATGGTTAAACAGTTAATTATTAACATCTTTATTGTGTTTACAACATAATGCATCACACATAACAAGTGTAAGAAACCTGCTGTCTAAGATTTTAACACTTATTAGTGTTTTCATCATGACATTCAATCAACAAACTCCTGACTCTCTCTATGAAAACTGAATATTAGAAGTTAACCAAACAGTAGAACTACTGCATTGAATTGCGTGACATAAAACACTTAATATCGGATCAACCTCCTAATGTTTGAAACTGGGTTTATCCAAGATGACAAGCTTATTACAGCGTGAGATCTTACTGTATGTTGACATACAAAGCTTTACAGGGTTTAGAAGCAGCTTTCCCTGCACTGCAGGCTACAGCTACACTAATACATTTTCATTTTAAAATATATACGTTTTGCTGCGTTCATGCCTAGCATTCACACTACTCCGATCACATATTGATTCTCAAGTCATTTGTGTCTTCCAAGTAGATATTGGCAGACTGTGGAACTGGAGAGAGTCGTCTTTCTTAGTTGGCATACAGTATATTGAAAGAAGAAGTGCAGGGATGGCCTTCCAATATTTTCAGGAAAACACAAAGACAGAGAAGTAAAACATTTAACATACAAACATGGACCATGAAAGAGGAAATACTAAAATGTGTGCAGGTATACAAGAGCAAGATTTCCTTTAAGCTTTAGGCCAGCTGTGATAAAGGTTAACAATATACAAGTGGTGACATGCATGTGATCACACTGAACACACACAATACAGAATATCCAAACATGTGCATTGACCTTTCTCGAATCCCATCGTGGACTTGTCTCCAGCCTTAATGAGACCACTGGTGAAACAGCATTCAGGGATGGCCTGGTTTGACATGACGGGGAGCGTAAAATCAACTGTTTCACCATGATGACAGAATTTATACCTCTGCACCCAAAACACTGGCGTTCTGCGTGTTAAACTGCAATGTGCTGTTAGCCACAGTATTTTTATGGAATTGCTAGAATGCTCATTACTAATTAGTTTTTTAAAATGAGCAGTGATGTGTAGTTGATTGTGTTTTTCAAGTGATCAAACACTGCTGGCTAACGCCTAAATTGTGCTGGCACACAGAGATGGATAAAACAGCCCCCTCAATCACAACTCCAGCCATTGCACTGGATAATATTATCTATTACAGACCGTCTGTAACAGAGAATAATATCAGTTCAAAACCAATCAGCACCCTTTAGCGACAGCTTTGGTGGCAGAGGCAGAATCAGTTTATGCTGTACAGTCTCCTGGGAGTAGCCTCAGCTGGTCCTCGGTGACCTTTTCCTGCTGATTTGGTGCATCAAGTTTTTACTGCATGTTGAATGATGGTCATATGTATTTTGACAGAAGCTCATCAGCAAGAGATAGTTGGACTGACCTGTAGGGGCAGGTAACAGTGTCTACGCTCAATCAGGCCATGCCATTGCACTGAAGTAATTAGCTCAAAATATATGCAGGTTACTAGAGAGAAACTGGCAAAAAATAGGCTTTCAGCTCTTCAGTGCCTTGATGTTAAAATCTGAATGAATAAAGCTTTTCAAGTTTTTCAGGCATTATGTGCCTTTTAGGTCACAAGAGAGAAGGACACACAGGTTGTGCTAATATTCAAGGGACATAAAGCAAAAAAACAAAATATTTTATTGTGACTTATGAATTCTTATGTATTCACTTTACTTACTAAGTTCTTTGGCATTGAACTGCAGGGCTTTGCACCGCTGAATGAACATATACAGACAGGTGACAATTTGCGGGAAAAGAACTGAATGAATGAGATGAAAAACCTAAAAAAATCTAGGTGCATCCATCAAAAGCAAAACGTTCTCCAGATGGCTTAAGTGTCATTATTCTTTCTGCCTTTTTAATCATCCAGGATTGTGACACTAACATGCTGGTTAAAAGCAAGGAATATCAAAAATGTTGATATTAAAAAGTCTGGTAATGTAGATTTGTTGAAAGGACTAGCTGTTACAATCCCTAGTGTTGCACCGCTTCTAATGGGGAGTCCTTGAGGAAAGGAAAAAAGAGGAGAGAAACGGGCTGCTTTAAGGCTTTACCACTGGGACACATCGTCAGTTGTGTACCTCTACATCACCGGGTGTTTCGGCCATTTATCACAATACACCCTCCGCTGAGGCAGGCCCACCACAGGTTGATCAAGCCTGGGTGTGTGTCCCGTGGTTAGGTGTTTGCCTTAACAGCCCAGCTGGTGTCACTCCTCTTCAACCACAGCCAGTGGCTCGTCCTCTCGGCAGTGTTGGCCAGCTCTTTGATGGCCTGTCTATGAGCCTGTCCCCTGACTCCAACCTCCCTAAGGAGCTTTGCTGCTGTACTGGCTACAAAGCCCCGACAACCCCTTCTCCACCGGACGCATCCGTACTTTCCAGCCTCTGTCCTCTGCCTCAGCTGCTATGTTGGAGTACCTCAGCTTCTTACGTTCGTACGCTTCTTCGATGGCGTCCTCCCAAGGAACTGTCAGCTCTATGATGTAAACAAGCTGGCAGGTATTGGACCATTGGACGAGGTCTGGTCGCAGGGTGGTTGTTGCTATATATATGATAATACTATAGCATGCTGCTGGGCCTGTTTACAATAGACTGTATTTAAGACGTGGATGTAGTCACAATGACGTTATCCATTGGTTTGCAGACTGCTGTTTTGAAGCCTTGAATTCAGCATTTTGGCTGTCACCATCTTGGTTTTTGGCCTTTGCCATCTTTAACTTCTATTTGACTCTAAATAAGACCATAATTTATTAAATGAACATGTTGTGTTGAAGAAGACTTGAAAATAGCGATTGAGACCATAAACTCATGCTTACAATGTTTACTGAGGTAATAAATCAAGTGAGAAGTAGGCTCATTTTCTCATAGACTTCTATACCATGAGATTTCTTGTTGCAACCAGAGGAGTTGCCCACTGCTGTCCACACAGTCATCCCATCACTAGCTCTCTATTAAAATTCACAGTATACTGGGTAATAGGAAATGTAGAAGCACAAGCCAAAGGTAACTGTACCTGCTGTTTGAAACTTCAGGGTCACATGAATTGGGCCATGTTTTGGTGTAAAACTTAAACATACATTTCGGTCCTTGTGTTGAGGATGTTGGGCTATATGCTTGTCCAGTATAGTAGGGACTTGTAAGGCACATTTTTACCCAGATGGCAGTAATAAGTTGTAATAACCTCCACCTTGTGTTCCAGTGGGTGGTGAGAGTCAGACATCAGATACTGAACGGTGGACTGTAGAATATAATGCGTATGGCTAGAGTGTCTGAGAAACTCAGGAGGATCTTCAATAAACACTGTGTTGTTCCAATCAAGCCACACAATATGACAGAATTGTGTCCACCCTGAAGACCATACTCCCAAAAGCAAACAGGGCAATGTAATACACAGTCCAGTGCAAAAAGAAATGCACAGTTATATACACTTGGGTGATGGTACAACCTGCAAGCACACAGCCCACCAAAGAAGACGCTTTAACAAGTGTACAAAATTGAAATGTCAGGCACCGTTTCACCTACAGCTGTAGGACTTCAAAATGATATTTTATGAATGCAGAACTTTCCAAAATAATGAATACAGCTTGTATTCACTGTGTCAAAACTTGCCCTTTAGATTTACAAATACTGTTGCACTTAAAAATGTACTATAAAATGTATACTTTACGTTAGGTAAAGACTGAATGATTTAGGGTTACAGCACAGGGGGGTTTTCCAGCCCCCTTTCTTTCTTTTGTACAAGAATCACTGAAAGCAAACTTCATCTTTATGAGGTCCTGGAGAGCGCTGGTTCATCATTTTGGGTAAGCTAATGTGGCTGGTGGAAAATGTCAATTCATCCACCTCCAGATGTCTCCTTTGACCCTCTCATGCAGGCTGCAGCAGTAACTTGGTCCAACAGTAAAGGGGCACTGCAGTGAGATTGGACACATTATTTGGCAAATTACAGAACAAACAATGCATATGTCACAGACTAAAACTTTCACTGCATAAAATCAGATCTTACCCATACGCAGTGAATTCTTCCCTATGAGCTGACTGTGAATTTGTAAACTCTCCATATTTTCTGAGAAGTGGATCTTTGTGTTTAAAATGCAGTGAATTGGTCTCCAGTTGGTTTTGAGGCAGCCAATATTTCATGCAAAAGCAATAAACAGCCTGGGGGCAGAGATTCAGTTGCATACACCGGCCAAAAGCTTGAACTGAGCGAACGGAGTTGCTCAGTTCAAGCTTTTGATTTTATATTTGCTTCAGTGATAATATTTGACAACTCATGCTTTGAGGTTTATGTGCTTCCTTTATTTATTCATGTTATACTATATAAAGTCATGCTGCATTACAGTCAGGAATACTGGCTTTTTCAGAGGCATAAGACTTCCTGCAGTTGTTTTTTTGTCTTGCGTTATTGGATCTCGCAGAAGTGAATAACTGTAGCTGCTCTGAACCCCTTCAACCTGTAGGGGTCGGGTTGAGCTATAGTGCAGCTCATGGGAAGATATGCTAAAGAATTTCAGAGATGATACTCCACAATGTTATTTTATGGGAAATGGCTGCTCACTGTCTAGTGTTTCACATATGCAGAGTGATAAAGAGGGATGGAGGTGTCAGTGTATTTAATCTGCATTTTCAATTGGCCGGCCAACTAGGAATCACCAGATGTTCAACACATTGTTAATATCACATATCAGGCATTAGCGTGATGTATTCTTTTTCTAGGAAAAAAAGAAGCATAAATCAGTGGAGAGGGATTGGTACTGGGTTGGTCGGCCCATACTTGAAATAGCTTAGTTACTGTTAAATGGATGGCAGTCCCCAGAGGATGAATCTGAAAGACTTTGGTGATTCCCTGACCTTTCCTTAGCACCACCATATTGTTGACAGTTTTGATACTGAGTGAAATATCTCAAGAACTGTTGGATGGATTGCCGTGACATTTGTTCCAACAGCCCAGTCACCAGGAAAAAATGTTGGCACTGGACGCTTCAGCAAACCAGGGATATGTTGAATGTCGACACTTGCATTCGATAAGAGCAAGTGACATAGTTTAAATAGCAGAAAGAGGCACACAGGGTGCGTTGGATGGACCCACCAAGCAAGGCTTTCATCGAGGAGACCGGATTTCGTGTCCTGTGCATCACGTTACAATCAGCTGTTTGTGTACTGTGTTCACAACGTTCATGGTCATTGTCACTGGATAAATGTCGTAGTTTTAAGCCAAACCATGTAGTTTTTTCCTAAACCTAACTATAGTTATCTTGTTACATTATTATCTGAACACAAACTATGATGTTTTTGTTAACCTTAACCTTAAGTAGTTTTGTTGCCTGAGCCTAACCAATAGTTTCACAATGTTAACCACCCCACGTGGTGCACGTGATACATAACTGATATGAAATTTATATTTTGGTTCAGAAATGTTGCTATTCAACATATCCATGGTTTGCAGAAATGTGCAATACCAACAAAAAAATATTCTGGGGATGTGGTTGGGTCTAAGTATCTAAGGTCCCTAGAGGATGAATTGTAAAGACTTTGGTTTTAACATCCATTGAAATATTCAAATATGTTCAATGGGGGGAGCTGCACAGTGGTGCAGTGGTTAGCGCTGTTGCCTCACAGCAAGAGGGTCGCAGGTTCGATTCCAGGCTTGGGACTCTTCTGTGTGGAGTTTGCATGTTCTCCCCGTGTAAGCGTGGGTTTTCTCCGGGTACTCCGGCTTCCTCCCACAGTCCAAAGACATGCTGTTTAGGTTAACTGATGACTCTAAATTGCCCGTAGGTGTGAATGTGAGCGTGAATGGTTGTCTGTCTATATGTTGTCTGTCTCTATGTGCCCTGCGATGGACTGGCGACCTGTCCAGGGTGAACCCCGCCTTCGCCCAATGCCAACTGGGATCGGCTCCAGCCCCCCCGCGACCCCTAACGGGATAAGCGGTTGACGATGGATGGATGGATGTTAAATGGGTTGGCACAGAATTTGGCACAGACATTCATGGTTGCCAGGCAACAATCCTCGTCTCCTCTGAGATGCAGTTAAGAGATTGGTCCGTCCATTAAAGTTGATTCATAACCAACATAAAAAAATGTTAAAATGTGAGTGCATTAAATGTGGGGGAAAAAAACAGGCTTGCAAGTCATACAAATACAAACAACAAATACAGATTCAATGTCCGTGCTTGCTTGACCTGTAGGTTTTGTTCTTTGGAAATGACATTCGATTTATTCGTTCCGCAGATACGTCAAACATCCTTTTCATTCCATAGTAATTGTTTCTCAAGGACCAGCTTCAAAGCCGTAGGCAGGTATGCGAGACAGTTGTATAGTCGTTCCCCTATCACGTCGTAGTGGGCGAATAGTTTCAGCATTCCAGTCAAGAATCCTCACACTATTTATTACTTGCTAACTTACTTGTGACAAACTTGGAAGCACAGACATAAACAGGAAGAGGCCCACATCTCGTTTTCCAGCCATGGTCAAAACAGACATCGTCATTGTAACTCTGTGCTATGTGCTGCACTTGATACTTTTGCTTGCCCTCCAAGGATGCTTACAATTGTATTTTTATGGTCTTGCTGTGTGAGTTTGCATGTGTCTTAAGGTTAGTGTTGTTTTCAGTTAAAGATTTTTATGCCCATCATTTTGTCCAGCGCTACCAGCATATTACTTAAAGGAGTCCACCACTGCTTGTCCTGTAGAGTATCTGTGAAAGGAGTAATGTGTTCAGTGGGTCTAGAGGGAGTTTTCCAAATGATGATATCATCAAAATAATTAAATGGTAGACACTACACATTTTTAACAGAAAGTCAAACTCAGTTTGGGTGTTTACAGGGCAAAGGTGGTCTCAGGAAGAACATGATAGAGTTGATGATGATGGAGTTTGACCCACCCAACAATACTGACTTTTTTTTTTTTATCCATGTCTCATAAGCTCCTTGCAATACTAAACTGCTGGAGTACTTTTTACGATATTGACATTGTTAGACAATTCATGCAGGGGCTTTTTTACTTTTCTCACCCACAATTTCACAAAGAAAAGAGTGACCTTCAGTTTAACTGAATAAAATACTTTGACGAGAATGAGGAATAAGAGTGTGGTTAAATGTCACTTGTTTGACATTAATCACAGCTCTTGTCCTTGTTCGACAAAGACCAACTTCTGCGATCTTTCATTGTGTGTACTGCTCTCACCATCTTCATTCTCAACAGTGACTTTTCTCTTGATATCTCATTAGCTCGCGCCTGTCAGAGCAAACCATCTGTTTCATTCTTTTTATTTCCTTGAACACATAAATGATTGTGTTCATGATGATGACGGGTCACTGACAGCAAAATGCCCAAATCATTCTAGTTTATGAGGCAATATAATATTATCAAACTATATTTTGGACATGCAAAAGAAAATGACACAGGAGGTGTCTCACCCAGGATGTGGTGGACATTTTGTTTACAGACGGCAACCTTACATCTCTGTAAAACTTGGAAACCTCTCAGTACGTTCAATGAGGAATAATCTTCTCCAATTTCCTCTATGACGTTATCTGTAAAACCTCCACACATGTCTGGGTATTTCTCACAGCTGGTGAGAGGTCACTGACTCCGAGATGCTGGACCAATTTTGCCCCCTACTGACATATTTAATATATGTTTCTATCCTGCTCTTAGTTTGCATTTTATCAGCTGCAGCCCTGCCTTAAAATACAAAATCAATAATGCTCCTTCATATCAAATTGAGAAGTTTTTTGGCTGGGTTTACAGCTCATATGCTTATAATTACAGTGAATAAATTAGTGTCGTCAAGGGTCATTTGGTGTGCCAACAATCTGATCTGAATGACTTTGAGCTGGAGGTACAAACAAGGGCAGATTCCTAAATTACACCCTGGACATTATCAGCACAGCTGGCTGTGAAGAAAACCTAGGTCAATAACTCACACTGGACCTCATAGTCAAGTGTCAGTCAAAACCACAATTTATGAGCTGTTTTCCCTTTTAAGGTAAAGTACATCATGGTACTGTACAGCAGTATATCTATAATGTCTTGACCTTTTGTAGTCCACAGCTATTACACATAATCTACCCATGTCTCTGCTCCAGTCTGTCCTTGGTGTGTAACTGTGACAGCGTATTAATGGTAGTATCCTGGTGCTGCTGGTTTGGTGTTCATGATTTAGCCATGAGGACACACATGTAGCAGCAGCTCCAGGAAGAGCACAACAACAGCAATACATCATGTGGTAACAACCAGGACAGAGAAGATGACTCTGCCATGACCTGGTCTTAACAATGATCTATCTTTTCTACTAGCTTTGACAAGAGTCATGATCAAGGAATAAATAGTCTATACGGGTCCCTCAGGGACCGGCTGCACCTTGGACAACAAGAGAATAGGGGTAACTGAAGCAACATATCCTTCACTGAGGTGTAAGAAGGATGGTTTGGGTTAGACTTTTGTAATGGCTTGTTGATTGGGTCAGTATTTCACTTTTATTGTAATGGAGCCCTCAGTGTCACCCACCAAATACCGTATAAATACTGTTATGGTACAAGTGTCTCAGAGGCTTTTATTGGACTGCAACATATCAGTAATTGGTTTTAGTCACACCCGTAAAAATGACTTTAAATGCAGTTTAGAGGTAACAACCTTGACATGGAATTGATCCAAATAATAAGCCTGTCAGTCAATTAAAATATTAAATTGCATGTAATCACATTATTGTCCATGATTAATCATAGTTATTAATTAATTAATTTTATCTGTTCAAAATGTACCTTAAAGATAGATTTAAGTGTTTGATATGCCTATCAACATGGGAGTGGACAAATATGCTGTTTTATGCAAATATGTGTATATATTTTTAATTGGAAATCAATTAACAACACAAAACAATGACAAATATTGTCCAGAAACCCTCACAGGTACTGCATTTAGCATACAAATATGCTCAAATCATAACATGGCAAACTGAAGCCCAACAGGCAACAACATCTGTCAGTGTGACAGTGAGCTTTAAAACTGAGCCTGGTACAACTTCCAGATTTTTCTTTTTGCATTAATGCATTTAAGAATTAGTGACATTAAAAAAGTCCCCCCTGTACAGAACTTGATCTGTGCTTTACAGTGAAAGAAATGTCAGCATATAATACTGAGCTGTTACATTTTTTGTTGAATCACTTCTAGACCATTTCAAATGGGTGTACCAGACTGGAGCCACATTTTCAGGGGTACCAAAAATATTCAGCACAACTATTAAGATGAGCGACTGTCCACCAATCAGACGGCCCCTGCAGTCTACATGTGTCCTTGGGCAAGATACTGAACTCCAAAATTGCTCTAAGTGTGCCCGTGAATGTTTATTGCTCTTGATGAGCAGGTGAAACCTTGTATGGCAGCCTTTGCCATCAGTGTATAAATGTGTGTGTTTGTGAATGGTTGAATGCTGGCTTGTGTTGTAAAGCAATTTGAGTGGTTAAGACTAGAAAAGCTCTACATAAATGCAGTTTATTTACCACCCCTATGGTTTTGTTCTCCAAAAGACTAACAACACAGATAAACTCAATAATACTCATTCAGTGCTAAAGTACATTTTATCACTGTTAAGCATAATTACAATTTCTCCTCTCAGGGGATAAATGAGGGGTGAAAATAAAATATTTGCCACAGTTAGGGAGGCCAGAGGGGGCTCCAGGCTTAATATAGCAGAGGAGCTGCCCCCCACTGCCCACCACTTAGAACCACACTTGCTACACATTGTGGAGGTGGGCTTCTCTGTAAAGTTCAGCTTGAGGGCAACATGTTAATAACAAAGGCTTGGCACTACCACGCTATGTGTGAGTGTGAGTGACTATATATATATATATATATATATATATATATATATATATATATATATATATATATATATATATATATATATATATACACTTTTTGTTTAAACAAAAGGAAGCATGCCAACACGTATACCTCTAGGTATCACCTGACAGCAGCCGTCATGTTTCTTTGCACACCGACTCCGATAGAGGAAAAGCAGGAACAGATAAGCAGGGAAGCTGCAAATACAAATCCGCTTTGCCAGTTTATTTAAGTTTTAACAAAGATAAATTGTGAAGGGTTATTTGTCTTAACCTCTGTTGCCATGTCAGTCATGCATAGAAATGTAACAGCGTGTGCAGACAAGGTTGCTGAAACTTTAAACTGAGGTACAGTTAGTTTTACCACACAGACAAGTTTTTACACTTGAATCAGTGAAATTGCAGAGAACCACTAGCTGAACAACAAAAAAATGCTTGAAGGACCTTTATTTGTACTTGTGGATTATAGACCTGCTGAAATGACACACTGGTCTGAAAAAGAGGAAATTGTTAAAAACCAGAATTACAAAAAGTACTTAGGTAGTTCATCATCCTAAGCCCTTCATAACCCAGAGCTAGCAATATCTGAAGGTCATGTCAAATTTGCCAGCTGTGCTGAGGTGGTGCTAATAACAGGAATTTTCAAGAAGTCCCGTCCAGCAAACGATAATAGTGCTACTGTGGGAGACAATAGTGATTTTCCGCCCTACATGCTGGTACAATAGTCATTATTGGATCTGTTTTTACCTTCAGGGGTCGCTGCCACTAGTGGTTTTCCTAATTGACCCTTCCACTCTGCCTGGCTCTGCCATCAATAACTTCTCCCCGTTGCTCCTTCCATCCTCCTCATCTACTCATCTGCCCCCTTTAGCTGCCAAGCAGAGATAAGAGTTGCATCCCCCCCCCCCCCCCTTCTCAAGATTGACAGGCTGACACACCATCTCTAAGGTCAGCCAGGCTAATTGGTTTGTGCACGTCTTAGATGGACCATTAGACCTCACCACTACTAAACTAAAAACGTCGCTCTCTCTCTCTGACTCACTCTCGCTCTCACGTACATTCTCTGGCAGTAATAATATGGATCGTATGTAGTAGCACAATTATTCACTCAGTGATCATCTCTCTAATTACTCTTGAACAGATCACATCACTGTGTGTGTGTGTGTGTGTGTCTTGGTCATTCACTGTCCCTCAGGCTGTGGCATGTTGGTACATAATGGGCAGGGAGATATGCATTGTTTCCTTCTCTTTGGAGTACTTTTAAAGGTCATTAAGCTCTCTGAAATCTGAAAATACAGAGCTGAACTTGTCAAAGTTAATACTCCTTATTTCTCTCTCTCTCTCTCTGAGGGTGTCAGAGTGTGACACAGGCAGTGATAGTGGCCCAGCGAGAAGTAATAACAGCCAGTCCAATCTTTGGCTGACATATGTCACACATGGCTGTTGGGTCCTTTCATCCTTTTCTTTTTTATTTCCTGGTCCTGTTGTGGATTGGGACTTGTGTGTGAGTGGCTGTGAATTAAAGTAAAGCTGGATTTATACTTAATGCAAGGGGAGACTCTTGCTGTATAGCTACTGTACGATGTAGGTTTTGATTCATGTACAGTGTAGTAGTACAGCCGACTCAACTCACTTTTGGTACCAGGTACTTTCTTCTTCTTTTCTTCCATTTGGTTTTCCACTGCAGATAATACCCCTCAGTGCAGACGGGGTTCTTGGCTGATCATCATGGTGGTAATGCCATGTGAAACTGCCATCACATCATCTTCAGCGTGACACAGTGTGTTTTCTCGCTGGATCCTTCCATTGACAACCAGTCTGTACTTTATCATGGTGTGGTTGTGTGGGATTCCATTTTTTTTTTTTAATTTATGTGTTGCGTCAAGCCCCCAGGAAGCGCGTTGGGCATTGATGCAAATTTTTATAGTGGTCAGACGGTGGTACTACAACTTCCGTGTCCATCGCTTGATGCCATTGGGACCAAGTAGACCTCTGTAATTCAGCAGATTATTTTTTAACTAAATCATCCCCAGTTGATTAGCCTTTATTTAAATTATTAGGTCCTAAAAGTTGTAAAATGCACTAATAGCCAAATCCAGAGTTATTTCCCCTCCTCTGGTCATGTGAATAAGACCCAGACCACAGCTGGAGTGAGGGCTTGGAGATGGAGTTGAAGGAAACGCTATTGCAGCTGCTCTATGGGCCCAGTCGAGCCATTTTGGCTTCATGAGCCACTGAATAACCCTTACAGGAATGAATGAATCTTCTTCTTCTTCAGCCCACCAGCGCTGTATCCAGTTCTCTTCCCACATCTTTGGGTTGAGTGAACAAAACAGTTGTGGTCGCTGTCGATGGTAGCATGGCTATTTATAAATGTGGGTTTGTGCAGGATTCTCTCCGACCAGTCAGTGATCTGCAGTGTTTTAACTCCACCTTTTAGTATCAGCTAAGCTTGTCGACTGAGGTGACACCAATAAAAGTACCAGGTACCAAGTATTATCCACAACTTTTCAACAATCTGGTATCCCTAGCTGTCGCAGGACTGTAATAAGACCATCTAATCATTTCATTTGGCCTGAACAAGCTGTCTGATCATCTGACATCTGATCATCTCACACTGTTGTAACAATATTGCCATGTTCCTAGAGCTCAGCGATTACTTTTATGTGTACAATGTTATCAAAATTAACAAAAATCATAGCCAAAACTGCAAAAACATGTTGTTATAATACCATAGTTTTCCTTTAAGTAAGTTTTAGGCTGTAAAAGGAGTCACAGGAAGTGAGACACTCACATACAAAATATAGAGACTACTGCTCAGGCATTCCCTCTGGCTAACACAGCTAACCCAGTGATGGTTATTATCTTTGACAGGCTGCCACTGACCAATAGTGCCCTATCATCAGCTGTTTGAGTCGTGCCTGGTGGCCATGAAGAAACACCTCTCCCTGTGTGGCGAAGGCTGAGGAGCGAATGGAGATTCAGCCCAATCTGTTGCCTTACACAGCAGATAAATGGAGAAGGACAGATACTGTTGCTGCCTTCACGTTCAACTTGTACAGCGGTGAGTCAGCTAAATGATTAAACTGACAAGTCAACAATGCATCCTGGGTCTAGCCGTTAGATGTATCAAATCCTGAGGGCCGTGCCGATGCTGTGGCATCACCAATTTATTAAGTTAATAGTTTTACGGGGGCATGCCACTGATGTATGCAGGTGTACCTGTGTGTATCCACCTCGCTCTCGGTTCCACATCAAAGTCTAATAATACTGCACTCCACCAGCCCAGCCGCACCTCTCCCCTGGTCATCCACCTCAGCCCGTCAGCGAGCTGCAGCCTGTAATTGGGTGTGGAGCCTGAGAGGCCATGTAGTGGACGGCTCAGCGGAGACTGCAAGAGTCAATTACCAGAGCTGACAGTGCCGTGGAGAGAAAGGTACACCAGACACACTGTAGTGATCTGTCTAAGCAGGATAAAGGAGACAGGGGGTGTGTGCTAATATCTGACCAACATGCTACATTTCTGCAGCAATTTTCTTACTTAGAGTATGCTCAAGTGTTAGACACAAAAATGGAAACGTCTGTAATACATGGCCATTTCTGTTAGTGAATCCAATTAACCCACACCTTTGACTAACGTATAATTGCTCATTCTTGCTTTGCAAAATGTTTTTTTTTCCTTATTACATGGTGGAGACAACTGAGTTATAAGCCATGTCTCAGGGCTTGTGCTCCCTTGGCTTCAAAATAGATTAGTGTGTCAATGATTTAACAGTGGCAATATTTTAATCAAAGATGATCCCAGGAACCCCTGGTTCATTTCGCTCCCATCACATCTGACAGAATTTGATTCATGAGGTCTTCATTCTCTGTGTGCTCAGACGGGAATGTGAATGTGAAGCTCGCCTTTCGCTGGTCACACTGATATCTTCTCCCTCTTGAATTTGCTTCCTTTCTGGGACCGTGTTGCATTCGTCGAGGTGGTTTTACGTCTCTTTTCCCTGTTCTCATATTCAAGCATGCTGTTGGATTATATGTGTGTGCAGTATGTGCATCCCACATAGGGCTGCACAATTAATCAAAATTTTATGGAAATTGCAATATGGCCTACTGCCAATTCAGATCGCAGCATTTAAAAAAGCATTTTAAATAAATAATTGTGGTGCTACAGAGATGTCCTGGACTACACATCATGTCCTACAGACTTAACAAAACACCATTGTTTGGTACAGATCCAGGCAAAAATCACACCATAATCATGTTTTTCAATGAAAATTAGAATAAGGATGTAAAAATCATTCCCTCTCATATCACAAATCATATCACAATTGCAATATCAGTCAAAACAATCACACTTTCATGTTTTTTCAAAACCGTGCAGCCCTATTCCTACATTGATTAACTGAAGACAATATAGAAAAAGGTATGATGTGACATCATCAAACAATGCAGAGCTTTCAGTTTCAGCAAATCTTCATTGGAAATTCAACCATCTATATGGATTAAAATTATTGAAAGGGCCCAGCTCTATTGTTTTGTCACTGACAACAAAAGCACTTAAATTGTACACTATAACCATGCATTTATTCTGTATGGGCTTTGTATTAGTGCAGAACAGGCTATTGTGTCCTATTCTGCTTTGTATTTAATGCTGTATACATCTTGTGAAGCACTGAGAGACAAAACACTCATTTCATTATTGTAAATCTTCAATTATGAAATTAAATGGTGGTCATCGGTTACACAAAAATACGAAGATTTTTTTCATCCCTTTTTAACTGTAATGCAACTGCGTGTAAGAAAATATCAAGTAATGTGAGTGTGATACTGTATTGATTCTCAAAAACGTATTGATTTTTAATTAATAGTTTACGTTTGCAAGGATGAACTCAGTCAATACTTTATTTCATTTACAAAGAGATGTGCCTTCTCAGATAAGCGCTATGGCTGCGATGAATGCAAATGCATATCCCACAGTTCTGATAGCATGTAGACTCAGCTTTTTTATACTCAGATTTTATGCAAATAGAGTTACATTCTTTATACTGTGACAGTTTTCTTAAAATTTGATTTAAAATATCACAGTATATCGCCTTGCTTACAGTATCGTAATATATTGCTATATATTGAATTGTAACCCCCGTATCATGATACGTATTGTATTGCCAGATTCTTTCCAGTAGACAGCCATTAATTCAACCATAATGCACTGAAAGCAGCACTTGTTACGCAGCACTGTGCACATGCATACAGTCAAAATTAAAAGTTATTTCATGCATATTAATTGTCAACTACATAACAGTCCATTAACAACTGCTGCCCGTTCCATCAGGTGAGCATTCATACCCTGCTCAAGACAGTCCCTCCAATTTCTGAGGACGACTAGGTGAAAGGAACAGCTGTCTGTTTTCACGGATCACTGGCGCAATGGCAGCAGCTGCATAAAGACCTGCAGCGAGACCTATTTAGCCTGTAGAGTGCAATAAATGTTTAAATGCCTGCTTTAGGAGTCGTGTCTGGCATGTTGGTTCTTGCTGAAACTTGCACATTAACATACATTCTGAACTATAAGATCAAACTCTGTGGCAAATTATCCAATGTTGCAATGAGACTTAGCCCTTTATGGATGTTATTAGCAGGTGTTTCACTTGACTGAGATGTAATTTCGCTGAAGTCTGATGACACTGAATGGCTATGATAGTTTTAATGATAAACATAAGCATGGGGGTCATTTATTTGAACATTGTAACAAGCTATCAGGGTCCATACAGGGGTGGATATTAATTTAGTTTTCAAAGTGAGATGCAGCAGTTTTAATTACAGAAGTAGCAGAAGTACATGATAAAGGTTAACCAAAGTGCATGTACTTGCTAAGCTGCACTGAGAGGAAAGGAAGGAAATGTCTTGGCGTTCATCTTTGTCTGTGGGTTTTGTTGGTATGTGACATGTATGGTTAGAAGAGGTGGGAAACAACACTGAGGTCTTCACACTCGATAACTAAGCGATCAGACTCACAACACCTTACCCTAAACATAGTAGGGGTTTCATGCCTAACCTACATTTCACTATATACAGCACTAATGCTCCACATGTCAGGATTGTAAGTGGAGCTATTTTTATATAGCTAAAATCTCCTTTTGAACAAAACAGAAAAAAGCATGCTGCAGTCCAGGAATTATCTCAGCAGGATTAAGATTAGTGCAATGTAATAAAAAGATTACCTGAGCACCTGGATTTTTGAAACCATTAATGAGATTATCCGCGTACAAATCGGTATTTTTTTTTTTGCTAAGCCGTCAGAGCCCAGCAACCAGGTGCAGCACGGCACAAAATATCCATCTTAGAGCTGCACACAGCAAAGTGTATCATCATCATTTGGATATCCTTTGGTATAAAGCCCTCTAAACAGTCTACGGTTAATTTAAGTGTGTATGATTTCTATGTTTAGTCCAGTCTGTTTTTAAACAGATAGTGCTTCAAAAAGCAAAAGCGAGGAGGCCTTCAAATTATATTTTCTCAAAAACAGTGTCCTAAATGACTGTTTCTTGTCTTTCTTGAAACTAGCAGAACAGTTTCATTTAGTGATTAAAGAGACTGTTGTTAGAACATTTTGGTAATAAACTGGTATCATGTATATAATTTACTTATTTTTTTTTCTTTTGATTAATTTAAAATTACCATTCTTTGCACACATTTACCACGTAATCTTCTCATTAGAACTACAGCTGAAGGTAATATAGCCACAATTTAATAAAAATATATCTATAAAGCCACCTCTTTCTCTTTCTGAATACCTCCCTACACACACACACACACACACACACACACACACACACACTTCAGTGCCTGCAGACCACACAGTGTCTTCAGTCAGGTGCTGTTTTCACAAGCTTTTAAGATAAAATTGTCATGCTGCAAACCCACTGTGGGTATTCAGGGGGAGTTGAGACAACGTGAGAAGGTTTCACTTGTCATCACAGTATATCTCCCAGTTGTGTACTAGGGAAAATAGTCATTTACTGTATGGGAAATGGTGGTCTACAGATTGTAAACACCTCCACTTGACAAACTTTCCAGCATGGTTTCAGTGGTTATTGAATGCGTACATGTAAGTGTGATTTCTCTTAAGCCAGACATGGTGTCAGCTCTTCTCAACCTGAGCCTAACTCCTCTTGTTTGTGACGCCTACACAGAGCAAAGAGGTGATTGTGTAGAACCAAGATATCTCAGAGAAGATCAATTACATTTCAAGTTTTTTTTCCACTAGTTTGACTAAAGCAAAAGCATAACACTTAAACTCATAAATGTTTTCTTTCGAAATTTTGATAAAGTAGTTTTTCATGTAACCTTAACATGTTAGATGTATTACTTTTTTATTCAGCTTACAAATTTCAGCAGTGTCTATTGCATTTGAAACTATCTGCACCATAAGCAGCCATATTCAGATGGGAAACCTTGTCTATCCATCTATAGCGATACGCAAATTAGCATCTATCTCCTCGGTGACTTCTGTTTGTTCGTCCAGATGTCTTTTAAAGTCACAGTTATATGTGCATGATTGTTGATGGTCCAAATAAATGTATTCAGATATGTTGCTGAACTTGATATAACATTTTTCAGCTAAACCGATGTGACTTCAGTCACCGCTTGACTTCATATAGCACCATCACCATCTGTGAATTTCTCCACTGTGAGACTAATAAAGGAATAGCTTATCTTATCAATTGGTCAAAATTTGTCCAATATCCCGGTTTATGATGAAATACTTCCTTAACATGGCATTTCCATCATCACCCTCAGCAGCACTTTGTGTTTGTGTAACAAATTAGCAGATGATTGCTTACTAACACGCTAAGCTTAAATGTTGTGCATGCAAAACAATATATGATACCTCCTTTTTTTAATAAAATTGTTCTTTAATCTTATTTTATGCTCCTCATGTATATTTTACCACTTGCATCTGTTCTGAATTTGCTGCTATTATTTACCTGAATTATTTTGTATATCATCATTATTTTGTCAGTTGAAAAAAAAAAAAGATACCTATTAACCATCTGCATATTAATGCTGTCACTATGAGCTAACATTAGCATTTAGCTCAAAGCACCAGAGCATCTGTGTCTCAGTCCAGCCTCGCAGAGCCGTTGGCATGGCTCTACACTTTTAAGATACCTAGAAATTTGCTCTTTGCTCACCCCGAGTTAGAGCGCATAGCATAGTGTAGCCACAACTGGTATTTCACCATGCATTACTTTTCCTATGCATACGAGATCCTGGTATGTTTTTAATGTTGTGTTATAGAGTTTGGGAAACTCTGAAGCGCGGAGGATGAGTTTTTCTTCCATCACTCTCTACCTCCCTGCTTGCATGTGTTATCTCATTGTTTGTGCTTTGATAGGTCAACCAAGGTCAAGGTTGAAATAATTAGACTTTTTCGCAGGGCACTCTGGCAATTCCCACCAATGCGGCACAACATGGGTAGCGCTTCTAGCTATTTGGGCACCACCACTCTGCTCATAGGAAAACAATGGTACAGCCAGTGTACAATGGTTTTATGTGTTGGTGGTTTTATACTTTGAGAAGACACTGAGAAATTATTAATTAATTAAAGTGGCAATGTATAACAATTAGGAGGATCTATTAGCAGAAATGGAATATAATATTAATGTACAGTATATAGTATATGTTCACAAGTGTATAATCACCTGAAAATAAGAATCATTGTTTTTTTTTTTTTTTGTTTGCTTTGAATGAACTGTTGGATCTACATTGGGAGTGGGTCCTCTCCACGGAGTCCACCATATAACATCGCCATGTTTCTACAGTAGCCTAGAACGACTTGGCCTGAATCGATGACTTCACTCATTCCTGTGGCCTCTGCTGTCGCTCTCTTGCTTCACCACTCACTTCCCTCGTACGCACTCTGGCTCTGCTGCAAATGACATACACTACTCTCAACTGGCTATAGAAGGACATTTACTTTTGCGTCAGCCGACTTAGTTCTCCTAAACACTTGGCACATGGGAGAGGCTTCAGGTGGTCGCAGTCTGCAAACTCACCACTAGATACCTCCAGATCCTACACACTGTGGAATTATTTTGTTAATCATGCTCTTAAACATAGTTGAGCTCATAGTAATAATCACCAATTTGGAGGTGAACCAAAGTGTTTCAAGATGTAAATCAAAAGCTGATTAAAACTAAGCACAACATATCCCCATTACTGTATTCTAGAGGCACAGTCTACCACAATAATATAACATACATTAATATCGATGAAACTGATCATAATTGTTTTTACTCTTTTTTCAAATATTACTGATGTAAACAACCCCCACTGTCTACACTACAGTATATGGCTCATGAACTGTCAATAATATTCCATAGTGCTTTTACATAACAATGGCATGTCATCCCCTTGGTAATTCCCTCATTAAAGAATTCATTGATCTCATTTAGCCTCACTTCAAGCCAGCGGAGCACTCTGAGGTCGTCTTGCCACATATGAAGTGTGACCAATCAGATTCACAATGCTCTTGTAATGACATCGCTCATCCTATGCCCTTGAGCGACTGCAGCTGACTTGTGTGTGCAAAATGAGATTTTCCTCAAACCTTTTGAAATACATTTCCCCTTCACTGTGACCCAAATCTGATAACATTGTTGAGGCAAATTTATGTCAAACGATAGAACAAAGTCAAAATTTCTTTTCATTGACATGTTGGATTTTTGTCTCTTGTTTATCAGTCTACAAAGGAATAATGGTCTGTTGTGCAATTCAAATACAACCTTTAAATACATTTTTATATACATTTACAAGGTGTAGCACTTAATTAGTCTTCTCTATGTCTTCACCTATGATTGTGCCAGAGTGCAGCACTCTCTTAAACTACTGCAGAACTCTGACACAGTGGAAGTTACAGTAATAGTGGAGTGCCGTGCTGCTGGAGGGCCATTATAGCCCATGCTCTCTGAGGTGGAAAAGCAGTGATCAACAGAAATGAAATGGCCATGCTGTCATCTGAGAGTGCAGATCAATCCAGGATAAAGTAATGAACACTGCTGGAGCTGCCTGACAGAGAGGTGATGGGATACTCTGCCGTGGCTGGACTCCAAGGCCCCGCCAGCAAACAAAAAGACTATACTTTGAAAGTTGTCTTGACAAGGAGTGGTCATGTTTTTAAAAACTGGATAGCTTCTTGACCTTAGCCACGATGAAGTGTTTGCCATGGTAATTTGGTTTGTTTAACATCTAAGCCTCTCACTGGATCTGCTGAGCCTTTGTGGGGCACTGGAGTCATGATTATAAATCCCGGGTAAACACTGAGCATCAAAACGCCACAGCAAATCCAGAGAATTATTGGGCTGGTACTACGAGGCCATGTGTGATTGGAGTCTGATGTAGTACAGTCAGGTGATATGTCATGCCCTCAAAACCCCTTTGTCTCGTCTGTAAAGCATTTTCCACAAGGTCAAGGATGACTGACTGAATATCTGTGTGTGAGGGAGGTTCACACAGTTTGATGCACAGACAAGCACAACAAAACATAACGGCATAAACGAAGGGGGCAAGAGTGGCATGGGGCACATTCTGCAAGCAGACGTGTTCTCCGAATGTTTTAAAAGTCTCTGTATTGTCTCAGTGGCTGTTTTGCAACTTCACAGTTCAGGGTGTATAGACACAGATTGCACTCAATGAAAAATGAATCAGAGTACCAAATAAACGTCAAAGCAGGACTAGAAGTTTCAAGAGATGGACTGGTGCAGTACACATAATTCTGTGGCGTGTCAGAGCCCTGATGTTACTTTCCCCTCTTACTAGTCTCTTTTTTCGACCAAAGGTTCAAAATATTAGCTAAAATTTTGGATAACATTCCTAATGTAATACATTTTTGCATAAAGTTGCATGAAAATAATGAAGGTTAGAGATTAAATGCAGATCATAACAACGTAGCCAGTCACTTCCTATTAGGTTTAGGTTGGGACATCCTCACCACCTCTGTACAGTCTCAGTAATTGGTCAGCTGAATGCAGAGACTCAATATAAGAAGTGGACTTAGTCACTGTGATGTCACCCCATTGGTTTGTGGCCTGATGTGGACAGACTTGAGTTCAGCATTTGGTGGTCATCATGTTGGTTTGTTGCATCCAGAAGTGACAGGATGGTGCTAAATACACCCAAACACTGAATAAGACATTATTAGGTGACCAAAGAGGTTCTAAATTAACTTTCATGAACTGAAAACACACTGCTAAAGTTGTGAGACGAACACACAGACAACGCCATGGTAGCAGCCTGTCAATCACAAGGTAGCCACTCCATTCTGCTTGTCTCTAAACGGGACCATAATTTACTAAATGAACATCATGCTGTATTGTGGAAGACTTGAAACTAGCGATTGAGACCATAAACTCATGTTTACATTGTTTACTGACACAATAAATCAAATGAGAAGAAGGCTCATTTTCTCATAGACTTCTATACAATCAGACATCTTTTTGCACCGCCAACTGCTGGTTATTAGAAATAATACAAGTTTAAGGCATTTTTGCATTGGCTTCACTTTTCAGACCCCAGAGTTGCCCATTGCACTGAATGTGAACAAATTAGCTGCATGGTTTATGTTTTATACCACATACACAATTGGACATTATCATAAATAACCTGCTTGTCTGTGGATATATTCATATCGATCAAACTGATTATTGGGGCTGCTTCCATTGGCATTGTGGATGCAGGAGGAAATGAATGCGTTCATGGAGAGGTTGGGAACCTAACCCGGGTATTGAATTCCACTTGAATCAGATGGAATATAAACATAAATCACAATCAGCCTCTGTACACAGTGTGTCATGTGTTGCTAAAATAACAGATGTAGCTGAGTTGTTATTGTACTGCAGCGGTCTGTTGAGCACTCTACTGTATATCGACCTCTTGTTTTCAGTTAATAGATTGAGTAAAAACCCTGGTGGGGCTTTGAGAAGTGTTGGTATTATATGAGGTTGAGTGGCTGTCTGTGACTGGGAACAGTTAGTCAGTCACCCATGCAGGTGTTACTGGGACTAAGTCCCTGTGGAGGACGCAGTGATTGTCTGTTGGTAACAGCAACATCTCTTGCCCTGCATGTCCAGAGCATTTATCATTATGGAGTGTATATACTGTACAACATACTGTACATTCATTGTCATCGCCAGTATGAGAATTGCACCAGCTGTTGTGAATATGCTGCACAGTTTGGTGTTGTTGCTTCTACAGGGTAAATGAAGTAAGTGAGGGTGTTTTTGAATTGGTATTGTGACAGAGATGGCTATAAAAGAGTCGAAGGCGGGGATAACAACACCTGTTGCTGGGTGCTGCTTTTGCTAACTAAGTGTGTTTTTGCCGTGGTTTTGGAAAATGGAGGGAGCACTAGAGGAAATTAAGTTTTTTAAGATATTAAAGAACTGCTTACAGTCTATGCTGATAATGGTTAGGAGATGATAGACAGCAAACCGGATATAAGAGCGAGATGGTAAAGGCACGATGGTACGGGTAATGGTAGATGGCATTAAAAGTTAAAATATTTAAAGTTTTTGCTGTATACAGATGTTCAAGTTCCCTACACAAGGAGAAAAATGGGGAATGAAAAGAAGTAAATACTTCTGAAAAGCATAGTAGAGGTTGAATAGTACAGGAAGAACAGTTTTCTAGAATAATAAATAAAAATGCAGACACAAAATTGTTTGATTTAATTCATTTTATTCCATTCCTTGTAAACAATATGGCATCACCAACATATTGCCATGCGTGGTCCGTTTTGTCGGACTGTTTGTTTTTCCCGTACCATCTAAAAGGTGTCTGTCTGCAACACTTGCAGACTTGTCATTCTCCACAACCCATGTTATTTTCCATGCCAGTGGTTTGCCAGTTCACAACTTTAGTATAATATCTCAACAACTATAGGATGGATTGCTGTAGAATGTCATACAGATATTCATGATGCCCAGAGGAATAATACTAAAGCCTTTGGTGATATCCTGACCTTTTCTTTAGAGCCACAATGAGGCTGCGGTAGTAAAGATTGAGTGAAATGCCTCGACCACTGTTGGATGGATTTCCAAGACATTTGGTGCATACAATTATGCTCCCTTAAAGAGGAATGGTAACAAACATTTTAACTTATGGGAATGTAAATTCAGCTCTGTGTTGCGTTTTGTGGTAATTAGCTAAGAAAGAAAGAAAGAAAGATATTCCTTTATTAGTCCCACAGTGGGGAAATTCAGTTTTACACTCTGTTGTTCACACAGTACATATACATGTCAATGGAGAGATGTCAGAGTGAGGGGGCTGCTCCTGACAAGCGCCCAGAGCAGTTGGGGGTTTGGTGCCTTGCTCAGGGGCACCTCAGCAGTGCCCAAGAGGTAAACTGGCACCTCTCCAGCAACCAGTTGGTCTTGGTCCATGGGGGACTTGAACCGGTGACCTCCGCATCCTAACCCAAGTCCTTACGGACTGAGCTAATGTTAGCATACTAACATGCCAAAGGTGAACATGGAAAACATTGTACATGCTAAACATCAGCATGCTAGCATTGGAAGCATGCTAGCATCTGCATGAGTTCAGCCTTACAGTCATATCTTCACTTTACTACAGTACAATAAGATTTCACTTACATTTGTAAGCTTACCACTTGTTAGATAACTAATAGAGATAAGACCGAGGCTGCATTTCATAGCATTGTTGAACAAATCTTTAAAGCTTCAGTGAGCAGAATGTTTTTGCTATGATTGGGCAAAAAATCCACAATAACCTTTCAAAATATTGTAATTCAAGTGTTCTGAACTTCTGCATCTCCTCATAGCTCTGTTTTCAGGTTGTAAAAAATCTAGCCTGTGACGGGAGACTTTGGCCAATCACAGGCCATTTCAGAGAGAGAGCATTTCTATTGCGTGCTCCTATTGGATATGGAACGGACAATGCTTGGTTTTTTTGTCAGCTGACCTCAACATGGCTACCGGATCACAAACTTCCTCATTGTTGAGCTAAACAATACACTACAAGATGTTTCAAAACATTTAAGGAGATAGATATGCAGTAACAGAATATTGATTCATATTTGATCAGCATTTGATCAGAGTTTGCAAGTGATTGACAGCTGCGAGACTCCAGCTCGGCTGTGATTGGTTGTTTTCCTCTGGGCTGTGAAATCTTGCAGATGCCATTGGCTGTACCAGAGGACACAGAGGCACATGATTTATTTTCACATTGCCTGTCTTATGCACTACTGTCATTACTGTCACTACTGTCACTACTGTGACTTTTTAATTAATCATATTTGCTTGCCTTCTTTATCTATAATAGAAAATTAGGTATTTTGTTCAGGAATGCTGATGTATTTCTCAGGAGTACAGTCTCCAACGATAAGTATATCTACCCAGGGTTTTATCCATAAGTATCCATAAAGTGAAGGATCTATCCATCCACCACCTAAGTACAAACTGCCTCAGGTGAGGTGGTGGAGGCTAGCATGCCTCACATTCAAAGTTTCATTTATGTATGAACTGGCAAAACGCTAGACAAGCAGTTAGTGCTGACTGTCTAAAATAGCCACCTACTGCAATGCTTGCAATCAGTGTTTGCATCGTACAGTATGTGCATAACGTTAGCTGCAACATGGGTGGCTTACCTGTCATAATAATGTGCCAACTCTGCATCAGTATTATTTACATTTTTAATGCATCTAAAGCTCTCTCCTCCTTTGAAATGCTGCACCAATATTCATGCAAAACTACACTATGTGCACAGAGCGCAGCGAGCAGTTCAGGAGGCCTGGGTGATGCCAGCCTTGATCAGAGACAATATCACTGGTTGCATCTGTAAATACCACAACAGCATATTTTGTGTGGGATGCTTAAATAACCACCCACCTATACACACAAGCACAATCTCCACAATTCCACCACACACACACACACACACACACACACACACACACACACACACACACACACACACACACGTCCCTTTAAGGTTTTATCAGTGTTGATTCCTCTTTAATGATCTGATGTGTAGCACACACGCTGCAACAATGCTTCCCATCCAAAATGAAAATCTGTTTGAGATATATGGTTTTAACGTCACTACTGTGTTCCTGTAGCTTCAGATTTTGGCACATTATGTATCCTTTTGCACAATGTGAACATTAATTGTGGTGTTCAAATCATGCTCCACTGGTTCTACAGGTCGAAGTAAAGACACCCTATAATAAACCGGCTTTCAGCGTTGTATATTCAACAATCAACCGAGGAGGCTTAATGCGCTTGTACTTTTGTTTGAATGCTTTATACGGCATTAAAGGTTTTATTGTACTTGTGAGTTGTTACTACAGCAGTCACGATAAGCTCTTTGTAAGTCCTGCACAGTTAAATGGCCCTTTGTGTAGAATATTTGATAGACCACCAGTGCCCTCTGTCAGCCTCAACCAGGACATTACACATTTAATGTTTTTCTTCTCCAGGTTCATTTGACTTCTTTGTGTTTCAGCGGAGATGCTATTTTAGTCTTTATGGGAGTAGCATTTTATTTTAAACTGACCGTTAATGAGTTTCATGATATGAGTGTAACTTTTTTGTTTGTTTGTTTGTCTTGGTTTGCTTCGACAGTATTTTCTGGAAGGAAAATATTTTTTTTAACGTAATAACACTTTAAATCAGTTATTATTATAATAAATGGTAAGGAACAGTGGGGTCGGTTGGGACACTTTTGTATCGACAATTAACCTTCCGTTACTCACAGACTACTTGATTCAGGTGTCTGTTAACAATTTATATTATATATTTATCTTTGTTAGAGCCTCTCTCAAAAGTGAAAGGCACAATTTTGATAAATGAGCAAGGAGTGTAGTTTCCCAAAATTCTGCCTCCCCAGGACGGTTAGGACAGTGGGTAGGGACACCTTGTTCTGGACTAAAAGAAATACATAATTTAAATAGAAAAAAATGCTGTTTATTTACAGTGTCACTTGTTCACGCTTTTGTAAAATTATTATATTATCATAAATTACTGTGATATGGAATTTGGTTTCTGACTGGCTGCCACTTGAGTAAACCTTCACTCTTATTATTCAATTAGAAAAAGCTTTTGTCTTGTTTTTGTCTGCTTTTAGTTGATTTGTAGCAAGGCAGGAACTTTTTTTTTACTTCATCCACCCCTGGAAACTGTCTGAAAACATCCCAGGGAGAGCAGACACACTTTGGACTCATGTACTAGCCAACAGAAATGCAGACAGCTCAGACAAGCTGAAAATAGAAAAGCAGAAAATAAGCTTTCCAACACTGTTTTTTTTTTTTTTTTTTTTTTTTTATGTAGCAACTTCTATGGTAGAAGTAAAATTACAAACAAGCTAAAAATGTACTTACATGCTGTATATTTCAAAACTGTGAAAAAAATGTGAAAAATAGTCAGAAGGTTTCCACTTTGAGGCTGAAAGTGAAGAAGCTGTGGCTGAGTATGAGCATGATGTAGTTGTTTTCTAACTTGCGTTCCAACCGACCCCGCTCTCCCCTACTGTAGTGTTATTCAGTAATGCAGTTAAATGACCAATAACTTATCTAGTTTGGCAATTAATTTTGATATTTGAATGTGGGATCCAAATAAAGCATTCCACACTATCTCAATATGCACACTGTTTTATGTTTTCTGTATGTGAATCTATTTCCAATAAACAAGACACCACGTTTCTCAGCGTACCAGACTCCTGTGGTTGGCATCACTTAAACGAAACCACGCTTAACTGAATCCCTCATGTCTGTTATGATATTTTTGTAAATCTAAAATTTGGACATCAACCCATTATCTGCATGTCTTGCATGCCTATGATGATGCAACAAAACAAAACTGTTGCAGGATTATGCCAATTAAAATACAATACATATTTCTTACAGCATATTATGCAGTTGCAGATAAGAGGATGTGACAAGACCACAGAGTCATGCAGTAACCAAACCCGTGGGTGTGAAGGCAGTGGGCTCATTTTGTGGTGAAAGGGTCCTTGAAGCAGATATTAAGTGTGTGTTCATGTTTGTGAAACTGAAAATGGATTGTGGGAAAAGAAGCAAGCCCCCTGCATCAGACATGGTGAGATCTTTATCTGCTCTAGACCAAGCTAGGAATTTTCCAGTCTGTGTCTGTCTATGTACCTTCATTTAAGACACACTTTAACACTGGCAACATTGGCATCTCTGAACTTGAGTTAAAAAAAGTAGACGCTGAGCCAACTCCACGCCACAAAACAAACCCCAGAGCTTTAATATCGCAGCAAACAAGTAGTTCTTTTTTTTTTTTATTAAACCTTTATTTAACCAAGTAAATCTCATTGAGATTCATTGAGAAATCTGTAAAACAAATCTGTCTGCAAATGGTTCCAGGCTGCAGAGGCAGAGAACATAAAGGCCTGTTTGCCCACAGTGTGAGCCTCAGGGACAGAGAAGGTGTCATTTCAGTGGAAATTACTAGTTTTAGTGGAGATATACCCACAAAGATATGAGGGGAGCACTTAAAATAAATATAATATAATATATATATATATATATACATCATAAATTTGTGCCAATGAATAAGTCTGTGCAAGACCAATGAAGAGCCCTGCACAAAGGATGTGATGGTGGTTGAGAGCTTTGCAGCCTGTGACAGACCTCAGAGCGCTGTATCTATATATCTATATATCTATCTATCTATCCATCTATCTGTCATATGGTGGTTACAGCTGATAACTCCATCCCGACCCACGTCACTGAAGCATAACACCCACCCTTCAGTTCCTCCCAGGTTAACACTGTTAGCTCGGTCAGCACTGCTGCCGCTGGTTGCACTGGTTGTACTGGTTGTACTGCTAGCACCATGAGCTGCCAGCGAGCGGCTCAGCTGTTGCCCTGTTGGGAGCTGTGTGGAGCCAATCCCTCAATCATAGATACGCTCTGAATTTCAAATTTAGTACCTTTTTATTCTTGATCTCAGGTTGTGTTGGAGGAATTAAAGGCAGAGGATTTCATTTAATGTCATTAGTGCTAAGGCTCTGGTATTGTGCTTTATGGCTCACTAAATAAAACAGAGCCATGTTGTTAGCTACACCTTACTTTTCCTGCTATTGAGGTTAAATTTGTATTTCACTATTTTTAAATACAAGGAAGTGAGAGGACTGTGTAGATTACTTCTGTCACATGTGAATTGTCAATTCTTCCCTCCAGAACTTAACTTATTGCTTTTCTATTGCTATATATGTGGTGAGATGACTTTTCAGAGCAACGCAACACTGATAACCAGATAGCTCTGATATTACAGAAGCCAATTAAACCACCTGAAAGGTGTACCTTTTTCAAGTTTAGATTTTCAAATTGGGCCAGTTCCTTTAAAATGAAAGGGTTGGTTACAAAAAATGTTTTGCATGGATGTTAACTTATTTTTATGAACTCATTTTTTAAGTCATGGTACAGTTAGAGAGAAGTAGTAAAATGTTAACGCTGTTTTCACTGTTAATATCAGTGGTGTATGTGTGGGGGGTGGATATAAGATAAGGACATAAGAGAGGGAATAATTAGAGCCTTTTTTGCCTTAACGTAAAGAAAAATTAACTCTGAATTGTTTCAAATCTTCAAATTCATGACACTCATACTCACTTGTCTTTGTTTTCATGAATGTTCAAGCTGTTCTCCTCAAATGATTATCATAATGTATTCTGTTTACTGAATATGGTCATAGTTGTGTAAAAGTCTCTTTTTAAAGGAGAAATGGTAGTTAACGTTTAGCTTTTACCAGCGGATTAAATGGTTAGTCAGCATACAGACACCAGGGGGAATCATTCAGCCACTAACAACAGATGATCGGTGTCATTTGATTTGGTTACAGGGAGGATATAATTAAAAAAAATCTCTCCTATCAACATCTTAAAGGTGTCAGGAGCTTCTAACAGTTCAGCAGACTATCCACCATGATCATGAGAGACAGACTGCATCTGAAAATGATTAACTGTAAAAAAGCTGACATGAGATGAGATACAATTTTAAGATGAGTTTAAAGTCTAAATCATACAAAATTAAGTAAAATGAAAATAAAACAGCTTTGCAAAGTAAAACTACATATTTGACTTTGACAATAGTCAACTGATGTTGTCCTGTTTCTTTACCACAGGAGGGAGCTCCAGTAAAAGACAGCTGATCATCAGCAATGTAACAGAGGTGCAGCACTAGTTGACAGCATGCAGCACTGGAAAAATGAAACATGAAGATGGCAGTGATGGAACCAGTAATGAGAGGATTGTTACTGTTCAGATAAAAGAAAATCCTGTAAAAATACAATAGTAACTGAATTATTAGTCTCCCCTCTGTCAGCCAGAAGGCCTGTTGGGGGCGGCAGTAGCTCAGTCTGTAGGGAGTTGTCTTGGGAACCGGAGGGTCACCGGTTCAAGTCCCAACATGGACCAAGAACTGAGTGTGAACTGGTAGCTGGAGAGGTGCCAGTTTACCTCTTGGGCACTGCCGCGGTGCCCCTGAGCAAGGCACCAAACCCCCAACTGCTCGGGGCGCTTGTCAGGAGCAGCCCCCTCACTCTGACATCTCTCCATTGATGCATGTGCATGTGTGTGTTTGGGTCTGCACGTACCATGTATAAGTTAACAAACAGAGTGTAAAAATTGAATTTCCCCTCGTGGGACTAATAAAGGAATATCTTCTTCTTCTTCTAATGACTGCTACTGCTGACACTAATGACACTGCACTTCTACTCCGTTTCTAGTAGTAGTTCTGCTATTGCTATCCTCTTTCTACGGTTTTACTGCTGAAACTGCCACCGCCTCCACCCACAACAATAGTTCCACTGCAACTGCTAGAACTATGACTTGCACACTATGGGTCAAATACACTCTGCTAGTGTAGAAGGACAGGTAACACCCACACAATCCACAACATGAACTTGTGAGTATTTGAGGGTCGAGGTTATCCCAAAATGACTTGAACTGAATGACTCTGACAACATTGATGCTCTATAGATGGGCCATTTAATCAGCAAGGTCACTGTAACACAGAAAACAAAGTACAACTAGTAAGAGTATCACCCTGTTTAATGCAGTTCATAATACTAGTAAGTCAGGAGGAATGTGCATATGATGAGTATTTGGACATTTGTTTCAGGATAGAACAGGTTTTCTTTATTGGGGCTTTTTCTGTTAATGGGCAATGGATATGCATTCAAACACACATGGAAGTATGAAAAAAAAAGATTGAAAGTTTACTGTTATTTATAGCTCACTAGAGAGGGAAACATGCTCATTTTCATACAGTTTTACAATATTTCTGTACTTCTGTACTACAGACTATAGTGGGTTTGCGCATGTAAACATGGCCCTCTTGTCATGTTTTCAGGTGACTATTAGTTGTTAGTAGTTTCTCCAGAAATACAATATTTCCCACCAAATTTTCTAGTTGGTTTAATTTACATAATGGTTTAAGGCCCAAAGAGGTAAAGATATCAACTATGTCACACAAAAAGCAAAGATCGCATTAAAGTTGCAGCAGGCGACATTTTTTTTAGTATAATTTGGCAAAAATTTCACAATAACCTGTCAGCATTTAAATTTCAAGTGGTCTGAGAGAAAACTAGACCTCTGCCCCTCCTTGTGGCTTTGTTTTCAGACTTTTAACAATCTAGCTCATGACGGGAGAGTTTGACCAATCACAGGTCATTTCAGAAAGAGAGCGTTCCTATTGGCTGTGGTTCTCTCAAGAGGTCTCAACATGGCTGCCGGGTTACAAACTTTCTCATTTTACAGCTAAACCGGGCACTGTAAGATGAATCTGAAAACATTTGAGATGAGAAATAGGCATTAACGCAACATAATATTGATTCATATTTGATCAGCACTGCCTTGTTTGACTGTTTGGTCGGAGTTCACGAGTGATGGACTCGCGGCTGTCATACACGGCAGCCCCAGTGGCACTTTTTTTTTTTCAGACTACCTGTTTCACGTTCTACTGTCAGTATATAGTTTGATTGTTTTATAAAAATAATTTAATCATATTTGCACCAATGTCAGAGTGAAAGAGAGCAGAACTTTATTTTTTTATTCTTTTGCACCCCATTACTCATCTCTGATTTATTAATTTATCCTGTGACCTTTGGAGCGGTCCCAGCCCATTTAGTACCTGGACTAAACTACCCAGCAGTCTGTACAGTTGTTAAAACTAGCACCGCTGCAATCAGCTACAACATATGATGTATAATAATACTGTAACCTCCTATCAACCTCAGGGGACATTTTACAGAACATCTAGTGTATTATAACATTGTTATAATGATACTTTTACTTTAAGGACCAGTGTGTAGGATTTAGAGGGCTCTAAGATAAGATAAGTTAAGATAAGATATTCCTTTATTGGTCCCACAGTGGAGAAATTTGCATGTTACAGCAGCTCTATTGGCAGAAGTGGGATATCATTCAACATTCATAATTATGTTTTCATCAGTGTCTAATCACCTGAAACTAAGAATCGTTGTGTTTTGATTAGCTTAGAATGAGCCCGTCATATCCACATAGGGAGCACGTCCTCTTCACTGAGTCCGCCATGTTGCTCCGTGATGTTTCTACAGTAGCCCAGAGCAGACTAACCAATCACTAGGTGAGGCATTTTTCATTTTTTCATTACCTGATGGACACTGTAGTTCTTCTACACACTTGGAAAGGGAGGGGTGATTGGATTGGCATTTAGTTGCTTGCAATCTGCAACTTGACCACTAGATGGTGCTAAATCATACACACTGGACCATTTAGTAAAACAATAAGGTGGTTGTTCTGAGAAACCTAGCCGCTAAAATAAGTGTTGAGGAGAGAAATAGACCATGTGGTTACAGTAATACTTCTTTTGCTGATTTGTGTAATGCATATCTGACCGGACTGATTCAGATCTTGAATGGTTGTTTCCAGACATAACTCTCATCGTGATCTGGCCATTTCCTCAGACTGATCTTTTAAAACTATGGCACTTTTTAAACCAGCTAAAGCATGTTTGCTTTCTATATTATCCACGGCATTACACCCTGGCCTGCTACAACAACCCACCCCTTATTGCCACTATTAATACAACTACTGATGCTTACATTACAGGCCACTATATATAAACAGTTTATACATATTTTACCATAATTTGTTGTCAGTCAGACTTTGCTAGAAGTATCCTCCAAACCTTGATTTGTGTTTATATTGAATCATATGGTGATACAGCCCCATTTAGGGGTCCCCAGGGGGCCCCCATTGGGGGCTCAGGCTGGAGGGAGTTGGCTTGGGAACCGGAGGGTCACCGGTTCAAGTCCCGACATGGACCAAAAACTGAGTGTGAACTGGTAGCTGGAGAGGTGCCAGTTTACCTCTTGGGCACTGCCGAGGTGCCCCTGAGCAAGGCACCAAACCCCCAACTGCTCGGGGCCTTGTCAGGAGCAGCCCCCTCCTCTGACACCTTCTCCATTAATGATGTATGTGTGTTTCAGGTCTGCATGTACCATGTATGAGTTTAACAGAGTGTAAATTGAATTTCCCCAATGTGGGACTAATAAAGGTAGATCTTCTTCTTCTTCTTCTTCTTCTTAAAGTTGGATAACCAGCAGTGACTTTAGCTACTATAGTCTACATCGAAGAACTGTGACTATTTCTCAGACCAGCTCCATTGGACAGAGTATAAGTTGTCCATCGAGTGGGAGAAGATCTTATTGGAAGAGTGGCTGACTTTGTTCTACAGGCCTCACTAACTGTAGTATCAGTTTTTAGGACACACTATACTATGACCATTTTTGATGACATACTCTCCTTTTTTGACATTTTATTAGTTTTTTTCATCTTTATAGGCATATTATACTATGACATTTTTATGGCATACTTTACTATGACTTTTTAATGGCTTTTTTATAACACTGTAATATTATTTTATGACTACCAGAAAAACTACTATTGCTACAAAGACAATTACTACTAGTTCCACATTTTTATGATTTTTTATGGCATGCCGTATTGTTTATGGCATACTATGCTATGACTTTTTTTTTTTTATATTTTTACGATGTACTACATTATTTATTTACGGTATACCGTGCAATGATTTTTTCATTTTTTAAACATTCTGCATTATGATAGTATAATGTTTTATGACATACTGTGACATTTTTTATGACACACTACCCATCCATCCATGCATCTGCAACTGCTTAGTCGGCATGGAAATCTCTCCATAGTAAGTAATTCATATCTACTGGCATTTGCTCGTCCATGGGCTTTTTTGTCACATTATTTACACATTTGTTTTGCTCTGCATCAGGGCATATATATGTGCAGTCCACAAATGACAAATTCACTGCAGCATTTATCTACAGTAGCTATCATGGCTACCCTGTGGTCAAAAACACATATGAACCCGACCCCTTAAATGATGGAAACTACACTCAAGTCAGCATGATTTGCATCTTTTTAAGGATTTTTCAGATCCTATCAGAGTTTTTTTAATGGTGACCTGTCTCAGAAATGAGGTGCACTAGAAAGTGCAGATTGGGTCTGACTGATATACTGTTACTTTTGTTAGGATACAACAGTCATCCTTCTGCTAATGTTAGCTGCAATTTGGCTTTTCAGTGGACCTTTTAAGACCACCACAACCACTGCTGCAATTTCTTTTTCTACATTTATTACATACCACGCTACTGCTGATGATGATCATCATCATCCAACAGTTACAGACTTTGAGTCCAACTAATAGCTTACATCAGCGGGGCTGGTAATATCTGCCAATTTTAGCTTTTGCCGCCATTACATAGATTGTCCACCAGAGATTTATTTGTCCATGTGCTGGTCAGTACATATGTTGGTTACAATTTAATAAAAAAGAAATTAAGGATCCTTGCCATAAAAGACTTGTGCTTTCATGTTAAAAATATAGTATTTTTTGACTCTCAATTAAGGGATAATGATGATTTTGTTTTGTACTCTTTTAAAGGTACAGTGTGCAGAATCTGGTGTCATCGAGCAGTGAGGTTGCAGACTGAAACTGATTGAAACTTCTCCCATGTGCCAAATGTGTAGGAGAACTAGAGTAACCAATGTGAAAATGTGAAAAAGCAAATGGCCCTTTCTAGAGAGGTGTTTGGTTTGTCCGTTCTGGGCTGCTAGGAACATGGTGGTCTGCCCTGTGAAAAGAGGACTTGCTCAGTATGTGGATATAAATGGCTCATTCTAAGGTAATGAAAACACCATAATTCTTACTTTCAGGTGATTATACACTAAAGGAAATATGCCCCCTTAAATGTTACACATTGTTCCTTTAATGTTGAATCTTCTGTTAATATCTATTTTTTTGTTGTTATTTTAGGCCTACATATCTGTCCAGGGACTTAAGGTGGACAATGAATGGCTAAAACCTGGTAGGCTTCATCTCTTCTTGAGTATTTGAGCTGCAGTAGGCAGAAAGTTTTAGTCATCATAATAACCTTTCAGCATATTGTAATTCAAGTGTTCTGGGAGAAAACTAGACTTCTGCACCTCTTCATAGCTCTGTTTTCAGGCTTTAAAAAAATCTACCCTGTGAAGGGAGACTCTGGCCAATCACAGGTCATTTCAGAGAGAGAGTGTGTTCCTAGGCAGCTGTCAATCACTCACAAACTCAAACCAAAGGTCAAACCAGGCAGCGCTGATCAAATATGGATCAATATTCTATTACTGTGAACATCTTGTAGTGTACTGTTTGGCTGTAAAATGAAGATTTTGCTCCGGCCAGTGGGAGGAGCTTGGCCTGTTATTTCCTCAGCTGATCTCAACATGGCTGCCGGGTTGCAAGTTTTCTCATTTTACAGATGAACAGTAACTACAGGATGCTTCTGGAAATATTTGATCTGAGAAATAGGCATTACAGTAACAGATCAGCTGCGTAGTTTGACCATGTGACCAGAGTTCATAAGTGATTGACAGCTGGGCTCTTATTGGTTGTTTTCCTCCGGTCTGTGAAATCTTGCAGATGCCATCAGGAGCACCAAAGACTGATGATGATGATTTTCTTCGGATTACCTGTCTCATGCACTACTGTCAGGATATGTGACTGTTTTATAAAAAAATTTAATTTGTAATCATTTTTTGCTCCAATTCTACCTACTTTAATATTATTTATGCATTGTCCCTGTTCAAAAAAAATGTTAGAAGTTAGCATGTGCAACGACATGTCAACTAATTCATTAAAAATAAGTTTCTTTTCACAATTTTGCCAATGTAGTGTGAAAAAGGTATACAGGGTCACAGTATATGTCCTTGAATAATCCCTATAGAGATACTTTAAGAGTGAGCTATGGCAGCTCGTCGCCACAGGGATGTAACCTGGCTGCAGCTTCAGAAATAAGAGGCCCCTTGTAACCTAATCGATTGCCGAGCTGAGAGGCAGACTGGGTCCACACACTGTGATCGGTTTCTCTGTGTCAGACCAATTTCCCAGAATAGCAACCCGGGCGGGCTGTCTGCCGCTCTGCTGTGCTCTCTCTGCTCCGGAGGAGATGGAGGAGGAAGTCAGTGGTGGATTTAACAACTGTTGCTTTTGCTGCTGCTGCTGCTGCTGCGGAACAAAACTATCGTTCAGTCCGCGCTGCGTGGCGCATGTCGGGCTCCAATAATGAAGTCTATTCCAAACCGAGACATTGAGTCGGGATCAGTGTGCAAGTTCATGGGATTATATGAACTCCTACGTGTTTAAGGTAAATAAGAAACAGAGCGAGAGGAACACAAGCGCATGAATCGCTTTCCTGTGTTAACCGTTTGTGTCGCTGCTTTAACGGAGCCATGCGATACGATTGAAGCTCCAGACGCTTCAGAGCTGCTGGGGGCGCATGTCTGCGGCAAAGGCAGACAAGGAGCGTCTGTCTGATGAATGGAGAGCCAGACGGGCTCTGCTGTAGACTACTGCGGTGATCGGATAACCTGTTGAATTGCAGCTGTCAGTCAGCTCCAAGCCACGCAGGCGACGCAGACAGCAGCGAAATCACTTAAAACACGAGGCGCGTTTGTCACAATAACAACAAAACTGGCTGCGCGTTTGTTTGCTTTTTTTTTTTCTTCAGAGATGCAATGTTTAAATGTCCTCACGGCTTAACCTTTCTGTGCATCAGTTCTCTTGTTGCTGCAGACATATTAGGCTACCTAAAGTAGGAAGTAGTAACACATATGAATCAATAAAGGGATAATAATTATTTTAATTACTGAAATATCTGCCATATTATTGGTTGCAATGCCCATTGAAGGTAGGGACATATCTGCCATCTGAACAGCAGTTAATACGCGTGAGGATCTGCCGGTCCGACCTTGAGTCACATCTCCACACTGCCTGTCTGCCCACGGATTTCCAGTGTCTTGGTTGTTGAAAATAGCTTGGCTGCTCCCTGCCGCTATGGCTAATTCCTTAGGAACCGGTGGATCCAGTTTGATCCATCCCTCTCTTTCTTTCCCTTCACCAACTTGTTGAGTCTTCCCCCCCTCGGTGTTCCTACTGTAACAAAAAAAAGTGCGCTGTCTGTGACTCGGCTCGCAGCTGTACGACTTGTGAAGAAATATGTCGCAAGTTTGGATCCAGAGAGAACAGAGCTCGATGGGACGGTGTCGCGTTTAAAGTGGAAAACTCGACGGGACGCGCGTAGAAGAGGCTTTGACGCACCAACAGTCACCTGTAGGACACTTTACTGTAGATGCGCTGCTCCGAAACTTTTCTCTGCTTTCCTGAACCTGCTGCTCAGATTAATTACCACACGTTGCCTTCATTAGACTGCTATTGCTTACCTTTCATACATGTGTGAGAGATCACTAATTTTGACTTTTTTGTGTCATTAAAGGGAGGTGGAGACATCTTACCACCCCCTCCCTCCGTCCTTGACTGAAGTTACCAACTGATTTTGCACAGGGGAGACGCTCACAGGTAATTATATCAATCCACCTTTTTTCTATGTATTACACGCTACTTTCTTGTTTTGCTTTCAAGTTTCACTCCCAGTTGAAGCTTATCATGTAGAAACAACCTCAATCTAAAACACATGGCTTTCCAACTTTCTGCCAGTCAAGTTTCCTCCAGATGGGAGTTAAATGAAGAGCTCAGATCATTAAGGACATTGTGGCTGGATTGCCATCATCTTTGTTATACTGATAGCTCAGTATAAGCAAAAGAAAAAAGTTTCTGCTATGACACCTTTGAGTTTTTGATTGTTTTAATGAAAGGGTTACGCTGTATGTTCTTCAAGGAAGCCAACATGTGCTGTGGCATAATAGATGTTTGTTGAGTGATCCGACTCAGTATTTAATTAGATGTTAATAAACTCTATTCATATTTTCTCTGATGCAATGCTCCTCCAGCTTCATAATGATCATAACACACTTACTTTATGTGTGTTGACTTTAACAGAGCTTCTGCACGGGCTGAGGGATACAAATGGACTGACATTTTAATTAGCAATTCATCAAAATTAGATTATTATTTACCACTTCCTCAAAGATGCCTGCTGACACCATGTTTTATTGACATGCCCAGAAATGTTCAGCAGACATGTGAAGTTTGTGTTAAAGCGTATCTCTCCACAGTTCAATGCCTCGTATTTCACTTTATGTTAATGCTATTTATTGTGTTAGTCAGTCTAAAACCACTTTTGCACAAAATGTAACCTGAATTTAGTGATTTAATTTCCCCCATTTTTTTAATTCGAAACGATGCCGCCATTACTGTGTTATTGTAATGAATGGGTGTATTTTTATATTTTCTTTTGCCTGTTTTAAATTTAAAAAATCAGTTGCATCTTTTCTGAGTCAATAAAAGCTGGGTCTCATACATGATATACAAACCGTAATTGGGTAAAATGCAGAAAATGGAGAGACAGTGCCAGCTTTAATTTAAATTCTACACCATTTTTTTAATAGAGAACATGAAACTAAAATGCGGCTATTCACACATTTAAAATAGTTCGTAGGTTAGCTTGCTAAATATATGACGACTCCTCTAATAAGCAAACTGCACAGACCGGAGTCTCTGTGGTGATGCACCCCTGTGCGCTGGAACCCATGCATCTGAAGCTGCTTAGCAACCTTTAATTCGAGATTTAATATGTTTTAAAAGTAATTAATAGTCTACAGCTTTGTAATGTGTGTATGAATACCTGATCAAGGTTGTCTCTGAAGGTGCATGTCATTGTTGCATGCTTATAAAGACACAGAGCTCAGGTTGCACAGCTTTTGAGATACACGCATTTGGTTTAACAAGAAATGCGTATATTATGCAAAAAATCTTTCGGTTATAGTAATGTAAAAGTGGCAATAATATATATTTTTATTCCCTGCAGCACCCCCAAAAAACTTGAAATGGAGGCTCCCGATGGCTACTGTGCTAGTAAGTCCTCATATTGCTTACACGCTACATTCAATATACATTTGCTACCCATATTTTACACGCGGAGATTATGCAGAATATAGGAATGTGTGTCTTTGTTGTGTTATACCGATTATGGTGAGAATGATGACAACGACTCCGTCTGCGTGTTATTGTGCTATTGGACTTTTACATCATTAACTTCTTTTGACTTTCACCTCTTCCAAGTTTTTGTTACAACACTGAAACAAAAAAAAACAAAAACAACACAAACATATCTTTTGCAATCACAACACCATAAACATTTCAAGGGATTTTCCCCGAGTGCAGCCTTTTAGAGAAAACGCTGTGTTACCAACATCCTGTTGAATGCAGCAGATACTGGATATGCACTTTGTGGTGCTCCATTGCCCTTTGCTGGTTTCCTTTGGGCAGGTCTCATGAATACATCTCTAGCTTCCCCCCCATATTGTGCTTTGGTATGCAGAGCTTAAAAAACAGGTAGCATGTTGTTTGTGACATCAGTGGGGATTTTAGGTCTCCGTTGGGGGTTTGTGCTTATAGGAACACTTGGCAGGCGGGGTAGGGGTGGTGGTGGAAGAAGAAATGGAGGCTCCTCCTCTCCCTGTCCATCTGTGGGTCGCTTCTGAGATGACACATTAGGAACAAATAATAGTCTGCTCCGGAAAACACACTAATTTGTGGAATGCAGCAGTTTGCCCTACTACTTACTATCTGCTCAATACATTAGTTAGGCTGACTGTGAGACAATATTTAAGTCAAACATCACACAGCATCATAATCTTGCATATACACACACTAGTATACCCAACTCCACTAAATGCTTCGTTTCCCTCTTATATGAAAACATGTTCTTATACTCACCGCCATAGACCACACAAGTATGCTCTCTATCATCATGTCCTGTACTCACACAACACCGTATATGTAAAAAGCAAAACTAGTATATACTTTATCCGTAACTGCTTATCCGATTCAGGGACGCGGGGGGCTGGAGCTGCTGACATCGGGTAAGGCAGGGTACACCCTGGACAGGTCGCCAGACCAGACACATAGAGATAGACAACCATTCACACTCACATCCACACCTACAATGACATCAATAATGTCTGACTGTGGGAGGAAGCCGGAGAACCTGGAGAAAACCCATATTAATACAGAGAAATCATGCAAACTCCACACAGAAAAACCCCAAGTCGGATTCGAACCTTTGACCCTCTTGCTGTGACGTGACAGTGCTAACTACTGGAGCCCCCTGAAATAGTACGTCAAAGAAAAATATGTGACAAACAAGATAAAAGCTTGTTCAAACTGCGCGTGAAGGAGCGCATATAAAGTTAGTGCAAAGACATGAGTGGGGTCAAATCACCCCTTGGAGCACAAATTGAGGCACAGATGCGTCAACGCAAGCCAGAAAATACTCCGCTTGATTGGCCAATTTATTTTATGGTTGAGACTGACAGAGCTCTGAGTTCAATAGGCTCAACATGCAGTGTTTGAAAACTGGTGACCAGTGTCATTTCAGCTCATTACAGCAAGGCTGAACTTCTCTCCTACTCATAATACCATTCAGCGACGAAGTCATAGCTCTTGTAAAAGATGTTCATTGGGTGATGACTTTTCATCTTTAATGTGATGTTATCCAAAAGATTTGGGGGTGGGTATTATTTTTCATCACTGAAATTAAGGTTTCAGGTTTGCCTAATTATACATATGCCAATAAAACAGAAGGCCACAGGTGTGCTTCAGGACTGAACGCTTTAGTTTTCATATTTCACTTGCATTCAGCCATAGAAAGGACTGTATGAGGGGGAAACATTCTTCACAGCACCACAAGCCAAACCCGATAATGTTCGTCATGCATGTCCCAATGTTTTTAAGGTAAGGTGTTTGATATTGTCTAGATGCAGGTGGCCTATATTTGTGACTTAGCTTTCATCAACATCACATAACAATGACAAATATTGCCCAGAAATGCTCACAGGTACTGCTTTTAGCATAAAAACTATGGCAAGCCGAAACCCAACAGGCACCAACAGCTGTCAGTGTGTCAGTGTGCTGACTTGACTATGACTTGCTCCAAACTGCATGTGATTATCATAAAGTAAAGGGGAGACTTGTGGGTACCCATAGAACCCATTTCATTCACACATCTTAAGGTCAGAGGTCAAGGGACCCCTTTGAAAATGGCCATGCCAGTTTTTCTTCGCCAAAATTTGTGCAACTTTGAAGTGTTATTTAGCCTCTTTGACATCAAGTTAGCACAACATGGTTAGTACCAATGATTTCTAGATCGGCTGCATTATTGAAATTAGTAGCATTAAAATGATTTTACGTTATTGCTTTAACTGTTTCAGCCCTAATCTATCGTCACTATATGCATCTTCCAATTTTAACCCTTGTTTTCAGTTTATGAAAGTTTATTGTAACATTTTGGTTGCTTAAAAATGTCTTATTCAGCGATGTATTTAGCACCACCCTCTTGTTTCACTTGTGGTTGCAAAAAAAAAAAACAACACAGTGACAGCCAAAAACCAAGATGGCGGAGAGCAAAATGCCAAACTCACTTTCAAAACCGTAGTCCACAAACCAATGGGTGATGTCATGGTGACTGCTTCCACTTCTAATATACTGCAAGGAAATAAAAAGTTTCAAAAATAAAATTCATGCGAGTTGAACTACAGTTTATGCTCAACACACAGGGCCAAAAATATTGTCTGTGTAAGAAAGGATAACAGGATAGTATCTGTGAGTCACAATAGCAGTATGAGACATAGAGCATGACAGTGTAAACCTTGTATGTGATTGACAATATTTGTAGTTTCATTGCCGGACAACTTACTTACATCTTTGTACAGAACACGCATAAAGGAGAAGGGAAGGTACAATTTCTGAAAAACTGGAGTGACCTTGCTATTGCACTGACAAAACATGGTGTCCTTAAATGCACAGTTCCTGGATTTGAATGCTCCTTGCAGCACAAAAGTTGATAGCGGTGCCATTGAGCGGGTCCAAGCTTTGGTTTCAAGAAGGTTGTTTGAAACATTCTTCGTAACCACGTGATTGTGCCAAAGTGTTATTGTCATTCTCTCTCTCTCTCTCTCTCTCTCTCTCTCTCTCTCTCTCTCTCTCTCTCTCTCTCTCACACACACATTATTATTACTCACACACATCATTATACCTTTTCACACAAAAACACACTACTTTTCTCTGTCACACACACCATCATAATACATTACAGTTGCAATCATTTTCTCACATAGATTATTCTACTGTTTTCTTTCATGTCCACTGTCATTCTGTCTCACCTGCTCGTTGTCTCATAGATACATCACGATGTTCTTCCTTGTGTCATTTCTCACTTAGATTAGATATCTTCAATCTCATATACACATTTACATATCTTGTTTCTACATGAAAGGAGTTAGATGAAGTTATGCTGGTTTCTGGACACCTCATGCGGTTCTAAAATTTTAAATCGAATTTACCTTATTGGTATGACTGAAATTACAAATAGCCCTGCCAAAGCATGTTGGACAAGGTTGTGAAACATTCAGAAGAGAAAAGGACCACAAATAGTCTACATTAAATTACTACATTACATACACTAACATACAGTAGACGACACTATACAATGACATTACTACTCATACACAGTATACTGTAATGAAAGAACAAAATGAACAATTTATGTCAGGGATAATGTACAGCGAGCCACTAGCTGTACATTAACGTGCTTATTACACGGCTAATTACCTAAGAAATCATTAATTTTACACACAAACGGTGTGCTAGAGTCCGAGCCCATAGCAACAGTGTGTTATACATAGCAATGTTCTACAGTCTACTTTTTCTTTATAGTGATCTATCACAATCGAATATTCAACTTGATTCTGATTCTGACTCGATTATTGATTTCCTAAGTAAGTAACAGTGTAAGTGGGATAATGTACAGCTTGTGAGTCAGTGTTGTGATGCCTGATGGGGTTTATTTCACAACAGTGACCGGCTTGGCGCACCATCCATCCATCCATCCATCCATCCATCCATCCATCGTCAACCACTTATCCCGTTAGGGGTCGCGGGGGGGGGCTGGAGCCGATCCCAGCTGGCATTGGGCGAAGGCGGGGTTCACCCTGGACAGGTCGCCAGTCCATCACAGGGCACATAGAGACAGACAACCATTCACGGTCACATCCACACCTACGGGCAATTTAGAGTTATCAATTAACCTAAACAGCTTGTCTTTAGACGGTGGGAGGAAGCCGGAGTACCCGGAGAAAACCCACGCTTACACGGGGAGAACATGCAAACTCCGGCTTGGTGTACATTATCCCTTATTTAAACAAATTCTGTAAGATCTTGTAGTTGTGTTGTTAGGGATGCACAAATACCAATATCAGATCGGATATCAGGCTGATTCTGACTCTAATTGTTGGATCGGGTATCAGTGACAATGGGATTGAACTATTTAATTCAATTCTATGTTTATACACTATATACATTATATACTGGAATTGTAGTTCCTGTTTAATTTTTTACTAATATTTTGCTGCATTAAAAAATTTTATACCTGAATTGTAATTGCAATTAATTAAACACCAGTATCAGATTGGTACTCAGGATGGGCCGATACCTAAAGCCTAGGTATCGTTATTAGAGTAAAAAAAAGTCGAACTGGTGCATCCCTAAGTGGTAAACTTAACATTATTTGTTCCTTCTCAAAATAAAAAAAGTCATAATATTCAGAAGTTATGTACAGCTTTACATTTAGTTGTTTAAACTAAAGCTAGTTTGACAAACTGACATAACAAGGCATATTTCACCGAAGGTCTCATTTCAGAGCGTTTATATGCTTAAAAGGTTAATGGGATATGCCAGCTTCTCTTTATCAGGTTCCAGTTGTCTGCTATTCGTGCGCTCTGTTCATCTTTTTAAACAGAGAAAAGACACAACTCGCTCTAGTTTCCTCTAGTTTATAGATCTAGTTAAATGTCAGTAACAGACACGTGCAAACGTTTCCTGATCATGTTATGTAAAAAGCCAGCGTCAAAAATGAAACGGTGAAACTGTTGTCCTCGTCACATTTCAACAGCATCATTTCAGTCCAGTAAAGTTTCCGTTCATCAGTGGAACAAATCACAGTTACCTGAGGTCCTGCGCAATAACCGGAGGGCAAACTCCTCCAGTATCATTTTACAGTAATAACAACACAACACTTCTCCTATATGCTCAAACTGCCTCAGCAGTACTTATTTTCCAATCTGCCTTATTTGAAAGGTTCACCACTACATTGATTGTATGAGGAAAAGTAATTTGTCAATCATTCACTCCATCTTTGACCAAACACATACCTGTACAGTGTGTACTTGGAGGCAAAGAGCTAAGACAGAAAAATTTCCCACTTAATTTGACCAGCTCTTGCAGTTAACATTGATTAGTTTCATCTTATATAGATTACTGATGACTGTTGTTATTTCAGCCAGTGAAGTCAACGGTTACAGTTACTACATTAAGACAGTATTGTTAACAATGTTAATTATTAAACAGTAATGTGAGTGGGATAGTGTGATTGTGAATACAAGAGGGTGTAGTAAGTTGTGCAGCGTATGTGAGATGATGATGATGATGATGATGAGACGTGTGCATTTTTTGACCTAGATGCAAATCAGAAAAATCAGATTATTAACATTTTTGTTAAAATCATCAGAGGGGAGAACGAACTTTGCTCCTCATGCACTGCAACATTAATCAGCGACCCTCTTTGGATGCTGTAATATTAATGCAGATCACAAAGTTATTCAGTAGCTGGAGTTTAACATAAACTCTTCACTTACTTCTTGAGAGCTGCTGATGATTTAAGATCAGTTCTCTTCAGATATATCAGGTTTTCCTCCTCGCAGCGTCACCTCCACATACACTTATATAGATTACCACAAATGGAGTGCACCAGTGCACTTTATTATGGCTCAATTAACAGCAACTACTTCTGTAATACTTTTGGATGAGGTGCATACACAAGTGCATTCATTTATTGACAAATTAAGTTTGTCACTAGCACTTCCAATGCAGTATCTCACCGTTTTGTTTTGTTTGTTTGTTTTCTTTACTGGGTCAGTGGTGTACATGTATGTGTGTGTTTGTTTGTTATGAATCTTTGTCTTGGGGAAGGTTCAGGGTTTGACAGGAAAAACCAGCTCCCACACAGTGTGAATCCAGCAAGCCAGAATGGAGGGCCTTGTCACTCCGGAAAACAGTCTTATTCAGTTCTTCACATAGCTAGACATGCTATTGAGCTATTTGTATTTTATTCATATCTCACATTCACAAGCAGGCAGATGGAGCTTGACCTTGATTGAATTTAAGTTTATTGTCATTGCATGCTGTTCCTGAACCCAGATACAATTTATACGTGCCTGTGCTCTCTTTTGAATAACTTGTAAGATGATAAATTGCATTGACCCTTGTTAGATTCCTCAGAGGATGACTGTACTTTAGAAGTTATGAATTCATTTGGCGTCACTGATGAACTCAGCAATTATTACACCCACGAATTTCATGTGTATGCATTTGTTCCTTTCCATTTGCTACCGTATTAAATTATCCCAATTTGGTATTACTCAAAATACCTTTCCCGCCGGCAGGTCTCGACTGTTTGATATCCTGATCTTAGTGTTCGTACAGGATTGACTCAGCAAACACGGGGCACCAACGCAAACCTTCAGTCCGTGCAAGCTTGTGTTTTATTTGTGTGTTTTATTGATTTTTTTTTTTTTTGCCTTGTGCAGTTCATAATGTTTGAGGCATTTTTTTTCCCCAAATGTTAAAGTTTTGCGGTCCCCATTTGAACAGACATGGAAATGCACCTTCTTCACTAGCTGTGTATGTGACCACCATAAACAACAGACAGTGATTGCCTAAACAACAGGGACTCTGGGCCTTTGATGACTTGACTTCTTCATTTGATGTCATTCTTTATTAATTAAAAAGACACCATTTTGACAGCATTATTCAAAATCATTTTACACTTTTCGCTTTTGAATACTGTAAAGTGCTTGTGAAGCAGTTCACCTTGACCCTTTATTCTTTCTAGTAACACTGTGTTAATGGTGCAATGTGTAGGAACTGGCCAGAATATGACTTCAAAACATTTAAAAAAATTATCTAATATTACCACCAGAATGTGAAGAGGTCACAGTGTACCTGCGTATTATGTCGCAGATATAGCTGTGTACTGATCTATATACTAAAGTGAGCATGTTAGCCCCTTCCTGTCTTGTTAGACCACTCAAGAGGTGATACTGAGTTACTGTAGCATCCAGTCTGCCGTCAGTCCAACAGGAGAGGATGAAGAAGTAGAGCTGCCCTGAGGGTTTGTAGATCCGCATTGCACACTACTTCGCCAGGAGTACGGTGGGCGGCGACTCTGGGATACGGACCTTCAGTTAGCGGTTGGATGTAACAACTTGCATTCCCCAGCACAAACACCAGCACCAGGAGTCACAGCAGACTGGTGCTGGATATAACCTGTCAGACAGATGCAACAGTTTGCTGATCCGGCAGGAACTCTGGGAAGTCCCCCAGGATCTGGCCCCTGGCACCGGGGTTTGCGCTGGCTGAATTTGAGATGCAACAGCCCCTTTAACTGTAGGACTGTCTCCCAGAGCTGCCTCACGCTCTCCTCCCAGCGAAGCGGTCTCCAGAAATACAAGTTGTTTTCTCATTTCTGCCACTTAATATAATCCAATAAAAACATACACGGATAGTAGAGCCCTTGGTTACTATTTACGGCACACATGAAGATTATTTTTTTTAAGAGGTAACTGATGGTTGTAAAGTATGAACTCAGGATAGAGGTGAAATTCTGCCCCCTATTTGTTGAGCATGGGGCCAGATCTTACTCATTGCACCTTAACAGCTTTAATGGAAGGTCCTTATTTTAGCACTGGAACCCAGGCAGCCCAATGCTATTATCTTAGGTTAGAGACAACCTAGCCACTGTGCTGCTAGGCAGCTGTCAGCATCTGCTACAGTAATGGAAAATCCTTCATGACAAATCTGGGCCACTCCTGTCTCCAGGACAGCATTGCCAAGGGAGAGCCAGCGTCGGTCACCTGAGATTTCCTCCAACCCCAACCTGTGCAACCCGAGCTCGGGCCCAGGGATTGTGTCATGGACAACGTCTCCCAGTATGCCCCACTCAGTGGGGCTGCCACTACAATGGAACAATACCATAGAGGAGGTTGTCACACTAAGAGGAGCTGTCACAGCAATTGGAGATATGACACAGATTTCTTTTTCATGTATGAGGGATCATTGCAAACATGTTGAGCACCGACTAATTGTATCAAAGCCTTCCTTTAGCGGTTTTAGGATGTAGAGCGTAGCACGTTCTTTTGGTTTTAACTGTAACGTGCCTCGGCTATGGCTGTTGCTGCATTTGTTATAAAAGCATGAGGGAGTTTGGTGTCATTATAATGGATATTTTCTAGTTTTTCACAGTTGACAGTATGCTTGAGGAAAACCTTTAATTGTGCTGGTGTTGGATGATGGCTCACTTTGGTTCCTGAGGGATCTGACACCTGGGTCAGCGGGGGTGTTTGCCTGTTGCCACTGTATTGTTCTAGTGACCCTGACGGGGCCGGGGTGTAAGGGGATAAGGGACTGGTTTGCTCTCCCTCAAACCACACAGGACACAGGACACAGGGCTATCCATAGCCTGGGCTCTGTACAGACTGCTGAGAGGATGCAATCTGATCCCCATTTGCTGGACATTAGGATCCCATCGGTACATAAAGACAGTTTAGTTAGTAGTGCATTCTGTATGGTGACCTTCCTAGTGGCCATTCTTGTTGAGCTTTGAAGGACCTCTGAAAGTAGGATGAAATTAATAATTTTTCATCTGAGAAATACCTCACATAAGGCTGTATATTATGTAGTGTTTGCTTAGCAAGACGTTTGATATCCTTTTTATCTGTATAAAAGTGTATTTCTTCTCAGGTTAGGTGTGTGGTGTATCATCAGAAATATCTTCAAAAATGCTGAATTTTCAGAAACTCTTTGTTTTTCACTTGACCACCTTTTAGTTTTCTCTTTGTCGTCATCTTTACATTTAAAACCCTAATCATCACATAGTTGCATCAGTACCCTCAAAGCAGTTTTTTTACATAAGAGCATTGCATTGTATTTGTTGTACAACTGCAGTTTTGTGCAGCACAATGTAGATTGCTGTGTTTCTGCTTGTCTCCCAGGTAACGGCCAATGCTCTCCCGGTAAGGAGAACTCTAGACTGTTGGCAGATGTGTCAACGCCTAATGGACAGACGATTCCTCAGGGTCCTAATTCCCCCAGCGGTGAGTGCTCAATCAGGGGAAACACATTTCTGCAGTCTGCCAACAACGACCACAGTAAGCACACACACTGTTTCTCCTTTAAACAAACCTACCGGGGCTGTCAATCCATAAAAATTCATAATCAAATTGATTACATGATGTGCTGATTAATTAATCCAATCAATCCCAAATAATCATATATATAGTAGTAGGAGTAATATTTTTATTTACACATCACACATAATACAATAAGTATGAACAGTAAAAACAGTATTTACAAAGTCAGCAGTATTTGTATTAAGTAGTGACTGAATAGGCACAGGTAGGAGCAAAAAAAACAAGCAAAAAATCATTTCAATCCTCAAAAATAGCTTTACAAACCATTCTTTTAAAAACCAAAAGTGTATTCCACATTCTTAATTTAACATTTGCTTTATTCCACATATTTGACCCCAACAGCAGAAGTACATCTCCAGCCATAATTGCTTGGAAAAGCCCACAAATGAAGATATTTCAACTCTAAAACATTACATTATTGTGGCAAAGTTTTGAATAGAAATATAGGTTAGAAATCAATAAGTTGTTTTATTTCCAATCACTGTTCCAAATGCGTCATCATTAAACATCACTTAGACTAGTCTGTGGCCATAACAGAAGTTTATTAAGCAACAATGTGGCCAGTTTTTATTTAATATACTATTTACATGCACATTACTAACACGCCGATCGAGTGTTCACTCCGCTGGTGTCACTGGCATCCGGTAGTGCTCTCATCATGTAGAAATTAAGAGCGCTGCTGTCGTTGGCTCACCCCTGGATTCCACCGGGAGCTGATGCGTGACCACTCTAGACAATGCTTGTGATTCCACCCGCAGTGTGTTTCAGAAGCACCCTAGAACCGGCTCGCCACTCAAAATATGTGCCTAGATTTTGACGAGGCCACGGCACGTTGCGCAGAGCAGATCGAGCCGGGCGGTAGGCCCATAACGTCAGAGCCACATCTCCAGCTGAAGTTTCCAACCCGATCTCACCTCCAGCTCATCAAGACAGTCTGTACTGGGTGGGCGTCAGGGGAAGCTGTTGAGTTAAACACTGGACTTAGTTTTGTTATGTAACATACATACCACCACCAGTTACGTAACAAACTGACTTATTTTACATAACAAACATACATATTTTAAGCCAAACCAAGACCTTTTCCTAAGCCTTCAATTACTTTTGTTGCCTAAACCTAACCAAGTAAACCTAAAACCTAGGGCTGACTCAAATTCTGCGAAGCTTCAACTGTTGCCATGGTATTCCACCTTCCAATCAGTATTCAAATGCTTTATTTTTTTTAATTTATTTTTTATATATATAAGTATGTAAAAATAATCCCACATATCGCTGTTTACTGTGTGTAGAGATGCATGTGTGTCTGAAGACAGACAGACGAAGCTTTGAAGCCCAAGAAATGGTATTCGGGACAGCCCTACTAAAATCTAATTAAACCTACGTATGTTTGAAGTTTATTTTAAAAAGAGGCTCCATGGATGTAACAAGCTGAAACTGACACGCCATCCCGAGTCCAAAACTGATGCTAGAGGGGAACCTGGAGCATCATAATTTGAAGCATAGGGTCACTAGCGAAGTGTCTGTATATAATGTGCTTGGAGTGACAATGTGAGTGTCTGAAACCCATAATGGCAGACAGCGTGGGGTAACGCCATGGTTGTGTAGTGTTATTCAACATGCAGCAACTTATAGTAACATCAGTACATCAATTAAGTAACACAAACATTAAATAACATTATATGCGTTAATTTGACTTGTTTTTGATGCATTATTATTTGTATTAAATGAAATAAATTAATTACACATTCATTATTAAATGAATGAACTGAAATTAATGTGTTAATTTGACAGCTCTAAAATATGCTGTTCTAGCTCACTAGATCAGTTCATCCTTATCACTGTATTTCGCTTTGTTATAATGAAACCCTTTCACAACAGATGCCTTCCATTGTAGGAACTGTATTTCCCCTGAACTGCTGGGGGGCCTTTAATGTGAATCAGATAGAGGATGTGCTGCTTGGATTCGTTGCACCAGAAAATGAAAATGGCAAATGTGAGCTGATCAGAAAACAGGTGCTCCTGATGGTTTGGCCAGTGCATGGTAGTTTGTCACCAATGGTGTGTGAATGAGAGGCAAACTATAAAAATGTAGTCCAAATACAGTACTCAAAAACAAAGGAAATCCTGTCCCAAATAAAGAATTTGATCATTTCCAAGAAAAGAAAAGAGTACTAAGAAACGGATAAATACTTATTACTGTGAGGAGCAGAAGTTTCCACAGTGAGAGCTTTTGTACGAATATGTCATATTGCAACGTGTTGTATCATATCACACTTGTTGTGCTATATTGCACTTACCCAGAAGTGTTGCCTGGTTCCTTTCAGTCTATTGACCAGATGCCTCAGATTAGCTGTAGCGATATCACTGTGAAGCAGCAAATAAGAAAAGGGGAAACTAAGTGAGCTGAGGGAGAAATAGGGAAGCTTGTTTCCCACAAGTTTAGAGATACAGGGAGGCGAGCTGGTTTTCACAGGGAGATCCTCTTCACCGATAAGAGCTGTTGTCATTCTGGAAGTTGCCTAACATGATTTGCTATTTGAGGTTTTGTTACAAAAGAAGGGCTGCATCATATCATCTGTTGAAAATGAGTGTGAAGTGTTGTCAAATTTCAGTGGGAGCTCTTAAACTTGCAAGCTTGAACAATAATTGTCTTGGCATTGTGCACTGTCTGGTGCTAAAAGTAGAAGAATAGGATTACAGCCTTTAGGCTTGGTGACAGTTTAACTGTCTTCATAAGGATGTGTTGCTTTCAGGCAGTCTCTTAAACAGTTGCAAGCTTTCCCCCCTGGATTATGGGGAATAATAATAAGATAAATTGCAGATTCCGCTGCACTGTATCTGGCAGAGGGGTTGAAAAATGGCAAAACTGTACCTTGATGAATGTCTGCTGCTTTTGTCGTAGCAACTGTTTCGAGTGTATCCTCATCTGACCACTCCATGCATTCCACTCTGCCGCCCCGGAGAGACAGATGTAAAGATGCAAGGAGCTGAATAGCAAGGACGTTCAGGTCTGCTCCGTGTTGCCAGGATACAGCTCAATCGCAATGTGGCTATTGGGATAAGTGTTTCTTCTGTGGCATTGGAAACATACAGTATCAGTTTAAAGAATGCATCCACTTTGTGGAGATTTCTCTGTGTAGTTTATGAAAAGGAAATGTTTCCTGAATATCTAAATTTCTTTTACTAGCCTCTGAGAGTTGACTTGATGGAGCCTGAAGGGACAGTTGACAGATGTAGTCAGATGGGAGATTTAGTAAAACAGCCACATATGCTCACACTGTGATTATGGCCCCAGTAAATCCCAAAACAGGATCATCAGGATCAGTAGGTTTTGCTTGTGTGTTTCCTCACTGTGCCTAAGCTCCTATCACACAAACATGTATATACATTTAACTGATGTATGTGCCTAGTATGATTCTTGGAAATCTTTTGTCACAGCTGTAAGCTGTGGGAACAAAGTCAAGTCAACAACAGGGGATCAGTTCAAGTCAAATTTTACTATATGGCCCAGAATATCAAAAGACGAAAGCAACGTAATCCCTGTGGCAAATGGTTTTGATATTGTTGTGCATGACAGTGTTCAAAGACTAAACAAGCCAAGCACAAGAAACCATAAATATGACATACAGCATTCTGCTTGATCGCCGCATGCCTTTTGTGAAATGGGAAATTTCATTGTATATACAGCATTAATGTGCAAAGGTCTGTAAATTGGGCAAATTACAAGATAAGTGGACTGTTTCCATCCCTTCAGAAGGCAATAATAAGCTGCTTCGTGGCATTACATTACAGTCCTGTGTCTGGGTCAAGCATTGTGTCGTCTATCCTAAACTGTCAGCTCATGGATTTTGTACTCGAGATGTTCTGATACCGTTTTCACCCTCCCAATACATATTCTGTCACCCGAACTTGTGGTATCGGCTGATACCGAGTACTGATCTGATGCCAGCGTTATAAAAAAATGTAAAGTTACTATTTTCATTTTTATTTAAAAGCTGTTAAATAAAATAAAATGATAAATCCAGGACGACAGCACAGTGAAGGCTGCTGATTTGAAGTGGCGAAGAAGTGTCGATTTCTGGTTAAACAAGCTGATTTTTTTCAGGGCTAATGAATTATGGTATTAGATCGGTGCATAAACTGGCGTAGCCGCTGATACCCGATACTGAATTTTTGGACACATTTCCGATACTGGTATCGAACAAAAGAATTAATATACTTTACCCAGCAATCGATTAGTTGTCTATTAAATTAATGACTATATTGATAATCGATTAATCAGTTTGAGTCATTTTGTTTTTTAGAAAAGTCAAAATTCTCAGATTCCAGCTTCTTCAATGTGAATATTTTCTGGTTTCTTTACTCCTCTATGTAAACTGTAAACTGAATATCCTTGAGCTGTGGACAAAACAAGACATATGAGGACGTCATCTTTTTCTGACGGTTTATTGACCAAATAGCTAATTGATTCATCAAGAAAATAATCAGATCGTCAATGAAAATAATCGTTAGTTGCAGCCCTAAAATAGAAGTGTCTACAGTGTACACCACCAAGGTGATTATTGGGGTAAGGCTGTACGTGAATGAACCTGTCTGTAGCTGTGTGTGTTTTGTTTTGCTAACTTTTGGATTTTTATGTTTGTGTACAAGTTGTATTAATTGCTGGCGCTAAGTAGAGACTGCAGGTGGTGAATAATTTCCCGCCGAAGCCACCCACACACCCACACCTAATTATACAATCTTTTGCCCTTGTCATCCAGCCGGTCTCCCATTGCTCGTCAGGTGCTCTGAGCCACAGGGCCTCTGGCACTCCCTTTTCTCCCCAGGGACAGCCAGGAACCAGACCAGCCTGTTTCTCTCTCTCTCAATGTGTCAGTCCATCTTAATGCTGTCTACGAGCCGAGTTGCTACATTACTAGGATGCCCCCTGCAAATGCCCATATAATGATATATTAATTCACACAACTATTCCTTTTAAGCCACCATATGTCTAGATCAACTCATTATAACTGCAGCCAATCTACTCAACCCTGAATTTAACTCTATTCTACAGAGGCCACCCACCCAAAGCTCAACTCTAACCACAAGCTACACCGTTTGGATGTAGGCTGTCTAACCTAGGTTAGGTTAGGTAGGTAGGTTAATCCACCTATTGGAAACAACATTTTTAGTGTAATCTGACCAAGTCATGCAGCCAAGGGGCCACCCAAGGCCACATAGTTGTCATATAGTTCATGTACAGAGTTTTGTGGCAGAACTACTTTTATGGCACTCCCATAAAACCTGCATTACTGAAATTTGGCACCGTAAACTCATCTCGGATTTGCTGTTGTTTTGTTTTCCAGAACTGAAAATTAAACAAGAGGAAGAAAAGGCGGACGAGGCTGACAACAGAAGCCAGGCACTTAAAGAAATAAGCCAAACTGGGGAGGAAGGAGCAGCACTGGAGGAGTCCATGAGTGTCAGCCCCAGCAATGTACAGGATGGATTATCTGAGCCAAACATGACAGCTGATGCAGGAAGTCGACAACCACATGGTAATAAACAGCATAAAGAAGCTGCCTGGTACATCTTTGGGCACTGACAATCCACAGTCTTTTTCTAATGATTAAAATCAGAGCAGCGTGTACATTTCCCCATCTTTAGAGTGAGTCAGAAATCATTTGTTTTCCCCGACAGTGGGTGTGGAGTGCTTTCTGTTTTGTTGTGTTTTTTTTTGTTTTTGTTGAAGGACAATGGCTTAGACTTGGAATTATATCAGGGAAAAAAATATCCTTGGAATCCCCCGCAACCTGTTCCAACTGACGCCACGACTGCTCCGGTTGTCACAGCGTTAGGATCATGTTTCTCTTTTCCAGCTGGCCGTAGATCAAAAGATTTGGCATTAGAAGAGCAGACAGTAGCCATGAGTCCATGTAAAAGTGCAAGTGTTCACTCATTTGTATCATTCCACATGAGAAAAAGTCCACCATACAGTACACCGCATCATAGATAGACTCCCGTTCGTTGCTTTGGACATCATTGCATTTCCTGTGGAAAATGTGCTCAAGTAAATGCAGTACAGCCAGATTTTTTTTTCCTGTGATAATTATATATATTTAGTTCTTATGTTTCACATCGTAGCATACCCATTCCACCTGATGTGCATGTCTTTGGAATGACACAAACATGGAGAGAAAAAACAAGTTCAATTAAATGCAGTTTTCATTTGAATCAGTTCGGTTTAGTAAGACTAATATAAGTTTAATTTTTAATTTAATTTAACTGTCCAGCAGAAGTGATTTTAGGCTTTTTTTAGTTAGTTCAACACAGGGCTGATCACTTAATTTTACTTTAGTTCATTTATTTTAGTACTCAGTTGTTCCTGCACCTGGAGAGACAAAGCCAGCTGTCAGTGACAAAAACAGTGTTCACTTCGATAGCCAATGAAAAATAGCGTTCAGGGCTGTTGATACTTTCTAAAAACATCTTCCACAATGAGTGTGGTATTGACTTCCTGTGCGTGCCTCTATCAGGTGACAGGCCGTTCCAGTGCAACCAGTGTGGCGTCTCATTCACCCAGAAGGGAAACCTGCTGCGACACATCAAGCTGCACACAGGCGAAAAACCCTTCAAATGCCCCTTTTGCAGCTACGCCTGCCGGCGGCGCGATGCCCTCAGCGGGCATTTGCGCACTCATGCTGGTAAGACTCCTCCTCAGCCTTTCCTCTTCCCTTTTTTACTCATCCACTTCTGTTACCCAGAAGAGACTTCATTTCTTTCATTAGAAGTGCTGCAGAGATCTGTAGGGAAAAAAAAAAAATCAACCCATAATGCTTTAAATGCAGGGACATCTTTATTTTAAGACATAGATTATTATGTTCCTTATGCTTGTGTAACACATGCTTAATCACCCCAGTCTGCCTCAGCTCACAGAGCCTCACCTTTGTGTATCTAATGTAAGAACTATGGGAGCCACAGTAACCATGCGTGCTGGTTGGTGACTCTGCGTCTCGTTTTGTTGCTGGATAGGCGCATGGTGTTTTTTCTTTTTTTTTATGTGTGCGTGTTATAGACAGTGTTGTGAGTGCTTTGTGGTTAGGTACCAAGGACATGCTGTTCCTTAGTTGCTTGACTCGCTAAGGAGGAAACTGTCTGTTGAGAAGCACATGGGGAGTGCTGGCTGTCTCTCTCTCAACTGTAACCCACTTTCCAATCAGAGAGGATGTGCTCTCCCCTCTTTTGCACCTTCGAAATCAAGGTCAGACAATACTGTCATTTCTGCCTCGGATGCCCCCACAGGGGTTACTCATACACACTTCTCTTTTTAGATGGAGGTAACGTGTGTTTGGGTGCATGTCCATGGGTTTGCATGTCTGTTATCTCTGCCCCATATGTTACTCTTCGCTTCTTTTATGCATTTCTTAACATTTATCACTCCACATCTGTCTTGCACCATCAATCATGACCATTTTCCTACTTTCACTTCCTTCAGTGTTCAGCTGAATTTGTTTGACACATCCCCCAACCCCCTTTTTCCTGTAAAATCATGACGTTACACCTGCCTTCATCTGGTCATTGAGTGGGGAATGTGATGTGGTTGAGTATTGCTGTCACCTTTGCATCGTCCACGGACACTGGGTAGTTATTCTTGGGAGCGCTAGCCCGGTGCCATGCCAGGAAGAACAGGTGTAGCTAAAAGAGGGAAATACAGCATTGACATAGAGGTCAGGTGAGAAAAAATGCAAGATGAAAGCAAGAAGCGAGAAATAGTTGTAGAACAAAAGTGCATCCGATTTGGCTGGGGCCAGGTTAAATGTTGGACAATGGCATTATCCACTGAGGTATAGATGATTGGTGAAAGGATAATACAGTAAACGGTTGAAAGGCATTTCACATTTTCTAAGATGGGAGATTTAAATTCAAGCAAGTTCCCGTTTATTAGCTAAATGCAGTGAGTCAAGTGAGTCTGAGTGCACAGTGTGGACCATTTGCATGAATAAGAATAGCTTCTGAAAGATGGATTCTTCAGGTCCATCCAACATCTGCGCAAGGTCGTTTGTGGGCGGTTATATAAATATGAAAAGTTATGAAGTCTACATTGTGTGTGTGAGAGAGTGTGTAGATGTGAGTGATACTTGATTGAATGCTGCCTCCTCCTTCACACCCAGAATGAATATCACTGCAATGACCCTGCTGGTACACCTACCCACACTTTAATAATATTGAAACTTTTTGTCATTAGCCACCATTTTTGTATCCGTTCATACTCGGAAAAGAAATAACAATGAAGCCTACATGAAGTTTCGAATTCTGCCGATACAGTGTCATTCATAGACCACAAGAGTCCTGAATGACAGATACAGCAGAAAGTCTATTATCGTTCAATATGATTCACTAAAATGAAAAGTGCCTGCTGATGCAAGATTGGCCATGGCTGGCCATGTCATTCTGTAACAAGTGGGTTTTATTTCCTTCACACAAATCATCGAGAAGCAGTTCAGGGAAGAAAATGTAACATTTACAATGAAAGGAATAATCATTTCTGAGTAACTTGTCTTCTTGTACAACATTAAAAAAAAAATCAGCCTCCCTTTCTGTGGGAGAAAGAGTACTTCTGTTCACGTGTGAACTATTACCTACCTCTAAATGTGTGTGTGTGTGTGTGTGTGTGGTGTGTATTACTATACGTTGTGGGGACATGAATCTGTTTACACAGTCACATTGTGGGGACTTACCTTACTTTTGGTGAAAAAATGCACGTCCCCATAATGGAAAACATTATATTTTAGGGTGAAGACTTGGTTTAGGGTTAGGGTTAGGTTAGATTTAGGTTGAGGTTAGGGAAAGGGTTAGGATTAGGCAAATAACAGTTACACTTAGGGCTACGGGTAGGTCTCCAGGAAATAAATGTAAGTCAATGCAATGTCCTCAGAAGTCATGGAAACGTGTGTGTGTGTGTGTGTGTGTGTGTGTGTGTGTGTGTGTGTGTGTGTGTTACAGTCTCCATGCCTCAGACTGAAACATGTTTGGTTTCTATTTTCTCACAGTGACAACAGCACTGGATCTTCTAGTAATTAGCTGTCACCATCAGGGCCGCTGCTACCCATTTGCATGCCCTAGGTGTAAATAAATAAATAAATAAATAAATAAATAAGTAAAGGGGAATGATTAATTTTATTTTTTTGAACAAATATGTTTATCTTTGTATTGCCTATAATGGTCTAATGATGCCAATTGTAGTTGTGCTTCATCTTAAATTTAAATAATTCATCATTATGATTATTATGATCAGTTTCTGAAGGTGACTGGTAGGTGTGTGTGTGTGTGCGTGTGTGTTTGTGCGTGTGTATGAAACCAAGCATGGTAGAGACTCTAAGATTTTATAACATGACTGACATGATTTTGGTACAATTGTTTCGCCACCAGTGTAAGCGGATAGCCCTCAGAGGGTCACTCACCAAACGGGAAATCCTACCCACATTGGGTGCTTGGCGGGTATTAATCTTGGACCCTGATTATGATGATGATCGTCAGCGTGGTGGCCCCTCCGGCACAGCGCATGATGCATGTGCTGGGAGCGGTGGCCCTGTTCACCATTATCTCAGTGAACGTCTTACTACAGCGAATGGCTCATGATGGTGTCTGGGTCACATCAGTACACTCGTGGCCTCATGTTCACTCAGCCCCTTTCTGAGTCATTATGTGACTGTAGTTTTGAGAATATTTTACCACAGGATGCAGACCTGTATCCTCAGCAGTGTCTGCCTGTGTCAGATTTTCACTTTAGAGCAGTATTTTGTAGTGAAAGTTCCATTCGTAGCTACACCTATAAAAAGTAATGCACTGCAGTTTGTAAATACTGTATTTACACTTATAATAATTGTAAACCAGGAGGTATAAAGAGCAACAAATGCCACATAGGGAGGAAGTCGGGGTGGATGGGTGGGTCAAAAAACACCAGACTTTCACCAAGGAGACTGGTGTTTGCACCCTGTGTCAAACCAGAGATCAGCATTAATTTATTTGTCACGTAATTATCATATTTAAGTAACACCACTTCAAGTTAGTTTAACCCAAACTTTGATTTATTTGTCCTGTAACTTCTGTACTTATATATCACCACCTCTGTAGTTATTTGAACCCAAATATTGTTTTATTTTGTCACTAGAGATGTTAATCATTAACTATTAACTGACATTAAGAATTTTAATTGTTTAATGCTATCAGTTAAATGGTTAAAAGAAGTATTAATAATGAATTAAAAAGCTGAGTAAAACTTAGAGGAGCGGCTCATCACTTAAAGGAGAGAAGCCATCCATCCATCCATCTTAAGAGAGTCTGAGCCAGTGTTGCAAGATACAGGAAGTTGGCTCTGGTCTATAGTTTATTCGAATGGAGGAGCTGTAGCATTTATTCACCGACAAATAAACTGTACACACAGGCTGCTAGTGACAGACTGCTAGACATCTAATAATCAGTTAACGAGGGTCGGCCATTGGTTACTTATTTATTTATTTTTTCAAAATTAGCATCGTTATTTGTCACATAACGTCTACACTTAAGGTACGCCACTTCCACTGTTATTGTACCCCAAATGCTGATTTATTTGTCACATAATGTAACTTCCGTGTTTAAGTAACGCTATTTCCATAGTTATTTTGAGCCAAATGTTGAAGTATTTGTCATGTAATTTCTGTGCTTAAGTTACGCCATTTCTGTAGCTATTTTAACCCAAAACACACTCTTTTCCTTAACCTTAGTAATTGTTTTTGTTGCCTAAACCTAACTAAGTTGTATCCTGTAAAGATGGAGGTTTATTTTGAAAAGACTATATGCACATAATATGCAGAAATTGTTGCTGGCCATTCATAGGAAAATGCACAAAAAATGAGGAATAACTTTTTGTATATTATACACGTTGTGACACTGTTGGCCTTAACAACTATTGGCCTATATCTAGGCTGCCCTGTCAACTCATAACTATATGCCTCCATTATTAGTTATATATGCATTTATTAATTCAGTGATCTAGTCATTAAGCAAAATAGCAAAGCTGGATGGATGGAAGGATAGATGGGCTGATGGCTTGACCGAGATAAATAGGATATGTCTTCATCTTTCCACTTGTCTAGGTAGGAAGGAATTGAATAAAATATAGAAATGGCACAATGAATCACACTCCACCTCCATAGCAGTTTTAACATTGGAGTTAGTTTCCTACCACCACCATGGGATGCTTGATCAACTCCGCTATTCACTCATCACCGAGCAGTGGGAGTTTGCTGTATGTTTCAGAGACCAAAGTGTTTTGAAATGCAGACTTCACGGTGCAACTATCTTTTTTCGCCCACAACTTGTCTTTGTGTCTGGCAACAGTTGTGTGGAATCCTCACACTAGTAGTGGAACATCCATGATCTCAGAGGCTCGCTTTTTGTTTGTTTGTACTACTGACACACTATTTACTACTACGCACCACCTATACACCGCGGCAGGTTGCATTATCTCATTGGACGCTACCCACTCTTTCTGTCTGTAGCAGTGAATGAAATTAATATGCTCTCCCTCGAATGTCTTCACTTTTAGTCGGCAAACCACACAAGTGTAACTACTGTGGGCGGAGCTACAAACAGCGCACGTCTCTGGAGGAACATAAAGAGCGCTGCCATAGTTACCTGCAGGGCATCGGCTTGGATCCGAACGCCAACACTGGCCCTTACACAGGTAAATTGTTTTACTAAAACTGAAACCATGAAAATGAAGGTGTGTAATGGAAACTGTAATACAGTGCAGAAAAGCTGGATATCACAGGAGAAAATCAGTAATACCATGTATACTGTGAGGTCTACTTATGAATTATTAATTCATTGGAATAATTCCAATTAGTCCAGAGTGGGAAAAAAATTGTTTAAAAGAGGAGTGAAATTTAAAGAAAGACTGATGTTAGGTACACATTTCTGCAATACTTTACTTGTTTATTCACTATTTACTTGATGTATTTTTCTTTGTTTTCATAAATGTGTACAAATTTTGTAATTTATGTTTAAGCACTTTTTTGTTAACTAATTTAAAGACAATTGGTAACATGTAACATTTCCCATCAGATAAGAAGGTTTATAGGGTAGCAGTAAACTGAAGTTATGGTTAAATTTAAAAATAGTAGTTTGATTGATAGTAATAGTAATAAATTTTATTTATAGAGCGCTTTTCGTAGTCCTCAAGTTAAAATATAAAACCTCACAAAAACAGGAAAAGCAGTTCTAAAAAGGTGAGTTTTGTGATTTGAATGTGGACGGATTGTGTGATGTGTCTGGGGAGGTCCAGATGGACCAGCAGCTGTTTCTTTTTGTTTTCTCATCCCAAGAAAAGTGATCTGTTCAATTTTTGCAGTGCTACTTTCCAGAGTTCAGGAGTCCCTCCAAATATATTCTTGCCCTTTCTAACCCCAACTGTTCCCCTGTCAACCTTTCAAGTTGAGGTCCCCAAAGAGTCGAGGCCCATGGCAGAGCCTAACACCATGGCTACTATCGATCGGCCGCCCGTCATTGAGAGGCTGCAGAGCAATGTGGGCAAGAGGAAGAGCACCACTCCTCAGAAATTTGTGGGTGGGTATTTGAAATGTAGCCAGACAGTCAACGACTTTCTCTACTTTAGTCAGCGTGGAGCGTCCATGAGTTGTATTATTTAATGTTATTGCATTTCAACTCCCTCATTTGCTTGCTATGAGTCTGACGTGGAGGTAGTGGCTGAAAATTATTTGTTATGTTTTGCACTGATGAACTATCATATGAATCACGTGAAAGAAATGTATACGTCCAAGCAGTAATTTGGACTTAACAATTACTTTGTGCTAGAATGCATTCGTTGAATTGTCATCATGTTTTCCTACTAATTTCACTTTTATGCTCATAAAACTGAAACACTTTATTATTTTTTATTTTATGCATACTTAGTTTGAATTCCTTTCCTTTTCAGTCTTGCATCATGAAATATTATATAATGTCACCCAATAACCCTGCCCTACTTAGGAGTACAGATTTTCTTCTTTTTTTTCTGAATTTGGTTTATTCGCCGCACTATTAGAAAAAGAGACTGAGCAAGCTAGAGCAGGCGTTTGGCTGAGAAGCAAGGAAATGTTTTTCACTCTGTGGTTAGTTACACCTGTAACTTTGCCATTGCTCTTATCGAGAGAAAACAGCTCACCGCATCCCTGTTCTGGAGGGGTTAAACAGCGCAGTAGTAGATGGATGGGGCTTTCCACCCTATTAGACTCGTACACAGAATATCAAGCACAAAAAATATGAAAAACAAGCCACGAAACATCAGCAAGATATAAGTTGTTTGTTTTTTTTACAAGAAAAGACATTTTGTGAAGTCAAACCACATTTGTGCACATTATTTTTCTCTCATGCTTGTTGTTAAAAGCAAGAGCATTGCCTTCCACAAGCTATTTCATCATTATGTATGTTTCGTTTTTTGTTTTGAAACCTAATAATCTTGTTAAATTTTGTTGATTCCACACAGTAACAGTGCCGCTCTATTTCATGCAGGTGAAAAGATACGCTACAGCTACCCTGAGCTAGGCTATGAGATGGGCCTTAAATATGAGAAACAGGCTGAAATGATGTCAGCCCACATGATGGACCAGGCCATCAGCAATGCCATCACATACCTGGGATCAGACACTATTCGGCCCATGCTCCACCATCCCAGTCCCCCTCTCTCTATGGCTGAAGTGGTGCCCATGATCAACCCCCTCTTCCACCACGTCCTGCCACTGGGCCAACGAACAGATCATCCAGGAAACTGTGACACGCTACCACCGCAGCCGCCTCAGCCCCATGACGCCCCCAGCCATCCCACCACAAATGGGCCCACTGCTTTAACCAGACAGGGCAAGCTGCGCCATCCGGGGCAAGAAGAATCTCCCAGCAACAGTGGAGTTGACTCTGCTGACTCAGCTCGCAGCAGCCCTCACGAGAGGCAGAGCAACCACGGGAGCAACCCCATTCCCGCCATCAGGTTTCGAGCCAGTCCAGCGATGGTCTATTCAGGTGAGCGGGTGACAGAAGCATTGCCCAGAAGTGGGGCAGGAATGGGGACCGCGATAACACGAGTGGCCACAGAGAGGCCCGTGAGCCAGGAAGGGGTGCGGGTGTTTGGACGAGATGGCCGGGAGGTACGGGCCTTCCAGTGCGAGCACTGTCAGGTGCTCTTCCTGGACCATGTCATGTACACCATCCACATGGGTTGCCACGGATACAGAGATCCATTGGAGTGCAACATCTGCGGTCACCGCAGCAAAGACAGCTACGAGTTTTCCTCTCACATAGTCCGCGGCGAACACACCTTCCAGTAAGAGGATGGGCAGAGATTAAGGGAAAGACAAAGAAGGAGCAATAGCTTGATATCTGTCTGACCTCCAGGCCTCTGAGACTGCACAGCTGAACGGCACTGTAGACAAGTGTAGCACAATCATAGCATAGACTTCTTTTAAGCTAATTATTGTGAGTCTGAACAGTTGAACAATCATATGAAGGTTTGGGCCAAAGACACATTTTCTACATATTTAATTAATATACAAGAAGGAAGGTAAGAGTTTTTTTCTCTCTCTTAAAATGTTCATGAATTTTACAACAGAGCAGCTGTCAGACGACGTTGACTAGTTTTTCATTTGAGTCTTATTTAGAAATGTCTCCTGTTGTGCTTGTCCTGTCATCAAGCTTCTGTTACAGAAAAAAATGTTTTGAGTCAAGTAATGACTGCAGACTTCAGGTAGTCTGTAATTCAATGAATTAATGATAATAATATTACCATTCATTAATTATTTCATGGACATAATAACAGTATGGTACTGAACTGGCCCACTCACTCTGCCATATGACACAGGAGCTGTGCAGTTTTCTTTTTCTGTTTATTGTATGATATTGCCATGGCACATAACGCTTGTTTTCCCTATGATCAATGGTGGAATACTCTTAATGTTAATGTCAGTTAGCGCTGTGTGTCCTAGCTGCAAGCAAACTGGCGTCCATTTGGACTTGATTGTCACTGGCGTGGTTGTCTCTGGTTGTACCGACGGTCGTGTTTAGAAGGTAACCCTGAGTTAGGAATCACTCGCCAAATGGTGCAAAGATTAAGCACTGACCTTAAATAGTTAAGGTCAGGATAGGTCATCTGGCAGGAAGCGTCGCAAGAGTTTTGGCAAGTTTTTGCCAGATTTCAGAATTTGCAGATTTCCTTCCAAACACCACGACTGATGCGCAGCTGTAGAAATGTGACCAGTCGTACCATCATCTCAGTGTTTAGTTCTGCTCTAATGCTGCGGAGTTTAACTGCAGAATGACCCCCAATAACTGATACAAGAACAAATACAATTTGTTGAGACTGTTTATGTTAAGAGAACTTGGAGGCTTTGAATGCAAACTATGAAGAGAAGTATTAATACAAGTGGCCACTGAATTTGTCAACACAAATAAAAACTAGATTTACAGATGTATATCACAGCTATTAACAAATGGAAATAGATGTTAACATCCGTACAGTGCATTTAAAATGATTTATGTTCATATTAATACCTAATTTGGGAAGTTGGTTCAAGTTTAAGCCAAAGTTATGCCATAAAGCTAATGCTAATACTATATAAAAGGTTACATAGCTACACAAACTACCTCTTAACATCCACTTTGTAAGCTTCAGCTGATGTGATAGCTTTCGTTAATACACTTCGACTGACATTATATCACATTATAGGGCTGTTTTTTCATTGTCTTTGCTACACTTGACTAATGGGCTAGCGTGCTATCGAAAGTTATATTTCCAATGACAAATCATGCATTTTTTAGACTATCAGCTGCTTAATATTTCCTCGCACCACCCATGTTTTTACAGTTATCCATGGCTGGTAAAGCACTACCGCTACTCACACAGAGGACCACCAACTTCCTTTGGCTGGCTTATATATTTCTAAATTTTAAAACAATTCACAAGCTCAAGCTGTTTTGAAAAATAATAGTTTTTTTTATAAATCTTTTTAAAAGACTAACTGTGTATTTCAATTACAAATGTGATCAATTCTATGTGCAAATTTGACAATTTTTAATTGAAAAATGAATAAAGAATATCACAAACATTTTTTTACATTTAAATGCACAAGAAGCATATCCAATCCAAGTTTTAAACATAATGCATTTGGAGATCATTAATCTGATAAATTAATAAAATATACACATAAAAGTGTAATATACATTTGTAAATCTTTATATTTCTATGTCATGAAACTGCATGTATAGCTTGTGTTGGGACTTATTTCCATCCATAGTAATCAGCCTCTATTCAGTTTGCACTTCCAAGGTAGAACCATTGATCATGAAGCAAAATCACAATGAAAGGAAAACGAGGGAGTACACAACGTGTAGCCTAATGTTATTTGTTAGCCCTGGGTGTCATAAAAAGTTCAGCAATGACTGTGTTGTTCTCATCTGCCAAGCTGATGCATCCACACTAATAACTGGCCATTTATTTGTTTCCCTGGTTGCTCCTATAGAAAAGTATTAGATCCTGGTGACTGGTGGGTTGTGTTGCTTGCAGTTTGAGCACACAGATTCCTAAATTAGTATCAAAGTTTGTTTGAAACTGGCAGACTTCCCCATTGACTCTGTAAAATGGCAAAACGATGCTTTATGGCAATGGATACCAAAGGGATAACAGTGGCTAAAGATACTGCATGGGTTGCTCTTCCCTGATGTACCTCATTTTATGCTTTAGGCTCATCTTTTTCATCTAATCCACTTTGTGTTTGAGGCTGGACGGCTGTGTGCGTACTATATATAGTATAATTGCTGTGCTTTTTTTATTCAGTGCTTGGGTAGGGGGTCAGGTAGGATAAATACAGGCACAGTAAATGCATGCTTATGTCTGGTTCAGTGGCATCTTTCATCCTGTTTGTGTGTCATAACAAATACAGGGAAAACATCACAAACTGCCCAAAAAACTGGTTTTGAGGTGCTTCGTCCTTCGTCCACCTTTACATTTTGCTTCATTTGCAGCCGAACGCCTAAATTATACATCATGGGAACAGAGGGAATTCTTGATGTGTGTGGTAGGCATGCGTCATGTTGATTTCCTGCCATAATGACGCTACATTCATGTATGACCTTATACAGGGTGCTGCGAGAATGAGACAGCATGAGCGAGAGGGAACAGTTAGTGTGGTTACCACATGGTTTTACTCACATATTAGCTATCTTGTCCATCAGTGTGTTGAAGGATAACCTCAATAAGGCTAGTTGCAGCTCTTTCATAGCTACTGTCTCTCCCTGTGACAAGACACAAAAAGCAGTCGGCCCTGCACTTTACGTCCATGCCCTGGCTATGAACTATATTTTTTTTGTTGTCGTTTTTTGTCCTTTTTCCAATAAAGTGTATGTAGAGTGGGAAACAAGTCACTGGCAGGACACAGGTTAGTCTTTACTCTGAAAAAAACAATCGTGGAGATACACGTTGTAAAGTAAATTTATGCTGCCTGATGAACATTTTTTTAACAATACTCACAAGAAGCTTGGCACTACCAGTTTAACACTGGACAGCATCATACACAGCTGATTATTCTGTAAGGTTTAAACTCAGTGATTTACTCTTCTATGTTCAATGTCTACTTGTGATCAAAAGGCAGCTTTTTCTCTGTTTACATGTCGCTTCTCTTACGCGCAACTGGTGCCCAGCTAGCATAAAAAAACCTCTACTGTCTGCAAAGTATTCACACTGGAAATTGTTTACACCTTGCAGCTGTGATATTGAATTTATACATTCCTCTATTATATCATTCCTGTATATATTTACTATCTGAAGCCTTATCTGTCCTCCTAAAACAACATATCCTTTTAATAATCCTATATGATCAAATATAAATGAAGCTATTCTGATTTTTATTAAGTAGAAATACAAATAAACCAACTAAATTATTTAGGAAGACACAGAAGTGTTTTTTTTTCTTGTTCCCATAGTAACGTTGTAATAAGGACAGCCTTACACATTCTTTAAATGAAGCAGCCATATAAACAAACAAAAAATTAGATAAAAAGGTCTTCTTTCAGCCCTCCTTGCGAGTGAGGACTTTACTTGAAAATCAAAAATCATTGCTATTGTTTCCGATTGCTGGGATGTTTTTTGTAAATTTTGAAAACGTGCGCTAAATGTCTATTTTTCTGCTGAAATGTTAATGCAAATAGTTTTGTGAACTTTTCGGTGTGTTTTTTGTTTTGTTTTTTAATTATTTTAAAAAAATGTTTACAAAAATGTAAAAGGCAGGGTTCAGGTGAATTGTGTTTTATAAGAAATAATATATGAAAGGTGTGTATTTTGGCACTGAACATTGAAATTAACCCGAAACGTGTGCCGATTGATCAACTCTGATATCGATAACAACTTTCTGATGTGAGGGCTCTCAGGTATTTGCATATAGGTTGTGTATTTTTATGTCCTAAAATATGTGATTTATTTATGAAAAAGATGCACAGATAATTGAAATTTCTCATGACTTAAATCAGTCCAACACTGAGTGTGGTGAAGGAAGTTAGGTGATTGATCAGCCCTGTTTTTCAACATCAATGACATAACATGAAGGCACACTGCTGTGAAGAGTACAATGTATATTTTTAAGGCATGGGTTTCTCTCTATTAAAGACATGATTTTACTGCCTTGCCTGTTTTGTGAATTTTGAAACAGGTAGTAAGACATATTGTTATATATAGTTTCCTTCAAAACATGCAAACTGTATCCTTACATGCAATTAAACAATTTTATTGTGAGAAAAAAATACAGTGCTTGACTATTGTGAAAGACATGCAAGGTCATGAAACTGACAAAGGTTTGAAAGTGTGGAGAGCTGATGTGACCACTTAACCTTAACCTTATAACCTCTATGCCACTGTTTGGATTTGAAAGTCAGCCTCAGTATATTATTATTATTATTATTATTATTATTATATATTTAAATCAGTGGTTTCCATCCTGGGGTCCAGGCCCCTTTTTAGGGGGACACCAAAGATCACAGGAGGTGCACCAGGATTTGTCTGTCTTTTATTTTAATGTTTTATATATTTATTTGTTGCTTCGTAGCAAAAAACTAATGAAACCTTCTGCTTCAGTCCATATTTGCTGGCGTTTAGCCTTTCAAAAACAGCATTTTGCGGTCAAAAATGTATTTGGTCTCCTGCTTGATGCATGATAAAATATGTTATATATATATATATATATATATATATATATATATATATATATATATATATATATATATATATATATATATATATATATATATATATATATATATATATATATATATGCTCTAACCCTATTACAGTAAATGAATTAAATCATTTAAAAAAAAAGAGATCATATAATGTAATGTTTCTGTATTCGTTTGGCAAATCTATCAAGATTATTATTATGATGACAAAAGTTCTATTCATTAAAGAAAGTTAATTTAATAATAATTTAAATAATAATAGTAATTTAATACACTTTATTCAACTTGTTGACTTTGTTTGAGGATTTGTAATTTTGGGTTGGAAACCACTGATTTAAATAATGTTATCCCAGTGTGTCAACATGTCATCAGGTGGCATGTAATGAATCAGTGTCTGCAGACTCACGTTATGTGTATTTTATTTGAATGAAAGGCTCCGAGCTGTCCAGCTCATTTAATCTTTTACTGCCCACAGAGCAAGATTTTCTCACCACTTTCTGCTGTTCAGCTTAATGACAGACTTACTCAAACTCACCAAATACGATATGTAATAATGTAAAAATGACATACAGTATGTGAAGTCTAGTTTAGGGTGAATATTCTATTTAAACCTCAGTAGGTCAATTTCCTGGTCATTAATCATGAAAAAGAGAAAAAAGAAAGTGAGACAACTAAGCCCTAAATCTAAAGCCACCAATAAATTTCATTTTGTGGACAATTTATGTATTATTCTCATTATTCATTCACTTTTCAGAATCGATGATCAATAGATGGGCTGATTATTGCCTTGGATAGGAAACTTTGAATAGAACTTATAGAATAAAACAAAAATATTAGCAATTTGCAGCTTCAATATTAGTACAGTGGTAAGCCAATGTGACGGAGCTGGGTACAAAATACATTGTTCTGTCCATAAAATATATCTCTATGTCAATAATAAGTTCTAGACCATACTGTACAGCCTGAGTTTGAAGTGTAATGACTGCCGTTTGCTCCTTTCCAGTCTTTGTCTATGAGCAGGTGGGCGCTGGAGCCTCTAAATGTCAAGCAGCCTTCTTCACCCCCTTACTTCTTTAATCTGTGTATTACACACACACAAAATCAAAGCTGCCTGAAGGCGGTAGCAACACTGAGAGGTGTAAAGCCTGAGCAGACCCCAAACTGTATGTTTTCATCTTCAGATCTATTTACCAGTTGCTTGTTTGTTCCCATCAAGATCGTATCTCTGTTTGACTCACACTTTCAACACATGGGTGATACACCTGCTCTCACTTTGTGGGGCTCTTCTGACAGAAAGCCTCTTTCTCACATATTAAGGAATGAGGAAACATTATTGCATTCATTTTCAACTTAATGCTCTTCAATTGAATCTTTAGTCTTGAGTTATGGAAATGGAAGCTTTTGTTTTGGGAGGATTTCTGTTGAAATTGTTAGCTGTGTGCCAGTGTCAATCCCAAAGTGATAATAATCAATGTTTTCATGGTATGGAGGCCAGAAATTACGCTTTAGGAGACAGTCAGCCATCAGAGTAATGCTTCTTCTTCCTCTTGCTGAGGGCTAAATCGCCACGTCATTAAACAATCCTTCATGTCAGCTGCAGCTTGTGGTTCAAGTGAGGATGTGATGTACTGTAATTAAATACCCACCATGTTAAAGAACGGCGCTGGACAGTCTATGCTTAAGATTGTCAAAGTAATTATTTTTGTATGAAATAATAAAGCACTTTGCTCTTAACATAATAAAGCTCTTTGAAACAAGTTAGCAGCTGGCTGTCTCAGCTGCCAAGTTCTTAGTAATTCACCGTTTCAGTGTGAAGTAAAAGGTGATCTATTATTTCATGCAATAAGAATTTTCTGATTATAAGTGCTTTGGGTCTAGGGTGTGAGATGTGGAAATTTAACTGTTGACTCAGTGTTGTGTTTTTGACCCCGCAGTGAAGATGACGGCACATGAACCTGCTGGAACCACGCGACAGTGGAGACTGTCGCCATGACGGGACGCACACAGTTAGTATGAAACGTTCACAGCACTTAGTCATTCTCCACCTCCTACTGAACATAAGTGAAAATTCCAGCAGTGTAGGATTTTTTGAATGTGCTAATTATTATAGTAGAAACTCGACATTTTCTGCATGCTTTGTAAATGAGAATCACTGATATAACCGCTGTGGCCAATTCAGCCCGAGCGCTGCTGTTTTTTTCTCAACACAGGACAGGAGGGCTGAGATGGCTTTGTGGGTCTGGTGGCGAGACTTCCTCTGTCAGGTTGGTTCCACTGCCCCTGCCACTTCTTCTGCAGATCCTGTTAGGCGACAAGCTGTCCGAAGTTGTCAAAAGCACTGGACGCTACTGCATCCACACCTTTGTACACAGACACTGCACACTCAGATTAAAGCTGCAGTGAGTTGAATTGGAGCAAATATGATTAAAAAAGTTCTTTTATTGAAACGGTCACTGTAACATTGACAGTAGTATATGAGACAGGGTAATCTGAAAAAAATCATGTTCCTCTGTGTCCTCTGATGCTCCTAATGGCATCAAGAAGGTTTCACAGACCGGAGGAAAACAACCAATCAGAGCCAAGCTGGAGCCTGTCATCTCTGAGCAGCTGTCAATCACTCACAAACTCCCATCAAACGGTCAAACTAGACAGCGTTGATCAAATATGACTCAAAAATCTGTTTTTAGAGACATCTTGTAGTGTATTATGTAGCTGTAAAATGATAAAGTTTGTGACCCGGCAGCCATGTTGAGATCATTTAGGAACTACTAAACACTGCCCACCAGTAGCAGCTGTAAAATGAGATCATCACCCACCAGCCGGAGCAAACAATCTCATTTTACAGCTAAACAGAACACGACAAGATGTTTCAATTGAGGTGAGAAATAGGCGTTACAGGAACAGATTTTTGATTCTTCTTTGATCAGCCGAGTTTGACAGTTTGATCAGAGTTTGCGAGTGATTGACAGCTGCCTCTGTTGACTGAACAGCCAATAGGAGCGATTCCTCTACGACTGGCCAAAGTCGCCCATCATGGGTGAGATTTTTGTAGATCCACCCAGATCCATGACGCGGTGCAGAAGTCTAGTTTTCTCTCGGAGCACTTGAATTATAGCATGCTGAAATATTATTAGGGAATTTTTAATTAGATAAGATAAGATAAGATATTCCTTTATTCCCCCTTTTGGGGGCGGCAGTAGCTCAGTCTGTAGGGAGTTGGCTTGGGAACTGGAGGGTCACCGGTTCAAGTTCCGACATGGACCAAAAAACTGAGTGTGAACTGGTAGCTGGAGAGGTGCCAGTTTACCTCTTGGGCACTGCCGAGGTGCCCCTGAGCAAGGCACCAAACCCCCAACTGCTCGGGGCGCTTGTCTGGAGCAGCCCCCTCACTCTGACATCTCTCCATTACTGCATGTGTGTGTGTGTCTGTGTGCATGTACCATGTATAAGTTAAAACAGAGTGTAAATTAAATTTCCCCACTGTGGGACTAATAAAGGTAGATCTTCTTCTTCTTCTTCTTCTTTTATTAGTCCCACAGTGGAGAAATTTACAATTTTTTGCCCAATAATGCCAAAAACATTCTGCCTACTGCAGGTTAAACACCAAAACACACCTCATAGTGCATACTCAGTGGATACTGAAGTCTAATGCTTGGTAATGTCATTTTTATATTAGCAGAAAAAGCATTAATTTCCCTACTTATAGTGACGCCATGGCTTTTCACTGACATTTTTAAGAATCAGTGTTGCTTCCGCCTGAGCTACAAGTGGCGGAGCCTGTCCTCTGGGTTTCAGGTTACAGCACAGGGAGCAGTTCCAGATCTTATTCAGCCGAGTGTGAAGTGTGAATCCACAGTAAGGTTGTGCAATCGCCCGTTGACAAGTCCTATTCCTGTTTTTCCTGCCAGGTAGTGCTGGATGTTTGGACTGGCCCTTAAAACTTCACACACACCAGCAAAGACATGCGTGCGCACACACACTCAAACACACAGTTTGTTTCTGTTACACACCCATATATTAGAGGTCTGTGAGGCTGGCACTGCAGAAATGTGGTCACTCGCTGTAGCTTTGTTGAGTATTCGTGCTGCTTGCGTTTGATGTAATACGAGAAACTGGGAAATTATTGATGTAATTCGGTTACGGAATGGTGAAATGTCAGTGTTGAAACTTTAGAGGTGAGATAGTGGAAGGAGCGGTGCTGCTGAGCTTGAGAACCTGCGAGGGATACTGAAAACTGGCATGAGTGGTTTTCTTACTACTATGTCTACCCACTTAACTGATGTTCAGCGGTAGCAGGGCTGGTGTAGCGAAAGCAAAGAAATAAAAGGCCAAAATGTTTGCAGGTTTGCATGTTAGCTGGAGGTTAGATTTTTGAGGCCAAGCTTTTGACACCCGCTGCACAGACACCATAATGTTGGTGAGGTGACACTGCAAAGGCCTCTGGGTAATGTTGGGCAGGTTTGCGGTCAGGGCGCTTAAAAGAGCGAGGTCGCCATATTCATGTGGGGAGGAAGTAGGACTGTGGGGGAACTTCCACTTTCCTTCCTTTTGCTTATCCGCGTTATGCAGCCCGTGGTGAAGAATTGCACAAAGAGGTAGACAAAGCAGAGAAAGGCACTGATAAAGACTAAAACAATGATGTGCTTCTGCATCTGACCCTAGGAGGAGGTGAAAGAGAGAGCAAAGGCAGCAAGGTCAAGTTAGGAAAGTAGAAAGATTCTTTTTGGTAAATAAGGCTGAGAGAGTGGGAAAGAGACAATAATGATAGAGAAACTGAGAGGCAGACAGAGAGAGAGAGAGAAAGAGAGAGGGATGAATGCGTCAGACACAGGAAGATAGAGAACGTGACAGAAAGAGAGAAAGTGGGGTTTTGCAGAGCAGTGCACACCTGCCGATCAGCTTGAACTGTGAAAATATAACTGGGAAGCGAGACACAGTTTGAGGGCTGTCGTGAAGCAGACAGCCACAGGTTTATTGTAGGAACCTGGCACTGGGATCATGTGGGGATACAGGCACTTCTGGTGGTTTGACATAAATGGATACACAGCTGCAATGAGCTGAACTGAAAACAGGAAATAAATGTGAACACAAAACGTGTTTTTTTTCACACAGTAATAAAGGGAAGGAGGTTTCATAAAAACCCGTACTATAATAATTTGATTGAGGCGTATAAACTGAGATGCATATATGATCATTTCCAAAAATAGATTTACTTGTATGTTTTTTTTTTTTTCATCGTTTTCAGCATTACTGTAACAAAGCTGTTATTCCTCTGCAGTGTGTTATCAGGCTTTTCGGGGGTGGGACCTAAAAGGGGTCGACAGAAGGAGTCATGTTCAAAATGATCACAAGTGATTTAAAGGGCAACTGCACATACTGTAAACCAAAGTGCAAACGTAAATGTCAGCCCTTTATGTTATTCCATTTGCATCACATTCACTGCTGAGTGTAGGCTGCATGGGAAGACACTGTGTGTTGCTGGCCCCTCCCTGTATTTTTCTGCACTTTATCGTCAGTCGACATCAAACTACACTCACTCCACCACCATGACACCTCGGCTGTCTTTACAGTGCGATGACAGAACAATAACACTCAAACTGAAATGCTTTTTTTTTTTTTTTTTTTTAATTGTGGCACCTGTCTTGTTCTACTTTGCAGTGAAGTTAACAACACAGTGGGTCACGCTGGCGGCCGTTTCTGTGTAGTGATGCTGACGAGTCTGAAAGGTTTGGCATTACTGTACTTCTCAGAAGGGGCCGGGACAATACTGTTACTCAAACTGAAGTGTTGTCACTGCTGGTAATCATGCAATTGTGATGTAAATGATTTCTCAAATGAAATGCTGGACTTCAAAAACACTAAAAAAAATTATAAAGCAGTTCATGAACTCAAAAAGTATATTAACAAGTAGAGGAGGGTTGTAGAAGTTTGCAGAATAACAGCATTAATCAAATAACTCAAATGTAATTAGAGTAGTTCTTCCTTTTGAATAATTGCCATTTATTTAGTCTAGAAACTGCTTCATGGACTTTGCCAATCACTGTTTCACAGGTTCAGCTCAGTCAGCTTGCAGCTAAACAGTGAAAGAAAGTATATAGCAGTTGGTGCGCATACTTTTGGCACGCTTCTCACTTTTTTGCTCTTCAAATGTCAGCACGTTTCTTGTGGTTGCAGACTCTTGGGTCAAGAGAGCGGTGGAGAAGACTCGGATGGAAAGACTGACACACTTCTGCTGAGGCCTACCTGGCTGGGCCTCTTTCACAGAAGTTGAGTGAATTTAACACCCCCAGGAGAGCCGCTTTAAAAGGTAACTGTGCAAAGGTGTCTGCTTACCAAAACCCTCTCATTCCTTCATTAATTGTCTAACTGTAGCATTATTAACTGCAATATTCTTTATTCGTTGGTAGGTTATATTGGGAGCATACAGTATAGGGCTGTATATTCATTTTCTACATCCTTTTCATTATTGTATTAATCTTTATCCATCTTTATATTTTCATCCTGCATCTTTAACACTAATTCATGGCTCTTATCACCCTTTTCTGAGAGTGAAATAATTCTCCCACAGGCTAAGGTGTAATGGCTGAGAGAAATGTACATATACTGGTCTCTATTCTCAAGTCAAAGTGTCTCTTTATTACAGTTATCATCAAGCATCACATCCTCAACATGAATGATGTTTCAGCTCTACATAGGCGCCATGAAAAAGAGTGACTTTATCGTCACAGAGATGGATTCATAGAGGACGTGAAGTATTTCCTCAGCCCTGACACTTAAAGCAGTGCCGCTATGGAAATATGCCGCCTGAGACCAATCTGTGCTCGTCATATATTGTTATCCTGCTGATCAAACTAGTTTAAAAATCAGGTTAATGCTTATTATGTGGCCTGTTTATGTAAACTCAAACTCGGCACAAAATTGCGAATGTTTATTATGGGTTCCGGTGAAACAGGAAACAGGACAAACTAGCCTGAATGTGAGTGGAGTTCACATCCAGGTGGCTTTGACCGATCTCACCTTGTCGGCTCGGTAGTTCTCAGGAAGTAGAGCTCAGACTGTTACATTTCACGCTGGATGGTTTTACCAGAACATAAGATGCTGTAAAGCCTGTTTATTTCTGGAAGTATTTCACATGAGCAGCCATGTATTCATCGTCTGTACAGTGAGTTCAAGCTGAACTATACAAGTTATCTCTTAACAGTTTTACTTTCTGTGGAAACAGGAAAGGGAAGTTCCAATAGTTCAAGCAGCGGGTTTTTATTAACTCTGCTGTTAATTTGTGATGTAAATTTGTGCTTTTTAAAAAAAAAAAAAAAAAAAAAATATTTGTTACTAAAGTCAGGAATATACTTTTTTTATATGTTTTTTTTTTTTAATTTACACATACTGTCCCTTTTTTGCCAAAAAATATTGGAATATTTTAATAGTGGTACTTTTACTCAAGTACTGTACTTAAGTTCAGTTTTGAGGTATGTGTACTTTACTTGAATATTTCCTTTTTATGCTACTTTACACTTCTCCACTACACTACACTACACTAGATATTGTATAGTTAGTATTTACAAAAAAATAAACATTAATTAAAAATCAAACTAGTGGCCGCTCTAGTTTGGCCCCCCAAATTTTTCAAATAGTTTAATTTGTGTGACAATATTTCACTAAAAATCAAAGATTAGACAAAAGCCCAAAATATTAAAAGGAAGTTGTGTAGCAGAAATTAGTCTTTTCTACCCAAATAATCATTTCACAACTTATTTTGTGAACCTGTGGAGTTGCGGCTGGGAACCACTCAACTAAACTACTGATATAATATACAGTATAATATAATATAAATAGAACAATATTTATACAATAATAGTAAATTGTAAAGTAAACACTTTTACTTTTGATACTTTAAGTACATTTTGATTATAATACTTCTGTAGTTGTAAATGTATTCTGTTAACCTGCAGTAGGCAGAATATTTTTGGCATCACTCAGCAAAAATTCCATAGTAATATTTCAGCATTTTGTAAATCAAGCGCTCTGAGAGAAAACTAGACTTCTGCACCTCCTCACGGCTGTTTTCAGGCTTTAAAAAATCCAGCTCTTGACGGGAGACTTTGGCCAATCACAGGTCATTTCAGAGAGAGAGAGTGTTCCTATTGGCTGTTCAGTCAACGGTGGCAGCTGTCAGTCACTTGCAAACGCCGATCAATATTCTGTTACTATAATGCCTATTTCTCTCCTCAAATGTTTTCAGAAACATCTTGTAGTTACTATTTAGATGTGAAATGAGAAAGTGTGCTCTGGCTGGTGTTTTGTATTTCCTCAACTGATCTCAAACATGGCTGCCGGATTACAGACTTTCTCATTTTACAGCTTAACAGAAACTACAAGATGCTTCTGAAAATATTTGATGTGAGAAATGGTCATTACAGTAACAGAATATTGATTCATATTTGATCAGCGCTGCCTAGTTTGACCATTTGATCAGATTTCATTAGTGATTGACAGCTGCTCAGAGACAGCAGGCTGCAGTTCTGCTCTGATTGGTTGTTTTCCTCCGGTCTGTGAATGAATCTTGCAGATGCTATGAGGAGCAACAGAGAACACAGAGCAATATGATTTTTTTTTTTTTTTTTTTTTTTTCAGATGACCTTTCTCATGCACTACTGTCAGGATATAGTGACAATTTTCTAAAAATAGCTTTTTTAAAATCACATTCGCTCCAATTCTACTCACTGCAGCCTTAAGTAAGATTTTAAATGAAAGACTTTTGCCTGTAATGGAGTACTTATACATCTTGGTATTGGTATTTTTACTTAAGTAAAGCATTTGAGTACTTCGTCCTCCACTGAGAAGCACTGACACATTCAAAACATCATAACTTTTTTTTTCTTTTTCCCCAGTTTTGCCGTTTTGCAGTGACGGTGCTGCTGGAGGTCCACTTCTGTTCGACTTCAAAGCCTTTCTCATGCTGCCATCCAGTGGTGATTTGTTGCAATCAAACGTGAGGAGCCAAATTAAAGCTGCAAGCCGCCTGTATAGTTTTTGAATACAAACAAGATTATATTTAGAATTGCTGTTTTTTTTCTTTCTGATTATAACTCACATGGATTATGTTGCCCACTTTCTGTTTTATTCTTATAATTGGGAATCTTTTGTAGATATTATGACAGAATTGTCCCCACTTACTTTTCTGAATTGACAAATTTTACCATATTCTGTCATTTTATAGAATAGTATCTCTGTGTGTTTTTCATAAACACCCCTCCCACTTCCTCAGCAGTGATGATGACTTCCATCTTCATCCTGTAGATGGCAGCAGTGTAAAGAAAACCTCCTCTCTCTCCGCTGGTCGCCTCCTATCCCCATCAACTTAATGGTGCAGCAAAGCCCATTCCAGGCAGACATTAATAACTTGGAAAAGTCCTCTCGCTGCTTCGTCTTCATGTCTCACTTGACATGCTTGGCCCCTTTTGAACTTTTGATCTGCCTGTAATTTGCAATGTAAGCTATCCAATTTACAACGCCGTCACAATGGAGCATGCTAACGATTATTCATCCCTGCAGTGGAGGCTTCAGAAAGTGTTGCTGTGTGCATGATGTAGAAAGATGACTAGTTTTTAAACGGACATCATTGTCAAAAAGAGAATACACAACACCTTTCAGGACACACGGGCACACTAGACTTCTTCTTGCCATAATTTCCAACTTGAAACCTTCCAAAAGTAAGAGCAGTACTTATAAAAAGACAGAAAAAACACAGTCACACACAGCTGACTGCAACTGAGCTACAGAGACATTAGTGCTGCAGGCACTGATATGACTGATAATATTGTTTAAAGCCTGGTGTCACTTCAGTGAATCAACAAACATATGAACTCTTGCCCCGCAGTTCCTTTCTCACTAAGAGAAAAAAAAAAAAAAAAAAAACAGAAACATGATGCATCACCCTCACCCTAAAACTGATCTGGTGGTTTTGGGGTTTTGAGCAATTCCATCTCAACCCACAGCAGAATGAGCCACCGCTCAGCGGACGGCGAGCATTCGTCAGCAAACTCTGCAGTGAGATGCAACTTGATGGCAGTCGACGTTTCCCCTAATGGGAAACAATTACACACTCGGTGGCTTCTTCAGTGACTTCTGATGAGACTCATTCACTGAGGAAATGGCCACGTAATCATGTGTGTGTAATGCGCTAATGCTGCTTATTGCTCACTGAGTCAGGCTCGTGCACAGTCACAGTTGACTCTTTAGCCACCATATGAGTTTGATGAGAGGACAAATGGGAAGGGAAATAGCTATGAGCGAACACTGAGAAATCCCTCTATTGTCGTGTCGCTTTAAATGTGTTCACACAAACAAGTCTCCCATGAAGCCAAATGATTCCTGTTGCTTCCTCTTTCTCAGGAGAGTGACTATGTGAATAGATGACACTGGGAAAAAGGCACTTTTTGTGATTCATATCCAGCTGGACGACTGCACTGATGTAAACTCTCAAACCCAGATTACTCTTCTGAGGAGGCATTTAGATTGTTGTTTTTACCTTGAGTGATAGATTCTGCCACAAAAACTGTTAAAACTGGGACTTACACTGATAGAAGCTATTGCTCTTAAATTTGAGCCAATCCCTCTGTAATCCTTCAGTAATTTGAATGATTCTGAAGCGTTTATATGTTAGTATATCACTGATGGCAGGACAAAGTCTAATCTCACAATTTAGATTTCTTTTTCACATATTTCTCGTGTATTAAATGTTTTTCTTACACTGCAAACTGCTGCAGAAAGCTTTATTTTCCCATAAAAATCTGCCTTTACAGAAATTGTGCACAAGATAATAAGTGATTATGAGCCGAGCAAAATGTCTGTAAGTGAATTCAAAAACATCAAAAACTTATATTGGCATGATGGAAAATCTCTGCATGAGGATTTCATGGCTGAAGCTATTCAACAAGTCTAATACCATGTAATCCTGAGGGCAATTAGTCACATCACTGTGGCTGCTGATAACAAAGTTATCTATCATTAGCAGCAACAATTATTTTTGAGATAATTGAATTTCCTGTGAGTAAAAACACTACCCGCCTTCATACTACCGTCTCCACCGATCTGCATTTTGAATTCTTCTGCTGTATGATGAACTAATCTCCTGACGTAAATCATAAAGCTTCCGGCTTCCTGATCCCCCCCACGAGAATTCAGACCGGTTTGTCATACAAATACTCTCATTTAGGCTCCGTTATGCAACGTTTGCTGGTTCTGATCTGGCACTTATCATGTTAGTTATGCATACAAAGCTGATGCAAATAGGAAGCAACAGTGTCACTTTTCTTTTGATCCGAGCCAGAGGCGAGTTCTAAAGTGGTGGTCTGGAGTATTTGTTGGTTCAGAAGCTGGTAAATCGTTGTGGTTTTAATGAACCACTCATTACCTAACTTTTGCAACTGTGATAATTACGTTGCTCATTAAGGGTAAGTGTATGGGACAAGTGTCTATGATTAGCCAGGTTAAGAAAAAAAACAGTGCATAAAGTCGATTAAAATTGGAAAAAAAAAATGCAAATTACAAATGGGACTTCATTTGTAAGCAATATTAAATGATTTGTTAAATATATTTATATTTAGTGCATGCAGGTGTATTAATATTGATTTTTAAAAAAAGAAAATAGACTGATATCCTATGTGTCTCTTAGCTCTTTGGTTACCTTTCTAAGACTATTTCAGCATTATCTATCCAACAAACTGTTTTGTTCTGACAGTAACAAATGTCTCAAAGTTTTTGCAGCCCTTGCATCTAAGAAATATATATATATATATATATATATATATATATATATATATATATATATATATATATACACACACATTTATTACATTTATATACAAAAGAGCAACATTAATCTTCTTTCTCCCTATTTTTGTTTTTGAACGATAGGAGCATGAAAGAAGACCTGTGGTGCTATCTGCCATCAGGGGGTATTTTATTTTAGATGCAAATGTTTTGCTCAAAAAGAGGCAGTTTAGTACGGTGTGTTGACTTTCATGAGTTTGTTGCTGTTGGAAATCCTTCTCTTAACCTACTATTTGAAGGACATTGTATCCCATGCAGAAGTAGATCAAGGTCAGAGGTCAATGGCCTTTAGCGACATATGAGTACATTTCATTATCTCTGTTTTTTGTGACGAGTATATGAAATGTCTACGTGTGTTTGGGTCTCATTCAACATAACAGTGGCATAAAATAAAAAATAAATTAAGAAATGGTTAACAAAAAATCTTAAATTGGCAGTGAGTAGCTCGGGAATCATCAGCACAGGACACATATTTCCATCTTAAACTTCCTTCATCTCTGCAACATGTGGCTGGGACAGTTTATCATACTGAAGGTTTATCTAAGTGTGGGGGAGAAGTGCTGTGCTGCAGGGAGAGATTGCCTTTACTCGCACGGCACCAGCAGAGCAAAACAATGTGCCGCATGATAAAGAATTGCTTCATAACTCTCACATTGTGTGTCTGGCATCATTATGAGGCACAATAGCCTCTGGAGGGCCCTGGCTTTTATTGGCGTGCCTCTTGCAGCAGCAAAGTCTCATCCATTAAACAAATCAGGGGGTTATGTATTAGATTAGCTGTACAGCAGACACCAGGGAACGCCGTGAAGAACACATGAAACCTAGTCTCATTCTCTCTCATAATCCCCTGGAATAAATTACCTAATTGACAGCATTAGGGTGATACTGTCAGAAGATGCCTCTTAAACCATAATGTGTAATGAAAATACACAACATTGCTAAATTGCATTTTTTGGGTATTAAAAATGATAAACGGCAGCCATTTGGGGCGTATTTAGAGTGAAGCCTCCCCTCGTAGCTCGCTGCCAGATCTCATTTTTCAACATTTCTTAATAAATTTATGGTGTCAGTGATATTAAAAGCTCATTTCTGCTGAGAAATATTTAATAAAGCTTCTGTGTGATAGGAAGCCAATGTCACACAGAGAGTCAGGAAACTAGATGGTGGCAGCTTGGATGGCCCACCCCCCCACTGTGTCTCTCCGCTGGTTCTATGACCTATAAGGTGAGGGATGGACTGCCCCCCACTGGTGAAGGGTCAATACTGCAGCGGACGTTCAAGAAGTGCCCCTCACAGTTCACTGCACTATTCATTCTGCTGCCAGGCTGAACCCAGACACAGCCTTTTGACTTTCTCCAAAGTGAAAACTGTCTGCATCCCATTTTCTTAAAGTGCTGGGAAGTTCAGCTCACTGTTCCAGGATCAGAAAAAGCACCGAGCGAGGCAGTGTGTGTGTGTGTGTGTGTGTGTGTGTGTGTGTGTGTGTGTGTGTGTGTGTGTGTGTGTGTGTGTGGGGCAAGAGGTAACCTCCCTTCTGGAAGCAAACAAAAGCCTTGAATGATTTCATGGGAGGGGTGACCTGCCTATAGCTAAGAGAAGGATGTTTATGGACTTGAGTAGATTATTGCTCTGGCAGATACTTTGATGTAATGGGAACTCAAAAGGAAGGTAAATTGCCTCCTCCAGTCATAATAAAGTACAATAGAGCAACCACTTTCAGAAGAGCATAAAAATTAGACTTTTGTCCCTTAAAAAGACCTTTAATGACCAAACTTGCTTGTAATCGTACCTGTTATGGTGCTTACATATTAAATCTTAGTTTATTCTTTTACCCAAGTAAAGTATAAACTCACAGATAAAGTAATATATAGATCTATTATATTTAGTAGTGTTATTTATTTATTTGCCACACAAATAAACCATTTTTTTGTCTATTTATTTATTTAATTATCTCACTGATAAACTGATAAATAGATCTTTTTATTTATTTAATTATCTTACTGATAAAGTGATAAATAGATCTATTTTATTCATTTATTTATTTCATTTATTTATTTTTCTCACTGGTGAGCTGATAAATATATTATTTATTTATTTATTTATTTATTTATTTATTTATTTATTCATTGATTGATTTATTTACCTCACTGCTAAACTGCTAAACTCGCTGATATAGTAAAAATAAATCTATTTTATTTATTTTATCTCACTGTGAAACTGATACATTCATTCATTTGCCTCAGTGATAAAACGAGCCTAAGATAAACATTAAAAAGTACTGTATGTCTTTTCAGACTTTGGTTGCACTGTGTGTGTGTGTGTGTGTGTGTGTGTGTGTGTGTGTGTGTGTGTGTGTGTGTGTGTGTGTGTGTGTGTGTGTGTGTGTGTGTTGCAGAGTGCATGCTTTCTGTCCAGATGTGTGGACATATTGTCACCCCAGGAGGCCTTCACCCTTCTCTAGGTGCGACAGCTCGCAGCAGCTGGTTCAGAAAGTAATAACCTTTTGTCACATTGTTTCCTCTGCTCCCATTATCTCACTTATTTTTTTTTTCGCCGCAAAGTCACTGCTTTCGAACTGTAACAAATAGCTCAGTGGGCGCAATAATATCACTATCTCAGCGTTTGACTTTTATTTGTGTCATTTACATTGAGCCACCCCTGGGGAAATGATTAGCCTGGATATGGAGAGATATTGCCTTCAACGATAATGCACTCTGATAACTGAGGAAAAAAATGGAAATCTTTGCTTAAGATGAAACCATGGAGAAAAAATAAAATAATAATGTTGCTGTCAGAATCTTCTCTTCGTGTTGTCCTATAAAATGAAACAACAAAATGACAGTCATAAACTTGATGATAATACTGTAGTGAAATACTGTATATTCTAGTGGTTGGCATCACTTTCACTCCCAGAGTGTAGTTCAGTATTAAATCAACACCTCCAGTATGACACTATATCTTATCAAATCTGGATAAAACACTCAAAAGCGCACAGGAAAGGCACCACTAAGGGATATCCAGCTCCATTTCACCCATTCTACCTCTAAATCCTCGCAGCGTTCATCTCTGCTGTGTGCAGTGTGACAGGTGCAACGGAGCCGACGCACAAATTCATGGGGTTTTTGGCTTCTCGCGTTCACCAATGGCAGCGCGCATGCTGCTGTGGCCGGCGGGGTTTAGGGTGACTGTCGTGCACCTGAGCCAATCATAGAGCAGGTAGGCGGGGTTCGGGGGCTCGGAGGTGTGTCTGAAGAATACGAGTCTACAGCTGCATACTGTAACCAAGTCGGGGAGTAATGGCATGAGTACTGCTTTATACTGTTTAGACAAGCTTTACAGTGCGCGCGTTGGAAACTAACACTTGACTCTTTCTGCTGTCACGTCAGTCACTCATCAGGCCCGCAGGCGCTGAGAGGTGAGGCGGAGGACTGTCGACCAAACTATAAACTTAGTCAAGAGCGACTAAAGTCCCCAAACTCCCAGGCTGAAGAGGCTCCAAACGATTCATCCTTTCCGGCTGCTTCAAGGAAGGATACGCTGCTGGACATGTGAATTTAAAAGGAGATACTTTGCCAAGCACAACAATGAAACCAACGACTGCCCCGCGTTGCTTCGGCTTTCTCCTGACTTGCCTCTTGTTCGGGTCGAGCTCTTCGCAATCAGGTGAGTGGACGCCATCCGTGTAGCTCCCCCGGTGCGCAGTTTAGTGTCTCCGTGGAGGAGCTCGGTGCGCACTGAGCGCAGAGGCAAAACTACTCCACGCAGCTGACTTTTTCCATCACTGCTGTTCTTTTCATGCCCGTAACAAGGGAATTTGGGCTTGACAGGGAACAAAAACCCACACCTCTTGCTGTCATTTTCACTGTCAGTCAGTTGAAGAAGTCGCAGCCTGGGAAGGGGCTGTCGTACAGAGAGCACTGTGGTGCTGAAACACAGGTGCTGGTTGGAGCAGATGGCAGGTTGTAGCAGCAGGACCTATCTGTTGTGATAAGCTGAATGAATCCGTGCCAGGGACTCGCTCTGTCTTCTTCGCGCACAGAGCGGCACTGTTGAATTCAGAGGGAAAAGGGAGAGCATTTATTGTCCATCGCACGTGTCCTTTAGACACAGTGTGGACAAACACAGATGAGTGACAGACAGCCTCGCTTTACAACAGGCTACTTGTACTCTTGCCTTCCCTCCTGTGGCTAGACAGGCTGTGTAATGCACGACAGTGTTCCAAAAGTTCATTCTCGCCTCTGTTTTTTCCTCCCCCTGCAGTTTATCTATAAAAGTAATATTTGGAATATCGCTTTGCAGGACAATCAGTTTAATTAACTACTTTTAAGTTGAACGTCCTGCAGGGGCTGGTTTGGAAATGGTGTGTCGTATTTTGGTGCTGATCTGTGGAACTCCGTCACCTGTGCAAAGGGATGATAACCGAGGTGCACATTCATCCATATGCATTCTGTTATCGGGATCAAAGCAAAGCGGATTACCGTGAAATTACATTATTCCTCATTTTGTAGTGAGTCCCCTCAGGGTTTCTGTCTGTGGACTACAGTTCAGTTTGACTATCAGCTGTAGCGCACACAGGATTCACACTGGCAGTACCGTTTGTACAGCGGAGCGGCGCTCTTTACGCACAGGGGAGCATAGGTGCGCTCACCGTGTGTGTGAGAGAGGGGGAGAGGGAGGGGGAAGGGGGGTGTAGGGCTAGTAAATAACAAATACTCGCCGCATAGACAAAAACAGAAACCGTGTTTTCACCTTCAGACAGGATGAGACCGTATAGTACAAGGACATGTCCAGAATTCACACCCGTTCGCTTTCTTTATCAGTTTCCTTTCTCTGGTTCAGTGATGGTCTGTGCACCTAGCGTCCCCGTGTGTGTGAAATTATTTTGACCGGCTGAATGTCTGCGTGCTGTGACATTCGGTGTCACACTATTTATTTATCTTTTTATGAGTGGAGAGTTCTACTTCGTTGCGCTGTTGGTGCTTGCTGTGCAAAAATCTGAAAAGAAGTGAAACTGTTTTCCAACAATCTCAGTCAGCTCCGTTAGCACAGCTTGTTTTAAGGGAAACAACTCTAAACGAGACGTTTTGCAATGTACAAATTAGATTTTATAACCAGTGACCGCGCACAGTTTAACGCACATGCCCACCACTGTAGCATATGGTCAATAAGATCCGCGTCCAGAGGAGCCTTAAAGGGAATAGAGAGGGCGGCTGAATGAAAAGGTTGGATGCGGTTTAGAGAGAGAGAGAGACTGGTGAGGGATGCGTGTGTGTCCTCTTGTCATTACGCACAGAACATTGCCCAGTGTTACAGTGATGAGAACCAAGTCAAATCAGTTATTCCTGATCGTTATAGTTCCAAAAAGCTGAGCTTTTATTAGTTGCTGTTTCACTTATTAAAGGGAGGTCTGAGAAACCTCTTTATGGAAGTGACCCTGTCTTTGTTCGTTTTATTCAAGAAACAGTTTTGGTTTTGGATTTGAGTGCAGTTAATATTAGTTAGTGAATTTCTCACATATCTGAGTAAGTTTCAATAGGCTATAGCTATATCGAGAAATATCTTATTTGTTAAAAAAATATGTTTTGCGGTGCGTGTCCAAACAAACAACATAATATAAAGCGGATACTTTTCTATCAGGACAAATAGAAAATCAAACCACGAACCCCCTTAGGACTCTGCCTGTGTTTCATTAACCTATCTGATGCAGGAGAATCCAATGCCTTTCACACACACACACACACACACACACACACACACACACACACACACACACACACACACACACACACACACACACAGGCTGATCCCATCCCCTTGTGAAGCTCTAAAGTCTTGTAAAAATAAATTTGGAAGTCAAAGGCACACAAAGGGGAGTCAGAGACAAACGTCAGAAGAGCAGATTATACACATATAAATGACATAAATAAGCGTGGATTAAGCTCTGTAGGCTATGTGAGAGAAGTGATGCAATATGTGTGTGCGTGTGCCATGCGTGTGTGTGTACGTGCGAACGAGTTGCCTACGTGTGTTGGATTCACTCTAGTATGCGGCATGCTGTAGTAGATGGGATCTGTACAAGGCATGATGTACAATGTAAAAACAGGGAAATGAGCACTTGCACCATGGCTCTCTAGACGATTCTTTGATTGCATCTCTCTTAATGAATCATTAATGCTTCCTCGCTGTTTGTTTAAAATCTCTTATCTCGAAAATGTCACTTTTTCTGCAGCTGTGAGAATCAGGGCCTTTTCCAGACCACCGTGAGTTTTGTTTATGCTGAAGAGCTCACAAACTGTGTGACTTTCCCAGCCCTCATGTAATCCTTAAATCAAACACAACAATCACCTAAACTGGACCTACTAGGTTTTCACCTGTCAGTAGGGCACGTCTGCACTGCTCTTCATTTGACTCCAGCTATATCTTACAGTACACTGGAGCTGGAGGACAGAGGTGCAGAATGACTGCATATACAGCTGCAGATTCTGCACCATATGGCTATGTCCCAAACCTCTATTTGTGCTTATGAATATTCATGTCTTCTAACTCATCTGTTCCTACTGCAACTGTGTGAATGTGCAGAGTGGGTTTTCAATTAGCATGTACATCCTTAAATGACCCGGTTTTACGGCTCCTAACTTTCATCTGTCCCGACTCCGTGGTGACTGAGAGTTTAGTTTGACGAAGGTACAGTGTGTAGGATTTAGCAACACATTCTCACTGCCAACTCCTCAAATTCCACCGCATGGTTAGCGCCCCTCATCATTAGAGACAGATGCACAGGGTACTCCTCTTGCATTATTTTTGGAGGGACCACAATCACAATATACACTCATTATATAGTGTCCTTTCAAAATAAAGCTCTGTTTTCAAAGGAAGCAAGGTTTTAGGCAACACAACCACTTAGGCAACGTTAGGAAACATTGTAATTGACACTAACTTCACTGACTAATGACTTACTTGACTCACAGGACTGACAATACCGATGTGTCATGTGACTGACGGCTGATGAGACAAAATAAGTTAATGATGCTTTAATTTCACACAGAACACAAACACCGGTCTCCTGGATGAAAGTACTATATTTGTTTGACTCATCCACCTCCCCTTACACTCGCCTGCAGCGGACTCTGATGCTATTAATACACCACTTGCTCCAACCGTTAAATAACGTTGAGGATGTGTTTAGTTGAAAGCCCAGTTTGTCACATACTGTTGCCAGAGGGTGCCTCCGTGCATCGGTTGCCGATGCCAAAGGGGAATGCCCAATCGGCGGTACCTGACCGGTTGGGAGTGAGACCAGGTTGGATTTGGCGACATCTAGTAGTGTTGCTGCAAAATGCATCCAACCGAGTATCCCTCCACTCGCTCCTTCCTTTTCAAGATTGCAGTAATGTGAGCTGCTGAGTGCAAAACCATGGTGACACCGTTCATCTTGCTCAGAGGCCGTCCTTACCATAATAAAGCTACTTTGGGAGCAACAGAGGTCAGACAGCGGCTGGCGGTACCACAGTTTTGCACTCTGCGCCCCTTATGTAGATATGAATGGCTCTTTTTAAGGTAACAAAAACGTGATTCATAGTTTCAGGTGATTACACACTAATGAAAACAGAGTTAAGAATATTATATGTCATTTCTGCAAACATATCCCCCTGAAATATTGCACACTGTTCCTTGAAGGACTCTGTTCAGAAGATGGATGGACTTCTCTTTAAAAAGTAATAGTTGAATGATAGTTTGGTGGCTGTACCCTCTGCTGCATCCTTGGTTTTATAGTGCCAACCGTTGTTTGCTGGACTGTGCGGTTCCAGTTTGTAGCTGATATGTGAGCATATCAAAACGTTTGCGAGGTACAGACAGTGACTCATACAGAAAAAGGAGACTTTTCTCTTCCTCTTGTTTTTACGTTTTCACCATGCTGCACACTACTCTTCGTTGTGTCTTTTCCTCCCAGTCTGAAGCATACATTCGGGAAAGAATGGTGTCACATTTAGCGGCCCACACGGCTCCGCTCCACCACAAAGCCCTCTTACAGTCATATCTCTGCCTGCTGTCGCCTGATAAAGGAGCTTTGACCCTCCGCCGCCACCAGGCTTTTTTTTATTAGAAGAATGGCAGTCTTTGAGTAGGTGGTGATCCACTTCCATTTGTTGGAAGAAGGAATGTGAACCTCAGTGCCTCCATCTCCTCTGTCTCTGTCTGGCTGAGAGATGAGGACCAACTGAAGGCCGTCGATCCACTATATGGACAAATCTGTTAAACTAATACGATCTAACACCACATCCTCCTGTCTCGCTTTTATAAATAGCCAAGTTGTGTTTTCAGGTGTCACATTATTGTTTCCTCCTTCCTGTTCATCATTCCTCTCAGTGACTCAGTGATTAAAACTGTCCTACTGTCCATAACTTGCTATGTGTTACTGACAGCCAAAAGAAAAGACAAATCTGAAGGAAAGAAATTTTAACCATTTTTATTGTGTTTTCCACTCTTGTGGTTTTCAGCCTGCAGCCAGATAAAGAATTATAATAATAAAAAAACCAAAAAAACATCTGTTTATGTAATCTAGACTGTAGTTTCATTGTGAGAGAAGGGGAAACCATTATGTTTCCTATAAATCTCTCACTTCCCAACAAACAAGCTGCTTGTGAACTGTTGGCATCAATAATACATGTACAGCACCCACAATGCAGCCCAAGAATCCCTCATGAAAAATCACCCTAATTTTCCAACAGGGACTGATAGTGGTGTGTGTGACCTTATTGTCCATAATGGTGCTTTCTTTTTGTTTTTAATCTGCTGTGATATTACTGTAATATTCTTTAATTACCACCACAGGGACTTATGTCTTATATATTTGTGCCATATTCTTCCAGATTGTATTAGGTTACCACAGCTGTCTCTGTTTAGGGTGACGGAGGGAATTATGTTATTTCTTTCTGAAGACACAACTGCAGGCATTGTTTTCCCGTTCTGACTTGTTGATGGTCTCATAACCAGTCAAACCATCTGCAGCCAGGAGAAATGATTGGATCATATCCTATGTGACCTTTAGCGGCACGGCACCCTCATTCATCACCTGCACTTCTAAATGAGCCATACATGTACTGTGTATGTGCAATCGCCTTGGCTACTATATGTCCTTTTTGTGAAGGGTGTCATAATTGGATTGGAGCATCATACATGTCTGTGCATGCCAGCTGTTTATCACATGTGTATTTAAAATGCAAATCCAGTGTTTGAAACATGGTTTACAAGCAATTAGATTGCTGCAGATTTGACAGGGTTTGTTGAATGCTTTATGCTTTTATTTTTCACTCCCTCTATGTTTCTCTTTTTGCTCTCTGTAAATTGAGTGAGCTTTGAGTTTTTGTATGTGAGAGAATGAAAGGGAATGGAGCGAGAGAGAGACGCGCAAATAGAAAAACTGATAGCCTCTGTGCAACACGGACCCTGAGTGTTGAATACACAGCAACCAAAGACCTTCATTAACAAGGTAGCCAGCAAACACTCATACACAAACACAGGCGATGTTTTTGACAATACCGCACAGCTAGTTGAGACAGATTGGGGACTTAAGTTTCAGGAGCGGGGAAATCAATTTGGTTGGCAAATGTGAGTTTAGGTCCACCAAGAAGAGCCTGCAGCATGAAAAACAAAACAATTCTCAGGGCTTCTGCTGCCGTTCAGCCTTTTTCAGATTGTTGAAATGGGATCGACAAACGACAGTCCAAGAAAAAAGCCTAAACAAGCGGTCCCATGCTCGGTGCAGACAACTGTCAGTCAAAAATCGCAGCTAATACCCCTTTCCCATCAAAATGAGAGCATATATGCGTGTATTTTAAACACCAGAAAAGCCACTAAAATAGACAATAAATCTCTTTCCCATTGTGAGTGGATGAGTAGTTATTTTTTTTTCTGGTGTGTCGTGTTCAACGTCACAGACACGCCAGCCGGCACTAAGAGCAGGGTTAACAAATGGTGAAATGCTGCGTTGGTTCTTTTTTATATCCGTTACATATTCAGCCTGTCTTTCAACCTCTCAGATCAGAGTTTGTTGGAAGGGTTGAAGGACTAAGAAAGACGGTTTTGATTAGTTTTATTTTGTTCTGTCAAGTTTAAAAGGACTGTCTTTGATGATCAGCGAGGTAAAATGACTGTTGATGTCTGTAGTTGTGGTAGATTTGAGGAAAGCATATTAATTGTACGTTTAGTCTACAAGTTAATGAATTATAGTGTGTTTCCAAATCCCTATTGATTTTATTCATTATATGAGCTTTAGACTCTGTATCAACATTGCTACAAGGTTCAAGTCTATTGGGGTAAATAAGTTATTTGCTTTAAAGGGAAAGTCTGTTATTTATAGAAATGGTAAATATAGCACACTCTGTTGACTCAACCAGAAAGCAAGTGAAACATTGACCAAAACTCTAATCTCAGTTTCACCCAACTTGACTCAGAAAGAAAAGGAAACAAATCTTCGCAAACACCATGCGACAGTACAGTGAAATTAAACAAAGACAATATGAAAATTTGTGGGGTTTTTTTCAAGATATCAAACAAACAGTTGTTGCAGCTTTTTAACATTTAATATTATAAACTATAGGCTGTATTTCTAGAAGGATTGCATTTCTCTACATCCTCCCATAGTACAAAAGTGAAGCCAAAATATCCTGGATACATGAGCTGCCATCTTGATATTTTAATGTCATTTGGAGTCTGTGCAGAAGTGATCGGAGGGCCGGAGCTGCGGTATCGAGGTCCCGCCCACGCACCCGCCTGAGCCAATCATAGCATGAGCCACCTAGCTGCTACGCTCTCTCCCCCTCTTTCATAGCATCAAATAATTAATTAAAATCAAATTTATAAGAAAAATGAACACTTGAGCGTACAGTACATAAGCGTGATAAACTACATAAAATGACAGAAACCATCTCTGAGGAAAAATGTTTTTTTGACGTGTACTTTGACCTTTTAGTTTGACCCATGTCCCGTCTGCTAAAAAGGAGGGGGCGGGATTTATGACCTACTGCAGCCAGCCACCAGGGGCCGAGCTGTCAAGTCGCCCACCTTTATAGACAGTCTATGTTCTTAACAGACAAATGTTTCTTGTGATATTTGCATAATATAATTGGGTGGAAGGTGGCACATTATTTATTTTTTAATAGGATTCACGTAAAGTTGTGCGTCGGTGTGCCTCATACATATTCTACTAAGACTCTGCCGCACATGCCCCCGCACTCATACTGCCTTCACCCTGGGCCGTCACTCCGAAGATCCAGGCCCTTGAAAGCCCTCGCTCTTATGTTCACCAGACAATGTAGATGTCGGGAGCCTGAACGCATCATGTATGACTGTCAGTTTGAGAGACTTTTGATCCCCTTTGTTGTTACTGCTCCTCTTCTCACAATAAAGCCCATCTGTCTGTCCTCCACATCCTCCTGGAGGGCTGCAGGAGGCTGTCAGGCAGGTGACAAAGGGCCTGGGAAACATGCGCATATACTGTATATGTGTGTTGGTGTGTGCGGCGGCGAATGTGTCTGTCAGTGTTTGTTTGTACGGCTGCTGCATGGTTGGAGGGATAGAGGGTGACTGACAGACTAACCGAGCTACAGAGACTCTCTCTCTGCTCCACTGTCTGCTTGTTCCTCTTCCTCCACCCACCCTCTGCCTTCATCTGTGGCTTTGTAAGCCTCCACATAATGTGGGAGCATTAAAATGACAATGGAAATTACGGCTAATCTTTGTTAAGACACACTCATTACCGCCACGTTTCAGAATGGGAGTCCAACGATAAGAGTTGGTCTGCCATGTTTTTTTTTTTTTTTTTTTTCTTTCTCTCTCTGAAGCGACAGCCTGACACATTGGAGTGATGTGTTTTATTCTCGCTTTTTTTGTGTAATTCTTTCTATTCCCGCTCAACGTTAATAATGGTGGCGCACAAATGAAAAGATGATAATAGGCTGACAACTTGGGCATGAAAGACTAGCTCCACCTTCAAATGAGCTTTTCATGCAGTTCTGCATGTGGGTGTTAAAGGGCTGATTTCTCCCAACTCTCTCCCTCTCCGTCTCTTTCCTCTTTTAGTAATCCCCTTATAAAATATTCATAGCTAATCTGCATTTACAATGTAATTACAGACAGGCTTTCAGTGATATCGGATATGGCCGGTGGAACACACGTTTCACGCAAAATCTTTGATTTGTGTGCCTGAATAAATACGACACAGACTCGGGGTTAAGGTTCAAAGTAATTATTTAATAGTCAAGTCAGTACACTTGTAGCAAGAGTTGCCATGTTTTCATGGCAAGAACCCACAATGTAATGTTACGTTTTAGTATTTCTTTCTCTTCAGGGCCTTTGAAAGGAGTTACTGTAAACTTTTCAGTGCTGCTGCTATGCACACAGTTGTTATGATCGTTCCGGCAGGATGAAATATGTCACAATAATAACCCTTCTGTCTTTCTGTTTTGCCCCCATTGCTCAAATCCCCGTTTTCCATCTTTTTGGATGCTGCTGGCCTCCGTTTAGTGCTAATGGAGCGGTGTGCCCTGCATGCTATTCTTGCAGGTCGATTTTTCACTTGTGTTAGAGGAGAGAGGGGGGTGGCGTCCTTTTAAATGAAGCACTTGGCGTTTGTGACCTGTAATAAATGAGTTTGCAGTCAGTCATGGCAGCTGTAAGGAGACATCTGGGAGCAAGAGAGAGAGAGAGAGAGAAAGGGAGAGAGAGGGGGAGATAGTCAGACTTTACAGGGAAACAGTTTATCTATGCAAAGATGAAAAATGGCTGCGCCAAACATGCTCTCTTAAGTTAAAAAAAATAGTTATGCTATTGTGAATTGTTAGCAGTATGATAAAAATGTGACAGCGTTCGCAGAAACTGAAAGGTTTCTACGATGGATAATCTTGGTATCTATAATATCAACCATCAGGATTAATATTAAATGACTATGATATCGTCATTAAATACCATAGAAGGAAAAATGTACAGCAAGCGCAGTGTAGCACAAAATAAGTCTCTGTCTGAATATTAGGCAAACTGTTATTTTTCATCAGGGATGTGGATGAGGAGGCTGCAGTAAAGAAAGAAAAACAGGTGGAGACAATGGAAATAAAGAACAGAAAGCATGTAAAAGTACAAAATAAAGTTTGGTTTTGATTTCCTATTTGTCACCAGGGTATGTCTTTTTCAGCCTTTTATCCCTCAATTAAAATAATTATATATAATTATATTTAATTCAAATAATTGTACTATTTTTTTGAGTATTTATGAAGGCAGAGGTCTTATTTGTGGTTTATAATTTGGCATACCACCCTCTACAACATGACTACTGGAGTTACTGTGCAAATACTAAAATGTCAGTTGATTTTACGAAACTGTTGTGGGAGTTTTTATAGCTTTATTGATTTTGTTCCAAAACAGAGAGTTGCAGCCAGAAAATACAGCGATCTCAGAGCTCAGTGCTAGAATAATCATTGAGTTGTTAGTATTGATCAGCAGCTCTTTCAAAGCCCACATTATGGCTATTTATGCCCCTCAACATTAGTCAAAGCTACTCTCGTCCAGAGCTACAGAATGGATTCCTTGTAGTTTCACTTTGAATAGATTTGTATATGTTAAAGGAAATGTTGGGTACTCTTTCTGGCCTCTATTAGCGTGGCTGTCGCTGGTGTGAAGCAGCAGTCACCTTGCAGCAGAGCAGAAATAGCGCAGCTCTCTTTCCCTGGATGTGAAGGTACATAAAGCACGGGATGAGAGGAGCAGGAAAGGCAATTGACCTTGGCTGCTTTTGGGGGCTGGCTATATAGTCGTCCGGATGGATGCCACGGTTCTGCAGTTTGGCAGAGAGGGAGGGGAGGAACGGGGACAATGCTGAGTAGGATAGTTCACAGTGTGGAGAAAAGCAGATTTCTTTTATATTCATGCCTAATTGTTAAATGTGATCCGTTGTGCAAAAAATACATCTTTTCTTTGGTAGCATCTCCATTAAAGTTAATGAGAATGTCTTTAAAGGTGTAATATTCAACTTTCCCGCAATACAATGTCTGAAAAACGACTGGAGCTGTGTTATATATATGTTATCTTGTTATCAAACTGAGAGAAAGCCGTAATTTTAATAAAGGTAACAGTCCGTCTCATTTGGTTGCCTGTCAATGGCGTCATATCCCCTTTGCGCATCCATCAGTGTCATAGTTGTCTGTTATAATCTGTCATGAATTGACTTTTTATTCAGTTTTAAACCACAAGTTTAGACACACTTTTTAGATCTTGGTTGTTTTTAACTCTAACCGGATGAAGGATTGACGTCTGGATCTTAAGTTAAGGCTTGCGGCCTCACCGGGAAGTCCTGAGAAATACAGATTATTAACATGAAACTGCTATATTCTATTCTTCTACCATTTCAATCACTGGGCCTGTTTGTTCTAGAGAGGAGGACATCTCTTCGAATAATTCGGCTCCTAGTAAAATCCTTCTGAACATCTGGATCTTAAGTATCAAGAAACAGGCGGAGTAAACGTTAGCAGCAGCTCAGTTCACAGCCCCTCTGGGACGTCCGTTGTCCACCGAACACTTAATGTGAAACTGCTTTATTTTGTGTTTTATTGGTTTTAATCACTGGGTCCATTTGTTTGGAGAGGAGACCTCTGCGTATAACTCAGCGGGTAAAAACACCCTGAGCGATGAACAGTGAAGGATTCCTGACCAGAAGACTGCAAGGACTGCAATTGTGGTGAAAACAATTCAAATGATCCCACGCAACTTGCTATTGTTTTGATTGAAAAACCCCTAGCGCCAGAAAATTACATATTGCACATTTAATATGTGTCAATCTTTTTGCAGCAACTTCAGACAAACAGTATTACAGAACTGCAGGCTTTACATCATGTGTGTCGGGTGTGTGTGATGGGATGGGTGGGAGTGTATATCAAATGTGAGAGGTGCTGACTAAGTGCAGCTCAGGTCCAAAATCAACCCTGCCATTTGGCCCTGCTGTGCAAGACTGTTTACCTGAGACAGGGGCGCTTTATCTCAGCCAGTCACTGCAGCACATGTAAACACAAAGGGGGGGAACACTGTACATCACGCTGTTCTCAGCCCCCCTGCCTCTGTTCCAAAACCTCTCCCCCACAGAGAGACATTATCCCCCAACGGCAAGGTGAATGGGGTGCTGATGTAAGATTATTTGTAGCAGCTAGGGTAAGACAGAAAAAAAGGGAGGCATGGGAGGCGAAAGAAAGAGAAATCTCCTAATTTTAGCCAGAGAAGGGCAGGCGGGCAGCAGGGTACGCGGGAGGAGAGGTGTCTTTAGGTGGGGATGGGACATGGGTGAGTGTCTCTGGAGTCTTGGGTAAAGTGGTCGCTATCACAGGAGCTGGACGGACAATTAATCAGCAGCAGCCCAGAGGGGGAGCCGGGGCTCTGACAGAGACACTTCATTCTGCACAGGACACACACACACACACACACACACACACACACACACACACACACACACACACACACACACACACACACACACACACCTGCTGACAGGCACACCCACAGCTTCTTCACACCTCTTTTTTTTTTTGCTTCTGTCGGCCTCCTTGTCCTCCTTTCTTCTCTCCTCTCCCTCTTTTTCTGTCCACTTTCTCCATCATCTCTTGACTTTCTTCTTGTCCCTTTCTTCTTCCTCTTTTCTCCTTGTCCTCATCTCCTGTCCTCAGTCATGTGTTTGGGTCCGTGACCCTCTTGATTAGAATGAGCCGAGAGTCCCTCTTGTGTGACCTGACAGCTGACTCCAAGCCCTCCAAGAGTTGAAGTTTCTTGTGGCTGTGGAAGGAGACAGTTCGGAAGAATAAGGTGAGAGAGGGTGAACTGGAGGCTATACTTCACCCTAACTGCCCCTCCCTTCATCCCTGCGCTCATCCCTCCATCTCTGCCTTTCCACCCCCTCCCTCTCCCCCTCGGCCGGCGCTGAGTGATTGATGGATTCAGGTTTGACATGGCCCGGTTCACCCGAGGGCGCCAGCAAGGACACTAGTGAGATTCAGCCAGATGCTGGGGAGAGGCAGACAGGGAGAGTAAAAGACAAAGAAAGGAAAGAGGGTGTACTCGACACTGTGGACCATCATGCCTTGCCAGGGTTGCCTGGGTGAATAAGCTTTTCCTCAAAACGGTGCACCTGTTCTCAGTTTTCCATTACATCACCCTGTGGCTTTTCCACTACCGCCAGGTCAATTGTAACTGAATGTGCACTAAAGATAATGACTTCCAATAATGAACCTTATCTCTGAGTGCAAAATGGAGGGACATTTTTCCTGATGGAATTAGAGCACATTGACACTATTTGTAGCTAAAAACCTTTTTATTTATGATTTCAAAAGGCTTTAAAGCATTTAGGATGGTAGAGTTTCCTCAGTGCACTCAGTTTAAAGGGGATTAAGGCATTTGAAATATGCATTTATAGATCCCAATTTTATCTCGCTGTTCCCTGTACATTCCTTATACACAGCACACCAAAACAAACAAAACATGAAACTGATAATAGAGCATATTGTTGTGTTGCATTGGTTGGACGTGGATGAATGAGTGTAATGTAAGTATATGAATCTGTTAATAGTCCTCATCTTCAACCTCTCCTCTTTTAAACAGTGACACACAAGCTGTGGCTGTTGTTTTGTTTATTGATACAGACATGTCTCATACATGTGCCGACAGTAAGTTCAATATATTCAGAGTTGTTAAACGTGAACCGTTGTGCAAAACATATATATTGTCTTTGGTAGCATCTAAAGTTAATGAGAATGTCTTAGACCTATGTTAAATATTTTTGATGAGTTGTCCACTTACAATATCCCCTTAGCAAATCCATAACTTGAATCAATGTAACGATGCATTTCATTTGGTCACCTGTCAATGGTGTCATATCCCCTTTTTGCATGCATCAGCATTGTGGTTGTCATGAATTGACTTTTTATCCACTTTTCAGCCACATTTAGACCAACTTTTTAGATCTTGGTTGTTTCATCTTGAACCGGATGAAGGGTTTTAGTCGCTGGATGTCTGGATCTTAAGTTATCAGAGAAAGAAGCTGAGCAAACATTAGCGGCAGCTCAGGAAGTCCTGTGTTCACCAAACAGCATAGGATAGCATACTGTTTCATGCAGTGTTTTTACCAGTTTTGATCACCGGGTTCATTTGTTTTGGAGAGGAGATCTCTGCGGATAATTCGGCTTCTGGTAAAAAAGCATTTTCTCAGCACATACAGTACAAAGGGGATTAAGGCATTTGAAATGTGTTTATAGATAACAATATCATCATAGTGTCGCCTGTATACACAGCAAACAAAACACAGGGCTTCATTCAAAAGATGAAATAGAAAATAGAGTATATTGTTCATATTGTGCTGCACTGGTTGGACATCAATGAATGAGTGTAATGCAAGGATATACTGTAAATCTGTTGAAATCCTCAGCTTCAACCTTTCCCTTTTTAAAACAGTGACACACAAGCTGTAGCTGCTGTTGTGTTTATTGATACAGGCATGTCTGATCATAAATGGACCTACAGTAAGTCCAATGTATGCATGTCTCTGAGTTGAAATGAGCAGAGGCTGTGTGCTGCGTTCCCCTCCAGGGGGGTCCCGGTCCTCCCAGTAAGCAAACACCCACTTGACATTGAGCCAAGCAAAGGGGAACAAGGCCCGCAGTGTCTCCCTGCTCCAAGTGCTTTGTCCTGGAGGAGGTTCCCGCCGTGGCTCCCGGCTCCTAACCCCACGTGACACGCCTGGAGATGAGGCAAGCACTTGTCTCATGAACATTGTCTGCACAGGGATGTGCCCCTCTCCAGGATTCAACAAGTCAGACCTGCTGGGCAAAATAGATCTGAATACAAGAAGCAGATGTGTTTGTTCCTCCCAAAGTTCCACATAGATGCAGCACCGTCTTTTTAATTATGATTTATAAGGAAAAATATCATCTTGGGGAGCACAGATGGTATGGGGGTAAACTCACCCACCACTGCAGAAACCCTTGGGGGTCTTTAGCAAAAATTACCAAAATCATATCACAACCAAATAAATTTATGCAAGTTTAAAAGAGCTGCCTGGTGGGGGAAAAAATATGGCAGCATGAATAATATTGTGGCGCTATCTTTATTCGTAATTTTTAATGGCTTCATGTTTCAGTTGTTAGTTAATTATCTAACGACAACCAATAAAAACAAAACATTCTTGTGTCTTCCTTTTTGTTTACCTGATAGGTCAAATTTTTGGAGTGGCAGTGCATTCTGCAAATGCCAGACAGTTGTGGGCGTATCCTACCTGTATATTTTTTTCAACTATGAAACGCGGTGCACATGCATACGTTGTGTCAGAAAAAATATAAATATCTGACCACCTTTCTGTATACACCGCTGCATTAATTGGAATATTGTTAGCATTACAGCGGTGAAAGAAAATAATCAAGCGTCGTAATTGCTTCTGACAGCTTGGCAGCACTTTTAAGTATCAAATCTGTAAAATCGTCATGCAGGCAGGATGTTTTGTATGAGATTTCCCATCTGCCACTCAGACTACATTGTAGGGGATTGGATATCTCCTTCCTTTGGGTTCCCTGCTCACAAAGGGGTGGAAGGAAATGAGAAGGCAGCCATATTGGCCGATCAATCGTTAAATGATAATTTAAATTATACATATATGGTTAAGTGAAGCAGAGGTTAAAATCATAAAGGACTACATGCACAAAACCTGGCAAGAATATTGGGACTGAAGTGACACAGAGAGACATCTTTGCAGTATTCAAAAACATGTAGGCGTTGGTGGAATACGGAGCGGGAGCCCGAGGGAAGAGATGGTCATTACCCGCCTGAGAATGGGACATACAGGATTAAACCGAACACTCCGTAGAATAGGCAAGCTCCCAACTGGACTATGTGCAAACTGTAATAAACCGGAAACTGTAAAATGTGTACTTACGGATTGCAACAGGTATGACGAAGAAAGAGGGGAACACTCATCATTCTCTCAACTGTAAGTGCGGTTGTCACCAAAATGAAAAGTTGTTTTGTCATCATGTGAGCTGAACTGGTCAAAATGTTTTTTAAGCTGTCAGCCCTGGAAATGTTTCTTATATACAAGGCTCTGTTTTGTTGTACTTTTTTGTTGACACTGACTACTTACTAATACCAAAATATCAGTTTTGTGTAGCTTAGATTCTGATTTCAACAGCAGGTATAACTTTACTGGAAAAAGTCAATACTGTACAATACTGTAGTACTTAGAAATGGGATATGTATGTGTGTTTATATGGTACATGTATTTGTGTAGTGATGTTACATGTATTATAAACAGAAAATTTTGTTCTTTTATGTGATTACGTTATACAAAATGAGCAGAAAATTTGCCACAAAATGACATCCATGCCAAAAACAAACAAACCCCACAACAATGAAAGAACCTGCTGTAGTTTGGTAAAAAAAAACAACAAACTGGACGTCCTCACAGTAGCCTATGTAACACCATGTAATCAATATTCATGGAATACATGTATGTGTGACAGGTTTTGATAACTGAATGGATCATTAAGCATGATGATTCAAAAGATGAAGAAATGTTTAGAAGTATGACAGTTTCACTGAGTCAACACATCAGTTTTTATCATTAAGACGTGTGCAAGTGGTTACTGTGCAAACTGTAGACAATTCTACTGACTTTTGCACTTTGCATAAGTTGTTTTTCTCCATTATTTTCCTGCCTATCTACTGCACTACACTTCCGTCCACTAGGTGGCAATAATGCACCTCTACACTGGTTTGAATGCACACTAATAAACACTAGAGAAGAAGAAGATGTCAGGTTGCCAGGTCTCTGAGAAGAACCCTTCTTCAAGCTTGCTAATTTAGTCCATTATTAGTGAAACAAAGCAGTTTGCTTGAGTTTTTCATTAAAATATGTCGTGAGGAGCATGTGGAAGAAAATTCAGCTGGAGTTCAGCCATCTTTCTCCGCTCAGACAGCCACTTTACTCCTGCTAGCTTAGCTTAGCTTAGCTTAGCTTCTGCTCAACATGTGCATTAGCTTTAGACACTGTTGACATGTGGCTGCTGAGTCAACCATTTCCCTGTTGATATCCCAAGGAAGACATCCACTCCTCCATGTCAACTGACAGGTAGGCTACCTGGCTGCAGCCATGTACCCAGAAAAGTATTGCAAATGTTAAAGAATGAATATGAAAGGCAGATAGCGTTACTCATAACGAGCGGTAGGCCTGCTGTTGAAAGACTGTTCAGCTGTGAGGCATCAACGTTACTCTCCTTTGAAAGAGAAGTGACTGAATTGTTGGACTATGATGAAATAATTTAACACTGAGCCCTGTCGTCTACTGCTGTAATCATTAAAAGTAAGCTAATTTACAGTTTCATACTATAGTAGCCTATTGCTGTGTTAGGCTTATTGTTTATTGGGTATATGGGGTTGTGTAAGCTAATTTAATGCTGATGTTGCTGCATCTTCCAGCCGGTGTGTGTGTGTGTGTGTGTGTGTGTGTGTGTGTGTGTGTGTGTGTGTGTGTGTGTGTGTGTGGTGTTATGTGGCCTATTGGTGCCTTCAGATGAGGTCCTGTTTACCATGTTTATGAGATGGGAACATCACATGTTGCGTTCAAGTGGTTAAGAAGAACACCGCTGCTAAGCAACGGCAATATTAACGTTACTGTCTGATTTAACAACCCAGCAGGAAATGCAAAGGCTTAATGATTGAGGAGAAAGATGAGGTCGGTGGGAATATCAACATTTTCCTCAGACACATGACTCAAATTACAACAGGCTGTACAATATTAACTTATTATGCACCGATAAATGAACTGAGCTTTGGGAAACTTACTACTTACAAAGTTGTGAATACAACGTGAGGGGGGCATTTATGTGGACGCAACCTGTAAACACATTAAACACGCTAAACACGAGCCCCACTATATGTTCAAGTGATGTTTTTATTGTAGCTTGTTTCTGCAGGTGTGTGTGTGTCTGTCCGCTGTGTGAATATATGGCCGCTGTGCCACGCGATATGATGCTTGTTGGTGACTGTAACATTACCTCTGATGATGTCTAGATGGCTTAGCTGTGGTGCGTTCATGCAGGTATAATTGTGATGGCATATTTTGGTTATGCGTTTCAGAGCCTATTATGTTTGTTGTTGGATGGGCTAGGCCCACCTTTTTTTTGTACCCATCCACACTGTGATTTTTTTTTTTTGCTTAAGCTACTGAGGTGAACTGTATATGTTACACTGCTGTATTGAGACATAAAAAACTTCTGTGTGATAGGCTGTACTGATGTTTACAATAAGTTATCACAAAAAAGTTTGAGGCAACATTAGGTCTGCATTTCTAACTTTACAGCTTCTGACAGTCTAAAACACAAAGCTGGCATTTTCAGCTTTACATTCTCTGGAGACCATTAAGACCATCTCAGTTTTCGAGTGAGAAAAACTCCAGCTCTGTGTGGACAGAAAGCCAAAATATAGAGAAGAACATGCCTTTTCAAATATAGCTGGTTCAGTGTACATGTACTCTCCATCTCTTAAGGCGTGATGCTGCAAAGTACAAAACTCCTTGAGGGATGTAATCCCGCCTCTGCAGCATACCTGGCTGCCTCGAGTCTTCCCAGTAAATAGGCAGCTTCATCCTCTCAGTGCTGGCAGTATCTCCCAATCTCTGTCTGCATGGCGATGAGTATATTGTGTATGTGTCACCAAGCTGTCTCATAGCTGCTGTCTGGCTATGTGAGCGGTAAACACAACAACGGGTATCTCCTGCTCTCCTCCACTGCCGCCTACCACACTTCGGGCTTTTTGCTCTCTGTCGGGCTTGGCAGCAATATGAAGTCAATAAGATGAATAAAACATACCTCAATCAGAGGCCTCTACCCTGGGAAATGTCAAACTGTCCGTATAGCTTAATGGGAAAACAGAGGGATCGGAGTTTATCGTATAGCACCTATAAAAATGCAGCCATGCCATTTGGTTTCTTTGTATATCACAATTACACAAACTGGCAACCATTGAGAGTTAAAATATGTTTTTATTTAGTGGTTATATTTGTTGTTGTTTTACTTGTAATTATTAGTGCTGTCAATATGAATGCAATAATAATGCATAACACAAATTAGTTTTAATGCCACTAATTTCAACGCATTAATGCAGCTTGCGATTTTTAGGCTGTAGTAGGCTCAGTTTTAAAGCGTGAAGATACCGGCATCATCTGAAACTAGAAAACCTGATGAATCCATTGATACCATGTCATGCTAGTTTGTTGCAAAGGAGGGTAAATAATGTGAGCAAAATTTTGGCGAGGAAAAACTGGCATGGCTATTTTCAAAGCGGTCCCTTGACCTCTGACCTCCAGATATGTGAAGGTAAATGGGTTCTCTGGGTACCCACCAGTCTCCCCTTTACAGACATGCCCACTTTATGATAATCACATGAAGTTTGGTGCAAGTCAGTCAAGTCAGCACACTGACACACTGACAGCTGTTGTTGCCTGTTGGGCTTTAATTTTCCATGTTTTGAGCATATTTTTATGCTAATTGCAGTACCTGTGAGGGTTTCTGGACAATATTTGTCATTGTTTTGTGTTGTTAATTGATTTCCAATGATATATATACACATACATTTGCATAATTCAAGCATATTTCCCCACTCGCATGTTAAGAGTATTAAATATTTGACAAATCTAGTAAAGTACATTTTGAATAGGAAAAAATGTGTTTAATTGCGATTATTTCAATTGATTGACAGCCCTAGTAATTATCCAACATTTTTCAGAAAGAACTATTTAGTTTTGTAGCTCAGTAGGCAAAAATATTTCTTGCTTAGTTAGAGATTCAGTTTCCACCGAGGGTTTGTGAGCACTTGTGGGCACCTATGACACTGCAAACTGCTCTGGGTAAAACCTCCTCTAAATTGCTTATGGTTTGTGCATTTCATTCAACTAGTATGTCACTGAAAATCTACCGTTTAACATGCATTACTGCACACATTACACACTGCTCATCTCAGCCTTTGGTGGTGGATGCTAACCCCTACAGCTAATTATCTTTAAATTAGGGCTGATGTCTAGGTTTAATTAGGCCTAGCCATGAGGAGGTTTGAAGCTCAACACTAACTCCGGCAACTTCAGCTGCCAAACCTCATCAGCCTAATGGAGACTCAAACACTGAGGGCCCTCGGGGGCCCAGCAGGCTAGCCTGACTTTCTGCCTTATGCCAACCAAGACACACACACACACACACACATACACTGCTAATAATCAAGACATGATGAAGTTAGACTGAAGCAGGTTGTGCATAAATGTGTGTGTCGCAGAGAAGTTAGACTTTTTAATCGTGTCATTTAAATTAGGTATAATGCTCCTAGCCTCTCTGTGTTTGTTGCTGTTAGCGACTCAGCAAACGGTCCAACCGGTCCAACCTGTTTCAACAGCCAATAAACTCTTGTATAGCTTGCGTCCGTAAAGAAAAAACAATTTGAAATTCCCCAAAACTGCACAGTCTATGGTTGTCCTCAAACTTGGCTTGATGCAGCATATATCTCTCCTTGTTCAGCAAATTTGTTATTGGTCTGCTGGTTCTTTGTAGCCATCTGGTGTAAGGTAGGCTGTCCATCGTCTGAAAAACCCTCTTGGATGAAAACAGGAGGCTGAAGCCAACCAGAGCACAGATCTCACTCTTCCATGCCGATGCCTGTTTCTTACCTTTATTCCCCTGCCATTTCCTTCTGCTGTGGAAATCACAACTTTGCTCTTAATACTGTAAAAGAGGGAAGCATTGAGCAGGGTAAAAACACAGAAACATGTGCATACCACTGTCACTTACAATATGCTTTTCACCACGCTTATCTCTTTCTGTCTCTCTTCTACTAGGGCTGCACGATTATGGCCAAAATGATAATCCCGATTATGCTGATCAGTGTTGATTGAGATCACAATTATTCACAGATATTTGACAAAATATTTATATTGCACTTTCAGACTACCCGACTGGTTTTACTTCCATTTCGTACTATTCCTGCTAACGTACAAATCTTTGCATCGAAGTAAGACCTATAATAAGGTTCCTCTTCACCTGAGTTTAGAGCTTTTTTGTTGACAGCTCCCCAAAAGTGAAAACAAAACATTTTGATGTGCCAGTGGTGGCTGGCTGTTTAGGAAGCATGTGAACAAAAACGCATTTTAGGAACGGCAATATTGCTGTCGATCATCGTTTTGGATTGTGAGTAATATTTCGTTAATCGTGCAACTATCTTCTACTCATTTGCTATCTGCTTATCGCATTACCACAATATGGTCTTTCATATTTTCTTCCAGTTTTCCTTTTTTAGCTGCGCGTTTGTCTGTCTGTGTTATGTAGTTCTTTATGGCCAATAGACAACTTCAGGATAAACCCTCCTTGTTTTTTTGTTTTTTTGTGACTCCCCTCTCTCCCTCCCCATGTCTGACCTCTGGCCTTTTTATCAATATCTTCCTCTGTCTCCTACTGATGGCATGTTCAGATGGGCCTAATGCTAATGCTTGTTCCAGTTACAGTAAGTCAGCTAGAGAAATGCTGGGGCAGATGGTGGGTGGGAAGAGGAGGAGAAATGACAATACATCCTACGGACCTTTCCCTTCAAGGCAGCTGATCTGATATCTGGGGCCTAATCACACATAACCTGTATGTGTGATCTATTGAATACAAGGGGATTAGAGAAGAGCTGATGAGCTCCTAAAAGTTAAAAGCTAAAACAATAGTGCGCAGATTTCTGCTGCTGGGTATAGGCTGGTTACAGAGTGACGTGTGTGGACCACCACGTGTGCCAGAAAGTCACCATTGTTATACTCTTAGATCACGTCACAGTTAAATGGCAGCATTTTCGGAAATCTTAATTTGTTGTCAGTTACGGTTTTAAGCAAAAATAGAAGAAAAAGATTTTTTTTTGTATAGTTCCTTATTGGCAAAAGTAATTATGCTAATAACATGTAGCATCATCAAAAGTAGCATCAGAGACTGTTCCTTTAATTTCCTGCACAATCTTCAAGCTTAGGTTTAGAAGTGGTTATTGGGTTAAGGTGTTATAATAAATATTTTGATGAAAAGCTTCTGGCAACTTGACAAAATCATGATGCATGGGGAAGAAATGAGAGGAGAGTAAGTTTAAATTCAGACTACTGAATTTTTCTAAAATGATTTGATCAATCAGTCTGCTAAATCATTAGAAACAGCCTTCATGTTAAAGGAATACTTCACCCCCCAAATGGTCATTTATATGAATTACTCACCCTGTGCTACCTTGAATTCGTCAAGTTTTTCTCACATCCCTCAATGGTGAATGTACACAGACGCATTTTTAATGAAGTGAAGAACAGCAAAACTATATCAAAACATCCTTTTACAAACTCTCACAGAATTCATGCAACATAATCCAAGTCTCTATTCATCCAGTCGTATGCTCCGTACTTTGCAAACACATGCGTCTTTGCGAAAACCTCACTATAGTGGAAACTGCTTATAGTGATCACGATTAGAGATCAACTGCTTATATGAATCAAAAACTCTGGACAGCTCAATCCTGTACAAATACTGTTATGTAATTCACTTAAGTAGTCCAGTAATCTGCTCACAGTGTTCATTTGGGGTCTTTTCATACATGACAACATATGGAAAAAATGTAAAACTACTAACATTATTAATTCAGATTTTGTTTTGATTTTACTCTACTCCCTTGTTAGTTTCCTCACGGACCGTCTGCGTTTGGGTGCTGTGTGCACATTGAAATCATGACAGGAAAATGGATGAAAAACAGCGCACGCAGACGAACGCCGCCTGCCTATCTCCATGCCGCTCGACGGATGAGCGAGCGAGGAGCCCCGTTAAAGGGGCGCCGTTCATGTGCGTGTCCTGCCCGCGCTGTGGTGGCGCAGCCGGCCAAAAAAGGAAACGCCTCAACATAACATTGGTAAGGGAAAAGGTAGACAAAGTGAGCCTGTAAATAGGGAAGCAGTCCGTTTAATTACTTTGCATTCATATAATAAGTATACAGATGTCAACTAGATGGTAATCTGCATGAGAAATAAAGAACAGCAAAAATTATACTATAAATAATAATAATCATCTCCCTGTAGTGTTCAGTTCAGATGTGATCACTATAAGACGTTTCCATGGTTTACAACACTGCAGAAGTGTTTTAATAGTAACAGCCCATAAATGGATGTTTAGATATGGTTAATGTTTGCTTGCAAGAAAAAATATTTCTTCATAAATTCAAGGTAACATATTGAATAATTGTATTCAAATGGTCATTTTGGGGTGAAGTATTACCTTCCAATCCAGGATTTAGCATGATTTAATTCAAGCCTTAGCATAGCGCGTCTTGCTACAACACTTCTCTCGTCCATCTGTTTACCTGCCCTTTATCCTTGAGACACAAGTGGCGAGACAGGCAGCAAATGGATAAATAAAGACTGAGCAAAAATTGGCAGTGGGTGTGTTTGTTCTTCGGGGCATGTTGGCCGCCTCTGCGCACTGACAGCCAGTCTGTCTCAGAGGACTGAGTGACGGAGAGGGGCAGCGGAGCTGGCAGAACGCTAATGGGCGTGATGCTAATGAGCTCCGAGCCAATAAACAAGCTCTCCCTTCCCCTCCCCTAACCCCTGATCTCCTCTCTTGTTTGTTTAACACCCTCGCAGGTAAAATGAGGTGAATTCAGCTGCGTTGCCAGAAACAAAAAAAAAAAACAAGCTGGAATAGCAACGGATGAAGCTTGTTTAGATTTAGTCTCAACCAATACTCTCTTTTTTACTATTAATGGAGCATATTTTGACTGTTCCGTATTGCCATTCACTATATTATAAATCTATCCATTTCCTGCACTTTTTATTGATGTATGGTAACTTTGTGCCCTCAGAGCATTTAAGTACATTTTAAAAGCACTCAAACACTCTGAGTTTTACACAAATCCACTGCTCAAGAAAAATGTCAGTAAAATTGCACTACTTCTACATGAGCAGGGTATTTTGGTACACTTCACACCTGGGGAAATAACACAAATGGACTCAAAAATAACCATCTTACCCTCACTCCTTTATGTGTATGGAGGCTTTTCAGTGCTTTTTACCCTCTTTCTCTTTAACAACCTGTGATGTCTCACGCTTTTGTCCCCTCTTTCCCACCCTGGAGAAATGTCACTTGGGCCGGCATCGTCCGTCAAACTGGCATCTCTGACAGAGCGCTCGGCTAAAAGGCCATGCTCCGATTGGCATGGGATCCCCTGGCTGTGCTGTGTCAGGCTGCCGCCTTGTCTCCTCTCCTCTCCACATTATTGGCATTCTCAAATCTGGAAAGATATTGACTCTTTCCAACATTCCCAGCTGCAATTTTTTCTGTAGTCCTTCTTCCTTTGGAGTGCTGCTTCAACCTCTTAGAGGAGTTTATGTGCAAGTCTTGTTTCCCGGTTTTGCACGGGTTTTTGCAAATAAATTAGCTCAGTCTGTGTCCGTCACCTTTATGGTTTGGACATTATAAAAGGCAACCGCTGCTCTTTGTCATATTTGGCGAATATCTCCTCACAGCCTGTTAGCTGTCTGTTCTGTGTGCGCTGAAAAAAATAAATCTGGTGTTCACACACAGCCTTGGCTCTGTAAATGGGAAACAAAGTGGCTTGGACTAAGCCACACAGCACTATTCTAGCCAGCACAGGGGAAAGACCACGGATGCATAAAAAGAAAGGCAGTAGGAACGAGAGGAGGGACAGGTGTTGTTTGGGTGTTTAGTTCAAATATCAATCTTTCTCCAGAATCACAGACTCCACCTTTAAATGCTTGTTGTTTCAAAGAGGAAAAAAAAATCCTCTGTATTGTAACTAATGATCGATGCGCTGATGAAGTGCAGCCAGAATTCTCTCAGCGGGCTGACAACACTATTAATTGCTCATCTTGCTTTATCTGACGCCTTTAGCTAATCACAATTCAGTTTGATAGGAATGAGAAGTGACCACGGGGCTGTTTATAGTCGAGGGAGGCCGCAAGACTCTTGTTCCTTTTTTTTTCATGATTAATATTGATTACTTGCAGAAACCAATAAAGCTGAGTCCCTTTGTGACTCTTGATGCAGGTTGGGGCCACTTGTATTCTTTAGGATTCCGTTTTAATGAAGCGTAAACCACTTCATTTGGCCCACTACTAAATGTAGTTTAAATGCCACTGTAGCTTCCTCAATTAAAGGCATAATGAGTCAGGTTTTCCTAAAAACAATGTATAGACTCGGACAAAAATAGTCCACTACAAGTGCATGGCGGTGTCTGTATCTGTAGAGAAACTTCCCTCTGCCTGTATTTTCTCTTTTTTTACATTTTGCTGTGTTCTAGATGTTTCTGGGTGTCAACCTCTATGAAGCCGTAGTGACCGGGTGCCTGATCGTAAGCAAGAGGAAGCTACGAAAATGGTGCTGAAAAACACTGTAAATATAGCGAGGCAAAAACACCAGGCGGACAAAACTTGTTCCAAAACGCAAATGAATCTGGGGTTGAATGTTGTATTGACAAACCGCAACCGACAAATCCTGCTCGTTCTGCCTTTCAGTGTTTAGGCCCTGCCACACCAAGTTGATAGCTGGTCTAGTTTTTGGGTGTGTCCCCCACCATCTGCTCTAGTCTGCCCATGTCGGAGGTTTTTTTGGCGGATTCAGCATGTTGAATCGGAGGTAGAGCCCGTCAGTGAGAGAAATCACTCTGATTGGCTATTCAGCTGAAGTGAATCAGTGCACAAGAAGAGAAACAGCAGAGAGGAAAGCAAACAAACGGTCATCTCATCATGAGCATTTCAATACACAGATATTTTCACATCGACATGGCCGTGTGGAATGAAGCAGAGTGGTGAGAATGTGGTGTGAATATGGTCGGCATGCACGAATCATAACAACGGCTTATGTGTATGTCCGCGTCTTCCGCCTTCTGGTTTTCCTTTTTGATTAACGAATACAGACTATTAGGGATGTTAATAACTTAACGGTTAAAGGACATATTAATATTTAATTAAAAAGGTGAGAAAAAACACAGAGGAGCGGCTTGTCACGTTCAGGAGAAAAGCCTGTGAGAGACGGCCGGCGCAAAGACAGGAAGTTGGCTCAGGACTTCCAGGTGAGGAGTTGTAGCTTGTAGCCTTGTAGCATTTATTCAGCAACAAATAAACTGTACACACACTGTCTGCTACAGCTACGTTTACAACTATAACGCCACCAACAAACCCACGCTCCCCACCGCCACGCACACGTTCTGTCGGAAACTGTCTGAAGTTACACTACAGCGTTTGCAAAGCCAATGGTAACGCTAGCAGCTAGCACCTGCTAACGTAGCACAAACACATGCTGTTTGTCAAACAATCACTGTCGTTAATCTGGGCAGACACACAGCTGACAACCTGCTTAACTAAACTAAATGTGTGTTGAAGACATTTATTGGTAAAGCGGCTGAATATCTGTGACACTACACACAGCACCGTGGCTGCTAACGCTCCCAGTCGGTGAACTGGTGGCAGTGAATGCAGCACCGTGGCTGCTAATGCTCCCAGTTGGTGAACTGGTGGCAGTGAATGCAGCACCGTGGCTGCTACAGTAGCTCTCCTGATGTCGAACTGTTGACTCAGTTTGTTGTGCTCATATACTGCAGCTGGCGCACTGCTGCATGTGAGGCACAAATCTTGTCAGTTACCGGTTAATGAGGGTTGGTCATCGGTTAAAAACATTTTTCAAAGTTAACATCCCTAGTGGAGAGTTATTTCCTCTCATACAGGAGCAGAACGTACGTGCAAACTATCCATTGGCTGTCTTTGTGGTGTGTTCAATGCACCACATTTTCAGCGCTGCTCCCATTTCAAAAAATGAACCCAGAAATGTTGAAGATGGCTTAGTTTGGCCGCTATCCAGCCGCCCTCCTTTTGAGCGCACTGACTCATGTCACTGAGATAGAGACGTGTCAGTTGTTTTTGGGGCAGGCTGCTGCAGCGACACGTCCACCGATTGTGCTCACTTCTGTCTCGTCCCCTCATGCATATGGAGCAGGGCCGTCGCCGCTGGCCAGAACTGGCGCAGGCCACAGAGGGTAGCCTCACATGTGTGTGTACATTTGATCTACTGTACATGTGTGTCCAAGAAGTGCTCATGCATATGTATGCTTTCGCGCTGGTGTGTGCATTTTAAGGGATATGTGTGTTTGTGGTCAGCGAGGTCAAGAAGAAGTACAGTACACTAACGGTCATTTGCTGTGTGAGAGCAGCCCGAGTGTTTTCAGAGAAACGGTGAAAGCAACTTGACCAAACAAACAGTGGAGCTATTTGTGGTTGTGCCAGAAATTCCTCCACAACAGCACACCTCCCGGGCCTATTTAATTAAAATAATTTAAAAAATATCTGTGAAATCCGGTAGGGATGCTGTCTTTGGATGAATCTTTAAGGGTACACAAATCCACGCCTATTAGCAGAGTGCTAAAATTATTAAAGGGAACATTTAAAAAACAGTTAACTTCCCTTGGATTCTCAAAGGATTACACTGAGTATCTTTAGAAGTTTTTAACTGAAGCTAAATGCCTTTATCTGATATCTCATGGTGTAATTGTGCTCATTTGGATGGTTTGCAGAGCTTATTGCGTAATTGTGCAATGCGTGAGGCGGCAGAGCCAACGAGTCGATGGGCAAAGACGACGCTTTGCCGGATGTGTCCTGTCTGATTGTGTCAGTGGATGTTTGCTCGTGTGTCTGAGCTGAACTTGCTCATACAGTTAATCTGTTTGTGCGTGTACAGATGTGTTTGTGCAGACTGATGCAAACTGCAGCATCTGTGGTGCTGAAGATGGTTTTGTTTGGAGCATGATACAGTATTTGTTTGCAGATTGTGCATGCGTGCTTGGCTATTCGCTCATAACGTATGTAATTCAGGGCGGGTGAGCGCATTCTCTCTGCACGCCCTGCAACCCAACTCACCCAACATAACCCAGGCGTAGTTCGCAGAGGGACGGGGTGGGGTGGGGACAGGATGACAATTTCCTTCCCCTTATGCCATCTTATTTTGTTTTCCCCCGTGCACACGCATGCATTCACGCACGCAGGGGCACACTAGAAGGTGGAAGCAAAACGTTTAACTTTGAAAGTTGGGCTCCTAATTAGCAGAATTAGCGGCAGATCAAAGAGGACAATTAGGGCGGGGGGTGTTTGTGGTAGCGAGGGCTCATTAGCATCACAACACATGGACATGGCCATGAAACGGAGAGCAGCAGAAGGAGTCTCATTACGGAGCACCGCTGCGCTTACGCCGGGCCGCATGCAGGCAGATTGGCCGTCAGGAGAGAGAGAGAACAGCACACCCACACACACACACACACACACACACACACACACACACACACACACACACACACGCTGACAAGGCACACACACGTGCAAGTAGGCATGCACCAACCTATGGTTTTGCAACAAGAAATCATGCACACACATACACACACATTCAGATATACAGCTCGCAATGTTTGCTGGCACAAAGGAAAACAAAAGCTAGTCCCTGACTGCTCTCATCCAATTTCAGCTTAATTAAGAGGGGAATTAACTTTGATCTGCTGCGGTGTAGTAGGAGCCTGGTAGCCCAGTCCGTAGAAGAGCCCAAGCCCGTAAGTATTCTTCAACCTCACCCTCAAAGTCAGACCCCGATTGTTTTCCATTCATTCCACACTGTTTGAAGTCAATACAGATAAGAGCAGGAAAGATTCTATTAGGACTACCTGAGCCGTCCTCGTTAGCTAGATCTAACAAACTGCTGGCAGCGAGCCACTGTGTGTGGCTCTCCACACTAATGGCATAAGCAGAACAATAGATCAAAGATTCTGGGGTGGGCCTTTTATTTTAGCGGCCCCAGTCACTGGTTCCTAGTCCTTGGTCCAGTGACATGGCTTAATGATGCACTGAAGCAGATGCTTTGAAAGAGGGCACTGTAGATTTTTTTTTCATCTTTGTGACGTTTGAGTAAACCTAAGAGGTAATGTGTACGAGGTTGCTCTGCAGGCAGCACCGTGGGGCCTGATTTCATATTCAATTACATACGCAAGGACACAATTTTAATACATGACAACTAAGGATGTTAATAATTAACTGTTTAACCGTTAACCAACATCAGTTAAACGGTTAAAAGAAATATCACTAATTAAAAAGCTGAGTACCACATTTATGTAAGTCAGACATTTTAAAATATATATATATTGTAAAAAAGTTGAAGTTTGAAGGGCAGGACAATAGATTTCTGATGCTCTCTGTAAATTATACAGTGTGACAATGAATATGACAACAGTTCTTTAACCACCCAATGCTCACTCTGCGCCAGGCATTAAGTGTTATATAGGTCAGAGTATTCTGTTGTTTCCAATGCACTTTCTATTTCTTTCTTTAAAAAAATGGCTTTTATTTTGAAAAAGGACTGAGTGAAGCTGACCATTCCACTGGCAGTAAGTCGTTTTCAGCTTTATTCGTTCAGAGAAGTTGGACATAGCTGCTCGCTCTACTTCAGCAATACACTTGTAGTCTTGCAAGAAAACTCACAGGCTTTCATCCAGGAGGCTGCTGTTTGTGTTCTATGTGCCGTGTTACGATCAGCTGTTTATTCGTGTCCCACGTTCACAACGTGAGGGTTGTTTTCATTGTACAAACAGTAGTTTTAATCCCAACCATGTAGTTCTTTCCTAAACCTAAGTATAGTGCTTTTGTTGCCAAAACCTAAAGTGATGCCATTTTTCGTTTCTGCAAGCATGAAATAAAACTAATATAAAATATATGCATGAAACATATCCCGTGGTTTGCAGAAATATACTTTTTTTCTCTTCATTGTTTCTTCATTGTTTGCACCTTTGTTGGTTTTCTTTTTCCCTCCATCTCATGAAATATAACAGCTTACTAATAATAGGACGCTGTTCTTCTCATGCACTCTTGCAAAGGTTAGCCCACTGGGCTACATCTACTGAGGTCTGCCAGTAGAACGTCAGTTTGATTGACATAAGGGGCGGAGCCACACATGTTGTACAGCAATGACACTGGGCTGCCTGCAGATGTGCCTGCTCGCTAATCAGCTTAATATGCTCAGGCAGTGGCCGATGCCGATTATGAAAAAAATATCAAAAAATCTGCCTCTACTAGTTACTAGTGATTATTGAATAGTGTTTTTCCCTACTATGGATATTAAAGAGCAGTTGAGCGACTGCTTTTTCCTTCCAATGCTCAATGGACCTGATCCATATCATATGCATTACCCAGAAGAACACCAGCAGAGAGCGTCAGTAACAGCGCCTCTCTTCTTGTCCCTCGCTGTGTTTCTCTCCTGTTGCGGTGTTGAAAAGCTTCCTCTTCCTGCCACCATCTCCCTCCGTTTCCCTCCAATCTCAGGGGAACGCTGGATCCGTCTATCAGCGCAGCCCTCTAGGCCACAGAAGGGTGGGACAGCAGGATTGAGGGTGCGGAAGGGGGGGCAGCTCTGACTGACAGTACTGATAATCACTGTAATAGGTGTAGGGTGAGGAAAGTAGGAGGTAAGCAGCTGCTTCCTAAATGCCACCACCGGTGCCCTCCTCTCAGGTAGATCGTGTTCGCAGTCAGAGAGAGACAGGAGGGACTGAGGGAGTAGAAACCATAGGATGGAGAGAGGAAGGATAACGGGGGGGAGTCCGAGAAGACAAATCTCATTCATCTTCCTCTAGTCTGACTGTCAAGTATCTGCGCTGAGGGTGCACACTGTATCTAAACTCCAGTCTGGTGACAAAGTTAGGAGAAAGGTTCCACATTCATTCATTCATTTATTCATTCATTCATTCATTCATGGCAAACTTAAGCCAAAGTTTTTTAGACATTAATTAATTAATTAATTAATTATTTTTTTTAGACAATTTTAAGACATTTTATTTTTGCTGGCTTTCGTAGCGAGGTTGAGCTCATTTTGCTGGTGTCATAGGACTTAGCTGGCTTCACAAATCAATTTTATAACAACTGGAAAAATAGATGCCTTATGAAAACACTGGGAATCACATATATGGCAACAGGTTTTTGTCTCTAAATGGCAAATATGCTTTGCACATTCTGAAGCTCACATACAACACGCCCTTTAAGTTTATGGGAATCTGCATAATTCAATGTTAAGTTATTAATGAGCTAAACATGTGTTGATTTATTTATAATTATTTATTATGCAAAATGTCGTCAAAGTCGAGAGACAGACTGAGTTCACAGCATGTTAACTGTACATCGTTATGTATTTCTTTAAGATATTATAATGAGGTATTATTATATGTTCTGCCTCACACATTTTTGATTTATAACTTTTTTGCTGTATGTTGAGTGTTGAGCCTGTGATCTTCACACCATCCAGAACCCATCTACATATATATCAGGTTCATTTTGACATTTGCTTGGTCAGGTTGGTGGTCCAAACTAAAGGCTCTGACACGATGGTTGACAGTCAGCCGTCAGTGAGCGTCTGTGTGTTTTTTTTGGCGGTGTGTCCCAGACTGTCGGCTCCAGTCTGACCATGTCGGAAGCTTTTTGGCAGAAATCCCTCTGATTGGCTGCACAGCTTGAGGTGAGGTGAACAGAGAGATCTTCTTATTTTTTCATTTTCCTCTCATATGATCTTTCTAATACACGGATAGTTATCAGAACCACATGGCCATGTGAAATGACGCTAAGTGCTGAATGAGAGTTTGAAAGTAATGACAACAGCTTGTATATATAAGCTGTCCTCGGTCTTCCGGTTTCCCTTTTTGAATGATGAATACAGAGCACTGCTACCTGCTGATGTGGAGAGTTATATCCTCTCACGCAGGTGCAGAACGAACATGATAATTGGCTGTCGTCTTTGCGGTGTGCAAAGAGTGCAGCTTTTTGGCCAGGACACATGCGACGCAACAGTTGGCCTTCATCACCGCTAGTTCTTTGATGTCAGTTTGGTCTGTTTGGGATCAGGAGTTTCTCCTCTCCAGTTCTTTGGACAGCATCCATTTCAGGTGCATGCAGGTCCCCTTGCTTTTCATACAAACTTAACTTTGAGGATCTGTTAGTTTCTACATCAAGGACCTGAGGGAATATTCAGCCTGCTGAATACAGTAATTTCTAGACAGTCCGCTGTGGAGTTGGAGTTGTTCCATAGTTTAGACGCCGAGCTGTCTGATGAGTGTCTGACACTTTTGGGACACAAAGAAAGTTGCTAATGACATTTCTTAAAAAAAAAAAAAAAAAAAAAAAATACAGAAAGCTCCCTTTCATGAGCTTAATGTCTTTATTTCTTCTCTTTATTCTACCTTTATCATTATTATTTTTCTGTCATTCTTTTATTCTGTCCCTCTGTTTTTGTGCTTTCTCATTTTCTCTTTAATATCTGCTCATTACACTGAATAAATATTTCTGTGCAGCACGCCGTTGAATATGGCGGTTATCTTTAAAACCACAGCTGTGAAGGTGCAGATACAGTATGCACAGAGCAGCTAGAATTTGTGCTGGGCCTTTGAACTACAAGCACAGCTAATCATATTTAGTCCGCTCCGCTGCCAGGGCCTGATCAGTGTTTATACAATACAAAAGTGCTGTTCAGACCCTTAATGTTTTTCTGACTGTCTGGATGGCTCTGTTTTCTCCAACAAATGGAGGGGCATCAAATTTAATTCTGGGTTTGCTGAACATTTATCATTTAGTCTTTGATTTACTGTCATTTTGGATGGTTTTTATTAGAAAAATAACAATTTTAATCACATTTTTGTGTGGTTGTTTTGCTCCTGATCCATGTTCCAACCTCAGTACATGTCCTAACTAATGAAAACATCATCTGTGCTGCTGTCATAGCTTTCATTTTTACCTGGCTATGTAAACGGCACACTACAGTGCTTCCTCGTTGTCACTGTGGCCATGCTGTTGGACATGATTTGTGGACTATGAAATTATCTAATATTTCATGTGTTATGATGACAGCATCTGGAGGAGGAGTGGGGACAAATCAAAAAGTGAGGAAAACATGAGGGGGAGAATTGAAATGTAACAGTGGAAATCACAGATTCTGCTAGTTGCCAGTAGCTGTCAGCCGGTTGAGTTGTTTGTCTGAAAACTCGTAGCATTTCTAATCATCAGTCCCGCTTGAAACGTCTCGACCAACCAGTTACACCAGTGAAGCAGGCTGTATAGCACCTGCTGCCACATGAAGACCTCACAAATCTACCTCAACATGTGAACTGGTAACATTTCAGCTTGTGACTTGTTGAAAATCATTTCCCGCTTCCTCTCTCCGTCGCTCTTTGCTGTACTCAGCCTAAATGACGAAAGAGTTTTGTTTTTCTTTTACAATTTGTGGCATTTATCCATTACAACATGTTAGTTTCTGCAACAGCATACAGAGTCTCACAAAAGTAAAAGTTAATTTTAAAGTTAATGCTAAACTAAACATTACGGGGAAATGTAGGATTCCAACAGTCAGTTTGTGAAATAGTCACAAAATGATTTTGAGTTGTGTACATAGATATGAATTCCCATTTTTTGTCAGCACAAATTTAAAAATGTATTTTTTGTGTGTTTTCCGACGAAAGTCCAGCAACGCATGATGTATGTGTCAAATTTCGCTCCAGTCTTTTCAAAATAAAACTACTTAGTCCGGCTTAGGAAAACGATCAATTTGGTTGGCTGTAGGCAACAAAACTACTTAGTTAGGCTTAGGAAAAGAGTGACTTGGTTAGGTTTAAGCAACAAAACAACTCAGTGTGGTTTAGGAAAAGATCCACTTAGTTAGGTATAGGCAAAAAAAAACTACTTAGGCTTAGGAAAAGATTGACTTGGTTAGATTTAGGCAACAAAACTGCTTAGTTAGGCTTAGGAAAAGATCCATTTGGTTAGGTTCAGGAAAGAAGCCTACTTACTTAGGTTTTGCAGTTTGGAATACAGTATCACTGGAAGTGCCGTAACATAAATACAAAGTCATGTGACAAATAAATCAGTGCTGACTTTTGGTTTCACATGGAACACTGGTCTCCTGAGCGGAAATCCTGTTTTTTTGACCCAATCCATCCATCCCGGCATCCTTCCTGCGTGGCATTCGCCGCTGTTTATACTTCCTGGTTCACAATTACATAGATTAAATAAGAACTGATTGGGAATGGGAAATTTGTTTATTTTGCAAACTACTGTGTGACTGGGCTGGGGATTCTGCATTGTCATCCTAAGAACCAAAAGTGTGAATATCTTGGCCTTTGCCTTACAGCAAATACCAAGTCAGTGTTTGTAATGTTCAGGGCTTTGCTTTATGTTATGTAGCCCTCATATTTTAAAACTGCCATAAGGGCTTTCATTACCTGGCAATGACAAGCTCAGAACTATCTTGCTCTGTTTATAATCGAGCTGTAATCTGGCTAGTGCTCATGACTGCATTCAAATTTCAGTAGACCAGACGGAGGTTGGCTGTCACATCAGTAATCCACAAGACCCGTCAGCCTTATGATAGTTGATGCTGCAGTATCTTGATGAATGTATTAACACTGATGACTCGCAAAGACGTGTCTAATAAATGTGGAGTAAAGATACGGAGAGGGAGATGTGTATTCATTTGTGCACGACGTGTCCAAAATAGGTTTTGGTTACTTTGCACTGTCCTGTGAAAATCAAAGCCTTCTGGATCCCTCGGTTCCTCTCCTTGCCTGCCCTGTTTTATTAATATTTCCTCACAGTATTGCCCACTTTCATTCTTACTTCAAACTTGTTATCCCTGTCTTTTTGAATTTAATTTGCATCCATTTAGAAATAGATGAGATGCCAGCTCTCACCATCTCTTTTTTGTGTCTAAGTGATGGGCAACTCTCAGCCCCCGTTTCTCTTCTTTATCCAGTAGTGATTAGTCTAGCCAAATAGCTGGAATTAGCAATGTAAAAATCTGCTTATCCACTGCCAGCTGGAGCAGATGCTCAAATTAAGCATCGGTGCCAGATTTTTCGACTGGCATGAAGCTAAGCTCGAAGGCCGACGCTGAGGAGGGAAAGAGGAGAAAACAAGAAAACAGGTTGAAAAGCGGGAGAGGGAAATAGTGCTTGTGAGAGAGACAGAAACAAAGAGAAATACAGAATAAGAGAGAGAGAGGGGGTAGAGAAGAGTGAGCATGGGAATAAGAAATGGCAAATTCTTTAGTTTCAGCCAATTAGGCTGAGAAGCCACTGGTAATTAACTCTCGAGGGACCCACTGAACAGTCATGCACCTCGTTTACATAATGAGGATGAGAGGAGAGGCTCTTTTTCTCATCTTTCTCTTTCTCCCTGCTTTTCTCTCGTTCCCCGTCTTTGGCCTGTTGAACCAAAGCAGAGCAGCACTTCCTTCTATTCCTTAAACTGACCTGCTATCCTACAACAGTGGGATTGTGCAAATGGCAGGAAACTTGAGATTGTTTGTTGAACGGACAAATCCCGAAGATTGTTTATCCTCTCACACTTTGCCATACGTATTAGACACCGGTCTTGTTTTTTACGCCTCTCAGATTTCCACTCTCTCTGCATACACTGTAAGGCAAAGAGTTTGATCATGTAAATTTATGATAATCCCTTTGACTTTCTCCTTCTGGCCTTTGCCCCACTCCAATACCTTTCATTTCCTCCTTTCCAGATATGGAAAGTGATGGACTTAAGTCCAGAAGCCTTTTGCTTCCCTCAAAAGATTCAGAATATGAAAGCAAACTGCCAAGTGTTGAAGGGCATACTTCTAGTTCTCCATAGCTACAGGTTAAAGGGGCATTTCTCCTGTAATATACTGAATGCACTGAATTTTTGCAGCCACAGATTCCCTAGTCTACCCTTCAGGCCACCACTGCTCAAACTTGTATTTTCTACTTGGCTAAGATTAAAGGATTTTTACTAGGTCTCTAATGTCATTACATATTTAGTGTGCAATTCTTTGTTATGAATATCTAAAACATCAAACTCAGCGCGCAAACTCACCAAATCAGCAATCTCATCAACCTGAAAACCTGGTTTTCCCAGCAGTAACTGCTGGAAAGTCTCAAGTGTACAGAAAGCTGTACTCCCAACACATTAATTCTCAGTAAGTGTCATTCCAGAGCACAAATGGACGCACACAAAAGGCAGGGGCATGTGGCGCTCAAGAGTTTCAGCCAGACGCAGAAATAATTGTGACTACAAAGGCAACCCTGAGCCGCAAGATGAGAAAAGTTTGTAAAGGTTTCTCAAGAGTTCTGGTCTTCTTGAACTCTTTTACTCTTTAAAAACAATTTACTTCTTATTTTTTTCCTGCACGAGGTTGAATGTAGCTCAGGGGTAGTGTGAATGTAACGTAACAGGAAGAAATTCATATCTTCAGGTTGTGTGTTTTCCCCTTTGCTGCCTTATTTTTCCTCTTCCTTTGATGGCGGAGCTGGGATAAAAGCGTTAAGTTCACTTCCTCTTTTATTAAAGGAGGCTTAATTTAATTAGCTTGCACTGCGTGAGCCTGCTATCAGGCCCTTCTGTTCCCATACCCAAGGTTTCTGATGCTCTGAGGAAGAGAAGGGAAGAAAAAAGGGAAACTGTCGGGTGGTCTCCAAGGAGGAAGTGTCCTTTTAATCAGACTTCTGCTAAGATCCCATTACCATCTCCTGAGAGAGAGGGAGGGCAGCACACAGACAGATGGACAGACATACAGTACGGTAAAGGAAGCAAATATATTCAAAAATATGCAACATTCAAGACACTTAGATCAGAGGGAAGCTTGGGTGGCGTAGTGTCGACAAAAAGGGCCTCAACTGTACAGAAATAATAATACTGTATGGCACCGTGGCTATACTGGGTCTCTGGAAGTGTTGTTTGCTCAACTCTCTCAACAGTACTTTAAAAACATATTTGACCAGAACACCTTGACACACATGCATTATATTGTTCTATTAACATATACTGACACCATACATGCCAGCCATCCTGGTTTTCCCAGGAGATTCCCATTTTTCATTGCCCTCCCTGGTTTCCTCCCAGGGTCACAATTCTCCCTTATTTCTCCTGATTTGAAATTTTCACACTTAACATGTTTATGGCACTGTACAGTGTCTCCGATCACTACGTCATTTCCCGGCGAAACAGAGCTGTCTGTGCTCGCGAAGCAGAGCAGTTCGAGCTCATGTTTGAGCTGCGCTCGCCGCACATCACAGCGTGCAGCGCCCCAAAGTCAGGCTCTGCTTGATGTAGCGAAAGGCCGTCGTGGCGTGGCGCAAATGATTGGAAATAATGGGGTTCAGAGTGCAGTGGTACCGTTGCCGCGTTGTGTCTGAAAGGAGAGAAACTGAAAGAAATGCACAACCAGGTCCAAAAAAATGATCACTGAGAAATATTAGTTTATGCCAGATATTCACATGCCAAATTTATGCCAGAGAGGCAAATTATTCAGTTTTATTTTCTGACAATTAAAAGTAAAATTACACTTTAACATAAAAATGTTGTTGCAGTGTATTTATTATTTTGTTATTTTCATTGTTTAAAAGCCACCAGAATGCAGGAAACAAAGTTTTTCTGGGTGAGGACCCCCAGACCCTCCGCTTTCATTTTGAAATCCTCTCTTCTTCTCTGCCCTTGACTGACATACTTTTTGCTTTTGTGTCAAGTTATAGTCAAGACTACCAGTTCCCAACTTTACTGATACAGAGAGGTCCGAACCAAAAAAAATCAAGCAAGCAAGCTACAGTATTTACACTTTGTAAACTTGGATTTATTTATAGTTTTGTCGAAGGTTGTCGATAGTGTCGGTATAGAAATGCTTAGAAATGTTTTTGTGTACTTAAATCCATCGTTGTCAAGGTAGACATACACTCAAACAGGAGAGTGATGCCGTCGCAGCCCGCAAACTTTCCCAAGTTGCCATTTTTCAGGCTGCAGTATGCACTGCATGTCATTTGATGAGGTAAGATAAGATAAGAGATAAGATATTCCTTTATTAGTTCCACAGTGGAGAAATTCACAAGGTACCACCAATCACAGCCGGCAGATATCTTTTTCTTTCTTCCATAAACAGCAGTTTATGGTAAATATACGGAGAAGTTAATCATTTTAGTGCAGGACTACCCAGAGCTTCCATCTGTCACACAGACCATTTTAATTGTTTCATCCTTTCTGACCGAGAACGTCACAACATCCGGTTGAAAGGCAAGCCAAACTGTGTTTAGATTAGTCTGTGAGGCTTCCTGCTAAATTACCGCGACTTCATCATCATTGTCATCGCAGCACGCAGGCTTTTAGTTGCTTAGTAACGGCAGGCGTGACAAGAGGGCAACCTCCCAAGCACCTTCAAAAGAAAAAAAAAAAAAACTGGAACAGCTGGTGATTTCCATGCATTTTTAGACCCGGCATGTGTACGGACTTTTAGTCTGTTCATCAGCACAGCCCTCCTAGTAACAGCAACACTAGGAAGTATGTCCTGCTACTAAAACCTGCACTAGAGCACAATGTTGTCAGCTGAAAAGTCAAATCAAAGACTTTTTTCGTGGTGAAGGTCCTGTGGGGATGACTGTCTTCAGGCCATACTCTATCTACTTCTATATTAGCCATCTTTGCACAGAATTAACAAATTTGACTAGCGTGTGTGTATGAAAAAAGTGAATATTATTCAATGAATATTAATGGTCATCAGGATCAAGGGTCCATACTGTGGTGAGGGAGGGGAGTGGGCAGCCTGATTCTGTCAGTACATGGACATCTATTAGAATGCATAGCCTCCTGGTTGTGACTCTTATCCCTTAAACTGGGCCAAAGTCATGAGTTTACATCATAAGGACTACACAGGCCTTCTTATCATGATACTCTTGGTACAGTGCTGCAGCAGGAGACAGATTCATGTCAGCCTTTTGAAGGTGTGAAACTTGAATAACAAGATGCAGATTGAATCATTGTGAAAAATCCAGGGATCCCCTACGTGCATTATTGTTATGTTTGAGTTTTCAAATGAATCAGAAAATCACATTAAAAATCAGGCGGGAGCCCAGTTTATAAGAATATTTGCAAATCAAGTGTACTGCACTTTAAACATTTTTCATTTACTCACCAATAATCAACAAGTAATTATTTTTTTTCTCCCTGTTTTTCTCTTTCTGTAATTGGAAGATTTGCTGAGCCTTGCTTGCTGCAAGTAGAGCACATTTAATTTGTGCAACAGAAAACACACCATTGTTTGGATGCCTAGGGACTTAAATCCATGTGAAAATCAGTTTAAACCTACCTGCTACAACAACTGCTGTGTGTCACTTTGCCCAAGTGAGTAAAGCAGAATAAATGTTTCTTAAAATATTGGTTGTAGTTCCACTGAATGCACAGATATTTCCAGATGTGTGAATAGACCAATGCAGTCTGTCTTGGAACGTAATGCTATGTGCGTGTTAGGACCAGCAGTAATTATACTATAACAAATAACATTTCATTTAGGTCATCAGTGTTGTTAACTTTGAATTAGCATCACGTTTGAATGCTGTCATTTCACTGTCAGTCATTTTTACAAGAAAATCCTAATGGCTTCAGTGTTGGCAAACCGGTTTGTGTTACATGAGTTACATCATGCTTGAAAGCAGTTGTTTGTGACTGCAAGTTTGAGCAATGGTAAAATAGTCAGTTTTCAAGCTGCTGTTTACTTTACCAGCAAAAGTTTCAACATAATTTTATGTCAAACATCTGCATTAAGAAAACACATTCTGATATTTGTTGGTTATTTATTTGTTAAGTGTTGCTATCTGGTGCTCGCTCTTTGAGGACAAAAAAATGGTTTTAATAAGGAGTCTCTTAACCCTCTTTCTGTCTCACTATACAGCACTTTCATACTCTGATGTCTGTTTGATGTCTTTGTGTTTCCCCCCAGTAACACTTTGAAAAGAAAATTATGTGCGATATAACACTAATGCACACCTTCTCACTGTATGCCAATGCTGGAGACCATTCTGCTCACTTTTCATTTTCTCCAAGAGTTATTGATCGTTAATGAGTATGAATGTCTCCTCCAAGCGATGTCATTAAAGGACACTGAATCCTAGTTGTGTTAATTAAAACTTGATGGAATGAGGGTTAAAAAAAAGAAAAGCAGAAAAATCTTTAGCCCAAAGCCTCATTATGGGATAGTGTTAGAAAAATATTGTTTTCAAGTTAATTAGACATTTTATATACTTAGCCAAGAGAATAGATTGTGTTAAAATTGCGTTATATCCAGATATAAAGTTAAGACTGCAGAGAAAGCCATTTCTGGGGAATACATATCAAGGAACTGTATAGTGAACAGCAGTTAGTTGCCCCATTTACAAATGCCATGGTGCTGTTGATTGATTTTACTAGAGTAAGGAAACAGAAAGGTGTACACTATCACTACAAATGGTATCCTCTCACTACACTACTATAATTTAAGGAATTTAGACCACAAACTGACAACATAAAATTCGCCTATATGTAGACGACATCTTACTGTACCTACAGAATTCCCTCATCTCACTTCAAGAAAGCTAATCTCATTAAAATATTTTCACAAATATCCAATTAAACTATAAATTAGACTAAATCTGCTGTCCTTTCCTTCTCTATTGACATTTCCTCCAGGCTCTCAGGGTTATTCCACTTCAGTTACACTCCACTAAAACAGTAGAAAATTATTTTAAAATTTAGGGGAATCTCTGTCTCTCACTAATTGGATGCATCTCAACCATCTAAATGAAAATTCTTCCTAAAATCAGTTCTTCTCAAGGCTACCAACCATCCCGACAGATAAGTGGTTTCAGTCCCTGCATTCATTGTTTCCCACTTTTATTGGGAAAACCAAAAGTAAAACTCTCCACAGTAAAGAAACAAAACTCAAGGCAGATTAGAAGCACCAAACTCCCGCCATTACCTGGCAAATCAATTGCACCACCTAAATTAAATGGATTTATCAGACTGGCCACAATAACTGCACTTAAGTCTTCCAAATTAATTTACCACATTCTTCAGTTTAAAATGTTGTTTACCTCTAAACTTTACAAATTTATTTACATTATAGACAACTTTGTAACTGACTTCTGGATACACATTTGTAAAGACACACACCTACAACTCATTCAATATAAACTACAGCTGTCAAAATATTTAATCACAATTAAATGTATGGTTGCTTGTAGTTAATCATGGTTAATTGCAAATTAATCACATTTTATTTATCTGTTCAAATTGTGCCTTAAGGGAAGAATTGTCAAGTATTTAATACTCTTACCAAAATGACAGTGGGGAAATATGCATATATTTATGATTGGAAATCAATTAACAACACAAAACAATGACAAATGTCCAGAAACCGTCACAGTTACTGCATTTAGCATTAAAAATATGCTCAAATCATAACATGGCAAACTGCAGCCCAGCAGGCAACAACAGCTGTCAGTGTGTCAGTGTGCTGATTTGACTATGACTTGTGATTATCATAAAGTGGGCATGTCTGTTAACTGGAGACTCGTGGATACCCATAGAACCCATTTACATTCACATATCTTGAGGTCGGAGGTCAAGGGGCCCCTTTGAAAATGGCCATGCCAAAATTTAGCAAAGTTTGGAGCATTATTCGAGCCTGGTACAACCTAAAACGCAAGTTGCATTAATGCAGGAAAGAAATTAGTGGTGTTAAAACAAATTTGCGTTGATGTGTTATTATCATGTGAACTTTGATAGCCCTAATGCAAATGTATATGCTCCCATTTCTCCCCCATCATCAACACATTTTAATTAGTAATTAGTTCCTATAATTTCAGAAAGGGAAAAGTAAGGGATTAAGAAAACCAAGGGTGTGTTCACCGACCCATCTCGCCTCTTTCCCTATGAAGCTTGTTGTCTTTTTGCAACTTTACTATTGTATATCCCTTACGCCATACAGTAACCTGTCCAGTCTCATACATAATAACACCCACACACATACATAAATTACTCAGCCCTCCTTTCAACAAAACTCTCATTAAGCAGATCTAGCCTAGCCTAGAAAAACAGAGAAGTGAGAACTGCTGAAATTCATCTATATATTGTCGGGTCCTCATCCTTGCAATTTGCTCCAATAAATCTGCTCCATCCTTCACAGATGCAGTAGCACTTAAAGTAACAAATCTCCTGTATTATTGGATGGGCTATAAAATACTGTATTTCCTCTAGTGAAACATGCATAGAGTAGCTGTAGTAGTAGTGTGGTGTACCTGCACCTGTGGGACACCATGACACTGGCCAGAAATCTGTTACTGTGATGCACTGTTTGATTTTCTTTCACCTCTGCAGCTCTACATGTTCACCTCTCCAGAGATCAGCATGTCATACTAAATATAGGTTATAGCCACTGACCATGTGTTTTTATATATATATATATATATATATATATATATATATATATATATATATATATATAGCCTTTCTATCCTGTGTTTTGGTCTTGATTGCAGAACTTCACAGCACAATTCAGTTTGCATGACGCAAGGAGTAAAGGTAAAGCACATGCACTGTTAAAATGGTTATCTACCAGCCATGTCACGAACACTTAACGCTTCTTGTACATCCTTCTTTAAAGGGCAAGAGATTTTGTTTTATACCACCGTCTGTCTGCTCCAAGTGACTTGACTTTTTCAGCCACAGAGTGCATATCTCCGCTCGCCTCTAAATCTCTCTTTCACTGTGCTCTCAGACACCGCGGAGGCCCGAGGGCATGCTGTCAGATAGACAGTACTCCAGCGTTTTTGTCTGTCTGATGTCTTGTGAATGCAGAGCTCCACAGCAGGTGCCGTGTTTTTCAAGATGAGATGACGAGGCTATAGATTCAATTTTTTTTTTTTTTTTATTGTTGCCAGCAGACAGCTCAAAGCCCTTATGCTGTTTTGTCTTGAAATCTTTTAAGTTAAAGGAATTTGACCTTAGTGCTGGTTGCGAGGCTACGAACGTTGCCATGTGAAGTCACGGAGCGCTGAATGATGCTTATTTTGTGAGTTATCACAGCAGATAGAAAACAGGTGGCTGCTCTTTTAAACATGATAGCGTTATCTTGATGCATTATGAGGAGGCACAGCAGGAATATATGTGATATTTTTCATGCAAGGATAAAGAAACCACAAACTTTTCACTTTATCAAGCAGCATCAATCATCATCAACGTCATGTACTGTCCCTCTTTGACTTTATTTTTGTGATAAACAAACAGTTACAAACTGCTCTTTTTCAAACAGTGTGTTAACACTTTTACTAAACTTTGAGAAACAGTTATCTACTGGATATCCATTCATGGTGTTTACCAGTATATTTCTGTATGTGACATTAGAGCCATATGACTGGAGCAAGTAGAATTTGCTGTGTGTGAGCAAGCATACATAACACTAGTACATCAACAGCGTGTACATACAGGATAAACCCATGCTGCTTATGTGCAGCTGCGTGTGTGTGTTTGGTTTAACTACCCTGAGAAGTATATGTTCATATGCCATTTAAGTTTGAGGAAAGCGCTGCTCCAGAGTATAGTTGGGGTCAGAGTGTGCTGGAGCTGCCTGTGCCTAATCGATAACATAATTGCTGCACGAATCAGGCCTCACCTCAAAAGACCCAAACAAAGTAGCTCTTTGGGGGATAAATCACCACACAGTGCATTTAATAATTCTAGATGTAGCATTTTAATCCGGGGCTGTCTATCGATTAAGATATTTTATCGCGGTTAATCGCATGATTGTCTGTACTGAATCACAAATTAATTGCACATCTTTTCATCTGTGTAAAATGGATCTTAAAGGGAGATTTGTCTTAAAGGGAGATTTGTCAAGTATTTAATCATTTTGGCCAGATCCTGTAATTACATCTAGCTAGCACAGCTAGCCTACATAGGTGGGGTTCTCTGAAGAGAGCATTCAAATAAAAAGACATTTTTTTTTCTTGTTGTGATTTCATATTTATACTTTCTCAAAACACATTTTATTGCCTGTTGACACTGCCATTGATCGACAGCTCCTCACTCTCAACCGGCCCCTGGCTGGTAGAGGCCGAGCGATCACATAGCTGAGTGCATCCCTGCAGCTCAGCTGCTGCTCTGCGGTCAGATACCAAAACAGTAGTGGTGGAAAACAGTTTGCTCATTTTCATGGATTTGGACAGTGTGTTTGGCTATCAGCTAACATAAATGCACACGCCGCTTCTCTGTGGCGAGAGACAGTTTACACACGTGTTGTCACAACAATAGACATCATTAATTGCTTTAATTGCTATGCCATTGCATCTGCATAGATTAAAATGAGATCTTATCTGTTGTGTGAGTGAAAAACACATGGCACTGGTACACTGCAGTCTAGACGGGGCGTTAGCCAATTGTGGGCTGTATTCATTCAATCAAACATTACAGCAGTGGTTGTTACAGACACACCTGACGGAGATGCACGCTCTATGGGGTGCTCCTTTCTAGTATTTAATTCTGCTTTCCCTTTCTTTTATTTGCACTGCCAGACCAGTATTGTATGAGTTATTGATTATTTCAACGACCACATGCCCTCTGCTTTCTCCTCGTCTGTACTTTTCTCTCTCTGTCTTCTTGATTTCTTGCTTCCCAGCCAGGTCAGGATTGTATAAACACCAGTGGTGTAGCTTACTTAGTGTTACTTAAGACACTGATTGCCACAGTTCAATAGCTGCAACACACAAGTCATGAAATTTGCAGGAGGAAAGTTGGCATGCTCTCTCTCAGCAGCTTTAAAAGTAAAGGTTTGTGTGGTTTCTCTGACTCGCTGACAAACTCTGTGTTCATCCCTTCTGTTTCATTGTGAGGTAAAAGTACTCTGTGCAACTGTGTTTTTATTTGCCTTGTTGGCTGATTTGGATATTTTTTATATGCAATGCTGAGTTCAAAAGTCATGTTATTTTGTTATTGCCTATTGTAGGTAAAGACTGTATTGTTTCTTGTCTTCAACAGAGTGATAGTTTGTCCCATTGATAAAATTAAAGTTGTCAGAATGGTTCTACCTAACAGCAGCAAACCTATGTATTGACAAATTGCACTGATTGCTGTATTTTGGTCCACAATATCAAAATCTCTTTAAAAGCTGCACACGTTTTATTATAGATTTTATAGTAAGATTACTGCCATGATGATGTATGTTATGGACATAAGGAGGAAGTCCATTTGAATGGCTAAGTGGGTTGTAACACGTATTCAGGCTGTAACACAGAGATGGACACTGGATACATAATTTGTTAATAGAAATTATGCAAAAATACTATCACCGTTTGAGATCTGTGAAAACATTATAAATGTGCCCAGCGTACCTGGTTTTAATGATGAATTACTCACAGCGACATGGAATGGAGACAAATGAGTTTTAATATGTGTGTATCTGTCAGAAGATTTTAGTGCATGTGTGTTACATTGGCATAGGATCAAGTCACCTGAGAACTGGAAACCACCTCATTACCTGCAAGCAGCAGAACACGAACACAATGAATGCAAAAAGAGATTTTCCTGATCGTTGATTTCTGCAGAAAGCAGCTACTCCATGTGCCTATCCTAAGCTGACAAACTGGGAAATGTTTGACAAATGTGCTAATTTGGGAAGCTAATTTGAAAACAGTTTGAGTGACGTACCATATAATTAATTTGCCTCGAAATGGTTCTGGATGTGGATATTTTACTTTTATTTTGAGTGAATTCTGCTCAGTTTGAGCAGTTAAACTAGCTTTTCCTGTGCTATTTTTATTGCATAATGCATATACTGTAAAAATACAAGCAGCAAGCATACACTGATGTGCTCACATACACAAATATACAAGTACAAATACATACTCTGTCTCTCCTACCCTTGTTTATTGTGCCTGTCCGTAACTTGTACTTGCTGGAACCGGCAGCAGCTGCCGGCTGACATAAAGCTGCAGTAAGAAGTCTCCTCATTGTGCCTTTATGACCACTGTAAAGATATGCTCAGCTTTGTCTCATCCTATCTTACTCCTCCGCCTGCGGCAGTGTCGAGCAAGCTGGCTGTGACTGACAAAGTCCAAACACCAAAAGTTTTCTGCCAGCTGCAGTGCTCAGAAACAACAGACATAATGACAGAATAAAGGTGGTAAATACACAAACCATAAAGCACAAAAACAAAGTAGTGAACATACACTACAGTATTAAAGAAATAGCCACCTGGACAGCTGATAAAAAACAAACAAAAACAAATATTAAACCCATTCAATGCAATACTGAATAAAAAGCTCACCTATATTTTACATGTACTGTTACAGGGACAGCAGGCTTGAGCAAATGACTCATAAGGACACAGAGAATGAACCATCATTTAATCTGTCTGCGAGTGATACTAGAGGCCAACCTCCCCATCATGCAGAATGATCGCCTTTACAGATTGCTATGCCAACACATCTGGCAGCTTCATACCTAACAGTCAGTCACACAAAATAATAGGCTGCGTTGGCCAACAGTTATGATGCCATTTCCTCAATTACAGGCACACTCGACTGATCGTCTTTGAGTTGTTTGTCATCTAGCTCGGGATGCAGCAGCCCTCCTTGAGCACCCTGCGAGCCCCTCCTGGATAAAACTCATTATCCCAGTCTGCAGCTTTTCAAGAAAGTCATTATCCCATCCATCACCAGTGGACTCTCAGACAACAGGATGAATATGCCCTCTCATCGTTTAATTAGATGGCTTTGCGTAGAGTTTGTGTGAGAGCACAACAGCAACCCACGCCGCTATATCAGCTGTAATTATCTATCTAATATGGCATCTTTAGTTTGACACCTGATACTTCTGTTGGTTATCATCAACTTCCTATTTTGGGTCTGCACAGTTATACCTTCTGACAGCAACACTGGAAGTCCATCCGGTAGTTAGAGAGCTAGATGGTTTTGACTCTGTCATTGTCCTTCTTGCCCCTGTCTCAGTCTATTAATCTTTTTATTGGCTGGACACTAAGTGGATTGAAATGAAGCCTCAACAGAAGTCAAGGAGCACTGTGAAAGTGTACAACGAATCATCCAGCTGGCAACTTTTTTAGATAGTATAATTTATAGGGCTGGGATGATAGAATTATCTCCTAGGGTGGGCACGGTTCGGGTTCCTTTTGCTAGTCACGGTTCGGTTTGTTTAGGAACCGTTCAGTTCATTTGAAATAGGTTATAAGGCTGATTGTGTATTTTTTTCATTCAGTTTATTGTCACACTAGAAATCAAGGCCTATGGAAAGAGGCTGGGACACAGGCGGACAGGAATATGAGGTATCAAACATACGCAGTGTAACTGATGCTGCGGTCGTACGTCAATTTTGGCGAGGGCCGGCCAGATTTTACTGCGCATGTGTTGTACCGCCAAAGATACGACACGTTGATGATGCGCGACCCGGCCGCCTTCCTTCTCAAACTTCTCAGTTGGCAGAAACATTGATGAAGTGTAGAGTACTTCCAATATGATGACCCCAGCAGCATTTAAACAGCCTCTACATGCAGACTCAGAGCAAAAAACACAACTAAAGCAGTTGTGGAGGACGCTGGGTTTCAGCGTATGATCAGGGTACTTGATCTGCACTGTAATATGCCGTCATGCAGACACATGTCATGACATATGTCCCTGTTGTTTAAAAAAGTCTAGTGCTGGCTGCCACTTTTTGTTGATGGCCTGAGCCTATAATTTGTTTTTATTTATTAATTATTTTTAATTAACACAATGGCACTTGTCCCTTATGTTAGCCTAGTCTACTGTTGTTCAGGCAAACACTTGACTTATTTTGGCAAACAAATGAAAAGCTGTTCAAACTGAAATTGAAGTTGGCCTCCTTGCTGTACATAAATGGGGGCGGCAGTAGCTCAGTCTGTAGGGAGTTGGCTTGGGAACCGGAGGGTCACCGGTTGAAGTCCCGACATGGACCAAGAACTGAGTGTGAACTGGTAGCTGGAGAGGTGCCAGTTTACCTCTTGGGCACTGCCGAGGTGCCCCTGAGCAAGGCACCAAACCCCCAACTGCTCGGGGCGCTTGTCAGGAGCAGCCCCCTCACTCTGACATCTCTCCAATTGTTGCATGTATATGGACCTGTTTGTGCATGTGTGTGTATAAGTTAACAGAGTGAAAAAATTGAATTTCCCCTAGCGGGACTAATAAAGGAATATCTTCTTCTTCTTCTTCTTCTTAAATACTGTTAACCGCTGTACTGAACCGAACCCCAAACCGTGACCCCAAACCGTGAACCGAATCTATGGAAAAAAGCACATGCACTTATAGAGACTTTTACTTTGGAAAATATCTAAATCAATACAGTAAAATTACAGATTTTCAGCATGTATGTAGTCAGAGATGCCCTGAAGTCAAATATTTGTCAGTCATTTTCAGGAATAAAGACATTTCCCTCACAAATTGGCTCACGGATGGCTTGACCGCACGTTACGGCAATACAATAATCTCCCCTGTCCATGACAGATGTAGCATGCAGCTTTAGCCATGATGTCTAGCTCTGCTTTTCCTGCAATATGTGAAACCCAAAGTGTTTGCATACTTAACTGTATATGTAGTTTTTACCACACTGGATTTCACATGTGAGAGTGCAGGTCGTATCCACGTGGAACTGGTTACTGCTATGTCATATCTGCTGGTTTCTGTTCGCTATGGCTGGTCAGCTAGTGTTTGTTTTGACTGACGGATACGGAACGGATATGATGTCACGGTACTCAGACTACAACAATAAAAGCGGTAACTTCCTTCTACCTCTGCATTCAAGTGAAGCTAATGGAGTGATTTTGGCATTGTAAAATTCATTTAAAAATTGTAAAAAAAACCAAAACATCATAGTACATAGATTTTTTTCCCCACCCCTAATAATTTAGCCATCTTAGCTCAAGAAAACAGAAACAAGTGGAAAGATTTGATCACAGTTATTTTTGATGTTTCCCCCCAAAAAATAGCAAACACATGAGGTTATGCAGGCAGGGCCCCAACCTGACCTTCGCCAGAGCATTGCTAAGCTTTACTGCTGCCTATGTGTGATGCCGGCTTGCATTACGACACATAATGAACAGTGACTACAAGTCGTTGGGTAGATAGATGGCTTCTGGTTTCTCAGCCCCCCATCACCTCCCACCACTTCACTTTCTCCCTCTTTTATTCTATACCCCCCCCATTCATCGTCCCTCTGCCAAACGGATGTCTAACGACAATGGAGGGCCCTTGGACGAGTTGGAGAATAGATTATTGACTGGGACCAGAGATTTACACTGGAGCCACGGGGCCAGGCGGCCCCAGCAGAGACAAATGGGACATGTAATTGAGTTTGGTCACTCAGTTGTGTTGGAGAAGCTAAGGCCGGTGTTGTACCCGTGGTGGTGCCGAGTGGTTGGTGGTACTTGCAGGGGCTCAGGAAGCGTGGAGGTTTATGAGCCATACAAAGTGGCAGTGGCGGGTCAGACAGAGGGCAGTTGAACACTTGAGTTGTATAGACGTCAAGACAATGTGGCAAAAGATGGAAAGGGGAGGAGAAAATATAGCTTATAGATCTTAACAGATCGTATTAAGAACAGAGGATTCATTCAGGATGGCGACAGGACTGGAACTCTGAAATGTGATGAAATGCACTTCAGTGACTTTAACTATATGAAAAGAATGTTTATGGCATTCCCAAAAACACTGAACAGTATACATTTTGGTCCCCTTTGACTTATTACAATACCATGGGAATTCAAGCAATTCCCACAGTAAAGAAAAGTTTTTGGGGGACTAACTGGTTTCAATAAAAACTGGTGATGAAATGCAGATGGACTAATGGAAGTGGTTGAAAGAGTTTCTTGTTGCTTTCTCTTAAAAACAACTTGAAGATAAATCCAGGAAACCAGTGTAGTTAAAACATGGTTTACTGCCACAAATTTGGCAAAGGAAGAATGTTGCATGGATTTAATCCTTTGATTATTCCTGTCCATCATCTGTGAAAGCGGTATGTGTGTCTGCAACACTTGGAAAAATAATAGTATCAGCACTAACCACAACTAAATGAGTTGGACTGAGACAGCGCCTCTTATCTTCTGTGTTATCCTGTGCAACACTGCCAGATCAGTGAAGATACACTTTGCTTTTACTCTGGTGTGGGGTTCAGTCAGGACTTAGACCGATGGAAGAAATGCACTGTTACCACAGTAACCGGTGTCCTGGCAGCAATATGTATGTACGTGTGTGTGGTGTGTGTGTGTGTGTGTGTGTGTGTGTGTGTGTGTGTGTCATGGAAGGGGTAGAGACTGTCTGGGTATACACTTGGTTGGGTGAAGGGTTGAGGGTGATGCTCAAAGCATAACAATAAGCTCAGTCACCTTGTTCCCCACTAGTCCAACCACATAAGCACATACATGCACTTATGCACAGACCTCAGTCATGATAATGCGTGTTTTTTTAATTCACGGTGAATGATATTTTAGAATTTGACACAGTGAATTAAACATTTTTGTTTAATATATGCAATATCTAACTTGCATGAATGTCAGTGCTGCTGTATATCACATCTACATCAGCAGTGGGGGGATCCTGTTCAGTAAGGGCGGGAAAAAAAATCAATTCACCTATCTACTGTGATTGATTTTTTTTTGTTTTACAATTTTGGAATTGATTTATTCAATGCCAGAATCGATTTATTTGCTTCATTTGAGTCTATCCGGAGGTAGAAGGAAGTTACTGCTTTTATTGTTGTTGTCAGAGTAACGTGACTTCATATCCGTTCCGTATCCGTCAACCAAAACAAACTGCAGTTGGCCGCAGTGAGCCGAATCGAAAAAGCAGGAAATGGTGGAGGGTCGGCGGGGATTTGACCCGCGCCCTTACATTTTAAATCCAAAGTGGTAAACACTGCGCATACAACAAAGTATGGAAACACTCTGGGTTTCACACATTCTCAGGAAAAGCAGGGCGAGACATCATGGCTAAAGCTGCTTGCTAACTCTGTCATGGACAGGTATTGTTATTGTATTGCGGTAACGTGTGGTTATGCCACATTGGTTGAGCTGACCATGGATGGATAAAGAGATGGGGGGATACATGACAAACTAACCTAAACTATTACATTACAGAGCCTACTGCCAGCTTTTGTTTTAGCTTGTGTAGCCAAGGGTTACATTGCTCTTATACTTCATGAAGATAATAAATTAATAATATGGAGGCTCTGTAGTCTTGGCCCTTGTCAATAACAGCGCATCACTGCTTCACAATAAACTCCCCGGACACATACTGTGCACTGGATCACTGCTTACTAGAGGGGACTAAAGTTATTCACAACTCAACTGAATAACTTATGTGTTTACAACTGCTGTTGGCCGCTGAGCTAACGAGCTAACGCGCTGTGCTTGTGTAAACACAGTGATGGTGGATGAGACTGCAGACAGAGCAGATTGAAATGTGCTTTCCTCCATGTTTAACCACTTCATCATGTTTATGCTTGGTAAACAGCTGTAATGATGAGCCATTTTAGCTTTACACTTGCAAAGTTTCACCGCACTTACTTAACTTACTTACTTAACAAGTGTAACATTAGTTGTGGTCAACTCCTCTACTGTGGCCTCTCTGATTGGCTGTTCACTGACTTCGCTGTGTGTTGATGTGTGTGGAGAGCTGTAATAACGGGTTTTGTTAATTAGCCCTAAATATAATGATTTTTCTTATTCATCATGTTTCAGACAGTCTTTTGCGAAGTGTTCATCGTGCATGTTCACATTGCGAGTATCAACTGCCAACTGAGAAGTTTGAAGGAAGGAAGCTGTGTCATAATTTTGGGGGTGCAACTCAGGCATTGTAAAATCTGGTCTACCCTTGCCGAAATTGAGCCAATTGCAACGCACAACCATAGCTTTGGTTATACCCCATACCCCTGTCCGCCCAAGACCCAGCCTCTTTCCATAGGCTTTGGTTTCTAGTGTGACAGTCGGCCTCATAACCTATTTCAGATGAACCAAACAATGAATACACCTCCCTGAACTGTGACTAGCAAACCGAAGGGTTCAGATTTTTACCTGAATCATTCCATCCCTGTTATATATACAGTATATGTCAACAGTCCTTACAATATATATCGAATTGGCACCCAAGTACTGTGATAGTATTGAATCAGGAGATAGGTGTATCGTCCCCGCCCTAATCCGCTGTGGGGGAATCCTGTTCAGCTGTCAAATGTTTTTACCTCTGATTGGCTGAGTATTTGTAGTGTATAATAGGAAGCTTATTGGACGGGTTGTAATGTGTCTCCTTTGGCACTGTTAGCTGTGTCACCTGGTATATGTGTGCGCTAGCATGTGTGTCCTACGGATATGAGTGAAAGGATTATCTGCTGGCCTACTGAGACCATATGAGCACACCGCCCCTCTGCAAACTACTCCTAAATTAAATGCAACACTGCCAAAGTAATGGCATACTATTGATGCTTTTCATAAAAAAAAGCATATCCATATATTCTGTTGTTGTTTTACAGACACTCATTTGTCTTTGCAGTGTAACTATCCTGCAAAAGCAGCATACAGTATTGTAATAATGAATAAAGCCTATTGATATTCAGTAAACTCTGCATTAATGATGTGAGCTGTTTTCACAAATTGTTGCATTAAGCATAATGAGTGATAGTAAGCTGTCTCTAAACAAGCCCATTTGCTCAGGCTCTAATACCAGCCAAAAGGATGAATATTGCAATCCTTTTCTTCTTCTCAGTTTTCCCACAGGACTGTGTTCATACACTAGGCTGGATGGACGCCAGGCTTAGACGTGTGAATACAAGTCACGAGTGTTATTACTCACCTAGATCCTCAATGGCCGCTCTGTCTGCTTGGACAGTTGGCCCGCAGACTGCTGAAGCCTTTATTGAGGCTTTACAGAAGCATCCTAAAATCCCCCAGCTATGCTGGGAGAAAAACACTGCAGGCAGATTTTGGTTACTTGTACCACTAAAGAAACAAAAAATCTAAACAATTTAGGAGAAGACACCATATGCAGCACTCACACTTTAAGAAGAAAGAGCAAACTCATCGCGGCAGATTGCAATCAGTATATGGTGTAAAACCATACAGCTGGAGGACCGGGGGCACCAGCCCAAATCAGCTTGGTCCTATTTCCATACTTAAAGACCAATTGGTCTAGTATTTAGTACTTTTACATTGGATGCATGTAATCATGTGCGCCATACTGGAAGGGATGTTTCCCTCATTGGGTGTTTAACATTTTCTACACATTATACAGATCCCCACAGTTTACCTTTCAATTACCTGTCTGTTGTTCTCCTCCTTTCTCAGTATGAATATCAAAACAGCATCATTGGGAAAACCGCCCACATGTGAAGCTAAATGTAAACAATAAGTTTTATCAACTTCACTGAAGAAGTATGTGAATCTTTGCTAACGACACAAATTTGTTTTGCAGCTTCTTAACAGCTGTTAAATGTAAAAGCTGTTGTCTTCCCTAGCAAATTAGTAACTCTTACTTGCTAAGTTAAACTGGTGTCATACTGGGGTGGAGTACAACAAATTACACTTACTTTGCTCACTGGAACAAATTTGTTTGAGTAATTTTATTACACTTTTACCAGCTGTAAAATCTGTATTTTTACTGTACTATTAAATAGCCTACTCTGTTACAGTGGAAGTTGCATTACACATGAAAGAGTCACAATAACATAAAATATAAAAGACTGGAGCAGAAAGCAGCTGCTAAATGAACAGCTTACAAGGAAGAAGCAGCTATCGTCTTAAGCTGGGGGAACGTCAACTCGACATCAGAGAACTAGCGGCGACGAAGGCCGTTTGTTGCATCGCCTGATGCCTTTGTTTTAGCTGACATATTGCACCTGAACACACCGCAAAGACTACAGCCGACGGCCACTTAGCATGAACGTTCTGCATCTGCATGAGATGAAATAACTCTCCACACAAGCATGTAGTGGTAGTTTGTTTTCGTCATTCAAAAAGGAAACCAGAAGACAGGACTGCAGATATACAAGCCGTTGTTACAATACGTACATGAAACAAACCAGCATTTGGCGACCACTCTCACTGACCGTTTAGCTTCATTCCAGACGACCATGTTGTGAAAATATCTGTGTATTGGAATGATCAGATGAAATGAAGTTGAACAATCTCTTGACTTTACTCGTCGGCTGCTTTCCTCACTTCCATTTCTTTTCTCGTGCATTAATCCATTTAAGATGAACAATCAATCAGAGTGATTTCTGCAGCTGCCGGGCATCGCCGGCGAACATGCTGAATCAGCCGAAAAACTTCAACGCAGACTAGAGCCGACGGTGCAGGACACCTCAAGAAAACTAGGCCAGCAGACGCTCACCGACGGCCCCAAACTCTCCGGCAGCCGACCATCAGCTTTGAGTGTCAGGAGCTTAAAATGAATGAATTAACTACTTTTTACTTTAGTTTAAACCTTGATTAATTCAACAAGCTGCCAACACACCACTGACATATCACCTTGTAAAGTTGAAACAGTTGCCTATATACCCATGTGGCAGCACTGAGTTCTTTGACCTCTGGCTCTTTAGCTGCTAACTTTGTGTGCCATTTGGTGCAGGACTCATAACACAAGGTGAGTTTAGCAGAGCTACTTCTGCTGCTTGAAATGAAGAAATTGGACCACAGAGTCCTCGGAGTCACTCAGCATTTCCACATAATGACTTTCTGTTCTCCTCTGACTCTCTACTCACCAGTGTCAGGTGCACCTGAAGCAACCTGTAACCTGCTGCTAATAACTCTGTTTGCTGTTTTGAGGCTGAATGACTCTGCCAGTGTCAGTAACTGTACAAAATGTTCAATATGTACAGTGCGTATTTAATATTTAATGTGCACAGCGCATGTATACGATGTATAGTGTTTAATTGTTTATTTAATGTCGTATATATGTTTAATGTGTACAGTTACATAGACTTTTGTATGTATTTTTCATACTTATTCAGTACTTGTCAACGTCTTCAATTTCTGTGTGACGTCCTCAGTATTGTGTGCTATGTACTGTTATCTTTTTTTCTTATTCTGTGTGGCACTGTGGTCCCTGTGAAACGTAATTTTGTTACCTTGCATGTAAGTCTCCTGCATATGTGGAAATGACAATGCAAGTCTATATTACATATTACACTTATTAAACACTTTCAGTAATTTTTATGTTTTTTTTTTTTTTTGCTGTTACTTGACTTTTTTATTTTTATTTTTTACAGTACTTCTTCTATGAAGTAAAACCTAATAGTACACTCTCTGTTCCTGGAGCCTTACAATCAGTACTAGGAGTTTTTCATCTGTTTGATCACTGCTGGGCAATCACAAGCTTCGGGTTGTGCATTAGTGAGAGGGATCACTGGGTTTTTTTCAACAAAGGGTCTTTTTAAGTCTGCTGAGTGTGTGTATGTGTGTTGCATATCCATCAATGTACTGCATTTGTAAAGCAGGAATTGTTTTGCATCTGCATGAACATGGCCTCACAGTCAGCTACAGTGTACTGGATTCCTTTCACGTAGGTGAGTATTATCCTTTCCATCTGGGGATTTCTAGTCAGATGTCAGTGATGGTATTATAGCCTTTTTTTCCCTTCGCTCCCCACCTTGCTTGGTAACAGCGCTCCAATAGATACTCTTAGATACTTGGTTTACTCTTCATCTGCTGTTGGTTGACTTTTTAAGACAGGCCAGTCTTGCAAACCCCTGACCGGTCTAGTCCGATTGCAAGTATCTTTTGATGGGGACTGACAGCCATGTGTCATTTTTTGATGGGGGCCTGCCCAGCATCAGATTGATGGTAGCATTAAGGTAGGGCCTGAAAAGAATAAGTGATGCTGAATAGCTATAACGCAGATTTCACAGGGCGTATTTCACAGACCTATAACCTTCCTAACTGGACGTGATGCTAACGAGCAAGTATGCGAACATCAGATTGTTTCAGTTTTTCTCAACGTATATGTCCTAATCTGCGCCGTTCGTCAGCAAACGAGGAAAGCGACCTGTTGCTTGTTAAAAAATTTGCTTGCCTTGCCGCTATTTATGCTTTTGCGCACCTCCAACCTATTTTCACTGATCAAAATCAACACTGATGTACAATATCGCGCTCTTTATGTAATAGAGAATGACATCGCTTGTATTTGGACAATTTTTTGCGCTTCATTTGTTTGGAAGAGGTTTATCAGTTACTGACAGTTTGGCAAGCTAACGACTAAGTTGTTGTTGCTAAGTAACGTTAGCTTGTGATGGTTGGAAGTTCGGCTCGCTAGCTTCCTAAGTTTGCTAAGCAAGGTTAGCTTGGAAGCGTGAGGGTAAAGAACACTGATGTCAGACCTGCTGCTTTCCTATAGTGCGCTCACATTTTAACCAACAGGTGTTGTTGGTGAGCTTTCCAACCATCCGAGTTGCTCCACTGTAGCTGTAGTTTAAAAAACATCTTCATAACAATTCTTCAGTGTTTATTCCCCGTGGTGAGTCAACGGCAGGCGGAATACACTGGCCGAAACCTGGTTTTAGGCTTGGACATAAGGCCAATGATCTATAACTGAATGGAGTGAATAATTTACAGTTCCAGCTTCTTAATTTTGATGCAATGCAATTGGTCTGTACATAAACAGAGACCAGGGAAAGTCATTATGGGATATATTATAATTTAAATACAGCAGTAAAATTGACATTGGCTTGGCCTTTCCTATGCTGCACACTGACACAGTCAAATGTTCTGGCAAAGGGAAGTGAATGGATAAGATTTATTGAATGAGGTGTTAAAGGTTAGCGCTGCCACCTCACTGTGAAAGGGTCACAGGTTCAAATCCAGCTCGAGGCCCATCTGTGTGGAGTTTGCATGTTCTCCCCGTGTTAGCTTGGGTTTCCTCCTTCCAGTTTCCTCCCACAGTCCAAAGATATGCACGTTAAGTTAACTGTTGACTCTAAATTGCCCATAGGTGTGAAAGTGAGCATGAATGGCTGTCTGTCTCTTTGATAGCCTGGTGACCTCTCCAGGCCCAATGTCAGCTGGGATCGACTCAAGGCCCCCACTGACCCCGAATGGGATAAGCGGTTACAGATAATGGACGGATGGATGGGTGAGGTTTAAAATACATCTGTTGGAAACATTGCGGAGACCACAAGTAGCAAGGTATTTTCTAAAAATGAAAAGTGGTGCGTATGTGTATTTTGCAAAAACATCCTGTCATTTCTAATGCCTACCAGTGTCTGAATTTTTCTTATCCATTATCAACCCACCAACTACATTGCTCTAGGTAACATCTTAACAGCTACAATTTTAGTTACAATGCAAACTGCAATAGCTGCTCCATCGAGGGACTCTTTGAGTTATTTATGAGTTGTGATTCAGTGTGAGCAGTGGCTCTCGGGATGCGTATGTTTGCCACACCACCTGCTCATTGGGTCCAATAAGACACCAAGGCCTGATTTATTCATTCATCACCACTTCTCATGCACAAGCCCTTCATTCCCCTCTGCAGCCAATTTACAATGTCCTTTCAACTTGTTAATTTTGATACCCCTTAACAGAGCTGATACTGGATATTAGTAGGAAAAGGACAGGGGATGTGGTAATGGAGTTGCTCCTTGAAATGAACCCGCGTCCTACATGCATACAAAAAAATGCATCGGCCCTGGAAAAAAAGTACAAGAAGTTGCTGAGATTGCAAGTTACCCCCTTTTTTTTTTTCTTTACAGAGGGCGTTTGTTTAATAATATTGACCAGTTTCAGACTCTGCTGAGTTTTAATGAACTGCGAACCAGCACTATTGGAATTCAAGTCAATACTGGGAAATGTGTAATTAAACACGATGAGAGTTTTATTTGTGAATTGAGTTGCGCTGTGCATAGAGATGTAGGAGGGGAATGAGAGGGCAAATAAGCTCAGATGGAGACGTGGCCTAGCTAGATAGATAGCCTCGCAGGCGTTTTCTCACATTGACTTAATGCTTTGGACGAATATTGCTGCACACAAGACTGGTACTGATGAGGCTTCTTGAATGTTAAGGTTGTTTTTTACTCCACTATTGTATTTTATGAATACAGAGTGGTGCTTTTCGTCAGTAGAGTTGCTGAGTATGGGTTACTGCTTAAATGATAATGCCAAATCGTGTCAGCTGGCTGGTTTATGTGCAGTCTGTGAACTTTAATCTCACAGTCTCTATTGGCATTGACCATACTCTGTAATCATGAAATATTTCACAGCCCCCTTCAGTTGACAGCATTTTATCAAGAGTCATCTCAAAAACATCATAAAGAAATGATTTCCTCAGTCTTTTTGGTCTCATAATTCATGACTTTGCATCATCCTCTAAAGCAGTGGTCAGTACCTGCAGGTGAATTAGCTCCAATGGAGAAAAGAAGGTTCTTTATCTTCTTCTCATCTGGTGGTAAATTTCTCATGTCCTTTCATTCTGTTTCTCTGATGATTGCTTTCATAAAATGTAAATATTAATCAGCGTGGACCGTGCAATATTAAAATAAGTACAGTGGCACAGTGATTCCCCTTAAGATGTTCTCTGATGTAAATCAAAAGGACTGAAACCCTGCAGCATTTCACTTTCCAGGATGCAGAGCAAAATGACCTCATCCATTTTTCTACATTATTTTCACTTTGTGCAAAGGCCTGACTGTGGGAGGAGTAACAAATGTGCCCTCCTGTTTCCCTTCCATAGCACAGTCTTTTTTTATCCCCGTACCTAGCAGACGGGACCTCATGTGGCAGAGTTAGAAGAGCCTTTTCCTTAGATCTGTAGTCTGAGAGTTTCACTAGGTGGTTTTATACTGCCTCACCAAGGGGGCTAAGTTGGTTTCAGATATAACTGCTCTTGTTAGGGCCTTATTTACCTTTCTAGTACCTTGCTTGTGCCTGGTTGCTTATTTAATTAATCCTGTATTTCTTCTCCTGTGCTGTGAGCTGATAGGGGCTCCTACAGCATGCCCTCAGGGTACATGTACAACACAAACATGGAGCCAGTCGCATGAAACCAAGTCAGGCATTTTGTGGCGGGAAAGTAATGGCCCCGTCAGCAGTGGATAAAAAATGCACTGTATAGACACGTAAGGGCGGCTTTGATTTATTAAAATCGCGATGGCACAGTTGCATTTCTTAGTGTCAGGGCAAAGCACAAGACTAGGCTCTGATGTAGACCAACTGTTTCCAGTTCTCCTTGGATTTGGGTACTTGGAGTAAGAGGCAACACAGCTGGTGAATTATGCCAATGCAAAACATGTTGCCAGGGCAAAGAAGAGATTAATCGATGTCTTACTTGGCTTGTCCAGGCAGCATGTGCATTAGATTTACACCAATAATGATCACAATCTGGCCTCAGATCCATTAGGGGTTGGGGACTGCTGAAGGGTGAGTAACCACACAGAGTAATGTTGCAATAAAGACATAATAGTTGGGCTGTCAACGTTAACGCAATAATAATGCATTTAATGTTTCGGAGGCCGTATTGGGCTCAGTTTTAAAGATATAGTGAAAACTAGAAACCCTAAGGAATCCATTGGTACTAACCAGGTCATACTAGCGTGTCACAAAGCTTGCACTAAATTTTGGCAAGGAAACCCTGACATGGCCATTTTCAAAAGGGTCCCTTGACCTCTGGCCTCAAGATATGTAAATGAAAATGGGTTCTGTGGGAAACCACAAGACTCCCTTTTACAGACATGCCCACTTTATGATAATCACATGGGGTTTTGGCAAGTCGGCACACTGACACACGGACAGCTGTTGTTTCCTGTTGGGCTTCAGTTTGCCATGTTATGATTTGAGTATATTTTTTATGCTAAATGCAGTAACTGTGAGGGTTTCTGGACAATATTTGTCATTTCTTTGTGTTGTTAATTGATTTCCAATAGTAAATATATACATACAGTTGTATAATGAAAGCGCATTTACCCTCTCCCATGTTGATTATTAAATACTTGTCAAATCTCCCTTTAAGGTACATTTTGAACAAATGTGTGAATTTGCAAGTAATCATGGAAAATTAGCAATTAATTGTGGTTAAATGTGACAGCCCCACACAATATATATGACACTTATGGAGTTCAGAGGGACTATGATTATTTTTATAACACATTACCATTATCCTGGCAACAATATCGAAGAGGTCACAGGCATTAAACACAGAGTTGTACTTACCTTGTGACTATGGTAATTTGATGCTGGTGGGTATTGTTCTGAGAGCATTTAGAGAGCTGTCATTATAAAAGGCATCTAAACCAACAGCACATGGGGATTTCTGCAAGTGCACCATGTGGAAGATGTCTAAAAGTATGTATAATGAGCAAGACATAGTATAACAACATGATCCCAAGCCCTGATCCAACCACACCACCTCCTGTCAAACAATAAGTCATGCCAATATGGAGCCCATCTTCTCCCCAGAGGGCATGACGGCAGCCCACTGAGATCATTGCTCCAAAAGATGTTATAATGATTTTAACAGCTCCCAGCTGAGCAGAGAGGAGTGGGTGACTAGGTGTATAATTCTGGACGCAGTCTGGCACAAGGCCCTCTGTCTGCCTTTGTGTCCGGCTCCCTCGGGTAAACAGAGGAGTGCGTTTTCTGCCCAAATACTCCCAACTCCAAAGAAGGTGACATGGAGCTCGGTGTCTGTTACAATGGCAAGCTGCTCTGCTGTGAGGCCAACTGAGAGCCGATGGCATCTCTCCGGCACATCCCCTTGTATAAATGCTCGATCAACGCATCCATCTGGGAGTCACACTGTCATTACTTGATGCTGTTCTGGGGTGTTTTGCTTTATCAACAGTAGTACTTAATGCTTACTTTGGTGTTTGCCTGCACAGGGCACTGATACGCTTGCTGCATCAGTTACAGTACAATATAAAAGATGATGTTTTCAGACAAAGAATCAAGGTCAAGAGTGGCGGGACTTCCCTCGCTCTTCACCACTTTTTGACTCCTGTCAGTGAGTCAATTTCTAAATTTAGACAGTGCCTTTGGGCCTCAGTGGTTTCCATGTTTATTCCCAGATTAGCTCAGTCACAGAATACACAATCTGTCACCACTCACAGGTGTCTGTGTGTGCACGCATGTTTGAATTCTTGTATTTATATAGTTCAGAGGGATTTATCTTCATAAGGAGAGAAAGATGTGGCACATCCTTCATTGTCAGGATTGTGGAGTCCAGCAGGACATTATGGCAGAGCCTCTCTCTACTCAAAGGGGTTTAGAGTTTGATCAGGGTAATATTAGAATTAGCATAAAGGTCTCTGCATGGTACCCGAGCCAAACAGTACACCATCTCCACAGCAGCTGCACTGTGCACACTGTCTGCAACAATTACTGTGTACAAACTCAGACAAGTCACAGTCCCGTCCCCGCAAGAGTCGCCATTGCTTTCCAACCCTTTAGTTGGTATTGTGGACAAATCTAAAGCAAGCTCAGTGGAAGGCCACTATTGAAGTCTACAAAAGCAAGGTTACATTTGATGTCTCTGCTAAAACTTTCACAGTAGTTTGCAATTGTATACCACGTTTGTTGTAGTTTTCCTCTACTTTCCTCCTTGTTCTTCTTGTCCTTAAAGTCCAGGAAATAGTAAGGTCAGATATGTCTCTAAACTGTAATGTTTCTAAACAGTATACATGTTAGAAAATAATTGCTGAAAACGTGTGAAAAGACCGAACTATGTAGTGTGAATTTTTTTTTCATCATGGCTCAATGAAACACTGGAGCCATCCTTAGCTTAACCCTCCCTTAACACTATCTAGAATCTACAGTCCATAGCATCATTGGTTTTCCCGCTCAGTCACGATGAACAACACATACTTACCAGTAGGTGTGTAGTGATCATCCGGCATACCGTGACAAATCCCTGAGGGCTGCTGCATTGATGAGCCGGTGGGCCATCCAAAAAAAACATTTTAACCGCCCGTCCTGTAGGGATGTGAAAGTCTGAAAGATGTTTTGTTTTGAAAAATACCCATATACATCCATCTGTGCCATTAAGCCCACAAGCTAGCAAAAATGAGTTAAAAATAAACGTCTTTGGAGAGCTTCTTTGGAAAGGAGAAAAGGCCAAATGAGGAGACAGAAGAAGAAGAGCCTACAATGTCCAAGAAATGGAAGGCTGCATTTAAAAGGCAATATCGGGACTCCTACTTAAAATACAGGTTTATCGCGAGAGGTGATTCTCACATGCCAAGCTCGCTCTGCATAATATGTTGCGAGAGGCTAGCAAATGAAGCAATGAAGCCTTCAAAAATGCTTTGGCAGATGGGGACCTTAGAAGTCCTTAAAAGTATGTTTCAGACAACTCTGCCCAAGTTCTGGATTAAAATCAAGGCAGAATACCTTGAGATTGCCAAAAAAACACTGAAAACCCTACTTCAATTTCCAACATCCAGTCTTTGTGAAGCGGGGTTTTCTGCAATGACAGCAACCAAAACAACATTACAGTGTAGACTGGACTAAGGAACACACTTTGGGTGTCATTGTCTCCCATTACCTCCAGATTGGACCTGCTTGTTGCAGAGAAACTGACTCAGGGTTCCCACTAATTCAGCATAATAGCGAGGTCTGTTTTTTATGTTTGTTTTTATGCCATAGTAGGTAGTTTCACTTTATTTATCCCCCACACCTTGAAGTGAAATGTTGTCATACGCGAAACCGGTCCATGGTGCAAAAAAAGTTGGGGGACCGCATTAAACCAGTCTCCACCAAGCGGTTTATACCAGGTTCATGTGCCAAACGCAGGTACATAATTATGAAGGTTTATGAGTACACGCACAAGTTCAGGGCAAAAGCTGGAGTGTGCGTTTTAGGTCTAAGTTAAGGCAAGACTTCACGTTGCACTACAGTTAGGTTTTTAACAGTCTTAGGGAATCAATTAGGTCCTCACCAGTAGAGGAATCAAACTGTGTGCGCTATTGTGTTTTTATACATGTCTTTGGGAATCCTGTAGGGAAGAAAATAATACCAGGATCACTTTTTGATGCTGCTATGAATCCAGATAAAATCTTCCCAAAATCCAAAGCTTTCTCCCCCTCTCTCTGTCTCTCTCTCCCTGAGCACTCAATGGATGTGGTTTGTAATCTGTCTCGGGGGAAACCGCAGGAGTTTGCTCAAACCCCATCTGTTTAGCTAGCGAGTAAACCTGATGAATGAGATTCTCTGGTGTCTCACGCTCACTGAGCTAAGCAGAGGAAAGAACAGAAGGAGAGTTGTAGGGTGAGCTAGAGTGCATGTGTGAGTGAGAGCGCCTCTATTAGTCTGTATTACTGTAAAGGTTTCCACCCACGTTTCTCATCCCACATCAGACTTAATGTCTGTTTAAGATTGTGCTGTAAACAAGGTAACACAGTACAAACAATGGCTGTCTTCAGTTTTTATGAAATATGTGTTCATCTATTACTTTTGGTAAGGCACCTCAGTTAGTTCTTCCTCTGATTATTGATTGAAATAATGAACAACTAAGCTCATCATTCCTCTCATGTTAAGAATCTGCCAGAATGAACGAAATGCTTAAAACTAGTCAGTTTGTAGTGAAGTGATTTCTGTGTAACTGCAGTTTCTTCAGACAAGTCAACATTCAACAAGATGGATGCTTTTTATTTGCCTCTCATCTCCCCTTTGCCAGCAGTCTCTGATTCCCTCAGACTGTTGGCTTTGATAGAAAGACTTTAGTTAAACATCAACACAAGGCATCATGGGAGCTTATACCGTAATTCTCAGCTCTTGAGAGGAATTACCCTCAATGTTGCAGTGATTTTGCTGTCCCGCATTAGGTATTATCCACCGAGGCTCTTATTTTATATTGCAATATTGGCCTTGTATCTCCCAAATGCCAAATTTTCTAAAACCAATAAAACAGCCGTGTCTTTAGCAAAAAAGTTCATTAACTCATAAGCCCAGGATTCAAAAAAAATTCTCAGCCCATCTTTGTTTATATGATCAGTCTATACTGACAAAAAATTAGCAGTTTAGAAAGACGTAAGATCCTCTAATTACATCGATGTCTTGGCCTGCTTGGAAATATTGAACAGCTAAATTATGCATTACTTCTTTGGTGCCACCCTTAGGCATTAGATTAGTTGGTGTTTTGAATAATCAACATTACAGTACATTTAACTTTCAAAATATCTAAGAGGAAATGGTAGCTTTGACAAAATAAAGGAGGGCATTGTCAACATTATGTTGCATTAATTCAAATCTCTTTGGTCTTTCAAACATTGTGGTTGAGGAGAACTGATCGAGACAGTTTGCTAATCTATATTAAATTTGAAATATCGTCATGTTACTATTGGAGCTGTCAAAAGTGATAATGCGTTAATGCAAATTTGTTTTAACACCACAAATTTCTTGAATGCTTAAACACTTGGGCCAGACCAGCCGCATGAGGAGCGCGTGGTGGCTGCGTTACCTTACGGCTGCGTCATTCACGCATCCCTTGTTCACACCGGCTGCATGTGCTGTTGCTGCTCTTTCTATATAGAGTTTACATTTCATAATGGCCATTTCAGTTCATTATACATGTCATTTATATAAATTTTAGTCAGAGAAAGGTCAAGAAATGTTTGGTAATTTGTAAAAAATAGTAATAATCCACGATTAAAATCCTGTACTATATTTGTTCATGGAGCCCTGCAAGTTACTGCATGTTCTACAACACTGTCCTGCACATATTTTACAATAAAAGCCTTGTGTTAACAAATGAAGGAATTCTGTCCTCAGAAGTGTTTATTTAAAGATTAATCTTTTACTTTTTTTTCATGTCCGTGACATTTTCTACAGATATACAGTAGACATCGAAAGTGTAGTGATGTTGCTGACATGCTGTCAGTATACAGTCAGAGGATCACCTTCAGTGTCTGCTGCTGCTGTGAACCGGGCGCAGCTTGCGTCAAAAATATGCGAGACCTTGAATCTCTAGAAGAGACGCATCTTACACGCAGCCGAGCCGCATGTGAGACGCGTCGGGTTGCTCTAACCTGTTAACATGGACGCCGAAATAAAAACCAACAGGTGAAGCAGCCACCACGCGCTCATCACTGGCCCAGGCTTCACACAGTCGATTTTTCGAGGTTGCAGTGGACTCAGTGGACTAAGCTAGAGTAAAGATACTGGCATCATATGAAGCGAGAAAACCTCAGGAATCCGTTGGTCATACTAACTTTTTGCGAAGGAGGTTAAATAACGCTACAAACTGGCGAGGAAAAACTGGGAATGAATGAAATGCGCTAAATGCAGTACCTGTGAGGGTTCCTGGATGATATTTGTCATTGCTTTTTGTTATTAATTGATTTCCAATAATAAATATATACATTTGCATAAAGTAGCATATTTGCCCGCTCCCATGTTAAGAGTATTAACTGCTTGACGAATCTTTGAACAGATAAAAAAAATGTGTGATAGATTCGCAATGAATCACTGTTAATCATGGACAATTGATTGACAGCCCTGGTTACCATGGAAACAACCAAAAAGTAAGTCCATAGAGACCCAAGTGTTAGTAGTTCAGCATTTTAACAATCAGAGAGTCTGTTCTGTACTGCTTAACTAACTCAAGGAAGACACTGTGGTAAACACAGTTATCTGGTGCTATCAAACGCAGAAAATAACAGTTTCATTACAACAGAACGCAGCGTCTTACGTTTTCCACTGACTGCAATCTTGCTTCATGCGTAAATTGTGGGACTATTGTGCCACAAACTCTCCAATAGAAGGCATTCGTTCAGCATCTTGGAATACTGGAGCAGGTGATGCTACAGATGGTGGAGTAAGGGGTAGGGCTGATGGGGGTTTTGGAGTGGGTTTGGGAAGCCGGTAACACACTGGTTTCCTCCAAGGCCCACCAGGCTCTGGCTGCAACACGCAACACTGCCTGTGACCCAGATCCCCGGAGACAAGCATGGAGAGACGAATGCCATCGTGGGCTCCGTGTTGTGAGCTGGCGAGGGAGCTTTGTGTGCATGAGTATAGAGGTGTGTGTGTGTGTGTGTGTGTGTGTGTGAGGAAGTGTGTTAAGGCAATGATATTAATAGCACAATACTCTGTGACAAGCCATTTTACTCTTACCATATATGCACACACACACCAATAGCGTCCTCATCTGCAGACAAGGTACCCACTCTGTCCATAGATAGAGAGACATCACACACACACACACACACACACACACACACACACACACACACAGTCTTCATGACTTTTTGTATTTATTTTTCACCTGTGTTTCCTCTTCAACCTTCACAGTTCTCAAAGCCTATATTGCTTCTGCTCCATTGTCTAGGTCAAAGTGATTTGTCAAGATTTGTGTGGACATGCACTCTTTTCCTCTGTGGATGTGTTGTCTAGACAGTGCGTTCTACTGCGTTCTGTGTTCGTACAGCTTTTATTTTTACAGGCAATCTCTCAGTTTATGAAAGCGGCAGATACTGTATACCCTGGAGGGAACTCGGAGAGCTATGCAGACCACACACTGTAAAAAATAAGCACTTATTACACTTTTACAACGGAAATCAACTAGTGACTCATCATGTATTTGTGCAGTTAACAACTTGGTTGTATGATGTCTCTTTTGTCAGCATTGTAAAACAGAATATGCACAAAGTAAATCTTAAAATGTAGTTAACTTCAAAAAAAAACTTTATCATATATATCATATATCATTCATAAGTCATTATAGTTCATTTACAGTGTTGTTTCTGTGAATAAATGAAAGATCCAAAACCACTTCCAAATGCATTGTAGTGTATTGTTGGTGGTGTATTTTAGTTTCCCTAATGAATTTGTGCTGGTTGTACCTTTTTGGTAACCACACCACTAATGCTAAATTAATGTAATGTCTCCATTATGCCATCATTAATAACACATCACACATCAGTGTTAAAGACGGAGCTATTCATCACATTAGTGGAAAACACGTAAAAGTCATGAAAAGCTAATGCTTTTTTAATGATGATTACGGCCATGTTGACAACAGAATAACGACATATAGAAGTTCACTGTGATTCGTCCATTTTCAGTCCATCCATAAATATTCGAAAACCATGAACGTCTTTGATACCTCAGTAATCATGATGATAGTGATTTAGTTCTTGCATTAATTAATGTATTACACTTACATTCTTGCATTTATGAGATATTATTTCCTGTTTTGTCTCAAACTGGCTCTAATATTGCATCATAAATTAATGCTTTTTCCATGTATGGATTTATGACGGTTAATATTTGCTGTAAAGTGTCCATGTTTCATCCAAGCTACTAGCTATTAAATCATCCAAGCTATTAAAACTAGACTGATAACCGACCCTCGTTAACTGATTGTTAACCGTTAACTGACAAGATTTGTTCTTCGCATGCAGTGGTGCCCCAGCTGCTGACAACCCCACTCCACCCATCCAGGTCCGTTATACTCGCAGTGTGTAGTGTCACAGACATGCAGCTACTCTTCCAGTAACTCTCCACCACAGACTTACTTTAGTTTGGCAGCTTTTCAGTTGTGTGTCTGCCCAGTGTAGCGATAGCGGGCGTCCGACAAACTGTGTCTGTGCCACGTAAGCAACTCTAATCTTGCCGGTGGCTTTGTGCTCGTCATTGTCACACATACATGGTCTGTCAGCACGGTGTAACTTTATCGAGCTTCTGACAGACCGTGCGGTGAGTGTGGGGTTGTCTGCGGCACTGTAGCTGTGATTGTAGGTGTAGCAGTGTGTGTACACTTTATTTGTTGGTGAATAAATGCTACGAGGTTACATCTCTTCTGCTCAAGTGAGTTATAGATCAGAGCCAACTTCCTTTATCTGCTGGCTCAGACTCTCGGAAGGAGGACTGTTATGGTGGACCAGCTTTTCTCCTGTAAGAAACAAGCCTCTCCTCTGACTTTTGATCAGCTTTTTAATTAATAATTTATATTTCTTTTAACCGATAACTGATTAACCAGTTAAAATTCTTCATGTCGGTTAATGGCTAAATGGTTAATTATTTACATGCCTAGTTGGTAATGTTGAGAAATTAGATAAGCTAGATTTTTAAAACTATCCAACCAAAAAAACCCAGCCCAGTGTTGCCAAGGCTTTTCCAATGAACGTAGCTAGCAGCACTAGCTCGAAAACTCCCTAAATCTAGCAAGCAAGTCGCCAAGTTGGCAACACTGACAGTCCTTCCGGCCTCCCTCCAAAGCCATTTCCCCAAAATTATCATAATGAACGTAAACTAAAAAAAATGGCTATTGTTAGTACTCAGCTGTTAAGCTAGAAGCTTGTGTAAAACTCTGCACAGGCAGCCTGTCCAATCATATTATTAGGGTTGAATGAAATGACTGGACAGGCTTATTGCAGTCCTGCAAAAAATATCAGAGCATTTTACTTATTGATTGCTGTCTGGATGTAATGAAAATTTCAACAAACATAACAAAAAAAAATGTTTTTTAAGAAAATTACCAAGCCCAGCTTTAATTGAAGCGGCTGATGCTTCGTTTGATTGAGGACATTCAGTCCTCTACACACCCCTACTGTCCACTCTTTTAAATTGGGCCTGGTTTTAAAATAAATGTTGCATATTTCCCTAAGAAGTGCAAGAAAATGTTTGAAAGTCCTAGGAGAGGAGATGGTTCCTCAATAAGATCCTAAAGCTGAGTCCAAGACTCATAGCAGGCAAGGGAAGCCCTTTGCTTTAATTCTGCTACTAGTGATTGAGACTGGACACCCCGCGGGGACTGGATCCCTGCTTAACACAACTGTGTTTCTCTGTCTAAGTCTTTCTGCTTATTGATTGGTTCTGTGAAACTCTGATGACTCCAAGCTGCCGCGGGTCTTATCTGATCCGATCTGATCTGATGCCTCTGTCTCTTTATTCATCTCTCCCATCTACTGTCTGCTGGGGCTCAGTGATGTGTGATTGTAAGCATGCACATAGGAGAGTTTGATACCCAGCTGCAAAGGAATCAATAACCGTCCCTGCGTGACAGCACGCAACAATAGAGGTTAAGTGAATTAACACAGCTCTTTTGTCTCTGCAGCTCACACGTGTATGGGAATCTTCTCATACAGTAGATAAATCCATCCCCGGCTTTATCTGTGTTTATTCAACAATTCTTGCACTCAGCTACACCTTTAAATCTTATCAACGCTTTTAGTGACTGCTATAACACGATTCTTCATCATTCTTCACCTACATCAATGAAGGCAGTGATTTTCTAGGTTTCATTCAGTAACAATTGTTTTGGCAATGAGTGGATTGTAATGTTGGTGATATAATGTTATTGCCAGAGTGTAGCACCTTAAAGTGATACAGCATCCAAAATCTGCTGTTTAAATATGAACCACCAGCTATAGACCTGAAAGGCTGTTAAAAGTTGGTATTTTCTCTGTCATGCTGAATGGAGTATAGCAAACTTTTTTACTGATACTTAGAGCTGTAACTGAAGCTGATTAGTTTTTTATATGACTCTTATTTGGCTGTTCAATACAAATATTTGGCTGTTGTTCTTTTTTTTTCTTTATAGAAACTATCTGTCAATCAGAAAATCCACTGGCCTGAGTTTCGGTGATGATATCGAACATTCGCAAGGCCTGGGGTGAAGGTGACTTGCTGCTCTGGCCATGAGCTTTACAGTAACCCTGGCCTGCACCCCCTCCCTGTGGGGAGGGATGGGGCTCCCAGTGCAGCGGTCAACTAGGGTGGACTGTCTTCAATGTGAGGGGTCTGCGGCAACATCGGCAATCCACCCAACTCCTGTTAAAACACAGATCCCGTCTCGGTTTACATCAGGGCTGGGCAGTTATTGTTCCACATGAGAAACCCAGATTGTTGCTGGGGGCCAAACAAATACTGTCAGGCGTATAGAAAACATATTGGGCACTTATTTTTCAGCATTTATTATACTGAAAATCACTCCAAACTCCATATTATTAAGAAAATATCATTATATGCAGGAGTCTTTGAATCGTACAGGACTGACTGTTTTGGGTAGTAGTTTCCATGAACAAAACTTAACATTTAACTTAACGTTAACACCTACATTTAACTTAACATTAACACCTACATTTAACATGTAACTTAACATTAACACTTACATTTCCTTCTTTGGTTGCTGCAGCTTTGTAAAAAGTCCTTGCAGGTTTAGTATCTTAGCAAGCAGCCCCTCAGCTGTCCTCTCCTTCCCTCTCCAGACAGGTTTCTGTATTTTTCTGCATGTTTTGTCCCAAAGTGGTGGCTCAAGTTGTATTCTTTGAATACAGCCACATGTTTGTTGCAAAGTAAGCACACAGCTTTACCACCTGTCCATTTATATCAGTGTCAGGTGTGACAGGAAAAAGCACACTAACAATACACGAGCATTTCAAAACAAAAGTTGTTTAATGCCCAGGTGGTTTACATGCTTGGGTGTGACTTGCTGTGTCGTCACAATTCATATCTATACAACCAATGTGTTAATGATTAGTTTGTTTGCAAGAGCACAAAATTACTCACAAAAACAAAAAGTTCTTATGAATTTCAAGTCGACTTTTGGGGGCAGTCCCACTGATACCATTTACCTGTTGTCACTTTCTGTATGGGGTGAGTGTTTCTTAATCACAAAATGATTTTGACAGACCTTTCAGCATATTGTAAAAAAAAAAAAAAAAAAAAAGACTTCTGCACCTCTTCGTGGCTGTGACAGCAGACTTTCACCAATCACAGGTCATTTCAGAGAGCGAGCGTTATTGGCTGTGCTCTAGCTGGTGGGCGGTGCTTGGTATTTCCTCAAGAGATCTCAACATGGCTGCCGGGTCACAAACTTTCTCATTTTACAGCTAAGCAGTACATTACAAGATGTTTCTGAAAACATTTCAGGTGAGAAATGTTTATTACAGTAACTGAATATTGATTCATATTTGATCAGCGCCCCTAGTTTCACTGGACGCTGGACAGCAGACTCCAGATCAGCTCTGACTGTGAAATCCTGCAGATGCCATTAGGATCACCAGAGGCACAGATTATCTGTCTCACACACTCCTGTCAGGATATAATGACCATTTTATAAAAATAAATATTTTCAATCATATTTGCTCCATTTCTACCAACTGCAGCTTTCAAACAACCTATATGATTTTGAATGCAGTTCAATATTTAAAATCTGGTAAAAACTGGTGCAAATTGAATAGGATTGAAAAGTTGTCAATTCACTATTTGCTTTTATAGATTTTCTTATTTTAACTTTTCTTCCACTGCAGTCCCAGAATGTCTTTGTGCAAGCAAATCCCGGGAGTCCCTTACATCCGACATGATGCTTTATGACGACTGTTGAACCATAAAGAAGATCTAGTCCGCTGCAGAAGCTCTAGAGAGCGTTGACTGCTTTTTTTTATTTGCAGTTGTGCTTTCTAAGCAGGTGCTTGCTGACATGATCTACAATAGCAATATTAAGAGTTAGACAAATGGGAACTGATTGGATTTTCTATCTGTCTCATGGGGTTTTAAGCAGCCATTCACAAACTGTTGAAAAAAATATGCTAATTTTTTACAAATAACATAGCTGCAGTTGTCACTGAACACGCACTGACAGCCACACAAACTGAAACCACCGGCTTGTGTCTTTTTAGTTGTTCACCAGGATGTTTAACCTTTGCTGTTCTCCCTGGAGTCGTGACTTAACTGCTGCTGCTCTGTGACTGATGCAGCTTTAGGGGTTTCACTTCTAAATGCCGCACCTTTCCCCAGACACAATGGATCGCTAACCTTTCTGCCGGAGTTACTCTTTATAATGATTGTGGATTATTGATATCCATTAGGGAGAACTGCTAATGAATAACTGTGTCTGTTTGCTTCATACGGGAGAGGCGGAACGGTGGCGGTTGTGGGCGGTGTTTAAAGAGAGATCTAAACCTCAGTCCTCTACACCGCCTCCCATTTTATACTGTACCCTTCATGGCTGACAATTCTGTCCTCTCAAGTTAGTGGCAGCTCAGTGATAAAGGACAAATTCAATGAAAATGTACACGTTGATTAATATCTCTGTCACTTTCTTTTGTTAACTTTTCTACAACTTGGTTGTAAGTTGAGTTGGTCTGTTTGATAGAGATGGAGGATGGAAGATGGAATGTACTGCTAATACCGCAATGGAACAGTACTCTCAAAAGTCCTGCAGAAATCCTTCGATTTTTATACCACTTCTATACTAAAGTCTTTGTGTAACAGATGTGACCTCCTGAAACACATAGCAGCCTAGATATTAAAATGAAGCATCGCACTCACACGAACAGACTTTCATACACACTTACAAACACGCTCAGATAAAATACACCCCTCCAGTCCCACAAAAAGGCAAAAACATGCAATAAAAACACCCTTCTTGCTTTAGTCTTGTCATTTTCACACCATTTGTTCTGTATGGACTGCAAAGTAAATTCATCCACGGAAATGTGCTACGCGTAGCGTAGCGTTGTTGGTGGCTTCATGCTCGCCATTTTCACACATATGGTTTGTCAGCATGATGTAGCGTTAGCAAGCGTCAGATAGACCATGTGTGTGTGGCGGCGGTGAGTGTGGGGCTGTCGTTGGCATTGTAGCTGCAGTGTGTGTACAGTTTGTCGGTGAATAAATGCAACAACTCCTCCAAGCCAAATTACTGTATCTTGCAACACCGGCTCACACTCACTTAAGGTGGACTGTTAAGGTGGACCAGCTATTCTCCTATGAGTGACAAGCCGCTAATCAGTTTTGCTTAGCTTTTAATTTATTTGTTAATATTTCTTTTAACTGATTAAGTAGCATTGATTAGTAAAGAATCTTAGTGTCAGTTAAATGGTTAATTATTAACATCTCTAATGTGTGTGCATCTTGTTGTTGCAGGTGTGATCATCTGCCCTCATAATTCCTTGTATGTGTGTATCTGTGTGGGTGTGTATGAAAACAGTCTGAAAAGACAAGGTCATTGCATCTGCAGCCCTATCTTGGGGTTGTTTAGCAAAGCTCACAGGGAGAGTTGGATGTAATCCTTCGTAATGATAGAGTCCTGCGGGACTGAGGGGCCACAGTCGGTAGACTTGTGACAAACCGTACTCCACCTCACCCTCCAGCCCTGCAGCCCATCCGTTTCCCCCAAGAGCACGGCCTGATCGTCGCCTGCTCGCCGGCTGTCTGAGCTGTACAGCTGGGTAATTCACGTCCACCTGTTCTGCTTTGTGTGCGGCAAGCTGACCTTGCCAAAACATACCCGTGAGCTTGGCACCGATGTGCAGAGTTCTTACTATACTGTAAACATCAAACAAGCACTCGACAGAGCAGCGCCGAGTGAACCTCGCCATGACCAGGGTAAAATAAAACCTTTAGCGTAGATTTTAAAGGTCCTTGTGTTTACTTGGTTTGCCAACAGAAAATATCTCATCTCTATTAGAAAAAAAAAAAATATGTTGTCTCCCTTAGCAACTTGTGTTGTGATGTCCTTGAATAAGGCAACAAACCACTGACTGCTCTAGTGGAGCTACAAAGTGGCCACCAGTGCAAACATGGTTGGATTGGACCGTTCCCTCTGGCCAGAGGACTGTGGTTGCAATGAACAGCTACCAGGTGTGAATGTATTACTGCATGAAGGCGTAGTACAGCCAGCCTTTGTATCGTCTCATGAGGTGAGATGTGTACACAGACAATATGTCAACACATTTGTTTTGGAGACTTAAGCTTGGCAAAAAAATGTGTAAACTAATCCCACACCTTGTGAAGGCACAGTGGTTTGAAGCACAGTGACACTCCATTAAAATGGACACCATGCTGTAACTAGACGTTATAAAGATTTCAATCCCAAAAAAATTGAGAAAATCATACAGTACAATCATTTTTATGGAGAATATATGTGTAAGATTAACCAGTTGTGCTTGACTGGCCACAGCTGTATGTTACTCAGAGGAGTAAAAGGTTTCTAAACAATACTGTCACTGTCACTTTGGATATTCAACGAATAGTTAACACAAAGAGTCCAATATTTAGATAAGAAAAATAATAAATTAAATGTAGGTGCAGTTAATGACTGACATGTCGGTATATTCTTTTAGTTTGACTTGAAATGTTGCCCAACTAAATGGGACTCAGGGATGTTTTCTCACAACATGCAGTCTTATCGATCTGTTTGAGCCCGCTGTATGGATTAAGCAATGGACACAATAGAACTGTCATCATTTTGGACAATATATCTTCTGTTGGCTGTCTGGCATCTTTCAGGGAACAATTGCACACCACTTATGTTTAACTTGATTCTTATGAACTGCTTTTGCTGCAGAACAATATGTCATTTACAATAGCACCTTGATTTTTGCTTCACTTAGACTAATATACGGTGGCCTCCATTGTCATTAAGGTCCTATGAGCATGCTTCCCATTTATGAGGGAGGTGGGTTTCATTAATATATTCATGTTGATATAAATACGTCTAAATCTTTTTGGTTTTAAAGTTTTTACTGTGGGCAGACGCAGTTTTGTATAATCCCAGACTCACCAACATTTTATGAGTCAATTTGGACTAATCAAGAACATCTCCAACTCAGCAGACAGACGAAAGCTGCCGAAGGCATGGACGCCAAAGGGTTCGATGTCTTTGCTCAAGAAATCAAATGTGTTTTGAGGAAAGTTAATGATATCATCTCTTTGCCATGGTGTGGTCATATTGAAGAAACCCGGCCAGTCGATTTCTCCCGAAGACATGACAGCTGCTGCATGGATTTGTCAATATGACAACTGTGACTCTCTCCCCATAGGAAATAAGTAGACTTATTGAATGAAGAGAATGAGCCAAATGCACTGAAAGGAACTTAAACTGTGAAGATGCAAAATTCAAGTCTGATTTAAAATAACAGGTGACTAAAGATATAATGTTTCTATCAGGTGGTCTAATTTAGAGGAACTATTATCCACTTGAGTTGAATACTTCACTACTTTTTGTTGACAGTGTGTCAGTTAACATTTTAAGCATATTAACATTATTATACTGCATTATAGTACCAGGTTTGCCCCAGTTTTTCATAGCTTTGGCATTAGAGGATGTTAAGAGAAAGCAAAGGCATTCACCAAAACTAGGGTGTTTATTACATCTCATTTGGTGTTGTAAAAACGCATCCAAAGTAATCTGAAAGTTGTTGATAATGATGATGTACAGATGGATACGGTCCCGTTTGTTGCATTTGCCACATTCAAGCTAGTAACCGGTGGTGTTGAAGAAGGTGTCGATGTTGATAGATCGGCTGACAGAGCTGGGCTTGTATTAATACCACAGCTCCAGATCAAGTGCCTCTGGGCTTAAAATCCAATCTATGTGGCTGAATGTGGCTTCTCCAGAAAGCTCAGAGCGAGTAAAGACAACAAATCGCTCACTTTACTTTGGCAACTTTAAACTCTCACTCCTCAGAGGCATCTTTGGCACACTGAGAAAACAACTCCTGAGAGATTTCCAAAATACCTTTTGTCAGGTCTTTGTTTTTTTTTTGTTTTTTTTTTTTGCCTTGTGAAGGCCTTATTGTTATTCTTGTCATCTCTTCGGGGCTGTCACATTTTGCCATATCAGCTGTTCAGGAAGACAATGCTTCTGATGGCGGTGACTCTGGAAGAGGCTCTCTTTTCCGATGCGTCTTGCCCGTTTGTTTTCAGGGAACCCCGACTGTGGAGAGCCTCCTGGATCGCTAATGAAGACGCAAACCCTAATGCTAATTCAAAGTTAAAGATGCCCTTGAATAATGAATGAATTAGCACTAGTGACCTGATTTTTGATTCTGATGTGAGCAAACTGTATCTCTATGTTTGAAAACCCAGTAGGATGCAGGGTAGATATTCACTCGAGGACTGGACATTTTTTTATTATCACATTCAGCACAAATGAGGTTTTTCTAGTCTTTGTTTTTGAAGTTAAAACCACTTCATCTCTCCTTTGACTTATTGGTATATCGATATTCATTTGTTCTTGTATGTCTTGATCAAAGCGTTTGCGTGCCTACATTCTTTCCACCGGGATGCGTTTATTTTTAGACACAAAGCATCACACTAATTTGATCAAAGCAGCAATATAGTGGGATCGCAGGATATTCACAGCTTCTAATGGGAGATACGACCTCTGGTGTGTACTCTTCAGAGTGATGAGGCGGATTTCAAGGCTCATGTCTTTCCTTCAGTAGCTTCTCGTTGCTTTTTTTTATGCTAAGATCACAAAATGGATAAATAGGAGCAAATAGCAGCAGTCTGAAGCATGTTGACACACTCAGCTCAACCAGTGCTGTTTTTCATGAATACAAGTGCAAGCAGAAATAAAAGAGCAATGCAGCAGTAATATGTGGCTCATTCAAGTTATTTTTACTCTGAAAAAGAGGGTTAATAAAAAGAAATGCTTCAACTGAAGTTATGAGACACATTACGTGAGAATCACGCCGATTTTCAGCCCGATTCCCCCGTTCCAACAATGGTCAGCAAACATGAACATAATCTCTCCAGATATTGCTGTGACTTCCCCAGTCGTCTTAGAAATCCATCCAGGCCGCAACGATTTCAAATTGTAAATATTAAACATATTCAGTCTTTACGATTAGATATCCTGTTGTGTGTGGGGAACCCCGAGGACAGCCGATGACACAATCACACGATAAAAAACGATAGCCAGTTGAGAACCAAGCTCATTGAAGGGGAAGGACAGCCACCACTGTCATGGCGGCCGCGGCGAAAGCATGAGCTAATGCAAAATGTGAAGCGTAAAGTAGCAGTAGGACATACCTCAGAATTGGAGGACTTTTCAATTTGTGGCAACGACATGAGTGTTTTATTTACCATGTCTCCAGGACTTCATCCATCCATCCTTTGTCAATTTTCAGTACAAAGTGCAAAAGTTAACACAGCTAATTCCTCCTGCCGGGCGTCCGCCATGTTTCTTTACACTTAAGTCCGGTTTGATTGTGAAAGATTTTGTGAGATTTCTGTTTTTTTTAGTCAGGACTCCAGTTGTTTATGAATGGAATCTGTTAGCGTGTGGTGTGCTTAACATTACTGTTGAATTTAACATAACGCATGTGTGATGTCTGACATTTTCAAAATCTGTGAGCTTATTATTTTTTCTTTTTAAAGTTGGATAATAATTCTCTTTTTTCAGTGGATTTTTTAAAAATATTTGTTAATTGTACGGTAATTATAGACTAATTTGGTGAGCATGAATTGTGCATTGTCACCCTCTATTATATTTTCCTATAAGAAGGTATGCAGTATGGTTAAGATTGCAGAAAGATTATTATCGTGCCAAATAGGTTATGATAAGGGTAAGCTTAGGGTTACGCAAATAAAACATTTACACTTTTCATTTTTTGCCATGTTATTTCCTGCTTAGTCCCAACAGAAAGATTGTTGTTACTGTGACAAACCCCGTGTAAAAATACCAATATGTTTAGATGTCTGCTGCTTTTAGACAGGAGACACCCAACTTCTAGTCAGACAAGGTTGTCAGGCGTGGATGAGTCCCTGGTGATGGATGTCCTGTCGGGGTGCAGGGGTCGCTGCCTTGCTCAAGTATGGCAGACGCCACTGGGAAATGTAGCCAGTAATGCTCAGCTGTTGCTCATCTCTCTGAAGGCTGTGAGCCACGCAGTATTTTAACTCCAAAGAAATGATAACTGTGATTGGCATCATGATTTTCCTCCACCATCTGACTGTAAAATGTAATGACATGGTGTGTGTCTTTAGCGAACCACCTCAGGCTTAATATCACGGCGCTGCGACTGCTTAATGTTTCCTTAGTAATTGTACGGTGATGCAAAGTGTTCCCCAGCGACAGAGGATCATCCCCTGCCATGAATACCATCATCTCTTATCTACCTTCATATCATATGCTTTAGGCTACTTTTTCCATCTATCTTTTTCTATTACATCTTTCTACCTTGTTTCAAACTGTCCAACCTCCTCCTCTGTCCTCTCTCCCCTCCGACTGTCTCTTTTTCTCCCTTTCACCCTTTTCCTCTCGCTCTCCATTTTCTCTCTCTTGTAATGCCGCCACGCTCTCTTTGCTTTCCTCTATTCAGCTCTCATTTTCTCCCCCTCCCTCTCTCTCCCTCTGTCTCTCGGCCTACCTCACCCTCCCAGCCTCTCTGAAAGAAGGTGATAACACCTAAACGTTGCTCGACGCTGCTCAGTCAGTCAGGGTTATCTTGTTCTTCCCCTCTTATCGCTGTAATATGACACCACCTCTTATTCCTACACAACAACCTCCACGTCAACTCAAATGGCTGCTTTTCTACGCCGTGCATCCCATAAGACCAGAATAATTGTTTACGATCCAGTGCACGGCGAAATTTGCTTTCAGAGAGTGACAGCCGTTTATTGAGGCACAGCTCGAAACGCTGATATTTCTCTCAACCGGCGGTATGATGGGTGAATTCATTAGTGTGATGTTTTGTTTTTTTTATGCTCACCCTCGACTGTCGGTTTAGACGCCCTGACAGGGATTGAGAGACAAATTGATTGTTAAAAGTAAGTTGCTGGGCCTTATATAGTTCTGCCTAGTACATCCAGTACTTTCTGAAGAATTTCTACCCTGAGTGTGTACAGCAAACTAGCAGTACAAATACTCAACCCTGAAAAAACCTTGAAAATACTCAACTTTTAGCAAGACAGGGGTCAGTAAATCTTCAGTCTCTCTAACCTAAAATATTAAATAGGCTTGGAGTAGAGTCCATTACATGCTTACTGACACATTGTGGATTGTGCTAAATATGACTGAGTTGACGGGCTGGTAAACAGGCTAGGTAGCTCTGTAAATATAATTATGAATTACAATAATAATTTTGTGGAAAAACAAAGATCTCATCCTGTTCACCAAGGTTCCACTGAGGTTCCCATTTCGTTTCATTTCAGATCCCCATCATTTTTTCCCAAAACACCTCTCAGTGTAAAGGACTTTGCGCACCAAGTCCATATTTGCAGTACTAAACCAAACTGAAGTAGTTAAGTGGGTACAATAGATAACGGTAGTCCCAATGGGGCGAATGAATGAATGACACTAGCAAGAAGCATTTAGCTGCCTACAGCTCAGTCACTATTGTCTAATCTTTCATACATCCTTTGTTTTGTGATCATCCACGATCCCAAGCTGTTCTGAAACCACCTGTCGCAGTCTATCTTTAAATTTATGCATCTCTGTATTGTTTTATTTCTTAATTGTAAAGTGCTTTGTGTCAGTTGATCAGACGTGACTTTGGATGATAACGTTTGCACAGACGGTGGCTCTGAGGGGTCAAACAACCGTCTTTTGCCTTTTGGCAGATGCGAAAAACAGAAAATTGAACCTGTTCTGAAACCTTTAATGACAGATGAATGATTCAGAGTCGTGCGACAATTTCGGGTGAAAAATCAGGACTTGGGGGTGCTGTTATAGCTCAACTGGTAGAGCAGGCGCCTCGTGTACCAAGGCTGAGTCCTTGTCACAGTAGCCCTGGGTTTAAATCCAGCCTGGATGCCTTTGTTGCATGTCATCCCCTCTGTCTCCCTCTTTCAACACTGTCACTTTAAATAAAAATGGAAAAAACCCTCTCCAAAAAAATAATTAAAAAGGCAAAGGCCTTAACACAGTAAGATATGGCAGTGTAGAGATGGGTGACAGATTAGAGGTAAAAACAACATACGGTCTCTTTGCAAGCCTCAGAAGCACTTCACTGCACATCAGTGTGGCTCTTTCTAGATTTCTCCAAGTCCATTCCTCCGAAAGATATTTCCTCGTCGGTGTTCAGTTTGTCTGAGATGACTGATGGCCACAGCTTATTATTCACATCATTTTCATCAAACCGTTCAATGACCTCTTGTGCTCTTTGAATGCAGGTGGCCCCTCCGGTCAGGATAGAAATATAGGGTTAAAGGTGACCACTCGGAATAACTCTGTATTGATTTGCAGTGGCCGTCTCCTCCTCGGGGACAAGTGGAACCAACCATGTCAGGAAAATGCCCCCAATGGAATAAGAGAGCTAGTGGACCACTGCACTGTTAGGGTCAAGCTTTCAGGCCCGTAGCAGTTATCTACATCTAAATGCGAGTGTCACTTCAGCCTGTTGATCAGTCGAGTCAAAGTCACAGAGCTTTTCATCTTGATCCAAAATTAAACCGGTCCTGCTCAGCATTTGGATGTTAATTGAGATTCTACACTCATTATCCTCCTCACTCTTCATTTTATTTGTAGGGCAATGCGATTGTATTATATTGCGATTATACAGGTGTACCTACTTCTGCTAAATGCATATAATATCAAGGCCATCAGTGAGACAGAATTGTATTCTGTAGCTCGAGGTATCTTTTCCATGAATACTACCAGCATACTAGTACTGTACAGCAGGCCCTGCTGCTGAACAACAACCTCTAACAATAGTCTTGATTATGTGGTTGTTCACCTATGTGTATGCTTCTCCGTCTCATGTGTGTTTGTACGTGTGAGCCAGTGTGTGCATGGTCATATCATATTCACATGCAGCACTCTGGATGATTTATTTGCCTGCTTGAGGTCTGTCAGCAGGGCGGGCAGTCACCAGGCATTCAGTTATGGCCTCCTAAATCTCAGGGGAGTATATCGACTGCCTATAGTGAGCTAATTATTGATGCTAACTGCCTGTAATGCTGCCAATGCTGAAAGGATTGCTGGCACTACACAGATAAACCTCTCGACCTCTGCTACCTCGTCACTGTGGGTTCATGTAACGACACGCAGCTCACGTGTATGTGGAAATGAGACAAATAGTTTGGCTGTATTTCCTGAAAGTCATAATCATGATTTCATACCCACATTTGTAGTTGCAAAAAATGCTTCTGATGCCCTTCAGCAGGTGTCATTGCTGCTGCAGTTGCAATGCAGAAGGAAGATCATGTTAAAACCAGTTAGAAAGTTTTCAATGCATCAGTTTAATGTGTTCAAGGTTACTCCCTGTGAGCCAGAAAGTGAAAAGTCAGCACTTCTAAGTGTTTAGTGTTATTGTAGTGATGGTTGGATCTTTAAAAATACTCATATCCTTCATCATTTTTTGCATGTCAAGTTCTATTTAAATCAAAAGAGGAGTGGTTAAAGCCTCCATTGGATTTTGAACTATTAAAAAATCAAAATCTTGCTCCAGGTTTAGAGAGAATTATAGTTTTTAATAGTCTTATCAACATGGAGTGCTGCTCTTATATAAATGTTTGTATGCATTTATTATTGGAAATCAATTAATAACTTAATTATAACAAATGCTATCCAGAAACCCTCACAGTTATTACATATAGTATAACACATGGCAAATTCAAGTCCAACAGGAAACAACAGCTGTCAGTGTGTCAGTGTGCTGACTTGACTATGACTCTCCCCAAACTGCATGTGATTATCATAAAGTGGGCATGTCTGCGAAGGGGAGACTGGTGGGTACCCAGAGAACCCATTTTCAATTATATATCTAGAGGTCAGAGGTCAAGTGACTAGAGGTAAGATCGGGCCTAAAAAATCCAGGCCGACCCGACCCAGGCCCGCGGGTATTAAAGCCCGACCCGGCCCGAGCCCGATCAATTAACTTGATTTGCAGGCTCGAGCCCGAAACAAACCCGAAATTTTATATTTTATTTGTGAGGACTCAGGAGGAGGAGGAAAGGGAGGGCAGGCGTCAGTCAGACCCGGTCAGAGCACTGCTCCGGGAAAAGGGACTGGTTGTGATTTGTGTGATCACATTTGTGACGATGCCTGTGCATAATGATAACAAATTAAATATCCATACATCGTTTTAGTATACATAATATATAAATATATATTTATTAAAAAAAGTTAGAGAGAAGCCCGGCCCGACCCGAACGCCCGAATTTCGGGCTCGGACTCGGGCTCGGGCTAAAGATCTTACCTCTACAAGTGACCCCTTTTGAAAATGCACATGACAGCTGGTATGATGAGGTTGGGTACCAATGGATTTCTTAGGTTTTCTACTTTCATATTATACCAGTATCTTCTCTCTAGCTTTAAAACTGAACCCTCTACACCCTAAAAATTGCAATTTGCGCTAACGAATTTGCATTAATGCATTATCACGTTAACTTTGAAAGCCCTACTTTATTTCAATAGATAACTCTTCAACTAATAATGATAAGACAATTGACCTTACAGAATTTTTACACAAGTGAATGTGCTACATATACCGCAGGACTTAAACAGGATTTCTTTGCCTCATTTCCTTAGTATTCCTTACACAGTATTTCCTGCTGTTTTTCTGCACTTTCATATTCTCTAAAAGAGGTGCAACGTCACTTAGAGGCTCGAATGGAGCTGCAATTATTATATTGTACCTCTATAATTTTTTTGATTGTCTTGGTTGTGTTTTCTTTTATTAAGCTTTTTAAATTTGACTGGACACAGAGACTTATCTCCATTTCTGCGATAGCCAGATCTGTTCAAGTCCCTCTTCAACTACCCTGTCCTCTCTCTCTCTCTCTCACACACACACACACACACACACACACACACTGCTCATTTCACACTCAGATACCCCGGGTGTTGTTAATAGAGGTCACATTGAGATGGGCCTCCAGTGGGGCTTTTACTCATTCTGTTACCCACAGTTCCCCTTTATGATGATGAGTACCCCTCACACATGCACACACACATGCACGTACACATGCACATGCACACACACACGTTTCTAGACAGACAGCTACATGTATGAGTGATATCCGAGTGTGCTAGTTTGCCCTTTATTTTTTAAATTTTTTTTGTATTTGACTGCATGTTTTTGTGTTTTTCACTGGGTCAAAATGTTACGACTGGGTGCGTCTGTGTGTAAATGTGTGTGGGCTTTCAAACACACGTGCACACACCCTTTGCAAACAAGGTTAGCTTATATCGACAACCCCATGCCCAGCGTTCTACTGTACATTTCCTTTCTCTCTCACTGTTATCTGTCTCCCTGTCTCTCCCTCCCACTCACCCTCTCTGTCTACCATCAGTGATATACCAGACCGATCTGTTGGCCCAGCAACTCGTCCGACCACCCCTCCATTTGACACCATTGACAAATAGATTGCCAGCCAGTGAGTCAGGCCTGTGACCCTGTCATTCCTTAGCTAGACTGATTGGATTCCATTTGTCCCTGCAGAGGAAAGGCAGCGATTACAAACAGATAAACAGAGTGGGACTGCATGGCGGTTGGCCAGCACTGACTGCCTGAATCCCCAGTGACAGGAGAGGAGATTGAGAGTGTGTGAAAGTGGTAGGCTTGAAAACAGGGAGTTTCAAGGCCAGCTTGTTTACTGCGGCGGTGCGGCAAGGATGATGGAGGTAGCGCCGAGCACAATGTGACTGTGAGTTTTAAGAGTTTCTTTGAAATCCCTGGTTGTCTTCTACACCGCTAAAATCACGAAGATGGAGAATCTTACTGTACTTGAGAGCCTCTTTCACACATACCAATAGTTTCTGGTACATTACTGGGATAACGTTTCAGACAACGCTGGTAATTTTTACTCTTCACACATGCACTTCATTCAGGAACATTTTCATTTTGCTCCTTTTCACACATGCCATGGGGCAGTCCAGCAGATGGCCGTAGGGTTTTATGTTCACTCGCATCTTATTATATTCAGTATCACGGCTAGCAAGGAGCTGTTTTTGTCTGGTGCCAGTGTTCTTGTAATATATTTATTATTTATCAAATCACCCATCTATCCATTGTCTACCGCTTATCCAGGTCTGGGTCTCTTTCTGGAGGAACCCAAGATGTTCCCAGGCCAGACAAAATATATAATTTCTCCAGTGTGTTCTGGGTCTACCCCAGGACCTCATACCCACAAAAGCATTCACATTAATGCTAAACCATAAACAAGTTGCTTATTCTAATCCATCATCGGCAGAGTTTGTGATTGGTTCGCTTACTCCAGGTGACAGCTACTTATGCCAGAAGGCCGTAACCCTTTATATTCTCGTCCCAGCAATGATATCGCTTTCATTCACAACAAATCTCTGCTGGAGGTCTTGAGGTGGGAAACTGGCCGTTCAGATTTCCCTGAATGTTGATCCTTGCTCCCATTCACACTTAACTCCATGCAGGAAATGTTCCTGAACATTTCAGGGATTAATCGCATGTGTGACAGGGACTTGAGAAGCAGGTTAGCTAAATGTGGTTCACTGTCCTGCAGTCTATATATTAACATAGTGGAAGTTAGACACTAAATCAAAAAGTTGTCATGGAGATTCATCACAACAATGGTCATTTGAGTCATTTTTTGCGTAGTGCTGATTAAAAGCTGATGTACACAAATATCAGTTTGCCGAGTTAATATTGATTCTGCCAGATCTGTCCAAACTTTGTTGTGAATTCTGCCAAAATCTGCGTTCATTGTGAAGGCTCTGAACACAACATAAATCCTCACCATGTCCTTTTTTAACAATCTAACAGCAATGTGCTGGACCCTATTATCATACGTTCTTGTGACTAAGTGCCTATTAAGGTCTAACGCTGTAATCGTCAGCCACGAAACGAGCTTCGAGGGCAGTGAGCAGCATCAGTGTAACGCTACATTTATTAAAAGTGCTTGTTTTTGCCACTGACAGGCTCAGATTGGTATTGTAAGTGTCTGACAGCATTATGGAAAGGATGCTACAGATCAAATAAAGCATTTTTCTTACCTTTCACTTTATCCGGTCTAATTGTTATTGTGTGGAAGTCTCGCTCAAGAAGAAGTCTAGTTGTGAAATCTGAGCATCCGTTTAATCTGGCTCAAATAAATTCAGGCGGGCATCAAATTCAAAGACCTCATCCATATTGTCTAAAGTACACTTTCTGCCACTCACATTGCCACCATGGATGTATTCTACTATTTCACTGTTGTCTTCCGGCAACACTTCACGTTACACTTCACCTGATTTCAGAACGAGACTTCTCCTTGAGTGAAACCCTTTTCATAATATCAGACCCTTATAATAACAATCGGAGGCTGTCGTGGCAGAATATTTACTTTTAGTGGACATAGATGACACTGCCAGCTTGCCCCAATAGAATTACATTTCAGCTTGTGAGCGGCTGCCCTCTATAGCATCCTCCTGTAGGACACAAAAACATGGGAAATTAGTGTTGAAAAATACCAAAGTTAACATCATTCAAGTGTATTTACACTCCACAATAACACTCCTTTGTTTGCTGTGGTTTATCGCATGTTAAACACTGACAAACATGCCTCACAGCATGATCTGCATAATATGTTTTTTTGTTTGTCTGTTTTACATAAGCAGATATAACAAACATGCCGGTCATGTTAGTGCTACTGGAATTACTTTGTACCACAGCTGTGTGCTCTCATGTCTCTAAGATGGGTTAATGATAAAGAGGAATATCTGTGGTGCTGGTGGGGCGAGGACAGGCCCTGTTAACTTGGCTCTCTGGCGAGTCCCAATGACAAGAGGCTTCACGGGCCATAAACCCAGAGGGATGAGGGAGACTCGAAAATGGCCGACCATCTCAATTTTCTGCCAGACTGCCTCTCTCGCCTTTTTTTTTCCCCCTGCCTTTGTGTATATGTGTGTGTGCATCTCTTATTCGGATGATATCATCCTCTACTGTAATTCAGATTTTCTGTTCATGTTGTAAGTCTCTCTCACATGACACCGACCCTAGAAGGTGCATATTGAAACTCTACCCTGAAGGTTAGGATAAGTGTTAGTGGAGAAATAGAGGCAGAGGTCAAGCTAAGTGGCACATGTTACCATACATACACACAGACGGTTGCATGGTTGCGGTTGCTTGTGGAGCATTACAAAGCCAGCCGAGCAGAATGGCAGCTTCATTATGATTGCTGCTGGCATATCAGGTCGCAATTATCAACGCTGGCTTATTCACTCTTTAATTGCCTCATTTAATTTGTTCACATTTGGTGCTGAACAATGTCAACCTACTGCAGTTGAAAGCGATTTGCTCCAAGGACGTGTAACATACACGACCGCAAGCCGTGTGTGTGTGTGTGTCAACATGTAGCTCAGCATGTGCTAGATGCTGCTAGCGTTTGGTGAAGAGGCCAGGTGTTCATTCGGACACTCGTTTTGAGAGTTCATTCATTTTATTTATTCAGTCCTACTCATTGTTATTTTTAATTGCTTATTATTGCTGGATGTGTCATTTGTACGCCCTGTAGTCTATACTGACTGTAACGTAAATGCATCTGTGTGAATATGCGACGCTCAGAGCTGGTGACATAGAATAAAAAGTGCAAAAGACTGCATATGTTGGTTGGCATAAGTGGTTTGTAATGTGTTTGTATTCATAGTTATTTTAACCCAAAACACAATATTTTTCCCTAAACCTAAAAGTATTTTTGTGTTGCCTAACCTGAATGAAATTCTGTTTTTGTTGCATAAACCTAATGAGTTGTTTTTTAATTGCCTAAATGTATCCATCCATCCATCCATCCATCCATCCATCCATCCATCCATCCATCCATCCATCCATCAATCGTCAACCGCTTATCCCGTTAGGAGTCGCGGGGGGGCTGGAGCCGATCCCAGCTGCCATTGAGTGAAGGCGGGGTACACCCTGGACAGGTTGCCAGTCCATCGCAGGGCTGCCTAAATCTAACTATTTTTTTTTTTACCCAAACCTAAAGCAGTTTTGCTGCATAAATCTAAAGAAGTTGTAGTTTTATTGTCTAAACCTAAAGATATAGTTTTGTTGCCTAAATCTGAAAGAAGTTGGAATTTTATTGCCTAAACCAAACTTTTCTTTTGCCTAAACCTAAAGAAGTTGTAGTTTTATTGCCTAAACCTAACGTTTTTGCCTAAACCTAAGATAAGATAAGATAAGATAAGATATTCCTTTATTAGTCCCACAGTGGGGAAATTTACACGTTACAGCAGCAATACAAATAAAATAAATTAGTATATACATAATAGAAAATAGAAGAAAAAACCTGAAGAAGTTGGGTTTTTTTTGTACTCATATTACTTGTTAGTTTCGCTTTCACTTGTACACAACAATGTAGTTGGCGCAGTAGACACTGACACGCTATCCTCTGGTGGACAGGTTGGTCTATTACACATTTTTGCATGATATCGGGTTGCATAGAGTCTGTGCCAACTTGCCAAAGACCCCTAAACTAACACAAATTAGACCTCAGGCCCCCATTTCATAAAGTAATGTCCCAGGGTCACCCATCTGATATTGATGTTTTTGCTTTTAGATGTTTCATTACAGCCATACGTTCTGTCACTGTGTTACTTATGGATGAAATTATAGTGAAAATAAATTATACAACTTCTTGCTGGGGACCCCCTGGAACCCTCTCAAGGACCCCTAGGGGTTCCCAGACCACACTTTGAAAATGAATAGACGCAATGTTCTGACTGCATACTAAACCAGTATTTGCTGAGCACACTTACACATTTCCAGTGCTTTCCTGCTTCTTCCTCATTCATTTAAAGGCTGTAGTTAGTGAACTTATATCAACACAAAACAGGTTTAGCTTGCTGTAATCATTCCCCCTGTTCATACAAGCCATTAATAGATCTTTTTCTAATGTGCTTCCAGTGGAAGTTGTCTGAGTCAATGGAATCAAATGGATATCCTCCAAAGTTAAGTTAGTCTTTTCAGTATGAAATTTCCTCGCTGTGTTTCCCCTGACAGTGTTTCCTTATTAGCTGCAGTAAAGGGATATGAACAAAAAGAGGGAAATTCATACCAGAGAGACCCACTACCGCTTGATTTGTCTAACTATGACATCTTTGCACAGAACGAGGACTGTAGATTTCATCCCCCATCTCTTACATTGAAAGTACATTATAAAGGGATGTCTTTATGGTCAGTATGGAGAGTAAGGATGATTACAGCAAGCAGAACCTGTTTTAATGTACAACCAGTATGGGCTGCTGGATTATTGTTCTAAAAATACCTTGAAAAATTGTGAATCCTTTAAAATGCGTCTAATGCAGCTATTCTCGACCAACGGGCCGTGGTAATTAACAAAGCTAGTTATTTTTATAAAATGCCAAATTAAAATGCATAATTCCAATGACCAGTTACAGTCCTTTTGGATGCAGTGACACAAAATGCATCTATTTTTGAAACAAAAAAGTGATGTGGGAGACCACCCTGCACCAGTAAATCTCCAAAGCGTGTGGTGAGGAAATATGACCCTGAATATTAAATTTGGATTCATAATGCCAGGCAGTGACAGGTGAGGGTAAGCAGTATTTTTTTGGTCATTGCAGCTGACAGTGGCATAGCACATATTCATTGTTGTGAAGTCGTGACAGAGACCCTGATCTAATGAATCCTATGTGGTCAAGCATTCGTAACATTTCAAATCTGATTTTATTCCACATCATAGTTAATTTTACATTAAAGATCTTGTACCAAATAGCTTTCGGTTTAAAACCAATCATGAAGTTAAATTATTGGGTAAAGTAAAACTTCCACAGCAAAAGTCAATGTGCACTGGAACATAAACATAACTGCTCACCAGAAATAGCTCCAGGGATAAACAATGAATCCTGCTACGTCAGCTATTTCGACTTCAGGTTTTCAATAGATTCATTTACGAGCAATAATGTTGAATAAATAGAGGTTACAAGCATTGGTAATGAGAGGGAAAGTGCAGAACATACCCCTTTCATATTTTTTTTTCTAGCTGGGATTCAATCCTACAGTCAGACATTATAATTAGTATGTAGTTATGTATTTACAGTTGACCTGAGGACAGTAATTCAGTCATTTCTTTAATCTTTTATAGTTGAGTTAATGTCTGGAGTTTGATAACACATAAGCTGTGAGAACGGTTTGCCAAAGTATATCAATGGCTGCCCAATTACAGTTTGACTCTTTTCAATTATGACAGAGGTTCATAAAGACAGTTTAATGTCAGCCAGAACCCATTCCCCAGAACAGAGCTCATTTTCGTGAACATTCGCTCTTGTTGATTGAAACAGAGTGGTGGGACGGATATGATGTAAAAGCCTCAAATAAATGGGTCTCCACTGAGTGTGGAACTGAAGAGGTGGCTGCGACGATGACGGTTCAAGAAAGTTAAACTGGGATTTCCTCAGAGGTTGGCGCAAAACGAACGATAGTACTGATGTAATAAAATATTCCCAAAATGTCCTGTATCAAGGCGACCCGCCAGGTCAGCAGAAATGCGCAACATTCCTTCACAGACTTTAATATGGCTGAAATTTACATAAGCACCATCCTGTGGGAAACACAGAAAAAGACCCATTGAATCCTGCTTGTATATTTGTGTCATAGACTGTATGCTCCATATAGATGGACGACACATCTCCACTTCCTCCCACTGTACAAAAGTGAAGCTAAAATATCCTGGATACGGGAGCCGTCATCTTGAGTTTTTGACATCATTTGGATCCAGAGTCTGAGCAGTAGTGACCGGGCGGTGGAGCCGTGGTATCAAGGTCACACCCACGCACCCGTCCAAGCCAATCACGAGCCAAGCATGGCCACAGCTTGTTAGTGTGAGCTACCTAGCTGCTAGGTTAGCACGGAGGTAGCTGTTTGGCTAAAGAGGCTCAACAATTAACAATAATATCTGTATAACTGCAGTCATGATCAAATTGACACTATTACACAGACTTGTGACAGTTACAGAAAGTTAGATTTACATCTCCTCTTCACTCAGAGCAGCTGTCAATCATGACGTCTCACTCTTGTTTTACGGCATGAAATTACAACTGGAAACCAAACGGCAAAATGACAACTTGAATACAGATCAGCATGATAAGAACCACCTAAAATGACAGAAACCGTCTTTGGGAAAAATTTGAGTTTTTAGTTTGGTCTGTGTCCCATTCACTAACATGGAGAGGGTGGGATTTATGACCTATACCGCAGCCAGCCACCAGGGGGCAATCAAGATGTTTTGGCTTCATTTTTGGGAAGCTGTCACGTCATCCATCTTTATACAGACTATGATTTGTGTACATCTGACTTTACAGACTTGTTTCTGTATCATTGTCAGTCACCTTCACTCATTAATGTGTGTCCATCGCACGTCTTCCTCACAACCGCAGAAGTAAAACCCAACAAACAGTTTGTGCATATTAAGTGTGTTTCTGGACGTCCATCACTCATGAGTGCATCACTCTGTATGTATGTGTGAGTGAGTCTCATTGTTAAGTCCGATGGTGATGCCAACCTCATTAAGACGGATGTGGAGCACCCCATGTCATGGCTGGGTTAGCAGGACATTGGCAAACCATGAAGAGAGCCGCCCTACCTCCCTCTGAGCTCTTGGCTCTGCAACGTACCACGTAATTATCTGGTTAAACGTCAAATGAACGGGGTAATTTATTCACCTGGGTTATTTATGAGGAGGGTGATAGAAATGTTTCTCACCTGCCCTTTTCAAAAGGTGACAAACTGTTTTAGGTTCACCTTGTTAAGAAGAAGAACAGCGAGAAGACTGACTGGAGGAGCTACTGTATTTAGTCTGATTTTAATAGAGCCGTCTCACATAAACATGAGATGACAGCTGTCAATTATTCAGCACATGCTTAGTATTAGCACAGTAACATCTCTTTTCAGAGACCAAAACTGACTATCCGGCTCAGTATTTTGGATTGTTTTGTATCATTATTTTCACCTAAATTTGGACAATCTGAAAATAAATGCATGAATATAATGACTCGATTAGTGATTTCTGATATTCATTTATTTTCATCAGTTCAGTTGTTGCTTTGGGTCTGTTAAATAGGTTTAATACAAATATAATTCAAAGGCCAGATACAGTATACATATACATATATGTGTTTAACCTTTCAGTTCCCATTGTACAAAGAGTGACCCCATCCATAATAGAAGTCCCCCTGCATATGTGTTGCATATGTAAAACAGGCATTAGAATTTCAATTTTTAATACTGAATTGAAATATTCTTTTTCCTTTTCCAGATAAGAGCATATTAGACCTGCATAAAATGTGGCTCATTGTGGCCTCAAATAAATATGTTTTGCAGTTAATCTTTTTTCAGACCTCAGCGGCATCATCGCGTTAACACGAGGCAGCCTGTAAATTGTGTTTAAAAGAATCCTAACATGAAAAGTTGGAGGCTTTACTATCTCTTCTATCCTGGATATGCACCTGCCTCACGTTAGGGGTTAAGAGAAAATAAAAAGGCGAAACCAAGCAGAAGGCTTTGGACAATCACTTCTCTCTTACTTAAATCCTCCTGTAATGCCTCAGCTTGGCTAATAAGCTTCCCACAGTGCACAGAGGATTGACTGAAACAGAAACTCACAGCTTCAATGATTCAAGGAGACTTTCTTTTACAAAGTGGGCCAACAATGTGCAGTGAATTCCTTATGAGTGGGGAGGGGGGCTTCCTGTGGGGAGAGGAAGTGGGGAGAGGAGTTGAATACTGATACCAGCACCCAGAATCTCCTCATTAGGAAACACCATATGGTATCGCCACACAGATGCCTGTAAGCCAGTGGGCTGAAGCCTGCGACTGGGTGCACATTTCGTTAACTTTGGGACCACAATGGTGAGGCTTCTCCATGAATAAGTTTTTTTTTTTTTTTTTTTTTTTTTTTAAAGTTTCGGCTTTTCTGCTTTGCTGGTCAGTTTAATTACAGACGGCTTGGTGGAAAGAGTGAGTCGGCTGAGGGAGTCCTCTGAGCCGAGATGCCACGATGTTCCACATCCTTGATCAAGTCTTTTTGGAGGGAGTGATTTTTAAATATATCATCAAGGCTCAAGTGTCCCGGGCCATTTCAATCACTTTCCTCATCAAGATCATTGCTCAAATTAGTCAGACTTTAGTTTTATATTGCATTCATCCAGTCATTTGGAGTGGGGGCACCGTCTTTCGTATATGAACAGCAGTTTGAATTTGCAACTGATCCATGTGATGTTAAAGAGAAATAATGCCATCTTTGATTTGATTAGACAGCCAGATGGGAGGTTAACGGCAGTGTGTCGCAGCTGCAACATTACCTTTTGATTGTAGGTTACAAAAATAATCACAGACGTGGTCATGTGGAGGGCGGGGAATGATCTGGTGTGTGCGAAGTGTATGTGTGATGTCTAGTGGCAAAAGTTAATACAAATATTGGACCTTCTGTAATAGTCCATCCATCCATCCATCGTCAACCGCTTATCCCGTTAGGGGTCGCGGGGGGCTGGAGCCGATCCCAGCTGGCATTGGGCGAAGGCAGGGTACACCCTGGACAGGTCGCCAGTCCATCGCAGGGCACACAGAGACAGACAACATATAGACAGACAACCATTCACGCGCACATCCACACCTACGGGCAATTTAGAGTAATCAATTAACCTAAACAGCATGTCTTTGGATGGTGGGAGGAAGCCGGAGTACCCGGAGAAAACCCACGCTTACACGGGGAGAACATGCAAACTCCACACAGAAGAGCCGCAAGCTGGAATCGAACCTGCGACCCTCTTGCTGTGAGGCGACAGCGCTAACCACTACACCACCGTGCAGCCCCCTTCTGTAATAGTGATATCACAATACCAAAATATGTCATACGGTTGCATACTGTTTTTTATTATGAAGGTAAACAGGTCATAATTCCCTCTCTATTGTCTGTTTTAAGTTGCTGTGAAAACATCTTCCATTAAACAACTGTATTTATTCAAGTTTCTCACCAAACGTTACATTTTACAAGATTACAGTTGAACACATCATAATTTGAATTTCGCTTTTTCCAATACTCATTTTTACTGAATAACATCTGAACACATCATAATATAAATCCTGTTAACATTACCTGTTATCTCTGCAGGACTGTGTTGTCCACTGGCAGCTGACAGCTAGGGCTGTTGTAGTGAAGCAATTTCCTCAGCAGTGGTAATGATTGGCTCAACAGTGTGATACTTTTTTTTTTTGTAAATTACTCGATTTATCCAGATTTTAGTACTTTATAGGGGTGGGCATGGTTCGGTTTGCTAGGCACGGTTCGGTTCGTGTATGTACCGTTCGGTTCATTTGAAATAGGTTATGAGGCTGATTGTGTTTTTTTTTTTTTTCATCCCGTTTATTGTCACACTAGAAATCAAGGCCAGTGGAAAGAGGCTGGGACATGGTGGACAGGAATATGATGTATCACACATACGCAGTGTAACTGAAGCTGCGGTCAATTTCGTCTAGGACGTACCAGATTTTACTGCCCATGTGTTGTATTGCCAAAGATACGACGTGCTGGTGACCCGGCCTCCTTCCTTCACAAACTTCTCAGTTGGCAGAGACATTGATGAGGTGCAGAGTACGGCATCATTCTGTTAAGGAAACGGCGAGTGGACATGATAAAACTGGAAGAGGATCCACCAGTGTTGTTTCGCTCTGCTGTGTGGGAGCGTTACAGATTTGGTGTTACGTATGACAGTGACAGGAAAAAGTGGTGGATAAAACATCAGCTGTGTGTAAGCACAGTGCAACATGTGTGGCGTATGCTAGCGGCAATACTTAATACTCAAGCGGCATACAGATGAATTTACGGAGACAATGTGTCTGTCAATAGCACAAGGAGGAAAGCAGCAGCATTTAAACAGCCTCTACATGCAGACTCAGACAGAGAAAAAAATCACAACTAAAGCAGTCGTGGAGGACGCTGGATTTCAGCATATGATGAGGGTACTTGATCCGCACTGTAATATGCAGTCTTGCAGACACATAAACTGCACAGTACAGTAGTTCCTGAACAGTATGAACAAACACAACGAATTGTGAAAGAAGTGTCCAACATGTGGACAAACTCATCTTCATCAACATGAACTCAGAGCCAACAGAGCAGTGTTGTTTTTAATCACTGTACGTTTGGTTTATGCTGCACTTTATGTTGGCGGGCTTAGCCTCTGTGTTTTTTTTGATTATTATTTTTTAAATATTAGAGAATAGAGAGACGTGTCACTGTTGTTTAAAAAAGATCTAGTGCTCGCTGCCCTGATGCACTTTTTGTTGATGGCCTGAGCCTATATTTAGTTTTTTTTTTTAGTAGTTATTTTTAAATAACACAGTGGCACTTACGTTAGCCTAGTCTAGCCTAGTCTAACAGTTGACTTATTTTAGCAAATAAATGAAAAGCTGTTCAAATTGTAATTGAAATTGGCCTCCTTGCTGTACCATAAATACCATTTATCGCTGTACCGAACCGAAAACTGCGACCCCAAACCGTGAACCGAACTGTGAATTTTACGAACTGTCCCACCCCGAGTACTATATAGATAAGCTTTATTGTTAGGCTATCATTGAGTGTATTGTTGCTTTTTTACTGAACAAGATGACAGAGTTCTTCGTCCCACTCATTCTCCAGTGTGAATAGACGGCTGGGTAAAACAGCGACAGTGACGAGCGCAACATTTTTCACCCCTTAGTACTCAGAGAAAAAGTTGCTGCAAAGTGTAGAATTATAAAAAACGTGAACGAAGTGGTGGCTTGGCATCTTGTGCGGTTGGCTTGTCAATACAGCATTGCAGTATTGCGAATATTGCGACCCTACTAACCGTCTAGGCTAACTAGCTCTCGTCCTGCCAATTTCAAACCAGATTTGTTGTTCGAAAAGTAGCATTTTCAAGGAAAAAATCGAGTGCGTCCCCTGGAAGCATCGATAGTGAGTTTACTGTGATGCCGGTAGCCTCAGGTCTTGAAGTACCTACAGTACCTGTGGTGCTGTAGAAAAGTACTTGCCACATTGTCAGAGTTTTGGCATCAAAGTGAGTGTTCTTGTGACATCCCTACACTCAAACATATCTCAATATAGAAAACACCAGTGTTAGTTTGCCGTGACACAATGCTTTACAGGGGAAAGTTCACTATACTGTATTCTTCTATGTTTTTCTGGGTTTCTGATTTATGTTGTATGACACTGAGTAAGAGTCTGTGATTCTGCTTCTGTCTGATCCACAGAGGGAACGTGGCCCAGTATGGCTGAGAGGTTGAAAGGGAATTCTTAACACAATTCATGCCCTTCAGCTGTTTTTGCCTGTCGGACAGAGATGGGAGAAAAATAATAATGTGGTTGGCATTATGTCTCCATATCTCTTCTTTTCACGGTTCCACCCAGTGGCTGTCAGCTGTGCAACAACTTATAGATAATGAGACTATGGAAAAAAACATGTGAGGAGAAAATAAGGCCAATGTTTTTCGGCATGATTGCAGAGGGCTTAACATTGATCTTAGCTGACCGGTGTTGCAGGAGGCTTCATCACTCAGACATGACGGCTTTTGGGTAAGTGTTTGTGTTTCGTTTTGTAGCAGCCAAAGTAACATTCACAGTTGCAGAGATGAAAAGCTTATGAAACGGCTGCGGAGAGGACTGGCAGCCCAGTTGCCCTCTTTTGCACAGCTTCAAATGATCCTCTATTTTCTCTGAGCATTTGCGATATGGAAGAAACTAAAATATGAAGGTAAAAGATTGCTTGCAATTTGTGGATCTAAAGGTATTTAAAAATGGCAGTATTCCTATTTTTTTCGTGTGGGTCATTGAAATGGGGTCCATTGTTTTTTGCAGCACAGTAATGATGAGATAGATGTCCCATATTACTGTAATTATTCTGTGTACTTCCTCAACACAGGAAGATAAAGGAGTGTATGTTACTGAAGAATGATTTTATCTGAATTTCACGGCTCTGTTGGCTGATGCCAACAGAGCGGAAAGCATGACTGCCCGTTGGAGTCCTCAGGTGCCAGACATTCCAGCCGACTCAGGTGGGCAGCGAGTGGGAAACACATTGTAGTCTCTCTGACTTTCTCTCTGTGTCTCTCTCACAGCAGAATGTAATGATATGTGGGAAGATAAAGTGTGGGAAGGCAGCTAACTGGCCTTGTCTAGATTCTTATCTGAAAACGTTGTTTACGGCTTTCAGTAGAATCACAGTTCAGCACAACTCAACACAATTCAGTTTGATAATGAAAGTATGATGTGTTTAGTACATCAGCGCAAGCGCTATAAGCTTTTAAAGCTACGCAAATCTCATTGATTGTCGCAGTCCATGTGGACAAAAGCGGTAGTGTTTCCGAGCACCAGAGTCCCTAAAGAAAAGGTCTTATTTTACTGGTGCAGGGTCTGACAGTCTGCCCCCTTATTCCTGGTTCTCCTGTGCCCCCTTTCCCTCCAGTGGGTCCAGCAATACGGGTCGGACCAGTGGAGCGGCGAGGCGACACTGCGGCAGCGACACTGGACCAGGGTCTGGCTGGCTGGTCGCTGCTGGAGTCTGAGTTGATGGAGTTCCTGGCGAACCTGTACCGTAAATTGTTTATTGGGCCCGATGACAGGCGTTAACAATAGGGGTGTGCTGATACCGGATCAGATATCTGTGACAACGGAGCCAGTCTATTTAATTCACTTCTGTGTTTATAGACTATATACGTAATAGATTAGAATTTTTATTCTTGTTTTTTTTTTTTTTTTTTTTTTAAAGGGTTCAGGTTTTAACAGGTTCCTGTTAATTTTGAAGATTTTTATCACGGTGTTGGTGTATGTACTTATTATTTGTAAATGTAAATGTATAGCCATGAATTTATTTGTTACATTTTGTTGAACAGAGTAAAAAAAACAAAAACAAAAAAAAACAATGTTTAAGACAAACCTGATGTGGCCTTACAAGAATGATCCAGCTTAGTCGTTAAACATTATTATTGGATTGGTACTTGGTATCAGCTGATACCCAAAGCCCAGATATCGCTATTGATATCCGGACTGAAAAAGTGATCCATGCATCCCTAATTAAGAATAACTACACTGAAAAAAAAACAATATTCTCACTGATGTTGCTTATGTAGGTCATATATATGTAGAGGCATCAGTATTAAATGGAGTGTTTCATAAGCAGTTAGCTACAGTATTGTTTTGTATTAAATTACACATATCATTTGCTGGAATAGTTTGAAATCAGCTTTTAGTGATAAAGCACGGAGGCCAGCCCGACAAATTGTGTACCTTGCTAACCTCACAAAGCACCTCACTGTGCTGCACAGTTAATTAAGTCTTGAATAGGTTAAACTATTAATGATCCCAGCCGTGACTGCGTAATCTGGCTATATACGGTATAGTGTCTATGTATTTGCCACAGCTCATACCATGTAGCTGCAGCAATGAAAGAAGTCGTACAGTATAATGAGTACTACTAAATGGGAGGCCCTGCTGTCTGAGGCGTCCTTTTGTAATTCCACTGCAGCCCGTTCAGCCTTGCCTCAGGACAAGCCCGATCCTGAAGCCATTACCCCCCCGGCATGATGTGTGGACACCCGTGAGCATTGTACTTGCTCCATCATGCAGGCAGTTTTTTTATTTTATTATTTTTTTTTTTATGATGCTCATTGATTCCTCACCACCCCTCACCCTCATACCGGGGGACAAGACTTGAACTGAGAATTGATTCTCATCATTATTGGTCCCCAATCCCCCTGCTGCACCCACAGTCACAGACCTCCAGAAAGGTCAGAGAAATTACCTCTACCTGTCAGAAGGATTTGGCTGCTTGTGACTATCGATTTGGGATTTTGATGCATTTTTCAATATCTCAGCCTACTTTTTGCTCAGTATGTGATTTCTTTTTATTTTTTTTTGGCAGGGGCACCCATCTGGGCCTATTTGCATTGCTGTTTGGCTAGGGCAGCCGCTGTGCAGTTGATGCTTTGAACATGCTCCCAGATGTGCTTATTCCAGCATAGTGCTTCATTTGAGAAACTTGGTTAATTAGTGTGTCTGTATTTGAGTGGGACTCTGTTGTGTCTTTACTCCTTTGAGTCTAAGATGTGTAAATGCGTGATTGTGGATGGTATCCGGTTTTAATGCGTGTGTGTGTTTGCTTGCATAATTGTGTTCCAAGGAGCTCTCCGCCATCTCCAGCTTTCTGACTGAATCTGGCAGACTGCTTTTTCCTGTACCATGAAGCATCAAAGGACAAAGATATTTATTGATAAACTGATTTACTGAGACTTGCCAAAAGCTACAATACAGGAGGATACACTGAAAAATGGTGATTTTGAAGATCCTTTTATTCATTGTTGATTTAATTTTCATGATGGATTTTCTGTAGGTGGCTTGTTTTAAAAATCTTTTCAGCCTTAGTGGCAACTGCTGCTCATATAAACTACGGAACTGAGTTTTTTTTTTTCTTTTTCCTCTAACTGTTGGAGGCTTATATAGGTGGCAGGAAAACAGATGGTAGTTCACATGGACATGCTGCATTTGCACAGTGAAAATAGTATACAGCTGAGTTTAACTTCGGGTGTCTTTCCAGAGAGAGTTGCTCTTTCCAAGCTTGCTGAACAACATTCTGGCCTGAAGCGAAGTGCGTTTAAAGACAGGTTGTCCTGTGGCGTCATGTTTTAAAGCATTTGTAGGGAAAATATTTGTTTTTTTGTCTCTGTTGTGTCACTATGTAAATTCATTTAATTTATTGCTCTTGCAACTTCTATCTGCCCTGAACACGTCCGTGACACATTATGCATATTTGCTGGCAAACGTGGCAGCAAACACATCTTTCACCGTTTCCTGCTAACTTTTGGTGAAGAAAAAAGGTGTGTGTGTGTGTGTGTGTGTGTGTGTGTGTGTGTGTGTGTGTGTGTGTGCACGGATGCTGGGTATACTTGCATCCCCGGGAGTTGTCTCAGATCAATAGGTGGCGGACAGGGCAGTCATCGATCAGCTCAGTGCATGGAGGCTAATTTATGCCACTGCTCCGGCGATCCCTCCGCACCGAGGCACCAGGGTGTGAAATTCAAATTATTATTACAGCCAGGCAATTCCATTATCTGGGGGAAGGATATGTTGCTCTGGCACATATTGGCTGTCTTCCTTGTGTAAAGGGAAAGAGAGGGAGAGGAGGTATGGGGGCCAAGGCTAGCCCTCTGTGGCCATGGCAGTGGTGGGGAGACGGGGGGATTATTACCCACTTTATCATGGTGGTCTCAGTTTCTGTTCTTACAGTACCCCCCCCCCCCCCCCCCCCCCCCCCCCCCCAGGCTCCAATCAGGAGAATTAAAGCAGCTGCACAGCCATTTTGTGGCTGGTAATAGCTCTGTAATTTGATAGGAAATTCATGTGCGCTGTTTGTTAAAGCACATTTGAAACATATTTGTTTGTTTGGCATTTACAGAAACATACTCTATGAGTATATTACATGCAAACAAAGGGCCAACTACATCTCCCAAGGTCCAATATGGTGCAACACGGTACAGTACATGGACCTCATTGTAATTTCTTCAGAACGCTCCTGTCCCATCACAGTTAATCTGCCGGCGATGGACAGAGTGATGTTTGTCTTTCAATACTTGATTCTGATGTCTTGGGAAAGACAGACAGACTGTAGCCGATGTTAAACAGGTGTCATGTTTTGCCACGGTCCTCCATATCCCTGGCAGGAGTGTAAAAGTTAATGTTAAGTTGGCTCAGACAGTGCAGTCGTGTTGGCAGTAGTGTGGGCTGTACATGTGATGTGATGGGAGGGAATGTGTTGTGCATGCAGATGGATGTAAGTATTTTTTACTGAATTCCTATTGGAGGGGATGTTAGCAAATGATCTGTACATGTGATGGAGGAGTGTGCTGCTGAATGCAGTGCATGGTCACAATTCAATTAAATGGGCATACTTTTAACCAAAACAGGCCATAAGACCTAATGCTGCTTTTTAATAAGTTCATTATTAAGAGTAGAGCTGTCAGTCAATTAAAATATTTAATCGCAATTAATTGCATCTTAAGGACACATTTTTTATCTGTTCAAAATGTACCTTAAATGGAGATTTCTCAAGTATTTAGCTGTCTTATCAACATGGGGTGAAAATATGGAAATACGCTGCTTTATGCAAATGCACAGTATGTATATAGTTATAATTGGAAATCAGTTAACAACATAAAACAATGGTAAATATTGTCCAGAAACCTGCACAGGTAGTACATTTAGCATAAAAATATGCTCAAATCACATGACCATCATGTAACATGGCAAACTGCAGCCCAACAGGCAACAACAGCTGTCAGTGTGTCAGTGTGCTGACTTGACTATGACTTGCCCCAAACTGTATGTGATTATCATAAAGTGGGCATGTCTGTAAAGGGGAGACTGGTGGGTACCCAGAGAACCCATTTACATTCACATATCTAGAGGTCAGAGGTCAAGGGACCCCTCTGAAAATGGCTGTGACAGTTTTTCCTCGCCCAGTATTTAGGATATGTTTGGAGCATAATTTTAATTATTTATTCCTTAGGTTTTCTAGTTTTATATGATACCAGCATCTTCACTCTAGCTTTAAAACTGAGCCCGCTACAAGCAAAGAAAAATCACAAGTTGCATTAATGCATTAAAGAAATTAGTGGCATCAAAATAAACTTGCATTAATGCATTATTGTCACATTTATTGAAATTCTGCTAAAAATACAAAAATTGTGACTGCCTCAACAGACTGTGTCACTGAACTGCTGGTGTGTCTGCATATCTGCATTGAAAAGTCTTAGTCTAAGGTCTTTTGTTAGCTTCTAATTGCAAGATGTTTTTGGGTGCTACCTCAGATCCAGATCCTGAGTTTGGATCCTTTTGGGTTGCCGGTTTTGTCATAGTGATGGTTTATGTTGGGACTCTAATGTCCCCTAGATAGATAGATTGTAATTTTAGTCCTGTGAACGAGACAGGACCTCCCCTAGTAGTCCTGCTGATCCTTGGGTTGCCGATGTGGCTGTCCCGTGGATGCGGGGTTAGGGTTTGCTGACCATTTCTACAGCCGTTACTACATTAGAGTTGCTGATGGGTTCTGTATATGTAAATGTCAGTGCCCCGCTGTGCAGGGGAGAGTGGACAAGCCCACTGAGTCCATTAGAGAGCTCCGCCTCTGCTCCTCCAAATAGGGTTAATATGTGTAACCTTGGTTCTTTTAAGTGGCACCTGGGGAGATCTAACTGGCTGTGAGAGGAGTATATTGTAGCTTTAACCACCAGTGCTGGACCTTTAACATCAGCTTGATATTATTGCTTTTGTCAGCGAGGGCCAATGTAATAAAATGCTATTCCAATTTGACTAACTAATAAAAAAATGAGCAGTTTCAATTATCATCAGTTATATTGGATATGTCATCCCCTATTAGATGAGAGATATTGATAACATTTGATGTCCTTCACCCTTTGGGTCTCCACTAGTTCAGTTCCCCTTCCTTTGTCAGTTACCTGACCAGTAGCCATCTATTGCGCAATAATATTACATTCCTGCCTGATTGTCTATTCTTTGCCTCCCCTGTCTCAGCAAACTGCATCAAATAACTTCACTTAATTCAACTTCCGCTGCCTGTGTGGCTGCATTTGGGTCCTAACTCCATTGTCCGACATTATTAAACTCCGACGACTTTGTCTATAAATGTTCCTTTGAATTCATCCAGTGTACGCACAAATAAAACACATGGCATTGTCTCTCTGTAATCTCCTTGTCATTCAGAAGAAGGCAACCTTGAATTTTGGGGCATGTTGAGATACTTTTGCAATGAGTGGTGAGTAACATTTTCCTCTTTTTAAGTCATAAGCCAAAAAGCAATCACTGGCCACACAGTTGTGTACGGTGTTGTCCTGCTGATAACGGCGTCAGATCAGAAAAAGCTCATATGAGTCATTTTGGAAGGCAATGACAAAGGACATCCTTTGGCAGAGGGAGATTAACTAAGGAGAGGCAGGAGGTAAAAATAAGTAGAACAGATAAGAAAACTATAGAGGTGGAGGGACTTTAGAGAGACTCATTAAAACCAAGTACACTGAGTGCTGGACAGCGGGTTGCTCTATGTTCAAATGAGAGGGCTTGTTTCTTGGCCTTGAGTCACAATTAATTAGCACTGCGAGGGGCATCAACACTGCTCTGCGTCCACCGTGTTTGTGTAAAAAATGAAAATGAAAAAGCAAAAAGCCAAATGAGAGAACCAGGCTTATAAACAGAATTCAGAAACTGCTCCAAGATGCACATCCTTGATGGCGGGGCCGAGGGTCAGGGCTGTGTTGTTTCCTGAGGTTCCCCTTTATCCGCTCAATCTGCTCGCTTTGGTCGACTTTCAGCAATGATACATCTCCCATAAACGTGCTCTCAGAGGCAGCTTTCTAAAGCGCCAGCGTGCTTCAAAGAGTTTGCTTTGTCTCCACCTCAAATAATTTTCAAGGCCAGAAATATTGGAGGATGTGCCAAAGGTAGCATCCTCTGACAGCGACATGAGGCTCCGGCAAAACAGTTTCCAAGTAGGTACACAAGAGAGAGAGGTTTTACATGCCGCTATCTTGCCAGTGATGTGCTTTTTATTTATTTATTTTTTTTGAAGCCATTAAAGACCAAAATCAAGCGTTTCGACAACTGACATTTGAAAGGTCTTGGTGATATGTTGATTTGCCTCATCTTCCCCTCCTCTATATTGACTTAATCAGAATCAATCGCCTTTGGCTCCGAAGCAATTGGTGAATCCATTTAAAAACTCACCCACACTATGAATAAAAACACTTATTGTAGATGCTTTCACATGTACAGGCTGCCATAAATTATGCACAGGTGCATCATTTATGCAGTAGGTGCACAGTGGGAGAAAAAAACATGTTCTTCTCAGGGTGGAAAAGCCTCTAAAACAACATTTAGATCATAGTACACCTCAAATATCAATACAGTCCTCACCAATTTAAATGCTTAAAAAGGAAACGTTCACCCTGGATAAACATGTTGTCAACGGTTTAATCGTATCAATCGGGGCGGCAGTAGCTCAGTCCGTAAGGACTTGGGTTCGGACGCGGAGGACGCCGGTTCAAGTCCCCCATGGACCAAGACCAACTGGTTGCTGGAGAGATGCCAGTTTACCTCTTGGGCACTGCCGAGGTGCCCCTGAGCAAGGCACCGAACCCCCAACTGCTCTGGGCGCTTGTCAGGAGCAGCCCCCTCACTCTGACATCTCTCCATTGACATGTATATGTACTGTGTGAACAACAGAGTGTAAAACTGAATTTCCCCACTGTGGGACTAATAAAGGAATATCTTCTTCTTCTTCTTCTTAAAATCCATGTATTGCTAACCACCGGTTAGCCTGTGTGGTGGTAGTCGGTGTTAAATGGTGCTCGGGCATACGCCAATTACTTGCCAACTACCTCCACCATCCTTTCACTTTTTTAACAGAAATAAAACTTATTTAGTTCATTTTCACGTATCAGTGCTGTCTCTTTACATAGTCGGACAGATGCTACAAACTGAAAGTAAAGTATCTGCTCCGTACGGAGTCTCAGCGCTGAGTAGCACGAGTCAGATTTCACACACAAAGCACAAGAGTGAGTTGACTGACAAGGTGATATTTGGCAATATTTCATATTTAAACCCAAATGCTAATAACCATGGCGTTAATGAAGCAATCGCTGTGCAGCGGTCACATCCAGTGAGCGTAGCGTCAGGTGGAAACCTGCGACCCCGCAGCAATAGCTCGACCGGAGAGGCCAGAAACACTGCAATTCAACGTTAAAGATCACAGTAAGCGGAGCATCATCTTTTCTTGTAAAATGTCCGGGGTAATCAATAACACCGGTTTATTAACCGGTGGGAAAATTGATCTTTAACACCATTAAAATGCCTTTTTTTTAATTACATAGGAACTTATTTTGAAATGTTCCATTTTCCTCCCGATAATTCACTCCTAACTGTATCAGCGGTCATCTCACTCACGAGTCCTTTACTCTACGAGTCTGCACTGTGTTGGAGAAATGGCATAGAGACTCACCTCACTTTAGATAAATAAATAATTTACAAGTACACAATTATCACCACAGTCACCTTTTTGAACCTGCAGTGATGTTGTAAAATTAGATTTCCGTTTATATGTATTTTCTGTCTGCTTGGGTAATGGTTGCTGCATTTGTACCAGACCAAAGACCAAGCATTTTAAGGGGTCAACCATTTGTGCACGTTGTTTTTGTGTGACGTTTAGCCGTGGTTTCCTAAATGGGTTTGACCTCTTTCTCACTCCCATGGGTTTCCTTCCCATGTCAGCCAGCCACAGGAGGAGGCGGCAGCTGGCAGGACAGGCCTTTTTTCCCTTCTTTTACCTGGTGATTGATTCCCCCCCGTCTCACTGCCCCGAACGGGTTAAACATCACCAGCACCTCTGTTACAGAGAGATTGCATTTGTAGCTGCTGCTGCCAAACCAAATAGGCAACCCGGGGGCGGCAGTAGCTCAGTCCATAGGGACTTGGTTTAGGATGCGGGCGTCACCGGTTCAAGTCCCAACATGGACCAAGACCAACTGGTTGCTGCAGAGGTGCCAGTTTATCTCTTGGGCACTGCCGAGGTGCCCCTGAGCAAGGCACCACACCCCCAACTGCTCGGGGCACTTGTCAGGAGCAGCCCCCTCACTCTGACATCTCTCCATTAATGCATGTATGTGTACTGTAACAACAGAGTGTAAAAACTGAATTTCCCTACGGGGATTAATAAAGGTTCATCTTAATAAAGGTTCATCTTAACCCGTCTGTCTGGTGAAGGAAAGAAGGACGGAGAGAGAAACGGAAAGAAGCAGACATTTGGCTGTTACCTGCCAGTCGTAACCTACTATCCTCCATTAGGAAAATAAATCCTGGCTAATAAATCGTCCAGAGTGCGTTGCTTGTTTTCCTTGTGACACATTTTTGCATCAATGTACTAAAGCAGACATTAAATCTGCCAAGCTGTGTTTGCTATCAACAGCAGATGCCCATTATCTGTTCTGTTTACACATTTTACTCCAAAGCAAAAAAAAAAAACAAACAAAACAAAAAACAATGCATTATTATGTCAACATTATCATCCGGATTTATGTAAATCATTGACAAAGAACGTCCACACTTGATCAGCGTATTTGTACTGGCAGCTCAGTAAGATTGCATTGCACAATAAATGCATAATGCAATCCTGTCATCTTTATTTACATTCATTTATTTGACAAGGACAGTGCACAGCTTCTTAGCTGTACCAGAGTTAGCTATAAGCTAGCGTCCGTAGTAGTCGCTGGGCAGGAAACATAATGACATCTTTTCATTAACACTGTATGTTAAAAACACAATTATAAACAGTAATGTCACATATGAACTAAGTCACTGTACATCAGCAGCAACATAAGGCAGCACAACAACAACCACGAGATTTCACATTAAGACACGTCAAGTATTTGTGTTCATGTGTGATAGGTGCATGATTGGGTTGATTTTAGGCATGATTTCATCTTGAATTTGTCAGTCAGCACGACTGCAGCTCTCTTATATAACTCGGTACTGACCTCCAAAAGTCTGTTGCTCTAATAGAAAAGGCTGATCTGCCAAACTCTGTATCGCACAGGCATCTCTGTTGATGTCGTCCTAGTTGTACTCCCATTATCTGAGCGCAGTGAAATGAACTGCTCTCAATGGGAGAAAAGCCAGATCATTGATCATTTTGTACGCTAAAATAGCATCAGCAAGACACAAAGCTGTCAAAAGTCTGTCAATCCATTAAGATATTTAAATGCAAATTAATTCAACATTTGTTTCTGTTCAAAATGTACCTTAAAGGGAGATTTGTCAAATATTTAATACTGTAATCAGCATGGGAGTGGACGAATATGCTTGCTTTATGCAAGTGTATGTACATTTATTACTGGAAATCGATTGACAATGCAAATATTGTCCAGACACCCGCACAGGTACTGCATTTAGCAAAAAAAAAAAAAAAAAATGCTCAAATCATAACATGGCAAACTGCAGCCCAACAGGCAACAACAACTGTCAGTGTGTCAGTGTGTTGACTTGACTATGACTTGCTCCAAACTGCATGTGATTATCTTAAAGTGGGCATGTCAGTAAAGGGGAGACTGGTGGGTCCCCATAGAACCCATTTACATTCACATATCTTGAGGTCAGAGGTCAAGGGACCCCTTTGAAAATGGTCACACCACTTTTTCCTCACCAAAATTGCAAGTGCAAGTTGATCACGTTGATCTGGATGATGTTACAGTGATAGTGCCTTGAGTGGGTTTTTTTTTTGTGGAGTGCAGTGGAGAAAGTGGTGTTTTTTCAGCTTGTGATACAGAATGAGATGTGTTCAGAAAAAAAAAAAACAAACATTGAGTGTATTTACAGTTTAGCTGCGTACAAGGTAGCTGGTTTCAGATAAACCTAATGTTGTCTTTTCTCTGTCTTGCAGGTAATTCATCCCAGTGGGCGCAGCCTCTATGATGACCGCAGATGTGATGAGTAGCACAGCTTAGTTGAATATGCACACAGAGCAGCAGAGACACAGTGAACCCCTGATGATACATGAACACTCACATGAACGGCTCACATAGAACATACAGTATGTATGCACACGCAGTACATGAAGTCAAATTAATACATTAACATGCCAAGTCTTGACATATAAGGTCTGTGCTCAGCAACAGATGGAAAATATTTGAGGCTTTACTATTTAAATTCATTTGCACCATTTAGTATTTAGATATACATAAACATAACATACTCCACACAAATGTGCACCATTATGTTATGTATGTTTCCATGCTGTGCACTGTATAATTTGATCCAGGATGATTTTCAGTAGAACCTTGCACATACACATGTATGCACACACATGCAGCTCAACAGCATGCACACATCTTTCTTTACACTGGCACACATACTGTAGTTTTGTTTGCCTGATCCGGTGAAAGCAAACACGAGCAATCTGTGTGCGAAGCCGCTGTCTTCACGTGGGTGGTTGGGGCAGTGTTTGGGTTGGTCGACTGCCTTCACTTAGGTAAATAATGTAATCAAATACTCATGCGTGTCTCTGTTTTTCACCTCGCAGTGCTTGCACTAGTATAGTAATTAACAAATAGACACGCATATCCAAACATAACTGTCAGAGGCAGTCGTGGGAGTGCCACGCTCCTATTTTGAGAATCAACTGCCTGAGTTGTGTAACTTTTTTTTTCCTCTGCACTGTAATGTGGTGTAACAGGTTGAACGTACAGTTCGGCTGACTTGCACAAGCTTGACCTGCAGATTTTTAGGTCATGTGTACCTTTGCTCTTGTTTTCTCCTCTTTCACAGTTGTAGTTGTTCACCTGCCCACATGGGCTCAAATACCCGAGTTGCACTACTAAATCCATGTTAACATGCAAGAAAAATAGGTCACCCAGTGAGGGCAGAGGAGAGGTTTGTTACTCAGTTTCTATCTGTGTGTAGGTGCTGCTTAGAATACAAGTGGGTGTATGTACAGAGACTGACTGTAGGTAGATGCAGACAGGCAGGGTGATTATAGGTTGAGCTGATCTGAGGTCGAGCGGCGCTGGAGGTTTGTCTAATAAGGAACAAATGAAAGCAGAGTTAGGACAAAGGAAAAGAGGAGAGAAAGTGGTTAAATACGTAACATTCAGAGTTGGCACTGACAACAAGGAAGAGCATTTTTATTAGCCAGCCAGAATTTCACTAGCCAATTAAAATCCTCTGCAGCTCAAACATGTCGTAGAATAGAGCAGCTATTCTCAAATTATGTCTTGATGGAAAGTATGGAGCTATAACCAGCATGAATTAGCATAGCTTAGCATGAAGTCTGGAAGCGGAGGGAAACAGCTAGCCTGGCTCTGTAGAAAAGTTGAAAAATACTTTTACCAAAACCTCTAAAACTCTAAGACTGTATAAAAAGTGGACATAGTCACTGTGACATCAACCGTTTGTTTGTGGACTGCCGTTTTGAAGCCTCGAGTTCGGCAATTTGGCCGTCGCCATCTTGGCTTTAAGGAACCACATGTGACAAGAGAGTGGAGAGCAAAGTACAACCGAAAGTTGAATAAGAAATTTCAAGGAAACAGAGATGTTACAATTCACTTTCTTGAAAAGAAAACACACAGTGAAGGTGTTAAAAAAACACGAAAACAGGGACAACTCCCAGTCGTGGTAGGGAGTTGTCAATCACAATGCAGCCACGCCCTAAAGCACACCCTGCTTTATGGCTTATTTAACACTAAATGGGACCACATTTTACTAAATGAACATCATACTGTATTGAAGAAGACCTGAAACTAGCGATTGAGGCCATAAACTCATGTTTACAGTGTTTACTGAGGTAATAAATCAAATGAGAAGTAGGCTCATTTTCTCATAGACTTCTATACAGTCAGACGTCTTTTTGCAACCAGAGGAGTCGCCTCCTGCTGGCTGTTAGAAAGAATGCAAGTTTAAGCATTTGCTTTCACTCGGAGGTTGCTGCCTGATGTCAACATAGGAGTGAGCTGCAGTTGGAGTAGCGCACTGGTTGTATTATGTTTGTTTAATCCATACACAGACATTAATGCAAAAATAACATTAGTTAAACAAACAAAATAAAATGTGTTAATTAGTAATCTTTACTAATTTTCGGTGTTCAGATGTGTATTTTTGAGCTTTGGACAGAGTCAAGCTAGCTGTTTCCACCTGTTTACAGTCTTTATGCTAAGCTAATCTAATCACCCGCTGGCTTCAGCTTCACACTTAGTGCAAAGACATGTGAGTGCTAGTGATCTTTCTTGAATGCACAGTATACTGTATATTTATATA